>CM063099.1:29866317-31245067 GCA_031876335.1 Hipposideros larvatus
GCAGTGACATTTATAGAATTATTGACAATCATTACCCTTAAAATAAATTGTTTCATTTCTGCAAAGAACTAATTGGATTTTACCTAAAAACCTTAGGCAGACGCCTATTTCTCAGGGTCTGACAGTCTTCCCTGATGGATCTAACAATGGCAAAGCAGCAATTGTCTGTGAGAAGGGTCATCAGCTTATACAAATTGCACTTCAGCTCAACGGGCTGAGTTAGTAGCAGTGTTAACTGCTTTGCAAACATTTTTTGACCCTCTAAATATTGTTTCTGATTTGGCTTACATAGTTCATACACTACAGAACATTGAGAGGACATCTCTATCTTACAATACAAATCTGGCTCTTCACATTTTGTCAACTCCAGCAGGTTGCAGTACGTTGTGAGAAACCTCCAGCACCCCTTCTTTAACATGCACATTTGTGCACACACCACCCTACCAGGTCCGATGACACAAGGCAATTCAATTGCTGATTTATTAGTAGGGAGTGCCCAGGTTGCTGAGGCAAGCATTTTCATTCCTTAACCCATACTAATGTGGGTGGTCTGCGTTCCAGGTTCTCTAATAGAAACAAGCAAGCCCATCCTATAATACAGACATGCCCCACCTGTCAGATCTTGAACGCACCTCAAGAAAGCCCTGAAGGAGTAAATCCTCGAGGTCTCATTCCTAATGATATCTGGCAAATGGACGTTACTCACATCCCCTCCTCTGGAAAATCCTCATTTGTACATGTTACAATGGACACAGCCTCTGGCTTTCTTGTGGCTACAGCTCAGACTGGAGAGGCAACAGCCCACTCTTGCCGTCATTTATTAACCTGTTTTTCTATTATGGGCCTCCCTAGGAACATTAAAACTGAAAATGGACCTGCTTATACCAGTTCTAAAATTTGCAGACTTTTGCGCCATCTGGCGTTATTACTCATACCACAGGCATCCCTTACAACCCACAAGGTCAAGCCATTGTTGAACATGCTAATTCAACCTTAAAGAAACAGTTGCAAAATCAGAAAGGGGGAGACATAACAGAAACCCCACAGGTACAATTAGGAAAAGCTATGTTTACTTTATATTTTTTAATTCATCTGGTCAAGCATGGAACCACACCTTGGGTGGACTGCAGGTAAAAGGCATTTTCATAATAGCCCAAGGTCACCGGAAAATGTGCCCATTTGGTGGAAAGACATTCCGACTAATCAATGGCATTTAGGAACATTATTGACATGGGGACGAGGCTTTGCTTGTATTTCTCCAGGTCCAGAAGAACGTCATTTGTGAATACCTGGCCGGTGTGTCAAACCATATCATGAGCGACACCGATATGGCCAAAGATCGCAAGATATGATTGGCCCCCGATTGGCCCAGATCGGAGATGAGGATTATGGCTCCCAGTCTAAGCCGCTAGGGTGTGGGAAGGTTCCCCAACTGTTCATATTGTTTTATAACTCCTTCATAAGATTTTATATACAACTAAAAAATTTACTGGCCTTTTAATTGCAGCCATTATGGGAATAATAGCTATAACCACTGTTGCTGCTATCTCCGGAGTACGTCTTCACCAGACGGTGCAGACTACCCAATTTGTACAGCAATGGCATGAAAATGCAAGCAAAACTTGGAATTAGCAGATAAGAAGTGATCAAGAAATCAGCATACGATTAGCTATTTTAGAAACAACTGTTGTTTCTCTTGGAGACCAGTCAGACAGTCTCTGTACCATAATTACCTTAAAATGTGATTGGAACGGTTCTACTTACTGTGTAGCTCCTTTTTCTTACAATCAGACACGTACCCTGTGGTCAGAGGTACAAGCTCATCTCTTGGGACATAACCCAAACCATACTGCAGATATCCTACAGTTGCAACAAGAAGTGGATCAAATGTCTTTTACTAATCTCCAGCTCCTCCCAGGAGAGGACTCCCTTTCTGCGGCTGCGGAGGAACTTCCTACTCTAAATCCCCTTAGGTGGGTGCAAAGCTTTGGTGGAGGATTTGCCGGTGCTCTTATACTTTTATTGATTATTCTATTATTCATCTGTTTAGTCCTCAGGTGTGGACAACAAGCCCTTGGCAGGCAATAGATGAAGAATCTGCAAAGTCCATGTTTCTCCTTCTACATAAACAGAAAGGGGGAGATGTTGCTTACAGCTTCATCCTCGACCGCCAGCCGCACACCAACCCCTGACCTAACGAGGTCACGAGGGAGTGTGTCGGACGCTGAGACCCGGCGGGATGATGTCAGTTATCTCCCTTACTTCATGGCTGTGGCAACAGCTGCACCATCCTGGGGGTTGTGTGTGTAGGATTATGAAGGCACAGCATGTGTTGGAATACAATGGGGCTGGTTGATGGAAACTAGCCTTAAGGCACTTATCACACGGGCTTTAGAAAGAAAGTTTCTCTTCTTTGAAGTTTCTTAATAAAAGCTACGTGTTGGCCCGATGCAGGGCTCAGTTACAGAGCGAGAACTGCAGTCCCCTGGCCTCGCCTTAACTCTATCCTTGTCTCTTCTTTTTCTTTAATCCTGCGCCGTCCCTCTGACTCCCCACTGCCAGTGCTGCGTGGGACGCGGCAATGTACAGTTATAAAACATTTCAGAAATTATTTTGAATCCAAAAAGTTGTTCTCTCACAAAGAGAATATGAAATCATCTCTAAACAGATGTTATATTAAGACTTATTACCACAACAGGATAAGAAAAGCACTCACCACTAACAAAAGACATAAACCAGATGAGTCATGCACAAAGTTGAACTAAAACGATACTAATATGCACAGAATTTTAATGCCAGTAAACATATACCTCATTCTTATGTGAATCAAATCCCACATTGTCTTAAGTGTACTTCCCTGAAAACTGTCATTCACATTCATATATACAAGTAACAACTAAAAATGCAAGTAACGAAATTTGGAGAAACTACCATGAAAAAGAAAACACATTATTATGGAATTGCAAAATAAGAATAAGTGGCAATGTATCCCCAGAATGCTGAACACTACACAGATGTACTATTGAGGGTCCTTATGTAGAACTCGGTTGCCACCGTCATTGTGGCCCCATAAAGAGCAAGCATGCTCAATCATCAGAACATGTATTGTAGGAAAGGAAAATTTCCCAGTCAATGCATTAGAATCATCCATAAAGAGCTTTAAGAAATATTTCAAGAAATAACTATTCAAAACACACGGAAGAAATTTGTCAATATATTTTGCTATTCTAACACAAATGTATGGGCTGTAATCATCCATCCAGAGGGAAACAAAAACCCTCACCGCTAAACAAACGTACAAGGAAGTTATTAAACATCAGAGAATCAGATATCTATAAAATCAACATTTGAGATTAAAGTACAACATGATTGAGAGACATGCTGATGAACCTCATGATTATTTTTTGCCTGAAGTAAACTGAAACTGAGAACATAAACAGTTTCTGAAATATGGGATCCTAATAATTCTACAACTCACTTCTTACTAACGGATTTCATTCGAGCAGGGAGTATCAGCACTTCTGAATCTAAAGCCACTAATCTGACAAAATCTAATCAGAAATGGAAAACAAAGAAGGCCCAGGCAGCTTTGGACTGAACAAGACAGAATTATAACATGACAGTCACTAAGAAATCAGGGAACAATGGAGAACTTCCTACATGGTGGGCAGTATTCTAAGCTCCCCTATGGCATTAATTCATTTAAGAATTCTGTAAGGTAAACAGGTACATTAAACTATTCTTACATGCAGGAATTGGGAGTAGACGCTCAAAATTTCTAATGTTAGTTCATACTAAGCAAAAGGACATTTGGAGTGAAACTGAGATTGAGGGTTTCTGACTTTAGGGAGGTGCCTGGGGCTGAGATGAAATTACTGAGTCTGAACTTTATAGGGTCATGGTTGAAGCCTCCTTAGGATTAGAAATTATAAATCAGAAAATGTGTGACATCTGTCCCCAGTGCCCCTGGCATTTCTGCTCCAAATTCCAGGACCTCCAGCACTTCCTTTACAAACTCCTTACAAGAAGCAAGACCAGAACTTTAAAAATGGCCTCAGGGAGAATCCCTCAGCAGCAGCACAGATTTGCCCTGGCCTCTGAGACAATGGAACAGTAGCCAGCCCATGGCAGCCCCCACAGTCCAGAGGGACATCCGCCCTCACTGGAATGCGGTCCAGATCACTGAGCAGCACAGTTTCTAGAGGATGTGACAGCACAGGACGTATTGGACACGACTAACTCTCTATGACAGCAACAGGAAGAAACCTGGGCTTCTCACATCCTTTCCCCTGAAGCAGAGCTTCCTAAACCACATCTTAAGGTCTGGCTTCCTCAGAGACCTTTGGCCCTCTCACCTGTGCCATCTGCTCCTTCATTCCCACCTACCTGGGAGGATGGATACTGTCTTTTTTTGCTTCACATCCCAGGCCTCCTTCATTCTCTCCAAACAGGTAACCAGGTCTGGCTTAGAGACAGCAAGATCTGTTTGTTTGTAAAAGAAACATGAGTTTAGATGGAGAGTCTCCAATTTCCAATCCAGTATGTGCTCAGGTGAAAAAAAAGAACACTGCAGAAACTTAGAATATTCTAGAAAGGGATTCCCCAAACCAGTTATCTGAGAGCACTTTTACTCTACTAGACAACATGGGACGTTTTCAGATCCTGAGTTCCACTTCAAGGACATCATGAAGTCTTCTTTTCTACACCAGTAAACCCCCAGTTGGTACTCAGAGCCGGGATCTGAAGCTCTACCACACAGAGCAGAAGCTCCCAGGAGACGCTGTACTGATGAAGGAAACACACCCCTGCGGTGGGGTAGGAGTTCTGGAAGGAAGTTCCCTCACCCAGGGAGCGCAGGTTCCTGTAGTTCTCCAGCATCACGTCCATGTACAGTTCCCGCTCAGTCGGGTGCAGGCACTCCCACTCCTCCTGACAGAAATCTATGGCCACATCCATGAATGTCAACTGTCCCTGAAACAAAAGGCACATTTACCACGTGACCACAGACAAGGTCATTACATGACTCATTATGAAAACAGAGTTAAGAGAACTGTTTTTTTCCTTTTTCTTTTTTTAATTATTTTTTATTGTGAAATACACATTTTTTAGAAGAGAGAGAACTGGTTTTGACCTAGAAGAGTGTCCGGAATGGAACACTAGCCACTGACAGTAATATTCTCCAGTGTGTTTTCTAACTCTGAGAAAGGAGAATGACGTATGATCCACAAACCACTGTAGAGAGACATACATCTTTTTTTCTAAAAGACAGATTTAAATTCAGGCATCAACACAGGCATATGGCTTTTTGTGTGTTATATTTGTATCACAAAGGATACATTATGTGCATTTCTTGGCTGGAAATGTCATGGTGAGTTAAAAATGCGAAGTACTTCTCAAATTTTCATGTGGATAACAAGGAATTGCACTGTTATAAAACTGCACATTCTGAATGAAGAGTTCTGGGATGTGGCCTGAGTTTCCACATTTAAACTCACTTTTAACTAGTGACACCAATATCTCTGGTCGCAAGTAACACTGTTCCATTGCACAAAGGAAGGAAACAGGCAAAAATTCATACATGACTTTGAGCTGACAGTTTTATGGAATTTACACTTCTCATAGAAGCATAGCAACACAAGCCTTTTTGAAATGACTGTATACTACACAGTGTTCTTTTTTTCACATATTAATTCATAATACACACAATCTCGTAATGCATATAGTCCATATACTGAAAACAATATCTTACGTCCTCTTGTATGGGAATATTTTCTCATACATCCACTAAGTGGCAGAGCTTGGGTTTTTCTATTTTTAAAGATTTATTGGGGAATTGGGGAAGGGGAACAGCGCTGGGGAATCAGGGAAGGGGAACAGACAAGTTGCTGTCCTTTTGTTGTTCAGTCCAGTTGTGAAGGACGTCGCTTCACTGGCCCATGTTGGTATTATCATTGTGCTCTTCCCAGGTGAGGCAGATCAGTTGCCGGCCACTGGAAAGCCGCTCATGGCGGCTCTTGTCAGCTCACGCTGCCTGCAGGCTGCTGGCCACACACGATAGCTTATGGCAGCCCACTGCAGCCTACGTCCTCACCAGCGACTCACGGCAGCCCAGCTCCAGGTCGAGCTGTTGTTCACCATCTTAGCCATAGAGAGTGCAGAGTCACTGGCCCTCATGTGGGATCCGAACCGGGGCCCTACTGCTCAGAACTGGCGTGCCAATCCAATTCTTTTTTTTTTTTTTTTTTAAGATTTTATTGGGGGAATTGGGAGGAGGGGAACAGCATTGGGGAATCGGGGAAGGGGAAAAGACAGGTAGACAAATTGCTGTTTTTTTGTTTCTGTTCTTTGGTCTAGTTGTGGAGGACATGGCTTCACTGGCCCATTTTGGTATGATCATTGTGCTCTTCCCGGGTGAGGCAATCAGTCGCCTGTCATTGGTCGGCTGCTCACAGCAGCTCCCGGCAGCTCACGGCAGCTCACACCGGCTGCCAGCCACTCACGTAGCTCATGGCAGCCCACTGCAGCCCCGCTGCAGCCTATGCCATCGCATGCGACTCAAGGCAGCCCAGTTCCAGGTCAAGCTGTTGTGCATCATCTTAGCTGTAGAGGGCGAGCGTCACTGGCCCTCAATGTGGGATCTGAACAGCAGCCCTGCTGCTCAGAGCTGGCACTCCCAAGCGAGCTCTTAACCAGTTGAGCCACTCGGCCGGCCCCCAATCCAACTCTTAACCAACGCGCCACTTGGTCGGCCCAAGCTTGGGTTTTATACCAAACTTTCTCTAGAATGTTTCAAAATTGACAGAAACAATACACATAGACAACTCTAATGGACCTACATGGCTATTTCTGTAACTGCAAAAAAGAGAATCAACTTAAGCAAGTAAAAAGAAAAAATAGATCAAATAGTGTGAAGATTTTATTGACACAGACAGACATACATATGGGAACTGTGTGCATATTAAAAATGACACAGAAGGAAATTTTCACATCACTGAAACAATTATTTTCAATTCTGTACATCTAATAAATGTCTTTTGCATGACACTCTGTATATTATAAATACAATAGGAAGAAGATCATACATAGTAACATAAGTTATTCTGCTGTTTTTTGAAAAAATTTGCTTGTCATTTGTCCTGATTAATACATTACAAATTTACCACACTTAAAAACTTTAATAACATGATTGCTGTAAACGTTCTTAAAAACACAAACAGTGTTGACGTAGAGAATGTCTGTGACATGAGTGTGGAATATAATAAAAATTTACAGGAACAAGGCCTGACTCATTAAAGCCTTCACGCCAAAAGCCAACTCTCTCTAGTAAAGAAAGCTGAGAGCCTTCATTTATCAAAGCAGAGAAACTAAGAAGAAAAGGGAGTTTCCAGGTGAAATGTGAAGGGTTTTGAACATCTTTCTACAAATCCCTGCAGACTGTTATTAATGATAAAGAAAATAATGTTAACTTTATAGTGAAGACAGGACCTCAACCAGGTGAAAGTCCGGTGGAACAAATGGGTATCAGCTGGCCGAGGCACACGGAAGGACACAGTGTCACTGCTGTCACGTTACTGGCAAAAATGAAGAACTAAGGAAATCATAATCTGAATCTGATCATAAAAATATTCGTTTTATACAAATTTGAATGCACATATAGCCCCTGTGTTCAGTAACTCTAATAGTGCATTTAAACAGCAAGTCAATATCACCAATCTAGTGAGCAAGACAGTTCCAATAATTCTTTTTTTTTTTTCCTAACATTCCAAGCCATTCTGAGCAGAGGCCATCCTGGGTCCTGGTGCACATTCTTACCCCCGTTCTACAGCCGTGACGCTGCAGTCACAAGACACACACCTACACCTGCCTTCTTCAGGATTCCAGGCATCCAACCCTGCCCAATAGGGACCTGGGACACAACACCCTTTCCAGGTGGATTTTATCAGTAGTTGAGGGTGAATAATCACAGTGAGATTCCTCACTTTGAGGGAGCCTGGATGGACAGAATGCATAGAAGGCTCTGTGAGAAAGGCAGAGCACCCTACAGAGCTGACCTTGACTCTAATGAGAAGGGAAAAATAAGTAGTTGAAAAAAAACTCGCTAAGCAGGAATATCAGAAGTAGAGAATTGAAAGTGGCAGATTCTAAACCCACCGATTTTAGGAGGAAAAGCAGACACAGCCTGTGACTCAGGACAGAACGCTTACCTGAGAAGCAGCCATTTCTGCTCTGGGTTGTTTCCTCAGGTGAAGTTTTGGGGAATCACATCTGCATCTTGAGAATGTGCCCACAATGGCATCAGCTCAGGCCCCTCATCTACTTCCTCCAAACTGACAGCCAGAAGGACCTTGAAATGCTGAGAAGGTCGCCCCTTTCTATCCCTTCTCACAGGTCAGGGAGAAGAAGCTCCTAAGTGAAGACAGAACGGTCAGTTTTCTCTTTCCTGATTCACATGCTCTCCCCTTCCACAGATGTCCACAAATTCCTACAGCAATGAGAACGTCGGATGCTCTCCTGCCCCCCACAAATGCAACAGAGCACCTTGTTACCTCTCCTTGACCAAAGGTTTCTCTCAACAGTCAGAACTGTGTCTAGGAGTGCCCAGCTAATCCCTGGCCAACCTGAGAGTCACCTGAACACCTCACTTAACAATAATGCTCCACCCAGACCACTTATCCAACTCCCAGGGGGAGGGCACAGGTGACATCACTGTTTAAAACTCCCAAGTGACCTAGAAGGAACCCTGATGGGAACCATTTAGCTTCAATGAGCATGCAGGTCTCTGGGGAATCAGGACCCACTCTAAGGAGTTATGGTTCTGCAGATCTGCAGGGGGCCCAGGAAATGGCATCTTTAAGTCTCCTGGGGGTGCTGACTTGCTCCCCAGACCTGTTTCCTGCCACACTGGGCTACTGGTCTCAGACTCCATCTCAGACTCTGCACTCCTGAGAGCTCAGGGGAGTGTGGGGGGTTGGCGTGGGAACTTCTAGAAGGGGTGGCTTCCCGGGTGTATTTCCTTCCTGTTCTCCAGGAAATCACAGAGAATTAGTTAAAACCATAAAAAATGAACACACATTTTGGTGCTGAAAACTTGTAAACAAGAGTTAGCTATAAAAATACACTGATCCAATTATTTCACAGTTAATAGACTGGCTCCGTGGGAACTGAGTTTCAGGTCTGTCCGGTCCGCCCTTCCATATTTTCAGAGAATAAACAAGGGGGACTTAAGGGACAGCTAGTTGGTAGCTCCCAGCTCACTAATTTCACAAATCCTGTAAATTGAAGACAAAATCTGCTGAATATCAAAATAACTCACCACACTAGGTTCTCAAGCGGACATCCTCACCAAATGCACACTGAAGTGGCCTAATATTATTAATAAGTACCAATGGATGTTGAACATGATAAAGAGTAGAAGGAATGCATGGCTTCTCATCTAAACTAGACACAATGTTATTAGAAGGGAAAGCGATTCAAGATGTTATTTACTGTAATTATTTCTAGGGTCAACATTTTTTAAAAACTGAGACTACCTGATATTTAGAAAAGAATAAGAGCTGGTAATAAGATGTCACCAAAGCTTATTTCAGAAGTTAATGACTAGTTACAAAAAAAGCAGAAACTCAGCACACTAAGATTTATCTTGATTTGCTTTTACAAAAACAATGAATCAGGGTCAGCCCCGTGGCTCAGTGAGTTAACAGTTTGGTTAAGACCGCCCACTCTGGGCAACAGGGTCACTGATTTGATTCCCACACGGGCCAGTGAGCTGTGCCCAAGCTGAGCTACTGCTGAGCAACCAACAGGTGGCAGGATGGTTCAGCTGGTGAGAGCAGGAGCTCCTAACAAGACTGCCTGTTCCATGGTGGGCTATGCCCGCCCCCAACTAAGACTGAACACAGCACCTTGAGCTTAGAGGGCACACATTGCAGTCGGGAACCAGATGGCAACTGGCACCCTCAACAACTAAGACTGAAGAACAACTTGGCTGGTCCCCTTCCCCAATTCCCCAACACTGTTCCCCTCCCCCAATTAAAAATAAATAAAATAAAAACAATGAATCAAATATAAGAGAGGGAGAAAGGAAGAAGTAAACTCCATGTATAAGAAAAGGAGACACAATGGTTTTAATATTTCTTGAGAAAGCATCCTGTGGTGACAGACTCAGTCATTTCTTGTCCCAGGTCACATCCCTCATGCCATCCCAAGAAAAAAGAAGGAACCCAGACTGACTGACACAGCTCTCTGTCCTCTGGCTACATGAGGGTTGCACATGGAAGCTATTGGGTGATGAAATTAATTATTAAGCACACAAGCACTAGAAACTGGAGTTTTGTAATTCTCGTTCTCATCTGTGTGACTGAAAGTGCAGCACGTATTAAATTAAAGTTTATAAAGCCACAATCAATATATCATGACTTGATTACCCACATCCCACCAGCTCACAGAGCATCCAGGTAGGGGCACCCCTTCTTCCTCTGCTACTGTGTACTCCTGTGTGTCCCCCTCCACCCAGATTCTCTCCACTAATGTCCTCTCCCTTCTCCTGATTTCTCCCCTTCCCTCCTTTCCCTTCTCTGCACCTTTTCTGTGAAACTCTTGAAAGCGTTCACCTTCAGTTGTTCTTTCTCCCTGATCTGTCTGATTGCTCCCCATTGAAAGGACCCCGGCCCGGACCCTAGGCCAGACAGACTCACTTTTTAAAAAATCATACTTCAGCTATTCCAGCTAGACTCTAAGCAGAACTTCCCGTTAAGACAGTCAACACCTAGCTTTACAAGAAATGGGTGGCAACAGAAATATTAAGAATCTTTTGCAAGAGTAGTCTTGCCACAACTGGTTTGGACCATTTCACAAAAAAATTAACAGCTCTTTTTGCTTCTGTACACCTGCTTTGCTTCTGCTGGGGAATAAAAGGTTAAAGAACAACATTCCTCAGTTCCCCCTTCCTCAGGCCTTGCAGTTCCCCCTTCCTCTCCCCGCCTTCATGTTAACATTTCAGGAGGCCTTGAAATAAACTAACTTTAGTTTTTCAACCCCCTGTCCTTGGTTTCTAAAATTGATTACATACATATTTCCGAGAAACAGGTTATACAGTCAACTCCACCTGGTCACAATGTACTGTTAAGGTATCTGGACATGTGGGCATAACAACACTGTTACAACAGCGGAATGCGGTTTTAACTAAGATAACTACACATTCTTTCTGGCTTCTGTAATTTACTTTGCATACAGCCCTGCCTTATAAAAACCTTACCCCCACACACACTCCCCCCCCATCCCCCAGCCTTGGCCTCCGTTTCTCCCTTAGTGGATGAGACGGTACCTGAGCTCAGCTTAATTAAATCTTTGGAACCCTAATGTAACATCCAGCCTCTTTGTTAATTCTCTGGACCCAACATATTCTTCTCTCATTAAGTCGCCTTCTTGGGACCCCCTCGCACCCCAGTGATGCCGATTTCCTGGCCTGCCCTTCACAGTCGCAGCTTACACAAAGACCCTCCCCGCGTGAGGGGGTGACCTGGTGACACCCCGCGGGTTCCCTCCTAAATCCCACCCCCCTGAAAAGTGTGCTCTTCCTGGGATTGGGGTCTCTTATTAAACCGGGAGGAGGGGCGTCTCCAGGCGGCGGGGAGGGTCTGCAGAGCCCCAGGTAGGGAGGAGGCCGGGCTCCTGGGGCCGCGGGGCGAGGCTGGGGGAGGGGCGCCAACGGCTGGACTCCGTCTCCCGAGTCCGTCTCCCAGGACTTCACATCGCGCGGCGGAGCGCTGCCCGGTGGGGGGTTTTAAGCAGGAAAACAACGCGGCAGGCGGGATCTAGTGGCCCGAAGGCGGAGAGACCCCAGGGGAACGGCCTCAGTTTACCTGGAAACCCCCGCGGACCCTCCACCCGGCAGCGAAGCGGCCTGGGATCGGGACGTCTCCCCAGGACGCCGGACTCACCGCTGTAGGGGTCGCGGGTGCGGGGACTTCAACGGCGGTACTGATCCCCAGGCGTCAGGAGTGCAGGACGGTGGACTGAGACGCTCAGAATTAAACCACAAACACTGAAAGTCACAGTCGCCAACCAGGCCTTCTCTCTGCCTTGGCCGCTTCCGGGTCTGCAAGAAACTCCACCCAGACGCTGCCAGAAAACATGGGCCGCAGGCGGGGCCTGTGAGGAGCGCTAAGGTCCTGGGCAGGGCAGGAATTTTTGTCAGGAGTGGGAGAGGGCCGCGGGGGGGGGGGGGGGGGGGGGGGCACAGCTTGGGCGGGGCGGGGCTCTCATCTGCCTCGCTCTCATTGGTTACAGGGTTCAGGGAATTTCCGAGGTTGAATATCTTAGAAATTATTTGTAATTTTCGTGTAATCCTCCGAGGTAGTTGGCTCAGTGTCTGTCTATTCCGCCATCTTACCGGAAGTCTTTCTCATTGGTTACAGACTATTGGTGTTCATTACCTTTATTTTAGGTTAGGTCTGATGCACCCACTTTATCTCTCTTAGGTGTATATTTAGTGATGTTTAGTAATGCTTTACTCTTGGTTTAATATGTAGCCCAGTTCATTATATTTTAAGATCTCTCCAGTATGAATTTCTGATGATTAGTGAAGACTCGTCCTGTATAAAGACCTTCCAAGTTCATTCTATTTGTAAAGCTTTTCTCTAATATGTATAACTTAATATTTGGTTATTTATGAAGAATGGATCAAAACTTTCCCATCTTTATTGTAAATGTCGTTTTTGATACTAGCAAGAATTCTTTCCAGGGCCGGCCAAGTGGCGCATTGGTTAAGAGCTGGCTTGGGACGCCAGCTCTAAGCGTCAGGGCCCCAGGTTGGATCCCACATGAGGGCCAGTGACACGGCTGCCCTCTACAGCTAAAATGATGAACAACAGCTCGACCTGGTGCTGGACTGCCATGAGTTGCCGGCGATGGCTTAGGCTGCAGCCCCTGCTGCACGGGGCTGCCATAAGCTACTGTGTGTGGCCAGCAGCCAACGTGAGCGGCCGGCAGCCAGTGTGAGCTGCCAAGAGCCGCTGTGAGCAGACATCCAGAGGCCAGCAACCGATCTGCCTCTGCCGGGAAGAGCGCAATCATAATACCAACATGGGCCAGTAAAGCAAGGTCCTCCACAACTAGACTGAAGAACAAAAAGGACAGCAACTTGTCTGTTCTCCTTCCCCGACACCCAGCGCTGTTCTCCTCTCCCAATGCCCCAATAAAATCTTTGAAAAGAAAAAAAAAATAAATAATTCTTTCCAGTTGTGAAAACTGGAACCTTTTAGATTTTACTTGATTATACTTATAATATGCACCCTGAGTTTTAATCTGTATGATGTATCCTGATAATTAAAAGTTTGATACAATATTTTCATCAAATCGTTTCATGACTTAGTTTCTTGAACATGGTTTAAAAGAAAAAAAAAGTATGTTGGGAATAGATTTTAGGATCTTTTGAAGATAGATTATGGGATTATATGGTATTATGGAATATTGTGCCAACCAGCCATGTTGGCATGAAAGTGATTTCAACTTGGACTCCCATGTAAACAAGCAAATAAATTCAGGGCTGGTGGTCTCTTCATCAAACTCAGAATCACTGAAGCAAAGTCTATCATAATACTAAAAGTCAAGAATTCATCTTCTTTATGGGGAGTTTTGGTGCTTGTAAAATTTACAAGGAAGAAAAGTGAACATATTCAGAGAAAGAAAATGAAAATTTTCTCAATCAATGCAAAAATTTGACATGTCTCCCTGTAAAATCATTATAAAACAGATAGAAAAATTTTCATTATTAAAGATGTCAAAATTATTGAAGACTTCAAAAATCTGAACAACACAGAAACTAGTTTGACCTGGTGAATTAAAGTCTTTGCCACAAATACAGAAACTATGCAGTTTTAAACACACATAAAATGCATAATATTTACTACTATAAAAAAGTTTTTAAATCTGGACTTGGGTGAAGAGAGACTTTACAGGAAACATTATTAGTCTAGATATAATCCTCTGAGTACAACACCTACACTAACAAGTCAGACAGAAGAGGGCTTTTCTTTTATAAAGACAGGGTCAACACGGCTGGAAAGAATAAAGAAAACAAAATATAAACAGACCCAAACATATAGAGAACAAGCTGATGGTTGCCAAATTTGAGGGTTGGGGTGGGAATAAGATAAATCAAATCAAATTAAATATGAAAAACGTGTTATAAAAAAATGAGAAATGAAAACTTTACATGCAATAACATGATTTTTGGTGGAGGTGGTGGGTGTAAACCATTTTAGGCACCCATCATAAGCAGAAGTTATAATTACTGAATGATAAACACTCTCAGGAGAATATGTCATTCAATGATATGCTTAAATTTTAAAGGTAGTACCAAAGAAAAAAATCCAAACAACAAGAAAAATACTAGAAAAAAGGATGCAAAATACAAGCTTGTAATAAAGAGTAAACCACGATTCAAAATACAGTACTTAGGACCTGACGAGTAGCTCAGTTGGTTAAGAACTCCCTCAAGAGTGTGAGCTCTGAGCAACAGGGTTGCCGGTTCAATTCACGGCCCGAGCTGCACTGCCGCGGAGCTGCCAACAGGTGGCAGGATGGCTCAGGTAAAAAATAAATACATACATAAATAAATAATATAGTACTTATATTAAGATCAAAGTGGAATGGAGAACAAATATTATGACCAGGGATAATAAAATTTCACAATCATGAAGACATAAACTCATCACAAGAACATGACAATCATGAACCATGCACCAAGCAACAGAACTTTCAAACCCCTGAAAAAAACTGACCAGGAAGCAATGAGAAAAAATGCAACACACACTTATGTTCAGAGATTCCCATGCCCCCTCTCTCAACAATCCATAGAATAAGAAAGAAAATGAGTACCTAGAAGACTCTAACAATGAAATTAATAAATCAATGAGGATGATCTGACATCTACAGAACTATGAGGTAACAAAATATTTATATTACTCTGCCCTGATTCCTGGCACAGAGTTTCTAAACCCTTACGGTTTCCTAAGTGATGAGAGCACTAGAAGCCTGTTTTGTTCTCTTGATGCAACTTGGGGTGAGCTCCTGCCTGGGGACTGGTCACCAGAAAGACCACACCATGATAAGAAGCTTGGCATATTCAGCCTCACACCCACAATCCAGAGAGAAAGAGGAGTTGGAAATGCAGTTACATACTGGTCATGCCTTCGTAAGGAAGCCATCATAAAATGCGAAAAGTTGGGATTTGAAGACTTCCAGGAGAGTGAACACATCTATACCTGGAGGATGATGCACTCCAATTCCACGGGGACAGGAGCTCCTCTGCTCGGGACCCTCCCAGACCTGACCCTATATATTTCTTCATCTGACTGTCCATTTGCACTATGATATCCTTTAATACATTGAAGATCTGTGAACTGATCTAGCAAATTAATTGAACCCAAAGAGTGGGCTGTTGAAACCTCCAATCTACATCCGATTGGTCGGTCAAAAGCGCAGGTAACCACCTGGAGATCCGATTAGCATCTGTGTTGAAGGAAGGAGGGGCAGCCTATGAAACTGAGCCCTTCATTTGTGAAATATGATGCTGTCTCCAGGGTGAAAGTGTCAGAATTGCATTAAAATGTAGGACAACCAGCTGGTGTCCCAGAGAATTGCTTGGGGTGGAGGGGGAAATCTCCACACATTTGCTAACCACGAGTGTCAGAAGTGAAGCATTCTGGGTGAGTGTGCTAGTACTGTGAGAGTAATAGGAACACACAGAAAGAAAACACCGAGTAGTGAAGAACTAGATTTTTTCGGACACAGAGGGTGGAAAACTGAGGTCTTCTTTCAGAAGAACACCACACTGACCAAGAGAATTACACACAACCTTTAGAAATGCACATAGTAGTATACGAGAACCAAGAGAAACCATGTTCTTGGCCATGTAAAATGTAATCTGAATAAATGAGAACAGAAGATATCAACCTTTATAATTTGCCACTAAGACAGAAATTATAAGTATCACCCTTCGAAAACAGATAGCAATGTAACCAAACACCTATTAGCTAATAGTTATTTATTGTGTTTGTTTGCTTTGGTTTTCTGTACATCATTGTGAACTGCTGCCTGTAAAGGGACATGAGTTGGAAACAGCTCATCTGTCCTAAGGCTGACTTAGGTAAAGGGAGCAGGTGAACACGGGCATGGTGTGTGAGGCCACTTACAAACATTTGTTAAACCAACTGAAAACAGAACTGATAACATACGATCCACAGAAGACTCTTAGAAAATGAAAGGCAATATGTTCCTCAATGAATTAAAAATAAATGGATATTCTAAGGGAAATAAAAAGTATAAAATGAAGTGAATGAGGGTAATAACATAGGAAGGGAATTCTTGAAATCTCGATTTCAAAGGTCATACAAGTTACTGGTCATAATGCACTCCCATCTGTAACCTTGACGTTGGGATGTTAGGGTGGGTACAGAAAAAAGAAAATGTCATTGAATGAACGAGACCAGCTCGTTCCCGACTAGAGGCCCCCTGACTCATCAGCCAGGAGCCCACCGAACGGTTTCTGAGGGGACTGAGTGGGAGAATGGAAAAATGAAAGAAACCAAGTAGAGAAGAAAGACACAGAGACAAAAGCTGGGATCAGGAGGGCCACTCTGCCGCTGGTGGTGGAGAGTGACACTGTTTATTAATTACACTCAGGTTATATAGAGGGATTAACTTTCTCTTTGTAGGGATTAATTTTCTTACAGCATAGGGGACTTTGGGAGGGGATTTTGGGGAATGTGGAACCAATGTCCCTTATGTCAGTAATTTCTTTCAATAACCAGTTACATCAAGCACAGCGTAGACCACTGATATTTTCTTAAGCAAGGTTAAACTGAGGCAAATAAAAACTGTCACCAAGTCCATGGTGAAAAGTCTCAAAGCATAAGAGTCTATATTAAGAAGCTACTTTTTGAGGGCCCAGTGGTTTCAGTTCTGTTGGGAGCCGTCTCAGAGTACTGAGACTCCAGGTTGACGGCAGGTGGAGAATGAATGGCAGGTGGCTAAAGACCCCCAAGTTCTGTGTGCTGAGAAAAAGGCTTACAAAGCTGCTTGTTAGCTGAACAGCAAAAAGGGAACTGATAAAATCAGTAACCCAACAACACCAAGCTCACCCCCTGTGCCTTGGAAAAGCAGAAGCTCCTAAACCACAACCACCAGACCCTCAGATGTCATTGTCTATGGACTTATGAACTTTTGGGACTTTTCCATCATGGACTTACTGACTGATGCTATTTGCCTTAAGTTTCACTTTGCTTCAAATATATTATTAGTTTATGCTATGTGATCAAGTAACCTGTTGCCAAGACATTATCTCACCTCCAAACTCCTAAGTCAGGAACATGGGTTCCTCATTCCCCCAAAACCCCCTACCAAAACCCCTATGCTTAGGTAAGATTTATTCCTGGTAAAAGAGGAACTTGCTCTCTATATAAGCACTATGACTTTTTTTTTTTTAAAGATTTTTATTGGGGAATTGGGGGGATGGGAACAGTGCTGGGGAATTGGGGGAAGGGGAACAGACAAGTTGCTGTCATTTTTGTTCTTCAATCTAGTTGTGGAGGATGTTGCTTCACTGGCTCAAGTTGGCACCGTCATTGCACTCTTCCCTGATGAGGCAGATCAGTCGCCGGCTTCTGGACGACCGCTCACTGCGGCTGCTGGCCGCTCACGCTGGCTGCTGGCTACACACGGTAGCCCATGGCAACCCACTGCCACAGGGGCTGCAGCCTACGCCGTCGCCGGCGACTCATGGCAACCCAGCTCCAGGTTGAGCTGTTGTTCAGCATCTTAGCTGTGGAGGGCAGTGTCACTGGCCCTCATATGTGGGATCCGAACCGGTGCCCTCTGGCATCCCAAGCGAGTTCTTAACCATCGCGCCACTCGGCCGGCCCAGCACTATGACTTTTTATAAAATTTGTCCTGTCTGCCATCCGCAGTGACCCTCCTAATCCCAACTTGGGTGTCTATGCCATTCTTTCATTTCTCATTTCCTCACTCCGATCAATCCTGCTCAGGAACCGTTTGGTGGGTTCCTGGCCTGATTGTCCAGGGGCCACGGCTGTCAGGCGGGCTCTCGGCAAGGTTCCAAGGGACTTCTGCTTTCCCATGCCACACGAGATGAGCTGGCTGCTGCTGGGCAACAAGTCTCTCCAGCAGTTCCTCCTTTTCCTGCTCACAGAAACTGGAGGTCTGTAGCTTTTTGAGCACACAGTGAATAGAGGGCTGCAGCTTTCTCAACTTGCAGCCTCACTGCTCTCAAATGGCTCCCAACAATTGAAAGAACACCAGTCAACTTTCTGGAAGTTTAGCCGTG
This sequence comes from Hipposideros larvatus, assembly GCA_031876335.1. Classification (NCBI taxonomy): domain Eukaryota; kingdom Metazoa; phylum Chordata; class Mammalia; order Chiroptera; family Hipposideridae; genus Hipposideros; species Hipposideros larvatus. Next base: position 29,884,664 of record CM063099.1, read on the forward strand.
GTAACACATACCCCTCAGTTCTCTTTGGCTTCCAACAACAAACCTTTCTTTCTTCCTCATATTATATCTCTCATTGTGCACCTCTTGCTTGGCCCCATAATTAGATTCTGGGTAATTTCAGTCCATCTGGGGCTGGAGCAGAGAAAGACAGAGTGAGAAGCAAAAAAAGATGCCTAAATAGTCCCTTTAAAATTCAAATATGCCACCTGTACTCACATCAAATTGGCCAAAGAAGTCATGAAAACTCTCAGCCAAGCTTGCCATAATGTTGGTACGAAGTACAATCATCCCAAAGGAAGGAAGCGTTGCCTGGGCAAGTGGTCATGGTTAACATCAAGGGGCAGAGATGTGTAACCTCACAGGAGAGTGATAATTGGAATTAATGCTACAATATATGGTAGTGCAGCTTCCATCAGAAGTAATTTGTTCTTCCTTTGTTCACAAAACAATATATTTACTTCTGTCCCAAAAGCAATGGACAAAAGTCTTACCTACACATGACTTCATCACAAATGAGTGTCTTATAAGATTCCTGTGATCTTATAAGAATCTTCTTATGAGATTCCTGATTCAGAGCCCTGAGTGAAGTCCTCAACATATAACACATTACAATGAAACACAGAAATAACAACTCAATAAACCCTCCCCACGGGAGCCGGGGCCCTTGTCTATGTGGGCAAGAATCAGGAAAGAGCCTTTCTTGACTCCAGTTCATCTGTAAATGAATAGCCAGTCCTTGTTTCTTGTTTCTGACGTCACCTAGTCACATCTAATAAACAAGCAGCTTTCCCGTCCTACATCCTTCTCATAAACATCTGTAGTCCTAAAGATTGTTGTGAGTCTATTAGCTCAGTTTTTTTATAGGACAAGTTTGTAGACGTCTCAACAGTACAACAGGACATTAAACAATTACACTTAATGATACCAAACAGTTCCACGTTCCAGTACCTCCAAACTCCATTTTTTGCAAAGCACGCCTAGTTCTTTAGATTTATTCCAGGGTCTTCATGCTTTTTAGGTGTACCAAGGAGAGCTACACCTGTCTATTCTGTTCACTGAACCCTTTAATCCAAAAAGAGCAATTTCACTGCAGTCATTTTAACAACTAGCAGTTTAGCTCAAGGGGCATTGGGGCCATGTGCTTCATTTAGACTGTGCTGTGGTTTTGAGTTTTAACTTGCCCTTGACCCACAAAGCATTTCTTAATGGTAAGTTTTACCAGTCTCAGGGGAGACACAGGTATGTCCTTAAATACTGCCTGGCAATGAGTTCCTTCATTTCTGTCAGTTCTTCATTGTCATATGCAATGGAAAACAACATGGTATGTTATTACTTGCTTTTCTGATTTCTACATGGATGCAGGTGACATCCAGGAATGGTCACACCCCTCCTAAGAAATAGACTCAAATATCTGAAGACAGTTTTTATTGTCAGAATGGGGTGGAGCCTGCCGTCCAGGCAGCAGAAAGGAATTGATGACTCTGTTCCCATTTCAATGGGAGAGCCAGTGTCTGTAAGGGAAAGAGTTTGATGAGATGGGGTAAGTGGTCACAGAGCAAAAAGGGGTCACTATGGGGTAGAAACTAGGCCAGTGGCAAAGACACAAGCTAGGAGGAATAATTTGTACAAGTGGAGTGATGGTGTGAGATAAACTTGTAGTCCTAAACACCGCACTCATGAGTGTGGGTAATTCGCTGTGTGTAAACACATTGATGGTTTGTTCATAGTTTATCTCTGTAGCATTGAATCTCATATTAAATTGACTTATGTTTTAACTCTGATTTGCCTGACATGAAAGAGCACGTGACACTACTTTCAGAAAGCATGCTTTTTTAATATAAAAAGTAATCTCTTAACATTTGAGTGTATAACAGCATCAGTCTCTAAATGCAAACCAAATTTTGGACCGGGTTCCACCCTGTTGTGAATGGTTACAAGTGAAAGTTCACAAAAATGATTTGAGAGTGAATATATGAAATTTCCGATTTCCCCAACAACAGAAGCATTCCCATTATACATTGCTCACCTAAATTATTTCACTAAGTGCTCCAAGCTCAAAAGCTTTATACATATTCCTGAAATGTTCTTGATTTCATATTTTTTTTCACATTTACTATATTTCAATTTTCACTTCATGTAAATGAAGGAGTATGTCATGAGTTGCATTTGGGTACAAATAAGGACATAAATATAACCCTATGATGTATATTTATGAATGACGGGCAGGTTTTAAAGATCAGGCTGAGATTTCACCACTATATTTTTATTATAGCCTCATAAATACATGGGCCAGATTGTGGAGAGAATAACTCCAGTGCAATTTATGAGTACATGACCCCTAAATTGTATGGTCCTTGATCCTACGATGGAAGGAAATTGGTATCATTTCTTTCAAATTTCAGAGTCTAATGGTGTACTGCTGTTTGTTATGAAGTACATTACAGATTTGGGATAAAATAGTGTTGGTACAAGTAACATGATTCATTCAGGGTTATGAAAAATGATTAACTTTATTCATTAAAACATGAGCTCTAAAATACATTCCCAATAACACGGGCAAAAGCTAATGCCAGCACTTCAGTGTGAATCAAACTCACTCACACACCATCCTGGTTCCTTTGATTAAGCTCCCCTGTCAGATAACTGTTCTCTATCATTTCTCAGAATAAGACAAAATTTTCATTACTCTTGATATACGGCAGTTATCGCCACTCAATGGAGAAACTCACCATTCCTTCTGCATTATTTCTAACATGTAATCACCCGTTAATCTATCACTCTCCTCCCATGAAAAGCCAAGCCCCTTACTGTCTGGCCTGCTGTTTCATGCTCAGTTGGTAGAATATTCTTTCCTGTGACTTCCAGGGGCCTGTCTAGAGGTGGGCACCCTGAGCCTAGTAAGTACGAAGACTGATAACATAGTTTTACGTTACCCCTTGCCTTCCCCGATGCTAATTCATACAATAATGAACTTGATATTCAGTGTCCTTGTTTTTCCAAGGTACATGGATAAATGCCTAATGAAGTAGGCCACTCACTGTATTTTTTGCTTCCCAGGGACCATCATGAAAGGCCTGTAAGGAATGCTCAACTTCAATGGACTTTTAACTTCAAGTTAAAATTAATAAATAGTAATGTAGTCTTTTCCACAGAACTCAAATAACTATAATAAACCCTAAAAATAATGGGTTGTTTGCACATGTTCTTGTTCCTGAAATTTATGGAATGTCCTTAGTTTTAAAATAGCTTGATTAGTAATTTTTCTGAAGGATGTAACACCCCAGGTTAACCTTAGAGAACTAGAGACTTAGGTGTTCCTAGTATGGATTCCTGAGTGTGAGATCAGTTGTGAGACTTGTTTAAAAATTTTACTACATTCAGTACATTTGTAAGAATTTTGCCGCAGTATGAAATCTTGAGTGAATCCTGAGGACATGGTTTCTTATAAATATTTCCATTGTTCAGAATATTGGAGCAGTTTCTGTCCTGGGTGAACTGTCATTACTCCAAAGGTGTAGACACTTGGTGAAGAGCCTATGACATTCACTACGTTGTAAGGTTCCTCCCACTATGAACCCTATGATGTCCCACCCTTCTGATCTCTGGGTAAAAGCATTAAAACACACATCACTTTTGTGTGGTTTCTCTCAAAGACCTGCATTCTGATGTTCAGTAAATTGTGAGACCTGAAAATTGGCTCTGCCACACAAATTTGCATAATTTCTCTTCTCTATGGGGTCTCTGTTGTTGCATAATACTTGAACTCAAAGTAATGCCTTTGCTATACTCACTGTGCCTGTTAAAGCCTTGCCAAATATTCAGTGGTGTGGTTTCTCTCCAGAATGTATATTCTTGTATCTAGTAAAGACTGAGCTCTAATTTAAACTTTTGCCATATTCATTACATTTGCAAGTATGAACTACTGGGTGAGTCCTGAGTTTAAGGCGACACCTAAAAGCCTTGCCACATCTAGTATATTTGTAAGGTCTCTCGCCAGTATAAAGTATCTCATAATAAGTTGGGTTTGAAGTCACACTAAAGTCTTCCCCACACTCGTTACATTTCTATGGTTTGTCTCTTATATGAATTCTCTGATGACTTCTAAGATAGGATGTCTGACCTGATGGTAAATTAGGCTTCAATGCACACTAAACACTTTACCACACTCTTTACATTTATAATGTTTGTCATCTATGTGAATGCTGTGATGACTTGCCAGGTATGATTTTCTATGAAAAGCCTTGCCACACAAAGTACATTTGTAAGGTTTCTCTGAGGTGAAAATTACCTGATGTCTAGTTAGGGTTGAATGCACCCTAAAGTCTTTGCCATACTCATTAAATTCAAGAATTCTTCCTGCGTGCATTCTGGTCACTTGTCAGTATTGAAGGATTCCTAAGGTCATTCCCATATATATTAGGAATGTGGGCTTCGACACTGGGGAAACTCCTTGAAATGGAGAAATGGAGGAAGTATTGTTGATACAGTTCTCGGTTACATTACATTCATAAATTTCCCTTCAATTGGAAATAGAAATATCTCCACATTAGGCAGATGTGACTGGAAGCTTAGTCTAAGTGTATTTTCAATAGGCATGTTTCCTACATACTTTCTACCATGCCGATATCTTTTATCACTAAGATAGTTTTTATGAGTTATAGGCATTCCTTTGTGATTTGTTTTTCCTCTCTCTACTCACATGCAAAGTCATGCATATTTTCCTGGATATTTGTGATGGAAAAATCATCAATTACATGACTTTCATGTCTTCCAAACATCACTGTATGTAATACTCCCCCTCTTTCTGTTGGTTTTACTTTCTTGATCACATGTGAAGGACAGATATCTATGAGATATAAAACAAAACCCAGTTATGCTGTTAATTAATTTCTAAATAAATAGTTCATGTTCAACACTAATATTACCCCAAAAGGAAAGTTATACTTAACACAGTTATTAAACTTCCCAAACATGACCCTCAAACCTCTAAAATTATGAAGAAACATGAATCTTACGAACAAAATAGTGGTCACATGACATTCAAATTAATTTTACAAAAGCCTAGTCTCAAACCTCTGACAAAAACACTCATGTTGTGCAAACTTATCTTAGCTTTCAAGGAAAGGGAATTTTCCCACCAAGACCCCAGAACACATAGCAATTGGCAGTAACCATAACTGAGGTAAAATGAATATTACATTATACCTATTTTTACACACATATTGGACACAAATGAATGGTGAAGAACAGACAATACATTGTAATGGTATATTATCTAAAACAAGATTGTCTAAAGAATATTGTAAATAAAGTGCAGTTTAAATTTGTACAACAAATATCTCAATGAGACAATTAAAAAGTCAATAAAACACTTTTAAATAATCAAAATGCTTTTCTAAACACCTTTTCCAAAACTATGTGTGCCTATGAAGAATAGGTCTTTTAGAACATCAACACTTGGTGCATCTTAGTTATATTCCATAATATGTGCTGAAAGACGATCATCTGTATATCAAAACAAAAATTAATAAAATATTCTAGGAAACCCTTACAGAACTAGCAATATATAACAAATAAACATATAACAGCAAGTTACACTCTAAGAGACTTACATGAACTATAAAGATTTCACCTTAAAAAAGAATGAACTTCTGCTCTAAAAAGATCACGCAACATGAGAACTGGAAACGATGTGGGGATCACTGACTTCTGAAATACTTGAACAGGAAAATACATACCATTATAAAGAAAAATATGAGAAAGAAGCCAACATTTGCCGTTACAATTTTATGACTGCAGTTCTATAACAGCCAATCCATAGAGCAATTCGCTATGTACACAGGGGCCTTTAGTCATCCTGTACATGGACCCAACAATATACAATATAGAGTCTGTGCTTGAAAAGTGATTGAGGCAAGAGAACAAATTACGAAATAAAACATACAATATGGTACAGAAAAAGGGATCTCTCAAGATGAACATTTTTAAATAACATCAGTATACTCACAGGGTTCATGTATAACACAAACCTCCACTTACATAGAATGTGACACCACAGCATTTTAACTTGGAACTACAGACTCAGATGACACGTTCTGAAGCACGATGACTCCCCACCCAGGCAGTAGATTACAAAAGCTTACAACAAAGGCCAGGCGCTAAGAAAGAAATACTTCCATGGAGATACAAGAGCTGAGCTCTGTCACTAAAATAGTGTAGTGCACCCATAAACTTTGGATTGATTTGTAATTTTTCTGTTTATCCAGTCACTTGCTGCAACATGAATGACTTGAGGACATTATACTAAGTGAAACAAACCAATCACAAGTAAGGCACATAAGACAAATACTATATGATTCTATATATGGGAAGTACCTACAATACTCAAATAACTAGAAATAGAAAGGAGAATGCCGTTTTCCAGGGGCTGGGGAAAGAGGAAAATATAGAGAAAACTAGTGATTTTAAATACTCATGCTAATCACTTGAACATATTCTCAAATCACAGCAAAAAATATGATATAATTTATTTCACTCTGCTAAGCACAAATGATGTAAAATAATGTAAGTTATACAACACAATAAAAAAGACACATGAGGTAAGAGGAGCTCCCACTCTATGTATTAGAACACACATAATTGTTATAATGAGTCAATGACACTTAAGGTGCACTTATCCAAAATTCTTCAGTTCCACCTCCACGCTGACCACTCTACGGAGTAGTTTTTAGTGCTGCTTCTGTATGTAGCAAGACAAAACTGCAACATATTAGTGAAAGTACTCTCTATCAGGAATTTCCTGTGACCAAGAACGTCCTTCACAGCAGTCCTCTAGAAGTGGTCCATCACCTAGAGATCAATTACTCCAGCAAAAAAAACACAATGAAACATCAAACACTAGGTTGAGGATTTCACAAACAAGTTTCAGAGGCAAATCACGCACACTCAAGAAAATAGAAAATCTGAAAGAGTCTATATTCCCAGAGTAGGTAGCATGGTACGGATAGAAAACTACAAGGCACACGGTCAGATGTAGGCTCTTGAGATGGGGCCACGAGCTCTACCACAGACGCCAAGCTGAGAGCCTGGAAGATTCCTATGTGCTCCCCACGCAAGACTGGGGATCAGGGAGATGATCTCTGTCCACTGTCTAGAGATTTCCCAAGTAACAGTTACAGAAGATCCTCCCCACCTCCCTGGCGCACATATCTTTGAAGTGTGTAGCAGAAGAAATGGCTGAGGGACCAGAACAGGCAGACAGGGCTGGAGACAGCTCCACGCAGCTTCTGGGGCACCAGATGGAAGGGAAGATCAGATAGTGTAGTTCCATCTTCTGATGAGGTGTCTTCCAAGTACTGGAAATGGCCATGGAACTGAGACAGGTCCAGGAGGCTGGACCACAATGGCCTCAGTCATCTGTACAGATTAAGGACTGGGCAACCAATGGAATCAAGTCCAGAAGGAGTGACCAAGGAGGAAAGAGACTGTGTGGAACTGCCTGCCCCAAGCTCCTCAGGGACTTCGCAAGGGGCACATAACAGTGCTGTGACCATGACAAATGCTCCGCCTGTGTCTCTGTTGGAACTGCTGCACCACTGGAGGGTGAAAGGTCAATTTTACACGTGGAAGGACACAGGGGTAAGCTGGGGAAAAGACAAATTCCCACTGAGGCTTCACAACACATAAACTTCTGTTTGCCCACAGATCTCTCTCACGTGGGGAGAGTTTTGCAAACACTATTAATGCTGCGGCTTCCTCTCTCCTTTCTGAAATCTTACCTTTGTTCACACCTTTCATACATTCCCACCAGTAGTTCTATGCTATTTTCAACTCACTCTCCAGAATTCAGTGTGCTTCCCCTTGCTCCAAAATGAAGACAATATTCAGATCAGAAAATGAAATTTTTGCATAGAAGAACGGAGCATGAACACTTGTAGTTTTTCCAGAATCCCCAATTTCTGATCATCTGTGGTATGTTTATATTACAGATGGGTTGAGAAAAATATGTTACAAATCTGTCCACTGTTTGTCTACTTCTGTCCATAGGGACCGGTGTCATATGTAGATACTGAGTCCTGTTCCAAAAACTGAATCAATACATGGGGATAGAAAACAAAGACATTTTGAGTTTGCCGAAGGGCTTTCTAGACACTTCAGCTTTGGAAAAACCCCTGATGGATATGTTCTACACACTGAGTGATATTCAATGTCAAGATGAGCTAGAGCATGAGTAGTATCTTCAGAGGTGACAGAATCCAGAGTGTCTTTAAAAAATTCAGGCCCTCACTTAAAATTCAAGGAGAGTTAAAGAGCTTGTCAGAAAAGAATGAGCTTAAGGAATTCATTACCACCAAGCCAGCATTGCAGGAAATGTAAAAAGGGCTTTTTTAAACAGAGGAAAGGGGAAAACAAGCTAAACCAGGAAGATCAGAAATACAAATAACAAAATGGCAATAAATAAGCACCTATCAATAATCACTTTAACTGTGAATGGGCTAAATGCTTCAATCAAAAGACATAGAGTGGCTGAGTGGATAGGAAAACTGGACCCATGCATATGCTGTTCACAACAGACTCATCTCAGATCAAAAGACACACACAGACTGAAAGTAAAGGTATACAATAAAATATTTCATACAAATGGAAATGAGAAAAAAGGTGGAGTAGCAATACTTCTTTCAGACAAAATAGACTTTTAAATGAAACTACAATAAAAGACAAAGAAAGACAGTACATAATAATAAAAGGATTGATTCTACAGGAGGACATAACCCTAGAAAAATCTATGCACGAAACATAGGAGCTCCTAAATATATAAAACAGATTTTGAGAGACATAAAGACAGAGATCAACAGTAACACTGTTGTAGTAGGGGACTTCAACACCTCGTTGTCACCAATGGACAGATCCTCTGGACAAAAAATCAACATGGAAACAGTGGCCTTAAATGACACTTTAGACCAGCTGGATTTAATTGATATTTTTAGACCTTTTCACCCCAAAACAACAAAATATACACTCTTCTCAAGTGCACATGAAACATTTAAAAGATAGACTGCATGTCAGGACCCAAAACAAGTCTCAATAAATTTAAGAAGATTGAAATCATATCAAGCGTCTTCTCTGACCACAATGCTATGAAACTAGAAATCAATTATAAGAAGAAACCCGGAAAGCACACAAATACATGGAGGCTGAATAACATGCTACCAAATAGCCACTGGGTCAAAACTGAGATCAGGAAGAAATCAAAAGCTAACTTGAGACAAACGAAAATGAAAACACAACAACCCAAAATCTATGAGATGCAGTGAAAACAGTCCTAAGAGGAAAATTCATAGCAATGCAGGCCTATCCAGAGAAACAAGAACAGGGCTGGGCGAGTGGCTCAGTTGGTTAAGAGCTCGCTCAAGAGTGTGAGCTCTGGGGCCGGCCGAGTGGCGCGATGGTTAAGAACTGGCTTGGGATGCCAGAGGGCCCCGGTTCGGATCCCACATATGAGGGCCAGTGACACTGCCCTCTACAGCTAAGATGCTGAACAACAGCTCAACCTGGAGCTGGGCTGCCATGAGTCGCCGGCGACGGCGTGGGCTGCAGTCCCTGTGGCAGTGGGTTGCCATGGGCTACCGTATGTAGCCAGCAGCCAGCGTGAGCGGCCAGCAGCCGCTGTGAGCGGCCGTCCAGAAGCCGGCGACTGATCTGCCTCGCCAGAGAAGAGCGCAATGATGGTGCCAACTTGGGCCAGTGAAGCAACGTCCTCCACAACTAGACTGAAGAACAAAAGGACAGCAACTTGTCTGTTCCCCTTCCCCCAATTCCCCAGCACTGTTCCCATTCCCCCAATTCCCCCAATAAAAATCTTTAAAAAAAAAAAAAAAAAAAAAAAAAAAGAGTGTGAGCTCTGGGCAACAGCAGTTCGAGTCCCAGCCCAAGCTGAGCAGCCAACAGGTGGCAGCATGGCTCAGGTAAAAAAATTACAAAAAACCCAAAAAAACAAAGAAACAAGAACAATCTCATATCAACAGAATATCTTTACACCTAAGGGAACTGGAGAAAGAACAGCAGAACAAGCCCAAAGGGATTACAAGGAAGGAAATAATAAAGACCAGAGCAGAAATAAATGAAATAGAGACCAAAAATAATACAAAAGATCAACAAAACCAATAGCTGGTATTTTGAAAAGATAAACAAATTCAACAAACCCTTAGCCAGACTCACCAAGAAAAAGAGAGACAGGACCCAAATTAATAAAATCAGGAATGAAAGACGTTAAGTGAAAACAGATAACACAGAAATACAGAAAATTCTAAGAAAATACTACGAGTAGCTATATGCCAACAAATTTGACAATCTGGAAGAAATGGATAGTTTTCTAGAAGCATACAATCTACCAAGTCTGAACCAAAAGAAACAGAAACTCTGAACAGATTGATTACTAACAAAGAAATTGAGTCGGTAATCAACAAGCTTCCAACAAACAAAAGTCCTGGACCAGATGGCTTCACAGGCGAATTTTACAAAACATTTAAAAAACAATTAATACCTATTCTCCTCAAACTATTCCAAAAAAATACAGGAGGGAAGGCTCCCAAGCACATTTTATGAGGCCACTATTACTCTGGTCCCGAAGTCAGACGAAGATATTACAAAAAAAGAAAACTACAGGCCGATATCCCTAATGAACATAGATGCAAAAATCCTCAACAAAATACTAGCAAACCGAATTCAGTGTCACATTAAAAAGATCATACACCATGACCAAGTGGGATTCATTCTTGGTATGCAAGGTTGGTTCAATATCCGCAAATCAATTAACATAATACATCACATTAACAAAATGAAAAATAAAAATCATATGATCCTATCAATAGATGCAGAAAAAGCATTTGACAAAATCCAGCAACCATTTATGATAAAAATTCTTAGCAAAGTGGGAATAATGGGATCATATCTCAACATAATAAAGGCCATATATGATAAGCCCACAGCAAACATCATACTCAATGGGGAAAGGCTAAATCTTTCCCCTTAAAATCAGGAACAAGACAAGGCTGCTAACTTTCACCACTTCTATTCAACATAGTTCTGGAAGTTCTGGCTACAGCAATCAGACAAGAAAATAAAATAAAAGGCATCCAAATTGGAAAAGAGGAAGTAAAAGTGTCATTATATGCAGATGACATGATACTATATAGAGAGAATCCCAAAGACTCCACCAAAAAACTGTTAGAACTCATAAATGAATTTAGTAGGGTAGCAGCATACAAAATTAACATTCAGAAATCATTTGCATTTGCATACACCAATAATAAACTATCAGAAGAAGAAATCAGGAAATCAGTCCCATTTAAAATTGCTTCAAAAACAATAGAATACCTAGGAATAAATTTAACCAAAGAAGGAAAACACCTGTACTCAGAAAATTATAAGACACTGAAGAGAGAAATCAAAGAAGATACATATAAATGGAAATACATACCATGTTCATGGATAGGAAGAATTAATATAATTAAAATGTCAACACTACCTAAGGCAATATATAGATTCAATGCAATGCCTATCAAACTACCAAGAACATTTTTTCTCAGAAATAGAACATATAATCCGAAAATTTATATGGAGCCATAAAAGACCCCGAATAGCCACAGCCATCTTGAGAAATAAGAACAAAGTGGGAGGTATCACGCTACCCGACATCAAATCATACTACAAGGCTACAGTAATCAAAACTGTATGGTACTGGCATAAAAACAGACACATAGATCAATGGAACGGAATAGAGAGCCCAGAAATAAACCCATCCATATATGGTCATTTGATCTATGACACTGGTAGCAAGATTTTGCATTGGAGTAAAGATAGTCTATTTAATAAAGGGTGCTGGGAAAATTGGACTGACACGTGCAAAAAAATGAAAATGGACCACCTACTTACACCATATACAAGAACAAATTCAAAATGGATTAAAGACTTAAATGTAAGACCTGAAACCATAAAACTTCTAGAAGAAAAAATTGGGAGTAAATTTGCAGACATTACCCTCAGTAATATTTTTACTGAGCTATCCCCATGGGCAAGGGAAATAAAAGAACCAATTAACATATGGGATTACCTCAAACTTAAAAGATTTTTGACAGCAAAGGAAATCATCAATAAAACAAAAAGGCAGCCTACTGAATGGGAGAAGATATTTGCCAATGATATATCTGATAAGGGGTTAATATCCACAATTTATAAAACACTCATTCAACTCAACACCATAAAAACAAACAACCCAATTAAAAAATGGGCAGAGGATATGAAGAGGCATTTCTCTAAAGAGGACATACAGATGGCCAACAGGCATATGAAAAAATGTTCAACCTCACTAACCATTAGGGAAATGCAAATAAAAACCACAATGAGATACCACTTCACTCTGGTCAGAATGGCTACCATCAATAAATCAACAAACAACAAGTGATGGCGAGGCTGTGGAGAAAAGGGAACCCTGGTGCACTGTTGGTGGGACTGCAGATTGGTGCAGCCATTATGGAAGTCAGTATGGAGATATCTAAAAAAACTGGAAATGGAACTATCGTATGACCCAGCCATTCCACTCTTGGGTATCTATCCAGAGAAACCCAAGACGCTAATTCGAAAAATATATATATACACCTTTGTTTATTGCAGCGTTATTCACAATAGCCAAGACTTGGAAACAACCAAAATGCCCATCGGTAGATGACTGGATTAAGAAACTGTGGTACATTTATACAATGGAGTATTACTCCGCTATAAAGAAGAATGAAATTTGCAACGATATCGATGGACTTAGAGATTATTATGTTAAGTGAAATAAGTCAGTCGGAGAAAGACAAATACCATGTGATCTCACTATATGTGGAATCTAAAAAACTGAATGAACGAGGAAAGTAAACAGAAGTGGTCTCAGAGATATAGAGGAACAACTGATGGCTGTTAGTTGGGAGGGGGAGGGGATGAGGAAGAAGGGGAAGGGGTTAGACAGCATAAATACATAACTACAATATTGCCACAGGGACATGAAAGACAGTTCGAGGAATATAATTAATAATGTGTAAAATTTTGTAGGGTGTCAGGTGGTGACATGTCTTGCTAGGGAGACCGCATCATGGGTGGGGAAGAGGCTTGATCACTGCATTGTACACCTGAAGCTGATGTTGTATAATATTGTATGTCAACTATATAGTCATGGAACGTGGAGTACAGTGTGGGAGTGGAGGCAAGGGAATTGTAATAGATATGTATGATATTGGGGGGAAGTGGGGGGGCGGATTGGGGGAGGAGGTTGTAACTTCGAGGGGTAAAAAGTATAACTATTGCATGGTGTTGTACAGTTGAAACTAATTCTAAAAAATATGTATTTCATAATAAAAATAATTAACATAAGAAATAAAAAATAAAAAGACCATTCTTGCCAGCTCAAAAAAAAAGAAGACCAACATGAGCTCTCTCCTGGAGTCCTCTGATGGCCAAGAATAGAAGTCCTTGTCCCTGACAGCACTGCCTCAGCACCTGCCTTCTCAGTGCTAGCATTCTGCAGTGTGCACCCACAAAAGAAGCCGAGAAGCCCCAGTTTCTCAGGGTTCTCAAAGCTGCACCCTGCTATGGGGTGCCCTGCACAGTTTGGGACCTCGGCTGACCTTACCATTCCCACTGCACTGGGAGTAGACCTCCTCGGCCCCCAACATCGCCAGCTCCAGTTCGACCTCCTGCAGCATCTCCTTGTCAGCTTCCACCATGCCCTGGACTGCCACACACGGCCACAAGCACTGTGCCTCCGGGGTCTGCCACCACCACTCCTCCCCATCGGCCTGGAGAAGGACAATAAACAGCCACTCAGAGGAGCACCCTGATCTGGACAGGCGAGGCAGTCCCCCTGATGCCCACTCGGACCTTGCTGGGTGTTGTTCCTTTGACCAGTAGCCAGCTCTGGCCTTCCAGGCAGCATACCCCGTCCTGGGAGGCAGACAATGACCACAGCCCCTCAATGCACATGAGAGCACACCGAGGAGGGTCTCATGCCCTGGGGCTCTTGGTGGGTAACATTTGGCTCAGCTCTCCCACGCTGTGGCTCTAGACTGTCTCCTGCCCACCCCCAACCTGCAGTGCCCCCGGACTCGCCTGGTATTTAGAGTCCTGTGTGATCTGGTCCTGATGCCCCCAGTGTGCACCCCTCACCCCCACTCCAGCCTCCTAGAGCTTTACTAACTCAGGGCCCTGCAAGCTCTTGGCCCCCTCACAGCCCCTTGCCTGCACTGCCCCTCCCCATAGCTCCCCATCCATGAGGGACTCACCTCCAAGGCTGGGCCCAGGGGCCACCTCCTTGGGCTTCCATGCGAGCACCACCTTTGGGGCCAGACTGACCTGGGGCCGTGTCACAGCCCTGTGACAGGCAAGCTCCTACCCTGAGACTCAGTTCAGCTGGGCTCGGCCACTTAGAGGTGAGGCACCTTGAGTGCTGGTGCCACTACTCATCTATAAAATGGGGTGAACTCAATGAGCATGTGGGGTTTCCTAATAACAGCACTACCCCCAACACTCGCTCTGATTTCACTGTGGGGCCACTTCTTCCCAGGGCTCCCTGCTGCCCCCTTCTACATCAGCCTGGGCTGCAGCCAGGGGTCCTGCCACAGAAAACAGGAAGGAGGGCATAGAGGAGGAAGGGTAAAGGGCAGCCTGACTTTCTCCCCGCCTGGACTTGGTGTACACTGCCGCCTCCAGGGCCCCTTGACCCAGCAATGCATGAGCTGGCCCCTGGGATAGTCTGGGGAGGACAGCTGGATGGTGTATTCCATGACTCTCATGCACCCAGGTCTCTGGCCCACCTGGCCAGAGCAGGGATCCCAGAAGTCGTGGGTTCTCAGAGCAGTGGCCACCGGGGACGAGCGGTACCGTCCCACTGGGAGCTGTTGGTGCGCAGCGCATGCAGCGAGGTGGCATCTTGCGCATGTGCCGTCCGCGGCCCCGAGTATGTGCAGCTACTCCCACGCACAGGCTGGGTCCGCGGTGAGCTGGACTCCTACAGTTCTGTGTCCAACCCTCACGGGACAATTGTAAAACTAAGGCCAGGAGAGGCAGGGATTGGCCCAGGCAGTGAGGTGGGTGGAGTCCAGAGAAGGATGGGTTCCAGCCTCCTAGGCCAGGGCTCAACCCTCCCATGACGTTGTTTTGAGAATGAAAGCCCCTAAGATCCTGGGGCCGCCTCCCATCTAGAGCCTTTTCTTTTGGGAATTCTCGCAAAGTTGCGCGCGCACACACACACACACACACACACACACACGCACACACCCCTCCTAACTATCCATCTATATGCTCCATATGTAGAGAACATTTTTTGGAGTAGATGAGAAACAGTGTTACCAGTAGAATGGAGCAATGAGGTAGAAAACAAAATTTAAAATATTTTGGATGTTGTGAAGTTATGTTTACAATATACATGCTTTAAAAAATTTTTCAAAAATACTTCAATATGAATGTGAGAAAAAAACTTTATATTTCTTTGAGAATGCCAACATTATATGGCTAACATGTACTTTTTATAGACATCATTTAAAAATTATTTTGTTGATTATAGAGAAAATTGGCAAATTATAAATTAAGTAGATTACTATTTAGAATGTGCTTCACGTAATCTTGGGAAATGTTCTGACTCTGTAGAGATGGATTGATATTATTTAGAACATAGGGAAAATAACTGTATGATAAAAATTAATTACCTATTAGTTGAGCATATTCTTTCTAGTATCATACAGTACTTCAATCTTAGCAGCCACATTAGACTTGTTTGGGTTTCCTGCCCTCTAGTGGTCATTTCTCAGAATGCAGACAAAGCTGTATTAAGGAGAAATGTTTGAAACTATTAATACAACCCAGGTGTATGAATCATGCTCCAATTTTGGGGAGGTGAGGAAACTGAGAAATTTTCTCACTCAGTTTCCTCACTTTCATTTTGGAACATACTCACCATGCCTCAATTACATACTGTCTTGAGATTATTGACATAAAATTCAATTTTGACATCACTTGATTATTTGACTTAGTAATTATCCAAAGCTACAGTAATTTTCTGTAAAACTTTTACATAAATAGTATAATCTTAGACCTTACAACTACCGCAAAAAGGGTGTTTTGCAAATAAATCAATGAAGCACTGTTAAATGTACTTCCTGTTTCATGTTAAGTCCTTTATACACTGTATTTTTACTTCTCATAACAACCTCATATACATTGTGAAGTACATACAGTATTATTCAGATTTCACAAGGAAATAAACTGATATTGAACGAGGCCAATAAAACTTAGGAAGTGGTACGCCCCAGGACTGAAACAGAGTTTGGTGCCTTAACTTTCCTTCTTCTTTTAAAAATCCATATAGTTAACTAATTTTGAATTGATTTCAAATTGTTTAACCCAAATTGGCAGTGTGTTTTAATGTATTAACATATTAGTTTAAGCAACATTTATCCTTCATATTTTTTCACATGCTAATGTAGGTCAACCTCAAAGCCCTGCGTTCTTTTATAACATTTAAGAACCAGGCCCCATTTCAGAGGTGAGTTTTTAGAAAGTCTTAAAAAAAAAGAAAAAAAGGTTTTCCATTTTTTAACGCAACAATTTAGATGCAGAGACTAGCGTTTAGTATTCTTTCATGGTAGACAGCAAATAGATGCTGTGGGTGAAGAAAAAGTTGACCCTGGAAGAGTTACATTGTACAGAACTGAGTATGATTTCAGATAAAAATAATTATTAGCTTCAAAAAGATATTTCATTGCTATGCAAAGCAAGACTAAACTTTCTTAAAGGCTTTTGTCTAAAATAGCTTCATTAAAAACATCTCTTGGGCATTTCTCTGATAGCCATTTCCAGATCAGATCATTTCCTGTTAAGCAGCTAGTCATCTACAGACAGGTCTCTCTGGACATTCTAGCCAGTAATGACTTTTTCTCCCTTGAATTTCTATGACATCTGGTTTATGCTGCTCACACAGTACTGACTTCACACATAGGAACACTGCAACAACTCCAAAGAACTAAAGAAGAATCATCTTCTATGAGTTAAACAACACATAAAACCCATAATACGTAATGGGCAAGGTTAGCTGCTTATAAAATAACCAGAGATGTGTCTGGAAATGTGTGACTCTTCACAGGACCAAACTGACTGGAGGGAAGTCTCAGGGAAGCAGATCAGAGACTCAGCCATA
The DNA here is from genome assembly GCA_031876335.1 of Hipposideros larvatus. NCBI lineage: Eukaryota > Metazoa > Chordata > Mammalia > Chiroptera > Hipposideridae > Hipposideros > Hipposideros larvatus. Next base: position 29,901,891 of record CM063099.1, read on the forward strand.
AACAGGAACGCTGAAATCTTGGGCCAGTTGTACTATATTCTGTATGAAAGAGCATTAAAACATTCATGTAGCTTTTTAATGTTAATTTAATAATAGCTACATGAAATACTTAAACTCAATTGTTCTAAGCATTGATTCAAGCAATTCTCACCCCCGCCCCCAGACATTCGTGATGAATAAATTAACACCCAGACAAGTTCAGTAACTTCCAGGATTTCAATCTAGTTAAGTAGGGAGCAGTCATTCCTGGGTTCTAGGGTCAGCACATGTAAACACCCAACACTTGACAATGCCTCATTTAAGATGGTTTACCCTTGTGATGGTTATTTGATTTACTTAATTAAAGATTTTATTGGGGAATCTGGGGACGGGAACAGCGTGGGGGGAATCGGGGAAGGGGAACAGACAAGTTTCTGTCCTTTTGTTCTTCAGTCTAGTTGTGAAGGACGTCACTTCACTGGCCCATGTTGGTATTATCATTGCACTCTTCCTGAGTGAGGCAGATCGGTTGCCGGCCATTGGACCGCTGCTCACAGCGGCTCATGGCAGCACACACGGGCTCCTGGCCTTTCACGCTGGCTGCCGGTCACTCACAGTAGCTTTATGGCAGCCCACTGCAGCCTCACTGAAGCCTACGCCAACACCGGCAACTCACGGCAACCCAGCTCCAGGTCGAGCTGTTGTTCACCATCTCAGCTGTACAGGGCGCAGTGTCACTGGCCCTAACGTGGGACCCGAACCAGGGCCCTGCTGCTCAGAGCTGGCGTCCCAAGCCAACTCTCAACCAATGCGCCACACGGCAGGCCTGTGATGGTTATTTTTATATGACAACTCAGTTGGTCCCCCAGGTGCCTAGACATTTGGTCAAGCATTATTCTGGGTGTTTCTGGATGAGATTAACATAGGTAGAGTAAAGCAGATTGCCTTCCGTAATGTGGACAGGTTTCATCTAACCAGTTGAAGGCCTGAATAGGACAAAAAATCTGACTCTTCCCTAGTAAGAAGGAATTCCTCCTATCTGATCGCTTCTGAGCTGTGACACTGCTCTTCTCCTGACTTCGGACTTGGACGCAGACTACAATTTATACCATTAGTTCTCCCCGTCCTCAGGTCTTTGGACTCAGACTGAATTACACCATTGGCTCTCCTGGGTTTCTAGCTTGTTGACTGTTGATGATGGAACTTCTCAGCCAACATAAACATGTGAGCCAATTCCTTATAATTAAAAAACAAACAAATGCACATACACACTCACGTATGTATACATATACACAGAAATACATACATAGAGGTAGATAATCTGGGGGAACCCAGACTAATACAGATTTTTGTCCTGAGAATGGGGAGATTACACATGACACTCTCACTTACTGTAAGCTCCCAAAAATGTGGCAATATATGTGCATTTTCCACTGTACATACAGCAACTGTTCTAATTTCAGTGTAGGGGTCCCAAATTAAGCACGTGTTACTGAACAGGAGAAGTGTCCGGATAGCAAGCATTTGTGCTTATTCTTTTCACCCACTGGCAGGGAAAGAAAGGGACCAGATCTTGGGGAAGAGGAAGCATTCTTTCATTCATTTATCAGTCACTTATTGTGTATGTAGTATATAGTATGAAACAGCTTTTACTAGGTGAAAGACTACAGAAATAAAATACATAATTCCTGACCTCATAGACCTCACACTTCTTAGGATGACAAGTAAAATCCTAATTAACAGGGTGACTTCCATATCAATCTTAAATGAGTATGGACGTTAACAATGGAGTTTCGAAATACATGAATCCAAAGCTGATACAACTGAAAAGGGAAATAGATCCATAGTCATAGTTTCAATATGCTGTGATTTCAGTATGCTCATCAGTAACTGATAACGACTAAACAGAAAATCTGTAAGGTATAGAGGAGACCTACACAACTCTCTCCACCAACGGGGCATCATTGGCATGAACAGAGCACACTGGACCCAAATAAAGCAGAATACTCATTCTTTTCAGGAGCTCCTGGAACACTCATCAAAACACACTATACTCTAGGCCGTAAAATGAGTTTGGATACGTTTAAAAGAATTGAAATCCAACATTTGCATCCCTCCTGGCCGCAAAGCCTCTCCTCTCTGGGTGCCAGTGGAGACAGCCCGGTAGGGACTAGGTTGCATTCAAGGGTGACCAGCAGCAACGTCTTGCTATTATACGGACCTGAGCTCACCATGTCGCAGAGCGTGAGGGCAGCGGAAGATGGTGAGAGATGTGGAAGAGGACCAATGAACACAACTCGGCCCCTTGTAGTGACCGTGGGGAGGCAGGAGAGGCCTATCAGCCAGGACTCGTCCCCTGGTTTCTCGCTTGGGTAAGTGAATGGTAATGCGGCTTCCCAGAAATAAAAGATAGGCCCCCTCCATCCTTCTCTTCCTGTAAGAAGAAGAACTCTTTTAACTTTCCTTCCTTCTCAAGCCCCGCCGGGTTACCTACCTGTTGTAGAGGAGAATCAGAAGCACCAAACCGCCGGCAAAAGCGCCGCCAAGTTCCGAGGAACGGAAGTAGATTTTACGGAGAGCCGTAAAGCACGACCTCTTCCGGTGCACGACACACGCTCCGACCGTCTCTGCCGGCCTTCCTCGGGTAAACGTCTCTACCGGACTCTCGCGAATTCCGTGTTTTCTTCATTCCGGGCCCTCTTCTGCTGTCGCCCCCTTCACCTTGGAGCATGTTCAAAAAATTTGATGAAAAAGAAAATGTGTCCAACTGCATCCAGTTGAAATCGTCAGTTATTAAGGGTATTAAGAACCAGTTAACAGAGCAGTTTCCAGGCATTGAACCATGGCTTAATCAAATCATGCCTAAGAAAGAGCCAGTCAAAATAGTGCGATGCCACGAACATATAGAAATCCTTACAGTAAATGGAGAATTACTATTTTTCAGACAAAGAGAAGGGCCTTTTTACCCAACTCTAAGGCTGCTTCACAAATACCCTTTTATCCTGCCACGCCAGCAAGTTGATAAAGGAGCCATCAAATTTGTACTCAGTGGAGCAAATATCATGTGTCCAGGCTTAACCTCTCCCGGAGCCAAGCTTTACCCTGCTGCAGTGGATACGATTGTTGCAGTCATGGCAGAAGGAAAACAGTATGCTCTGTGTGTTGGAGTCATGAAAATGTCTGCAGAAGATATTGTGAAAGTCAACAAAGGGATTGGTATTGAAAATATCCATTATTTAAATGATGGCCTGTGGCATATGAAGACATATAAATGAACCTCAGAAGGAATACACTTGAGCTAAACATGGACATTGTGCTGTGACTGTGTTTGGCAGGATGAAGACAATACCTCTATGGTTTATGCTGAATAAATTCAACAGAAGTAAAGATTTGGAACTTGTCCATATGTCTGTGTAGCTGTCGTCGTGCGCACATTTGTGTGTGTGTGTGTGTTTGAAGAGGAGTAATTAGTTTAGATTTGCTATCTTGTGTGTCCAAGCTGGTATCAGTTCAAACATAGGTTAATTCTCTTGTAGAAAAATAGATTTCAACGTCAAGAGCTTACAGTGGTAGACCCAAAGATATGAGTGAAGATTTTGGAGGAAGAAAATGATTGGAGACGGGCCCTGAACAGCTCTATTAATATGAACATTTAAAGGATGAGCAGAAGATGGGATGCTTGAACAATTATAGTGGAAGCAGAAAATCCAGTAAAAAGTATACAGCCATATTATTGGTTGTCCACCCAACAAACATTGCCCCCTCCCTCTTTGTTGGCAGAATTCTGTCCGTCTCTTTTCTACATGAACCAGGTAAATGCTGATTAGTCTAGGCCCATATGGTGGTCCATTTCCCTGTGAGACTGTTTCATTTATAGGTGGGCATGGGGCCTAAAGCCAAGTAGGATCTTCTCTATTAAGGAACTCTTAGGACAATGGGTGTCTTTTCTCCCTTGGCTTTGAATCATTTATAGGTGGGTATGTAACCTGTGTTAGGAGGGGCCTCTAAAAGATTTCAGGAAAAAGTTTTCAGGCTCTTAAAGGTGCATAGGGAGAAACAGTCTCCCTACTCTGAATGGACATTGGCATGTGTGATTTTCCTCTTATCTCACACACACAGACACAGTCTTGATTCACATGAATACTGAACATAGTAAAATTGAAAATGAAAAGCAACAGTACCCTTTTTTTTTTTTTTTTTTTTTTTTTTTTTTTTTTAAGATTTTTATTGGGGAATTGGGGGGATGGGAACAGTGCTGGGGAATTGGGGAAAGGGGAACAGACAAGTTGCTGTCGTTTTGTTCTTCAATCTAGTTGTGGAGGACGTTGCTTCACTGGCCCAAGTTGGCACCATCATTGCGCTCTTCTCTGGCGAGGCAGATCAGTCGCCGGCTTCTGGACGGCCGCTCACTGCGGCTGCTGGCCGCTCACGCTGGCTGCTGGCTACACACGGTAGCCCATGGCAACCCACTGCCACAGGGACTGCAGCCTACGCCGTCGCCGGCGACTCATGGCAGCCCAGCTCCAGGTTGAGCTGTTGTTCAGCATCTTAGCTGTAGAGGGCAGTGTCACTGGCCCTCATATGTGGGATCCGAACCGGGGCCCTCTGGCATCCCAAGCGAGTTCTTAACCATCGCGCCACTCGGCCGGCCCAACAGTACCCTTGATGATTTATAAACTGATGATTAATCAACCATGAAGCCTCCAAATACTGGGATGTCTTATTAAAGGGTGTGGCTAAGTTATTTGAGAATAAAATTTCCTTGTAGATTACTCCAATTTACTTAAGGTTTCTGGTATGTAAAGCCAAAGAATCCCAATTTTTACATGATGGCATAGACACCCAACTGAAAAATTGCTTAAAGGGGATAAAATAGGTCAAGTGAAAGTTCAGGGACTTTTGCATGAGAAGTTTCATTGAAATTCTATGAATGTAAAATCAACTGCAGTAGATTTACGGATGAAGGGAAAGTGAGAAGGTAGGAAGTGGATGTTTAGACTTCATATTATTCCTTACAGAATTTGGTTTGAATTAAAAGATACTGAGGGCCAGCCGAGTGGCTCAGTTGGTTAAGAGCTCACTCACGGGTTTGAGCTCTGAGCAACAGTGGTTTGAGTGTGGCCCGAGCTGAGCAGCCGCTGAGCTGCCAAGAGGTGGCAGGATGGCTCAGCTAAAAAAAAAAAAAAAAAAAAGATACTGGGTGAAAGCTATAGAAAAGTAATAGTCCAGATGTTTTGTTTGGGAGTCCAGATTATTTTGCTGTTGTTACTTTTATTTTTTGTGTTGCATGCTTGTTAATGAGATACAGTAATTTTATATGCTGAGGGGGAAAAGTCACTAAGAGGGGAGACTTGATGGGAATATAATCAATGGAACAGGAGCAGGAGGGAATGGCCTTCTGTCCTCATGAATCTATACATTGGATCAAATCCTCTCACCACAGAGTTGTCATGTGACAACTCTTAAACACTTCTTGTCAACACTGTTTTTTCCTCAGAGGATTAGGGCTTTTGTCCCTAACAATGCTCCACTCCAATCATTACCATTAAGTCTAGCCATTCGTGCATTCCTGTGGAGGACCTCTAAACCTCAGATGACAAGATTCTGGAACACCGACTTTGGCAGACACTGAGGGAGACAGTCAAGGTAAGCACCTTTTGGTTCTTCTACCATATCTTAAAGAACTGTCTCCACCAAAAGTTGAAAGGGGACCCTCTGGATCTATTCTAAGCCTTCTTTCAGGTCTCTTCATCTATGCACATGGCCCTAACATTCCTTCCTGGTTCACCCTGGCTGAAAGGTGGTAAGGCTGTGACTGCTGAGTCACAGTAAGACAGGTTAGTTAGTGTAATAATTAGGCAGTTAGGAATTCCCTGGTAGACTGAGCAGAAAATAAAAATATCTTGAAAGCCTCAGCCTTGAAAAGTCCCAACTTTAAGGTAACACTCTCCTGCCAGAGCAGAATCATCAATTATGCTCTGGAACAGGCCTCAGTCTTGGCCTTGAGATCCCAGCCTGGAGATAACATAACTCCCAGAGCCAAAACACCAATGAAGCTCTGAGACAACTAGACTGTTTAGAGAAGCCCCTTCGAGGCTACATAAATCTGTACTAATAGACACTGGGTTTTATTCCAAGATAAGCTAAGAAAAGCATATAAACAGTAGGCTCACCCCCTAGTCAGTGAGCATTCCAACTTTCCGGGTGTCCCCTCTCTTTTAGAGAGCTGTTTCTCTTTACTCCAATAAACTGTTCTTTTCTGCAAACTTTTCCTCTCAGGTTCATGTCTCCATTCTTCAGTGCTACAAGATCACGAAACGTGGCCACACACAAAACATCCTGCATCATTTATTTGGGACTCGTCTATCGGGATTAACAGGAGAGGTAAATATGATCTGTACCTTTCTATTTTGCCTAGCCCACTCGCGAGCCTTCAACAATATTTTCCTGTCACACAAACCTTGGGCCTCCGCTCCGACAGCCAGGTAAAAATGACTAGCGTGGCTGCCAGTCTTAAGACTCAGAGGACAGGCTTTGCAGAAAGGTTCTGGTTAATCCCCCCCGGTGCCAAGCTGGAGGAATGTTGGCCTTAGCTCGACTACCGTCTCTCTCTCTCTGTTACTGTCTCCTATCTCTCTGCTGCCTTTTCCTTTCTGCGAGGAGACTGGATGCCAGCTAAATGTCCCCTCCATCCTTGCTCCTTTATTTCATCCTGATACTATCTCTTCTGAGCTCTTGAGATGCTGGTCCAAGGTCCCTTCCCTGTAAGACCTCCTCAACACTGCATGCCAGCCTCAAGACATCTTAAGGTAAGGACTTAGAACTTTGTCTATATAGGACATACGTTGTTGCTCAGGATAAGATTTACTGGCATTTAGCCTACCCTCTCAACATCCTATTGGGACCTCCTTTTAGTTTTAAAACACAAATGCAAATGCCCTGACAAACACCCCAACCCTACTTGCTGCTTCTGTGATAATGCTCTCAATTGCCAATTTTTTGATAATTGTATAGCAGCCCAAACATGCAGAGGGGAGCATCCCTGAGGCCCGATTATTTGCCACTTTTCTTCTCCACCTTTGCTTTTGTCAACCATCTGCTAATATCCTTGGAGAGAAGCGATATATACCAGATTCACTTTTTCTCAAGGAACAAGCCCTGTTTGACAACTTTTGGGGTTTCCAATTTCTTTTTTTGCCTCCTCTCACCCATTGGGACACAAAGCGCCTTTCCTTCTCTCGCCCACAACGTATGCCCTCTTTGCAGGCCCTGAGCATTTGTTCCTTCCTTAAATACTTTTATTCAGAAGGCCATCAGTATATCGACCATGCCATTAATTTCTGTGGTGCTCAAAGCTGAGACATCCACCCTTCCATTTCAAAACATCTCATTATCAGCCACTGCCTTTATCAGCCCACAGGCCAGCGCCAGGCATTCAGGCGGGACATACACGGAATAGGACAGGCACTCACTCGGCCACATGGCTGGAGCTTAGGTAGCATGGATAACCCTGACACACCATGTTCCCCCACCCAGCTATGCAACCAACCATGAGGATTCCCTGGCTCACTCAGAGGTCTGGAGGACACTCCAGATAGGTTGTTGGGAGGAGAATTGCAAAGGGACGCCTTTCTTTCTCTCTCCCCCACAGGTGGGCAATCAGCCATCTTGGGCCTTCACCCCCTTGAATTGCATCCTGAGACATTGGGACCAATTTGATCCTCAAACACTGAAAAAGCGGTGCCTGGTCTTCTTTTCTTCAGAAGCATGGCCTCGATACAAATTAGAAGATGGGGAAACTTGGCCTCCAGAGGGAGGTATTAACTATAAGACTATTATGCAGTTAGATCTGTTTTGCAGGCGGGAAGGCAAATGGTCAGAAATTCCATTTCTACAGGCTTTTTTTGCCCTGCGGGACAACCCAGACCTCTGTAAGAAATGTCGAGTAGATTCAGCCCTTTTGGCTGTGATCTCTTGCTCCCCTCCTCTTAAGGAAACCCCTACAAAGACATATCTAATAGAATCTTTCTCCCCAGAGGAGACTTCCACAGAAATTATTCAGCCAGAAACTTGCCCCCAAACCTTATATCCTGCTTTTCCTCCCAAGCCTGCTCTTGCCTCGGCTCCCCCTAACTGTCCTCCATATCCAGGACCTCTTGCACATAAACACCCTCAGGCTAGAGCAAATCTCCTTCCCTTACAGGAGATGCCAAGGGAATTTGGCCCCTCTAGGGATCAAGTCCCTTTCTCATTACGGCATCTCAGACAAATAAATGGAGATTTAGGGAAGTTTTCAGGTGACCCTGACAAATATATAGATGTTTTCCAAAACTTAACCCAGGTCTTTGACCTCTCTTGGAAAGATGTCATGTTACTGTTAAATCAGACTCTACCAGCTCTGAAAAACAAGCAGTTCTACAAGCTGCTGAAAAGTTTGGGGGTGAGTTATTCCTAACATATCATGATGAACAGACCGTCTGGACAAGACTGTTTGGGAACCTTTCCCTACAGGAAAGCAAGCAGTCCCCACTGACGACCCACTATGGGATCCCAATACACCTTTGGGAAATCGGCAAAGGAAACACTTGCTGGTGTGCGTCTTAGAGGGACTGAGGAGACCTAGGGCTAAGCCCATTAATTATACAAAACTGTCCACTATTAATCAACTTCCAGAAGGAAATCCCTCGGCCTTTTTAGAAAGGCTCAGGGAGGCCGTAACTACACCCCCATCCAGCCAGGCTCCCTTGAAGGGCAAGTCCTCTTCAAGGACAAGTTTATAACTCAGGCTGCCTCAGATATCTGCAGGAAAGTACTAAAATTGGCTATTGGCCTCAAAGGCACCTTGGACCAATTACTCAAGGTAGCCAACACTGTCTTTTACAACTGGGACCAGGAGACAGCCCAGGAGAGAGAAAAAAAATAAAAAAGAAAGCGGAGATGTCGGTGGCTGCCCTGCAGACTACAACCAAACAAGGTGCCCAGGAGAAGTCCAACTGTCACTGCTGTGGGCAGTCAGGACATGGGAGAAAGGAATACCCATAACGATCGGGGCCAGCCCTCTGTGGCCCTGTTTCATCTGCAAAGGGGATCACTGGAAGTCAGACTGTCCCCGGAGGCCTCTACCCCTGAGGCTAGCCACCCCCACCCAGACTCCCACACGGGACTGAAGGGGCCCGGGGCTTCTAACGGTGGCTCCCTCGTCCCATCTCATCATTGGGGCTCCTGAGCCCTGGGTAACCCCAGAAGTAGAAGGAAAATCTACCCATTTCCTTTTTGATACAGGAGCCACCTTCTCCGTCCTCCTCTCCAATCCAGGGGCCCTCTCCAACCGACATGTTACTGTCCACGGTGTCATGGGCAAGCCAGTTACCAAATATTTTTCACAGCCCTTAGACTGTTTATGGGGTGATTTAATGTTCTCCCACTCTTTCTTAATCATGCCAGAAAGTCCAACTCCCTTATTAAGAAGAGACATTATGGATGAAATAGGAACTATTGTTCTCCTAGCTCCTGGGAACATTCCTAATTGCCTTCTGGTAATGGAAGCCGACATCAACCCTGATGTGTGGGCCACAAAGGGAATAATTGGCCATGCCTTAACAGCCACTCCGGTCCACATTCATCTCAGGGACCCTACTTCATTTCCTTGCCAGAAACAATATCTTCTGAAACCTGAGGCACGAAAAGGACTAATCCCAATCATTGACAGCCTCAAATGACAAGGCCTTCTTAGAGAATGTAATAGTCCTTGCAACACCCACATCTTAGGAAGTCCTAAATCGAATGGGGAATGGAGACTAGTTCAAGATCTCCGAGCAGTTATTCCTACACACCCTACACACTTTTGGCCCATATACCTCAGACTGCCAAATGGTTCGCCGCGGTTTTAGATTTAAAGGATGCCTTTTTCTGCATACCTGTATACCCTGACTCACAATGTCTCTTTGTCTTTGAGGACCCTAAAAACCAGAGTTCCCAGCTTCCCTGGACGGTCCTCCTGCAAAGATTTAGAGATAGCCCCCACCTATTTGCACGGGCTCTCTCCAAGGACCTATCAGGCTTTTCTTATAGTGACAGAACACTTTTACAATATGTTGATGATCTCGTATTATGTGCCTCATCTGAGGAGCTCATCAGCTCAGGAACCACGGTCTACAAGTTTCCAGGGCCAAGGCCCAAATGTGCCAGACTTCTGTCAAATATCTGTCAAATATCTTGGACTAATTGTCTCAGAAGGGACCAGAGCCCTAGGAGAGGACAGAATTGGTCCCATCTCCACATATCCCCTACCTAAGACCTTAAAGCAGCTAAGGGGATTCTTAGGTATCACCAGCTACTGTCGCCTCTGGATCCCAGGGTATGGAGAAATTGCTGGCCCCCTTTATCACTTAATCTAAGAGACCCAAGCTGCAAACACCCATTTATTGCTTTGGAATCCAGAGACTGAACGGGCTTTCAACCTTTTAAAACAAGCGTTTTTTAAGTGCCCCAGCCTTAAGCCTTCCCACCGGGAAGTCGTTTCACTTGCATATAACAGAGAGAAAAGGAATAACTTTAGGAGCCCTAACGCAACCCAGGGGACCCTCACAACAGCCAGTAGGCTATCTCAGTAAGGAACTAGATCTTGTGGCAGAGGCTGGCCGGCTTGTCTCTGAGCTGTAGCAGCAGCTGCGCTCCTAGTTCCCAAAGCCACTAAGCTTACAATGGGGCAGGACCTAACTGTTTTTGCCCCACACCACATTCAAGGGCTTTTAAATACTAATTATAGTCATTGACTTGCAGAGAGCGGCCTCTTAAGATACCAGGCTCTTTTGCTGGAAGGTCCTGTCCTCCAAATAGGGACTTGCTTCACCCTTAATCCAGCTAAATTCCTCCCTGAGACAGAGGAGGAATTAACCCATGATTGCCCGCAGGTTTTAATGCAAACCTATGCGGCTAGAGCGGACTAACAAGAAACACCCCTAGACAACCCAGACTGGACGCTCTTCACTGATGGAAGCTCTTTTATAGAAAATGGCATAGAAAAGGCTGCATATGCTTTAGTTGCTTTACATGATATCATAGAAAATGCAAGCCTTCCAACTGGAACGAGTGCCCAGCTAGCTGAGCTAATAGCTCTCACCTGAGCACTAGAGCTGAGCAAAGAAAAGAGAGCCAATATATATATATATATATATATATATATATACTGATTCAAAATATGCCTTTTTAGTAGTACATGCCCATGGCAGCATTTGGAAAGAAAGAGATTTCTTAACAGCCACAGGGTCACCCATCAAATATCACCAGGAGATCAATAAACTGCTACAAGCAGTACATTCTCCTCAGGAAATAGCTGGCATGCATTGTAAGGGACATCAAAGAGGTGACGATCAGATTTCTGAGATCAACAGATTAGCAGACCAAGCAGCAAAAAGTGCTGCTAAAATGGGTCTCAAACCCATACTAGCCCCTCTAGTGTGGGATGCATCCATAACTCAGATTATGCCCCAATATACTCAAAAGGAAAAGGATTGGGCTGAAAGAAGAGGCTACACTGCCCAATCCACAGGTCGGTTACAAGGAGAGGATGGTCGCCTACTCCTCCCAGCTGCCAACCAGTGGAAAGTTCTTAAAACTCTCCACCAAACCTTCCACTGAGAAAGGGACAAACCTTTACAAATGGCCCAAAGATTATTCACAGGAAGAGATCTCCAGAAAACTATATAACATATTCTTACAGCCTGTGAAATCTGCCACAAAAATAGCCCTCTAACATACCCTCAAACACCCATAGGGGTACAAAGACAAAGCAGATGACCAGGGGAAGACTGGCAATTAGACTTCACCTGCATGCCCAAGGCCAAGCGGTATAAATATCTCCTAGCATGGATAGACACCTTTACTCACTGGGTCGAAGCCTTGCCCTGCAGGACAGAAAAGGCATTAGAAGTAGTAAAGGATCTAATCATGGAAATTATACTTAGATTTGGCCTCCCCAGGTCTCTTCAGAGTAACAATGGACCTTCCTTCAAGTCCTCAGTCACTGATGGTGTATCTAAGGCCTTGAGAAAAGCTTACCACCTCCACTGTGCCTGGAGACCCCAATCCTCAGGCAAGGGGGAAAAGACCAATGACATCACCAAAAGACTTCTTCAAAAGTTATCACAAGAAACCAGTCAGGGGCCGGCCGAGTGGCGCAATGGTTAAGAACTGACTTGGGACGCCAGAGGGCCCCGGTTCAGATCCCACATATGAGGGCCAGTGACACTGCCCTCTACAGCTGAGATGCTGAACAACAGCTGAACCTGGAGCTGGGCTGCCCTGAGTCGCCGGTAACGGCGTAGGCTGCAGCCCCTGTACCATGTGGCAGTGTGTAGTCAGCAGCCAGCGTGAGCGGCCAGCAGCCAGCGTGAGCGGCCAGCAGCCGCAGTGAGCGGCCGTCGACTGATCTGCCTTGCCTGGGAAAAGCGCAATGATGGTGCCAACTAGGGCCAGTGAAGCAACGTCCTCCACAACTAGACTAAAGAACAAAACAACAACAACAACAAAAAAAACGACAGCAACTTGTCTGTTCCCCTACTACCAATTCTCCAATAGAAATCTTTAAAGAAACCAGTCAGGATTGGATAGTTTTACTCCCTATAGCTCTCCGCATTCGAAACACTCCCATCAGATGTGGCCTAAGCCTTTCTGAAATAGTATATGGGAGACCTTTTCTAACCAATGACCTCCTGATTCATCAAGAAGCTATAGAATTAACCCAACATGTAACCTCTCTAACTCAATTCCAGCAGGCTATTCAACAATTATCAGGGCCAGCCAAATGGTGTGATGGTTAAGAACTGGCTTGGGACGCCAGAGGGCCCCAGTTCGGATCCCACATATGAGGGACAGTGACACTGCCCTCTATAGCTAAGATGCTGAACGGCAGCTCAACCTGGAGCTGGGCTGCTCTGAGTCGCCGGCGACAGCAAAGGCTGCAGCCCCTGTGGCAGTGGGTTGCCGTGGGCTACCGTATGTAGCCAGCAGCCAGCGTGAGCGGCCAGCAGCCGCCGTGAGCGGCCTTCCAGAGGCCAGCGACTGATCTGCCTCGCCCGGGAAGAGCGCAATGATGGTGCCAACTTGGGCCAGTGAAGCAACGTTCTCCACAACTAGATTGAAGAACAAAACGACAGCAACTTGTCTGTTCCCCTTCCCCAATTCACCAGCACTGTTCCCATCCCCTCAATTCCCCAATAAAAATCTTAAAAAAAAACAAAAACAATTATCAGAAGCCCAGCCCAGACTGGATCAAAAGCCCTTATTTAACCCAGGAGATGAAGTTCTTCTTAAATCTCTTCCTTCCCTATCTCCAACACTAGATCCAGTTTGGAAAGGACCTTACACTGCGATTCTCTCCACTCCCACGGCAGTAAAAGTCCCAGAATTTGACTCCTGGATTCACCACTCTCAAGTCAAGCTTTGGACAAAAACACTCCCAGAAACAAATGAAGGAGAAACAAGTCCCAACTCAGAAAGTCCCAACTACCCCAGCCAACCCCTAGAGGACCTCAAACTCCTCTTCTGTCATACAAGTAAAGATGCATCTATACCAGATCTTACTTTTCTTATCACTTTGCCCAAAGGGAATTTCAGATGATCTTATTCCCTTGCAGAAAAATGAAAATATATGGGTATACCTAGCCAAACACGTAATGAATATCTCAGACTTTTACCTTAAAGGAGGAACTTATGTAGAACAAACTTTCGCCTCCTGTCTAGTTGGAGTCTGCACCCCCTTAAGTCACGTAAGAATTTATACCATCTTCCAATACATTAATAAGCCCATATCTTACTCTGATATTTACAACTGGGGTCCCATTACCACCAAAAAGGACAGGAGCATGTTCTCTCTACAAGTTAGAACTATAACTCCAGTGCACCGATGTGTTCTTTTCACCAGCTTCCCCAACCAATGTTTTAATCTTTCGACCTGTAATAGCCTTAATTGCAGCTCTGCTACTTCTGTGATTTATGCTAATACACATGTCAAATTACCAGCTGGATGGTTTCTCCTCTGTGGAAGACCGCCTACTCTTATGTTCCAGCTTATAGCACCGGGGGATCCTGTTCCCTTGGCAGATTGATTGTTTTTCTTCCCCAAAAGCCTCGTCAGGTTAGATATCACAGTTCATTCTACATCCCAGCTGCAACTGCGATATACATTTATGTAGTCCAGCTGAATGTGTTTCTTTCTCTCTCCTTGTAGTACCTGCCAGGACAATAGCTTTAAATATATAAATTAATCACATGGCTTGTGCAATGGCAAAAGCCTTTCATGCAACCTCACAGGCCATCCATACTATGGGACAGGAATTAGGACAAGTTAGAGAAGCCATCCTTGAAAACAGAGCTGCTATAGATTATCTGCTCCTTAAACATAACCAAGGATGTGAAAGCTTCAAAAGATTATGTTGTTTCAACTCATCTGATAATTCCCACTTAATCGAAGATGAGGTCCAACAAATTCATAACATAGTTTCTAACATCAAACAAAGAACTGGATTCCCTAACCTAGATCTTGCCTCCCTGACATCCTGGCTCCCCAACCTAACAGGATTTAAAGAAACATTTCTCATTCTTCTTTTATTCATTATTACAGGAATTACTTCATGCTGTTGCCTGCAATTCATCTCTGCTTGCAGACCACTCACCAGTTGGCTACATCAGCCTAAACCACCACAACAACTACACCTGGAGCCTCTCGTCTACTGGGGAGCATTAGATAGGCCCCTGGACAAGCCCTAACTGCCGGTCTCTCTCTACATCCCTCCACAGGCTGAAGCAGCCAGAGCGGTCATCGCCCCCACTCCCTAACGGCAGGTAGGGTTTTGTTTTCAGAGGGGGGAATAAGACAGGTTAGTTAGTGTAATAATTAGGCACTTAGGAATTCCCATGTAGAATGAGCAGAAAATAAAAATATCTTGAAAGCCTCAGCCTTGAAAAGTCCCAGCTTTAAGGTAACACTCTCCTGCCAGAGCAGAATCGTCAATTATGCTCTGGGACAGGCCTCAGTCTCGGCCTTGAGAGCCTAGCCTGGAGATAACATGCCTGCTGGAGCTAAAACACCAGTGACGCTCTGAGACAACTAGGCTGTTTAGAGAAGCCCCCTGCAGGTTACATAAATCTGTACTAATAGACACCAGTTTTCTCCCCAGATAAGCTAAGGAAAGCATACAAACAGTGGCTTCACCCCGTAGTCAGTGGGCATTCCAACGTTCTGGGTACCTCCTCTCTTTTAGAGAGCTATATCTCTTTGCTGCAATAAACTGTTCTTTTCTGCAAACTTTGCCTCTCTGGTCCGTGTCTCCATTCTTCGGTGCTGCGAGACCACAAATCCTGGCCACACACAAAACATCCTGCATCAGTATTTCCTGTCTTTTTCACAGGAATGCTGAAATAGGCACTACATAGATCTATCGCTGAAAAAACATTGGAAATACATACAGAAACAGCTGGCAATAGGGTATGTGGACTTGGAACCACAGGATATCTATTTATAGCTAAGATTTTGTGCAAATCTCCATCCTTTCCCATTGGGTTTCTTTACTGAAAGGATAGGAGAATTACAGGTGCTCATACATGGAATTATAAGCCTCCCCACCCCCTTTTAAAGGTAATCTTGTACGATGAGCTAATTCAAGTTGGTGTATCAGTCCTCAAAGGATATTGGTAAATATTAAATAGAGGCAAAGTATTATCAATAGTTTTTGTTTTTTGTTTTTTTTTATTTTTATTGGGGAATTGGGGGGATGGGAACAGTGCTGGGGAATTGGGGGAAGGGGAACAGATAAGTTGCTGTCCTTTTGTTCTTCAGTCTAGTTGTGGAGGACGTTGCTTCACTGGCCCAAGTTGCCACCATCATTGCGCTCTTCCCGGGTGAGGCAGATCAGTTGCGGGCCTCTGGATGGCCGCTCACGGTGGCTTGAGGGCCGCTCACGGCGGCTGCTGGCTACATATGGTAGCCCATGGCAACCCACTGCCACAGGGGCTGCAGCCTACACCGTCGCCGGTGACTCATGGAAGCCCAGCTCCAGGTTGAGCTGTTGTGCAGCATCTTAGCTGTGGAGGGCCCTCATCTGTGGGATCCGAACTGGGACCCTCTGGCATCCCAAGCCAGTTCTTAACCCTTGTGCCACTCGGCCGGCCCTATCAACAGTTATTTTAATAGTAGTGGCTGACTTAATCTTGCCAATCAACATCTGTACTGGAAAAAAAGCCTAAAATCGTATTACAACATCCTGTAACAAACATTCCGTCAGTATCAAGACTAGTTTTCTCATCTGGGGCTGGTGGGGTGACTGAGGTGGCCCTGGACCTGGCATGTCTAAAGTCTGGCCTGCCTCTTAACACCCAGGAGGGAATATGAATTCTAGCAGTCCTAAAATTCAGGAGTTTACATAACTATTAGCAAAATTTAGTTCTTAGATTTAGTTCTCTTAACTAAAGACCTAATTAAGACAATATCAAATATAGAGCAATATTTTGATGATATAATTTTTGCCTTTCAGGCAGAAAACGTTTTCATATCAGTAGCAGACCAACAGTCTTGTAACAAACTTTGTCTTACTTAGCAGAGACAGAAAACTTAATTTTGCACCAGCTTACTCTTGATATTTAAATTTACTTAATTAATTGCATTTATCTTAACCATACATAAAATAAAGTTCTTTCAAGATTCTCCTTTACAAACTTTCTATAACTTTCGCAGTTCCTCTTAGTTTGTCTCTTTTAAAATCATTATTTCCCCAATGTGATTTCTTTAGTCCTAAATACATTTCATCCTTCTGGGAGGATATGTGAACATCACTGATTAGAAAGTCTCACACTATCAGGTGAGTTGGGGGCAGGTTTGAGTGATAAAAACATATGTGGTCCATTAACATTTCCTAGTTGGAAGGGAACAGGTTCTGATTTAAAAACAGACATCGGTTAATTAGATGTCCCTATACCATTAGTACAGAAACTTTACTCCAAGGGGGAGGGCTACTTAGCCAGGTGGTGTTAACAGACAAAATAGCCCCAGTGTTAGTAAGAAGGGGAAATGCCATCATGGCCCTTGGAACAGCCCTGTGCTTGCTTCTATTTCCTTTCTTTTTCTAAATCCTATTTCAGTTTTCTACAATCCTTAAGGTGACATGGCTTTTTACAATAAAAACACATTCCTCTACAGGAGTTTCCCGAGCGAACCTTTAATAATTATGTTGTTTTGTTCTCAGAAACCAGTAGGTGCATTAATTGGAATAAATCAGAAAAGCCAGGATTATATGTTCTAACAGTTATTTCAAATTCCTTTGCGAACTCATCAGGGTCCTAGAGTGGGTTGGGGTAATTTTTAGATTTCTTAGTTCTGCCTGCACAGAACCACAGATTCCCCTCCACCCAAGAGCAGCTCCTCTCCAAAGGGTGTTGCCCCAGAGGTGCAGAAAAGGGAGAGAGAGTGAGAGAGGAAGAGAAGAGAAGAGAAGAGACGAGACGAGAAGAGAAGAGAAGAGTAGAGTAGAGTAGAGTCCTGGGGGTGAGACAGCACTTAATGAAACAGCAAACTCCCTCTGCTCAGGTGGCTGACAGTCTCAGGGTAGAAATGGTGGCCAAGTGCAACTCCGTGGGCATCATTGCTTATTACCATTATTAGGTCAGAGGTCAGGGCTGGAGGGTTATGGTGGAGACTTGGGTGGGGTATATCATCTTCCAAGGGTGCAGAGGCCTCTGGAGATGTTCTTGTGGCATTAAAGCCAAGGCCTGAAAGAGGTGATGGGAAAATGCCTGGGAAGGGAGGGTCTAGAACAGTGGCCGTAGCAGGGTGAGTAAGGGAGAGGTTGGGGGGCAAGATGCAAGGGGTCCCAGACTCTGCTCATGCAGGCCCTGCAGGTGCCAGGGGGCTCTGGCTTTGAGCAGGTGATGATGGACAGGCTCCCCCTAGCTGCCAGTGGACTGAGGTTGGGTGGGAGCAGGGAGGTTGGTGAACTGGCCACCATGCTTGTCCAGGTGGGTGATGATGGGGACTCAGGCCATGAGGGTGGGGGAAGGGGTTGGATCCTAAATATATTTTGAAAGCAGAGCCCTTGGTGTAGGAGTAAGAGGAGTTGAGGATGAATCCAATGTTTTTGGCTGGAGGCACTGGAAGGATGGAGTGTCAGTTTTCCAAGCCGAGAGAAGGAGGGTGAAGAGCTGGCTTAAGGTGGGAGGGAAGATCAGGGGCTTGGTTGTGGGTAAATTAGGGTCAAATGTCTGCCAGCCATTTATGAGGGCCCTGGGTGGGGGCAAGGCATGAGCAGGTGTGGGACACATGCTGTTCTATCTGTTCCAGGAGCCACTGCACCCAGAGCCAGCCTGAACATGAGCCAGGGCCGCCCCATCCCCAGGATGACAGCAGCTGGCCGGGCCAACCCCTACAGCACTGTGTCATCAGAGGAGGATGGGCTGCACATGGTCACCATGTCGGGCGCCAATGGCTTTGGCAACAGCAAGGTGCATACATGGCACAGGTGCCGAAACTGTTTCATCAAGAAGAATGGCAGTGCGGGGCCGACTGAGTGGCTCAGTTTGTTAAGAGCTTGCTCAAGAGTTTGAGCTCTGAGCAACAGTGGTTCGAGTCCTGGCCCAAGCTGAGCAGCCACTGAGCTGCCAACAGGTGACAGGATGGCTCAGCTAAAAAACAAAAAACAAAACAAAACACAAAGAAGAATGGCAGTGCAACATTGAGTTTGCCAACATGGATGGGAAGTCACAGCGCTACCTGGCGGACATGTTCACCACCTGCATGAATATCCGCTGGCGCTACATGCTACTGATCTTCTCACTGGCCTTCCTTACTTCCTGGCTACTTTTCGGCGTCATCTTTTGAGTCATCGCCGTGGCCCACGGTGACCTGGAGCCAGCTGAGGACTGTGGCCACACACCCTTTGTGATGCAGGCTCATGGCTTCGTGGCAGCCTTCCCCTTCTCCACTGAGACATACGGCACCATCGGCTATGGGCTGTGCTGCGTGACGGAGCCGTCTTCATGGTGGTGGAAGTCCATTGTGGGCTGCATCATTGACTCCTTCATGATCGGCGCCATCATGCCCAAGATGGCCCGGCCCAAGGAGCAGGCACAGATGCAGCTGTTCAGCCACAACGCTGTTGTGGCGCTGCGCGATGGCAAGCTCTGCCTCATGTGGCATGTGGGCAACCTCTGTAAGAGCCACATCATGGAGGCCCATATGAGGGCTCAGCTCATCAAGCCCAGATCATGGAGGAGGGTGACTATATCCCAGATTGACATTGATGTCGGCTTTGACAGGGGCCTCGACCGCAACTTCCTGGTGTCACCCGTCACCATCCTGCACAAGGTCAATGAGGCGAGCCCACTGTTCGGCATCAGCCGGCAGGGCCTGCAGACAGACGGCTTTGAGATTTTGGTCATCCTGGAGGGCATCGTGGAGGCCACGGCCATGAGCACACAGGCCCGAAGTTCCTACCTGGCCAACGAGATCCTTTGAGCCTGGCCTCTTTGAGGAGAAGAACGAGTACCAGATTGACTACTCGCACTTCCACAAGACCTACGAGGTGCCCTCCACACCCCGCTGCAGCACCAAGGACCTGGCGGAGAACAACTTTCTCCTGCCCAGCGCCAGCTCCTTCTGCTATGAGAACAAGCTGGCCTTCCTGAGCCGCGATGAGGACGACGAAGTGGACAAAGACCAGGCCAGCAGTAGTCCTCATGCCAGGCACAACTTTGACAGACTCCAGGCCAGTGGCGGCACCCTTGACCAGCGGCCCTACAGACAGAAGTCAGAGATCTGCTAGCTAAGGTGCAGCATCCGCCCAGCCAGGGTGAGGCCCGGATCTGGCAAGGGCCCTGGCTTTGAGCAGAATGCGCCAGGTGCCCCAGGTGCAGACTCAGTAGCACTGTAGATGTTTTATGCTTCTTCACAATGGCCTCGGAAGGTTGGCGGGGGAGTGAAACGCTGGACTGGGTGCCCCACTCCCACCTCAGAGGCCTGAGCAGGCTCAGGGGCAAGTAGGTGGCATCCTGGGGGCTGGGCCACAGGAGCTAAGGGTTTTTGCCTGAGAAAAGAGCTATAGCCTGCCCAGAAATGGCTCAACAGCTGCCCAGACTTTGGGCAAAGCTGGCATGCTGTAAGGCATCTCACTGGTTTTTAACTTGGGGAGAAACAACGGGTTTCAGCTTTTTCAATCTTAGCTTGAGTATGACTGTTTACAAAAAAAAAATTAACAAGTGATTTAAAATTTTTTTAATTCAAGGGGGTACAGAAAAAAAGACAATTGAAATGCCATCGGTCTGCCAAGACACAGCAGCTGGGTGAAGACTCCAGATGGCCTCTCCTCTGAAAAGGCCAGGCATGAGCGGGTGGCTCCCGGGCAGGAAGCACAGTGCTCACCGAGGCTTTTTATGCACATGAGCGGATTAGATTCCATCTGTGATAGAAAACCCAAGTCCATGTTAATGATCATAATAAAAGCTTTCCAATGTCACAGAGGTGCGGATAGGGGCTGGAGGAAATACCTCGTTGGAGCTTTCCGAGTTTGACTTCGTACCTTAGAGGTGCATCTCAGGGCCAGATACGAGACCTGCCCGCCTGCCGAGGAGAGTCCCCTGTCCTCCAACACACCGGATTCTCTGGTTTTATTTCTCTCTCCTTTTCTTGCCAGTGACCTCTACCCTATACAAAGTGAGGGACAGTTGGGTAGGACTGGATTGCTCTGTGGGAAGGGAAGCCAGTGGAAGGTTCTAGGAGGAAGATGATTAGCCCCATCCTGAATGGAGCCCTAGGGTGAGTCATACCTTAGAAACCAGGTGGCCTGGCTCCAGCTGTTTCTGTTTTTACTGGGCTACCCTGTCCTCCTCGCTGCCTTGACTCCACTGCAAGGTCCGTGCCAGCCCCTCTGTCTGCAGAGGCTGGGGTTACCTGGCGTTCTCCTGCACCTGGAGCAGCACCACCTGCGAGCCCAGGTCAGTGGCAGCCAGGCTGTATCCTGCCTGAATGGCAGAGGAACAATTTTAGGAAACGTATGGAATTGTCAGTCAAGGTGACTGGGAGTGGCAGAGGCATCAAACACCCTAGTCAGGGAGAGGTTTGGGCTTTGCTGTCCCAGAAGCAGGCCCCTGGACCCGAAGCTGCCCAATGTGGGCTTGTTCTTGGCAGAGAAGACAGCTGGTGTGGGCTGCACCCTGGGATGGAGCTGGGACCTTTCCTGGGACAGCTAAGAATGCTGTGCTCCCAAATGACCAGGCCCATAAGGAAGTCAGTATTAGAAAGCTGGAGTCACCTCATCCTACCTTTCCAGGCTTCTCTAACCTGTGCCCCCAAGACAGCTCTCAACCTGAAGGAACCAGGGTCTCTGTGAGGCAGAGTGCAAAGTCATGCAAATAAGGGGCAGAACTCAGGGGACAGGGAGAGGCTGGGCCCTGGGCGGGGTCTCTTACCTCTTCCCTTCTCCAACCCTGGAGACCTGACCTGAGGTCAGGGGCTGGAGGGCCTGGACACAGGCTGTCAGCTCCCACCCAGAGACAGCCTGGAAGCCTCTGCCCTTAGGTAAGCCTGACTCCTGACACTCTGTCCTAGCCTCAGACCTCACCCCAACTTCTGGCCAAGAAGATTCAGCCCAAGGCACTGGAGGCAGCTCTTTCCTCTCAGGATGTGCTGGAGGCGCCTCAGCTCCTTCCAGCCCTGAGCACCTGGCTTTCTCAGCCTTAGCCCTGGGGGTGAGGGTGTAGTTGATGTAGGAGCACTGACCCACCACCCACATCCAGGTGTCAGGCTGAGCCATGGAGGGATGGGGTGGCCCCAGTTCGGGCACCACAGAGGCCAGTCCTCCTATCTGCCCAGCAGCCCGGGTGGATCAGCCTTCCACTCGCCCGATCCAGAGCAGAGCCCAGGGACCCCGGAATCCCAAGGCAATCTCAGGTGGTCTGGTGCACCTCCTCTCAGACCTGTTCTGTCCCCTCCCTGTTCAGCCGCCAGATTCTGTGGGAGAGCAGCCCCAAGCTGCCTTTCATCACTTGCCAAAAGCAGATGCTCCATTTTCAAACTCTTCTGCCCTTTTCTTTTCCTTCCCTGTATTTATTTATTTATTGCTTGTGCTAAAGACCAAAGTACTCTTCCTCTTTAATGCACTTGAAATGGGAGGGTGGATGGGAGAAGGAGCTGTGCGTGTGCAGAGCAGAATCACTTGGACCCTAGGGGTGCTTGCGGGGCGTGTGTGTCCGCGTGGTGTGTGGAGTGCATGTTAACCCACTGACTGTGCTGTGCACAGGTGAGTGTGTGTGTGCGTGTGTACGTGCCTCTTATGTGGTCTGTGTGACGTGCCGGTGTGTTCCAACCTGCTCCCGCCCTTACCCTCCCAGGAAGTGAGATTTCCAAGAAGTTTCTCAACAGTCTGGTCCAGAGGTTGGAGTGGGCTAAGGACGTGGCCTCTATACTCTTCCCCGAGACCCTGAGCTGCTTATGTGGGAAAGGGCCGAGCTGGCAGAAGGGTGTGTGTGACTGTGAGTACCAAGTGTGTGCATTTATATGTGGAATTATCTCATCTGTGTTTGAATTAAACACACAGTGATGGCTTTGCCTGTAAGTTCATGAGCATGTGGCTTCATGATATGTGGGACTGTTGTACAGATGTGTGCACACAATGATCTCCATATATACATATATGTGACTATGTATACACACACACACAATTATGTGTATATTTACCCATAGGTGTTTTGTGTGTTTGTGTGTGTGTGTGTGTGTGTGTGTGTGTGTGTGAGCACGCGCACGCTATATGCGGACGTTTAAATGTTCACCAGGCTATAAGGCTGGTGGGCACATATCACTCAGGATGCTCACCGGCCATGGACATCGGCAGAGCTGAACTCAGTAGTCCCACTGGCCCTCTGCCCTGCTAATGTCTATTTAAGCTGTGTGGAGTATGTGCCCGGGGGAGGATTCTGGGTGACTGGGCACAAGGTGATATCTAGATATGAATGTGAGTGCTTGGCATCCAGCAGTGAGCGATTACATGTAGGAGGCCTGTGAACATGTCATATGCATGTGGTACATTTGCCTGCTGGGGACAGCGTGTATGTGTGTGAGTGTGTGCAGGTCCAGGTAGCTGCACACACAAATTTCAAGGGGTCGTGTATATTGTGTGCACCCTTGCATGCCACCTCCTGTGCCCACTGGTGCTGTGCCACCTAGTCCCTGCCTGCTTAAAGGTCTCAGTGGGACCTGGGGGGCCTGGTAGGAAGGAAGGCCCTGTCTACCCTGTGTGAGGTCACAGAATGTCAAATATATTTTAAGCGGTGAAACTGGAGAATTTTCATGTTATTTTCAATAACAGTGACATAGGCCACAAGACTAGACTGCATTAAATGCATTTTGATCTCTGAGTGCCACCATGTGGAGATGTGTGTTTGAAAGGCTTCGCCTGGCTCCAGAACAAGCTGGCCATTCTTGTGCTCCCTCAGCTCCCGGTGTCCGGCAGTGATGGGGCTCCTCAGGGGTCTTTGAGGTGGGTGTGGGACATGGCAGCAGCTCAGGGACAAGGGACAGAACACAGTCTCCTCGCAGACCCTGGCATGCTCTTCCAGCCAGCACACATGCCCTCATTCCCCTGTGACTGCACACCCTCTCCCACGTGGCCCTGAATGTGTCAAACCACCCACTCGGACTGGATATTACACCTCCCCAGCTGGGTGGCCTCGGCCACTACCTCGTCCTCTCCAGGCCTGCACCTCCCACCTTTTCTTCCTTCTGCAAAGATGTGATGAGTGCCTCCATGTACAGGAGATCAGAGGCCCACTATAGACCCATAGTGCTGAGAACAAGACAACATCTCTGGTTCTCACCACTGTGACAGCAGGGGAACCTGGGATGGGTGGGGGGCTGAAAGACTCCTACTTCAACCTGACAGGGGGAGGAAGGGCAGACAGGTACTCCTGGCAGGGGGAGCAGTACGTGCAGGGAGGGAGATGTGCAAGGCCCACTTCGAGGAAAAGAATGTCATCTGTACAAATGGCTCAGTCTCTGGGATTTCAATTCCCTTCTGGTCAAGGTCCACAGGGAGAGAATTCCTTCCTTTGCTCAAGCTGTTTTCACACATGAATAACTGCACATCAGTGAAGGACCTGAGGGATGATTCCTTGGGTTGTACCTGGGGTCCCCACCCCAGGACTCTGACGGGTCCATTGGGGATCCACATGGAGGATGCTCTGGCCGGACAAAAAGAAGCGAATCAGTGACCTGGTGCCTAGTTCCATCCTCCCTGACTCTGTCAACTGCAGTCCCTCCCTGGGCCTCAGTTTCCCCATATGCAGTCTCACACACAAGAAATGATGCTCTTGGGCCGGCCGAGTGACGCATTGGTTAAGAGCTGGCTTGGGACACCAGCTCTGAACAGCAGGGCCCCGGTTCGGATCCCACATTAGGGCCAGTGACACTTGCTTCTACACCTAAGATGGTGAACAACAGGTCGACCTGGAGCTTGGCTGCCATGAGTCGCCGGTGACAGCGTAGGCTGCAGCCCCTGCTGCAGTGGGCTGCCATAAGCTACCGTGTGTGGCCAGCAGCCAGCGTGAGCGGCCTGCAATTGGTGTGAGCTGCCAAGAGCCGCTGTAAGCGGCCATCCAGAGGCCGGCAACCGATATGCCTCATCCGGGAAGAGCACAACGATAATAACAACAAGGGCCAGTGAAGCGACGTCCTCCACAACTAGACTGAACAACAAAAGAATAGCAATTTGTCTGTTCCCACTCCCCTAATTCTGCAATAAAATCTTTTAAAAAAATACAAGAAAGACCCAGAAATGATGCTCTTTGAGGGCCCTGAGTGCTGGACCAAGCTGTGTGGCCCACACTCGTTTCCTTTCCCTCCCAGGATCAATGCTGAGGCCTGGGACTGTTCTTACTCCCTGCTGAGGCTTGGCACAGAGGCTGAGCTAGAGCTGAGACCATGGCTTTGGTCCAGGGCAGGGCCCCCAGACCAGGCTCTGGAGCACTGTGGTGGCAAAAGTTGTATACTGCACAACCCCAGCGTTCCCATTCACAACTCAGACAATCATGCACAGGTAACTTCTGAAGCTTCTCACCTTTCCTCACTGCCTCAGGGCTCCAGAGAGGAGATGCTCATGGGCTGAATGAGGAGGGATCACAGCACGCGTGGAATATGCAGTATGAGATGACAAGGATGAGGACACAGATGGAGGCTGCTTCTCCAGGCACCAACAACTTTTCTGTGAACCCATCGAGTGACTAGAAAATGTTTGAAAGGGTGGTATGGGCTCATACCAACACACACACACCACTCCACATAAATATGTACACACATCTAAAATGCACACAAATGCATATCAACGCATACAAATTGTATGGAATATGACACAGCCATGAAAATAGCTACCTGATACATGCAACAACGTGGATGAGTTTCACAGACACAACGTTGAATGAAAGAATCCAGACATAAAGGGGTACATGTTGTTTAAGTCCATCAATATGAAGTTCTGGAACAGACATTAAACTGGGATAGAAATCAGGACAGTGGTTGTCTGTGGAGAGCAGGTGAGCCAGTGACTGGGTGTCAAGGGACAGAACTTTGCTGTTAGAGCAGGTGGCTGGATTTGGGCTCAGAGAACAGGCAGCACCTGGATCAGGACGAGGGCCTGAAGGGGGAAGGTCCCATGTCCACATGTCCTGCCCGGAGGAGTGGGTTTTACAGCTGAAGTTGGGAGGTGAGTGACTTCTCTGAAGCTGCATTGTCACTTTTAGCTGGGCACCACTGGGAGCCATCACTGATGGCAGAGCCTTCTAGGGGTAGGCATAGAGGGCAGGAGGGTGGACTGGCTGAGGAGGAGGAAGCTGAACTGGTGACTGGAGGGGAGGACCTGGTATGTGGTGGGGCCCTCCTGGTGGCAGGAAAATGGCATGTGACATCCAGAACCTCTCTATTCAGAGACACTAATGAGGCACTGGCCCTCCCAGGAACCCCTCAGCACAAACAGGTGCCCCACTCCCACCTTAGCCCCTCAGAACTAGGTCCCATGTGCACTTCCCCCCTGGAACAGGGGTCAGCAAATGGCAGCTCATGAGCCACATGCCGCTCTTTCGGTACGTGTATGTGGCTCTGAAGTAAAATTGAAAATGAAAATAATGAATACTTTACTTGTTATAATATTACTTTAAATTTTCCTTATTTGTAAATATATATTTATGGCTCTTGGATAATTTTTAAATTGTTGTGAGGGACAGGATTGGCTCTTCCATCTCAAAAGTTTGCCAACCCCTGCTCTAGAGCAATGAGAAAGAATAGAAGTTGATCCATGGATGGATACAGTGCATCCCAAATGCATGACACCGAGTAAAAGAAGCCAGACTCAGAAGGGTCCCCATTTATATGGCATTCTGGAAAAGCCAAAACTACATGGATTTGAGTACATCAGTAATTACCAGGGCCTGGAGTGGGGGAGCGGATGACTACAAAGGGACAGAAGGGGATTTTGGGGGGAGGGTGGATGATGAAATCATCTATATCTTGACCATAATGATGGTCACATGATAAAATGTCCATTTTATCAAGACCCCCCAGGACTCTGTGCAACAATGGATAAATATAGGTCAATTATACCCTTTTTTTTTAACTAGGCAAAGAACTTTATTAACCTTTGCTTCAACCTTTATTCCCAAACTTCTTCACCTTAATTAGCTGCAAAGAATGATTTGTGTATAAGCAAAAACTGAAAAGAGCTGCAGTGTCCAAGGGGCTTGGGCTTAAAAATATTAGAGATTGAGATTTTATCAGATCCATGAACAAAATTTTAAAAAGCAGTCATAATATAAAATAGCAGCTCCCAGTAACTTCTTCAAGTTTTATTTTCTTCAGGAGTTGACTCAATTCACTTTGCTTCATTCTTGGAAGCCTCATCAAAATTCTCCACAAGATCTGGAACTTCATCATCATCATCCTCTCCGGTAGCAAGTGGTGCTTTTCCATCCACAGATTGTTTGGGCAGAGCTTCAGCCAGTCTCCTTAAACTAGTCAGACTGTCTGCACCTAGCTGGATTAAGATGCTGGGTAGCATTTCTGTCAGCTGCTTGGTCTCAGCATGGCCTGTGATGGTGAAAGTGTTCGCTGCCAGAGAGGCTTGAACTTTAGCGTTGTTAAAGTGGATCACTGTTCCTTGGTTTGTGAACATATTCACCTTTTCAATACCGGAGATATTGTTTACCCCTAACTTCTTTAAGGAGAACTGAAGTTTTTTATCATCTGCTGTAGCTGTTCTGTGAACCACCTTCTTTCTGTGAGCAGTTCCTTTCCCACCAATGCGCACTTGTGCCTGCAGTTTGGCGAGTTTCTCCTGGTTCATGATAGTTTCTTTCATCTTGTTGGAGAGGAAATGGGGCCATGCGGGGGACTAGGGTTGGCGCTCAGGGGGTCTTGGGCAGACCAGCTGAGAATAAATGCACACATGCGGGGCTATACCCTTTTTTTTTTTAAGGAAAAAAAAAGCAGTTGCCTACAAAACTTACATGTAGAGAGGTCAATGTGTCTGGAGTTTGGAGGAGAAGTCAGGTCTGAAGGCTGAAACTGGGGAGTCACCGAGGTGTGGATAAGTTGCCTTACAGCTATGTCCATGACTGCTCCCCCCCCCCCGCATTAACCCCTGACCTAATGAGGTCCTGAGGAGGTGTCTTGGAATGCTGAGACCCAGTGGAATGGTATGGTCATCTCCCTTATTTGGATGGACACAGAACAGTAATGCTGTCCTGGGGGTTGTGCAGGATGTATGAAGGCATCGTACATGTTGGAATACAATGGGAGCTGGTTAACGGAAAACAGCCTTAAGGCACGTGACACACGGATATTTGAGTAATGCAGTTCCTCTTCCTTGAAATGTTCTCAATAAAAGCCATGTGATGACCCGATTTGGGGCTCAGTCCACGAGGCTGATGTCCCCTGGTCCCGCTTTAGCCTCATCTCTGTCTCTTGTGCTCTTTAACTCTGCGCCGCCCCTCTCGTTTTCCACTGCCCTGGCCACGCAGCACGTGACACGGATAGAACTGAATGACCATGAGACGTTAGAAATGTGATAAAACAAAGCGGGGGGCTGGGGAGATGTTAACAGTGACTGGGGCTTCTGCTGAGCAGACAGGCACCAGGTGACACCATCTTGTGGCATCCCAAAGTCAGGAGAGGCTGTGGTTCTGGGGCTTCCTCCCCTGCCTTGAGGTGATGCTTCAAGGGCAAAATGGGTCCCAGAGACCTCAAGCAGAGCCAAGACCCTCCACAGCATCTGAGCTTCTGAGAAGACAAGGGGCAGGGGCTCCACGCCAGTGCCACCCCCACACACACACACACCCCAGAGTCCCTGAGATATTTTGAAAGTGAGTAAAACCCAAGGATGGCTTATAATTTATTGGCCAAGCCAGGGCCTTTTGGCAAATGGAAGGAGGCATAATTAATAATAATTACCTGGAGAACATAGTGGTGAAAAGGGACAGTCCAGGGCAGACCAGCTGGACCCTCCATCAACTTCTCTTCTCCTCCTGCCACATCTATCCCATCCCTGCCAGGTCCCTCAAGGGATCTAGACATGAGTATGAAATGTTTGTATCACCTCAGCCTGGAAGCCTAATCCAGCCACTGTCGTCCATCTGTACAATGGGGTCATTGGTATCAAAGAGCTCAGAAGCCTCAATGGGCTTGGAGGTACAAAAGGAAGACTTCTTTTTCTTTAGCTGAGCCATCCTGCCACCTGTTGGCAGCTCAGCATCTGCTCAGCTCGGGCAGGGACTCGAACCGCTCTTGTTCAGAGCTCAAACTCTTGAGCGTGCTCTTAACCAACTGAGCCACTCGGCCGGCCCCAGGAAGACTTCTTTAAGGTGCCATC
Source organism: Hipposideros larvatus (assembly GCA_031876335.1). Taxonomy (NCBI): domain Eukaryota; kingdom Metazoa; phylum Chordata; class Mammalia; order Chiroptera; family Hipposideridae; genus Hipposideros; species Hipposideros larvatus. The sequence goes on from CM063099.1 coordinate 29,930,762, forward strand.
ACACACCGGGTAGGCACCAGGTAAGGTACTCACACATGTACCTTGACACGCAGCATCTCATGAACTCACTCAGCTAAACACAGTGTCTCCCACATGCAGCACTGAACAAAGTGCCACATGCATGTCAGTGAACATGGTTCATTACACTTCCACTAGCGACAGAGCTGTCACACACACACACATATGTGCACACAGTGAAACCAGTAAACATGGGGTCTCAATAAACACAGTTCCTCAAACAGAGCACTTTCCTCTGGGCTGTCAGAGATCGGAGAACCCCCAATAGTGTAAGAGAAATAAAAACAGTGCGCTTCAGTGCCACCTACTGAAAAACAAAACAAAGACTCTTCTTATAACCTGCTAAATACAAAAGTGCTAGACACTCTCTTAAAAAGCAGATTTCATTCCCATAATGCCTAGGCAGAGAAATAATCTATCAAATACTATGAATAACCAAGGTAACAAGGCACTTCAGAAAGAAAATGAAAAAATCTCCAGGAAATAAAGACATGGAAATATGTGATTTAAATGACATCAAATTCAAGCTTGCAGTTCTGAAAAAAACTCAATGAGACATAAGAAAACTCAGATAGGCAGTTTAATGAACTTAGAAATAAAACCAGTAAACAAAAGGAGCACTTTACCAAAGATATTGAAACTTTAAAAGGACCATATAAGAAATTCTGGAGCTGGGCCGGCCGAGTGGCGCGATGGCTAAGAACTGGCTTGGGATGCCAGAGGGCCCTGGTTCGGATCCCACATATGAGGGCCAGTGACACTGCCCTCCACAGCTAAGATGCTGAACAACAGCTCAACCTGGAGCTGGATTACCGTGAGTCGCTGGCGACGGCGTAGGCTGCAGCCCCTGTGGCAGTGGGTTGCCATGGGCTACCGTATGTAGCCAGCAGCCAGTGTGAGCGGCCAGCAGCCGCAGTGAGCGGCCGTCCAGAAGCCAGCGACTGATCTGCCTCGCCCGGGAAGAGCGCAATGATGGTGCCAAGTTGGGTCAGTGAGGCGACGTCCTCCACAACTAGACTGAAGAACAAGACAACAGCAACTTGTCTGTTCCCCTTCCCCCCAATTCCCACTGCTGTTCCCATCCCCCCATTTCCCCAATAAAAATCTTTAAAAAAAAAAAAGAAAAAAAAGAAATTCTGGAGCTGAAGAAATCAATAAAAGAGATGAAGAATGAACTAGCAAGCTTAGGAAATAGAGCTGATGACACAGAGGAGAGAATTCATGATATCAAAGATAGAAATCTAGAAATGACGCAGGTGGAAGAAGGAACAGGTTTTTAAGAATAAAAAAATAAATAAATAAACCATCTGACTCCAACAGCAAGAGCAATATAAGAATAATGGGTATACTAGAAAAGAAGAGAGGGAGAAGGCAACAGAGAGCCTATGCAAATGGTCGACAAGAACTTCCCAAACCTATGGAACGAACTGTCCTCAATATCAAGAAGCAAAGAGAATACATAATTATCTCAATCCAAAAAATCTTTCTCCAAGAAATATTATATTGAAACTATCGAAAATTAGTGTCAAAGAAAGCATTCACAATATAGCCAGGGAAACGAAGATGGTAACTTATACAGAAAATTCTATTAGATTATGATGGGGTGTTGCCTTACAGTCGATTCCAAGACCACCTCCACTGCATTAGCTCCTGACCCTATTAGTCATGAGAGAGTGTCTCAGTATGACTGAGGCCTGGTGGAATGATATCGGTAAAGCTCTCTTAGGGGGTGTCTCAGTATGACTGGGACCTGATGGAATGATATCAGTTATCCCCCCTATATGGGAGGACACAGTAACAACAAGGTGTCCTGGGGCTGTGTAGTGATGTATGAAGGCATAGCATTTGTTGGAATACAATGGGGATAGGTTAATGGAAAACAGCCTTAAGGCACACAATAACACATGCTTACTAATTCACAGAAGTTTTTATTTCCTTGAAAATCTTCAATAAAAGCCATGCGTTGACCCGATTCCGGGCTCAGTCTTCTCTGGCTGAGTCCCTTGGTCTCGCTCTTATCTGACTTTTCTCTCTTGTACTAATTCAATCTGCGTTGCCCCTCTCGAGTCCCATTTGCCCTTGCCACGCAGGATGTGACAATGGGGTTTTAAAGCAGAAACCATACAAGCTAGGAGAGAGTAGAATTAAATATTCAAACTATTGAAAAAAAGAAATTACCAACCAAGAATAATATATCCAGCAAAATTATCCTTTAGATATGAAGGAAAAATAAAGAATCTTCCAGACATCCAGAAGCTGAGGGAATTTACCATCACAAAAGCTGCATTACAGGAAATAACTGAAGGGGGTTATTCTAACTGAAACAAAAAGACAAAAGATACAAAACTATGAGTAAGATGACAACCAGACACAAAGAAGAAGGAAATGGCAATCCTTATTCAGAATATGGTATTATACACTTAAATATAAAACAAGGGTTAAAGGAGGTAAAAGTATCTTTTAAAAACGAAGAAGAATGCAATAGCGACTGCAATTTGGAAATGAATTCACAGCATAGAGACGGACAATTTGTGAAAACAAAAACATAAAAGTGGAGGGGATAAAGGTCTGAATTTTCATAGGGAAATGGAGATGATTTGCATTCAACAACAAAGAAAAGGACTACTGTATATATGAAACTTTCTCTTGCATAAACCTAATGTTAACCACAAAAAAATCTAGAACTGAGACACAGAACATAAAAAAGAGGAAAGCATAGAATACCACCAAACTAACAACAGACAGAAACACAAGGGAAAAATTAATAATGGAGACACAGAGAAACAAGAAAACAAAACATAAAATGGCTATAAGGGGGGCGGCCGAGTGGCTCAGTTGGTAAGAGCGCAAGCTCTGAGCAACAGGGCTGCCGGTTCGATTCCCACATGTGACAGTAAGCTGCACCCTCTACAGCAAAGACTGTGAACAACAGCTCCATCTGGAGCTGGGCTGCCGTGAATGGCCGGTGATAGCGTGGGCTGTAGTGGGCTGCCATAAGCTACCGTGAGTGGCCAGCAGTCAGCGTGAGCAGCTGGCAGCCGGTGAGAGCTTCCATGAGCCACTGTGAGCAGCCATCCAATGGCCAGCGACCGACTGCCTCGTCCAGGAAGAGCTCAATGATCATAATACCAACATGGGTCAGTGAAGCGGCATCCTCCACAACTAGACTGAAGAACAAAAGGACAACAACTTTGCTGTTCCCCTTCCCCAATTCCCCAACACTGTTCCCCTCACCGAATTCCACAATAAAATCTTTATTTAAAAAAGCTATAGGAAATAATCACCATCATACATCAATAATCACCCTAAATGTAAATGGAATGAACTAACCAATGAAGAGGCACAGAGTAGCAGATTGGATAAATATGCAAAATCTAACTATATGCTACCTTCAGGAGACACATCTCAGTTGCAAGGACAAATATAGACTCAAAGTGAAAGGGTGGAAAATGATACTTCAGGCAAATAGAATCCTAAGAAAAAGCATGTGTCATCATACTTATATCTGACAAAATAGATTGCAAGATAAAAAGGTAACAAGAGACAAAGATAGACATTTTATAATGATAAAAGGGACAACACATCAAGAAGACATAATAGTTATCAATATATATGCCCCCAATCAGGGAGCGCCGAAATATACAAAGCAACCACTAACAGAACTAAAGGGAGAAATAGACAAAAACAATTATAGTAGGGGACCTAAATCCCCTACTATATGAATATGGAAAGATGATCCAAACAGGAAATTGATAAGAAAATATGGGCCTTAAATGACACACTAGACCAAATGGACATAATCAACGTTTATAGAACCTTTCATCCCAGAACACGAGATTATACATTCTTCTCTAGTGTACATGAAACACTCTCAAGGAGAGACAATTTATTGGGACACAGAACTATTCTCAACAAATTTAAGATTGAAATCATACGAAGCATATTCTCTGACCTAATGCTTTGAAATTGGAAATCAACTGCAAAAAGAAAACAGCAAAAGCCACAAATATGTACAGATTAAACAACATGCTACTAAACATGGACTGGGTCAAAGAAGAAATAAAAGGAGAGATCAAAAGATACAGAGACAAATGAGAATGACAATACGAACATATCAAAACTTTCATGATACAGCAAAAGTGGTAACAAGAGGGAAGTTTATATCATTACAGGCCTATCTCAAGAAATAAGAAAAATCCTAAATAAACAATCTAACTTTGCACCTTAAGGAACTAGGAACAAAAAGAAAAAGGAAGCCCCGAGTCACAGAAGGGAGGAAATAATAAAAATCAGAGCATAACTAAATGAAAGAGAGACCCAAAAGACAATAGGCAAAATTAATGCAACAAAGAGCCGATACTTTGAAAAGATTAATAAAATTGACAAAACTCTGGCTAGGCTCACTAAGGAATAGAAAGGACTCAAAAAACAAAATCAGAAATAACACAGGAAAAGTTACAACAGATATCACAGAAATACAAAGGACCATAAAATAATACTATGAAAGACTATATGCTACAACATTTAAAAACCTAGAAGAAATGGACAAGTTCTTAGAAATATATAACCTAGACTGAATCATGAAGAACTGGAAAATCTAAATAGACTGATCAACAGTAAGGAAATTGAAACAATTATTTAAAAACCTCCCAAAAAGTAAAAGTCCAGGACCAGATGGCTTCAATAGTGAATTCTACCATTCAAAGAAGATGTAATACCTATCCTTCTCAAACTCCTCCAAAAAAGAAGAGGCAATACTCCCTAACTCATTTAATAAGCTCAACATATACCCAGCTACCAAAACCTGGCAAGGATAACACAAAAACAGAAAAGTACAGATTGATATCTCTGATGAATACAGATGCAAAAATCCTAAACAAAATACTAGCAAATAGAACACATTAATAAGATAATACACCACGTTCAAATGGGGTTCATTCCAGGGGCACAAAGAATGGTTCGACATACACAAATTCATCAGTGTGATACAGCACATTAACAAGATACAAAATAAAAATCATGATCATATGAATAAATGCAGAAAAAGCATTTGACAAGATACAACATCCATTATAATTACAACACTCAGTGAAAGTACCTCAACAAAATAAAAGCCATATGTGACAAACCCTCAGCTAGTATACTAAATGATGAAAAACTGAAAGCTTTTCCTCTAAGATCAGGAACAAGACAAGGATGCCCATTCTTACCACTGTCACTCAACATAGTATTGGAAGTCCTAGCAAAGCAAACAGTCAAGAAAAAGAAAAAGAAAGGAATCCAAATTGGGAATAAAGAAGGGAAATTGTCACTTTTTACAGTTGACATGATTCTTTATGTAGAAAGCCCTAGGGCCGGCTGAGTGGCTCGTTGGTTAATAGTTGGTTTGGAACGCCAGCTCTGAGCAACAGGGCGCGGGTTTGGATCCCACATTAGGGCCAGTGACGCTGTGCCATCTAAACTAAGATGGTGAACAATAGCTTGACCTGGAGCTGGGCTGCCATGAGTCGCCGGCGACAGCATAGGCTGCAGTGGACCTGCAGTGGGCTTCCCGTAAGCTACCATGAGCAGCTGGCAGCCGGCGTGAGATGCCAAGAACTGCCGTAGGTGGTCGTCCAGTGACCGGTGAACGATCTGCCTCAGTCGGGAAGAGCGCAATGATAATACCAACATGGGCCAGTGAAGCGATGTCCTCCACAACTAGACTGAAGACAAAAGAACAGAAACTTGTCTGTTCCCCTTCCCCCAATTCCCCAGCGCTGTTCCCCTTCCCCCAATTCCCCAGCGTTGTTCCCCTCCCCCAATTCCCCAATAAAATCTTTAAAAAAAAAAAGAATAAACTTAACAAAAGATGTGAAGGACCTATATCTGAAAATTATGAGACATTATTAAAAGAAATTGAAGACACATAAAAGTGGGAAGATATTCTGTGCTCATGGATTAAAAGAATAAACATATTTATTTATTTTTTTTTATTATTTTTTTTTTTTAAAGATTTTTTTTTTTTATTGGGGGAATTGGGGGAATGGGAACAGTGCTGGGGAATTGGGGGAAGGGGAACAGACAAGTTGCTGTCGTCTTGTTCTTCAATCTAGTTGTGGAGGATGTTGCTTCACTGGCCCAAGTTGGCACCATCATTGCGCTCTTCTCTGGCGAGGCAGATCAGTCGCTGGCTTCTGGACGGCCGCTCACTGCGGCTGCTGGCCGCTCACGCTGGCTGCTGGCTACATACGGTAGCCCATGGCAACCCACTGCCACAGGGACTGCAGCCTACACCGTCGCCGGCGACTCACGGCAGCCCAGCTCCAGGTTGAGCTGTTGTTCAGCATCTTAGCTGTAGAGGGCAGTGTCACTGGCCCTCATATGTGGGATCCGAACCGGGGCCCTCTGGCATCCCAAGCGAGTTCTTAACCATCGCGCCACTCGGCCGGCCCAAGAATAAACATATTTAAAAGTAATATACAGATTTCATGCAATCCCCGTCAAAATCCCAATGACATTTTTTTTAAGATTTTTTTTTTATTGGGGAATTGGGGGGATGGGAACAGTGCTGGGGAATTGGGGGAAGGGGAACAGACAAGTTGCTGTCCTTTTGATCTTCAGTCTAGTTGTGGAGGACGTTGCTTCACTGGCCCAAGTTGACACCATCATTGCGCTCTTCCCAGGTGAGGCACATCAGTCGCCGGCTTCTGGACAGCCGGACGCTCACTGCGGCTGCTGGCCGCTCATGCTGGCTGCTGGCTATACACACGGTAGCCCATGGCAACCCACAGCCACAGGGACTGCAACCTACGCCGTCGCTGGCGACTCACAGCAGCCCAGCTCCAGGTTGAGCTGTTGTTCAGCATCTTAGCTGTAGAGGGCAGTGTCACTGGCCCTCATATGTGGGATCCGAACTGGGGCTCTCTGGCATCCCAAGCCAGTTCTTAACCATCGCACTACTCGGCCGGCCCCCAATGACATTTTTAAAAAAAGAAATACAACAAAAAATCATCAGATTACTATGGAACTGAAAAAGATCCCGAACAGCCAGTGATGCTAAGGAAAAGAAACAAAGCTACAGGTATCACACTCCCTGACTTCAAATTATACCAAAAATTCACAACAATCAAAACAACATGGCATTGGCAAAAGAACAGACACACAGACCAATGGAACAGACTCAAAAGTCCAGAAATAAACCAACATTTATATGGGCAGACAATTTTTTACAAAAGAGCCAAAAACATACAATGGAGAAAAAAAAACTCTTCACTAAATCAGGGAGGTGGTGGTGGTGTTGAGGGGGGGGCCGATATTAGAAAGCCACATGCAAAAAAATATATGACTAGACTGCTATTTGTCACCACACACACACACAAATTAACTCAAAATGGATCAGAGACCTACTTATAAGACCTGAAACAATAAAATATATAGAAGAAAACATAGGCACCAAACTCATGGCTTTAGAGAGGATTTTTAAAATTTGACCTTAAAAACAAAGAAAGTAAAAGAAAAAATAAATGAATGGGATTATAGCAAACTAAAGAGCTTCTGCACAGAAAAATAAACCATAGCAAAACAAAAAGGCACCCAACTGAATGGAAGAAGATATTTGCAAACAATACCTTCAATGAGGGGTTAATATCCAAAATATATACAGAACTCATGCAACTCAGAACAGGATCCAAGATGGTGTAGTAGATAAGAGTTGTGCTTGCCTCCTCCAGTGACGACATTAAAATTACAACTACATTATGGAACAATCAACCTGGAGAACCATCTGAATCCTACCTAAACAGAAGTTTTATAACTAAGGATATAAACAAGAAGACACATCGAAACTGGTAGGTGGGGTGGAGATGTGGAACAGGCAAGCCCCACACATCCATGTGGCAGTTCAGAATTGGGAGAGACATCTCAGCCATTATGTGGCTCATTGGGTGGTGCTCTGCTGTGGTGTGAGGATGGCCCCCAGGTATGTTGGGGCCTCTTGGGAAGGGCTCCTGTGCAGGCCCAGGTCCGGCACTGCCTATGAATGGCTGAGGCCTACCTGGAAGAAGTTACAAAGTGATCCGCAGTTGGTTGCTGCCTCTGCTGTACCTGGAAGAGCATGGGAGAGGCCATGGTGCAAACTTAGGATGGCTGCCACCATACCCTGGCGGAGGGAGGGACCTCAGCCTCACACTGAGCTCTCCCACTTAGAGTACTGATGCCAGGAAGAGTAGCCAGGGGCTACTCTGGCTGTGAAAAGTGGGGATTCTGACTGTCCAAATAGGATGGAAGGTTGTGGGAAACCAAATGTCCCCTTAATGGCCCGTGCACAGACTCACTTGATTGTAGGTGCTCACTCTGGGCTCTGGCAGAGGGACAGTGACTCGGGAGGTATCAGAGACACATGGAGAAACTGAATTGTGTGGCTTCAGGGAAAGGACTTCAGGCACAGTCGCCCTTTTCTCTGTGTAGAATCCTTCCCCTGTGCAACCAACAGACAGGTGACATCTTTCCTGTATTGAGCTCTCCCCCACAAGGCCAAATCTAAACCTGAATTGGCCTGGTGAGCTCTGCTAGCTTCACTCTGGTGACTCCCTGGGAACCTGCCCCATCCAACTTGTGTACCACATGAGGCTCTATGAGCAGCTGAGCCTTACAGGAGCTGGCAGGTGGCAGCAGGCCTCAGGGTGTCCTGGGCTTTTTGTGGAGCTACCCCATGCAAGGTGAACCAAGCCATACTTGGTTCAAAGTATGGCTTCTCCCATCTACCTCCAGGTCCAGCACAGGCAATGACAAACTGGATCACTTTGTAGCAGTGCCTGACTTGTCCCTGCACCGGAGCCCCTTCCAAAAGGCCCTAGAACAAACATACCTGGAGGTTGGCTTCAGACCACAGCAGAGCCTCACCTAATTAGCCACACACAATTGGCACACCCAAAGAGTGGTCTCAACAGGCATCAGAGTCTGCTGGGGGTATCAGGCTCTGTGGGTGTAAAAGCACTGCACAGCAGCCTGTAAGCTGTGGATATGGCCAAACCCCTCAGGCAGTCAGCCTGAGGGTCAATACCATTCACTGATGTGCCAATAGCAATGAAAGCTCAACTGTAATAGGGGAGCACATACAGCCCACACAAGGGACACTCCTGGAGCACCCGAGGCAGATGACCAGAGAGAATGTGCCACTGAGCCACATAAGGCACCTACTACATAAGGTCACAAGGCTAAAAATTGGAGATGTAGCAGATCTACTTAATACAAAAAACAAATACAGAGGGGCCCGCCGAGTGGCTCAGTTGGTTAAGAGTATGAGCTCTGAGCAACAGGGGTGCCGGTTTGATTCCCAGATGGGCCAGTGACTCTGCCCAAGTTGAGCTGCTGCTGAGCTGCCAACAGGCAGCAGGATGGCTCAGCTGCTGAGAGAACGTGCTGCTAATGACGAGGTTGCAGGTTCGGCTACAGCATGGGATGGTGGGCTATTGGCACCAGTAACTAAGATTGAACACAGCACCTTGATTTGAGCGGCCGAGAGCTGCCAACGGGCGGCTAGTTAGCGACTGGACATGGAGTTGAGCTAGCTGAGCTCTCCACAGCTAAGACTGAAGGACAACAACTTGGCTGTTCCCCTACCCCAATTCTCCAACACTGTTCCCCTGTCCCAATTCCCCAATGAAATCTTTAAAAAAAGAAAGTAAAATAAAAAGAGGGAGGACCCCAGTAAAAAAATCAGAAATCAAAGAGAAGTGACAACTAACACCACTGAAACACAAAGGACTATCAGAAAATATCACAAAAAATTATATGCCAACAAATTGGAGAATCTGAAAGAAATGAATAAATTCCTGGAAATATACAGTTTTCCAAGACTGAATCAAGAAGAAAATGGGCAGCCCGAGTAGCTCAGCTGGTTCAGAGTTAGCTTAAGAGCATGCACTCTGAGCAACACGGCCGCCGGTTCGATTCCCACACGGACCAGTGACTCTGTGCCCAAGTTGAGCTGCCACTGAGCTGCCAATAGGTGGCAGGAAGGCTCAGCTGGTGAGAGCACGTGTTCCTAACAACAAGACTGCCTGTTCGACAGTGCGCTTCGCTCTCCTGCAAGTAAGACTGAACTCTGCACCTTGAGTTGAGCTGCCGCCTGGATGGCTCAGTGGGTAGAGCGTGCACGCTTAACAACAAGGTTGCTGGTTCGACTCCCACATGGGATGGTGGCTATGCCCACCCGCAAATAAGATTGAACAGAGCACCTTGAGCTTAGAGGCCGCGAGCTGCTGATGGGCAGCCACATGGCAACTGGCACCCTCCAAGATTGAAGAATAACAACTTGGCTGTTCCCCCTCCACAATTCCCCAACACTATTCCCCTTACCCAATTCCCCAATTAAAAAAAAAAAAAAGAAACAGAATATCTGAACTAACCAATTACTAGTAATGAAATGAAATCAAATCAGTAATCAAAAAACTCCCAAAAAACAAAAGTCCTGCACCAGATGGCTTCACAGGTGAATTTTACCAAATATTCAAATAAGAATTAATGCCTATCCTTCTCAACTGCCTATTCAAAAAAATGCAGGAAAAAGAAAAGCTCACAAGTTCATTTTTATTAGGGTACCATCACCCTAATAATTTCAAAACAGACAGACATTACACAAAAAGAAAAGTATAGACCAATATCCATGATGAAACTTGATGCAAAAAACCTTCAACAAAATATTAGTAAGACAGATTTGGCAATACATGAAAAAGATCATACCCCATGACCAAGTGTGATTTATTCCTGGGATGCAAATTTGGTTCAATATCCACAAATCAAATAACATAATGCACCACATAAACAAAATGAAAGACAAAAATCATATCAATAGATGCAGAAGAAGATTTTTACAAAATCCAGCATTGATTTATAATAAAAACTCTCAGTAAAGTTAGAATAGAGGGAACATAGCTCAACATAAGAAAAACCTTTTATGACAAACCTAGGGCTAACATCATTCTCAACAGGGAAAAGCTAACAGCATTCTCCTTAAGATCAGGAATAAAAGAAGGATGCTGTGTCTCACCACTTGTATTCAACATAGTATTCTAACTCTTTGCCACAGCACTCAGACAAGAAAATGAAATAAAAGGCATCCAAATGGGAAAGGAGGAAATAAAACTATCATTATTTGTAGATGACATGACACTATATAGAGAGAACATGAATGATTCCACCAAAAAAACTATGAGAGCTAATAAGTGAATTCAGTAAATTAGCAGGATACAAAGTTAATATTCAGAAATTGGTTGCATTTTATTACATGAATAATGAACTGTCAGAAAGAATCATTAAGGTAACAATCCTCTTTACAATTACATTTTATTTAAAAAGATAAGGTACTTAGGAGTAAATTTAATCAGAGTTAAAAGACCTGTATTTGGAAAACTATCTGACACTGAAGAAAAAATGAAAGTAGATACAAATGAATGGAAGTGTATACCATACTTATGAATAGGAAGAAATACCATCATTAAAATTCCATACTACCCAAAGCAATCTAGACATTCAATGTAATCCCTATCACATACCAATGGCATTTTTCACAGCAATGGAACAAATAATATTAAAATTTATATGGAACCACAAAAGACCCTGAATAACCACAGCAATTTTGAGAAAGAAGAATAAAGTTGGTGGTTCCATGCTACTTGATAGCAAACCATACTAAAAGGCTATAGTAATCAAAACAACATGGTACTGGCATTAAAACAGATACATAGATGAATGGAACAGAATAGACAGTCAAGAAATAAACCCATGCCTATATGGTCATTTAATCTATGACCATATAGGATGTAAGAATATACAAAGGGGAAATGACAGTCTCTTCAATAAATGGTGTTGGAAAAACTAGACAGATACATGCAAAAATATACATGAAACTAGCCCACCTTCTTACACCATATACAAGAATAAACTCAAAATTGATTAAAGACTTAAAAGTAAGACCTGAAACCATAAAACTCATACAAGAAAATATAAGCAGTAAATTCTCTGACATTACCCTTAGTGATATATTTTTTCTGATATATCTTCTCGGGTAAGGGCAATAAAAGAAAAAATAAACAAATGAGACTACATCAAACTAAAAAGTTTTTGCATCACAAAGGAAACCATCAAAAAAATGAAAAGAGGGCTGGCCGAGTGGCGCGTTGGTTAGGAGTTGGCTTGGGAACGCCAGCTCTGAGCAGCAGGGTCCCGGTTTGGATACCACATGAGGACCAGTGACGTGGCGCCCTCTGCCGCTAAGATGGTGAACAACAGCTCGACCTGAAGCTGGGCTGCCGTGAGTCGCCGGCAACTGAGTAGGCAGCAGTGGGGCTGGCCAGTAGCTGGAGTGAGCTTTCGTGAGCTGCCATGAGCCACCGTAAGCTGCCATCCAATGGCCGGCGAGCGATCTGCCTCGCCCAGGAAGAGCGCAATGATCACTATACCAACATGGGCCAATGAAGCGACGTCCTCCACAACTAGATTGAAGAACAAAAGCACAGCAACTTATCTGTTCCCCTTCCCTGATTCCCCAACGCTGTTCCCCTCCCACAATTCCCCAATAAAATCTTTAAAGAAAAAACAAACAACGAAGAGACTACTAGATGGGATTAAGACATTCGCCAATGATACATCTGAGAAGGGGTTAATATCCAAAACTTACAAAGATCTCCTACAACTCAACACTGAAAAAACAAACGATACAATTTAAAAATGGGGAGAGGACCTGAATAGACATTTCTCCAAAGAGGAAATACAGATGGCCAACAGACATATGAAAAGATGCTCAATGTCACTAATCATCTCTCTGATGAGAGAAATGCAAGTTAAAACCACAATGAGGTATCACCTCACACCTGTCAGGATGGTTATCATCAATAAAGCAACAAACAGCAATTCTTTGCAAGGATGTAGAGAAAGGGAAACCCTTGTACAATTTTGGTGGGATTGCAAATTGGTGCAACCACTATGGAAAACTATTTGGAAGTTCTTCAAAAAATTTAAAAAAGAATTGTCTTATGACCCAGTAATTCCACTTCTGGGTATTATCCCAAGAAATCCAAAACACTAATTTGAAAAGATATATGTACCTCTATGTTCACTGCAGAATTATTTACAATAGCCAAGATATGGAAGCCGTCCAAGTGCACAGCAACAGATGATTGGATAAAGAAGATTTGGTACACATGTACAATGAAGTATGACTGGGCCATTAAAAATAGTGAAATCTTAAACAACAAGTGCTGTCAAGGATGTGGAGAAAAGAGAACCCTCATTCACTGTTGGCAGGATTGCGAATTGGTGCTGCCACCATGGAAATGAGTGTGGAGCTTCCTTAGAAAATTAAAAATTGAGCTACCTTATGACCCAGCAATTTTACTCCTGGGTATTTATCCAAAGAAACCCAGAACACTAATTTCAAAAAATATAATTTGAAAAAAACCCCTATGTTGACTGCAGCAGTACTTATAGCAGCTCAGATATGGAAACAACTGAAATGCCCATCAATAGACCATCTGATAAAGAAATTATAGTACATATATACAATGGAATATTGCTTGGTTATAAAAAAGAATGAAATCTTACGATTTGTGACAACATGGGTGGACCTAGAGGGTATTATGCTAAGTGAAATAACCCACACAGAGAAAGACAAATGCCATATGGTCTTACTTATTATACATGGAATCTAAAGAACAAAATAAATGAGCAAACAGAAGAGAAACAGACTCATAGACACAGAGGACAAACTGATGGTTGCCAGAGGAGAGGAGGGCTGGGGAGCTGGGTGAAAAAAGGTGAAGAGATTGAGAAATACAAAGAGGTCGTTACAAAATAGTCATGAGGATGTAAAGTACAGCATGGAGAATATAGCTGATAATGTACAATAGCTATGTATAGTGTCAGGTTGTAAGGATCTCGGCCCGGACCCTAGGCCAGACAGACTCACGTTAAAAATTATACTTCAGCTACTCCCATAGACTCTAAAAAACTAACAGCTCCTTTTTGCTTCTGTATACCTGCTTTGCTTCTGCCGGGGAATAAAAGGTTAAAGAAAAGACATTCCTCAGTTCCCCCTTCCTCCCCTTGCTTCTATCTTAACATACCAAAAGGCCTCACAGCAGCAAACTGGCTCCTTGCTCCTATCTTAACACACCAAAAGGCCTCACCGCAATTAACTCTCCCCTCGCTTTTATTTTAACATATCAAAAGGACAGTTGGCTCCCATGGCCCCTATCTTTATACTTCAAAGGTGTTTTCAAGTTTAGGGGACAGGCTGTGTGGTCAGCTCAACCCAGTTACGATATACTGTTAAAACATCTGAACATAAACAGCACTGTTGTGATAGCGGGATGCGATTTTAACTGGAATAACTACACGTTCTTTTTAACTTCTGTAACTTACTTTGCATATAGCCCTGCCTTATAAAAAGCCAGACCCCCGAGCCTGGGGGCCGTTTTCCTTTTAGCGGGGGAGACGGTCGCTGAGCTCAGCTTAATAAAATCTTCGGAACCCTAATTTGATATCCAGCCTCTTTATTAATTGTCTGGACTTAACAAGGTGGTTACTGGACTGAATCAGAAAGATCACTGTATAAATGACATAAATATCTAACCACTAAGACACCTGGAACGTCTATAAAATAATACTGAATATCAACTGAAACTGGAAAAAAAAACTAAAAAAAGAACTCATACAACTCAACAATTAAAAAAAAAAATCCAATTTAAAAATGGGAAGCAGACCTAACCAGACACTTTTCCAAGAAGACATACAAATGGCCAAGAAATATATGAAAAAAATGCTCAACTTCACTAGCTATTAGGGAAATGCATAAAAAACCCACAATGGGATACCACCTCACACCTTTGAGAATGGCTATTATCAACAAAACAAGTAATAACAAGTGTAGGAGCAGCTGTGCAGAAAATGGAACCCTCATACACTGCTGCTGAGGATGTAAATTGAAACAGTCACTGTGGAAAATAGTAAGGAGATAGACCTGAAAAGATTAAGAATAGAGTTATCAGATAACCCAAAAATCCCTCTTCTGGTATGTACCAAAATAAATAAATAAATGGGAGTCTCCATTTCTGGAGATGCTATCATTTCTCCCCAGGCTACACAATCACAGGCCTACATTACTGGAGTAGAAAACTTAAGTGGGAAACAGTTCCTGATAAAAAGGGTTTAAAAACAAGAAGGGGCTATGGGATCCTGGTCTTCACTTACAGGAGAATGAAGGATGTGGGCACAGGACATTAGTGTCAATACTCAGCTTCAGGACTCCTCTGGGCCTGTGCTCCCCTCCCCGTGCTTCTCTGCGTCTCCTCTGAGCTGACAAGGTGAGTCATGGCACCTAGGGGGACCTGGCCGGCTGGGTGTGAACAGTCCTGATGATTGAAAGACTGACACCAGCCAGCAGGGCTGTCCCAGCCCCTCTCCCCATGCGCATCTCCCGCAGGATCTGGTGCCACTTCTGCCCTACACCTCTGGCCTGGCAGTTGTCCCTCAAGGAAGTTAATTAATTAAAGAGGCAGTACCAACATCACATCCGGAAAGGGTCACCTCCTGACCTGGTCAAAACTAAGCTCACCACGTATCTGGCAAATGCTCTGTGAGCTCATAATCCTGCCGTTACCTGCACCACGCCCTTGGCCTGGGACTCCCATTTCCCCTTCTCTCCACAGGGATAAATGTTACCTACCTCTAATCCTCAAACCGGCCTCAAATGCCACGCCCTTAGCCTCAAGTCCACTTAAAACCAACCTCTCCCTCGTGGGGCATTTGGAATGTTACTACATCCTAGCTTGCCTCTTTCCTCCCTCAGTGGGCATTCTCTCCGGTTCCCCTGATGTCTCCCGCATCTAGCCTAGTCCCTCTGCTATCAAGGGCCTGCTGAATATGGTTAAGTGTCCAGATGATTTGTGAAACAGACTAGGGGCACGATGTCCTGGTCCTCCACTGTTTGGTTAACCTCACATTTTTACAATTAGTTCCACTGAAAAATAATCTCAATCCTTTTAACTATAAAGCAAACTCCCTTTCTCTTAACCCTAGGTTGCCAACTCACAAACCAAAATGAATTAGTCAACTGGAAAAATCACAAACTACTCTGTGGTCTATTGGTCTTTTCGGGACAGATGTCCACAGGACAAGACCTGAAGGTTAAGTTTTATTTAATCTCTCCTACTCTGAGATTCAAACTTGAGGCTCAAAAAGCCCAAATCCCACACACCTGCTCTGGAAGCTATTCCCAAACTACTTTCAAACTTCAATATACATCTCACCTTTTCCAAGATGAAAGCTGTTGGGGGAGAAAAACAAAACTCAATCAACCAAGCAGGTGAGAAAGCAGATGCGAACAGGCCAGGGAGGGGTTAATGACAGCAACACAAAATAAGCCAGACGCAAAATATCCCTGAAACCAGGGAAGCCTTGGGGGCGTGCTGAGCTGACAGAGAGCAAGCCAGAGAGGGGTTTCGGCGTGCCTCACCTTCCACTCCTCCAATGGGGGCAGCACGACCCCATTGGAACGGTTAAGGTCGGACACCAGCACCTTCATAATGTCCTGAATCTACAGAAGGTGGAAAGGGAAAAAAAACAAGGGCAGGGAGAGAGAGAGAGAGAGAGAGAGAAGTGGCTTGGAGAGAGGTAATAGGGGCAGGGAAGCAAGAGGAGATGGGTTCCGGGAAATGGAATGCTGGAGGAGAGAGAAGGTCAACACCACAGCCTGTGCCATCTTTCCAAACAGCCACTTGCTGCCTTGCCAGAGGCAGAAATCAATGCCAAGGAACAGATGGAAAAGTCCCCTGAACAATGCACTCACAAAGAGTGGACTTGCCTGACCAGTGAATATGCCCATTAGACCCTCCCCTTGGCCCAGGGTGCTAGAGACGAACCTGGCAGGGCTCCAGATCCTCATCATCTCCATTTAAAAACCAGACTTCCAAGGAAAGGTTTGCTTGAACAATGGGGATTACTGTTAAAATATAAGTTTGAAAAACATTATCTGATCTTACAGATGAGGAAACTGAGGCCCAGGGAAGGAAGTGCTTTTCCTGAGATCACTCAGCAAGCTGGTGGCAGAGGTGGACTCGAAACTCCTAATCCAGTGCCTGGGGCTCTCTCCTCACCATACCCGGGGGCTGCTTTGGTGCTTCGTAGAGGGAGAGCCTGATGGCAAGTGGCTTCCCCTTGAGGCTGGGGATATGGAAAACCACCAGAGCAGTAAGTCCAATAGGGACTACCCTTTACTGAGCGTTTATTCCGCACCAGGCTCTGTGTTAAGGGATGACTATAAAAACAACAATCTCATTTAAACTTCATAAGAGTAAGACAGTATTTACCTGGGTTTTACTGATGTGGAAACATAGACTCAAAGAGCTTAAACAATTTTCCCCAAACCATATCCCTAGCAGAGGAGAGACAGGATTTAAACCCAGAATTCTTAACCAGTACCTGGTTAGATTCTTCCACAATCTAACCACTACCCTCTAGTCCTCTGAGCACTCCTATCCCCAGTAGCTTGGCCAGCCAAGACTCACCTCCTCAGGCAAGTGACAACCACAGAAGTGGTTGTCTCAGGGTTACTGCCATGTTTATTCTTCCTTTCCTTCTTAGCTTCTGAATAAACACCAATCGTGTTCTTCTTTGTAATTCTCTCAGCTGCAGAAAGTAAAAGCAGGGAGACTCACAAGAAGTATATTCACACCCTGTATTCACACCCTACTTGACAGTTTACAAAACACTCATATTCGCCATTTGATTCAATGCCACAACAACCCTACAAGGTGTTGTAATACTCACTTCATGACTGCAGAAATGGACAGATAACATAGTTTGTAAAAAAAAAAAAAAGGCAACAAAGGAATTTAAATTCAGTCTTCTGACTCTGAGGCTCCAGGGGTTATGCCATCAATCAGTGGCTTCCAGGGGGGCAAAATCAGAGGCAGAGGTGGAAAAGGGAACATTTAAGTGATCAAACACGCGGGTCCTTTCTTATACCATCTGTTCGAGACGCACACCCGTACATGTCAAACTCTGACATCAATGTAGCCCAATGGCAGAAGGCAGCCGAACACACACCCCTAGTGAATTTGGGATGGTAACAAAGAAAAGACAACTCAAGCACCATTTCAGAGAGGAATCTATTAAAATCTTACAAATCTATGTAAACGTCATCTTTAAGTACACTGATATCGAAGGGTTTTTCTCTCTCAAGAGACTCCAGCAAAACTGATGCTTCAGTACCATTTTTATCCTGTGGCACTGAGAGCCCCCTATGTTTACATGATGACTTGGGGAAGACTCTCAGCTGTGAACCGCAGTTTCACGGGATCCGCTCCACAGAGGATAAATAGATCTCACACCAAAGAGCGCTGACTGAGGGCCAATTTGGTCTCAGGATCATAGTACATGATTAGACCGTGAAGTAGAGAACTCAAATTCAAACTTAGAAACTCTGGGCCGGCCGAGTGGCGCGTTGGTTAAGAGCTGGCTTGGGACTCCAGAGGGCCCTGGTTCGGATCCCACATATGAGGGCCAGTAACACTGCCCTCTAAAAAAAAAAGAAAATTAGAAACTCTCTCTGGGAAGTAGAAATAGGGGAAAACCAAACTAAACACATTCTCCCCATTGCCACCCAGAGATGTGGACGTTTTCAGATCACAGGTGAAAGGGAGGTTTTTTATGCTGTCAGCATCTAAACGATGGGGTACAGTCTACAGCAAGCCTGAAACCTCTCTGACCTAGGTCCCATAGTCCGTGTACCCTTCAAGCTGCAAATCTGTGCTGCGACCACAGAAAACGGAAAGGGAGTGAAAAACACTAGGGGACTAGGTCTCTGAACACCCGGTTTGTGGCTGTAAAAATGGTTCCGAGGGTGATTGTGACGTAACTACATATGCCACTCTTCCCTATGGATGCTCGAGTCGCCACTCCGCCATGGGGGAAGGGAGCTCAGGGCTCCCGGACCGAGGTCCTTAGCAAGTGGGAGTCCAGGGAGCCTAGTGAGTTCAGGGAGCCAAAGAGGTCACCCTTGGGTGGCAAGGAAGCTATGGCCGAGCCGGGAGCCCCAGGGGTTACCAGCCCAAAGTCACCCAGGAGCGAAGAGCTAGGGTGGGGACTGAGCTTTGGGGTGGAAGGTACTGGTAAGAAGATTTGGTTGGGGAGCCAACGTGTCCAAGGTGCTTGCCCCGTGTGCCTCCGAGGCAGCACAGACTCTGGCCACCGCTCGCCCTTCGGAGGGTCCTTGAGCTGGGTGAGGGAGCTGCGACCCGGCACGTTTTACCTTTTTCTTGCCCCGGCCAATTTCTTCAGTACTGTTCCTTCCAACATTCGGGCTCGCGGGGGCGGGGGAGGTGGGACCATTCCAGCGAGATCCCGACCCACCGCGGGGTACTTCCAGCGACCAGGGTGCATCTGCGAGGCAGAACCATAAAAGGAGGGATGGAGTTACTAGGCAGCAGCGGTGTGGGCGTGGCCTAAGTTCTCTAATACCATTGGTCTATGAAAAAGGCGTCACAATGAAAGATGCAGCGCTGTCTCCGCCCACCTCAGGGAGGGGCGGGGCCTTATGGCTCAGGGTGCATGCAGCTTGCTGTGTGAAGGTTCCTGGGCTCAGGCACAGGATTCTGATCAACTGGCGGACCTGAGAGACCGTGCTCCCACCCTCGTCCTGGACCCTCCTGCACAGAAACCCACCTTACCCCCTTGAAACGGGGTCCCGGACCCCAGGTTTCAGGAGATGGACTAGGACCAGACAGCAGGGGGAAAGCACATCCCTTCACAATCCTTTTCCTGACTCCCATAGGTCTGCCCCAGACTTTCTCGTCCCAGAGATCACCCCCAGAGACCCCGACCCAGTCTGTGCACTCCATCCTAGCACAATCTCTCCTTCCTCGAGGATCTCTATCCTGATCCTGGGAACATATCTGTCCCCTTCCCGACTGGATCCAGTCCCGGTAGCTCCTACTTCCCAACTCCTCCAACACCCCCACAGTTCCCCTTCTTCCCGGAGCAGACTCTAGGTCCAATCAGCCATTTTTCCTTTAGATTCCTCTCCAGGACTCAACCAGGACTTTCCAAAAGGTGCGGCCGGGCCTTCCGATCCCCCTGGAGCCCCCCTACCCTCCACCGTGTAAGCCACTGCTGCTCCTAGCGGTCCTCTTCATCCCTACAGCAGCTGACCCATCCCCAGCCCTCTTCAAGGTTTCCCCCATAGCCGACCTGCTGAGAAACTCCAGGTCCCTTCCCCTTCTTTTTTCCTATGCCCACTAAGCTTCAAAGAAGAAGCAGTGTCCTGTCTTTGTCAGTGGCACCCCAGGCTCTGCAAGTGGGCTCTGTCCTTCCTGACAGCACCACAAGTGGGATTGGTTCTTTTTCAACACCACTATCCCCTCCCTCACCCATTCCACCCACACATAAACCACTCCCATTCCCTCCAACATATGTGGTCTCTCCTGTCTTAGGGCATTTGGAGATATTGTACTGTCCCTTGTCTCGAATACTTTTCCAGCTTTTTGCCAAGCTGATTGATGCCAACTCACCCTGGAGAATTGAGCTTCCTCAGAGAAGCCTTACCCCCACTTCTGGCTCAGCCCAGCGACCCTGTTAGACACTTCTGTAGCACACTGTATTTCAACTTCAAAGCACTTTTCAGACTTGTAGTTAGTTGATTAGTTATTTGTCATTCACATATTCATTTGACAAATTTTAGTGAATGTCTTCCATGTGGTGGGTACTATTGTAGACATAGTGCAATCAGCAGTGAGTCTAACAAAGTCCCTGCCCTCGTGGAGTTTACACTCAGTGGTGTAAGGTCAACAATGATAATAATATTTTCGGACCAGCTGAGTGGTTCAGTTGGTTAAGAATTAGCTTAAGGGCCGGCCGAGTGGCGCGATGGTTAAGAACTGGCTTGGGATGCATGAGGGCCCCGGTTCGGATCCCACATATGAGGGCCAGTGACACTGCCCTGCACAGCTAAGATGCTGAACAACAGCTCAACCTGGAGCTGGGCTGCCATGAGTCGCCTGCGACAGCGTAGGCTGCAGCCCCTGCTGCAGTGGGTTGCCATGGGCTACCGTATGTAGCCAGCAGCCAGCGTGAGCGGCCAGCAGCCGCAGTGAGCGGCCGTCCAGAAGCCGGCGACTGATCTGCCTTGCCCGGGAAGAGCGCAATGATGGTGCCAACTTCGGCCAGTGAAGCAACGTCCACCACAACTAGACTGAAGAACAAAACAACAGCAAGTTGTCTGTTCCCCATCCCCCAATTCCCCAGCACTGTTCCCATTCTCCCAATTGCCCAATAAAAAAATCTTTAAAAACAAAAACAAACAAACAAAAAAAAGAATTAGCTTAAGAGCACAAGCTCTGAGCAACTGGGCTGCCTGTTCGATTCCCACATGGGCCAGTGACAGCTGCGCCTGAGCTGAGCTGCCACTGAGCTGCCAACAGGTGGCAGGATGGCTCAGCTGGTGTAACAACAAGATTGCCTGTTCAATGGTGGGCTACTCCCACCCGCAACTAAAAATTGACACAGCACCTTGAGCTTGGAACACAAGCTGCCGATGGGAAGCCAGATGGTGACCGGTGCCCTCCACAACGAAGACTGAAGAACAACTTGACTGGTCCCCTTCTCCAATTCTCCAACACTGTTCCCTTCCCCCAAGTCCCCAGTAAAATCTTTAAAAAAAAAAAAAGAAAAGAAAAGAATATTGTCAATGAAAGATGTTAACATGGCCCGTGGTGACAGATGTCATAAACCATCAGCACAAACAGACAGTGAGTAGTTGACGAGTAATCATTTAAGTGGAGTGGTCAGAGAAGTCCTCTCTGATGACGTGTAACATGAGATAGAGCTTTAAATGAAGGTATGTCTCTGGAGGAAGAGCATCATTGTTGCGTGTTGCCTCACAGCTGCCCAACTGTCTGCCTGTACCCCTCACCCCCCCCACTCCTCCTGACCCCCACATGCCAATCCCCTGACCTAATGCGGTCATAAGGAAGTGTTTCAGAATGCTGAGACCCGATGCAATCATATTGGTCATCCTCCCTTATCAGATTGTTTCGGAGAACAGTGACTCCATCTCCCGGGGAGGTATGTTTGTGTAAAGGCACAGTACGTGCTGGAAGCACAATGGGAACTTTTGGTGACCACAGCTTTCAGGCACATAAACCCACAGACAATGGAGAAGGCAAAGTTCACGTCCTTTTTTTTTTTTTTTTAAAGATTTTATTATTGGGGATTTGGGGGAGGGGAACAGCATTGGGGAATCAGGGAAAGGGAACAGACAAGTTGCTGTCCTTTTGTTCTTCAGTCTAGTTGTGGAGGATGTCACTTCACTGACCCATGTTGGTATTATTATTGCACTCCTCCCGGGTGAGGCAGATCGGTCTCCGGCCACTGGACGGCCACTCACGGCAGCTCTTGGCAGCTCACGTCAGCTGCCTTCTGCTCACGGTAGCTTACGGGAGCCCACTGCAGTTCCACTGCAGCTTCACTGCAGCCTAAGACGTCGCCGGTGACTCAGGGCAGCCCAGCTCCAGGTTGAGCTGTTGTTCACCATCTTAGCTGCAGAGGGCGCAGTATCACTGGCCCATGTGGGATCCGCACCAGGGCCCTGCTGCTCAGAGCTGGCGTCCCAAGCCTACTCTTAACCAACGCGCCACCCTGCCGGCCCTAATCATTTTTTACAACCATGAATGAATCATGTTACTTGTTCCAACACTGTTTTATCCCACCTTTGTAGGGTACTTCATAACAAACCAGCAGTGCACCATTTGGCTCTGAAGTTTGAAGGAATTGATACCAATTTCCTTCCATTGTGGGATCAAGGAACATACAATTTAGGGGTTATGTACTCATAAATTGCTCTGGAGTTATTCTCTCCACACCTTGGCCCATGACCTTTATGAGGCTATAATAAAAATACCTTAGCGGTGCAATCTCAGCCTGATCTTTAAAACCTGCCCACCATTCATGAATATACACCATAGGATTATACCTAAGGCCTTATTTGTACCCAAATGCAACCCATGGCATACACCTTGATTTACTACATTTCTATTTTCACTTCACTTCAAAAATATCATTGGTCTACACTGTGCTTGATGTTAACAATGATATTTTCCAAGCAAGGTTAAACTAAGGCAAATAGAAAATGTCAATAACTCCATGGTGGAAAATCCCAAAACATCAGAGTCCATATTAGGAAGGTGCTTTTCCGAGGGCCTGGTGGTTTCAGTTCCAGGGGACTTCGCTTTTCCATGGCACAGGAGATGAGCTGGCCATTGCTGGGTCAGATGTCTCTCCAGCAGTTCCCTTTTTGCTGCTCACACAACATGGAGTTCTGCAGTTTTCTCAGCACACAGAACACGGAGGCCTGCCGCTTTCTCAGCTTGCAGCCTCACTGCTCTCAAATGGCTCCCAACACTCTTGCACATTGCCCGAACTCACCGGCTGCCTTCACCTAAGTCAGCCTGAGAACCACATGAGCTGTTTTCAACTCCCTTCCCTTTACAGGCAGGAATTCACAACAATGTACAGAAAACCAAAGCCAACAAACAAAATAAATAAAAGGACCGTTATGTTAGCTTATAGGTTTTGGTTAAATTGTTATCTGTTTTTGAAGGGTCCTATTTATAATTTCTGTCTTAATGGCAAATTATAAATGTTGATATGTTCTGTTCTCATTTGTTCAGATTACATTTTACATGGCCAAGAGCATGGTTTGTCTTGGTACTCGTATAAGTACCATGTGCCTTTTTAAAAAGTGTGTATAATTCTCTTGGTCGGTGTGGTGTTCTTCTGAAAGAAGACCTCAGTTTTCCACCCCCGGTGTCAGAAAGAATCCAGTTCTTCACTACTCTGTGTTTTCTTTCTCTGTGTCCCCTTTCCTCTCACAGTACTAGCACACTCACCCAAAGTGTTCACTTCTGACACTTGTAGTCAGCAAATGTGTGGAGATTTCACCCCCACACACCAAGCAATTCTCTGGGACACTAGCGGGGTGTCCTACATGTTAATGCAATTCTGACACTATCGCCTGGAGACAGCATCATATTTTACAGGTTAAGGGCCCAGTTTCATAGGCTGCGCCTCCTGCCTTCAACACATATGCCAATCAAAGCTCCAGGTCGTTAATCTGCACTTGTGACTGACCAACCAGGTATAGATTGGAGGTCTCAACAACCCCCTCTTTGGGTTCAATTAATTTGCTAGATCAATTCACAGATCTTCAGCTTACTAAAGGATGTGATAACACAGATGGACAAGTCGGATGAAGAGATACATAGGGTCAGGTCTGGGAGGGTTCCGAGCAGAGGAGCTTCTGTCCTCATGGAATTGGAGTGCATCACTCTCCGGGTGTGGATGTGTTCACTTTCCTGGAAGTCTTCGAACCCCCAACTTTTGGGATTTTTTTGGTAGCTTCCTCACGTAGGCATGATCAGTATGTAACTCCATTTTCAGCTCCTTTTCCTTCTGGAGTGTGGGGTTGGGGTTGAAAATCCAATGCTTCTGGGCCAGCCGAGTGGCTCGTTGGTTAAGAGTTGGCTTGGGAGCGCAAGCTCTGAGCAGCACGGCCACCGGTTCAGATCCCACATGGGTCAGTGACGTTGCGCCTTCTACAGCTATGATGGTGAACAACAGCTCTACATCGAGCTGGGCTCCTGTGAGTCACCCGTGTCTGCATAGGCTGCAGTGGAACTGCAGTGGGCTGCTGTGAGCTACCATGAGGGGCCGGCAGACAGCCCTGAGCCCCAGTGAATGGACATCCAATGGCCAGAGACCAACTGCCTCACCCGGGATGAGTGCAATGATCACAATACCAACATAGGCCAGTGAAGTGACGTCCTCCACAACTAGACTGAAGAACAAAATGACAGCAACTTGTCTGTTCCCCTTTCCCAATTCCCCAATGCTGTTCCCCAATTCCCCAGTAAAATCTTAAAAAAAAAAGAAAAGAAAAGAAAATTCCATGCTTCTAATCATGGCGTGGTCTTTCTTGTAGGGAGCCGGAGGCTTGCAGTAAGGGTTAAGCCTGAGAGCTGGAGGTTGATAGTAAGGGTTAAGCCTGAATGTTGGCAGGCTGACAGGCTCTCACGCCCAGGTGAGTTGCGTGGGAAGGTTGGCCGCTGGGGAGAAAATAGTCAATGGCCTTGAAACCTACAGAGTGAAATGTTATCCTGTTAACAGTGTCTGCTTGTTATGTTTTGCTTTAACCTTGGGAAGATTGCTTCCCTACATCTTATGGAAAGTCCCAGGGGAGGTGTTCCCTGGGAGGATGGGACTATTCCCCCAAGTTCCCAAAACCCCCCTACCTAAGGAAAGTTACTTTTGTTATAAAAGCTGTGTGCAAACAATAAACGGGGCCACTCTCTGCTATCAGCATTGGGTGGACCTCCTGTCCCCAGCTTTCGTCTCTAGTCTCTTCCTTTTCCAGTCTCCCACCCAATCCTCTCAGGTACTATCTCGGTAGACTCAGGAGCAGGAGTGCTTGTATGATGTGCGGGTCACATCACTTTCTGGTGACCAGTCCCCATCCAGGAGCTCACCCCGAGTTGCCTCAATAGAACTAAACATGCTCCTAGTGCTCTCATCACTTAGGAAATTGTAAGGGTTTAGGAGCTCTGCCAGGAATCAGGGGCAGAGACTAATATATAGACTTTGTTATCTCATAGTTCTATAGATGTCAATTAGGTCAACTTTATTGATTTATTAATTTCACTGTTGGAGTCTTGTACATACTCATTTGCTTTATAATTGTTCTATGCATTGTTGAGAGAGGGGGCATGGGAATCTAAACATAAGTGAGGATTGCATTTTTTCTCATTGAATCCTGGTCAGTTTTCTCAGGGGTTTGGAAGTTCTGTTCCTTGGTTCATGGTTCATGGTTGTCATGTCCTTGTGATGAGTTTATCTCTTCACGATTGTGAAATAAATTTTATTATCCCTGGTCATAGTATTTGTTCTCTATTCTATTTCGATCTTAATATAAGTACTGTATTTTAAATAGTGCACATATGATTTACTTTGTTGTTTTTTAGCTTTTATTTTCCTTTCTTTTTTTTTCTTAATTTTTTTGTTGTTTGGATTTTTTCTCTGGTACTACCTTTAAAAATTTAACATATCATTGAATGACATATTTTCCTGAGAGTATTTATCATTCAGTAATGATAACTTCCACCCATGATGAGAACCTAGAATGGTTTACGCCCACCACATCCACCAACAATTGTGTTATTGAGTTTATAGTTTTCACTTACCCTTTTTTATAACACATTTTTAGTTTATTTTATTTCATTTTATTTTATTATTCCCACCCACCCCTCCAATTTGGCAACCATCAGCTTGTTCTCCATATGTTTGGGTCTGTTCATGTTTTATTTTTTCTTGCTAGTTGTGTTGACCCCTCTTTATAAAAGAAAAACGCTTTTCTGTCTGATCTCTTAGTGTAGACCTGGTACTCAGAGTACTATATCTACAATATTATTTCCTGTAAAGCCTCCCTTTACCTAAGTCCAGATTTTAAAAAAAATTTTATAGTAGTAAATATTATGTGTTTTATGTGTGTTTCAAACTATATTTTCTGTATTCACAACAGAATTTAATTCATCAGGTCAAATTAATTCCTGTGTTTTTTAAATTTTTGAAGTCTTCAATATTTTTGGCATTTTTAATTATCTAAAAATTTACATCTATTTTATAATGATTTTACAGGGAGACATATATCAAATGTTTCCATTGATTGAGACAATTCTCTTTTACGTCTTGTGCATGTGATCATTTTCCTTCCTTGTAAATTTTACAAGCAGCAAAACTTCCCATAAACAAGATGAATTCTTGATTTTCACCTATAATGGGCTTTGCCTCAACAATTTTGAGTTTGATGAAGAGTCCACCAGCCATGTGTTTATTTGCTTGTGAGCATGGGCGTCCAAGTTGAAATCTCTTTCATGCCAACGTGGCTGATTGGCACAATATTCCATAATACCGTATAACCTCCATACGGTTAGAATTCTCTAACTTCAAAAGATCCCAAAATCTATTCCCAACATCCTTCTTTAAAACCATTTTCAAGAAATAAATGCATGAAATGATTTGATGAAAATATTGGATCAAACTTTTAATTAGATCAGTGTTAACTATAGAGATTATAACTGAGGATGGATATTTTAAGTATGACCAAGTTAAATCTATCGAAATGGTTCCAGTTAGCACAACTGGAAAGAATCCTTGCTAGTATCAAAAACGACATTTACAATAAAGATGGGAAAGTTTTGACCCATTCTTCATTAATAACCAAATATCAAGTTGTATGTATTAGAGAAAAGCTCTACAAATATGAACTTAGAAGGTCGTTTGACGCGACCCGTGCACCAAACAAGCACTCCTGACTCCTCAGCCAGGAGTCTCCTGAGAGGGTACCTGAGAGGATTGGGTGGGAGACTGGAAAAGAAAGAGACTAGAGACAACTAGGGACAGGAGGTCCACCCAATGCTGATAGCAGAGAGTGGCCCCCTTTATTGTTTACACACAGCTTTTATAGCAAAAGTAACTTGCCTTAGGTAGGGGGGTTTGGGGAACTTGAGGGAATAGTCCCCTCCTCCCAAGGAACACCCCCCCCCCGGGGGAGGGGGCTTTCCATAAGGTGTAGAAAGCAATCTTCCCAGGGTTAAAGCAAAACATAACAAGCAGAAACTGTTAATAGGATGGCATTCCACTCTGTAGCTTTCAAGGTCGTTGACTGTTTTCTCCTCAGCGGCCAACTTTCCCAGCTGCTCACCTGGGCCTGAGAGCCTGTCAGCTTGCCAGCTTTCAGGCTTAACCCTTACTATAAACCTCCAGCTCTCAGGTTTAACCCTTACTGCAAGCCTCCAGCTCCCTACAGTCTTTATGCAGGATGAATCTTCACTAATCATCAGAAATTCATACCGGGGAGATCTTAAAATATAATGAATTGGGCTACATATTAATCCAAGAGTCAAGTATTACTAAACATCAGTAAATATACATCTTAGAGGAATCTTAAAAATATGTGGGTGCGAAAGACCTTACCTAAAATAAAGGTAATGAACAATAGTCTGTAACCAATGAGAACGAGTTGGGGGACTCCACCCCCGCCCCCCCCCACCCCCACCTCCCCACTCGCCCCCCCCATTCACCCCACCACCCCTACTCGGACCCAGCCCCCACCCCCACTTCCCCACCCCTGCCCAAGCTGTGGCCCCACCCCTTCCCCTGGGTCCCTCCCTCCCTCCCGCTGGCCCCGCCCACTCCAGGAGAATATTCCGGCCCCGCCCAGGACCTTAGCTCTCCTCACAGGCCCCGCCTGCGGCCCACGTTTTCTGGTATCGTAGGGGTGGAGTTTCTTGCAGATCCGGAAGCGGCCAAGGCAGAGAGAAGGCCTGGTTGGCGACTGTGACTTTCAGTGTTTGTGGTTTAACCCTGAGCGTCTGAGTCCACCGTCCTGCACTCCTGACGCCTGGGGGTCAGTACCGACGTTGAAGTCCCCGCACCGGCGCCCTCTACAGCGGTGAGTCCGGCGTCCTGGGGAGACATCCCGATCCCAGGCCGCTTCGCTGCCGGGTGGAGGGTCCGCGGGAGTTTCCGGGTAAACTGAAGCCGTTCCCCTGTGGTCTCTCCGCCTTCGGGCCACTAGACCCCGCCTGCCGCGTTGTTTTCCTGCTTAAAACCCCCCACCGGGCAGCGCTCCGCCGCGCGGTGTGAAGTCCTGGGAGACGGACTCGGGAGACGGAGTCCAGCCGTTGGCGCCCCTCCCCCAGCCTCGCCCCGCGGCCCCGGGAGCCCGGCCTCCTCCCTGCCTGGGGCTCTGCAGACCCTCCCCGCCGCCTGGAGACCTCCCCTCGTCCCGGTTTAATAAGAGTCCCGAATCCCAGGAAGAGCACACTTTTCAGGGGGTGGGATTTAGGAGGGAACACCGCGGGGTGTCACCAGGTCACCCCCTCACGCGGTGCGGGGCTTTGTGGAAGCGGTGACTGTGAAGGGCAGGCCAGGAAATCGGCAGAACGGGGGTGTGAGGGGGTCCCGAGAAGGAGACAGAATGAGAGGAATAGACACGTGAGAGGACAGGAAGATCAGTGCGGGGTCCGTAAAGAGGCGGGAAAACAGAGAATGTGGGACGGACTTGTAAAGCGACTGTAAGACCGAGCCAGTAACTCGGGGAAGTAGCCAGAGGAGAAAGCAAATGGAGAAACATAGAGGAAAGGGAGGCGCTCCAGAGATGAAGGGGAGCTAAAAGGGTGAGGGGACCCTGGTTAGCAGAATTGGGGGGCCACAAAGGACAGGGAATTTCAGACGGAGAGAGGGGTTAGGAGAAGAGCTGGGGGAGCCCAGTGCAGGAACAGAAAGGAGGGGAGGGGGGTGACAGCAGAGGGAGAAGCTGCACTGAGCTAAGCTGGGGGTGTCAGTGAGTCGGGGCACAGGGGTGTAAGAGGAAAGACAGTGTCACCAGGGAAGAGGAGGTGCACAGGGGCGGGAGAAAGAGGCAGAAATATGTGGAGATGGGGAGCAATCAGACAGATCAGGGAGAAAGAGCAACTGAAGGTGAAGGCTTTCAAGAGTTTCACAGAAAAGGTACAGGGAAGGGAAGGGAGGGAAGGGGAGAAATCAGGGGAGGAGAGGGAGACAGGAGAGGACAGCAGTGGAGAGAATCTGGGTGGAGAGGGACACACAGATCATGACAGGAGTACATGGTAGCTGAGGAAGAAGGGGTGCTCCTACCTTGATGCTCTGTGAGCTGGTGGGATCTGGGTGATCAAGTCATAATATATTGATTGTGGCTTTATAATCTATTTCATTTTACACGTGCTGCATTTTGAGCCACACAGATGATAACGAGAATTACAAAACCCCGGTTTCTAAGGCTTGTGCGCTTAACAATTTTATCACTTAATGGCTTCCATGTGTGACCCTCATGCAGCCAGAGGACACAGACCTGTGTCAGTCAGTCTGGGTCCCTTCTTTTTTTCTGGAATGGCATGAGGGATGTGATTGTGGGAGTCCAGCTCCCGCCAGTGCAGCGGTTCCCTCAGGTGAGGATGGAGTCAGCAAGGAAGGATCAGAGACACAGGAGCGTGTTGAAGTGTCACGTTTTATTTTTACATCATCTCCCTTTTTATATTGGACAGTTGACCATTACCTCATTAATAAAATGTTTTTTACATAGTTTCGATGTTTTTATCCCCAGGGTTCTATTTCCTTATAGGCTATCTTTCTTAAGAGTTTCACTCCCTGGTAAGTCTTATGCTGCAGGGTATAGCTTGACCTATTCTACATTGAAGATTAACTTAACTGTGTTCTAATCTTTTTACATATAATGACTATGTGACTAAGGCTGAGTTTCTGCATCATAGCCTAAAGAATGGTTACCATGGCTACTCAGCAATTATCCTAAACTATTATTAGCTAAGGAGGATTTTAAGATTACAGGGTGTATACTTTGTCCATTACTAAGAGACTAGCAGTCTCTTAGTCTTAAAATTGCCTTTAGTATATAGGGTAAAATTTTTGTAGTACATCTAAAATCTACTTATTTGTGATTAAAATAATTAATATTTGAAGGGGTATCAGATCTTTTGTCCTTATTTGGGGTATATCTAGGGGGGACTAGATTTTCCACAATAGA
Organism: Hipposideros larvatus; assembly: GCA_031876335.1. Taxonomy (NCBI): domain Eukaryota; kingdom Metazoa; phylum Chordata; class Mammalia; order Chiroptera; family Hipposideridae; genus Hipposideros; species Hipposideros larvatus. Next base: position 29,961,432 of record CM063099.1, read on the forward strand.
AGGCAGTATCTGTTTCTCAGTCAGAGCTTCAAAATTTGCCACAACAATAATGTGTGTGGAAGGAATCCAATTTATAATTTTTATCTCCCGAGGCAAGAGATATTACAAGACCAACCGTAAGGCAGTGCCCCAGACATCCAGCACCATGCGTGGATCTCCACCTCGATGTGACCTTGTCAGACACCGAGGCGCGGCTGGCTCCCAACAGTGTGACCTGGGACAAGAAATGAATGAGTCTGGGGCCAGCCGAATGGCTCAGTTGGTTAAGAGTTGGCTTAAGAGCACGGGCTCTGAGCAACGGGGCCGCTGGTTTGATTCCCACATGGGCCAGTGATGCTGTACCCGAACTGAGCTGTTGCTGAGCTGCCAACAGGTGGCAGGATGGCTCAGCTGGTGTAACAATAAGATTGCCTGTTCGATGGTGGGCTATGCCCACCCGCAACTAAGACTGAACTGGGCAACTTGAGCTGAGCTGCCGCCCGGATGGCTCAGTGGATAGGGCGTGCGCTCTTAACAAGAAGGCTGCCGAGTGCATGGGATGGTGGCTACGCCCACATGCAACTAAGATTGAACACAGCACCGTGAGCTTAGAGGCCACGAGCTGCCGCTGGGAAGCCAGATGGTGACTGGCACCCTCCACAACGAAGATTGAAGAACAACAACTTGGCTGTTCACCTTTCCCAATTCCGCAAAAAAAATATTTAAAAAAGAAAAACAAGAAATGACTGAGTCTGTCACCACATGATGCTTTTTCAAGAAATATTAAAACTATTGTGTCTCTTTTTCTTTTACATGGAATTTATTTTTTCCTTTCTACCTCTCTTACATTTGAATCATTTTTTTTTTAAAGATTTTATTGGGGAATTGGGGGAGGTGAACAGTGCTGGGGAATCGGGGGAAGGTGAACAGACAAGTTGCTGTTGTTTTTTTTCTTCAGTTTAGTTGTGGAGCACATGGCTTCTCTGAACCATGTTGGTATTATGATTGCGCTCTTCCCGGGTGAGTCATATAGGTCGCCGGCCTCTGGACAGCTGCTCACGGTGGCTGCGGGCTGCCCATGCTGAATGCCGGCCACACACAGTAGCTTATGGCAGCCCACTGCAGCAGGGGCTGCAGCCTACGCCGTTGCTGGCGACTCGGCAGCCTCCCTCCAGGTGGAGCTGTTGTTCACCATCTTAGCTGTAGAGGGCAGTGTCACCGGCCCTCATGTGGGATCCGAACCCCGGCTCCTGCTCAGAGCTGGTGTCCCAAGCCAGCTTTTAACCAACATGCCACTCAGCCGGCCTTAATTCATTGTTTTTATGAAAAGCAAATCGAGATAAATCTTAGTCTGCTGAACTTCTGCTTTTTTGTAAATAGTCATTAACTTCTGAAATAAGCGTTGGTGACATCTCATTACCAGCTCTTATTCTTTTGTAAATATGAGGTAGTCTCAATTTTTCAAAAATTTTGACCCTAGAAATAATTACACTAAATAACATCTTGAATCGATTTCTCTTCTAATTATATTGCATCTAGTTAAGATGAGAAGCCCTGCATTTTTTTCTACTCTTTATCATGTTGAAACATCTATTGGTACTTATTAATATTAGGCCACTTCAGTGTGCATTTATTGAGGATGCCTGCTGTGAGAACCTAGTTTGGTGAGTTAGTCTGATGTTCAGCAGCTTTTGTCTTCCTTTTAGGTGATTTGTGACATTAGTGAGCTGGGAGCTACTAAGTGGCTGTACCCTCCAGTCCCTCTTGTTTATTCTCTGAAAATGTGGAAAGATGGATGAGACACACTTGAAACTTGGTTCCCACAGAGCCCACCTATTCATGGTGAAGTAATTTGATCAGCGTATTTCCACAGCTAACCCTTTTTTACAAGTTTTCAGCACCAAAATGTGTGTTTGTTATTTTATAGTTTTTAACTAATTTCCTGTGATTTCCTGGAAAGGAGGAAGGAAATCTACCTGGGGAGCCAGCCCTTCTAGAAGTTCCCACGCCAAACCCCCACACTCCCCAGAACTGTCAGGAGTGCAGAGTCTGAGATGGAGTGAGATCTGCAGCCCAGTGTGACAGGAAACAGGTCTGGGGAGCAAGTCAGCACCCCAAGGGAGACTAAAAGACGCCATTTCCTGGGCCCCCTGCAGACCTGCAGAACCATAACTCCATAGAGTGGGCCCTGATCCCCCAGGGACCTGCATGCTCATTGAAGCTAAATGGTTCCCCTCAGGGTTCCTCCTAGGTCACATGGGAGTTTCAAAGAGTGATGTCACCTGCTTTCTTCCCCTGGGAGTTAGACAAGTGGTCTGGGTGGAGCATCAGTGTTGTTTAAGGGAGGTGTCCCAGGTGATTCTCAGGTGAGGCCAGGGATTAGCTGGCGGCTCCTGGACACAGGTCTGAGTTGAGAGCAGGCTTTGGTCAAGGGGAAGTAACAGTGTGCTGTGTTGTGTTTGTAGGGGAGGAGTGTACTGCATTCTTATTGTAGGAATTTGTGGACATCTGTGTGAAGGTATCGGCACGCGAAGACAGGAAAGAGAAAACTCACAGTTCTGTCTTCACTTAGGAGTGAAGACTGTGTGTACCTGACTGTGTCCTGGTATACAGGAGAGGAGAGGGTGACCTTCTCAGCATTTCAAGGCCCTGCCTGTCACTTTGGAGGAAGTAGATGAAGGGCCTGTGCAGACACCCTTGTGGGCACATTCTCAAGATGCAGATGTGATTCCTCTCCTGAACTTCACCTGAGGAAACAACCCAGAGCAGGAGGAAGACGAAATGGCTGCTTCTCGGGTAAGCGTTTCATCCCCGGTCAGAGGCTCTGTCCGCTTTTCCTCCTAAATTCTGGGATTTTGAACCTGACACCTTTAATTCTCTACTTCTGATGTTCCTGTCTAGTAAGGTTCTCTTCAACTACTTACTTTTTTTTTCTTCTCATGAGAGTCAAGGTCGGCTCTGTAGAACACTCTGCCTTTCTCCCAGAGCCTTCTGTGCATTCTGTCCATCCAGGCTCCCCCAGGATGTGAGAAATCTCACCATGAATTACTGACCTTCAACTACTGAAAAAAATCCCCTTTGTGACAGATCCACCTGGGAAGGTGGTTGTGTCGAAAGTCCCTATTGGGTGGGGTCAGATGCTTGGTGTCCTGAAGAAGGGAGGTGTTGGTGTGTGTCCTGGGCTGCAGCATCAGGGCTGTAGAACGGGAGTAAGAACGTTCACGAGGACCCAGGATATCTCAGTGCTCAGAATAGCCCAGAAAGTTCTGAAAAAGAATGAGTAATTGGAACTAAATTGCTCACTAGATTGGTAAGATTACCTTATTGTTTAAATGCACTATTAGGGTTACAGAACACGGGAGCTATATGTGCATTCAAATTTGCATAAAACTAATGTTTTTTATGATCAGATTCAGATTATGATTTCCTTATTTGTTCATTTTTGCCGGTAACATCACAGCAGTGACGGTGTGTCCTTCCATGTGCCTTCGCCACCTGATACCCATTTGTTCCTTCCACCTGATTTTCACTTTGTTGAGGTCCTATCTTCGCTATAAAGTTAACTTTTTTTTTTATGATTAATAAGGGTCTGGAGGGATTTATATAAAGATGAGCAAAAACCACCACATTTCATCTGGAAACTCTCTTTTAGTTTCTGTGCTTTGGAAAATGAAGGCCTTCAGCTTTCTTTACTAGAGATAATTGACTTTGGAGTGGAGGCTTTAATGAGTCAGGCCTTGTTTCTGTAAATTTTCATTGTATTACACATTCATGTCACAGACATTCTCTACTTCATCAGTTTTTGTGTTTTCAGGAAAGTTTACAAGAATTATATTAAGGTGTTGAAGTGTAGATCTGTAATGTATAGATCAGTCTAAATGATATGCACATTTTTTCAAAGAAACAGCAGCTCTAACTTATCTGTTATTTTGTGTTCCTTTCCCTCTTGTGTTTATAAAATAGAGTATCATCCACAAAGGCATTTATGAGATTTACAGAATTAAAATAATTGTGATTTCAGTGAAAATTTCCTTCTCTTACTGTTCATGTGTACACAGTTCTCATATGTCTGTCTGTCTCTGTGCATAAAATCTTAACACTATTTAAGCCATTCTTTCTTGTTTCTCTTCTTCTGATTTATAGAAACTGCTATGAACGTTCATGAGGGTTGTCTCCATGTTGGTTTCTGTCCTTTTTTAAAAATTCTGGGGCCGGCCGAGTGGCGCATTCGTTAAGAACTGGCTTAGGACGCCATAGGGCCCCGGTTTGGATCCCACATATGAGGGCCAGTGATGCTGCCCTCTACAGCTAAGATGCTGAACAACAGCTCAACCTGGATTTGGGATGCCATGAGTCTCCTGAGACAGCATAGGCTGCAGCCCCTGCTGCAGTGGGTTGCCATGGGATACCGTGTGTAGCCAGCAGCCTGCGTGAGCGGGCAGCAGCCAGTGTGAGCTGCTGTCCAGAAGCCGGCGACTGATCTGCCTCGCCCGGGAAGTACGCAATGATAGTGCCAACTTAAGCCAGTGAAGCAACATCCTCCATAACTAGACTGAAGAACAAAAAGACAGCAGCTTGTCTGTTCCCCTTCCCCGAATTCCCCAGCGCTGTTCCCATCCCCCAATTCCCCTATAAAAATCTTAAAAAAAAAAAAATTCTGGAGGGCCGGCCGAGTGGCTCAGTTGGTTAGGAGTTAGCTCAAGAGTGCGAACTCTGAGCAACAGGGTCACCGGTTTGGTTCCCAAATGGGCCAGTGACACTGAGCACTCTACAGCTAAGGTTGTGAACAACAGCTCCACCTAGAGCTGGGCTGCGGTAAGTGTCCCGAGAGGCCTAGGCTGCAGTGGGATGCTGTGAGCTACCATGAGTGGCCGGCAGCCAGCCAGAGCTGCTGTGAGTGGCCTTCCAATGGCCGGCGACCGACAACCTCATTTGGGAAGAGTGCAATGATCATAATACCAACATGGGTCAGTGAAGCGATGACCCCCACAACTGACCTGAAGAAGAAAAGGATAGCAACTTGTCTTTTCCCCTTCCACCGATTCCCCAACACTGTACCCCTCCCCCAATTCCCCAGTAAAAAAATTAAAAAAAAAAATTTGGAGAAAGTTTGGAGTAATCCGAAGCTCTACCATTTACTGGATGCTTCACAAAACATTTTTATAGAACAGGAAGAATAATATTGTTCTTAGATTACTTATGTGCTTTATGAATTAATATCTAAAAAACAGAATGCTCTGTAGTATGCAGTCATTTTCAAAAAGGACTGTGTTGCCATGCTCTATGAAAAGTAAATTCTGTAAAACCCTGTCAGTTCAGTTATGAATGAATTTTCCCTGTTTCCTTCCTTTGTGCTATTGATCAGTGGCACACAGACCAGAGACATTGGTGTCACTAGTCAGAAGTGAGTTTGTTAAACATGGAAACTCAGGCTCCACCCCTGAACTCCTCAGTTGGAATTTGCATTTTTATAACAGTCCAGTTCCTTGTCCCTGTGAAAATTTGAGAAGTACTTTGCATTTCTAACTTACAATGACAATTCCAGCCAAGAAATGTACACAGTGTATCCTCTATGATACAAATATAACACACAAAAATCCATATGCCTGTGTTGATGCCTGAAAATTTTTCTTCCAGAAAAGGCAAGTCTATACAGTTGTTTGTGGATCATCCTCCTGTCTCAGAGTTAGGAAATACCCTAGAGAATACTACTGTCAGTGAATTTAATGTTTAATTCTGGACAGTCTCCTAGGTTAAAACCAGTTCTCGTAACTTTGTTTTCATATTGAGTCATTTTATGACCTTGTCTGTGGCCACGTGGTTAATGTGTCTTTTGTTTCAGGGACGGTTGACATTCAGGGATGTGGCCATAGATTTCTCTCAGGAGGAGTGGGAGTGCCTGCACCCGGCTGAGTGGAAACTGTACATGGACGTGATGCTGGAGAACTACAGGAACCTGCACTCCCTGGGTGAGGCTGACTTCCTCCCAGAACTCCTACCCCACCGCAGGGGTGTGTTTCCTTCATCAGTACAGCGTCTCCTGGGAGCTTCTGCTCTGTGTGGTCGAGTTTCAGATCCCGGCTCTGAGTACCAACTGGGGGTTTGCTGGTGTAGCAAAGAAGTCTTCATGATGTCCTTGAAGTGGAACTCAGGATCTGAAAATGTTTTATGTTGTCTAGTAGAGTAAAGGTGCTGTCAGAAAACAGTGTTGTGTGGAATCTATTTCTAGAATATTCAAATTTTCTGCAATGTCCTTTCTTCTCAGCTGAGCACATACTAGATTGGAAATTGGAGAATCTCCATCAAAACTCATGTTCTCTTTTCTATTGAATAGGTCTTGCTGTCTCTAAGCCAAATCTGGTCACGTTTTTGGAGAGCATGAAGGAGGCTTGGGATGTTAAGCAAAAAAAGACAGTGTCCATCCTCCCAGGTAAGTGGGAATGAAGGAGGCAGATGACACAGGTGAGAGGCCCAAAGGCCCTGGAGGAAGCCAGACCTTAAAATGTGGTTAGGGAAGTAGCTTTGCTTCAGTGGAAAGGATGTGAGAAGCCCAGGTTTCTTTCTGTTGCTGTCACACACGGACAGTTCTGTCCACCACATTGCGTGCTCCTACATCCTTTAGGGACTGTCTTGCTCAGTGATCTGGGTCACATCACGGTGAGGGCGGATGTCCTCCTGGACTGGGAGGGCCGCCATGGATTGGCTACTATTCCATTGCCTCAGAGGCCCCGGAAAATTTGTGCTCTCTGACGAGGAATTCCCCCTGAAGCCAGTTTTTTGTTAGTTTGATTTTTTATTTTGTTTATTTTAGCTGAGCCATCCTGCCACTTGTTGGCAGCTCAGCAGCCGCTCAGCTCGGGCTGGGAATCGAACCGGCGACCCTGTTGCTCAGAGCTTGCACTTTGGAGTGAGGTCTTACCAACTGAGCCACTCGGCCAGCCCTCCTGAAGCCAGTTTTAAAGTTCCATTTTTTGCCTCATGTAAGTAGTTTGTGAAGAAAGTGGTGGAGGTCCTGGAATTTGGAGCAGAAAGCCCAGGGGCACTAAGGACAGATGTCACATGTTTTCTGCTTTATAATTTCTAATCCTAACGTGGCTTCCAACATGATCCTACAAAGTTTGACTCAGTAATTTCATCTCAGCACCAGGCATCTCCCTAAAGTGAGAAACCATCAGTCTTGATTTCACTTGAACATGTCCTTTTGCTTTGTATGAACTAACATTAGAAATTTTGTGTGTGTACTCCCAATTCCTGCATGTAAGAATAATTTAATGTATCTGTTTATCTCACAGAATTCTTAGATGAATTAATGCCATAGCGGAGCTTAGACTATTGCCCACCATATAGGAAGGGTTCTCTTGCTCCCTGATTTCTTAATGACTATCGCGTTATAATTCTGTCTTGTTTGTCCAAAACTGCCCAGTCCTGTGTCTTGTGTGTTTTCCGCTTCTGATTAGGTCTATGTTAGATTAGTGGTTTTAGATGCAGCAGTGCTGATACAAGATGCCTGAATGAACTCCTTCGGTAAGAAGTGAGTTGCATAATTATTAGGTTCCCATATTTTGGAAAATGTTTGCTTCCTCAATTTCAGTTTACTTCAGGCAAAAAGTAATCATGAGGTTTGTCACCTGACTTCTTCATCATGTCTCTCAATCATGGTGTACTTTAATCCCAAATGTTGATTTTATAGATCACTGATTGTGTGCTATTTTACAACTTTTTTGTTTATTTAGAAATGAAGAGGGTTTTTTTTGTTCTCTATATGATGGATTATTGCCAACATATTTCCTGTAAGATTAGTAGCAATATATTAATAGCCTAATAAATTTCTCCAGTGTCATTTCTATGCTTATTTATTAAAGTTTTTTCTTAGAGCTGTTTATGAATGATTCTAATGCGTTGTCTGGGAGATTTTCCTTTCCTACAACACGTATTCCGATGATTGAGAATGCTTGCTCTTTACGGGGACACACTGACGGTGGAATCTGAGTTCTACAGAAGGATTCTTCTCAGTAGTACATCTGTATGGTGTTCACAGTTCTGGGGATCCTTTGTCTCTTATTCTCATGTTGCAGTTCCATAACAATGTGTTTCCTTTTTCATGGTAGTTCCCATAAATTTAGTTACTTGCATATTTGGTTGTTACTTAAATATAATGAATATCAATGACAGTTTTCAGCTCAGCACACTTAAGATAATGTGAGGTTTGAGTCACATAAGAATCAGGCGTATGTCGGTCGCCATTAGAATCATGTGCCTGTTTGTCTGTATCACTTTATTCCGGCTTTGTGCATGACTCATCTTGTTTATGTCTTTTGTTAGTTAATGGTGAGTGCTTTTCTTACCCTGTGCATTTATGTAATTGTGGTAATAGTCTAAATTTAACATCTGTTTACTGTTGATTTTATATTCTCTTAGTGAGAGAATTGCTTTTTTGAATTCAAGGTAATATTTGAAATGTTTTATAACTGTACATTTCTTAGACATTTTTCAATTTTGGTAAAAACTTGTGACTGAAACTCTGCCTTCTGTCACTGTATAGTCCAGTTGTGTTAAGTATATTCCCGTTGTTGTGCAACTGATGTCTGGAAGTTTCCGTCTTGCAAAACTGACTGAGTACCCATTAAACAACCATTTTGTTATCTCCCTTCACCCCAAGCCCATGGCTACTACTCTTCTTTTTGTTCTGTGAGGAGGACTGCATTAGGCGACTCACAGAAGTGGACTCATATGGCACCTGTGTCTCTCTGACTGGTTAGCTTTACTTAAATGTCCTCAAGGTTTGTCTGTGTTGTATCAGGTGAGAGAAGCTGTTTCTACTTCAAGGCCAAATAATATTCCGTTGTATGTATATGCTACATTTTCTTCCCCCGTTCATCTATCGATGGCCATTTGGGCTGCTTCCACCTATTACAGGTTTTGTGGATAATGCTACAGTGTGCATGGGTGTGCACATGGCTGTTGCAGAGTCTCCTTTGAAGTCTCTTGGAAATGTACCCAGAAGTGGGAAGGCTGCATCATAGCATGCTTCTGAAATCCTGAAAGACCTCCATATTGTTTTTCATACTATAGTCATCAATTGATATTTCATCCATCTGTCCATAGGGGTCCAATTTCTCCACATTTTTGCCAGCCCTTGATATTTTCTGTTTCTTTGATAGTGGTCAGCACAATTAGTTTGCAATATTGTTCTGTTTATTTTAAATAGCGGATGCAAACATTTATGTTCTCGTATAAGCATAACGAACTTCTGGAAAGGCATGGACCTGAAATCAGATATTTTGGAGAAGCCGAAGTCTGAGGAAGACATTTATGTTAAACGCAGTTTTAGGTTCACAGCAAAATTGAGTAGAAGTTACAGAGGATTCCCACATGCCCCTTCCACATTTACAGCCTCCCCCTTCACGCGTCACCCACTCCCGAGTGGTACATTTGTTACATAGATCAAGCTACACTGACATGTCATTGTCACCCAGAGTTCATAGTTCACGTTTGGGTTCACTGTGGGGCTGGGCATTCTGTGAGTGCGGACACATTTATGATGATATGTGTCATACAGAGTAGAGTCACAGCCCTGAATATCCTCTGTGCTCCGACTGTTCATCCCTCCCTCCCCTAATCCCTGGCGACCAGTGAGTGATCTTTTTACTGTCTCCATCATTTTGCCTTTTTTTAGAATGTCATAGCTGGAATCATAGACTATGAGGCCTTTTCATATTGGCGTCTTTCACTTAATATGTATCTAGGTTTTCTCCACGTCCTGTCGTGGTTTGTTAGCTTATTTCTTTATAGGTCTGAATAATATTCCATTGTCTGTATGCACCACGTTCACTCATCCATTCAACTCTTGACAGACATCTTGGTTGCTTCCTAGTTTTGGAAATTATGACTAAGATGCTGTGACCACACACGTGTGGACTATTGGGCAGATAATCGTTTTCAACTTCTTGGGGAACTGCTGAGCAACACAATTTCTTGATCTTATGGTGGGAGGATGTGTAAGAAACACCAAACCGTGTACCTAAGAGGCTGCAGCATTTTCATTCCCACCGGCAGTGAGTGCGAGTTCCTGCTGCTCCACGTCCTCACCAGCACTTGATGTTGTCCGTGTTCTGGGTTCTGGCCCCTCCTGATAGGTGTGTAGTGTTGTTTAATTTGCTGTGTGTTTAATTCTCGTTTTCATGTGCATTTCCCTGGTGACGTATAATGTGGAACATCTTTTTATATACCAGTTTGCCTTCTGTATGTGTTGTCTAGTGTGGTCACTGTTTAGGGCTTTGGCCCAATTTCCAATCAGGTTGGTAGTTTTCTCATCGATCAGTTTGAAGTCTTCTTTGTGTGTTTTGCATAGTAGACCTTTACAGGTATGTCTTTGCAAGTATTCTTTCCCAGTGTGTGGCTTCTTATTTTGTACTCTGGATGAGGATGACTCATTTATTTTTGCTCCTTAATATTTGGTTTAAAACATGGGAGATCAGAACTTAATATTACAGATTACAAAAACAAAAACCTGGTTAAGAATTTGCTTTGATGTGATATATAGATGATGTATTACAGAATTGTACACTTGAAACCTATATAGTGTTATATCCCAATAAACTTTACTTAAAAAAAAAAATTTGCCTTGGAAAAAATCTGAAGTGTATGAAATTAAGTTTTCTTTATATTTAATAACATTTAATTATAGTTCTACCTATGCGTTCATTCCTGGACTAAACACATAATGAGTCACGTGCTAATGGAGAAGAATTCATATATAAATTTTCCCGCGGTATTGTGTCACCTCTAATGAAATCTTTTAATTCATTTCTAATTGTACAGCACCATCAAAGATGGCCTATTGTTTTCACTATTTTGGTGTTCATTGCATTCTAAAAATACATGATTGTTATAAAACTTGGAACAGTAAAAAGATACTAAAATTGTCATTGTGGTCCAAAATATAATCAACTATTTTATTTATTTGTTGTTGCTGTGTCCCGCGCAGCACGGCCAGTGCAGAGTCAGAGGGGACGGCGAAGGGTTAAAGAAACACAAGAGACAAAAATAGAGTTAAAGCGAGGCCAGGGGACTATAGTTCTTTGTCTCTGGAACTGAGCCCCTAATCGAGCCAACGCATAGCTTTTATTAAGAAACTTTAAAGAAGAGAAACTTTGTTTTTAAAGTCTGTGTGATAAGTGCCTCAAGGCCAGTTTCCATCAACCAACCGCATTGTATTCGAACACGTGCTGTGCCTTCATAATCCTACACACACAACCCCCAGGATGGTGCAGCTGTTGCTGCAGCCATGAAGTAAGGGAGATAACTGACATCATTCCGCTGGGTCTCAGTTTTCCAGGACACTCACTTGAGGAAGCTTTACCGATATCATTTCCACCGGGTGATATCATTTCCACCGGGTCTCAGTTTTCCGAGACACTCCCTCGTGACTTTGTTAGGTCAGGGGCTGGTGTGTGTGTGGGGGGGCGGTCAAGGATGAAGCTGTAAGGCAACAGTTGTTTATTTCTGTTATTATAGTTGATATAACAACATTACATTACTTTCAGTTGTATGACGTGGTGATTCTTCATTCACATATATTATAAAGTGATTACGCTGAGTCAAGAACCCATCTCTCACTTAACAAATGTATCACGATATCATTGACTATATTCCCGATGGTATATTACATTCCGTACCTTACTTGTTTCATAACTACATGTTTATATCTCGCCTTACTCATTTCATAACTAGACATTTATACCTTGCAATCTTCTTCATCATTTTCACCTTTCCTTCTGGGCCTCTCTTCTCTGGCAAACAGTAAATTGTCTGTATCTGTGAGCCTTTTTCTAATTATTTTTGGGTTTTTTCTCTTTAGTTTTTACATTCCATATATGAGTGAAATTGTGTGGTAGTAGACTTTCTGTGTCTGACTTATCTCACTTAGCATAGTACCCTCTAGGTCCATCCATGATGTTGCCACTGGCAGGGTTTCTGTCTTTCTCCTGGCTGAGAAACATTCGATAGTGGACATTTATCACATCTTCTTTATCCATTGATCTATTGATGGACATGTAAATTGGTTCCATATCTTGTGTATTGTAAATAATGTTGCAGTAGATGTAGGGGTGCATATATCTTTTCAAATTTGTGTTTTGGTATTCCTTTTATAAATGCCTGGAAGTGGAATTACTGGGTCTCATGAAAGCTGTGTTTGTAATTTTTTGAGGAACCTCCATACTGTTTTTGCTGCACCATGTTTTATATTAATATAGCCTCACGTTGAATTCACATTTTTATCATTGTATTATGTCCTTTTTTGTGTTGTAACAGCTTTTGACATTTCCTGTGTATTTCTCGATTTAGTATGGCCACCCATACTTTTGATTGGTAACCGTTTCTATGAAATACCTTTTCCCATCCTTTTAGCTATGTCCTATGTCCTCACATCTAAAATGAGTTCTTGTGGACAAAAGGTGTTGGGGTTTATTTTATAATCTATTAGCCAACTTATGTCTTTTGATTGGGGGAGTTTTATCTGTTTTCACTTAAACTAATTATTGAGAGGGAGAGACTACTATAACCATTTTAGAATTGTTTTCTGTACTTTCTGTAACTCATTTGTCTCCCATTCCCCTCATAACTTTGTTCCATTTTGTTTCCTTGGTTTCTTTTTTGTTTTTGTTTTTGTTTTTGTGGCAGTGATATGCTTCTGATTTTTTTATCATTTTTTGTGGGTCTGCTATACTTATTTTATTGTGGTTACCATGGGGGTTACTCAAAATGTTTCGAAGTTATGAGAGTGTATTTTGAGTTCTTGGTCAGGTTGTTAATAGCTCTGTTAATTTAGTGCCAATGTGTGGAGATTTAGTTTGTTCATCTGATTAGACCATGTTTTTCTGTTCCTTTGTATGCCTTGTGATCTTTTGTTGAGCTTTGGGAGAAGAAACAGCCACCTTCCCAGGGCAACACATATTACAGACAGCTTGAATTTCTTTGGCCTATCAAAGCAGTTCTGGTGATGTGTTTTTTGTTCATAATTTTCCACTTGAAAATATTTTCTCTTTTTTCTTCAGAGACTGTTGTCTTCCTGTCCTTGATGTTTGTCTTTAGTACTGCAGTCTTTGTGGTGTTTGAACAATTACTCACCATTTTTCTTAGTGGCCACCACAATGCATTCACATTGCACTGCCATTCCCTTAGCACTTGGTGTCATGCAGAAGATAAACGAGTCCCTCAGGCAGCTGCAATGAAAGGAGGCCATTGGACATACAGTATAGTCAGCTATTTCCCACCTGAGAAGAAACTGGGAATGGGCATTTCTCACAATATGGCCATGGTGTGCCAGGGAGGGACAGCAGCTATTATCAGCAAATGTAAGCAAATTTTCTTTCCCTTTTGATGTGACTCTTTGCTGGGCATGCTGTGAACTCTGAACTCCCTTGTGACATTATCAGTACTCAACCATGGAGGAGCAAAGTTTTCCTGCTTGCTCTTATGCCATCTTCCTTAGTCCTATAATCGGTATTAAATTTGTACAGTAGAATTTACCTGTGAAAAGAGTGATCATTTGTTTTTTGCCTTTCAGCTATGTCTCCTGCAGACACCCAGGGCTTGTTGCCAAAACTGGACATAGAAGATTCATTCCACAGAATGCTCCTGGTAAGATATGGAAGGTGTGGCCTTGAGTATCTACCTTTAATGAAAAAGTGGGAATATGAGGGAGAGCGTGAAGGGTGAAGGGATATTATGCTGGACATAACCAAACTGGGATCGTTAATCATAATAAAATCCCTGTTGCCAAAAGTGATCAAAGATATAAGACATCTTTGGAAAACCATCACTTTAAGGCAGTTCCATTTGCAGAACAATTTGTTTCTGAATGTAAAGATGGAAAACAGTTTTGTAAAGATATATATTCTCTATAGGAAAATGTGGAATATCTGGGAAGTCCCATAATGCCTGGTGTGAATGTAGGATTGGATTTAAATGTAGGATTGGATTGAACATTGTAGGATTGGGTTAAACATTGAACCAAAATTTCTAACCACCAGAGATTTAAAAATGAAGGTACAAATTCTAAACCTCCTTCATCTGACAACCCCTTAACCAGGGATTCATTACACTTTCACCAAGAAACAATTCCTCCTTGTTCCAAAGTCTATAATTTTTATGAATGGATACAAGCATCATGGTTGCATAGGACTCATGAAGTAATTGGGAACAAGTTTACATGTTTAATGAAATTGGAGCCCTCACTAGAGGTCTTTCTGTCTTCAATGATTACCAGAGTACCAGTAATGGAGAGAGAAGTTATCAATTCAATGAATCTTGGAAGAACTTCAAACAAGGCTCAAATCGTAATAAGCATCAGAAAACTCACTTTCCAGCGAACCATTGTAGATGCGGGGATGTTTTAGATCAAAGCTTAAATCTTATACATCAGAGTCGTCATATTGTAGAGAAGACAAGCAAATGTGTTGAATGTGACCAATCTTTAAACCAATCTTTAAATCTTACTAAACATGATAGTGTTCACATTTTGGAGGAACCTCACAAATGTAATCCGTGTTGGAGAGACTTTAGTCGATCACCCCGTCGAAAGAGACGTAAGAAAATCCATACTGGAGAGAAGCCTTACAAATGTGAACAATGTGACAAAGCCTTTATTCAGCGTGCACATCTTATTGTACATGAGAGAATCCATACAGGAGAGAAGCCTTACAAATGTGAACACTGTGACAAAGCCTTTAATTCGCGTTCAAATCTTACTGCACATGAGATAATCCATACTGGAGAGAAGCCTTACCAATGTAGAGAATGTGGTAAAGCCTTCTTTCGGAGTTCAAGTCTTATTCAACATAAGATAATTCATACTGGAGAAAAGCCTTACAAATGTAAACAGTGTGGTAAAGCCTTTATTCGGCGTTCACTTCTTAATAGACATGAGATAATCCATACGGGAGAGAAGCCTTACAAATGTGAACACTGTGGCAAAGCTTTTTACCGCCATTCACATCTCATTGCACATGAGAGAATTCATACTGGAGAGAAGCATTACAAATGTAGAGAATGTGGCAAAGCCTTTATTCATTGTCCACAGCTTACTCGACACATGCGAATTCATAATGGACAGAAACCTTAAAAGTGAAGAATTGGAAAACCCTGTTGCTGGACCTACAGCCTCCCTCAATATCAGAAAATCCATGCTGGAGAGAAGTTGTACATTTCTCATACATGATGAAAGATCTCTGTTGAAAATATACACTTCAGAAAACCCCACAGAATTCATGCTATAAAGTGACGTTAAAGATGTAAAAAAATGTGGCAAAGTGCTTAATCAGAGATCAAATCTTAAATATCAGAGAATTGACATTAGAATATAGTAAGTCAAGAACACTTTTGACAGACTCCTGTAAATAAGAATACTTCTAATAAATAAGCAAATGTTAAAAAACTTAGAAAACTTCCTTGCTAATGTTTCAACTTATCAAGGGGATGGATGTTGGACAGATGTAATTACCTTCAGTGTATTTTTGTATATTGACATTACAGGAGGTCTTTTTAAAAAGGAAATATTAATGTGATTCCAGTGTGGAGGCACTTAACACTATATTTTTACACCTAGTGTGTGTGAATCATGGGTTGATTGTTGCTGCCTCAAAGATCTGAGAGCCCTTGTATGTTGGGTGGGATGCACTCAGATCTCCTTTTCCCTGGAAGACTGAGGGCACTGTAATGCACAATGCATGAAGAAATCTAAATGGAGATGCTGTCTGGTTGACTTAGAACCTTGATATAAGTCACTGAATTGAAGTAGGTGTTCAGGGCATCATTCTCTGCATTAATGTCAGACAGGAATATTCTGAATTTTAACTAGTTTTCCCAATTACTCTTTAAGGAAAATAGGTGGTGGTTCATTAAAACCCTGGTGTGTCTGTAGTACCCATAGATAGGAATTGTTGAGTATTATTTGATGTGGTTGAAATAAGTCTTCTGAGACACCTGAGAAAGTACAGAAACTCATTCCTAAGTGCATAATTATTGTACATCCATGTTTCCTAAACAGTGAACCTCAGTCTGCAAACTCATGGAAAAGGAGCCCTAAGATCATTATATGAGAAGAACCAGAAATGCTCCTTAACTGCTTGTTATCTGTATTTTGTCCATGAATCCCTCAGGTGGTTTGCAATGCTGTATTTAGACTATGTTTGAACTTATATTTTTATAATAAAGGCAAATCGTTTTTACTAACAATGATATGACTTATTATCTTACCACCAAGGTTAACCTCTCCCACCTTAGTCACGGTTGTAATCAACAATGCACTATTTGGCGATGCAGTGGAATGACAGCACTAGTAATCCTTTTCCCTGTGGCATTAATCCGCAAATAATGTGAGTCTATTTTCCTCATAATTTATATATTTTATCCTCTTCTCCTGATTGTTACTACTTGAGAATTATGATGGTTACAATAAAGGTGATGCAGTACTGCTGTTAAGAATTTAGCTAAACTACCATATTGCTGCTTTAGAATCCATGTTGTGTAGCCCCGTTGCCTTGAAGTGACACTGGCCCCTCCCACTTGTGCATACACTAGACAACAGGTCACAGACTCACAAGTAAATGTAAATTCCCGATAGGCTTCTGCAGCAGCCCTTGTGAGCAACAGTGTCCCCTGCCTCTGAGGGACTTCACCTTGTATACCCCCTAGATAGATCCCTGCAGAGCTTACCAAAGCCTTGCTGTTTTTCATTTGAATTGACCAATCTGGGCTTAGCTTGAGAACCCCAAAGCATTGCTCCCATGGACCCTAATAAAGGCATGTGCCCTGGTCCTGCCCTTCTCTGGTGCATCCTGCCTTGGCTTCCTGTGTCCCTTCCAGGCATGCTGTGTCCTTCCTCCAGTACATGTTAGGATATGAAACTTGTATATTTCAGTTTTTCTGTGGTCTTTTGTTGACCTGTGGTTTCAGCATCCAATCAAAGGGGGCTCTACTTAACAAATGCTAATTTATCAAATCACAAGAAATATAATTAGAAGCCGTACTTAGGTCCAAGGGGAGGTAATAGTCTGCTGTACATGGGCTTGCAAGGTGAGCATGTCTGCGCACCCCACATCCCCCACTTGTACCAGAATTTGTGGGCATCTGTGGGAAAGGGATCCAGAGGACAGGCTAGAACTCAGTTTGGTCGCCATGTAGGAGCTCATTATCCCTGACTCTGTCCTGTGACCGAGGACAGGAAAGAGGGACCTCTGCATTTCAGGGTCCTGCCTGTGGATGTGGTGATAGCAGATGAAAGGGCTCTGCTGGTGCCTTAAACACAGATTCTCAAGGTGCAGGTATGCATCCCCTCGTCACTAGATAAGGAGGAGGAAGAGTTAGAAATGGCAGGCTCTCCAGTAAGTGTCATGTCTCAAATCAAGGGCTCCCCCCCATTAATGTCAGGTATTTAGAATTCGCAAACCTTTACTTCTCTACTTCTGATGTTCCTAGCTAACCAGTATATTTTCAACTAGTTTTTCCTCGCTTTCTCTTTTGAGAGTCAGGGTCAGCTCTTTTGATTACCTCTTCCTGTGTCCCAGATCTGTCCGTTTCTCCATCCTGACTTCCTACATCTTCCATTACTGACCTGCAACTATTGAAAGTGTTCCCTTTAGGACAGGCCGACATAGGAATGTGTTGATAAGATTCGCATTGGCGATGGGGTCGGGTCCTGAGATATCAGTGAAGAAGGATAGGTCCCATCTGGATGCTCCATCAGCTCTACTGGAGACCAGGATTCGGAAAATGCAATAGACAGTATGGAAAGAGAGCCTTGCTGTCTAGAATGCTAAGGAAAGACTATTTAAAATAAACTAAAGGTTAGCAGACATGGGAGCTATATGTGGTTTGAAATGTGTATAGAGCAGGTATTCCCTTGTAATTAGATTCATATCATAATTCACTTTCCCCCAATGATAACAGGATAGATGATGTGTTCATCTGTGTGTTCAGGCAGTGGACACCAATTTGTCCCATCACAGCTGATGTCACCTTCATCCACTTGATTCAGGTCCTGTGTGCTCCATGCCTCTATAATAACAGTTTTCCTGTCATCACTAATAAGGATGTGGCGGGATTTACTGCATTTTTTATTAAACATGACATTTACTCTGGAAACTCCTGAGTTGGTCTTTGTTCTGGAAAATGGAGGCTCTCATGTGTTTATTAGAGATACTGGTTTTTACAACCGGAGGTTCTAAGTCAGGCCTCAGTTCTGTATGTTTCCATTTTATTCCAAAGCCATGTCTGACATACACTTCTTCATGTCTTTGTTGTATTTTCAGAACAAGAAAATGAGTCATATAATTAAAAGATGTTCAAGTTTCTTCAAATTCTAACATAACGGCACAATAATAAAATTTTTCAGTGAAGTTCACAGTCATAAAGAATAGCTTTTCTAGGAGTTTACATCATTGGCCATGTTTGTCTCCATAGTATTTTTAAAACAAAAAACGCTTCCATCCACAAATAGATGCATAAGTTTATGCAGTTGGAAATATTTCTTCATTTTAAAGATTTTTTCACTGTCATTTTTACCATGTACATTTTTACCTTTTAAAAATAGGGATGTGGGGGTAGCCGGATGGTTGGTTAGAGCCTGTGCGCTTAACAACAAGGTTGCAGGTTCGACTCCCTCATGGGATGGTGGGCTGCGCGCCCCACAACTAAGATTGAACACAGCACCTTGAGCTGAGCTGCCGACGGGCGGCTGGAAGGCTCAGTTGGTTAGAGCGCGTGCTCTTTTTTTTTTTATTGGGGAGTTGGGGAAGGGGAACAACCAAGTTGTTGTCCTTCAATCTTAGTTGTGGAGGGCGCAGCTAGCTCAGCTCCAAGTTCATTCACCATCTAGCCACCATCGGCAGCTCACGGCCACTCAGCTTAAGGCACAGTGTTCAATCTTAGTTGCGGGTAGGCGTAGCCCACCATCCCATGCTGGAGTCGAACTGGCAACCTTGTCGTTAGGAGCACGTGCTTTCACTGGCTGAGCCATCCTGCCACCTGTTGGCAGCTCGGGCACAGCTCACTGGCAGCCCATGTGGGAATCAAACCGGTGACCGAGTTTGTTTGTTCAGAGCTTGTGCTCTTAATCAACTGAGCCACTCAGCTGGCCTAAAGTGCGTGCTCTTCACAACAAGGTTGCTGGTTCAACTCGCACATGGGATGGTGGGCTGCGCCACCCCCGCAACTTGATTGAAAACGGTGACTGGACTTGGAGCTGAGCTGTGCCCTACACAACTAAGAGTAAACGACAACAGCTTGACTTGTAGCTCATTTGCCCTGGGAAAAACGCACAGTTTCCCAATAAAGTTTAAAAAAGAAAAAAAAGGAAGTGTGAATAAAATGTAGAAGTGATTTGATCAATTGCATTTCAGTACCTCCTTGTTTACAGTACTCTTTTCAGTTACAGAACCTATGATTATTTGTTGACGATTTTTCTCTGAATATTGGTCTTGCATGTGTCTTCCTCACAGATAAATTCTATGTCAGAAAAACTAGGTTAAATCCCAGGTTCTATTTACTGGATACTGGACATATATTCTTATAAAAGAAAAATAATTTTGCTTTCATAGACTAGTTTTTGTAGTTTTAAGCATTAATATCGGAAAAAAAGTTAGAATAATATCTCAGTATAGGTCATGTTCAAGCCTATATATATTTGCTGTGAAACTTTTTTCCAGGTCATTCATCATGTTTTCCCGTGTTTTACCACTTTGGTATTAAAAAGTATGGCCAGAGAGGTGGTCCAAGATGGTAGATTAGGAGGGCGCCTGTACCTACTGCTTCCCAGGATCACACCAAAATTACAAATAAATTATAGAACATAACAGCCATGGGATTCATCTGAACACTAGCTGGCAGTACCACTAAACCTAAGAATTTAAGAAGAGGCCACATTGAGACTGGTAGGAGGAGCGGAGACGTGAGGCAGGCTGACCCCAGGCCCACAGCGAGGGGGCTAATGCTGAGAGGAACACCTCGGTGGCAGAGGTCCCCCCTGAAGAGGAAGGGGCTCCCCGGCCTCATGCTAGGTGTCCCAGCCCAAGAGTCTGGTGCCAGGAAAGGGAGTCACCATGATAGCTGGTAGTGGAAATCAGTGGGGCAGAAGGCAGCTGGGGGCCCAGACACCCTCTTGAGCCAGCACATAGACTTACTGGCAGCCACTCACTTGGTCTCTGGCGGAGGGAGTGGCAGCTCAGGGTTCCTGGGAACCTTTGGGGAAGGACTGAATTGAGTGCCTTTGGTGCGGGAGCTGGAGGAACTGGGGCCATTGTTCACCCTGTGCAAAGCCTGCACATGTGTGTATTATAGGAGGGCACCATCTTTTCCAGGTTAAGCCCTCCCCCAAAGGGCCACGTTGGAACCACATTGGTCTCGTGCAATCGGTGCTGTCTTGGTGATGCCCTGGGACCCCACCGTCTGCACAGTTTGTGCTGCATTTCCAGGGAAATGCCTGACTGCCAGGCTGCTGGCCCCACCCCACAGGCTGTGCATTGGGATGGGCAGAGGGACTGTGGCAGTGGGAGAACGTTTGCTGGAGGGCATTTGGCCAGGAGCTGCGCCCCGCATCAGGAGCAGTGGCTGGCCATAGCATTCTCAGCGCATTTTTTCTGGCTGGTTGCTGTTGTCAAGAAGAAACTACACTGGATTTCTGAAAGCCACTAATCACACCCCTTTGCACCCTTGGGGCCTGCCCTGACCACCTAGAGCTGCATTGCCAGCGCACTCAGCACTTGGTGGCCAGCCCTGCCTCCACAAGCTCTGGAGGTTTTCTTTGCAGCAGCACACAGCCCCCAGCAGCCTGGGGAGGTTTTGATGGTGAACAGTGTCCCAGGAGCCACCAGAGTTACTTGCGGGCCGCTCTCAGGAACCTTCAAGCCTGAGGTGGAGGCCACCTCATGTGTGCCTTGAAGGGGTGTGCTATTTTTTCTGGGTTTAGCCCTCCTCTAGGGGGCCAGATCTGGGTCCAAATTGGTCTGGTGGAATCCATGAGAACGCACTGCCTTCTGACAGCTTGGTAGGACCCAGAAAACTCTTTACTACTGGGCGTCTGGCCCCACTTCACAGGCTGAGTGCAGATTAAAGCGGGCAGAGAGCCTTTCTAAATTTTGTTTTGCCTTTTTCCCCTACTTATTTTATTTTTCTTGTATTTTTTCTTTTTAGTGTTATTTTTCTTGTTTGTTTTTGTTGTGTATTTTAGTTTTGTATTTTTTTGTTATTTTTGTTTTGTCTGTTGTTTTTTGTGTGGGTGTATTTGTTTTTTGTTGTTGATTTGTTGTGTTTTGTTTTTCGAGGTGGTCGTGGGCCCAGCACTGTCCAGGAACCTAGAATACACTAAATTTGTAGATACCACTGACCACATCCTATAGCCCCCTGCAACACTGCCCTGCCCACCTAGACCTCATTGCCAGGTGCACTCTGGACGCTTGGTGAACCGGCCTGGCCACCACAAACCATGGAGGTTTTCTACAGAAGCAAACAATCCACAGCGCCCTGGGGAGATTTTGGTGGTGAACAGTGACCCAAAACCTGCACCTCACCCACTCAGGAATTTGCAAGCCTGAGCTGGAGGCTGGCTGCAGTGCCTCGGGACGCTGAGCAAGGTGGTCACAGGCCAGGTACTGACATAAGATCTGAATCTGCATTAACGTTTTAAAAACCACTGGTCACATCTCGTGACTACTTGAACTTCACCCCGCCCAGCTAATGCTATATTGCCGAGGGTACTCTCAACATTGGATCAGCCAGCCAGAAGCATGCACCTAAGAAGCTTCCTTCAATAGCTGGGCCTTATAGGCAGCTGACAGGTAGCACAGGCCTAGGAGGCCCTGGACCTTTTGCTAAGCTGCCTCAGGCCTAATACAGGTGCCAGCCAGACTCAGTTCACAGAGAGACCACCTCCACATGCCTCCAGTTCCAGTACGGGCAGCAGCCAACCCATACAGCTTTGAGGCACTTACCAGGTAGCCACCAGCTGGTACCAGACAGGGCTAATTGCCCTGCACAAGAACCCAGCCCAAGAGGCACCAGAAACAAAATACCCAGCTTCAGAAGCCAGCTTCAGACCACACCAGAGCACTACCTAGTTTGAGCCACAAGTGGCACACCCAAAGGGGTTCTCAACAGGCACAAGAGTCCCCAGGGGTGAAGCCTTCACTGAGGGATCACCCCCTCACACAGCAGCTCATACACTGTGGGCATAGCCAATCTTCATAGATAGTCAGCCTGGGAGTCGATCCCACCCACTGGCAAGCCAAAAACAATCAAGTCTCAACTATAACAGGAGAATACAAGCTACACAAGGGACACCTATGGAACACACATGCAGAAGAATAGGGAGACTTCACAATTCAACTATAAAGAACATATACTACATAAGTCCACCCAGCAAAGACTGAGACACATAGGTGATCTACCTAATACACAGAAGCACACACAGAGCAACAGCCAGAATGAGGAAAGAAAGAAACATGTCCCAAATAAAAGAACAAAAGAAACATCCAGGAATAGAACTAAATGAAATGGAGGGAACCAACCTACCAGAGGCAGAGTTTAGAACACTGATTATAAGAATGCTTAAGAAACTAAGTGAGGGGCCGGCCGAGTGGCGCAATGGTTGGGAGCTGGCTTGGGACGCCAGAGGGCACTGGTTCGGGTCCCACATGTGAGGGCCGGTGACACTGCCCTCCGCAGCTGGGATGCTGAACAACAGCTCAACCTGGAGCTGGGCTGCCGTGAGTCGCCGGCGATGGCGTGGGCTGCGGCCCCTGTGGCAGTGAGTTGCCATGGGCTACCGTATGTAACCAGCAGCCGCCGTTGAACTGCTGCTGCGGCCGTCCAGAAGCCGGCGACTGATCTGCTTCTCCCGGGAGGGGAGCAATGATGGTGCCGGCTTGTGCCGGTGGGGCGGCGTCCTCCACAGCTAGACTGAGGAACACAACGACAGCAACTTGTCTGTTCCCCTTCCCCCAATTCCCCAATAAAAATCTTTAAAAAAAAAAAAAAGAAACTAAGTGAGAATTTCAACAAAGAGCAAGCATAAAGAAGGATATTGAAACCATTAAAAAAACAGTCGGAAATAGAAAATACAATAATTTCAGTGAAGAATACACTAGAAGGAATCACCAGCAGATTAGATGAAGCAGAGGATTGAATCAGCGATTTAGTAGACAAAGTAGCAGAATTCACCTGATCAAAACAACAAAAAGAAAAAAGAAACACAAATAGTTTTAAGAGATCTGTAGGAAAACAGGCTGGTGTAGCAATACTTATATCGGACAAAATAGACTTTAAAATAAAGACTATAATAAAAAACAAAGAAGGGCCGGCCGAGTGGCGCGATGGTTAAGAACTCGCTTGGGATGCCAGAGGGCCCCGGTTCGGATCCCACATATGAGGGCCAGTGACACTGCCCTCCACAGCTAAGATGCTGAACAACAGCTCAACCTGGAGCTGGGCTGCCATGAGTCGCCGGCGACGGCGTGGGCTGCAGTCCCTGTGGCAATGCATTGCCATGGGCTACCGTGTGTGGCCAGCAGCCAGCGTGAGCGGCCAGCAGCCGCAGTGAGCGGCCGTCCAGAAGCCGGCGACTGATCTGCCTTGCCAGAGAAGAGCGCAATGATGGTGCCAACTTGAGCCAGTGAAGCAACGTCCTCCACAACTAGATTGAAGAACAAAACGACAGCAACTTGTCTGTTCCCCTTTCCCCAATTCCCCAGCACTGTTCCCATCCCCCCAATTCCCCAATAAAAAAATCTTTAAATAAAAAAATAAAAAAAAAAAAAAACAAAAAAAAAAAAACAAAGAAGGGCACTATATAATAATAACGGGATTGATCCAACAAGAGGACATATGCCTAGTAAACATCTATGCACCCAACATAGCAGCACCTAAATATATAAAACAGATATTGATCAACATAAACACAGAGATCAACAGGAACACAGTCACAGTAGGGGACATCAACACCCCACTGACATCAATGGGCAGATCATCCAGACAGAAAATCAATACAGAATCACTGGCCTTAAAAGATACATGAGGCCAGTTGAATTTAATTGATATTTTTAGAGAATTTCACTCCAAAACAGCAGAATATACATTTTTTTCAAGTGCATATGGAATATTTTCCAAGATCGAGAGCATGCTAAGCCAGAAAACAAGCCTCAATAAATTTAAGATTGAAATCAAATCAAACATCATCTCTGACCACAGTGATATGAAATTAGAAATCAATTGCAAGAAGAAAAGTCGAAAACACAAAAACACATGGAGACCAAATAAAATGCTATTAAATAATGAATGGGTCAACAATGAGATCTAGGAAGAAATCAAAAGATACCTTGTGACAAACGAAAATGAAAACACAACACAAAATCTATGGGACATAGAGAAAGCAGTCCCTAGAGAGAAATTCATAGCAATCCAGGCCTACCTCAAGAAACAAGAAAAATCTCAAATCAACAGTCTATCTTTAAATAAAAGGGAACTGGAAAAACAACAGCAAAATAAGCCAAAGGAAGTACAAGGAAAGAAACAATAAAGGTCAGAGCAGAGGGGCCGGCTGAATGGCTCCTTGGTTAAGAGTTGGATTGGGAGTGTGAGCTCTGAGCAGCAGGGCCACCGCTTTGGATCCCATATGGGAGCCATGACACTGCGCCCTCTACAGCTAAGATGGTGAAAGACAGCTCAACCTGGAGCTGGGCTGCCGTGAGCTGCCAGCGATGGCATAGGCTGCGGTGGTGCTGCAATGGCTGCCATGAGCTGTGAGTTACCGTGAGTGGCCGGCAGCCAGCGTGAGCAGCCGGCAGCTGGCGTGAGCTGCTGTGAGCTGTCGTGAGTGGCTGTCCAATGGCCAGCGACCAACTGCCTCACCCGGGAAGAGTGCAATGATCACAATACCAACATGGGCCAGTGAAGCGACATCCTCCACAACTAGACTAAAAAAAACAAGGACAGCAACTTGTCTGTTCCCCTCTAATTCCCCAATTAAAAAATCTTTAAAAAATAAAATAAAATTCAAGATAGCTTCAAATGAAAATGGAAAGAAAACAAATAAAAATGATGAAATTAGCAGAGAATATGGAGGATGTTTGTATAAACTTGGAGTAGGGAAGACTTTTTGAAGCAAGACAGCTAATAAGAGAATGTTGCTAATTTTCAGATAAAACTACTCCAGTAAGATTGCAACAAACCTATGCACAGATGAAGGTGGGTTATCTGCTTGCTGTTGGGATGATGAAAATACAGAAAATGAAGATGTTTTGTTGTTTTTTAAAAGATTTTTATTGGGAAATTGGGGGAAGAGGAACAGTCAACTTGTTATCCTTTTGTTCTTCAGTCTAGTTGTGGAGGACGTTTCTTCACTGGCCCAAGTTGGCACCATCATTGCGCTCTTCCCAGGTGAGGCACATCAGTCACCAGCTTCTGGACGGCCGCTCACGCTGGCTGCTGGCTACACACGGTAGCCCATGGAAACCCACCTGCCGTCGCTGGCAACTCATGGCAGCCCAGCTCCAGGTTGAGCTGTTGTTCAGCAAAAGATAACTTGTTGATGCTGACCTTATCTTACACAAAATCCAAACCAATGTTTAGTCGACTTTGACTCCCCTGAATCCTGGGCAAGGACCTCACTATGGGGACAGCACCCTCCTCCCAGCTCTCGTGACACGTGTACCTACACGTGTTTTCCCTCCTCTTTCCTAAAACACCAGGAATGGGACTGTTCGTTCATAGGGTAAATGTATGTCTCAGTTTTTAAGAAGATACCTCACCTCGTTACAGAGCGGTAGACTTTACAGTTCCACTAGGAATGTGGGAGACTGCCAGTTTCCCCCCAGCTTCACTGACACGCGCTACGAGTATTGTCAGTCTTTTCGATTGTAGCCACTCTGATGGTGTGCAGTGGTACCTTCTGCTTTTCACCTGACCCCCTAATGTTGAGTGAGGCCAGCCACATTTCCACGAGCTCATTTTCCACGTTGGTAAACAGCTTGTACAAATCTTTTGCCCACTTAAAAACTGGGTCCTTTTTCTCATAATCAAGTGTTGCAAGTTCTTTATCTGTTCTGGATACGGTGTCTGATTTGCAAATATTGTGTTTCTGTCTGTGGCTCATATTTTCATGCTTTTCACGATCACCTTGGAGGATCAAGTGTTTTTGCCATTCATTGATAAGGGGCAGCTGCAGAAAGGGGTGGGCCTAAGGGTGTCAGCCCTGCTGGTGTGCTCCCCTGAGGGGGAATGCAGAAAGAATGTAGCACACACATGTACACCACACACACTCACACAGACGGGTGCTGCCTCTCACACACATGCACAACACACACACACATATCACCCCACCCACTACACACACACACACACAATTTACACACAAATATCACTCATCATCCACACAGAAACACATTATCCACACACACACACGCACACACTTAGATACATCACACAAACTCACATGCACACATCAACACACACACACACACACACACACACACACACACACACACACACACGAGTGTGCAGCAGGGGCTCCAAAACGGATCCTCAAATGAGAATATCGTTTCGAATAGATGACCTGACACAGAGACCTGGAAAGGCTCTTGAAGTAAATCTGCACTTGAAGTGAATCGGCAGGGGTTCAGAAGACCCCAGAGCACGGGTGTGACAACACTGCCACTTGTGACTGACTGCATCCCCTTCCACCGGATGGTTGGGTGCTGGAGAGCTGACGAAAAAACAAAACAAACAAAAGTAAGAAGTGAAACGTAACGGGCAAGTGACTGTGGTGAACTCGTCCCCCTCGTAGGAGCTTGGGGGGCTCTGTCAACACTGCTGAGGAGGGGCTCTCTGGGATGACTCGAGTCAAAATCCTCTCCCCGCCTGGTTCTTCAAAGGCCCCAGTCTGAGCTAAGGTGCGCGGCCCTTAGTTTTTGGTCCACAGGCTCACCGGCGACCTCCGGTCCTGCCAGGCCTCACACAGAATGCCTCCGCTTCAAGAGTTCTCTCACTCTATCCAGAAAGCAAACACAGAAACAGACGACCCTCCCCGCCCACACCCACACCCTTCACCCGGAAATACCCAGCTCGCAGACAAAAACCCAGCTGGTCTACTGATACGGTGGTGGGTAGGTAGACGCAAATGAGCAGAAGGAGAGACCCAGCCCCGGTTAGAAAGCCCCTTGCTGCAGCTCCTGCTCGGGTCAAGACCCCTTGCTGTGCCCTCACTTAAGTGCACCCCTGCCTCTCCTTTCAGGCCCTATTCCGGGCTCACAGGTACCCGCCTACCCCTCCCCATTCCCCCAACCCCCACCCCCACCCCCCTGATCCTTCCCCACCCCCCTTCCAAGGGATGTGTGGCGAAGAGCCAGGGAAGGAAGGAAGACATCCTGCTCCTCGGAGCACACATCCTGCTGATCCGGACCACTCTAGAGCTTCTGAAACAGATCATAACAAGAAAATGGACAGACGCCGCCTAGAGCACCAAAAGTGTGGATGGGGCACCTCAGCAGGAGACAGAGATAAAGACAAGGGGGAAGGGGAGGCTATTCTACCCACTAAGGTCAAAGCCTTCCCACGACGTGAGGCGAGGACTTTCCCCAACTTGGGATGGTCCCCTCCACGTCTTGGAGTGTATCTTCCTCAACGAATAAACGCCTTACAGTCCTATACCTGCACTAACCACTGTCTCTCCACGGAATCCTGTCCCTCGAGCACACAAAGAGCCAGGGGATATGATCACGACCCCGTCACACTACCTCCTGCAGTAGACACGCCTATACGTCCTGTTGCTACCTAAGTACAATGACAGTGTAGGGCCGACATCAACTCCACCGACTTAAAATATAGTCTAAACGTTCAAGGACGCCAAAGTTACTTATTTCATTTTGTATGGTAGTTGCAATTTAGACGAGGGATTTCTGGAAGTGTGGGGAGGAAAGGTGTATCCGTGGTGGCCCACCTGTCTTAGAATTATGGAGCCTCACAGGAAAAGCCAGGGCTTTGCCTGACCCCTGCACTGCACACCTGAATCTGGAGCTGAATGATAAGGTATGTCAACTATAATTTTATACATATACATATATATATATATTCCCACACACACACAGGATATAAAGTACAGCATGGGGAAGAGTCCATGGAATTGTTATAGATATGTACTTGGGTTGTTTGGTTTTTTGGTGTTGAGTTGAATGTTTTATAAATTTTGGGTATTAAGCCCTTATCAGATATATCGTTGGCAAATATTTTCTCCCATTCAGAAGGCTGCCTTTTTGTTGTATTGATGATTTCCTTTGCTGTGAAAAAACTTTTAAGTTTGATATAATCCCATGTTTATATTTTCTTTTATTTCTCTTGCCCAATAGGATATATCAGTAAAAATATTACTGAGGGTAATGTCTGCAAATTGGCTCCCTATGTTTTCTTCTAGGAGTCATGGTTTCAGGTCTTACATTTAAGTCTTTAATTCATTTTGAATTTGTTCTTGTATATGGCATAAGTAGGTGTTCCATTTTCATTTTTTTGCATGTGTCAGTCCATTTTTTTCAAACCATTTATTAAATAGACTATCTTTACTCCAATGTAAATACTTCCTTCCATTGTCATAGATTAAATTACCGTATATGGATGGGTTTATTTCTGGGCTCTCTATTCTGTTCCATTGATCCATGTATGTTGCCTTACAGCTACGTCCACGACCGCTCCCCCCACCCCTGCACTAACCCGTGACCCAAAAGGTCCTAAGGAAGTGTCTCAGAGTGACCGAGACCCGGTGGAATGATATCGGTCATCTCCCTTAACTGAATAGCACACGGTACAGTAACGCTGTCCTGGGGGTTGTGCAGAATGTATGAAGGCATCGTACATGTTGGAATACAGTGGGAGCTGGTTATCGGAAAACAGACTTAAGGCACATGACACATGGATCTTTGAGTAATGCAGTTTCACTTCCTTGAAATTATCTCAATAAAAGCCATGCGACGACCCAATTCGGGGCTGTCCACGAGGCTGATGCCCCCTGGTCCCGCTTTAGCCTCATCTCTGTGTCTTGTGCTGTTTAACTCTGCGTCGCCCCTCTCGTTTCCCATTGCCCTTGCCACACAGGACGTGACACGTGTGTTTTTATGCCAGTACCATACTGCTTTGATTACTATAGCCTTATAGTATGATTTGATGTCAGGTAGCATGATACCTCCCACTTTGTTCTTATTTCTCAAGATTGCATGGCTATTTAAAGTCTTTAATAGTTCCATATAAATTTTAGAATTATATGTTCTATTTCTGAGAAAAATGTCCTTGGTAGTTTGATAGGAATTGCACTGAATTTATATATTGACTTAGGTAGTATTGACATTTTAACTATATTAGTAACGCACCACTCGGCCAGCACAGAAATATTTTCAATTGCAGAAACTTACACATCCATTTGTGGATGCAGTTTTTTGAGTGGTTTAAAAGTATGGGGAAAGCATGCCCAAAGATGTAAACTCATACAAAAGCTATTTGTAGTGCAGCTGTTACTGAAAAATGTTTAGTTATCACTGTGCTCAAGTCTATGTTAGATTTTGCAGACACCCAAACATCTATTAACTATATTACTCTCATTTTTTTGTTTCTTCTGCAAATAGGACCAAGATATGAAGGATACAAATATGTCAGACATGCCTTTGGAATAAAAGCGAATCTTACAGGTCTGAGGCATGAGTGACTAAGAACCTCCAGTTGTAAAACCAGTATCTGTAATAAACAAAGATCAGAGCCTTCATATTCTAAAGCAAAATCAAGCAAAGACAAACTCAAAAGGAGTTCATAGAGTAAATGTTCTTTATATACAACACTCAGTAAATACCCCCAAATGCTTATTAGTGAAAATAGAAAAGCTGTTACTATCATAGAGGAATGGGGCACACAAGACCTGAGTAACCCAGCTGTGATGGGACAAATTGCAGATGGATGAACTCATAATCTATCCTGTTATCATTGGGGGAAAGTGAATTATGATATGAATCTAACCAGAAGGAAATGGCTGCTTCAAGCACATTTCAAGCCACATGTAGCTCCCATGTCTGCTAACCTTTACTTTAGTTTAAATAATGTTTCTTTGGCATTCTAGACAGCAAAGTTCTCTTTCCATTTGAGAATTAAAACTTCAGGGAAAAGATTACTAATGTCATTCCACTGCATCACCAAATACTGAATTGTTGATTCCAACCATGACTAAGGTGGGAGAGGTCAACGTTGGTGGCAGGATAACAAGTCATTCATTACACACAAGCATTAATACATTAAAAATCATTCGCTTTATTAATGTAAATACAAGTTCACACAGAGTCTAAATAAAGCACGGCAAACCACCTGTAAGATCCATGCACAAAATACAGATAACAAGCATTGAAGAAGCATTCTGGTTCTGATATAATGACCTTAGAGCTCTGTTTTCCATGGGTTTGAAGACTGGCGCTCATTGTTTAGGAAACAACGATGTACAATAATTTATGCACTTAGGGATAAGTTGTCTGTCCTTCCTAGATATCTCTGAAGACCTCTTTATTTCAACCTCAGCTGGTAATATTTATGACTCCTATTTATGGCTACTACAAAGACACATCAGGGTTTCAAACACCACCACCTTATTTCCCTAAAAGAGAAATTGGAAAAACTAATTACAATTCAGAATGTTCCTGTCTCAATTTAATGCAAAGAATGATGCCCTGAGAACCTACTTCACGGTGACTTACATCAACATTCTAAGTCAACCAAACGGCATCACCATTTGTATATTCATCATACATTGTGTATTACAGTGCCCTCAGTCTTCCAGGGAAAAGTATTTCTGAGTGAATCCCACCCAACATATATGGGCTTTCATATGATTCAGATAGCAACAAACAACTCATGATTCACACACACTAGGAGTAAAAGAACAAAGCATTTAAGTGACTTCCCAGTGGGATCACATTAATATTTCCTTTCCAAAAAACCTCAGTATCAATATATAAATTTATAAAGACTGATGGTAAATAACTGTACTTTTCCAATATCCATCCCCATGACAATTTCAAGCATATTCACAAGTTTTTTAACATTTGCTTATTCACTATATGTATTCTGATTTAAAATAATATCTGAAAACTGTTCTTTACTGACAACTTTGTAACGTCAGTTCTCTAATGTTTCAGATTTCATTTTCGATTAAACATTTCCTCACATTATTTTACATCTTTAGTCACTTTGGGACATGAATTATGTGGACTTTCTGAAGTCTATATTTTTAACACAGGGTTTTCATCATTGATTTCTCCACAGTAACCATTCTCTGATAGTGAGTGAGGCTGTAGGTCCAGCTACAGGGTTTTTTGGATTCTTCAGTTTTAAGGTTTCGCTATCATCAAGTTATATGTGTTCAGTAAACTCTAAATGGTGGCTAATGGCTTTGCTACATTTTTCACATTTGTAAGGCTTCTCTCAGGTATGCATTCTCTCATACCTAGTAAGAAATGAACGCTGAGTAAAGGCTATATTTACCATGTTATTTACATTTGGAAGGCTTCTCTCTGGTATGAATTCTCTCATGTTTTGTAAGTATAGAGCGCAGGTGAAAGGCTTTATCACATTCTTGACATTTGAAAGACTTGTCTCCAGTATGAATTCTCATGTGTACAGCAAGACTTGAGTTCTGAGTAAAGGCTTTACCACATTCTCTACATTTGTAAGGCTTCTCTCCACTATGGATTAACTCATGAGTAGTAAGATGTGAGCGCGTAGTAAAGGCTTTACCACATTCTCTGCATTTGCTAGGCTTCTCTCCAGTGTGAATTCTCATATGCACAGCAAGACTTGAGCGCTGATTAAAGGCTTTACCACATTCTCTACAGTTGTAAGGCTTCTGTCCAGTGTGGATTATCTCATGTCTAGTAAGATGTGAACGTTGAATAAACGCTTTACCACATTCTCTACATTTGAAAAGCTTCTGTCCACTGTGAATTCTCCTATGTTTATTGAGAGCTGAATGCTCAGTAAATGCTTTGCAACAGTGTTCACATTTGTAAGACTTCTCTCCAGTATGAATTCTCATATGTTCAGCAAGACTTGAGCGCTGATGAAAGGCTTTACCACATTCTCTACATTTGTAAGGCTTCTCTCCAGTATGGATTAACTCATGTGTTGTAAGATGTGAGCGCTGAGTAAAGGCTTTACCACATTCTCTGCATCTGTAAGGGTTTTCTGCAGCATGAATTTTCTCATGTTGTGTAAGTATAGAGCACAGGTGAAATGCTTTACCACATTCTCTACATTTGTAAGGCTTCTCTCCACTATGGATTAACTCATGTCTAGTAAGATGTGCGCGCTTAGTAAAAGCTTTACCACATTCTTTGCATTTGTAAGGCTTCTCTCCAGTATGAATTCTCATATGTACAGTAAGACTTGAGCAGTGAATAAAGGCTTTACCACATTCTCTACATTTGTAAGGCTTCTCTCCAGTATGGATTAACTCATGTTTTGTAAGATGTGAGCGCTGAGTAAAGGCTTTACCACATTCTCTACATTTGTAAGGCTTCTCTCCAGTGTGAATTCTCATATGTACAGCAAGACTTGAGCACTGAGTAAAGGCTTTACCACATTCTCTACATTTGTAAGGCTTCTCTCCAGTATGGATTAACTCATGTTTTGTAAGATGTGAGCGCTGAGTAAAGGCTTTACCACATTCTCTGCATCTGTAAGGATTTTCTGCAGTATGAATTTTCTCATGTTGAGTAAGTATAGAGCACAGGTGAAATGCTTTACCACATTCTCTACATTTGTAAGGCTTCTCTCCACTATGGATTAACTCATGTGTAGTAAGACGTGAGTTCCGAGTAAAGGCTTTACCACATTCTCTACATTTGTAAGGCTTCTCTCCACTATGGATTAACTCATGTCTAGTAAGATGTGCGCGCATAGTAAAAGCTTTACCACATTCTCTACATTTGTAAGGCTTCTCTCCAGTGTGAATTCTCATATGCACAGTAAGACTTGAGCGCTGATTAAAGGCTTTACCACATTCTCTACATTTGTAAGGCTTCTCTCCAGTGTGGATTAACTCATGACTAGTAAGATTTGAACGTTGCATAAACGCTTTACCACATTCTCTACATTTGAAAGGCTTCTGTCCAGTGTGAATTCCCCTATGTTTAGTGAGAGCTGAATGCACAGTAAATGCTTTGCAACAGTGTTCACATTTGTAAGGCTTCTCTCCAGTATGAATTCTCATATGTTTACCAAGACTTGAGTGCTGATGAAAGGCTTTACCACATTCTCTACATTTGTAAGGCTTCTCTCCAGTATGGATTAACTCATGTGTTGTAAGATGTGAGCGCTGAGTAAAGGCTTTACCACATTCTCTGCATCTGTAAGGGTTTTCTGCAGCATGAATTTTCTCATGTTGTGTAAGTATAGAGCACAGGTGAAATGCTTTACCACATTCTCTACATTTGTAAGGCTTCTCTCCACTATGGATTAACTCATGTGTAGTAAGACGTGAGCGCTGAGTAAAGGCTTTACCACATTCTCTACATTTGTAAGGCTTCTCTCCACTATGGATTAACTCATGTCTAGTAAGATGTGCGCGCTTAGTAAAAGCTTTACCACATTCTTTGCATTTGTAAGGTTTCTCTCCAGTGTGAATTCTCATATGCACAGCAAGACTTGAGCGCTGATTAAAGGCTTTACCACATTCTCTACATTTGTAAGGCTTCTGTCCAGTGTGGATTAACTCATGTCTAGTAAGATGTGAACGTTGAATAAACGCTTTACCACACTCTCTACATTTGAAAGGCTTCTGTCCAGTGTGAATTCCCCTATGTTTAGTGAGAGCTGAATGCGCAGTAAATGCTTTGCAACAGTGTTCACATTTGTAAGACTTCTCTCCAGTATGAATTCTCACATGTTCAGCAAGACTTGAGCGCTGATGAAAGGCTTTACCACATTCTCTACATTTGTAAGGCTTCTCTCCACTATGGATTAACTCATGTGTAGTAAGACGTGAGCGCTGAGTAAAGGCTTTACCACATTCTCTACATTTGTAAGGCTTCTCTCCACTATGGATTAACTCATGTGTAGTAAGACGTGAGCGCTGAGTAAAGGCTTTGCCACATTCTCTACATTTACAAGGCTTCTCTCCACTATGGATTAACTCATGTGTAGTAAGATGTGAATGCCTATTGAAGGCTTTACTACATACTCTACATTTGTAAACCTTCACTCCAGTATGGATTTTCCTATGTCCGTTGAGACTGGATAATCGACTAAAGACTCTCCCACACGGAACACATTTGTAAGGTTCCTCCCCCGGATGAATATTCTCATGTTCAGTAAGATACAAAGATTGGTTCAAAGACTTGTCATATTTACTGCATTTGTTTGACTTCTCTATAATATAACTATTCTGATGTGTAAGATTTGAGCTTTTATGAAAGTCTTTGCCATGTGTATGCTGGTTCTCTGGAAACTGAAATCTCTGATGCTTATTAGGATCTGACCCTTGTTTAAAGTTTTTCCCAGATTTA
The DNA here is from genome assembly GCA_031876335.1 of Hipposideros larvatus. NCBI lineage: Eukaryota > Metazoa > Chordata > Mammalia > Chiroptera > Hipposideridae > Hipposideros > Hipposideros larvatus. The sequence continues at coordinate 29,995,985 of CM063099.1, forward strand.
CTGAATTGACAACTTCTCTCATCAATACACGTACTCTGGAAATCAACAAAGACAGAAAGGCCTTCAGTGAGGAATCTGTCATTAAACAGGTAAAGTTTTTCTCCATTACCCATGATACCTATGGAAACATGATGCTTCTAAAAATACCCTCCCACGTTTATGAAAATGACAGAATTTGGAACAAAGAGGGATTGTTTCTTGGTGAAAGAATAATGAAAGCCTGGTTAAGCGATTGTAAAATTGATCACACTTAGAATTTTGATCTTCATGTTCAAATCTGATTTTTAAATGCTTGAGTTTAATCTACTTCTACATTTTAAATAATTCAAATGATTATTACACCACGAATTCTATAACTTCCCATATACTCCGCAGTTTCTTTCAAAAATGTGTATCTTTAATACATTGTTTTTGATCTTTATATTCAGAAATAAGTGTTCTGCTAATGAAACTGCCTTAACATGCAGGGTTTCACATTTCTTATGTATTTGATCTCTTTAACAATGGGGATTTTACTATGAGTAACTGTCCCAGTTTGGTTATGTCCATGATAACAACCTTCAGCCCTTCACACTCCCCTCATATTCCCACTCTTTCATTAAGTGCAGATTGTCAAGGCCGCACCTTCCATATCTTACCAGTGGCATTTTGTGGAATGAATCTTCTATTCCTGGGTTTGGCAACAACTCCAAGGTGTCCTCAGAAGACATAGCTGAAAGATACCCAATAAACTATCACTCTTACTATACGCAAGTGAATTTACTTTCAATTCTAAAATACAAGTTTAATACTGATTACAGGACTAAACAAGACGGTGTAATAGAAAACACCAAAACTGCCATCCTCCAAGGAGGCATATACTGAACAACAATTACTGACCCAATTAGCTTTGAGAACTCAGAAACCATTTTCAGACAAGCAAACCACATGAAAGAGTCACATCAAAGAGGGAAGAAAAGTTGTTCACATTTGCCAACATTACTGTGTACCCTCCCTGGCACACATGGCAATGTTGTGAGAAAACCCCAACTGACAGTTTCTTCTCCTGAGGGAAAAAGATGAGTGAACTTCGTGTCCAATGGACTCGCTTTTTGCAGCTGCCTGAAGGTCTCGTTTATTTTCTGCATGACACCAAGTGCTAACGGAAGGGCAGTGCAATGTGAATGCATTGTGGTGGCCACTAAGAAAAATGGTAAGTAACTGTTCAACCACCACAAAGAGTGCAGTACTGAAGACAATCATCATGGATAGGAATATAACACTGCCCCTAAAGAGGAAACAAATAACATATCAAACTGGAAAATTATGTGCAAAAAACACAGAGTACACATTCGTAGAACCGGTTTGATAGGCATAAGAACTTCAAGCTCAGCTGCCTGCTATGTGTGTTCTCTAGTATAAAGCAGGTCCACACAGCCTGGGATGGTGGCTGTTTCTTCTCCAAAGCCTCAACAAAACATCACAAGACATACAAAAGAACAGAAAAACATGGTCTAATCAGAGGAAAAACTAATTCTTGAGAAATAAACCCAAAACTAATAGAGCTGTTAATTACCTAACCAAGAACACAAAAATACACTGTCATAACTTTAAAAATGTTTTGGGCTGACCGAGTAGCTCAGTCGGTTAAGAGCCTGCTCAAGAGTGCGAGCTCTGAGCAACAGGGTCACCAGCTCAATTTCCATATGGGCCAATGACGCTGAGCTGCCACTGAGCTGACAACAACAGGTGGCAGGATGGCTCAGCTGGTAAGAGCACGTGCTCCCAACAATAAGACTGCCAGTTCAATGGTAGGCTACGTCCACCCACAGCTAAGATGGAACTCGGTACCTTGAGCTGAGCTGCCACCCTGATGGCTCAGTAGATAGAGTGTGTGCTCTTAACAATAAGACTGCCGGGTTTGACTCCCACATGGGATGTTGGCTATGCCCACCTGCAACTAAGAATGAACTCCGCACCTTGATCTTAGAGGCCACGAGCTGCCGATGGGGAGCCAGATGGCGACTGGTGCCCACCACAACGAAGACTAAAGAACAACAACATGGGTTGACCCCCTCCCCAATTCCCCGACACTGTTCCCCACCCCCAATTCCCCAATTAAAAAAAAAGTTTTAAGTTACCTCTATGGTAACCACAATAAACTACCTATAACAAACACACTAAAAGAAATTAAGAAAAAAGTCAAAGCTTGCAACTACCAACAGAAATCAAAGAAACAAAAGAACACAGTTCAGAGGTGGGAACGTGGAACAAAACAGCTACACAAAGGGCAGAAAACAATTCAAAAATAGTTATAGTATTCCCTCCGACTCAGTGATCACTTTAAATAAAAACACATGAAACTCCCTGAATCTAAAGACATGAGTTGGCTGAATAGATTAATAAAAAGTAAAATCCAACTACCTTCTTTGTACAAGATACTCACTTGAGATGTCGGGACAGTTATGGATCAAAGTCAAACAATGGAAAATGTATTCCATAGAAACGGTCACCAATAAAGGGCACAGTGGCCCATAATATCAGACAAATACAGTGTCAAAACATGTCAGAACACAAAGAAGGACATTACAAAAGGATAATAAAGTAAACTCAACAGGAATATATAACAATCATATTTATGTAAAAAGTGGGGTAGCCAAAAACAATATGGAACTTCCTCAAATAATTATAAACGCAAATATTATATGACCCAGCAATTCCATTTCTGGGCATTATCCAGAACAGGGGTCGGCAAACAGCGGCTTACGAGCCACATGCTGCTCTTTGGGTACATACACTTGGCTTGGAAGTAAAATTGAAAATGAAAATAAAATTATCATAGTTTCATTTATAAAATTTTTCTTCAGTCTAGTTGTGGAGGATGTCGCGTCAGTGGCCCATGTTGGCATTATCATTGCGCTCTTCCCGGGTGAGGCAGTCACTCGCCAGCCATTGGACAGTCACCCACGGTGGCTCACGAAAGCTCACGCCCGCTGCTGGCCAGCCCCACTGCAGCCTACGCGGAGGCCAGCAACTCACGGAAGTTGAGCTCCAGGTTGAGCTGTTGTTCAACATCTTAGCTGTAGAGGGCACAGCGTCACTGGCCCTTGAGGCGGTACTGCTCAGAGCTGGTGATCTAAGCCAACTCCTAACCAACGCACCACTTTGCCAGCCCTATAAAATTTTTAAAGAATATTACTCATATAATGGTGATTTCATTTGTTTTATGGCTCTCAAATAATTTTTAAATTGTGGTGAAGGACAGGATTGGCTCTTCTCAAAAGTTTGTTGACCCCTGATCCAGAGAATACAAAAACATTAAATAAAAAAAAATCTGTATTCTTACATCCACTGCAGCATTATTTACCACAGACAAGATTATATGCCCATCAATCAATCAATGGATAAATACGTGATAAATGTACACAATGGAATATTTCTCAGCCAGAGGAAAAACGGAAATCCTGCCAGTGGCAACATCAAGCATGGACCTAGAGGGTATTATGCTAAGTGAGAAACACAGACAGAGAAAGACTAATACCATATGATTTCAATGAGACAAAGCAGCTCAAAAATAGAAACGAAAAAACAAATCAGAAAAAGATTTAGAGGTACGGGGAATTAACCGATGGTTGCCAGAGAAGACAGGGCCATGGGGAAAGGCAAAAAACATGAAGGGGAATCAGAGATATAAAAGTCTAGTTATGAAGAGTAAGGCACGGGATGTAATGTAGCCTAGAAAATATACTCAACGATATTGTGATACCTTGTAAGGTGACAGATGTTACTTGAGTCATATGGTGATCAATTTGTAAGATATGTAAATGAAGAATCACCATGTTGTAAAACTGAAACGAATATATTGTATACCACCTATACTGTAAAAATTGAAATAAATGCATAAAATAAAACAGTTTATTTCATTTTGGACCACAAGAAAAATTTTGATAACTCTTTCTGTTTCACTTTTTCCAACAAGCATGTATTACTAGTATAATGAAAAAAAACACCATGGTGCTGCACAATGAGAAATGAATTCCTAGATTTCATACAGTTGACCTATAATATTGTCAGAACATTTAATGCATCCTCATCTTCATCAACAGGAGACTTATTCTGAGTTTATTCCAGGAACGAACATACAACTGGAATTAGAATTTAAATGTTATTAAATATAAATGTAACATCATACAGTTCAGTTTTTCCAGGACAAACTGTTAAACAAGTTTCTTTTTTCTAATCGTAACATTAACTTTTGTGATCCCATGTTTCAAATCAATTATTAATCAGCAAAAACAACACAAGTCATCACCAAGAGTACAAAATGAGAAGCCACAGACTAGGAAAGAATAATTGCAAAAGAAATACCTGCAGGGCCGGCTGAGTGGCTCGTAGGTTGAGTTGGCTTGGGAGCGCGAGAGCAGCAGGGCCCCAGGGTTCGGATCCCACATGGGCAAGTGACGCTGCACCCTCTACAGCTAAGATGGTAAAGAACAGCTCAACCTGGAGCTAGGCTGCCATGAGTCGCCGGGGATGGCGTAGGCTGCAATGGGCTGCCGTAACCTATCATGAGTAGCTGGCAGCCAGGTTGTGCGGCCAAGAGCTGCCGTGAGTGGCCGGCCAGTGACTGGCAACTGATCTGCCTCAGAGGGGAAGAGTGCAATGATCAGAATACCAACATGGGCCAGTGAAGCAACGTCCTCCACAACTAGACTGAAGAGCAAAAGGACAGCAACTTGTCTGTTCCCCTCCCCCAATTCCCCAATGCTGTTCCCTCCACTAATTCCCCAATAAAATCTTTAAAAAACAAAAAAGAATGAGCCGGTCAAGTGGCGCATTGGTTAAGATTTGGCTTGGGACGCCAGCTCTGAGCAGCAGGGCCTGTGTTTAAATCCCACATGAGGGCCAGTGACGCTGCAACCTGTAAAGTTAAGATGGTAAACAACAGCTTGACCTGGAGCTGGGCTGCCATGAGTCACCAGCAACAGTATAGGCTGCAGTGGGTCTCGCCAGCAGCTGGCGTGCGCTTTAGTGAGCTACCGTGAACGACCATCCAATGGCTGCGAGCAACTGCCTCACCTGGGAAGAACGCAATGGTGATACCAACATGGGCCAGTGAATTGACATCCTCCACAACTAGACTGAAGAACAAAAGGACAGCAACTTGTCTGTTCTCCTTATGGATTCCCCAATGCTGTTCCCCTCCCACAAATCCCCAATAAAATCTTAAGGAAAAAAAAAGAAAAAAATTACCTGTAAAGATCTACTATTCAAAACACACAAAGAAGTCTTCAAACTGATGGATGAAAAAACTGCCAACCTCATTAAAACATGGGCCAAAGCCCTAATCAGACACCACACTACATAAGATATACAGAAGACAAAATGATATGTAAGAAAATGCTCCACATCATGTCAGCAAGAAAATGCACATGAAAACAACCATGAGAATGAAACACACAGCAAATGAAAATATACCACACACCTATTAGGAGGGGTCAGAACCCAGAACACAGACAACGTCAAGTGCTGGTGAGGACGTGGAGCAGCGGGAGCTCGCACTCACTGCCGGTGGGAACGCAAAATGCTGCGTTCACAGTTTGGTGGCTCTTACACATCCTCCCACCCTACAATCAAGCAATTGTGTAACTCAGTAGTTACCCAACGACTTGAAAACATGTATCCACCCAATACTCCACACATGCATGTTCACAGCAGCTTTATTCATAATTTCTAAAAGTAGGAGGCAACCAAGATGTCTGTCAAGAGGTGAATAGATGAGTAAACTGTGGTGCACACAGACAACGGAATATTATTCAATGCTATAGAGAAAGAAACTATCAAACCATGAGAAGATGTGGAGGAAACCTAGATGCCTATTAAGTGAAAGAAGGCACATACTGTATGATTCCAGCTATGACATTCCAGAAAAGGCAAATGATGGAGACAGTAAAAAGATCACTGCTGGCTGGCGTTGAGGGGAGGGTGAGATGGACAGGAGGAGCACAGAGACTATTCAGGGCTGTGACACTAATGTGTATGACACGTTATCATAAATGTGTCCATATCCACAGAATGCACAGCCCCTCAGTGAACCCCAAGGAGAACTAGGAACTCTGGGTGACAATTATATGTCAATGTAGCTTCATCTGTGTAACAAATGTACCTGTGTGGGTAGAAGGGACGTGGACAAAGGCAAGGCTGTGTATGTGGGAGGGGCACATGGGAATTCTCTGTAACTTCTATCCATTTTGCTATGAACTAAAAGTGCTCGTAACATCAAAGTCATCCTCAGGCTCCTGCTTCTCCTAAATATCTGCTCTCAGGTCTGGATGTCTTTCCAGTATTTTGACATGCTCTTACGAGAACATGAACGTTTGCATTCGCAGTTAAAAAAAACCACCGTATCGCTAAACAACTAGGATGACCATCAAAGATACACAAAATATCAAGTGTTGGCAAAAATGTGGAGAAATTGGACCGTTATGCACTCTTGGATGAAATACCAATTAGTAAAAACAGCATGAAAATCAATATGAAGGTCTCTCAAAAACTAACATATAGAATTGTGCTATGATGCAACCTTCCCACTTCTAGGTACATTTCCAAGAGACTTCAAAGGAGGCTCTGCAAGAGCCATGTGCACACCCATGCACACTGTAGCATTATCCACAAAGCCTGTAACAGGATGAAGCAACCCAAATGGCCATCAATAGATGAACGGGGGAAGAAAATGTAGCATATACATACAATGGAATATTATTCGGCCTTGAAGTAGAAAGAGATTGTCTCACCTGATACAACACAGAAAAACCTTGAGGACTTTTAGGTAAAGCTAAAGTGTCACAAAACAGATACTATAGGAGTCCACTTCTGTGAGTCGCCTAATGCAGTCCTCCTCATAGAACAGAAGAAGAGTAGTAGCCATGGGCTTGTGTTGAAGGGAAATGAGGAAGTGAGGAAGTTTAATGAGTACTCGGTGAGTTTTAAAAGATGGAAATTTCCAGAGGTCAGTTGCCCAACAATGTGAATATCCTTAACACAACTGGATAGATAGTTACAGAGGATAGAATTTTAGTCACGTTTTTACCAAAATTGAAAATGAAAACACAGTTATAAAACATTTCAGAAATTATTTTGAATTCAAAAAGTGGTTCTCTCAAAAAGAGAATATGAAATCATCACTAAACAGATGTTATATTAAGACTATATCCACAACTAGTTAACTGCACAGGATAAGAAAAACACTCACCATTAACTAACAAAAGACATAAACAAGATGAGTCATGTACAAAGTTAAACAAAAATGATACAAATATGCACAGAATTTTAATGGCAATAGACATACGCCTCATTCGTATTTGAATCAAACCCCACATTGTCTTAAGTGTACTTACCTGAAAACTGTGATTCACATTCATATATACAAGTAACAACTAAAAATGCAAGTAACTAAATTTGGAGAAACTACCATAAAAAAGAAAACACATTATTATGGAATTACAAAGTGAGAATAAGTGGCAATGTATCCCCAGAATTCTGAACACTACACAGATGTACATTGAGGATCCTTCTGTAGAACTCGGTTTCCACCGAGAGTGTGGCCCCATAAAGAGCAGGCATTTTCAATCATCGGAATACGTGTTGTAGGAAAGAAAAATTACCCAGACACTGAATTAGAATCATTCATAAATAGCTTTAAGGAATATTTCAGTAAAAATCCATTTAAAACACATGGAAGAAATTTGTTATTAATATATTTTGCTATTCTAACAGAAATGTATGCGCTGTAATCATCATCCAGAGGGAAACAAAAACCCTCACTGCTAAACAAAAGTACAAGGAAGTTATTAAACATCAGAGAATCAGCTATCTATAAATCAACCTTCCAGATTAAAGTACAACATGATTGAGAGACATGCTGATGAACCTCATGATTATTTTTTGCCTGAAGTAAACAAACTGAGGACGTAAATAGTTTCTGAAATATGGGAACCTAGTAATTCCACAACTTACTTCTTACCAATGGATTTCATTTGAGAGTATCACCACTTCTGAATCTAAAAACACGATTCTGAGAAAATCTAATCAGAAATGAAAAACAAAGAAGGCCCAGGCATCATTCAACTGAACAAGACAGAATTATAGCATGATAGTCACTAAGAAATCAGGGAACAATGGAGAACTTCCAATACAGTGGGCAGTATTCTAAACTCCCCTACAGAATTAATTCACTAAAGTATTTTTTGAGGTAAACAGATACATTAAACTTCTTACATGCAGAAACTGGGAGTAGACACTCAAAATTTCTAGTTAGCTCATACAAAGCAAAAGGACATTTTGGAATGAAACTGAGAGTGAGGGTTTCTGACTTTAGGGAGGTGCCTGGTGCTGAGATGAAATTACTGAGTCTGAACTTTGTAGGGTCATGGTTGAAGCCTCCTTAGTATTAGAAATTATAAAGCAGAAAACACTTGACATCTGTCCCCAGTGCCCCTGGCATTTCTGCTCCAAAGTCCAGGACCTCCACCACTTCCTTCACACATTTCTTACAAGAAGCAAGTCCAGAACTTTAAAAATGGTCTCAGGGAGAATTCTTCAGCAGCATGCACAGATTTGCCCTCGCCTCTGAGACAATGGAACAGTAGCCAGCCCATGGAACACCAGCCCTCACTGAGATGCGACACAGATCACTGAGCAGCACAGTTTCTAGAGGATGTGACAGCACAGGACGTATTGGACAGGACTGTCTCTCTGTGACAGCAACAAGAAACCTGGACTTCTCAGATTCTTTCACTGAAGCAGAGCTTCCTAAACCACATCTTAAGGTCTGGCTGCCTCAGGGACCTTTGGCCCTTTCACCTGTACCATCTGCTCCTTCATTCCCACCTACCTGGGAGGATGGATACTGTCTTTTTTTGCTTCACATCCCAGGCCTCCTTCAATCTCTCCAAACAGGTAACCAGGTCTGGCTTAGAGACAGCAAGATCTGTTTGTTCGTAAAAGAAACATGAGTTTAGACGGAGAGTCTCCAATTTCCAATCCAGTATGTGCTCAAGTGAAAGGAAAGAACATTACAGAAAATTACAATATTCTAGAAATGGATTCCCTCAAAACAGTTATCTGACAGCACCTTTACTCTACTAGAAAAGGTGGGAAGTTTTCAGATCCTGAGTTCCACTTCAAGATCATGAAGACTTCTTTTCTACACCAGCAAACCCCCAGTTGGTACTCAGAGCTGGGATCTGAAGCTCGACCACACAGAGCACAAGCTCCCAGGAGACGCTGTACTGATGAAGGAAACACACCCCTGCGGTGGGGTAGGAGTTCTGGAAGGAAGTCAGCCTCACCCAGGGAGCGCAGGTTCCTGTAGTTCTCCAGCATCACGTCCATGTACAGTTTCCGCTCAGCTGGGTGCAGGCACTCCCACTCCTCCTGAGAGAAATCTATGGCCACATCCCTGAATGTCAACCGTCCCTGAAACAAGACACATTTACCACGTGGCTATGGACAAGGTCATAACATCACTCAATATGAAGAGTTAAGACAACTGGTTTTTGACCTAGGAGAATGTGCAGAATGGAACATTAAGGCAACTAACAGTAATATTCTCCAGTGTGTTTTCTAACTATGAGAAAGGAGGATGACGTATGATCCACAAACCACTGTAGAGAGAAATACATCTTTTTTTCCTAAAAGACAGATTTAAATTCAGGCATCAACACAGGCATATTGCTTTTTGTGTGTTATATTTCTATCATACAGGATACATTATGTGGATTTCTCGGATGGAAATGTCATGTTGAGTTAAAAATGCAAAGTACTGTGCCAGCCGAGTAGCACGTTGATTAAAAGCTAGCTTGGGACGCCATAGGGCCCCGGTTCGGATCCCACATGTGAGAGCCAGTGACACTGCCCTCTACAGCTAAGATGCTGAACAGCAGCTGAACCTGGAGCTGGGCTACTATGAGTCGCCGGCGACAGTGCAGGCTGCAGGCCCTGCTGCAGTGGGTTGCCATGAGCTACTGTGTGTAGCCAGCAGCCAGCGTGAGCGGCCAGCAGCCACCGTGAACGGCCGTCCAGAAGCTGGCAATTGATTTGCCTCTCCCGGGTAGAACGCAATGATGGTGCTAACTTGGGCCAGTGAACCGTCCTCCACAACTAGACTGAAAAACAAAAGGACAGCAACTTGTCTGTTCCCCTTCCGCAATAAAAATCTTTACTAAAAAAAAAAAAATGCAAAGTACTTCTCAAATTTTCATGTGGATAATAAGGAACTGCACTGTTATAAAACTGCACATTCCGACTGACGAGTTCTGGGGTGGGGCTTGAGTTTCCACACTTAAACTCAGATTTAACTAGTGACACCAATATCTCCAGTCTGCGAGTAACACTGTTCCATAGCACAAAGGAAGGAAACAGGCAAAAAGTCATACATGACTTTGAACTGACAGAGTTTTATGGAATTTACACTTCTCATAGAAGCATAGCAACATAAACCTTTTTTTTTTTTTTTTAAAGATTTTTATTGGAGAATTGGGGGGATGGGAACACTGCTGGGGAATGGGGGGAAGGGGAACAGACAAGTTGCTGTCGTTTTGTTCTTCAATCTAGTTGTGGAGGACGTTTCTTCACTGGCCCAAGTTGGCACTATCATTGTGCTCTTCCCGGGTGAGACAGATCAGTCGCCGGCTTCTGGACGGCCGCTCACTGTGGCTGCTGGCCGCTCATGATGGCTGCTGGCTACACACGTTAGCCCATGGCAACCCACTGCCACAGGGGCTGCAGCCTACGCCGTTGCCAGCGACTCATGGCAGCACAGCTCCAGGTTGAGCTGTTGTTCAACATCTTAGCTGTGGAGGGCAGTGTCACTGGCCCTCATATGTGGGATCCGAACTGGGGCCCTCTGGCATCCAACGCCAGTTCTTACCCATCGTGCCACTCGGCCAGCCCAACATAAACCTTTGTGAAATGACTGTATACTACAGGGTTCTAACTTTTTTTTACATATTAATCCATAATGCACACAATCTTGTCATGCACATAACTCATAAACTGAAAACAATATCATACTTCCTCTTGTATGGGATATTTTCTGATGCATCCACTAAATGGTAGAGCTTGGGTTTTTCTTTTTTGAAAGATTTTATTGGGGAATTGGGGGAGGGGAACAGCATTGGGGAATAGGGAAGGGGAACAGACAAGTTGCTGTCCTTTTCTTCTTTAGCCCAGTTGTGGAGGACGTTGCTTCACTGGCCCATGTTGGTATTATCATTGCGCTCTTCTGGGGTGAGGCATATCGGTAGCCGGCCTCTGGACACCCGCTCACTGTAACTCACGCTGGCTGCCAGCCACTCACAGTAACTTATCGCAGACCACTGCAGCTTCACTGCAGCCTAGGTCGTCACCAGTGACTCATGGCTTCCCAGCTCCAGGTCAAGCTGTTGTTCACCATCTTAGCTGTAGAGGGCGCAGCGTCACTGGCCCTCATGTGGGATCCGAACTGGGGCCCTACTGCTCAGAGCTGGCGTCCCAAGCCAACACTTAACCAACACGCCACTCAGCTGGCCCAAGCTTGGGTTTTATTCCAAACTTTCTTTAGAATATTTCAAAAATCACAGAAACCAATACGTATAGACAACTCTCATGAACCTACATGGCTATTTCGGTAACTGAAAAAACGGGAAACTTAAGCAAGTAAGAAGAATACATCAAATAGTGTGAAGATTTTATTGACACAGGCAGACAGACATATGGGAATTGTGTGTATATTAAAAATGACATAGAAGGAAATTTTCACGTCATTGAAATAACAACTACTTTCAATTCTGTACATCTCATAAATGTCTTTTGGACGACACTCTGTATTTTATAAATACAATAGGGAGAAGACCACACAGTAACATAAGTTATTGCTGCTGTTTCTTTGAAAAAATTTGCGTGTCATTTGTCCTGATTAATACATTACAAATTTAACACACTTCAAAACTTTAATAACATGATTCCTGTAAACTTTCTTAAAAACACAAACAGTGATGACGTAGAGAATGTCTGTGACATGAGTGTGGAATATAACGAAAATTTACAAGAACAAGGCCTTACTTATTAGCCTCCATGCCAAAAGCCAATTATCTCTAGTAAAGAAAGCTGAGAGCCTTCATTTATCAAAGCAGAGAAACTAAGAAGAAATGCGAGTTTCCAGATGAAATGTGATAGGTTTTGCACATCTTCCTACAAATCCCTGCAGACTGTTATTAATGATAAAGAAAACAATGTTAACTTTATAGTGAAGACAGGACCTCAACCAGGTGAAAATCAGGTGGAACCATTTGGGTATCAGCTGGCCGAGGCACACAGAAGGACACAGTGTCACTGCTGTCATGTTACTGGCAAAAATGAAGAACTAAGAAAATAATAATATGAATCTGATCATAAAAATATTAGTTTTATACAAATTTGAATGCACATATAGCTCGTGTTCTGTAACTCTAATAGTGCATTTAAACAGCAAGTCAATATCACCAATCTAGTGAGCAAGACAGTTCCAATAATTCTTTTTTTTTTTTTTTTTTTCCCCTATAATTCCAACCCATTCTGAGCAGAGGCCATCCTGGGTCCTGGTGCACATTCTTACCCCTGTTCTACAGCCGTGACGCTGCAGTCACAGGACACACACCTACACCTGCCTTCTTCAGGACATCAGGCATCTGACCCTGCCCAATAGCGACCTTGGACACAACCCCCTTTCCAGGTGGATGTTATCAGTAGTTGAGGGTCAGTCAGTAATCACAGTGAGATTCTTCATGTCCTGAGGGAGCCTGGATGGACAAAATGCAGAGAAGGCTCTGGGAGAAAGGCAGAGTGTTCTACAAAGCTGACCTTGACTCCAATGAGAAGTAAGTAGGTGAAAAGAAACTCGCTAGGCAGGAATGTCAGAAGTAGAGAACTAAAGATTGCAGGTTCTAAAACCCCCAGATTTTAGGAGGAAAAGCAGACACAGCCTGTGACCCAGGACGGAACGCTTACCTGAGAAGCAGCCATTTTGTCCTCGTCCTCCTCCTGCTCTGGGTTGTTTCCTCACGTGAAGTTTGGGGAGGAATCACATCCACATCTTCACAATGTGCCCACAAGGGCTTCAGCTCAGGCCCTTCATCTACTTCCTCCAAACTGATAGGGAGAAGGACATTGAAATGCTGAGAAGGTCACCCCTTTCTGTCCCTTCTCACAAGTCAGTCAGGGAGAAGAAGCTCCTAAGTGAAGACAGAACTGTCAGTTTTCTCTTTCCTGATTCACATGCTCTCCCCTTCCACAGATGTCCACAAATTCCTACAGCAATGAGAACATGGGATGCTCTCCTGCCCCCGACACATGCAAAAGAGCACCTGGTAACCTCCCCTTGAGCAAAGGTTTCTCTCAACAGTCAGAACTGTGTCCAGGAGCCCCTAGCTAACCCCTGGCCTACCTGAGAGTCACCTGAACACCTCATTAAAACAACAATGATGCTCCACCCAGGCCACTTATCCAACTCCCAGGGGGAGGACACAGGTGACATCACTCTTTGAAATTCCCAAGTGACCTAGAAAGAACCCTGATGGGAACCATTTAGCTTCAATGAGCATGCAGGGCCCACTCTAAGGAGTTATGGTTCTGCAGATCTGCAGGGCCCCCAGGAAATGACATCTTTAAGTCTCCTGGGGGTGATGACCTGCTCCCCAGACCTGTTTCCTGTCACACTGGGCTACAGATCTCACTCCATCTCAGACTCTGCACTCCTGAGAGCTCTGGGGAGTGTGGGGGTTTGGCATGGGAACTTCTAGAAGGGCTGGCTCCCCGGGTGTATTTCCTTCCTGTTCTCCAGGAAATCACAGAGAATTAGTTAAAAACCATAAAAAATGAACACACATTTTGGTGCTGAAAACTTGTAAAAAAGAGTTAGCTATGGAAATACACTGATCCAATAATTTCACAGTGAATAGACTGGCTCCGTGGGAGCTGAGTTTCAGGTCTGTCGTGTCCGTCCTTCCACATTTTCAGAGAATGAACAAGTGGGACTTGAGGGGACAGCTACTTGGTAGCTCCCAGCTCACTAATTTCTCAAATCATAGAAATTGAAGACAATAGCTGCTGAATATCAAAATAACTCACCACACTAGGTTCTCAAGCGGACGTCCTCACCAAATGCACACTGAAGTGGCCTAATATTATTAATAAGTACCAATGGATGTTTCAACATGATAAAGAGTAGAAAGAATGCAGGGCTTCTCATTTAAATTAGACACAGACACAATGTTATTAGAAATCAATTCAAGATGTTACTTACTGTAATTGTTTCTAGGGTCAAAATTTCTAAAGAATTCAGACTACCTGATATTTAGAAAAGAATAAGAGCTGGTAATGAGATGTCACCAAAGCTTATTTCAGAAGTTAATGACTAGTTACAAAAAAAGCAGAAATTCAGCAGGCTAAGATTTATCTTGATTTGCTTTTTATAAAAACAACGAATCAGAGCCAGCCCAGTGGCTCAGTGAGTTAAGAGTTTGGTTAAGAGCGCGAGCTCTGAGCAATAGGGTCACTGGTTTGATTCCCACATGGGCAAATGAGCTGTGCCCAAGCTCAGCTACCGCTGAGCTGCCAACACGTGGCAGGATGGCTCAGCAGGATGCCAACACATGGCAGGTGAGAACACAAGCTCCTAACAAGACTGAAAAGTGTGCTCTTCCTGGGATTCGGGACTCTTATTAAACCGGGACGAGGGGGGTCTCCAGGCGGCGGGGAGGGTCTGCAGAGCCCCAGGCAGGGAGGAGGCCGGGCTCCCGGGGCCGCGGGGCGAGGCTGGGGGAGGGGCGCCAACGGCTGGACTCCGTCTCCCGAGTCCGTCTCCCAGGACTTCACACCGCGCGGCGGAGCGCTGCCCGGTGGGGGGTTTTAAGCAGAAAAACAACGCGGCAGGCGGGGTCTAGTGGCCCGAAGGCGGAGAGACCACAGGGGAACGGCCTCAGTTTATCCGGAAACCCCCGCGGACCCTCCACGCGGCAGCGAAGCGGCCTGGGATCGGGAAGTCTCCCCAGGACGCCGGACTCACCGCTGTAGGGGGCGCGGGTGCGGGGACTTCAACGTCGGTACTGACCCCCAGGCGTGCAGGACGGTGGACTGAGACGCTCAGGTTTAAACCGCAAACACTGAAAGCCGCAGTCGCCAACCAGGCCTTCCGTCTGCTGCGGCCGCTTCCGAATCTGCAAGAAACTCCGCCCCCACGCTGCCAGAAAACGTGGGCAGCAGGCGGGGCCTGTGAGGAGCACTTAGGTCCTGGGCGGGGCAGGAATATTTACCCGGAGTGGGCGGGGCCTGCGGGAGGCGGGACCTAAGGGAAGGGGTGTGGCTTTTGGGGGATTTTGGCAGGGCGTTTTGGAGAATGGGGAACCAATGTCCCTTATGCAAAGTTCTGGAGGTCTGGAGAAACAATTTCTTCCAGCAACAAGTTACATGAAGCACAGCGTAGACCAATGATATTTTCTAAGCAAGGTTAAACTGAGGCAAATAGAAGCTGTCAACAAGTCCAGGGTGGAAAGTCCCAAAGCATCAGTGTTCATATTAGGACGGTGCTTTTCCAAGGGCCCTATGGCTTCAGTTCCAGGGGACTTCTGCTTTTCCATGGCACAGGAGATGAACTGGCCATTGCTGGGTCAGATGTCGCTCCAGCAGTTCCCTTTTTGCTGCTCACCCAACATGGAGTTCTGCAGCTTTCTCAGCACACAGAACATGGAGGCCTGCTGCTTTCTCAGCTGGCAGCCTCACTGCTCTCAAGTGGCTCCCAATACGAGAGGTCATTTAAAAACATTAGATAAACCAGGTGAAAATATAACTGATAACATATAGTCCACTGGGGGCTCTTAGAAAATGACATGCAATATGTTCCTCAATGAATTAAAAATAAATGGATATTCTAAGGGAAATAAAAAATGTAAAGTGAAAGGAATGAGTGTAATAATACAGAAAGGGAATTCTTGAAATCAAGATTTCAAAGGTCGCCAACTACTGGTCATAATGCACTCCCATTTGTAACCTTGATGTTGGGATGTTAGGGTGGGTACAGAAAAACAGAAAATGTCAGTGAAAGAATACCAGTCAGCTTTCTGGAAGTTTAGCTGTGGTAACACATACCCCTCCGTTCTCTTTGGCTTACAACAACAAACCTTTCTTTTTTCCTCATATTATATCTCTCATTGTCCACCTCTTGCTTAGCCCCATAATTAGATTCTTGGAAATTTCATTCTATCTGGGTCTGGAGCAAAGACAGAGTTAGAAGCAAAAGAAGATGCCTAAAGCTTTCCTTTAAAATTGAAATACGCCACCTCTATTCACATCAAATTGGCCAAAGAAGTCACGAAAACTACAGCCAAGCTTGCCATAATGTTGGTACGAAGTACAATCATTCCAAAGGAAGGAAGGGTGGCCTGCGTCAAGTGGTCAAGTTTAACATCAAGGGGCAGAGATGTGTAATCTCACAGGGGAATGATAATTGGAATTAATACTACAATATATGGCAGTGCAGATTCCATCAGAAGTATTGGGTTGTTGGAAAAGTCATGACACGTTTTTGCAACGAAAAAGAGAAAAAATACATCATGACTTTTCCGACAACCCAATATTTGTTCTTCCTTTGCTGACAAAAATACATATTTACTTCTGTCGCAAAAGAAATGTTAAAAAGTCTTACCTACACGTGACTTCATCACAAATGAGTGTCTTATAAGACTGTCATGAGATTCATCTGATTCAGAGCCCTGCGTAGAGTCCTTGTCACATGACACATTATGGTGGTAAAAACAAATAACAGCTCAATAAACCCTCCCGAAGGGAGTCAGGGCCGTAGTCCTCATGGGCAGGAATGAAGAATGATCCTTTCATGATTCCAGTTCATCTGGGAATGGATATCGAGTCCTTCTGTTTCTTGTTCCTGACGTTACCTAGTCACATCTAATACAGGATTAGAAACGATGCATTGCTGGTGAAACAAGCAGCTTTCCCAAGCTACGTCCTTCTTATAAATAGTTATAATTTGAAAGATATTCTATTAGCTCTGTTTTTTATAGGACAAGTTTATAGAACTCTCAACAGTACAACAGGACATTAAACAATTAGACTTAATGATACCAAACAGCTCCACTTTCCAGTAGCTCCAACCTCCATTTCTTGCAGGGCATGCCCAGCTCTTTAGATTTATTCCAGTGTCTTCGTGCATCTTAGGTCTTCCTAGGAGAACTACACTTGTCATTTCTGTTCACTGAACCATTTTGTCCAATGGGGTCGATTTCATGGCAGCCATTTTATCTACTAGCAGTTTAGCTCACAGGGTACTGGGGCCATGTCCTTCATTTAGACTGTGCTGTGCTTTTGAGTTTCAACTTGCCCTTGACCCACATAGCATTTCTTTCTTTTTAAAATTTTTTTATTGTGAAACACACATTTAAAAAAAAAATTGGGAAATTGTGGGAGGGGAACAGCGTTGGGGAATTGGGGTAGTGGAACAGAGAAGTTGCTGTCCTTTTGTTCTTCAGTCTAGTTGTGGAGGACGTTGCTTCACTAGCCCATGTTGGTATTATCATTGCGCTCTTCTCAGGTGAGGCAGATCCGTCACCGACCTCTGGATAATAATAAGCCCAAAGTACAAGAGTACAAGGAAAGAAACAATAAAGGTCAGAGCAGAGGGGCCAGCTGAGTGGCTCCTTGGTTAAGAGTTGGCTTGGGAGCACGAGCTCTGAGCAGCAGGGCCATCGGTTTGGATCCCACATGGGGGTCAGTGATGTTGCGCCTCTACAGCTAAGATGGTAAACAATAGCTCGACATGGAGCTGGGCTGCCGTGAGTTGCCGGCGATGGCATAGGCTGTGGTGGGGCTGCAGTGGGCTGCCGTGAGCTACCGTGAGTTAACATGCCGGCAGCTAGTGTGAGCGGCCGGCAGCTGGCGTGAGCTGCCGTGAGCTGTGATGAGTGGCTGTCCAATGGCAAGCGACCGACTGCCTAACCCAGGAAGAACGCAATGATCACAATACCAACAAGGGTCACTGAAGCGACATCCTCCACAACTAGACTAAAAAATAAAAGGACAGCAACTTGTCTGTTCCCCTTTCCCCATTCCCCAATGCTGTCCCCTCAATTCCCCAATAAAGTCTTTTTAAAAATCAGAACAGAAATAAATGAAATAGAGGCTTGAAAAACAAAACAAAGTGCAATGAAACCAAGACCTGGTTTTTTGAAATGATAAAAAAAATTGACAAGCATTTAACAAGGCTCATCAAGAAAAGAGAGAGGAGGGCCGGCCGAGTGGCGCGATGGTTAAGAACTGGCTTGGGATGCCAGAGGGCCCTGGTTCGGATCCCACATATGAGGGCCAGTGACAGTGCCCTCCACAGCTAAGATGCTGAACAACAGCTCAATCTGGAGCTGGGCTGCTGAGTCGCCAGCGAAGGCATAGGCTGCAGCCCCTGTGGCAGTGGGTTGCCATGGGTTACCGTGTGTAGCCAGCAGCCAGCGTGAGCGGCCAGCAGCCACCGTGAGCGGCCATCCAGAAGCCGGCGACTGATCTGCCTCGCCTGGGAAGAGCGCAATGATGGTGCCAACTTGGGTCAGTGAAGCAACGTCCTCCACAACTAGACTGAAGAACAAAACGACAGCAACTTGTCTGTTCCCCTTCCCCCAATTCCCCAGCACTGTTCCCATCCCCCCAATTCCCCAATAAAAATCTTTTTAAAAAAAATAGCATTAAGGCACTGCTTAAGGAGTCACTGACTGAATATCTTTGGGAATTCAATTTGAGGTGGAAAACCAAGGTTCAAAATAAAAAAAAACATATATAAAAAAAAGGAGGACTCAAATAAATAAAATCAGAAATGAAAGACAAGAAGTCACAAAAGATACCATAGAAATTAAAAAAAATTTTTTTAATACTATGAGCAACTATATGCCAACAAATTAGACAATCTGGAAGAAATGGGTAAATTTCTTGAAGCATACAATCTTTCAAGGCTGAATCAAGAAGAAACAGAAAATCTGAATAGACTGATTACTACCAACAATATTGAATCAGTAATCAACAAGTTCCCAACAAACAAAAGTCCTGGACCAGATACCTTCACAGGTGTATTTTACCAAACATTCAAAAAACAATTAAATCTCCTCAAACTGTTCCCAAAAATCCAGGAGGAAGGAATTCTGAGCTCTGAGCAGTAGGGCCGCCGGTTCAATAGCCACATGGTCCAGTGATGCTGTGCCTGAGCTGAGCTGTCGCTGAGCTGCCAACAGGTGGCAGGATGGCTCAGCTGGTGTAACAACAAGGTTGCCTTATCCATGGTGGGCTATGCCTATCCACAACTAAGACTGAACTCGGCACCTTGAGCTGAGCTGCCACCCGGATGGCTCAGTGGATTGAGTGTGTGCTCTTAATAAAAAGGCTGCTGGTTCAACTCCCGCATGGGATGGTGGCTATGTCCACCTGCAACTAAGATTGAACACACTTCCTTGAGCTTATAGGCCATGAGCTGCCGACAGGAAACCAGATGGCGACTGGCACCTGCCACAATGAAGATCAAAGAACAACTTGGCTGGTCCCATTCCCCAATTTCCCAACACTGTTCCTCTCCCCCAATTCTCCAATAAAATCTGAAGAAAAAAAAAAGAAAGAAAAGGGAAGTATAGCCCTGGGACCTGAGGCTTTATCATGAGTGGCCAGCTTGTTAGAAATAGAGTGTTGGGGAGCAGGTTATTAACAAGAACCGAGACAAAGAGTTCTCATTCCAAAGACTTTATTCCCAAGCTCGGGGGCCCGTCTCATTGGAGAGAGCGGACCCCAAGTCTTGGCTAGTGGGGGATTTATAGCTGAGGCTGGATATAGAAGCAAAAAAAAGCGGTTAGTGAGTAAAAGGGAAAAAAACTTTAACAGAGTCAACTTATCTTCTAGCTAGCCATAAAACTTGGCAAGTTTATTTTCTTCTAACGAACTATAAATCAGGACTTATTTATTTTTTTCTAACAACATACCTAACTTATCTCTTCCCTAGCAAGCAAGCCATAAAGCATTTAGTTTATCTCTTCCCTAACAAGCAAGCTATAAAGTATACTTAGTTTATCTTTTCCCAATTTCTTGACAAGATACTTTGTTAATTTTTGCTGAAGCAGAAGTTTCTGTCATTCCTTTGGGCGCCTTAGCCTAGGCTCTGGGCCTGGGTCCCCACATAGAGCACAAACCATACCCCAGAACTTCTGGATCAGAACCTGCATTGTAACAAGGTCTCCAGTTCCTTGTTGTGCATGTTGTAATTTGAGAAATACACTTCAAACCCACCATGAGTTGCCCATTTGGGATATACACACTCAAAAATATATGTGCCTGTGTTGAAGCCTTAATTACATATTGTATCTTCCCCAAAGTGTATTATCTGTATTGGGTTTTTACATCCATGTCATTCACTTTTTTTCAGTTAGACAAAATATTAGAGAATTTTCCTGTGTTGAAAATAATTTAAGTTTTATATTTCAGGTCACTCACCTGAGTAAGAACCACTTCTCTTAACTCAGTGTTTTCACCTTTGGTCAAGTTATGAACTGTGTTCATGGCTACTTGGTAAATGTGTTATTTACTGCAGGGACAGTTGATATTCAGGGATGTGGCCTTAGAATTCTCTCCGGAGGATTCCTATGCCTGGGCCTCTCTCTCAGTGATATTTGTACATTGACGTGATGTTGGAAAAATCCAGGAACCTGGTCTTCCTGCATGAGGACAGCTTCCTTCCAGAATTCCTACCCCACCCACAAGGGTCAGTTTCTTTCATTTGTATAATGTCTCTTGGGAGATTCTGCTTTGCATGACTGAATCTATGACCCTCTGTGAAGAAAGCTACTTGGGGTCTTTTGGTGTAAAATCCTCATGGTGTTTCATCCTGACCTTCACCTTCCCCTTTTGTGTGGTGATCTGCATTTTTCACTTTACATTAGGAATAATCAAAAAAATTCAGTGACATAAAGTAGTGTCCCCTGCATCTTAAACCCCTATTTGTGATTCCGTATCAGTACTTAGATGTGGATTTAGGTCTGTAAATTGAAAATGCTTTCTGAGAATCATAAAGGGTTGTGAGGAAACTGTTTTGAGAAATAATTTTTGATATCCTTCTATAATGTCCTTTCTTTGCTACTGAGCACAATACTTGGTGGAAATTGGAGAGTCCCCAGCAAGAGTCACGTTCCTTCTTTTAATAAACCAGTGTCATTGTCTCAAACACACACCTGGCCACATATTTGGAGCAAAGGAATAAGCCCTGAGAAGTGAAGACAGAGGAGACACTAGCCTTCCACCCAGGTAGCTGCTAATAAACAAAGCAGATGATACACATGAGAGGGGCAAAGGTCAAGGAGGAAGCCCCCTTATAGTGTGGTTTGGGAAAACGTGCTTCAATGGAAATGATATTGAGAAGTCCAGGGTTCTTTCTGTTGTTGTCACAGAGGAACCTATCCTGTCCCACTCTGATCATGCTCCTACAACATTTAATGCTTTTCCTTCTGCTCCAGGGACCTTCTAGCACATTCCCATTGTGAGCCAAAGGTTCCCTATGGCCAATCAGGGTCTGCATGGTCTCACTGTACTTCCATTCCTTTTGGGGCCTGAGAATTTCTGTGCACATCTGGAATTCCAACATGGAGGCTAAAATGTGAGTGTCCCCTCCTCTATCATTGGGTGCCCTTCCTTGCTAGAGAAACCTACAAATTTGCTACATCCTAGGGAATGTGGAATACACTGACAGTTCCCTACCAAAACATAGGCAGGGTAGGATCCCCCACGGAGGCTTCCCCATGGACCAGGCCCTTTGATCAGTTCCCAGAAGTGTCCCTGGGGGTCTTCCCAGTGTTTAACTTTGGCCTCACTGTAGAATATCCTGGGCCACTCCATGAAGACATTGATGCAGGGCCCTGCCACAGACTAATGGAGAACCCCTGGGGGTGGGACACAGGAGATGCCAGTTCCAAAACTACACAGGGGATGCCCTCTGAAAGTCCAGGCTGAGAACAACTTTATTAACCATAGCTCTTCAAACTTTCATGCACTTACAAATTACTGAAGATGCATTCCTGGGGCTCCATATTCAGACTTTATACCTCCCCAGGTTTGAGGTGAGGCCGTTTAATTTGCCTTTTTAACAGCCACAGATGTTGCTCTCCCAAGACCCCATTTCCAGCAGCACAAAGCCTGAGAAAGCAAACTTACCTGAGTGCCTTACACTCAACTCCATCTCAACAAACTACTCATTTCCAGTGAAGGTCACCTAGCAGCTTCTCGAGAGAGGACATTCTCTGCTCACTGTGTTCCTGTTGAGAGGGCACAGAGCGAGCACTGTTGTCTGAGTAAGGCTGTGTGTGGGAAACAACATCCAGTCATTTATGAAAGCAGTGTTAATTGAGGACGACTTCCTCTGAGATCTCCTAAGATATAAATTATTTCCTACAGATCTTTCCCATTTCATGAGACTTCCCCCATCAGCAGTGGAGCGGCTTACTCTGTGCCCATGTGACCTCTTACTTGTGTTCACGGCTCCATTCATTTCCACCTGCCTTGATTTATCCCTCACTTTATAGGTCTGGGGCTTTTCCCCTCATTTCAAAGTTGAGATCATATTTAGCTCAAAAGATATTTTAATTTATAAAGAAAAATGGAACATGATATTGAATGCTATTCTAGAACACATTCCCAGCTCTTTGTTCAGCTATGAAGAGAGAATATTAGAGACGGGTCTAGGAAAGCATTTCAGAAATTGTTAAATGGCCTGCTTCCTTCTGAATGCTGAGGGGTTCTATTAAGTTTGCAGAGAGCTGGTCACTTCAACAACTGCTGAATCAAAAGCAGAGGGTAAAACACAGAATCGGGTTTTCCTAAGAATTTCCATAAGTTTTCTTGATTCCTAACTTTGTGCATTCAGTACTAATCAAGTATGAAATGTGCAAAACTCGCGACAAGAGAAGTCTAGAGTCCATACTCCTCATGAGGAAGCCTTTCCTCCTGAATCAAAACAGCTTCAAGAACATGGATGTGAAACTCAGACAAGCAAGTTGGACTTCCAAGAGACTCACAGGGAAAAACACAGAGATACACAAATACAGTCACCAATTTTTGGAGAGAAGCAGATTCCTGCAGTTCTCCAACATCATGTCCCAAGAAAATGTTCTCTGAGCAGGTTCCAGGCATTCTCACTGTTCATGAGAAAATTCGATGCCCACATCCTTGAGTGTCAACAGTCCCTGGAGGGAAAACACAGTTCACTTAGTGGGCAGATGAGCGTTCTTATTTTGACAGAAAATGAAAGAAGCAGAGATATGAAAAAAATTAAGTGGGCTGGAGCGAGGGTTCTGATAGATGCGTGTTAGATAATTTAAAGGAATTTACATATCTTTGTTTTTAACTGAAATTCAAATAATACAAGCTGGGCCATGTTAAATAAAGTTCAATTCAGTATTTAGGACATTAAGAATGTAGTGCAAATATTACATCCGGTTCTAAAATATTTTTATCAGCTGCATAGGAACCCCTTCACCCATGAAGCAGTTGCTTCCCATTTCCCCTTCCCCTACTCTTCTGAAATCCACTAATGTGTTTTGTGTCACGTCCAGCGTGGCAAGGGCAAACAGGTTTCTCTTAAGGGGCGATGCAAATTGAATAAGAGCAAGAGACAAAAGTAAGATTAAGAGCAAGACCAAGGGACTCAGCCAGAGAAGACTGAGTGAGCCCCGAATTGGGTCAGCGTATGGCTTTTATTGAGAAATTTGAAAAGAAGTGAAACTGCTTCACTGCTGTCAATCAATTTGTAACCCGTGACTTATGTGTGCCTTAAGACCTTTTCCATTAGCATTCCCTTTGTGTTCCAACACATCCTGTGCCTTCACATTTCCTCCACATAGCCCCAAGACACTGTTACTGTGTCCTCCCAGGGGAGATAACTATTATCATTCCAATAGGTCCCAGTCACCTGAGACACTCCCCGAGAGAGCTTTACAGATATCATTCCATCTGGCCTCAGTTTTCCGAGACACTCTCTCGACTAATGGGTCAGAGGCTAATGTAGGGGGGTGGTAATGGAATCGGCTATAATGCAACATCTCCCCCTTTCTTTTTATTTAGAAGGAGAAACACGGATCTTGCAGTTTCTTTATTTATTGCTCGCCGGAGGGATTTTTGGCCATACCGGAGGACTAAACAAAACAGAAACAAAATAATAATTAGAAATGCAAAAGCACCAGCAAAACTTCCACCGAGGTTTTTTTATCCAATTAAGTGGATTCAAATTAAACAATCCGTCCGCAGCCGCGGACAAGGCCTCTTCTCCAGGAAGAAGCTGGAGATTAGCAGATGACATCTGGTCAATTTCTTGCTGCAGTTGATGTATGTCAACAGTAAGATTGGGCATATGCCCCAAAAGATGAGCTCGAACCTCAGACCATGGAATACGAGTCTGATTATATGAAAAAGGAGTTATACAGTGAGTGGATGTATTCCAATCACATTTCAAAATAATAATAGTCCGGAGACTTTCCAGTTGGTTTCCTAAAGAAACCACAGTAGTTTCCAAATCAGCTAAACAAACACTAATTTCTTGATCAATTCTTAATTGCTGATTCCAAGTTTTACTAGCATTCTCATGCCATTGTTGTACAAATTGGGTCGTTTGAATTGTCTGGTGGAGAGCTACTCCAGAGACAGCAGCAGTGGTTGTAATAGCTATAATTCCTAAAATTGCTGCTATTAATAGGCCAATAAATCTTTTAGTTTGATGTAAAATCTTATGAAGAATTTGGAGAACAATATGAATAGTTGGAGATCCTTCCCAAACCCTAGAGGTTTGAACAGGAATCCACAATCCTTTTCTACGTTTTAAAATCATCATCTGATCCTGAGGGTAATTAAAAGTAGAGGAATTAAGGCAAGTAAATAAACGACATAAATGGCATTCAACCAATTTCAAATTTTGATCAATAGTAAATTTTCCTATTAAAAACACAAATGGATTTTTAAGACAAACTTGTAAATAAATTTGTCCAGTTTTTTCATATCGAAATGTATAACTATTATTATTATTTTGAGTAAAGTTTCCTTTCCATAATTTATTAGGTCCAATGCTTAAAGCAATTTTCCATAGAGTCCTTTGAAACGGACCCCTAATAGGTCTAATCATTCTTAATTGAGGTGGGGCTAAGACTCTTTCTTTCCAAACAATATTAAAAGGAGTCTTAACAATTCTAGGTAAATTATTTCCAATTATTTGATCTTTTAATTGTCGTGGTTCTGAACATACTTTAATGTTACAGACTTGAAGAGCAGGACCAAAGGGTCCCCAATCAATAATTGTTTCCAAAGTATTATTTATAATTATTCTATCTATTGTTCCACGACATTCGTCCCAATGAATTCTGGATTGATTTTTATCCCAATGATTAATAAGAGGGCAAGTAGGAATTGGAGGTGGGAAGCTATGGGTACTGAATTGTTGAGTAACAAATCCTTTACTAGAAATCATAAATAAATCTTTAAAGGTATTATTTTCTATTCCACTTGGAATAGTCCAAGTTTGCTCCGTGAGAGAGAGACATGGGGGAACAGAGCCAATACATATAGGAGTCAAAAAATTTAAAGTAAACATGGCTTTTGCTAATTGCACATGAGGTGGCTCCCTTGTGTCACCCCCTTTCTGTTTATTTAATTGTTTCTTTAAGGTAGAATTAGCACGTTCTACAATAGCTTGTCCTTGTGGGTTGTAAGGAATACCAGTACTATGAGTGATTTACCAAGTGGAACAGAAACTAGCGAACCGGGCACTAGTATAAGCTGGGCCATTATCCGTTTTAATTTTCTTGGGAAGGCCCATAATAGAAAAACAAGTAAAGAGATGACGACAGGAATGAGCTGTAGTCTCACCAGTTTGAGCAGTAGCTACTAAAAATCCTGAGACAGTATCAATTGAAACATGTACAAATGATAATTTTCCAAAAGAAGAGATGTGAGTTACATCCATCTGCCATAAATCATTAGGAGCCAAACCTCGAGGGTTAGTACCCTCTGGGCATTCTTGGGAAGCATTAAGAATCTGGCAGGTAGGACAAGTCTGAACTATATGCCTAGCCTGTTTATGGGTAATGGGAAACTTAGATCTTAATCCTCCTACATTGATGTGGGTTAAAGAGTGAAAGTGGGTTGCTTCATCAATCTGAGCATTTCCCACTAAAGAGTCAGCAATAGCATTTCCATGCGTCAACGGCCCTGGAAGAGTCGTATGCGCGCGAATATGAGTAATAAAAAATGGGTGTTGATGATTTCTTACAACCTGCTGAAGTTGATAAAACAAAATCTGAAGAGACTGATTAGAATTAAATGAGAGAGACGCTGTCTCAATGTTTTGAGCTGTGTGAACAACATAAGCCGAATCAGAAATAATATTTAGAGGTTCAGAATATATCTGCAAAGCAGTCAAAACTGCTATAAGTTCAGCTTTTTGTGCTGAATTACAGTTAGTGTGAACAAGTTGACATTCTTTTTCACTAACTATTGCAGCTTTTCCATTATTAGATCCATCAGTAAAGACTGTGATTCCTTGAGGAATCGGCTCCTGTCGGAGCTTTTTAGGTAAAATCCAATTAGTCTTTTGCAAAAATTGAAACAATTTATTTTTTGGGTAGTGATTATCAATAGTTCCATAAAAATTTCCTATTGCAATTTGCCAAGATTCATTATGAATGTTTAAATGAATAATTTGCTGTTTCTTAAAAGGAACTACAATTTGATTAGGTTCTTGCCCACTAAGGTGTAAGACTCGAGTGCGGGCTTTAGATATTAATTCAGAGATTAATTCTACATAAGTTGGAAGTGTTTTGACAAAATTATTAGATAAGAAAAGCCATTCAGCCAGTTTTTCTTGTTGAATTATAACCGCTGTTGGAGAATGCGGTGTGGAAAAAACTAGAACCTGTAAACTTTGATCAGGATCTATACGTTGAATCTGAGCTTCTTGTATTTTTTGTTCTATTAATTCTAATTCCTTAATTGCCTGCGGAGTCAGTTTACGAGGGCTATTTAATTGTGATGGTCCTCGCAAAAGGCTAAACAAATTGCTAAGAGCATAAGTAGGAATGCCCAAAGTAGGACGTAGCCAATTAATATCTCCTAATAATTTCTGCAAATCATTTAAGGTAGAAATCTGATCTTTTCTAATCTGAATCTTTTGTGGTTTGATAGTCTGTCTATCCACAATTGTTCCTAGGTATTTAACTAGAGTGGTTGTTTGAATTTTATCAGGGGCTATACATAACCCTGCCAGGTGAAGTTTAAGTGATTCAAAGCAAGCTGCTAGCTGTTTTATAGATGATGCAGCATAGAGAATATCATCCATATAATGAATGATGTAACAATCAGGAAATTTAATTCTTACTGGCATAAGAGCTCGAGCTACATAAAACTGACAAATTGTTGGGCTGTTAAGCATTCCCTGTGGTAATACTTTCCATTGATATCTTTTAATTGGTTCTTTATTGTTAATAGATGGAATGGAAAATGAAAATCGAGGACAATCATGAGGATGTAGCAGGATTGTATAAAAACAGTCCTGTAAATCAATAACTATAAGAGGCCAATCTTTAGGAATCATAGATGGTTGTGGAAGCCCTGGTTGAAGGGCACCCATAGGTTCAATAATAGCATTAACAGCTCTAAGATCAGTTAACATTCTCCATTTGCCTGATTTTTTCTTAATGACAAAAACTGGAGAATTCCAAGGGCTAGTAGATGGTTCTATATGGTTTTGCTCTAATTGGATCTGTACTAATTTTGTTAAAGCCTCTAATTTTTCTTGAGGAAGGGGCCACTGTTCAATCCATATTGGGGTGTCATTTTTCCATTTAAGAGGCATAGGAGCGCGTAGCTCTTTAACAGTGGCCCCTACATAAAAGGGTTATTTTGATTGGTCTGATAACCTAGTCCTTGTTTTCCCTGCTGAGATGAGTTGAAGAGGTTGGGTTATGCCTTGCTTAAATTTTCCTAATCCTTTTCCTGGTTAAAATCCCATTTGACTCATGATTTTTTGACTTTGTGGACTATACTGATCTGGAGGTATCCAAACTTCTGCATTCCATTGAGTCAACAAATCTCTACCCCATAAATTAATAGGAATGTCTGCAACATAAGGTTGTAAAAATCCTTGTTGTCCTTCTGGCCCTGTGCATGGAAAAATCTGAATACTCTGACGCAAGCCTGAAGCTCTTCCTACTCCTACTATACTAATATCTGGATCCTGCAATTCCCAATTCTTTGGCCATTGTTGAGAACTGATCATTGAAACATCAGCTCCTGTATCTATAAGACCTTTAAATTTCTTTCCCTGTAGTTCAATTTCGCAAGTAGGCCGAATATCTGATATTTTTTCTACCAAAAATATTCCTGCTTCTCCTGTGCTCCCAAAGCTACCTGTGCCTCTTTTGTTGATTCCTTTATTTTTTGGAGACATATACGGAAGCAATAACAATTGTGCAATCCTCTCTCCCTTTTTAGCTGATCAGGGAACTGTTGAGGATATAGTAATTTGAATTTCTCCCTCATAGTCCGAATCAATAATTCCTGTATGAACTGTTACTCCTTTTGAAGTCAAGTTAGATCTACCAAGGAGAAGTCCAACAGTATTTGGTGGAATTGGCCCAAAAATTCCTGTAGGTACACGGAGAGGTGTCTCTCCTGGGAGTAATAAAATGTCTTGAGTGGTGCAGATGTCTACTGCTGCACTTCCTTCTGTTGCTGAACTTAATTGCTGTGCTGAAAGTTTGGGGGAGGTACTGCCTGATAATTCTGAGGAACGGCTGGTGTCATATATGCCCCTGTTGTTGTTGTCGGGGCCTGGGGCTGGCCCCACTTCCCGTTTCCCTGAAGGGGAGTTCCATCCTTATGATATAATGATCTACACTCTGATGCCCAGTGTCTCCCTTTCTGACATCGCGGACATATTCCTGATGGTTTTGATTCTGCAGGAGCAGAGTCATTGGGCATATTAAAGACATTTCTATTTTTCTTTCTGCATTCCCTTTTTGTATGTCCAGGCTTTCCACAATTAAAGCAAGTGCCTGGAAATTTATTTTTCCCTCTAGTCATTCCTGTAATTGCTTGAGCCAACATCGTCGCCTTGTATTGTTCAGTTCCTACTCCTTGACATAAACGAAGGTACCCCATTGCATCTGTCTTTCCTTTTTGAGCTCCTATTGCCTTTTTACAATCCTCATTAGCATTATCATAGGCTATGATTTGTAAAATAATATCAGCAGCTTGAGCATCAGACACCTGTTTGTTAATAGTGTCCTGCAAGCGAGCTATAAATTCTGAATAAGGTTCCTGAGGTCCTTGAAAAATCTTTTGAAAAGAAGTGGGCATTTTCCCTTCCCTTTCTATCTTCTCCCAGGCAGTCAGGCATATTCTCTTAAGCTGATCCTGCGCCTGGCGAGTCATAATAAGTTGCTGGTCAGTATTAAGCCAATCTCCATCACCCACTAATTGGTCCTTAGTAATATCTATTTCACCGGCTTGATTTTGCCTGCTTTGAATTTCTGCGCCATCAATCCACCAAGATTTAAATTGCAGAAACTGAGCAGGAGAAAGACAGGCTTTAGCTAAAGCATTCCAATCTATAGGTATCATTTGGTTTCCATCAGCTATTCCTCTAATTAATCCTATAGTATACGGGGAAGTCGGGCCAAATTGGGTAACTGCCTGCTTGAGTTCCTTGAGCAGTTTAAAAGGAAAAGGCTGATATTCTACTCTCTGCGCACCGTCGGGGTGCTCATCATTGGGTGCAATATGCTCCTGAACTATGACTGGACAATTTAAAGCGTCCAAATCTCCTTCTAGCCTTGCCTGTTGAATTCCTTGTTCTATAGCTGACATGGCCCAATCTGGGCCTCGGGCATAGGGTGGAGGCACCGAGACCACAGACGGAGTTGGTTGTTTAAGTTTTGATTGATTTTTAGATAACTCCCAATCTTTTAGTCTTGTTGTTGGGGGAGGGGATAAACGATCTGGCGTTAACAAATTTTGTAAAGAAGGGTACAACTTTTTAGGAATTATAGTAGGTGCTTCTACAGACTCTTCTTCCCTTGCCTCATCCTCTGAGGAATCAATACGGCTCTTACATTTGGGATCCCTGCCTTCCTCCTGGTCTTCCGTATCAGTCTGCAAAGACTCTAAAACTGACCGGACCTGTCTCCAAGTCTCCCAAATCGTTTTTGGAATGTCCTCTCCGTTAAGTTGTTTTTCTGATAGATCTTTACCTACTGTGTCCCACTGATCTGAATCTATAGTTCCTAAATTTGGAAACCAAGTACAATGGGTTTCAATGACTTTTAAAAGTTCCTCTAATTTTTTCTCTGAGACTTTTACCCCTCCCTTCTTAGAGAGCTGCTTAAGGAGGCAAATATATGGTATATATCGACACTCAGAATTTCCCATTGTTAGTTTTTAGAAAAGAAAATACAACTTTCACTCAATTATTCATTTAGATGCTGTCCTGGCCGCGTCCCTAGCGGGACTAAATCTGTCTTGGCTGAAGGTGCTTTGGTTTAACGCCCCCGAACTGGTGAGTAAGTGTCTGAAGACAAATACTCAGTCACCGTTATGCCTTACGACAGAATACGGAACCGCAGGGTGAAGCTTCATTCAAATTCCGCGACACGAGGTCTTGGAACTATAATCAATCATTCACACATTCACACACTCACACACATAGAGTTTGTTAGATTAGATTATTCTCCGGATACCCCAGTAAATTCCCCAGAACTTTTCCCACTTCTTACCAAGTAGGATGCCGGCCCGTCCTGGGGTCTGCGCCGTGAAATTCGCCTAGATTCTAAATCTTCCTTCCCTTCTTCGAGAAGCCCCAAGGTCGGGCGCCAGATGTCACGTCCAGCGTGGCAAGGGCAAACAGGTTTCTCTTAAGGGGCGACGCAAATTGAATAAGAGCAAGAGACAAAAGTAAGATTAAGAGCAAGACCAAGGGACTCAGCCAGAGAAGACTGAGTGAGCCCCGAATCGGGTCAGCGCATGGCTTTTATTGAGAAATTTGAAAAGAAGTGAAACTGCTTCACTGCTGTCAATCAATTTGTAACCCGTGACTTATGTGTGCCTTAAGACCTTTTCCATTAGCATTCCCTTTGTGTTCCAACACATCCTGTGCCTTCACACTTCCTCCACATAGCCCCAAGACACTGTTACTGTGTCCTCCCAGGGGAGATAACTATTATCATTCCAATAGGTCCCAGTCACCTGAGACACTCCCCGAGAGAGCTTTACAGATATCATTCCATCCGGCCTCAGTTTTCCGAGACACTCTCTCGATTAATGGGTCAGAGGCTAATGTAGGGGGGTGGTAACAGAATCGGCTATAATGCAACAGTTTTGTATATCTACGGATTTTCCTATTCTAGACATTGCATGTACATGGACTCGTATGAAATTTTGAGTCTTGGTCTGCTTGGTGAATGGGGAATAGGAAAGGAAATGCTGTTCTGTTGGCATCAGTATGAAATTGTCTATTCTAGCCAGACAGAGTTTTGTATTTCACATTCTAGTTCATAATCCCCACAGACAATTGCAGTTCTTGTTTAATTAAACTGCTTACATTAATTCCAACTGCAGAAATGTTCCTGGGTATCATCCCTTTCCCACACCCACCGGCTCACGGAGATCCCAGTTCCTTCTGAGTTGCTGCAGCTTCACTAGCAAGACCTCCGTGCAACCCGCCAGCAAATAGCTTTTGACTTAAACCAGTTTCAACTTAAGAGGAAAACATCTTATTGTAGTTTCCAACACAAGAGGCTAATATAACTCTAACCTTTTACTTTAAAACTGTTAGACATAGTAACTTAAAATGGGTAGGAAACAAGGCGGATTCACCACATTTCTAAACTGAAAGAGATATCTTGGCAGGGAAGGGCAGGGACGCTGAGTCCTAACCATGCCCGCTTCTTGGCTGGTTTTTGTTTGTTCGTTTTAAAGATTTTATTGGAACTAGGGGGAGGGGAACAGACAAGTTGCTGTCCTTTCATTCTTCAGTTTAGTTGTGGAGGATGTCGCTTCACTGACCCATGTTGATATTATGATCATTGCACTCTTCTCAGCTGAGGCAGTTGGTCACCGCCATTAGACGGCTGCTCACGACGGCTCACGGCAGCTCCCGCTGGCTGCTGGTGACTCACAGCCGCCCAGCCCCAGGTTGAGCTGTTGTTCACAGTCTTAGCTGTAGAGGGTGCAGCGTCACTGGCCCATGTGGGAATCGAACCAGAGGTGCTGCTTCCCAGAGCTTGCACTCCCAAGCCATCTCTTAACCAGCTGAGCCACTAGGCCAGCCCTGTTTTGTTTTGTGTTTAACTTTATTGGGGAACTGTGTTTCTTCCCCAGGACCCATCAGCTCCAAGTCAAGTTGTTGTCCTTCAATCTTAGTTGTGGAGGGCGCAGCTCAGCTCCAAGCCCAGTCACTATTTCCAAGCCCAGTCGCTATTTTCAATCTAGACGCAGGAGGCACAGCCCACCATCCCATGCGAGTGTCTAACCGGCAACCATGTTAAAAGCACATGCTCTAACCAATTGAGCCACCTGGCCACCCAGCCAGTTTTCATTTTGTTTCCTGGAAGTCCAGGTACAGAACTGGCCTCTCCCAGGCCCTGCCACCAGCCACTCAGGCACCTCTCAGTTCTGGCCATTAGGAAAGTTTCATTTCACTTCCTGCCAGTCACTGCACAGGCCCCGCCCCATGCCATGCAGCTGGGCTGCGTCCTAGTCCCATCCCCTTGCACCCTGTGTCACAGCACAGCAGGAGGCCTCTCTCCAGGCTCCGCCCCCTGCTGCTCTAGGCCCGGCCCCTGCCCACACGCCCATTTCCGTTTCCTCAGCTTCCCCTGAGTCAATGAGCAGGTTTGACCTCTCGTTTGGCCCCGCCCCCAGAATGCCCGTTGTTTCCCGTCAGGCACCATTTCCTGCAGACCCAGAAGCAGACACCCTGAAGTGAAGGTCACAGTGCTGATCGTTAGTTTCGTTTTTCTCGTTTAAACCTGTGTTTCAGAACCCTTCTTTAGGGGTCTGGGGTCATCATGGACTCTATAGTCTCCACAGCCAGCTTTTTCCTCTTTAAATTGAGGTATCGCCATAGGGAACCAGGCGTTTCCCTTGGGGTTTGAAATGGCTCTGAGGCTGCTTCCTGCCCTCAACTTACTGTTTTCAGTCAGACCTGGTAGGGTGAAAGGAAAAGGTAGAAATGGGAGAGGGTGTGAAAAACCCTAGAAGCACAAATGCGGGTTAGAGGGAGGTCTCGTCTGTGCTGCAGGTTTTGGTCCCAGCTCCCTAAACTCTGATCTCAGGCACACCTTCTTGAGATGGAATTGGATGCCGATGGTCCAAAGAGCTGGGCAGAGAATGGAGGAATACGTGACTGCAGGTTTGGGCCATGGGAGGGGCAACATGGGCCAGAAGTCATCTGTTGCAGGTGCAGCATTTGACAGGGAAACGCTTCCAGCCCAGGCGCTGTGGTGAGTTAGTACCAAGGGTAAACTACTTTTTTAGTTTAATGAGGGCAGTGTGCTGGTTTGTGTCCCATGTGCATGTGCTAGTGGGGCAAGGAGAGTTGGGAAATCTGTATCCTTAGGCCACCCTGTCCCCGGGGGAAACACAAAGGAGCCAGATGACAAAAATGCTCCAAAAATGAAACTCAGGATGTTCAGGAACACAGTAGGTGAAATTTTAGGCTTCGTCCATTTGCGAGGACTATTTTGCAATTATCCACCCACGCTGAGATTGTTCTGTCTTGATGGTACACAATCTCATGTCCCAAAAGCACCCAGGTAATCCACCTACGCCCAAAGAAACAGGCAACATTCCCTGATGTGTGTGAGGGCAGGAGACAGACACCTTCAAATCTAAGTGTATAAACAATATTTCCATAAGGTGTTTTATTCATAATTACCATCCAGTTTGAATTTTAGCAAATGCAGTGAATGTATTTCTAGTGGTATGCAAACATGGCCTCCATTATCATTGATTTAAAAAAGCTTTTGATGTGTAGTAAGTTTGATATGGTATTTATGTGAATATTGAACCAAATACATACCATTTGATTGTGTGGGGTGAGTAAAATTTTCTACACTCTTTGGGTCTCAGGCTGGACCTAAGAACTAAACTGACATAAGACAGATTAACAGAAGGAAAGGATACAAATTTTATTAAATTTTTACACATAATTAGAAGTCTTGATGAGAGGATGAATACCTGAAGAAGTGACCAGGACATTGTTTAGATCAGGGTTCGGCAAACTTTTGAGACGGAAGACCCGCTAGGGTTCAGCAAACTGTGGCTTGCGAGCCTCTGAAGTAAAATTGAAAATGAAAATAAAACAAAACTATCATAGTTTCATTAATAAAATTTTGAAAGGATATTATTCACATAATGGTGATTATGTAAAAATATATTTATGGCTCTCAAATAATTTTTAAATGGTTGTGAGCGACAGGATTGGCACTTCCAGGTGTCGGCAAACTTTTGAGACGGAACATACCCAAAGAGCCGCCATGTGGCTGGTGAGCCACAGTTTGCCAACCCCTGGTTTAGATGAACAGTGAATTTGTGAAGAACTGTCCAGATAAAGGAACTTAGGGTTGGTGTAGCTGCGTAGTCCTTATAAGGGTTAGTTTAACAGCTTTTGTTTGCAGATACCTCTGGTGTCAACTCAGATGGTAAGAGCCTATCTCCAGAAATGGAAAATTTATTTCCTGCCTTTAGGCATTAAAGGGGGAGCTCTATCTTTACTGCTTTTTAATTGCCTTTAGCTTAAAATAATTTTTATATCAGAGGCAGATTTTGAGGTGATAGATTCTGTTTTTTTTCATGTGTTTATGTATGTGTACATACAAGATCTGACAATTAAGTTTGTGAACTTGTTGCAACAACGTTGCTAACCTTTTTTGATATCAGAGGGATTATTCATTGTGAATTTGTACCAACTTGACAAACAGTTAACCAAGTTTACTATTTGGAAGTGCTGAAAAGGCTGCGTCAAAAAAATTAGATGACCTGGGCTGGCCGAGTAGCGTGATGGTTAAGAGCTGGCTTGGGATGCCAGAGGGCCCCGGTTCAGATCCCACATATGAGGGCCAGTGACACTGCCCTCTAGAGCTAAGATGCTGAACAACAGCTCAACCTGGAACTGGGCTGCCATGAGTCGCCTGCGGCGGCGTAGACTGCAGCCCCTGCTGCAGTGGGTGGCCATGGGCTAGTATGTGTAGCCAGCAGCCAGCATGAGTGGCCAGCAGCCTCCGTGAATGCCGTCCAGAAGCTAGCGACTGATCTGCCTCGCCCGGGAAGAGCACAATGATGGTGCCAGCTTGGGCCAGTGAAGCAACATCCTCCACAACTAGACTGAAGAACAAAAGGACAGCAACTTGTCTGTTCCCCTTCCTCCCAATTCCCCAGCGCTGTTCCCATCCCTCCAACTCCCCAATAAAAATCTTAAAAAAAAAAAAAGTTAGATGACCTAAACTTTTCACCAATAATTCATGGTTATTACATCACAACAATGCCCCACGCACACAGCACTCACTGCCTGTGAGTGAGTTATTAGCCAGCAAATAAATAACTGTATTGGAACACCCTCCCTACTCACCTGATGTGGCCCCCAATTACTTCTTTCTTTACCGGAAGATAAAGGAAATATTGAAAGGAAGACATTTTGATGACACTCAGGACATCAATGATATTTCCACAACAGCTCTGATGGCCATTCAAGAAGAAAAGTTCACATTTGCTTTGAAGGGTGGACTGGTCACTGGAGTTGGTCCATAGCTTCCCACAGGGAGTACTTAGGTGACCAAAGTGATATTAAGCAATGAGGTATGGAGCACTTTTTCTAGGATGGGTTCTTGAGCTTAATTGATGGACCTTGTATATTATGAAATTTCAGTTTTCAATCTCAGATGCACTCTGAAATTGTATAAGAAAGAGGATACACCTCCAACTGATGAAAGCTGTTACTTTCGGAGATAAAATGATTGATGATGAAGTAATTACTGGGAAATTTAAAAAATATTTTCAACTTTCATATATTATAACTTTTTTATAATCATCAAACATTTTTTTCTCTATATAGTAGTTTTCTATCACAGTCATAAGATAACATTTAACCGCTTAATCCAACATTCTACAGTTCATAAGTTAGAAGTCTAGTAGACTTGGTGGGATCTCTTTTTAGGGTCACACAAGGTCAAAATTGAGGTTTCAGCAGATAGGGGCACTTATCTACAGCCTGTCAGTGAAAATTCACTTCCAGGACCATTCAGGTTGTAGGCAGAATTCATTCATTTTCTTCTTATGGTGTCCATGTGACCCTATAGTCACACCTTGGAACTGGTATTCCCAAAAAAGAGACTAAGTTTGTGGCTCACTGTTCACTGAGATTTTTCCTGTGTTCCTCTATGTTCAAATAAAGGGACTACTAGGCATGTTTTATATAAGTGAGGGTATTGCCTCATGGACTGAAATTCAAAACTTTTCACAATTAAATTGTGAATCAAAAGCAAATCAGAATTAATGAATGGAAAAATAAATTAGTGACCATCAGTCTTCCTCCTGCAATCTCCTCTTCTCCACTTCCATCTCTTTCCTCCCTCTATCTATGTCCCCTATTGTGACCTCAGTCTCCCCACCCCAGTCACCTTTGGCCATCCCTAGACCTCACCCTCCCCTCCATATGACTATTCTAGACTTCTATATTGTTCTCGTCCTCTATCCAGTGCACTTGAGACATCCATCCTCCTATCCCCCTGACCCCAGAACACTCAGCCCAACCCATCTTACCTCCCATCACGCCAAAGCCTCCATCATCTATACCTTCCTTTCCCCTTGACCTCTATCCTTTCCCAGCCTATTCCAGTGACTTCAGTGCATTTCCTGTGTCCTCAATGTTCAACCACTCGCACATGCACCCACCATGATGTCAGGTATAACATCATAACCCTGAAGTCATTACCCCAAACCCTATAATCCCGGATACATTTTTCTGGGCCTGTTATCTCACTGATGCCTCCATCCTCCCAGCACCCTTGACCCCCTCCAGCCACTTTACCTCACTGTTCTTACTATGTCCCCCAGGTTTCATCTTCTCTTCCCACCCCTTACCTCTGTTTGGAGCACTAAATACCCCCAGGACCTCCATTCACAACCAAGGATCCCCTTTCCACCCCTGTGTCCTTTAGCCCTTCACAGGCGTAAACATTTCTTTGTCTTTTATCCAACCTTGCCTTTTAACTGCCTTTTATCAGTTAACCCCGTCTCCATTATCACCTTTGTTCCCATCATTTCCTTCACCCTCTTAGCCCCTCAGCTGACACAATATCCCTCATTTGTTAACTTCCTCACACTCCCTTCCCCTTGTACCCCATAATCTACAGGGCACCCCTCAGTGACATTTAATGACCTTGTTACACATAGCCCTGATGTGGGTTGAATTGTGAGCCTCAAATCAATATGATTGTATTCTAACCCTAGTCCCTGTGATGGAACCGTATTTGGCAGTAGGATGTTTGCAGATGTAATCTGTCACCTTGCAGCTGCCAACTCCAATGCTCCTGCACACTGATCCTTTGAAGTCATAAGGGAGTGTCTTGGAATGCTAAGACCCGAGGGAATGATCTCGGTAAAACTTCCTTATCCGGTGGTCTTGGAATGCTGAGGCCATCCCAGGGATCATACATATGTGTGAAAGCACAGCTCATGCTTGATCACAATGAGTTTCGGTGAAGCAGCTGCCGGTCTAATCAAATCAATTAACTGGGTATAGATATTCAAATTGACTTCTTTGTGACAGTTGTAAATAAAAGTTATTTGCCCGCCAGTATCAGGGCTTCCTCTCTCAGCCTGCAGAGACAAGACCCCTGGCCTGCAGAAACTCTATTTTTGACTCTTGTGATTTCTTAACCCGTCACCACCCCTCCTCGAAACCCCAGCCCTTGTCACATGGGACGTGATATCTGGTGCCTTAATGTGGGACCTCGAAGAGGGAGAGTGAGAGTCTGAGTCTAAGAAAAAAGGTTTAACAGCAATAGGGCCCCAGGGAGGAGCTGCGGCAACTACTGGATAAAGAGGTAGGGAATATCCCAGAGAATTTAACCAGGGTAAAAGGGAATTTACGAAAAAACTTTTGTGTGAAAGAGTGTGAATGTGTGAGTGATTGATTATAGTTTCAAGGCTAAATTAGTCGCGAAACTTGAGTGGGCTCCAATCTGTGGTTCCGTAATTTGTCGTAAGGCATAACGGCGACTGGGCATTTGTCTTCGGACACTTGTTCACCAGTCCAGGTCTTATACCGGAGCGCCTTCAGCCAAAATAATCTTAGTCCCGTGAGGGACGCGGCCAGACGAGCATCTGTGTGAAATTTGAGAGAAACGCTTAACTTTCTTTCTTGTTACTAACATGGGAAACGCTGAGAGCCAAGACAGACCTTATATTAATCTGTTCAAACAGCTTCTTAAAGCTGGGGGAGCTTGAATTTCAGACCAGAGATTAGAAGAGCTTTTAAGGGTAATTGAAACTTATTGTTCCTGGTCCCCTAATTTAGGAATAGTAGACTTGAAAGCATGGGAGGAAATCGGTGAGGAACTCCTTGATGTACAGTATTCAGGGGTTCCTCTCCCGGCAACAATTTGGATTACTTGGCGGATAGTCCGGTCAGTTTTAGAGCCTTTACAAACAGACGTGGAAGATGGAGAGGAGGACGAGGAAGAAGGTTATAATTCGCCTTCAGTCCGTTTAGTACCACCTCTGCCGCCAACATCAGCTACGGCGAGGGAAAGGGGACATTCCAGGCCGCAGGAGGAAAGTGCTAATCCTTTCCTCCCCGCTGCTCGCCCCCCACCCCCCTGGGAGAAATTCACAGAGGTAACTTTCTGCAGTAGAAAGAGCCATTAGGCAGGCGCATCTGGAGGGTGATTTGGGAGTTTTAGCTTTTCCTGTTATACTTCATGAACATGTTGCTCCTGGTACAGAGCCTCAAAACCCAAACGGAGTTTATGAACCTCAGTATGAGGCTTTTCCTTTTAAGATATTGAAAGAATGAAAACTTGCTGTAGGGCCGGCCGAGTGGTGCGGTGGTTAAGAGCTGGCTTGGGATGCCAGAGGGCCCCGGTTCGGATCCCACATAGGAGGGCTGGTGACACTGCCCTCTACAGCTAAGATGCTGAACAACAGCTCAACCTAGAGCTGGGCTGCCGTGAGTCACCGGCGATGGCATAGGCTGCATCCCCTGCTGCAGTGGGTTGCCATGGGCTACTATGTGTGGCCAGCAGCCAGTGTTGAGCATCCAGCAGCCACCGTGAGCGGCCGTCCAGAAGCTGGCAACTGATCTGCCTCTCCTGGGAAAAGCGCAATGATGGTGCCAACTTGGGCCAGTGAAGGAACATCCTCCACAACTAGACTGAAGAACAAAACGATAGCAACTTGTCTGTTCTCCTTCCCCCAATTCCCCAGTGCTGTTCCCATCCCCCAATTCCCCAATAAAAAATCTTTTAAAAAAATAAAAATAACGAGAAGAACAAATGAAATCCAAAGTAGCAGAAGGAAGGAAATGATAAAAACCAGAGCAGAACTAAATGAAATAGAGAACAAAAAGATAATAGAAAAAAATCACTCAACAAAGAGCTGGTTCTTTGAAACGATTAATAAAATTGACAAACCATTGGCTAGACTCGCTAAGATAAAAAGAGAAAGGACAGAAATAAACAGAAACAGAAATGAAAAAGGAGAAGTTACCACAGAAATACAAAGCATCATCCAAGTATACTATCAAGGACTATATGCCACCAAATTCAATAACCTACATGAAGTGGACAAGTTCTTAGAAACATATAGCCTTCCCAGGCTGATCATGAATTACCATGAAATCTAAATAGTCCGATCAACAGTTAGGAAATTGAATTAGGCCAGAGCAATCAAGCAAGAGAAAGAATTAAAAGGCATCCGAATTGTGAATGAAGAAGTTAAATTGTCACTTTTTGCAGATCACATGATGCTATATATAGAACACCCTAAAGACTCCACCAAAAAGCTATTAGAAACCATAAACCAATACAGTAAAGCTGCCTGCTCCAAAGTCAACTTACAAAAATCCATTGCAATGAAACCTCAGAAATAGAAATTAAAAAAAAACAATTCCTTTGGAAATAGCAACAAAAATAGTAAATATCTAGTAATAAACTTAACCCAGAATGTGAATGACCTATACACTAAAAACTATATGATATTTTTATAAGAAATTGAAAAAGACATAATGAAATGGAAAAACATTCTGTAAGGATCTCGGCCCAGACCCTAGGCTGGACAGACTCAGCCAGGCAGACTCACTTTTAAAAATCATACTTTAGCTACTCCAGCTAGACTCTAAGCAGAACTTCCCGTTAAGACAATAAAATGCCTAGCTTTACAAATAATGGGTTGCAACAGCAATATTAAGAATGTTTTGCAGAAGTAGTTTTGTCACAACTGGCTTAGACCATTTCACAGGAACTAACAGCTCTTTTTACTTCTGTACACCTGCTATGCTTCTGCTGGGGAATAAAAGGTTAAAGAACAACATTCCTCAGGCCTTGAAGTTCCCCCTTCCTCTCCCCACCTTCATGTTAACATTTCAGGAGGCCTTGAAGCAAACTAACTTTATCAACCCGGTCGCGATGTACTGTTAAGACACCTGGACATAACACTGTTGCAACAACGGGTTGCGGTTTTAACTAAAATAACTACACATTCTTTTTGGCTTCTGTAATTTAATTTATGTTTAACCCCCACCTTATAAAAACCCTACCCACTGAGACCTCAGGACCATTTCCTCCTTAGTCAGAGGGGCAGTCGCTGAGCTCAGCTTAATAAAATCTTCAGAACTTTAAACTTTAATTTGACATCCAGCCTCTTTATTGATTATCTGGACCCAACAATTCCATGTACATGGATTGGAAGCATCAATATAGTTAAAATAGCCATATGACCTAAAGCAATATACAGATTTAATGCAATCCCCATCAAAATCTTAATGGCATTTTAAAAGAAACAGAACAAAAAATCATCAGATTTGTATGGAACCACAATAGACACTGAATACCTAAAGCAATACTAAGAAAAAAAACAGGCTTCTCTCACGAGGACGGATGCCATTATCGCATCTCCCCGACAAACACCACGAGAATTCCGCAGCCCACACGGTTCTCCTGAATCAGTTCATGTGGGTTTTGCCTGCCTCTGAATCCTGGAGCAGTTGCTGAGGATGAAGGTGGAAGAAACTCCCAGTGTTTCGCACAGACACCAGGTTCAGAGACTATTACTGGATGTAACTGAGGTGACAGAATCCTAGTCCTGGGTGAGTTTGATTCTTGCTTATTGATTGGCCCCTCTGCTCTCATTCTGGATGATGTCAGAACAGGATCTGTCGGACGTGGTGCAGATTGCAGTGGAAGACCTGAGTCCTCATCACCCAGGTACAGAGCTGTGGGAGAGTAGGTGGACTTTATTCT
Organism: Hipposideros larvatus; assembly: GCA_031876335.1. NCBI lineage: Eukaryota > Metazoa > Chordata > Mammalia > Chiroptera > Hipposideridae > Hipposideros > Hipposideros larvatus. Next base: position 30,037,561 of record CM063099.1, read on the forward strand.
CTTTATTCTTTAAAACTCCAAAAGAAAACTTCAGAAGTTTTCTTTAATCTTTTAAAGAAAGCAAGATAACAAGCGAGGCATGCTCTGTATGAAAAATTCAAATCACGGAGCGTGTAAACAGTATCAGCTCCCACACCCCTGGTGGGTCGCCCTCCAGCACCTTGTCCGTTCTCCCCTCCCCGCTGTGCACAGGCACTTACAGTCTGTTTCCCTCTTCCTGCTACCACCCACAGGGGTCCTGTAACAGCTTTCTTCCTTATAACTTCCCCCCTTTAAAATTCACTATTGTAATGTGTGATGGAACTCTTTTACCACGTTGGTGTGTGTGAACTGACGGCATTTTTTTGATCAACTGCGTGGTATTCCATTTATAGGTGCCCCTCATTTTTTAAACTCTTCCCTTGTGGATGGCATTTCCATTGTTTGCACTGTTTTTCTTTCATATACACCCTGCAATAAAGATACTTACACGTATATCTTGGCAAATATTTTTGTAGGGTAAGTTCCCAGAAGTAGAATTGCTTTGTATATTTAAAATGTTGATAAGACACTGACAGGTTTCCCAGAAATGTTTTGCTAAGTTATTCTTCCATCAACTGTGCATGAGAACAACTTTTCCTACACTTTCGTTAAGGCTGATAATTTTTGTTAATGATGTTAAAGGCACACATTTACTTGGAAACCTTAACTAAATATTTGTTTTAAGGAAACCCTCTACAAAGGAAACCCTAAATTTCAAGAACTTCCATCTATGGATAAACTTTGTCTATGCTTTTGTTTTATCTAAAGATTTCTTAGTAAGTTTCCTCCTCTTTTTTTTTGCCTTAGTCATATGTGTTTTACATTTCCATTTACAATTGCATAAAATAAAAAAAAATACCTAGGAATAAATTCAACCAAGGAGGTAAAAGACCTGTACTCAGAAAATTATGAGACATTGAAGAAGATAGAAATATATGGAAGGCTATCTGATGCTCATGAATAGAAAAAATTGACATTGTTAAAATGTCTATATGACCCAAAGCAATCTATAGATTCAACTCAATCCCTATCAAAATGCCAATGGCATTTTTCATAGAACTAGAACAAATAATCTGAAAATTTATATAGAACCACAAAAGACCCCAAATAGCCATAGCAATCTTGAGAAGGAAGAACAAAGTTGGAGGTATCACGCTACCTGATATCAAACTATACTATGAGGCTACACTAATCGAAAACAGCATGGTACTGGCATAAAAACAGACACATAGAGCAATGGAACAGAATAGAGAGCCCAGAAATAAATCCAGCCTTCATGGTCAATTAATCTATGACAAGGAGGCAAAAATATGCAGTGGGGTAAAGACAATCTCTTCAGTAAATGGTGTTGGGAAAACTGCACAGATACATGCAAAAAAATGAAACTAGACCACTTTCTTATACCATATACAAGAATAAACTCAATGGATTAAAGTCTTAAATGTAAGACCCGAAACCATAAAATAACTAGAAGAAAACATAGGAAGTAAACTCTTTGATATTACTCTTAGTAGTGTTTTTTTGGGATATCATCTCCGGGAAAGGGAAACAAAAGAAAAAATAGACAAATGGGATGACATCAAACTGAAAAGTTTTTGCACAGCAAATGAAACCATCAGTAAAACAAAATGATAGTCTACTGAATGGGAGAAGATATTCACCAATGATATATCTGATAAGGTGTTAATATCCAAAATATATAAAGAACTCATTCAACCTAACACCAAAAAAAAAAAATCCCATTAAAAAATGGGCAGAGGACCTGAATAGACATTCTCCAAAGAGGACATATAGATGACCAATAGACATGAAAAGTTATTCAATGTCAGTAATCATCAGAGAAATGCAAATTAAAACTACAATGAGATATCACCTCACACCTATCAGAAAGGCTATTATCAGTAAATCAACAAACAAGTGTTGGTGAGGATGTGGAGAAAAGGGAGACCTTGTGCACTCTGCTAGTGGGATTGCAAGTTGGTGCAGCCACTTATGGAAAACAGTGTGGAGGTTCCTCAAAAAATTAAAAATAGAACTACATGTGACCCAGTAATTCCACTTCTGGGTATTTATCTGAAGAAATCCCAAACATTAATTTGACAATATATATGCATCCCTATGTTCATTGTAGCGTTATTTACAATAGCCAAAATATGGAAGCAACCTAAGAGTCCATCAATAGATGATTAAATAAACAAGAAGTGGTACATATATATGGTGGAATATTGGCCATAAAAAGTTTTACCAAAAAATTTTACCATTTGCGACAACATTGATGGACCTAGAGGGTATTATGCTAAGTGAAATAAGTCAGAGAAAGACAAATACCATATGATTTTATTTATATTGGAATCTGAAAAACTAAACAAACAAAAAAGAAACAGACTCATAGATACAGAGAACAAACTGATGGCTGCCAGATGGGAGGGTGCTTGGGGGCCTGGGTGAAAAGGGTGAAGGGATTAAGAAGTACAAATTTGGCAGTTACAAATAGTCATGGAGATATAGAGTACAGCATAGAGAATATAGTCAGCAATATTGTAATAACTATGTATGGTGTTAGGTGGTGACTAGAGTTATTGGGTGATCAATTTGTAAATTATATAAATATCTAATCTCTGTGCTTTACACCTGAAAGTAGTATAATATTGAATGTCAACTGTAATTGAAAAATAAAAAATAAAGTACTTAAATTATTTTAAAAAAAAGGAAAAAAACAATGCTGGGGGCATCATATTCCCTGACTTCAGCTTCTACTACAGGGCAACAATAATCCAAACAGTATGGTATTGGCAGAAAAACAGACACACAGAACAATGGAACAGAATTGAAAACCCAGAAATAAACCCACATGAATATAAACAGATAATTTCCAAAAAAGGAGCCCAAAACATACAATGAACAAAAGACAGCCTCTTCAATAAATCGTGTTGGGAAAACTGGAAAGCTACATGCAAAAGAATGAAACTAGACTGCTATCTGTCACCGTGTACCAAAATTAACTCAAAATCAATCAAAGACCTCAACATAAGACCTGAAACAATAAACTGCACAGAAGAAAACATAGGTACAAAATTAATTGTCTTTGTGTTCAAAGAGGGTTTTATGAATTTGACCTCAAAGGCAAGAAAAATAAAAGCTAAAATAAATGAATGGGACTATATCAAACTAAAAAGCTTCTGCACAGCAAAAGAAACCATTGAGAAAATAAAGAGGGAAGAAACCAAATGGGAGATCTTTACAAACAACACCTCCGACAAGGGGCTAATATCCAAAATACATAAGGAACTCATATAATTCAACAACAATAAAACAAACCATCCAATTAAAAAAATGGGCAGAGGACCTGAATAGATATTTTTCCGAAGAGGACATACAGATGGCCAACAGACATGAAAAGATGCTCAATATCACTAATCATCAGAGAAATGCAAATAAAAACCACAAGGAGGTATCACCTCATTCCAGTTAGAATGGCATAACAACAAGTGATGGAGAAGTTGTGGAGCAAAAGGAACACTCATACACTGTTGGTGGGAATGCAGATTGGTGCAACTGTTATGGAAGGCAGTGTGTAGGTTCCTCAAAAAATTATGAATAGAATTACCATATGACCCAGCAGTCCCTCTCCTGGGTATCTACCCAAAAATCTGAAAACATTGATCCATAAAGATATATGTGCTCCGATGTTCAATGCAGCTTTATTTATGGTGGCCAAGACATGGAAACAACCAAAGTGTCCTTCGAAAGATGATTGGATAAAGAAGATGCGGTATATATACACAATGGAATACTATTCTGTCCCAAGAAAATCTGCAATAGTGCCATTTGGGAAAACATGGATGGATTTGAGATTATTATGCTAAGCAAAATAAATCAGACACTAAAAGTTGAGAACCATATGATTTCACTGTTATGTGGGATATAAATCTGAAAGCAACAAAAAGAAAATAGGCAAATAAACAAAAATTGATAGACACAGACAATAGTTTAGAAGTTCCAGGGCAGGGAGGGTAGATGAGGGTAAACGGGATTAAATATATGGTGATGAAAGGACAACTGACTGTGGGTGGTGATGTATTACAGAATTGTAGAGTTCAAACCTATGTAATTTTACTAAACATTGTAACCCCAATAAACTTTAATTTAAAAGAAAAAAGACATTGGAAGTCACTCTGTGTACAGGAGCAGAGCTTAGGGGATGTGAGCTCAGCCCTGGGAGACTGAGGAAACAGGGGAACATGGGAATGGTTGTTTGTTGTCTTCTCTACGAGCAGTTTATCTTCCAAAGTTTCCATCTATTTGAATCTAAATATTTCAATAATACCTAAAATATAAAAACCTCAGTAAAACATTAGGGAAGAAAACACTTTAAAGGTTTGAGAACTGGTATTAATCCTGAAGAAACCAGGAGTCCTTATCCCAGATAACCTTTTAGAAAGTTCTGTAACACGTATAGTGATGATCCCATTGAGCGAAAGCCCAGTCAGCACCACAGTGGTGTCCAGAATGGGGGAGAAAGGAGTGTGACCAACTGCTTCATGCGTAAAGGTTTTCCTTTGCTGCGGCTATTGAGAGCTGGATGTGATATTTTATACACCATTCTCAATGTGCTCAACGCCATTCACTTGTACTTCTTCATCATTAACCTTATATTATTTGAATTTCACTCAGTTAAAAAGAAATAGACAAAAAATAAACATATATAAAATCCTCAAAATTACCTAACATGGATCAGTCAGAACACTAGATTCACCCAAATTAATTTTTGCATAACTCTGATTCTTTTGTTTTGTGGCTAAAAAGAACTCTCTCCCTGTCAACTCTGCGAACTCTTGTCTTTCAAAAAGGGATGGCTAACATTCAAGGCTATGGCCATAGAACTCTCTCAGAAGTGGGAATGCCTGGACCCATCTCAGAGGGCCTTATCCAGTGACATGATGTTGGAGAACTTCAGGAAACTGCTTCTCTCTAAAAATCAGTGACCATATTTGCATATCACTGATTTCCGTTTTCAGTCTTTTAGGAGCCCCAGACTTGCTTGTCTAAGTTTCAAATCCTTGTTCGTGAGAGAGCCACTGAAACTGATTTCATTCAGGAGAAAAGGCTTCCTCATGGGGCATTTGGACTCTAGACTTCCCCTCTTGTTGCGAGTTTTCCACATTTCATGCTTGATTAGTGCTGGAAGTGCAATGTTAGGACTCCGGAAACCTATGGACAAGTTTTAGGAATACCTGATCCCATGTTTCACCCTCATGCTTTGATTCAGTAGTTGCTGCAGGGACTTACTCTCTGCAAACTTAATAGAACCTCTTAGCATTCAAAAGGAGGCAGTCAGTAGACCAGTCTCTGAAATGCTTTCCTACACCCGTCTCTAATATTCTCTTCTTAGCTGAATAAAGAGCTGGCAATATCTTCTGGAAAAGCCTAGCATATCATGTTCCATTTTGATTTATAAATTTACAAGAAAAACAACCCCGGAACTGCAAAGCAGGAAAACAAAGGAGGTGGAAATGAATGGAGCCTCCTTTGAACACAAGTAAGATCACATGGGCACAGAGGAAGCGGCTCCACTGCTGGTGCAGAAAGTGTCCTGAAATGGGAAGGATCTGTGGGAAATAATTTATTTCTTAGGAGCTCTCAGAGGAAGTCATCCTCAATTAACTCTGCTTCCATGAACGAGTGAATGCTTTCCCCACACACACACCCTTAGACACCACTGCCTGTTCTGACCTCTCAGCTAGCACACAGTGAGCAGAGAATGTGACCTTCACTGTGAAAGAGTATTTGCATTGAGATGGAGTTGGGTGTAAGGCACTCAGGGGACCTTGCTTTCTCAGGCTTCTTGCTGCTGGAAATGGGTCCTTGGGAGAGCAACCTCAGTGGTTAAAAACGCAAATTAAGCAGCCTCACCTCAGACCTGGGGAGGTATAATGACTGAGAGTGGAGCCCCAGAAAGGCATCTGCAGTGATTTTTTAAGTGCAGGGAAGTTTGATGAGCCATGGTTAGCAAAGTCGTTCTCAGCCTTGTCTTCCCGATGGCATGCCCTGTGTGGTTTTAGACCTACCATCTCCTGTGTCCACCCCAAAGATTCTCTGTTAGCCTGTGGCAGGGCCCAGCATCAATAGTATCTTCATGGAGTAGCCCAGGATATTCTACCATGAGGTCAGAGTTAAACACTGGGAGGACCCCAGGGACATTTCACAGCCTTGTTACAAAATGTGGCACATAGGGCAGCCTCCATGGGGAGGCCTGCTCTGCTTATGTTTGGTAGCGGAGTGTCAATGTAACCCACATTTCCTAGAGTGTAGCAAATTTGTAGGGATCTCTGTCACGCAGGGGCACCCAAAGATTGGAAAGAGGACACGCACACGTTGGCCTTCATGTAGGAATTCCAGACGTGCATAAATGCAGTGGAAACACAGTGAGACTATGCAGGCCCTCACTGGCTGTGGGGAGGTTTTGGCTCTCACTCAAATGTGCTGTTAGCTTTCGGCAGCAAAAGCAGCATCATTAGAAGATGCAGGAGCAGGATTAGAGTGGGACAGGATATGCTCCTGTGTGACAACAGCAGCAAGAGTCCTGGGCTTCTCAAAATCATTGCCTTTGAAGCATATCTTCCCAAATCACACTTTAAGGTGGGCTTCCTCTTTGACCTTTGCCCCTCTCTCCTGTGTCATCTGCTTTCATTCGCATGGGGTGGAAGGCTAATGTCTCCTCATCTTCACTTCTCACGGCGTTTTCCTTTGCTCCAAATATGTGGCCAGGTGTGGATTTGAGACAACGACACCAGTTTATTAGACAAACGAACCTGACTCTTGCTGGAAACTCTAGTTAATTTCCACCCAGTATTGTGCTCAGTAGAGAAGAGAGGACATTATAGACACATATAGGAAATTACTTCCCCCAAGTTTCCTGATTGCCCCTTTATGATGCTTAAAAGCATTTTCAATTTAGTCTGAACTCCACATCAAAGTACTAATATGGACTCAAACATAATGGGTGGAAATTAGGGTTTAAGATGTAGGCAACAATACATTAAGTCACTGAGTTTCTATGATTCTCCCTAATGTAAAGTGGAGGATGCAGATCACCCCACAAAAGGGAAGGAAGGTGATGGTCAAGATGAAACATCGTCGGGCCGGCCGAGTGGCGCAATGGTTAAGAACTCGCTTGGGGCGCCGGAGGGCCCCGGTTCGGATCCCACATATGAGGGCCAGTGACACTGCCCTCTACAGCTGGGATGCTGGACGGCGGCTCAACCTGGAGCTGGCCTGCCGTGAGTCGCCGGCGACGGCGTGGACTGCGGTCACTGTGGCGGTGGATTGCCATGGGCTACCGTGTGTGGCCAGCAGCCAGCGTGAGCGGCCAGCAGCCGCAGTGAGCGGCTGTCCAGGGGCCGGCGACTGATCTGCCTCGCCAGAGAGGAGCGCAATGATGGTGCCAACTTGGGCCAGTGAGGCGACGTCCTCCACAGCTAGATTGAGGAGCAAAACGACAGCAACTTGTCTGTTCCCCTTCCCCCAATTCCCCAGCACTGTTCCCATCCCCCCAATTCCCCAATTAAAAAAAAAAAAAAAAAGATGAAACATCGTCAAGATTTAAAGACAACAAAGCCAAGTAACTTCCTTTCAAGAGGTTCACAAATTGAGTCATACAGAGCAGAAACTCCCAGGAGACATTCTACACATAAAAGAAACTGAGCCCAGCAGGTGGGGTAGGACATCTGAAAGGAAGTGCTCCTCACACAGGGAGACCAGGTTCCTGGAGTTCTCCAACATCAAGACCAGGTACAAATCCCACTGAGGCCTAGGATTTCCCACTCCTCCTGGGGAATTCTATGGCCACATCCCTGAATATCAATGGTCCCTCAAGTAAATAACACACGTACCAAGTGGTCATGGACACAGTTCATATTTTGACCAACGATGAAAAGAGTTAAGTGGTTTTGAGGTAGATGAATTCAATTCTGAAATATAAAATTACAGTACTTTCAACATGGTAATATTCTCCAATATTTTTCTAAGTAAAAAAGTTAATGACATAGATACAAAAACCTGCTATAGATAGAAAAAATATATGTAATTAAGACTTCAACACAGCCGCATATATTTTTGAGGGTGTATACCCCTAACGGGCAACACATGGTGTACAATTAACCCCTGGTCGTTCACAGAATGTGAAGGAATTCATGAGTATATGAAATAAAAAAGCAAGGATTGTGGAAATTCAGGTAGATAGAGTTGTTTGGAAGAGAAATACTGGCAAAAGGAGTTTGCCAGGGCAGAATCTGATGGAGACAGCTGCAGCGGGTTTCTGTTCAGCTGGGGTTTTATATTTTTCTGTGGAGGGTGTAGGGTGCTTGTTAGCACACAGGGAGACTGCCGTTACAATTGTCTTCTCCTGGGAATTGTCCTGTTCCCGCCTATGATGGATGTAAGGTGCTTGTTAGCTTGCAGCTGCAGTGCTACCCAGGGGATTCAGAGCCAACTGGTTCCTTTTAAGCCCATTCCTGCCAGCTCACAAGCTAGCTCCTGTTAACTCTGTTTGTGCCTTCTTGCCAGCTCATAAGCCCATTCCTGTTAACTCTTTACTTGTCTCATCATCCAGTAAATACTAGAACCTGGGCTTTAACCTAGCTTTTTTGACCTAGAATTTATCTACAAGAAAGACACATACAAGGTTAATATTCAGAGAAAATCAACAAATTATCATAGCAGATTTTGTAACTGAGAAGAATAATGGAAATAAGAAGGTCCAAAATGGAATTGATCAAATAACTGTTACATTTTAGGCACATAGCCATATCTCTAAAAAGTAACTATGTACATGGCAAAAGCGACAGTGGGAAAATTTCAATGTCACCGAAATTAAGAAATATTTTCAATTGCATAAACTTATGCATCTATTTGTGGATGAAGTTTTTTGAGAGTTTTAAAAATACTATGGGGAAAAACATGCCCAATGATGTAAACTCATATAAAAGCTATTTGTGAATGTGAACGTTACTGAAAAATGTTTAGTTATCATTGTGTCGTTACCGTATTTCCCCAAGTATAAGACACACCCTTTTTCAAAAAATTTGGGGTCTCAAAACTGGGTGCGTCTTATACAGTGGTTGTAAATTTTTTCTTGCATTTCCCGTTTTCACGCTTGTTTTTGTGCTCGTACAACCACTGTATAAGACGCACCCAGTTTTGAGACCCCCAAATGTTTCGAAAAAGGGTCTCTTATACATGGGGAAATACGGTATATGTTAAACTTTGGAGGCATTTGAACATCTATTAACTATATCAGTCTTAGTTTTTCTTCTTCTGAAAACACGATAAAGATATGAAAAAGAGTACAAGTATGGGAGACATGACTTCGGAATATAAGGGAAACTTACAGGCCTGAGGCCTGACTTAGAACCTCTTTGGGTAAAACCAGTATCTGTAATAAACAAAGGTCAGAGCCTTCATGTTCTAAAGCAAAATCAAGGAAAGACAAATTCAGATGAAAGGAGTTTCTAGAGTAAATATCGTTCTTTATACACAACATTCAGTAGATACTCCCAAATGCTTATTAGTGGAAATAGGAAAACATTATAGAGGAATGGGATACACAGCCTGAATCAACTGGATGAAGCTAATACCAGCTTTGATGGGACAAATTGCAGATGGATGAACTCATCATCTATCCTGTTATCATTGGGGGAAAGTGAATTATGATATGAATCTAACCAGAAGGAAATGGCTGCTTCATGCACTTTTCAAGCCACATGTAGCTCCCATGTCTGCTAACCTTTACTTTAGTTTAAATAGTGTTTCTTTGGCATTCTAGACAGCAAGGTTCTCTTTCCATTTGCGAATTAAAACCACAGGGAAAAGGCTCACTAGTGCTGTCATTCCAATGCATCACCAAATAGTGCTTTTTTTATTACAACAGTGACTAAGGTGGGAGAGGTCAACGTTGGTGGCAGGATAACAAGTCATTCATTACACACCAGTATTAATACATTAAAAATCATTCGCTTTATTATTAATGTAAATATAAGTTCACACAGAGTCTAAATAAAGCATGGCAAACCACCTGTAAGATCCATGCACAAAATATAGATAACAAGCATTTAAGAAGCATTCTGGTTGTTCTGATATAATGACCTTAGAGCTCTGTTTTCCATGGGTTTGAAGACCGAGGCTCACTGTTTAGGAAACATGGATGTACAATAATTTATGCACTTAGGGATAAGTTGTCTGTACTTTCTCAGATATCTCCAAAGACTTCTTTATTTCAACCACATCTGGTAATATTCAGCACTCCTATCTATGGCTACTACAAAGATACATCAGGGTTTCAAAAACCACCACCTTATTTTCCTTAAAGAGCAACTGGTAAATCTAATGAAGATTCAGAATGTTTGTCTTACATAAATGCAGAGAATGATGCCCTGAACACCTACGTCACTGACTTACATCAACACTCTAAGGCAACCAAACAGCATCTCCATTTAGATTCTCATCATACAATGTGCATTACAGTGCCCTCAGTCTTCCAGGGAAAAGTATTTCTGAGTGAATTCCACCCAACATACAAGGGATCTCAGATGACAGCAACAAACAACCCGTGATTCACACACACTCGGAGTAAAAAAACATTGCATCAAGTGACTTCACAGTGGGATTAACATTTTCTTTTCAACAAACCTTAAGTAGTATCAATATATAAACACTCATTGTAAAGAATTATACATTTCCAACATCCATCCCCTTGATACTTTCAAACATATTCACAAGTTTTTTAACATTAGCTTATTCTCTATATGTATTCTGATTTAAAGTAATATCTGAAGACTGTTCTGTACTGGCTGCTTTGTAATGTCAATTCTTTGATATTTCAGATTTCATTTTAGAGTAAATATTTTCTCACATTATTTTACATCTTTAAAGTCACTTTGGAGCATGAATTCTGTAGATTTTCTGAAGTTTGTATTTTGTACACAGGGTTTTCATCGTTGATTTTGAATGTAATTTCTCCGCAGTAAGCATTCTCTGATATTGAGTGAGGCTGTAGGTCCAGCTACAGGGTTTCTTAGATTCTTCAGTTTTAAGGTTTCTCTCCATTATAAACTTTCATGTTGAGTAAACTGTAAATGGTGAGTAATGACCTCTCCGGTATGAATTCTCTCATGCCTAGTGAGAAATGAACGTTGAGTGAAAGCTTTACCGCATTCTTTACATTTGAAAGGCTTCTCTCCAGTATGAATTCTCCTATGTTGAGTGAGAGTTGAATGCCGAGTAAATGCTTTGCCACAGTGTTCACATTTGTAAGGCTTCTCTCCAGTATGAATTCTTCTATGTTCAGTAAGAATTGAATGGTGAGTAAATGCTTTGCCACAGTGTTCACATTTGTAAGGCTTCTCTCCAGTATGAATTCTCATATGTGCAGCAAGAGGTGAACACTGAGTAAAGGCTTTACCACATTCTCTACATTTGAAAGGCTTCTCTCCAGTATGGATTCTCCTATGTACCATGAGAGCTGAATGTTTAATAAAGGCTTTGTCACAGTGTTCACATTTGAAAGGCTTCTCTCCAGTATGGATTCTCCTATGTACCATGAGAGCTGAATGTTTAATAAAGGCTTTGCCACAGTGTTCACATTTGTAAGGCTTCTCTCCAGTATGGGTTTTTCTATGTACAATGAGAGTTGAATGTTTAGTAAAGGCTTTGCCACAGTGTTCACATTTGTAAGGCTTCTCTCCAGTATGAATTCTCATATGTTCAGCAAGATTTGAACGCTGAGTAAAGGCTTTACCACATTCTCTACATTTGTAAGGCTTCTCTCCAGTATGGATTCTCCTATGTACCATGAGAGTTGAATGTTTAGTAAAGGCTTTGCCACAGTGTTCACATTTGTAAGGCTTCTCTCCAGTATGGGTTTTCCTATGTCTGTTTAAACTGGATAATCGACTAAAGACTCTGCCACACGGGATACACTTGTAAGGTTCCTCTCCAGTATAAATATTCTCATGTTCAGTAAGATATAAAGATTGGTTCAAAGACTTGTCATATTCACTGCATTTGTTTGGCTTCTCTACAATATAACTGTTCTGATGTGTAAGATTTGAGTTTTCATGAAAGTCTTTCCCATGTGTATGCTGGTTCTCTCGAAACTGCAATTTCTGATGCTTATTAGGATCTGACCCTTGTTTAAAGTTTTTCCAAGATTCACTGAATTGATAGCTTCTCTCATCATTACACATACTCTGGTAATCAACAAAGACAGAAAGGCCTTTAGTGAGGACTCTAATTTCATTAAACAGGTAAAGTTGTTCCCCATTACCTATGATACCTATGGAACCATGATGCTTCTATAAATACCCTCCCACATTTACGAAAATTACAGAATTTGAAACAAGGAAGGATTGTTTTTTGGTGAAAGAATAACGAAAGCCTGGTTAAGAGATTGTAAAATTGAGCACATTTAGAATTTCGATCTTCATTTTTAAATCTCTGATTGTTAAATGTTTGACTGAAAGTTTAATCTAATCCTGTATTTTTAATTATTCAAATGATTATCACACCATGAATTACATTAACTTCCCACATATTTCACATTTCCTTTCAAAGAATATATACCTTTAATAAATTGTTTTCTACCTTTACATTCAGAAACAAGTGTTCTACTAATGTACCCGCCTTAAAGTACAGGGTTTCACAACATTTCTTACATCTTTGATCTCTTTGGCAACAAGGATTTTACTATGAGTAACTGTCCCAGTTTGGTTATGTCCATCATAATGTCCTTCAGCCCTTCACACTCCCCTCATATTCCCACTCTTTCATTAAGTGCAGATTGTCAAGGCCGCACCTTCCATATCTTACCAGTAGCATTTTGTGGAATGAATCTTCTATTCCTGGGTTTGTCAGTAAGTTCAAGGTGTCCTCAGAAGACATAGCTGAAAGACACCCAATAAATTGTCACTCTTACTACATGCATGTGAATATACTTTAAATTCTAACAGACAAATTTAATACTGATTACAGGACTGAACAAGACGGCATAAGAGGAAACACCAAAACTGCCATCCTCCATGGAGACATGAACTTAGCAACAACTACTGACCCAATGAGCTTTGTAATTACTCAGAAACCATGCTCAGGATAGGAAACCACATGCAAGAGTCACATCAAAGAGGGATGAAAAGTTGCTTACATAATATTGTATGTCAACTATAAGTGAATATATATATATATATATATATATATATATATATAATCATGGGACATGGAGTATAGTGTGGGAGTGGAGTCAAGGGAATTGTAATATTGTAATAGATATGTAAGATATTGGGGGGAAGTGGAGCGGCGGATTGGGGGAGGGGGGTTGTCACCTCGAGGGGTAAAAAGTATAACTACTGCACTGTGTTGTACAGCTGAAACTAATTCTAAAAAATGTGTATTTCACAATAAAAAAGAATTAAAAAAAAAAAGTTGCTTACATTTGTCAACAATACTGTGCACCCTCCCTGGCACACATGGCAGTGTTGTGAGAAAACCCCAATTGCCAGATTCTTCTCTGGAGGGAAAAAGATGAGTGAACTTCGTGTCCAATGGACTCGTTTTTTGCAGCCGCCTGAGGGACTCATTTATCTTCTGCATGACACCGAGTGCTAAGAAAATGGCAGTGCAATGTGAATGCATTTTGGTGGCCACTGAGAAAAATGGTAACTAATTGTTAAAACACCACAAAGCATGCAGTATTGAAGACAAACATCAAGGATAGGAATATAACACTGCCTCTAAAGAAGAAACGAAAACATTTTAAACCAGAAAATTACATGCACAAAACACCAAGAATACACATCTGGCAGAACCGATTTGATAGGCATAAGAACTTCAAGCTCAGCTGCCTGTTATTTGTGTTCTCTTGTACAAAGCAGGTCTACACAGCCTGGGATGGAGGCTGTTTCTTCTCCAAAGCCTCAACAAAACATCACAACATACAAAAAAACAGAACATGGACCAATCAGAGGAACAGACTAAATCTTGAGACATTAGCCCAAAACTAATTGAGCTATTAATTACCTGACCAAGAACTCAAAATACACTGTCATAACCTTAAAACTGTTTTAAGTTACCCCTATGGTAATCACAATAAAATACCTAAAACAGACACATACAAAGAAATTGAGAAAGAAATGAAAGCATTCTACTACCAAACAAAATGAACGAAAAAATAGCAGAGTTCAGAGGTGGGAACATGGGACAAAATAGCTACAAAAAAGGCAGAAAACAATTCTAAAATGGTTAGAGTAGTCCCTCTGTCTCAGTGATTACTTTAAGTGAAAACAGATGAAACTTCCTGAATCAATACACAGGAGTTGCCTGAATGGATAAATAAATAAAGTCCAGCTAACTTCTGTCTACAAGAGACTCACTTTAGATGTGGGTACATGGATGGGACTGAAGTCAAAAAATGGGAAATGTATTCCACAGAAATGATCACCAATAAAAAGCACAGGTGGGGCTGGCCGAGTGGCGCATTGGTTAAGAACTGGCTTGGGACGACAGCTCTGAGCAGCAGGGCCCCGGTTTGGATCCCACATGAAGGCCAGCGACACTGCCCTTTACAGCTAAAATGGTGAACAACAGCTCAACCTGGAGCTGGGTTGCTGTGAGTCGCCAATAACGGCGAAGAATGCAGCCCCTGCTGCAGTGGGCTGCCATAAGCCATCGTGTCGCCAGCAGCCAGCGTAAGCTCCCAAGAGCCACCGTGAGTGGTTGTTCAGAGGCCGGCGACCAATCTGCCTCAACTGGGAAAAGCGCAATGATAATACCAACATGGGCCAGTGAAGCAACATCCTCCACAACTATACTGAAGAACAAAAGGACAGCAACTTGTCTGTTCCCCTTTCCCCCGATTCCCCAGCACTGTTCCCCTCCCCCAACTCCCCAATAAAATCTTAAAAAAAAAAAAGCACAGGTGGCCATAATGAATAAATATACAGTGTCAAAACGTGTCAGAACACAAAGGACACTATATAATGATAAAATGGTAAATTCAACAGGAAGGTGTAACAATTATATTAGTGTAAAAAGTGGTATAGCCAAAAACAATATGGAACTTCCTCAAAAATAATAAATACAACTATCATATGACCCAGCAATTCCACTACTGGGCATTATCCAAAGAAATAAAAAACACTAATTCAGAAAGATATCTGGGCCAGCCGAGTGGCTTGTTAGTTAACAGTTGGCTTGGGAGTGCAAGCTCTGAGCAGCAGGGATGCCAGTTCCAATCCCACATGGACCAGTGACGCTGCGCCCTCTACAGCTAAGATGGTGAACAACAGATCGACCTGGAGCTGGGCTGCTGTGAGTAGCCAGCAATGGTGTAGGCTGCAGTGGGGCTGCCATGAGCTACTGTGAGTGGCTATCAGCCAGCGTGAGCAGCCGTCCAATGGCGGGCAACCAATCTGCCTCACCTGGTAAGAGCGCAATGATCACAATACCAACATGGGCCAGTGAAGTGATGTCCTCCACAACTAGACTGAAGAACAAAAGGACAGCAACTTGTCTGTTCCCCTTCCCTGATTCCCCAATGCTGTTCCCTCCCCCAATTCCCCAATAAAATCGTTTAAAAAAAGATATTTGCATCCGTACATCCATTGCAATATTATTTACAACAGACAAGATATATACGCCCATCAACCAATCAATGGATAAAGAAGATGTGGTAAATGTACACAATGAAATATTTCTCAGCCAGGAGGAAAACGGAAATCCTGCCAGTGGCCACATCATACATGGACCTAGAGGGTACTATGCTAAGTGAGATAACACAGACAGAGAAAGACTAATGCCACACAATTTCACTGATACGTAAAAGCTAAAAACTAGAAACGGAAAAAGAAATCAAAAAAAGATTCACATGGGCCGGCCAAGTGGCTCAGTTTGTTAAGAGTTTGCTTAAGAGCACAAGCTCTGAGCAACAGGGCCGCCAGTTTGATTCTTACATGGGCCAGTGACACTGCACCTGAGCTGAGCTGCCACTGAGCTGCCAATAGGTGCCAGGATGGCTCAGCTGGTGAGAGCACGTGCCCCTAACAACAAGACTGCCTGTTCGATAGTGAGCTACACCCTCCCGCAACTAATACTGAACTTGGCTCCTTGAGCTGAGCTGCCACCCGGATGGGTCATTGGATAGAGCATGTGCTCTTAATAACAAGGCTACTGGTTCGACTCCTGCATGGGATGGAGGCTACGCCCACCTGCAATTAAGACTGAACCTGGCACCTTGAGCTGAGCTGCCACCCGGATGGCTCAGTGGATAGAGCGTGTGCTCTTAATAACAAAGCTGCTGGTCCAGCTCCTGCATGGGATGGTGGCTATGCCCACCCGCAACTAAGACTGAACATAGCACCTTCAGATGAAAGGGCACGAGCTGCCGACGGGTGCCCTCCACAACCAAGATTGAAGAACAGCAACTTGGCTGGTCCCCTGCCCCAATTCAGCAATACTGTTCCCCTCCCCCAATTCCCCAATTAAAAAAAAAAAATAAAAGAGATTCAAGAAACAGAGAATTAACTGATGGTTGCCAGAGAAGACAGGGCCATGGGGAAAATCCAAAAAAGGTGAAGGGGAATCAGAGGTATAAACGTCTAGTTATGAAAAGTCTAAAGTACGGGATATACCAAATATATAAAATGCTCATGCAACTCAACACCAAAAAAACAAACAACCCAATTAAAAAATGGGCAGAGGATATGAAGAGACGTTTCTCCAAAGAGGACATACAGATGGCCAACAGGCACATGAAAAAATGTTCATCACTTAGCATTAGGGAAATGCAAATTAAAACCACAATGAGATACCACCTCACCCCGGTCAGAATGGCTACCATCAATAAATCAACAAACAACAAATGTTGGCGAGGCTGTGGGGAAAAGGGAACCCTGGTGCACTGCTGGTGGGACTGCAGGCTGGTGCAGCCATTATGGAAATCAGTATGGAGGCAACTCAAAAATCTGAAAATGGAACTACCTTACGACCCAGCAATCCCACTCTTAGGTATTTATCCAAAAAATCCCAAGACATTAATCCAAAAAAATATATGTACCCCTATGTTCATTGCGGCGTTATTCACAATAGCTAAGACTTGGAAACAACCAAAATGCCCATCGGTAGATGACTGGATTAAGAAACTTTGGTACATTTACACAATGGAGTATTATTCAGCTATAAAGAAGAAGGAAATAGTACCCTTTGCAACAATATGGATGGAACTAGAGAACATTATGCTAAGTGAAATAAGTCAGTCAGAGAAAGACAAATATCATATGATCTCACTTATACGTGGATTCTAAGGAACTGAATGGATGGGAGAAGTGGATGGAGATAGTCTCAGAGACACAGAGGAAGAACTGAGGGTTGCTAGTCGGGAGGGGGTGGGGATGAAGGAGAAGGGGAAGGGATGAGACAATACAATTGGGTAATTGTAATATGGCCACAGGGATAGAAAAAGACAGTCCGAGGAATACAATCAATAATGTTGTAAGCATTTCGTAGGGGGCCAGATGGACCCATGTCCTTTTGGGGAGTCCACTTCATAGTTGATGTAGAGGCCTGACCACCGCATTGTATTTCTGAGACTGATGTTGAGTAATACTGTATGTCAACTATAATTATATATACATATAACCTCGGGACATGGAGTAGAGTGCGGGAACGGATTCAATGGAATTGTAATAGATAAGCATGATATCGGGGGTGGGAGGGCAGTGGATGGGGGGAGGGGGGTTGTTACTTTGTGAGGGTGAAAAGGGTAACTATTGCATTGTTCTGTACACCTGAAACTAACAATAAAAAAAAAAATAATGAACAAAAAAAAATAAAATAAAATTCAAAAAAAATAAAAAAAAATAAAGTATGGGATATAATGTAGCCTAGGGAATACACTCAACAATATCATGATGCCCTTGTAAGGTGACAGATGTTACTTGAGTAGTATGGTGATCACTTTGTAAGATATGTAAATAAGAATCACCATGTTGTAAAACTGAAACAAATATAATATTGTATGCCACCAGTACTGTAAAAGTAGAAATACATACATACATAAAATATAAAACCGTTGATCCCATTTTGGACCACAATAAAAATTTTGATAACTCTTGCGACTGTTTCACTTTTCTCAACAATTATGTATTACCATTATAATGCAAAACCCACCATGGAGCTGTACAATGAGGAATGAATTAAAAGATTCCATTAGAGGGCCAGCCGAGTGGGGCGATGGTTAAGAACTGGCTTGGGACGTCAGAGGGCCCTGGTTCGGATCCCACATGAGGGCCAGTGACACTGCCCTCTACAGCTAAGATGCTGAACAACAGCTCAACCTGGAGCTGGGCTGCCATGAGTTGCTGGTGATGGCGTAGGCTGCAGCCCCTGCTGCAGTGGGTTGCTATGGGCTACCGTGTGTAGCCAGCAGCCAGCATGAGCGGCCAGCAGCCGCTGTGAGCGGCCGTCCAGAAGCCGGCAACTGATCTGCCTCGCCTGGGAAGAGCGCAATGATGGTGCCAACTTGGGCCAGTGAAACAATGTCCTCCGCAACTAGCCTGAAGAACAAAACGATAGCAACTTGTCTGTTCTCCTTCCCCCAATTCCCCAGAGCTGTTCCCATCCCCCTAAGTTCCCAATAAAAAAAGATTCCATTAGAGTTGACCTATAAAATTGTCAGAATATTTAAGGCAACCTCGTCTCCATCAACACAAGACTCATTATATATTTATTCCAGGAATGAACACATAGCTAGAATTGAAATTTAAATGTTATTATATATAAACTTAATTTCATACACTCACCTGTTTTACAGAACAAATTCTTCACCAAGTTTCTTTTTTCAAATCGTAGTATTAATATTAACTTTTGAACTCCCATGTTTCAAATCAAATATTAATGAGCAAAAACAACAAACAAGTCATCGTCAAGAGTATAAACGAGAAGTCACAGTTTGGGAAGGAGAAAAATTGCAAAAGAAATACCTGTAAAGTTCTACTATCCAAAACACATAAAGAAGTCTTCCAACTCATCGATGAGAAAACTACCAACCTCATTAAAACATGGGCCAAAGCCTTAAACAGGCATCTCCCTAGACAAGACATACAAAAGACAAAATGATATGTAAAAAGATGCTCAACATCATATGTCACCAGGGAAATGCACATGAAAACAACGACAAGAATCAAACACAGAGCAAGTTAAACCACATGACACACCTATTAGGAGGGGCCAGAACCCAGAACATGGACAATATCAAGTGCTGGTGAGGACGTGGAGCAGCAGGAACTCGCACTCACTGCCGGTGGGAATGCAAAATGCTGCAGCCTCTTGGGTACACAGTTTGGTGGCTCTTACACATCCTCTCACCATAAGATCAAGCAATTGTGCTTCTCCATAGTTTACCCGAAGAGTTGAAAACGTTTATCCACCCAATAGTCTACACGTGTGTTCACAGCAGCTTTATCCATAATTTCCAAAACTAGAAAGCAACCAAGATGTCTGTCAACAGGTGAATGGAGGAGTAAACTGAGGTGCATACAGACAATGGAATATTATTCAGTGCTATAGAGAAAGAAACTATCAAGCCACAAAAACACATGGAGGAAACCTAGATACATATTAAATGAAAGAAGACAATCTGAAAAAGGCACATAATGTATGATTCCAGCTATGACACTGCAGAAAAGGCAAAATGATGAAGACAGTAAAAAGTCCAGGGCTGGCCGGGGTTTAGGGGAGGGAGATACGAACATGTGGAGCACAGAGAATATTCAGGGCTGTGACACTACACTGCATGACACGTCATCATAAATGTTCCACATGCTCAGAATGGACAGTCCCACAGTGAACCCCAAGGAGAACTATGAACTCTGCGTGACAATTATGTGTCAATGTAGTTTCATCTATGTAACAAATGTACCTCTGTGGGTAGAAGGGACGTGTGGACAAGGGAGAGGCTGTGCATGTGGGAGGGGCACATGGGAATTCTCTGTCGCTTCTACTTCATTTTACTGTGAACTAAAAGTGCTCTTAACATAAAAGTCCTCCTCAGGCTCCTGCTTTTCCTAAATATCTGATCTCAGGTCCACATATCTTTCCAGTAGTTTGACATGCTCTTACGAGAACATAAATGTTTGCATCCACAGGTAAAAAACACCATATTGCTGCACAACAGCTAGGATGACCATCAAAGAAAAACAAACTATCAAAGGTTGGCAAAAATGCAAAGAAATCGGACCCTTATGCTCTCTTGAATGAAATACCAACTGATGAAAACAGTATGAAAAACAATATGAAGGTCTCTCAAAAAATTAAAAATAGAATTGTGCTATGATGCAGCCATCCCACATCGGCATACATTTCCAAGAGACTTCAAAGGAGGCTCTGCAAGAGCCATGTGCACACCCATGCACACTGTAGCATTATCCACAAAACCCTGTAATGCACAGAAGCAGCCCAAATGGCCATCGATAGATGAACGGGTGAAGAAATGTAGCATATACATACAACGGAATATTATTCAGCCTTAAAATAGAAACAGTTCCTCTCACCTGATACAACATAGAAAAACCCTGAGGACTTTTAAGTAAAGCTAACCAGTCACAAAACACAGATAACTATATGAACTCACTTATGTGAGTTGCCTAATGCAGTCCTCCTCATAGAACAAAAAGAAGGTTAGTAGCCACAGGCTTGGGGTGAAGGGAGATGACAAAGTGGTTGTTTAATGGGTACGCAGTCAGTTTTGCAACATGGAAATTTCCAGAGATCAGTTGCACAACAATGTGAATATACTTAACACGACTGGACTGTATAGGTAGAGAGTAGAATTTTAGTCACGTTTTACCAAAATTGAAAATGAGAAATAATATCTAAAAACCATAGTTACATTTCAAAAATTACTTTGAATTCAAAAAGTGGTTCTCTCACAAAGAGAATATGAAATCATCACTAAACAGATGTTAAATTAAGACTATTACCACAACTGCTTAACTGCAAAGGATAAGAAAAGCACTATTAACAAAAGACATAAACAACATGAGTCATGCACAAAGTTGCAGTAAAATGATACAAACATGCACATAATGTTAATGGCAATAGACATACACCTGATTTGTATGTGAATCAAATCTTACATTTTCTTAAGTGTACTGAGCTTAAAACTGTCATTCACATTCATATATAGAAGTAACATCCAAAACTGCAAGTAAATAAGTTTGAGGAAACTACCATAAAAAAGAAAACACATTGTTACAGAACTGCAACATGAGAATAAGAGACAACACATCCCAGAACTGTGAACACTACACAGATGTACTATTGAGGATCCTTCTGTAGAACTCATAAAGAGCAAGCATTCTCAATCATCAGAAGCATGTTGTACGGCAGGAAAATTTCCCAGACAATGCATTAGAATCATTCATAAACAGCTCTAAGGAAAATTTTAATAAAAAACCATTTAAAACACACTGAAGAAATTTTCTGTGATTAATATATTTTCCTTCTCTAACACAAAATAAATGGGCTGCAATCCATCATCCAGAGAGGAAAAAAAACCTTTCACTGCTAAACAAAAGTACAAGGAATTAATAAAATATCAGAGAATCAGGTATCTGGAAAATCTACATTTCAGATTAAGGTATACCATGATTGAGAGACATGCTGCTGAAGACAGATGACAAACTACATGATTACTTTTTGCCTGAAGTAAACTCAAATTGAGGAAGCAAACATTTTCCAAAATACAGGAACCTAATAATTCTGCAACTCATTTCTTACCAACGGATTTCATTTGAGCACGTCAGAATCTCAAGCCACTAATCTGACAGAGACCTATTTCAGAAATGGAAAACATAGAAGGCCCAGGGAGCTTTGGACTGAACAAGACAGAATTATAGCATGATAGTCATTAAGAAATCAGGGAACAACAGAGACCTCACTATACGTTGGACAATGTTCTAAGCTCCCCTATGATATTATTTTAGAATTCTGTGAGGTAAACAGATACATTGAAGTATTCTTACATGCAGGGATTGGGAGTAGAAACTCAAAATTTCTAATGTTAGCTCATACAAAGCAAAGGGACATTTTGAAGTGAAACCAAGATTGACAGTGTCTGACTTTCGGGAGATGCCTTGCACTGAGATGAAATTACTGAATCTGAACTTTGTAGAGTTATGTTTGACACATCATTTGGATTAGAAATTATAAAGCAGAAAATGTGTGACATCTGTATCCAGTACCCCTGGGATTTCTGCTCCAAATTCCAGGACCTCCACCACTTCTATCACAAACTCCTTACAAGAAGCAATAACAGAACTTTAAATATGGCTTCAGCGAGAATTCCTCAGCAGAGAGCACAGATTTTCCCCGGCCCCGAAGGCAATGGAACAGTAGCCAGCCCAAGGCGGCTCCCACAGTCCAGGGGGAACGGCATCAGCCCTCACTGCAATGTGACCCAGACCACTGAGCAGGATAGTCCCTAGAGGATGTAGGAGCACAGGACGTTGGACAGGACTGTCCCTTTGACAGCAACAGAAAGAAACGTGGACTTCTCACATCCTTTCCAATAAAGCGAAGCTTCCTAAACCACATCTTAAGGTCTGGCTTCCTCAGGGACCTTTGGCCCTCTCACCTGTGTCATCTGCTTCCTTCATTCCTACCTACCTGGGTGGATGGATACTGTCTTTTTTTGATTTACATCCCAGGTGTCCTTCATTCTCTCCAAAGAGGTGACCAGGTCTGGCATAGAAACAGCAAGATCTGTTTATTAGTAAAAGGAACATGAGTTTTGATGGAGATTCTCCAATTTCCAATCCAGTATGTGCTCAGGTAAAAGGAAAGGACACTGCAGAATATTAGAATATTCTAGAAATGGATTCCCCCAAAACAGTTATCTGACAGCACCTTTACTCTACTAGACAACATGGAAAGTTTTCAGATCCTGAGTTCCACTTCAAGGACATCATGAAGACTTCTTTTCTACACCAGCAAACCCCCAGTTGGTACTCAGAGCCGGGATGTGAAACTCGACCACACAGAGCAGAAGCACCCAGGAGATGCTGTACTGATGAAGGAAACACACGCCTGCGGTGGGGTAGGAGTTCTGGAAGGAAGTCAGCCTCACCCAGGGAGCGCAGGTTCCTGTAGTTCTCCAGCATCACGTCCATGTACAGTTTCCGCTCAGCCGGGTGCAGGCACTCCCACTCCTCCTGAGAGAAATCTATGGCCACATCCCTGAATGTCAACCGTCCCTGAAACAAAAGACACATTTACCATGTGGCCATGGACAAGGTCATAACATGACCCAATATGAAAACAGAATTTGGAGAACTGTTTTTGACCTAGAGAGTATCTGGAATTAGACGTTAAGGTCACTGACAGTAATATTCTCTAGTATATTTTCCAATGCTGAGAAAGAAGGATGACGTGTGATCCACAAACAACTGGACAGACTTTCCTTATCTGGAAGATAAATTTTTAGGCATCAACACAGGCATATGGGTTTTTGAGTCTTATATTTGTATCATACAAGATACATCGTGTACATTTCTTGGCTGGAAATGTCATGATGAGTTAGAAATGCAAAGTACTTCTCATATTTTCCCGGGGACAAGAAGGAACTGCACTGTTGTAAAAATGCAGATTCCAACTGAGGAGTTCGGGGGTGGGACTTGAGTTTCCACATTTAACAAACTCACTTTGACTAGTGACGCCAATGTCTCTGGTCCATGTGTCACACTGTTCAATAGCACAAAGGAAGAAAACAGGGTAAAGAATTCATTACATGACTTGGAAATGACAGAGTTTTATGGAATTTACACTTCTCATAGAAGCACAGCAACACAATCTTTTTTGAAAACCTGCTGTATACTAGAGAACGTTCTGTTTTGTAGATATTAATTCATAATGCACATACGTAATCTCAGAACGATATTATTCTTCCTCTTGTATGAGAATATTTTATGAAGCGTCCAGTAAATGGTAGAGCTTCGGTTTTACTCCAAGGTGTCTGGTGAAATTATCAAAAAGGTCCAGATCAATACGCATAGACAACCTTCATGAATGTTCATAGCAGTTTCCGTAACTCAGATGAGAAACAAGTGAAGCGTGAGAAGAAAGACTTGCTCAAACAGTGTTAAGATTTTATGTGCTCAGTCAGACAAACGTATGGGAATTGTGTGCACATTACAAGTGACTATGGAAGGAAATTTTCATGTCACTGAAATCACAATTATTTTAATTCTGTAAATATCAAAAATGTCTTTGTGGATGATACTCATTGTATTTTATATACACAACAGGAAGAGGAACATGCAATAACATAAAATGAGTTGTTTCTTTGAAAAAATTTGCGTATCTTTTCTGTTGAACTATACATTACAAATTTACCACATTTCAACACCTTAATATATGATTCTTGTAAACTTTCTTGAAAACACAAAACCTGATGAAGTAGAGAATGTCTGTGACATTAGTGTGGTGTTGCCTGACAGCTGAATTCTATGAACACGCCCCCCCCCCCCCCCCATTTAGCCTCTAATCCCATTAGCTATGAGAGAAAAGCCTCCTGTATGACCTATGACCAGAGGCAGTAATCTCTCTGAGGGAGTGCCTCGGTATGACCAGAGGCCGATAAGACTCCCTCTGAGGAGTGTCTCAAGGTGTATTGGGACCTGTTGGGACAGCTAACAGTTAATCTCCTCTGGGAGGACACAGTAACAAGGTGTCCTGGGGCTATGTGGTGGATATGTGAAGGCATAGCATATGCTGGAACATAATGGATATGTTAATAGATAAGGCTTTGAGGCACAGACCTCAAACTGGATGTTAATCTGATCAACAGCAGTTTTACTTCTCAATAAAAACCAAGGTGGCTCAGTCTGACTCTCTGAAGGCTGAGTCCCTTGGTCTCGCACTTAAATCTTACTTCTGTCTCTTGTTCTTATTCAAATCTGCGCCGCCCCTCTCGTGTCCCATTTGCCCTTGCCACACTGGACGTGACAGTGTGGAATACAATGAAAATTTACAGGAACAAGCCTCCACTCCAAAAGCCAATTATCTCTAGTAAAGAAAGCTGAGGGCCTTCATTTTCCAAAGTAGAGAAACTAAGAAGAAAACGGAGTTTCCAGATGAAATGTGATGGTTTTTGCGCATTATATATAAGTCCCTCCAGACCTTTATTAATGATAAAGAAAAAAATGTTAACCTTATAGTGAAGACAGGACCTCAACCAAGTGAAAACCAGGTGGAAGGAACAAATGGGAGAAGCACACGGAAGGACACACCATCACTGCTGTGATATTATTGGCACAAATGAACAAATAAGGAAATCATAATCTAAATCTGATCATAAAAACATTAGTTTTATGCAAATTTCAATGCACATATAGCTCCCCAGTTCTGTGACTCTAATAGTGCATTTAAACAGTATGTCTTTCTTACCAATCCAGTGAGTAAGTCGCTTCCAATTACACTTTTTTTCCCCCTCAGAACTTTTGGACTATTCTGAGCACTGAGGCCATCCTGGGTTGTCGTGCATGTTCTTATCCGTTTTACAGCCCTGATGCTGCAGTCACAGGACACACACCTACACCTCCCTTCTTCAGGACACCAAGCATCTGACCCTGCCCTATAGGGAAAAGCAGACATAACATGTGACCCGGGACAGAACACTTACCTGAGAAGTAGCCATTTCGTCCTCGTCCTCCTCCTACTCTGGGTTGTTTCCTCAGGAGACTTTCTGGGGAGAAATCACGTCTGCATCATGAGAATGTGCCTTCAAGGGCTTCGGCACAGGTCCTTCGTCTGCTTCCTCCAAACTGACAGGCAGAAGGACGTAGAAATGCTGAGAAAGTTGCCGTCTCTTGTCCTTTGTCACAGGACAGTCAGCGACAAGGAGCTCCTAAGTGAAGACAGAACTGTGAGTTTTTTCTTTCCTGTCTTCACGTGCCCTCCACTCACACAGACGTCTACAAATTCCCACAGCAATGAGAATGTGGGCTGCACTTCTGACCCCACAAACCCAACATAGCACCCCGCTACCTCCCCTTGACCAAAGCCTGCTCTCACTCTCAGAACTGTGTCCAGGAGCTCCCAGCTAATCCCTGGCCTCACCTGAGAGTCACATGAACACCTCACTTAAACAACAATGATGCTCTCACCCAGCTCCCCAGGGGAGGGCACAGGTGACAGCACTCCTTGAAATTCCCATGAGACCTAGGAGGAACCCAGATGAGAACTTTTATCATTAATGGGCATGCAGGTCTCTGGGGTGATCAGGACCCACTCTAAGGAGTTATGGTTCTGCAGGTCTGCAGGGGGACCCAGGAAATGGCATCTTTAAGTCTCTCTGGGGGTGCTGACCTGCTCCCCAGACCTGTTTCCTGTCACTGGGCTACAGATCTCACACTCCCCACACCTGAGACCTGGAGTGTGAGGGGTTGGGGAGGAACTTCTACAAGGGCCGGCTACCTGGGTGGATTTCCTTCCTCTTTTCCTGGAAATCACAGAGAATTAGTTAAAAACTATAAAATAATGAACACACATTTTGGTAATGAAAACTTTAAAAAAGGGTTAGCTATGGAAATATGCTGATCAAATTACTTCACAGGGAAGAGATGAGCTGCATGGGAGCCGAGTTTTAGGTCCATCCGGTCCATCCTTCCACATTTTCAGAGAATAGACAAGAGGGACTTGAGGAATCAGCTACTTGGTAGGTCCCAGCTCACTAATTTAACAAATCATGTAAACGGAAGACAAAAGCTGCTGAATATCAGCCTAACTCACCAAACTAGGTTCTCACCGCAGACATCCTCACCAAATGCACACTGAAGTAGCTTAATATTATTAATAAGTACCAGTGGATGTTTCAACATGATAAAGAGTAGAAAGAATGCTGGGCTTCTCTCTAAACCAGACACAATGTTATCAGAAGGGAAATCCTTTTGAATTTTTTTTTTTTACTGTAATTACTTCTAGGGTCAAAGTTTAAAAGAAAATTTAGACTACCTCATATTTAGAAAAAAATGATAAGAGCTGGTAATGTCACCAAAGTTTATATCATAACTTAATGACTATTTACAAAATAGCAGAAATTCTTCAGACTAAGATTTATCTCAATTTGCTTTTTATAAAAACAATGGAGCGAGGTAGTAAGAAAAAAGTAAATTCCATGTAAAAGAAAGAAGGACACAACACTTTTCATATTCCTTGAAAAGGCATCATGTGGTGACAGACTCAGTCATTTCTTGTCCCAGGTCACATCCCTCATGCCATCCCAGGAATGAGAAGGGACCCATGACTGACTGACACAGGTCTCTCCCCTCCCGCTGCATGAGGGTTGCACATGGAAACCATATGGTCATGAAATTAATTATTAAATGCAGTCTTATTAAACTGGAGTTTTGTAATTCTCATTCTCCTCTGTGTGACGAAAATGCAGCAAGTGTTAAATTGACTATAAAGCCAAAAATCAATATATCATGACTTCATCACCCACATCCCACCCGCTCATCACTCAGACAGGCAGGGGCTCCCCTTCTTCCTCTGATACTATATATTCCTGTCTATGGATCTGTGTGTCCCTCTTGTCCTGAATTCTCTCCACTTCTGTCCTCTCCTATCTCCCTCTCCCCTCCCGATTTCTCCCCTTCTCTCTATTCACTTCCCTGCATTTGTTCTGCAAAACTCTTGAAAGCTTTCATCTTCAGTTTCTCCTTCTCACTAATCTTTCTGATTGGTCCCCATCTTTCTCCCGTGATGCTTCCCCCATGACACTCTTTCCTGTTATACTTCTGTGACCCGACTCACTGACACCCCCAGCTTAGCTCAGTGCAGTTCCTCCCTCTGCTGTCACCCCCCACCCCTCCTTTCTGTTCCTGACTCGGCTCCCCCAGCTCTTCTCCTAACCCCTCTCTCCGTCTGAAATTCCCTGTCCTTTGTTGCCCCCACTTCCGCTAACCAGGGTCCCCTCTCCCTTTTAGCTCCCCTTCATCTCTGGAGCTCCTCCCTTCTCTCTATATTTCTCCATTTTCTTTCTCCTCTGGCTGCTTCTCCGAGTTACTCGTTCAGCCTTACCGTCACTTTACAAGTCTCTCCCACATCCTCTGTTTTCCCGCCTCTTTACGGACCCCGCACTGATCTTCCTGTCCTCTCACCTGTCTATTCCTCTCATTCTGTCTCCTTCTCGGGACCCCCTCACACCCCAGTTCTGCCGATTTCCTGGCCTGCCCTTCACAGTCACCGCTTCCACAAAGCCCCTCCCCGCGTGAGGGGGTGACCTGGTGACACTCAGCGGTGTTCCCTCCGAAATCCCACCACTCTGAAAAGTGTGCTCTTCCTGGGATTCGGGCCTCTTATTAAACCAGGATGAGGGGGGTCTCCAGGCGGCGGGGAGGGTCTGCAGAGCCCCAGGCAGGGAGGAGGCCGGGCTCCCGGGGCCGCGGGGCGAGGCTGGGGGAGGGGCGCCAACGGCTGGACTCCGTCTCCCGAGTCCGTCTCCCAGGACTTCACACCGCGCGGCGGAGCGCTGCCCGGTGGGGGGTTTTAAGCAGGAAAACAACGCGGCAGGCGGGGTCTAGTGGCCCGAAGGCGGACAGACCCCAGGGGAACGGCCTCAGTCTACCCGGAAACCCCCGCGGACCTTCCACGCGGCAGCGAAGCGGCCTGGGATCGGGAGGTCTCCCCAAGACGCCGGACTCACCGCTGTAGGGGGCGCAGGTGCGGGGACTTCAACGTCGGTACTGACCCCCAGGCGTCAGGAGTGTAGGACGGTGGACTGAGACGCTCAGGTTTAAACTAGAAAGACCGAAAGTCAAGAACGCCAGCGTTATCTTCGGTCCCAGACAGCAGCTTCCCGGTTTGCAACAAACTGCGCGTGCGTGCCGCGTGAAACTCGCGGACGGGGCGGGTCGTGATTCAATCACACTTAGAAATGGGCGGGGCGTGTACAGTGTGTAAGCCCTGAGGGAGACCTCAGGAGGGTGGGGCAGCGGGAGAGGGGCGGGGCTGGCGTATAGGCGGGGGGCGGAACCTGGGCTCCGCCTCGCTCTCTAGGTGCCTCTATTTTCCTAATTTGGAACCTGCGGAATTTCCGTCGCGTGTTGTATGGCAGGACTCCTTCATGCCTATTTCAAGTTGATGTTTCAAAGAGTTTAAGTAGAAGCTTATAGTTGAGTGTAACAGGTGTAAACGATTTTAACAGGTGTAAACGATTTTAGTCAAAACTTTTTTGCTAAGGAGTGGAGACCTGTACTTGATGTGTGTGTGTGTGTGGGGGGGATCTTTGGATCCAGGAATGCCTCTTGCAATTAGAATTTAATTAATGAAGGAGTGCCAATGTCAATCCTGGGGATGCGCACTTGAATATGAAAATTGCCTGAGGCATGTGAAAATTTAGGTCACCAACTACTCGTTTTTTAAAAAAAAGTAACATTTTTTTTTAAAGATTTTATTAGGGAATTGGGGGAGGGGAACAGCATTGGGGAATAGTGGGAAGGGGAACAAATGAGTTGATGTCCTTTTGTTCTTCAATCTAGTTGTGGAAGATGTCGCTTCACTGACCCATGTTGGTATTATCATTGCGCTCTTCCTGAGTGATCGGTGGCTAGCTGGCCAGCCACACTGCAGCCTATGCTGTCACCAGCGACTCATGGCAGCCCAGCTCCAGGTCAAGCTGTTGTTCACCATCTTAGCTATAGAGGGCGCAGCGTCACTGGCCCTCATTTCTGGGATCCAACCCTGGGCCCTGCTGTTCAGAGCTGGCATCCCAAGCCAACTCTTAATCAACATGCCACTTGGCCGGCCCAAAAAAAAGTGTAGCTTTTTAAAAATAGATTTAAATTGCATTGTTCTTTACCCGTTTCATTTCACAATTGAGATGAATAATAAAAATCTGACAAACTTTTGTGATGTAATTCATTTGTAAAAAATTTCTAAATATAAGGCGGGCCGAGTGGCTCAGTTGGTTAAGAGCTGGCTTAAGAGCGCGAGCTCTGAGCAACAGGGCCGCTGGTTCAATTCCCACATTGGCCAGTGATGCTGCGCCTGAGCTGAGCTGTCGCTGAGCTGCCAACAGGTGGCAGGATGGCTCAGCTGGTGTAACAACAAGATTGCCTGTTCGATGGTGGCCTATGCCCACCCACAACTAAGACTGAACTGGGCACCTTGAGCTGAGCTGCCGCCCGGATGGCTCAGTGGATAGGGCGTGCGCTCTTAACAAGGCTGCTGGTTTGACTCCTGCATGGGATGGTGGCTATGCCCACCCGCAACTAAGATTGAACACAGCACCTTGAGCTTAGAGGCCACAAGCTGCCGATGGACAGCCAGATGGCTACTGGCCCCTCCACAATGAAGATTGAAGAACAACAACTTGGCTGGTCCCCTTCCACAAGTCCCCACATTCTCCTCCTCCCCCAATTCCCCAATAAAATCTTTAAAAAAAAATTCTAAATATAATTTCAAAATCAGTGTACATTTACCCAAGAGTAAGTACAAAGAGCATTTTTCATATAAACATTCTTTTATATTTTAGCTCTTGTTTATTTTCTACTTTTGACGACGCTGTTACAGGTGTGGATAATAAACCTGTGTGAATGAAAGAGGGGTTCTGAGGAATGTAACCTCACTGAGTGATTTGATCATAAATTCCTAATTGGGCAGGTCAAGGTGGGTAGTCACGCCCCAGGCATGTAACTTTAATAAGAGGTTTTCTTTGCCTTAAGCAAGGAATGTAGGTTGTTACTATGCATCTATTGTAGGTTAACACACCTTTAAAGTATAACATAACTGTCCAGAGCTGGCTCAATAGCCGGGGCACCTGGGTGATCAAGCCAGGAACCTACCGAATGGTCCCTGAGAAGGATTGATCCACGCAAAGAATTGAGAAAAGAAAGTTGGGATTAGGAGGTTCACTAACTGCTGATGGCAGAGAGTGACCATATTTATTAAAAGGCGCACTGCTTATATAGAGAGTAAGTTCCTCTTTTACCAGGAATAATTTCTTAGCTAAGCATAGAGGATTTGGTAGGGGGTTTTTGGGGAATGAGAAACCAATGTTCCTCACGTAGGGGTTTGGAAGTGAGATAATCTCTTGGCAACAAGTTACATGATTACATAGCATAGACTAATGATATATTTTAAGTAAGGTGAAACTGAGGCAAATAGCAACTGTCAGCAAGTCCATGGTGGAAAGTTCCAAAGTTCATAAGTCCATAATTAAACAGTGACATCTGAGGGTCTGGTGGTTTCAGTTCAGGAACTTCTGCTTTTCCATGGCACAGGAGATGAATTAAGCTGTTTCTCCAGCAGTTCCTCTTTTTGCTGTTCAGCTAACATGAAGTTTTGCAGCCTTTTCCTCAGCACACAGAACATGGGGGTCTGCAGCCACCTGCCACTCTCCACTTGCAGTCAACCTAAAGTCTCAGTACTCTGAGATGGCTCCCAACACATAACCATGCCCCAGACAGCAAATATCTTAACTCACCTGTAATGCAATCCCTGCCTTGCTTTCTTCCACTTTTTTGTAATCTTCCTTACTTTCCACCCTTAATTTCAAATGCATAAAAGAAATTGCAAAACTGTCATTCTCTGGAGCATTTGAGATCTTGCTGCTGGGCAATTTTAGTCAGTTTTGGCTCAAATAAACTTTTATATTCTTTCCAGGTTTGGACGTTGCTCCTGTTGACACTTTATAGTATATAAATTCTTAAGGAAACGATTGAATTTGCTTTCACCTAAATACTTTTGCAATATTTTCTAGGTGCATTTGATGGGGATTTCTTTTATATGGACCCTGAAGAAAGTAAAGCAATATTATCGAATTTCCAAAGGTCTCCTTTATACCTTCAATAATCTGTTGTCGGAGAGTGGGCCCTTCTCGGTGCGAAGTCCAGGTCCTTGGTATCTCAAGCAAAGAATTGAAGGCGATACCAGGGCAAAGTAGTAAAACAGCAGTTTATTAGAAGAGATAGTACGTTTCAAAGAAATAGAAGTGGGTTCAAGCAGTAGAGAATGGCTCAAGGGCCCATTACTAGAAGAGAAATTACATTTCAAAGAGTTTGGAGTGGGCCACCAGCAAAGGCAAGGCTCAAAAGGCTCAAAAAAGGCGGAAGGGCTGGGACTCAAAAAAAAAAAAAAAGGAGGGGGTGCCTGACTGCCCAGGACTTGGAGTTTTTATTCCTTTTTCTCTAGAATGGGCTATTCCCCTCAGGGCATGGGACCACTTGATTGGCCCCTGTGATTGACAAGAGGTACTGCGCAGGTGCGAGTGACTGGTCTTGTCTAGTTGGGTATTTTGTGCCCATTTGTTCTCCCACAGGGATAGATATTACAATACAAAGGGGAGTTTTGGTTGTAGCGGGGATGTCCCCTGGGCCATGGCATTCTGTGGGACGTGCAGGAATGCAGAGACCCAATGCCTGCCTCTAAATGCCTGCCTACTTTTCCCTTTGAGAGATGTGATCCCCATTAAATCTCTAATGGGAAGCTTAGAGACAGGAGGTCTTTTCTTCTGTATCTGTTTCCTGCTAGGCAGGGGTGTAGAGCTGTTTCTGCCTATTGGGGGATTCACGGAACTCTCCCCTAGCTGACCTCAGATGAGAGGAAGGGGTCTTGAGATCCGCCTAGAAGACCTTGTTGGCTTCTTCGGTTGTGACTGGCAATCTTACTGGGGTATCAACTGTATCCCCGGCCCCTGAATGAGGAAACATAAATTGTAATTAATAAATCTGTTAGCTCTTATGAAACCTGTGGCCATTCAGGTGTAACGGGTCACTCAGATGGCGTCAATTGTCTGGGCCCAGAATGGGTTTAGAAAGAATCATTAGGCTTACTGACCTGGGGAAATGTTAAAACCTATTTAGTCTCTGGGAGGGAATTGTCCAAGAGTTAGGTCCTGAATGGCTTGAGGAATGTTGGGAAGTCACAAGCTTTTAAAAACGCAGGGGTAGGAGATTACTATGAACAATCTACTGTTTAGGATTCAGAAACTGATTTACAGACAATCAAGAAGCAGAGGGTAGGAGAATTCTAGGATTCAGGCTAGGAGCAATCTTTAGCCTAGGATTCACAAACTGATTAGAAAAGTAATCAAAGCCAGGAGCTAAGGAGCTAAGAAACTAGGGAGGAGACTTAACATTTCTATACTTAACATTTCTATAGGAAAGAAAACTTCAGTTTTTCGGGGAGAAGGGTGGCTACTCAGTTGGCCCACAAGAAATCTTTAAGGAAATTCACCATGAAATATGTTTTCAAATCTTTACATGTGGGAGACTTCCCTCCAGTAAGAATTTTTTGATGACATAAGCCAGGGGTCAGCAGACTGCAGCTGGCAAGCCACATGCCGCTCTTTGGGTACGTTCTGTCTCAAAAGTTTGCCGACCCCTGGAAGAGCCAATCCTGTCCCTCACAACAATTTAAAAATTATTCAAGAGCCATAAATATATTTTTACATAATCAACATTATGTGAATAATATCCTTTAAAAATTTTATAAATGAAACTATGATAGTTTTCATTTTCAATTTTACTTCAGAGCCTACGGCTCACAAGCCGCAGTTTGCTGACCCCCTGGCAGCTCTTCTGTCTCAAATGTTTGCCGACCCCTGAATAAGGCATTTTGGATAAAAATTCTTTTAACATATATTAACTTTAAAAGATATCACTGACATTTTTATTTATGATGTTTCACAAGATTCAAGTGTTATAGCCTTTTGATGTTCATTACATTTGAATTACCTATATTTAGTAAGGTTTGAACATCGTTACTCATAATAGATGTAAGATCTGATTCCAAAATTAATATTTTGATGGTCCCTCGAGGATTAAATTTTAGGTAAGAACTTTGCGGCACTGTGGACCAAAAAAAAGGGTTTTATGGAAAGTAACCTCACACGGTGATCTGATTATAAATTCCTAACTGGGTGGGTGGTCATGCCCCAGGCATATATAGCTTCTTTACTAAAAAGTTTATCTTTGCCTTAAGCAGCCCTGTCCATTGTTTTTGTGCATCTAGGTTAATACACTTTTTTTTTTTTTTAGATTTTATTGGGGAATTGGGGAAGGGGAACAGTGTTGGGGAATTGGGGGAGGAAAACAGTGTTGGGGAATTGGGGAAGGTGACCAGCCAAGTTGTTGTTCTTCAATCTTCGTTGTGGAGGGTGCCAGTCGCCATCTGGCTGCCCGTAGGCAGCTCGTGACCTCTTAGCTCAAGGTGCTGTGTTCAAATCTTAGTTGCAGGTGGGTGGAGCCACCATTCTATGCAGGAGATGAACCAGCAGCCTGTTGTTAAAAGTGCACACCACTGAGCCATCTGGGCAGCATGCCACTCAGCTCAAGGTGCCCAGTTCAGTCTTAGTTACGGGTGGGCATAGCCCACCATCAAACAGGCAATCTTGTTGTTACACCAGCTGAGCCATCCTGCCACCTGTTGGCAGCTCAGTAACAGCTCATCTCGGGTGCAATGTCACTGGCCCATGTGGGAATCGAACCGGCAGCCCTGTTGCTCAGAGCTCGCGCTCTTAAGCCAACTCTTAACCAACTGAACCACTGGGCTGGCCCACACACCTTTGATAAGGCCCCTTTCAGACCCTCATGAGAGCACATAATCTTAACTCGCCTGTAATCCTATCCTTGCATTGCTTCCTCCCATCTCCATGGAATCGTCCTTACCTTCCCTCCTTAATCTCAAATGCAAAACAAACAAACTGGAAACTATTATTCTTGGAAGCATTTATCTCAGTCTGTTGAGATCTTGTTCCAGATGTATCCTCTTTTTTGCCCAAATAAATTTTTACAAACATTCTCTACAGTTTTGGAAGTCCTTACATTGACAACACACATTATACTTTTTAGATTTCTCTTTGGGATTTCCTTTTTTTTTTTTTTTTTTTTTTTTTAAGATTTTTATTGGGGAATTGGGGGAAGGGGAACAGACAAGTTGCTGTCCTTTTTGTTCTCAGTCTACTTGTGGAGGACGTTGCTTCACTGGCCCAAGCTGGCATGGTCATTGCGTTCTTCCCGGGCAAGGCAGATCAGTCGCAGGCTTCTGGACGGCCGCTCACGCTGGCTGCTGGCTACACACGGCAGCCCATGGCAACCCACTGCAGCAGGGGCTGCAGCCTACACAGTCTCAGTAGACTCATGGCAGCCCAGCTCCAGGTTGAGCTGTTGTTCAGCATCTTAGCTGCAGAGGGCAGTGTCACTGGCCCTCATATGTGGGATCCGAACCGGGTCTCTCTGGTGTCCCAAGCCAGTTCTCAACCATCGCGCCACTCGGCCAGCCCCTCTTTGGGATTTCTTTACTGATGTTTAGCAACGTTTGACTCTTTGTTAAATATATTACCCCATTCGTTATAATTTTAAGATTTCTCTCATAATGAATTTCTAATGATTAGTGAAGATTCTTCCTGTCTGAAGTCCTTCCAAATTCATTACATTTGTAAAATTGTTTTTCTAGTGTGTCTAACTGTGGTATTTTGTTATCAAGAATGAATTATATTTTTCCATTTTTATTGCAAATATTGGTTTTGACACTACAGAGATTCTTTTAAGAAGTGAAACTAGGGCCGGCCGAGTGGCGCAATGGTTAACAACTGGCTTGGGATGCCAGAGGGCCCCGGTTCGGATCCCACATATGAGGGCCGGTGACACTGCCCTCTACAGCTAAGATGCTGAACAACAACCTGGAGCTGGGCTGCCTTGAGTCGCTGGCGACGGTGTGGGCTGCAGCCCCTGTGGCAGTGGGTTGCCATGGGCTGCCGCGTGTAGCCAGCAGCCAGCGTGAGCGGCCAGCAGCCGCGGTGAGCGGCCGTCCAGAAGCCGGCAACTGATGTGCCTCGCCCGGGAAGAGCGCAATGATGATGCCAACTTGGGCCAGTGGGGCGACGTCCTCCACAACTAGACTGAAGAACAAAACGACAGCAACTTGTCTGTTCCCCTTCCCCCAATTCCCCAGCACTGTTCCAATCCCCCCAATTCCCCAATAAAAATCTTAAAAAAAAAAAAAAAAAAAAAAAAAAAGGTATATTAGACTACACGTAGCCTTTAAAAAAAAAAAAAAAAGAAGTGAAACTAAGTAACCACTTTGACAGATAGCCTTTTTTTTTTAGCTGCTTAATAACTTTATTATTGTCTATAATGAAAAATCTTCATAGAAAACTGTTTGGTTTATTAGCTCTCAGCAGCCCGTTCCTGAGCTCTGAGGAAGCTTGCCTTCTTCTGCGCTACCCGATCTTTCTTCTGGGCAAGCGACATTTTGGGACGGTTCCACCTCTTCTTTTTAACTTCTCTCTTGGGCTTCTTCTCATAGACTGAATTCTCTCGTATAGCAACATGAGCTTTTTTATACATCTCCTCCATCATGTCTGGAGTTACGTTGTTCTTTATGTACTGAGAGAATTGTTTCTTGTAAGCGTCTTCATCTTCTTCCATTAGATAACGCATATAATCTGCAACATTCTGACTCATGATGTGTTTCCGATGTACTTCTGCATTGAATTCCTTGCTTTCTGAATCATAACCAGGGAATCGTTTAGTATTAGCTTCTAAGAATGAACGGCCTACAATCTTATTTCCAGTTGAAAGTTTAGAAATCTGTCAGAAGCCTTTTTCTCAAACTTTTTTCCTGGAGTCCATTTTTCCATAACTCAGTTAAGCAATTTTCTTTCTGTGAGGGATAGACAAGCCTCTGTCCACGGCTCCCTTCAGGGCCCCAAAAACTTTATTTCCAGTAGTAGTTCTGGCAAGCCCTGCATCCAAATAGCAGGTGAAGGCACCAGGTTAACCATCAATGCTTTCCACATTGTATTCATCTCCAGTCACCTCCACTTGACCTTCATAGATCTTGTCCATGCCAAACCTATTGAGAAGCCTGCGGGCCAGCAGCAGGCCAGTACAATATGCTGCAGCATAATTTGTCAGGCCAACCTTCACACCGTATTTTGGGAGTTCATGAGCATAAGCTGCACAAACTATCATATCTCCTTCTATACGGGCATACACAATCTGACAAATGATATCTCTGTTGGTTACACGAACAATCATCCTATATTTGGGTGTGTTGTACTTATTTTTATCCTGGATTACCAAGCGTTTCCTGGCATAGTAATCAGTTTTACCCTCACGACGTCTTCTAAATTTCACTTGGTATCTTTTGAAGTAGGCCTTATTCTTCACAACCTTAACAAATCCCATCCTGCTGAACAGAGACCAGCGTCCGCGGCTCGCCACAGACCTACAGGCCCAGCTCAGCTCCGGGAAAGAAAAGCTGACAGATTTCTTAACTTGATTACATTTATAATATACATCCTCAGATTTAACTCTGCCATTCACCCTGATGTAAATGAAAAGTAATCCAATCCTATTATAAAATCATCCTATGAATTTGTTTCCTTCAGATTTCCTTTTAAAAAATAGTGTTGTGGATAGATCTGAGGGTCTTTTGAAGGTAGATTATGGAGATTATAGGGTATTATGGAATATTGCCCACCAGCCAGTCAATGAAAAATATCCAGCCTAGGAGAAAATTTATAAGAATTTATTTGAGCCAAACTGACAACAATTGCCAGGAAGCAAAATCTCAATGGACTGAGAAAATGCTACAGAAAATGGCTGTTTTGCAACTTATTTTATACATTAGAATCAAAGGAGGAAGGTTACATGAAATCTACTGGTTGTAGATTACGGGGGTGGGAGAAAGGAAAGCAGGGAAATCTCTGGGATTGGATAAAAAGTAAAATGGAGAGACACACACTTCTTTTACATTGGTGGGTATAGCATAATTAATAGCATTTTACAGCACATAGAAATAGTATTTGGGGAACAAGATAACAATGAAGGATATTGTAGTTTCCTGCTCTGGTGTTCTTCCAGGCATGGCCATTAAGCCTCTGGGCCCTTTCCCTCACTAGTATAACCCTCTGGACAGACAGAAGCAATGGCCACGCCTTGACTAAGGGTCACAAGTTAAGCTAAAGATAACATCATGGCCTAAGTTGTGTTTCAGCTCCTGAGCCCTGAAGTGGACAACACCCTGGCCACATCCTCAGGAAACCAGAGTGAATGATGTGGAAGCCAACCTCAAGACCTGAACAAATTGATGAGACGATCAAGAGTTAACAGAATGAGCTCTTGAGCTGGCAGGAATGAGCTTAAAGATTAACTGCTTGGGTCTGAATCCCCTGGCCAGCACTGCAACTGCAAGCTGACAAGCACCTTACATCCACATAGGTGGGAACAGAACAGTTCCCAATCGCAACAGCAACCCCCTGCAAGCTGACATCCATCATAGATGGAAACAGGACAGTTCTCAAGGGGAGACAATTGTAACGGCACCCCCCGTGCAAGCTGACAAGCACCCCACATCCTGCATGGAAAAATATGAAATCCCAGCACTCCTCATCGACGCAGCTGTCTCCATCAGACTCTGCCCTGGCAAACTTCTGCCAGTATCTCTCTTACCCAACCCTCTGACTTGGTAGCTCTTTCTGTAAACTGCCCAGGCTAAACTTTTTTTTTATAATATATTTTTAAAAGATTTTTATTGGGAAATTGGGGGAGGGGAACAGCGTTGGGGAATTGGGGAAGGGGAACAGACAAGTTGCTGTTCTTTTTGTTATTCAGTCTAGTTGTGGAGGACGTCGCTTCACTGGCCATGTTGGTATTATCATTGCACTCTTCCCAAGTGAGGCAGATCGGTCGCTGGATACTATACAGCAGCTCACGGTGGCTCTTGGCAGCTCATACCAGCTGCCGGCTGCTCACACTGGTTTCCAGCCACTCATGGTAACTTATTGCAGCCTACGCTGTCGCTGGCGACTCATGGTAGCCCAGCTCCAGGTTGAGCTGCTGTTCCCATCTTAGCTGTAGAGGGCACAGCGTCACTGGCCCTAATGTGGGATCTGAACCAGGGCCCTGCTGCTCAGAGCTGGCGTCCCAAGCCAACTCTAAACAAATGCCCCATTCGGCCGGTCCCTGGCAAAACTTCTTTTGCCAGAACTCTTTCTCTCACTTTTTGACTTTCAATAAATCTTTTCTTACTCTTGTAGAGTTTTGCGAATGCTTCCATGTTATGCAAACGACCAGGTGTTAATTCTACACCAATGCATTTTGGTGCCGATACTAGGGAGCTTGAATCTACTTCCCCCTCTCTGTGAATGACCAGGAGTTAATTCTACACCAATACACAAATTACCTCACTCTTGACCCATCTAGAAGACCCATGACCCCAAACCTCTTGCTCATGATGACTTGTGATCTTTGCTCTATAAAACCTCTTGTCTGTAAACCATAGAGGAATTGGGCTTTTGAGCATTAGCTCCCTGTTCTCTTGGGTGGCACTATTCATAATAAAATGGCCAATATTTTCTCCACTGCAATTCTCTGTGTTTAGTACTAGTGCCAGGGTGGACAAGCTCTGTTCAGAAACATTACAAGCATTTTGTTCCCATTGATTGGTGGGGACAAACAGTTTGGCTAATTTTTTGTAAGACAAAAAATGGGAATTTGTAGGGTTTGGGGCTGACTCTATTTCAGGTAAGTGGGGGGCTATCCCCAAGTCCTACCTGAGTCATATTAAAAAAGGGTGGTTCTGCAATGGAATACTATTCAACCATATAAAAGAAGGAAATCCTTCCATTTGTGACAACATGGATGAATCTTGAGGGCATTATGCTAGGTGAAATGTTAGAGAGAGAGACAAATACTATATGATCTCAATTATATGTGGAATCTAAAAGAAAACCCAAAAAACAAAAAAATGAAATCAAGCTCATAGACACAGAGAACAGATTGGTGATTGCTAGAAGGAGTGGAGTGGGGAGGGGGGAAAATGGGTAAAAAGAGTCAAAAGGAACAAATGCCTACTTATAAAATAAGTCATGAAGATGCAATGTACAGCATGGTGGCTACACTTAATAATACTGTATGGCATATTTGAAAGTTGCCAAGAGAATAGATCTTAAAAGTTCTGATCATAAGAAAAAAAATTGTGTTAACTATGTGTGGTGACAGGTTTGTTGGTTTTTTTAAAGATTTTTTTATTGGGGAATTGGGGAAGGGGAACAGAAAAGTTGCTGTCCTTTTGTTCTTCAGTCTAGTTGTGGAGGACGTCCCTTCACTGGCCCATGTTGGTATTATCATTGTGCTCTTCCCGGGTGAGGAAGATCCGTCGCCGGCCTCTGGATGGCTGCTCACGGCGGCTCTTGGCAGCTCACACCGGCTGCCGGCCGCTCACACCGGCTGCCGGCCACTCACGGTAGCTTTCGGCAGCCCACTGCAGCTCCACTGCAGCTTACGCCGGTGCCGGCAACTCACAGCAGCCCAGCTCCAGGTCAAGCTGTTTTTCACCATCTTAGCTGTAGAGGGTGCAGCATCACTGGCCCTAATGTGGGATCCAAACCGGGCCCCACTGCTCAGAGCTGGCGTCCCAAGCCAACTCTTAACCAATGCGTCACTCGGCCGGCCCAGGTGTTGCTGTTGTTGTTGTTTTCTTTATAGACTTATTGTGGTGACCAGTTTGCCATATATACAAATAGTGGTTCATATATTGTACACTTGATACTAATATAGTGTTGTATATCAATTATCCCTCAATAAAATAAATAAATAAGACATTTTAGGAAAAAACAACATGAATCCCTGGAGAACTTCTTTAACTGTTGCTGTTCTCCAGGATTATAAGGCTCAGATAAATTTCAGTATGGTCACTACCGATTATGAAACTAAGCAGAGTTCAAAAAGAGGTAATAAAAACAAATGTGATGCTAGAGAAAAAGGAATCTTAACATCTTAGACTAATAATAATCCACATGAAGTTGCTCAGGGATTCCGGTTATACACCTTGAATGGCATTAAAGGGCATGTTCATTATGGCTGTGTGGTGTTGTTTTTGTCACATACAAGAGCCGCCGTTAAATTTTGAAAGGTGTTCCTAAAAACTATATTCCTGAAGGGGACTGAATGGGAGTTGGAGAATGTTGGATTTCAGTTGACAGGTTACATGGAGCTCGTGCATCGTATTCCCACACAAGATCCTCTGGCCCTGAAGACAAGGGTCAGTTAGTGTAAACTGGCAGAACAGCCTCTGGGGACCTGGTGATAGGACTGATCTTATCATACAACATTTGGAATCCTTGGAAATTTCTCTCTTCTTTACATTACCACTTCCTTTATTTTACTGGGTGCAGATTAAAGTCCACAGATTTGATGCTTAGGCATCTGTCTATAGCCAACTCTTTTAGTCCTTCCTTCTAAAGGAGTTTCCCAGACCACAGCAGCTCTTAGTTTGAAAAATTTCCTCAATGATATGGGATACAAATTGTTTTCCATCTTTACAGAGTGAGCCTTTTAGAGGTGGAGCCTTGTTGGATAATGGGTGTGGCCACATCCTTGCCAAGTGAGGAGGAGAAACAAAGATGGGAATCACATGGCGACAACAGGGTTGTGTGAGGGACCTACCCTCAACTATTCCCCCAAACTACCTTGACTCCCCAGGTTCTTGCACCCCTTCCACTCCCATGGACCATGTGGAGTAACAGGAGAATCTGTGGTGTGACTGCCTGTCCACATGCGAGGGAAGCTTCTGCCCCCAAGAAACCTGGAGCATGAAGGTGTTTACATTACAGCTTTGTTTGCAAATTAACCAAGGGTAGCAATGGAGGACTGATTAGCAGTCTGCAATGGAAATGAACAGGAGTCTTTGAAAATGATGCCACAAATACATGGTTGATGATACACATGGAAGTCATCATATATGTTAAGTGATAAAGCAGATTACAGCTAAATGCACAGATCAGAATTTGTTTCTTTGTTGTTTGCCTGTGATTTTGTGTGACTGATTTTGTGTCACTATGTACTCATCCTGGTGTATGAGTGTGTGCAGGGGTTTTGTGAATTGTGGTGTCACAGATTGTTGTTTCCACCCCCACTTTAGGTACTTGTATTTTCTCACATCTTGAAAGTGCATTGATTGAGGTACATTTTTAAAAAGCCTTTCTTTGAGGGCTTTGAGTCTTTTAAAACGTTACCTCAAATAAGTGTTTCATACTCCACATATCACTGTAGTTTACTTTAAAAAAAATTTTTTATTGGGGAATTTGGGGAGGGAACAGCATTAGGGAATCAGGGAAGGAAAACAGACAAGTTGCTGTCCTTTTGTTCTTCAGTATAGTTGTGGAGGATGTCGCTTCACTGGCCCATGTTGGTATTGTGATCATTGCACTCTTCCTGGCTGAGGCAGATCAGTTGCCAATCATGGGACTGCTGCTCACGGTGGCTCACGGCAGCTCACATCGGCTGCCGCCCACTCATGCTGGCTGCCAGCCACTCACAGTAGCTTACAGCAGCCCACCACAGCCTCACTGCAGCCTACACTGTTGCTGGCAACTCACTGAAGCCCAGCTCCAGGTCAAGCTGTTGTTCACCATCTTAGCTGTAGAGGGTGCAGCGTCACTGGCCCATGTAGGATCCAAACCAGGAGCCCTGCTGCTCAGAGCTCGCGCTTCCAAGCCAACTCTTAACCAACGAGCCACTCGGCCAGCTCCATAGTTTACTTTTTTAAAGACTTTTTTAGAGCAGTTTTAGGTTCACAGCAAAATTGAGAGTAAAATCTTTCCAAAGTAAATCTTTCCAGAATAAAATACGGCAGAAACTTTTGTTCTTTAAAAAAAAAATTTATTGGGGATTGGGGAAGGGAACAGTGTTGGGGGATTGAGGAAGGGGAACATTGTGTTTTTCCAAGTTGTTGTCTTTCAATCTTAGTTGTGGAGGGTGCAAGCTCAGCTCCAAGTCCAGTTGCTGCTTTCAATCTAGTTGCGTGGGGGGCACAGCCCACCATCCCATGTGGGAGTCGAACGAGCAACCTTGTTGTTAAAAGCATGTGCTCTCACCAGCTGAGACATCCAGCCACCCGTTGGCAGCTCAGTGGCAGCTCAGCTTGGGCACAGCTTGCTGGCCCATGTGGGAATGGAACTGGCAACCCTGTTGCTCAGAGCCCACACTCTAACCAACTTCACCACCTGCCCGGCCCTGGCAGAATCTTTTGTAACAGAATTTTTACATGTCCTAATTTACTAGAGGGACAGTGAGGAAGAGGTGGTGTTCCTGGAGCCCAGCAGCCAAGGCCATCATTTGAGCAAAGACACAGCCCTGATTTACATGCCATCTGAGGCAAACTAGGAAAGGGACAAAGTCCCTGGCCTCTTCTACTCTCTCCAGTCTCTGCCAGGACCTCCCGGTGATTGTACTTGCCCAAT
Organism: Hipposideros larvatus; assembly: GCA_031876335.1. Taxonomy (NCBI): domain Eukaryota; kingdom Metazoa; phylum Chordata; class Mammalia; order Chiroptera; family Hipposideridae; genus Hipposideros; species Hipposideros larvatus. Next base: position 30,080,876 of record CM063099.1, read on the forward strand.
GGAGTATAGGCTGGGGAGTGGCCCTGTGTTCACTGCAGAGCAGGTGATATGTGGACAATGGGTCAGAAAAATTACAAGCAAATGAGGGGCAGAGATTTAAGACAGAAAAACCACTGCCAGTTATACCCGCCAGGTGGGCAACTTGGATAGAATAGAAGACCAACCCACAAGAACTCTCTCCAATACCAAACACCTCTGTCCAGTGAAAAAGAGTCACACGTCCTCTGTCCTGGTCAATCCTGGGACTAAGTTACTTACCACTACTCTGAAGTCATGATCTGCTTCAGGTGGCCTCTTATCCTACAGATTTCTCAAGAAAACTAAGAAACCACTGCCATATTTCTCCAATATGCCCAGGGGTTTGTTTCTTCCTCCACACGAAGTGAGAAGTAAGGGCTCCCCAAAGGGTTGGACCACTGGGTTAGAATGACTAGTCACAGGGAAATGAAGTGATTTTTTAAAAAAAATAGCTTCTTCAGAAAGGAAATTGTTGCCTGACAGCCGATTTCTAATAACATGCCCCCCCTGCATTTAGCCTCTAATCCCATTAGTTAAGAGAGAAAAGCCTCGGTATGACCGGAGGCTGCAATCTCTCTGAGGGAGAGCCCCGGTATGACCGGAGGCCAATAAGGCTCCCTCTGGGGAGTGTCTCAAGGTGCGACTGGGACCTGTTGGAATGCTAACAGTTAATCTCCTCTGGGAGGACACAGTAACAAGGTGTCCTGGGGCTATGCAGCGGATATGCACGAAGGCATAGCATTTGCTGGAACATAATGGGATATATTAAAGGAAAAAGGCTTTGAGGCCCAGACCTCAAACGGATGCTAATTTCATTGACAGCAGTTTTACTTCTTTGAAAATTCTCAATTAAAAGCCATGCCCTGACCCGATTCGGGGCTCAGTTTTCTCTGACTGAGTCCCTTGGTCTCGCTCTTAAACTTTACTTCTGTCTCTATCTCTTTATTCAATCTGCGCCGCCCCTCAAGAGAAACCCATTTGCCCTTGCCACTCTGGACATGACAGGAAATCACTATTCCAAGAGAGATCAGCACCCCGATGTTTATTGCAGCATTATTCACAATAGCCAAGTCATGGAAACAACCTAAGTGTCTATGACCAGATGAGTAAATAAAGAAATGGGATCTATAGACACAGACACAATGGAATACTATTTAGACAAAGAAAGAAGGAAATCCTGCTGTTTGCAATAGGTGGACCTTGAGGGCATTATGCTAAGTGAGATATGTCAAAGACACATACTGTATGATTTCCTTCACATGTGGCATCTAAAAAAAAACACACACAAATGAATAAACCAAACAGAGTTGAAACAGATCCATGGATATAGAAAACAAGCTGATGGTTGCCAGTGGTGGGTGTATGGGGGGGGGTGGAAATAAAAAATGATAAAATAAATAAAAATGGAGAAAGTATTACCCACAAAACAGTGTACAGACCCAATATCTAATAGTAAAAGGTAACAAGTCACTTGGGGTATGCAATTATGATAAGTAATAAAGGCAAGCATGAAATGTATATGATAAAACATTTATTTTTTGCAAAGGTACAAAATGATAAAGCTTCATTAAAAGGATTTACATTATAATCAACCTATAGCTATCTATAGCTAAATATAGTCAATTTATTACTTAAATGTTTAGAAAAAATTAATGATGAAAAATAAAAATGGTACAAATGCAAAAGAAACCCCCAAAACATTGTTTAGAATTAATATGTTTGCTTATCTACACCTATAGGAATGCCTTCCTTCTGTTGATGTAATTGTTTTCTTTCCCTTTCTCATAACCCCTTGCTTTCACCTCCTAATTGGAATACTATTTGGGTTTCTGCCTGAATCAGTGCTTCCCAAAACAGCTATTCTTCTTTATCTCAAATAAATTCTTGTTGCCTCTTATTTTGGCCTCTTATTTTTAGGTTAACAGTGACAATGCTTACAGAACTTTTAAAATGTTGCATATTTATAAATATTGCCTTTGTAGGTTGGTGCATAATTAGAAGGATTATAAAGGGTGGGAAGGGCAGGCCCTCTTTTCCAGCCATCCAAAGGTATGGAGATATAACTATTCTGTGTAAGGACATGTTATTGATGATGTCACAGAGATGGCAGCGTGAGGAGTGCTTCTTGAAATCTACTCTGGAAGTTACAACAAATTGAAACAGCTATTATTCAACAAAAGACTTTCTGTGCCATCACACAAGTACACCTGAGAGACCAGCACATTGAATCACCTGAAGGTGGGCAAATCAGAGGAGTGGGGGATAGAGGGAAGGGTGAGGTGCAAAGATGCAGCCCAAGGGGCTTATTGACGAAAAATATCCAGCCTAAGAGAAAACTTATAAGAGTTTATTTGAGCCAAACTGTCGACGACTGCCAGAAAGCAAAATCTCAACGGACTGAGAAAATGCTCTGCAAAATGGCGGTTTGCAGTTTATTTTATACATAAAATCAAAGAAGGAAGGTTACATGAAATCCATTGGTGATAGATAAAGTGGGTGGGAGAAAGCAAAGCAAGGAAATCTTTGGGATTGGATAAAAGTACATTGGAGGGACAGGTACTCCTCCCACACAGATGGGTGCTGGATAGCTAACAGTTCGCTCTTTACAGCACATAGAGATGTTAATCAGGAGATAAGCATAGTAATGAGGAATTTTGCAGTTTTCAGCTCTGGTCTGAAAAAAGGATTAAAGATGTTATCTTAGGTACAGAAAGACAACAGGACCACTGAAAAGGCACAGATTAACTTAATGAGGAAGCTGAAGATGTGACTTCCCACCATGGCCCACTTCGTTAAAAATGTTTATGTTCACACCATCCTCTGAGGTTATTTTCAGTCTCCTGAGCTTTTCAGGTTTAACATGTGGCCCCTTTTCTGTCCACAGGCTGCAGGACACAGACCGGAGCTCACTGCAGCTTTGGGAGAGGGAAGAATTCAGACCGCAGGTGCACTCCCTCTGGCCCACAGTCCTGCCTGAGGAATCAACCATTTAAGACAGCTGAATCCAGCATTCAGGGCAGAGAATTTGGGTGAAAACTATGGTTTAAGCTCTCACGGCCAGGCAGAAAACAGAAAACAGACACGAAGCCTGTCCACCCCGCCCCCCCTCCCTCCCAGTGTTAGTTACAGGCTCCAGAAGAAATGGTAGCAGTGTTGGATTAAAGAACAAAATATCTACAACCCTGAGAACTGTACCAACAGTCCCACGCACTCCAGCAAAACAGAAAGAGCTGTGGGGGTGAAACAGCTCTGGGCTGGTCAGAGCCACAAATGCACCAGCAGCCTCTCACAGCTCACCCTGCCCCCACCTTTCTGGGCGGACCCCTGCGGGGCAACCAGAGCAGCTGAGACACACAAGCTCAGGATTGGGCTATAGGGGCAGTATTGGGATTTCACAAACTCTGGCTGTAGTGCTCTCAGTGCATTTTTGCCAGCAGGAGCAGAAACTGTACTGATTTTGTAAAACCTCCGACCACACCCCATAGCACCCTGGAAGCTTGCCCAACCCACCTAGAGCTGCATTGCCAGGGGCACTCTGGGCACCTGGTGGCTGGCCCTGCCTCTGCAAACCACAGAAGGCAACCCATAATGCCCTGGGGAGATTGCTAGAGGGTGTTAAGCCAAGGCCTGTGCAGCAATATAGATGGACGGTAGCTGGACTTAGGGTATTTCTCTTTTTTTCTTTTCTTTCTTTCTTTCTTTCTTTCTTTCTTTCTTTCTTTCTTTCTTTCTTTCTTTCTTTCTTTCTTTCTTTCTTTCTTTCTTTCTTTCTTTCTTCTTCCTTCCTTCCTTCCTTCCTTCCTTCCTTCCTTTCTTTCTTTCTTCTTCTCTTTCTTTTTCTTCTTTCTGTTTTTTGTTTGGTTTTACTTTTCTCTTGTTTTCTTTCTGTTTTTTGGTGTGTTTTTTTCTGTTTTTTATTTTTGTTTGTTTTGTTTTCTTGTATTTTTGTTTGTTTTGAATCTTTGTTGTTTGTGGGGTTTGTGTGTGTGTGTGTGTGTGTGTGTGTGTGTGTATTTGTTTTTTTGTTGTTGTTGGTAATTTGTTTTGTTTTGTTTTGTTTTTCAGGGTGTTCTCAGGGCTAGCACCGGTTCAAAAGCCAAGATTACACTGAATTTGTAGAAACAACTGACCACACCCTGTAGCCCCCTGTAACCCCACCCTGCCCACCTAGAGTTGCATTGCCAGGGGCACTATGGAGGAGGTTTTATACAGCACCAGACAATCTGCAATGGCCTGGGGAGATTTTGGTGGTAAACAGTGGCCCCAAAACTGCACTGTAGCCACTTCGGAGCAGCTCTTGGGAATTTGCGAGCCTGAGATGGAGGCTGGATGCAGTGTCCTTGGGGCATTATACAAGGGGGTCACAGGCCAGGTACAGGTGTAAGATATGAATCTGCATTAATGTCCACCCTTCAAAGCAATTTTAGAACTCTTTTTCTGGAATGGTCATCAGAGCTGTAGTCGTATTAAGCTTGATATCCTGAATGTCATCAAAATGTCTTCCTTTCAATATTTCTTTTAGCTTTGGGTAAAGAAAGACGTCATTGGGGGCAGCCAGTTAGCTCAGTTGGTTAGAGTGCAGTGCTCATAACACCAAGGTTGCTGGTTGGATCCCCACATGGGTCACTGAGTTTGCGCCCTCCACAACTAGATTGAAACAACTACTTGACTTGGAGCTGATGGGTCCTGGAAAAACATCCTCTACAACTAGATTGAAATAACTACTTGATTTGGAGCTGATGGGTTTTGGAAAAACACACTGTTCCCCAATAAAATTTATGAAAAAAACAAAAAGAAAAAAAAAGAAAGAAGTCACTGGGGGCCAGATCAGGTGAGTTGGGAGGGTGTTCCTATACAGTTATTAGTTTACTGGCTAAAAACTGCTGCGCAGACAGCGCCGTGTGAGCTGGTGCATTGTCGTGATGCAAGAGCCATGAATTGTTGGTGCAAAGTTCAGGATGTCTAACTTTTTCACGCAGCCTTTTCAACACTTCCAAATAGTAAACTTAGTTAACTGTTTGTCCAGTTGGTACAAATTCATAATGAGTAATCCCTCTGATATCAAAAAAGTTAGCAACATTATTTTTTTTAAAGATTTTATTGGGGAATTGGGGAAGAGGAACAACCAAGTTGTTGTCCTTCAATCTTAGTTGTGGAAGGCACAGTTAGCTCAGCTCCCAAGTCCAGTCACCATCCAGCTGCCCGTAGGCAGCTCGCAGCCTCTCAGCTCAAGTGCCATGTTCAATCTTAGTTGCGGGTGTGGTAGCCCACCATCTCATGCGGGAGTCAAACTGCCAACCTTGTTGTTAGGAGCATGTGTTCTCACCAGCTGAGCCATCCTGCCACCTGTTGGCAGCTCAGCTTGGGTGCAGCACACTGGCCCATGTGGGAATTGAACTGGTGACCCTGTTGCTCAGAGCTAGTGTTCTTAACCAACTGAGCCACTCGGCCAGCCCAGCAACATCATTTTAACTCTTGATTTGGACTGATGGAACTTTTTTGGTCATGGAGAATTGGATGACTTCCATTGTGTACTTTGACACTTTGTTTCAGGGTCATATTGGTACACCCATGTTTTATCACCAGTGATAACATGGCCCAAAACATTCTCTTGCCTCTCCAAAAGGTCTTGGCAAACTTTGACTCTCCTTTGCTTTTGTTTATTGGTGAGCTCCTTTGGGACCATTTTTGCACACACCTTTCTCATGCCAAGATTTTCAGTTAAAATTTTCCTAACTGTTTCTTTATCCATGTTTACTTGGTTTACTATGGTTCTCACAGTCAGCTGAGGATGTTGATGCACAATTTGATGAATTTTTGCAATGTTTTTTCAGTTCTGCTTGTTAATGGCCACCCTGACCTCTCTTCATCAGTGATGTGTTCTCTCCCCTCAGAAAAACATTTAATCCATTTGTACACTGCTGTTTTCTTCATGGCATTATCCCCATAAACTTGGACTAACATGTCCCTGATTTCACTTCCACTCTTGCCAAGTTTAACAAGAAATTTAATGTTTGTTCATTGCTCTAATTCAAGCTCAAGCATTTTTGCCACAGCACATAAAAACATGCAACAACAATAATGAACACCAGTCAGCAAGACACCGCTGCACGTCAATATGAACACAGCTGTGAGACACTGATATACCAAGCTTACGAAACCTTACTGAGCTCTATGTACAGTGCTGCCAATGTAAGAGCACAGTGGCAAGTTCACAAACTTAACTGTTAGTCCTCGTGTGTGTGTGTGTGTGTGTGTGTGTGTGTGTGTAGTCACAGGATGTAAAGTACAGCATAGGGAATATAGTCAATGGTATTGTAACAGCTATATACGATGTCAGAGGGTAGTAGATTGGAGGGGTTATCACTTTGTGAGGGGTATAAATGTCTAACTATTCTAACTATTACTTTGCTTTGTACATCCAAAACTAATAAAAAAAATACCCATTGAACATAAAAAAAGAACGTTATTGAGATTCACACATCCATGATGACTACGTGTGATTTTATGAGAAAGGTATAACTGTGAGTTTGTTTGACTATGTCATTATGCATGTTTAAGGATATGAACCACAATGAGACACAACTTCACTCTGGTCAGAATGGCTATCATTAATAAATCAACAAACAACAAGTGCTGGCGAGGTTGTGGAGAAAAGGAAACCCTGGTGCACTCTTGGTGGGACTGCAGATTGGTGTAGCCATTCTGGAAATCAGTATGGAGGTATCTCAAAAAACTGGAAATGGAACTATCGTATGACCCAGCAGTTCCATTCTTGGGTATCTATCCAGAGAAACCCAAGTTGCTAATTTGAAAAAATATATGCACCCCTATGTTTATTGCAGCATTATTTACAATAGGCAAGACTTGGAAACAACCGAAATGCCAATCGGTAGACGACTGGATTAAGAAACTGTGGTACAGGGGCCGGCCGAGTGGCGCGTTGGTTAAGAGCTGGCTTGGGACGCCAGCTCTGTGCAGCAGGGCCCCAGCTCGGATCCCACATGAGGGCCAGTGACACTGCCCTCTACAGCTAAGGGCCAGTGACACTGCCCTCTACAGCTAACAACAGCTCAACCTGGAGCTGGGATGCCATGAGTCGCCGGCGACGACGCAGGCTACAGCCCCTGCTGCAGTGGGCTGCCATAAGCTACCATGTGTGGCCAGCAGCCAGTGTGAGCAGCCAGCAGCCAGTGTGAGCTGCCAAGAGCCACTGTGAGCGGCCATACAGAGGCCGGTGACTAATCTGCTTCACCCGGGAAGAGCGCAATGATAATACCAACATGGGCCAGTGAAGCAATGTCCTCCACAACTAGACTGAAGAACAAAAGATCAGCAACTTGTCTACTCCCCTTCCCCGATTCCCCAACACTGTTCTCCTCTCCCAAGTCCCTAATTTAAAAAAAAAATCTAAAAAAAAAAAAGAAACTGGTACATTTATACAATGGAGTATTGCTCCACTATAAAGAAGAATAAAATCGTATTATTTGCAATGATATGGATGGACCTAGAGACTATTATGCTAAGTGAAATAAGTCAGTCGGAGAAAGACAAATACCATATGATCTCACTTATATGTGAAATCTAAAAAACTGAATGAGGGCCGGCCGAGTGGCGCGATGGTTAAGAACTCGCTTGGGATGCCAGAGGGCCCCGGTTCGGATCCCACATATGAGGGCCAGTGACACTGCCCTCTACAGCTAAGATGCTGAACAACAGCTCAACCTGGAGCTGGGCTGCCGTGAGTCGCTGGCGACGGCGTAGGCTGCAGTCCCTGTGGCAGTGGGTTGCCATGGGCTACCGTGTGTAGCCAGCAGCCAGCGTGAGCGGCCAGCAGCCAGCGTGAGCGGCCAGCAGCCGCAGTGAGCGGCCGTCCAGAAGCCGGCGACTGATCTGCCTCGCCAGGGAAGAGCGCAATGATGGTGCCAACTTGGGCCAGTGAAGCAGCGTCCTCCACAACTAGACTGAAGAACAAAACGACAGCACCTTGTCTGTTCCCCTTCCCCTAATTCCCCAGTACTGTTCCCATCCCCCCAATTACCCAATAAAAAAAAAAAATCTTTAAAAAAAAAAAAAAAAAAAAAGAACAAAGCAATTCCCATTTAAAAAATAAATAAATAAAAAATAAAAAACTGAATGAACTTGCAAAGTAAACAGAAATAGTCTCAGAGATATAGAGGAACAACTGATGGTTTCTAGTCAAGAGGGGGTGGGGATGAGGGATAAGGGGAAGGGATTAGACAGCATAAATTGGTAACTACAATATTGCCACAGGGATATGAAAGACAGTTCGAGGAATATAATTAATGTTGTAAATATTTTGTAGGATGTCAGATGGTCACATGTCTTGTTAGGAAGATCGCTTCATGGATGGGGTAGAGGCTTAATCATTGCACTGTACACCTGAAGCTGATGTTGTATAATATTGTATGTCAACTATGAGTGAATGTATATATATAGTCATGGGAGGTGGAGTATAGTGTGGGAGTGGAGTAAAGGGAATTGTAATAGATATGTATGATATGGGGGGGAGTGGGTCGATGGATTGGGGGAGGGGAGTTGTCACTTTGAGGGGTAAAAAGTATAACTATTGCACTTTGTACAGCTGAAACTAATTTTAGAAAATGTTTATTTCACAATAAAAAATAAATTTAAAAAAGAATATGAGTGTGTGTGGTGTGTTTGTGAATGTGATTGCACACCTAAAATTATATCAGTATACACATATGTGGAATATAAAGAACAAAATAAATGACCAGACAAACCAGAAACAGACACATCAATATACAGGATAAACTGAAGGTTGCCAGAGGGGTGGGGGTTCGGAGGCTGGGCGAAAAGGTAAAGGGATTAAGAAATACACATTGGTAGTTACAAAATAGTCATGGGAATGTAAATTACAGCACAGAGAGTACAAGTATAGTAAATAATATTGCAACACAACTATAAATAGTGCCAGGTGGGTACTAGACTAATTAGGGAAATTGCTAAATAAATTATATAAATGTCTAACCACTATGCTGTACACCTGACCTAGAACTAAAATAAAATAATATTGCCAACTATGACTGAAAGAAAAACCAAAACCTTTTGTCAGCATGTGACCGTGTGCATAGGTGTGTGAGTGTATATGTTTGTGTATTTCATGGTGTGTGTATGCACATGTGTATTTGTGTCTGTGTGTGTATAAATGGGTTTGTGTGTGAATAGTTTAGATTGCCCACAGTTATAGCTCTAAACACTGACTTAAAAACTGCGGGTGACTTGATAGTGAATCTGCATTAAATTGTGGATTTGTCTGTAGAAAAAAATCAAAGAATGAATTTGAACTCTGAATTTATGTTGCCAAAGCATCAACTACTCATACTGAAAATTTAGCCAAAATAAGTGTGGAGCACTATGGTATCCATATGATGCTCTTGAATTATGTAAGTAGCATTGGCTTATCTGACAATTATGAGAAGAGTACTGACGAGCCCTGCTCGTTTGCAGTGGCCACTTGCATCATCAGCCAGACACCTAAGGGTTAACCTGAGTGCACTGGATGAGGAGATGAGAAAAGAAAGACACAAAGAGGAAAGTTGGGCTCAGGAGGTCCACTGTCCGCTGATGGTGAAAAGTGGCACTGTTTATTTTTTGCACACAGTTTTTATAGCAGAAGTAGAATTCTATAGGTAAGGGGTTTGGGGAGCTTGAGGGAGTGGGAAAGCAAATGTTCCCAAAGCGAGACAAAGTATAGCAAGTAGAAACTGCTAACAGGCTGGCAATTCACTCTGTAACTTTCAAGGTTGTTTGTGACGTAGGCTTGCAGCAGCACAGTGGAGAATGAGATCTATCTAAACCTTCCCACACTGCTCACCGGGCCTGAGAGCCTGTCAGCTTGCCAGCTGCCAGGCTTAACCCTTACTGCAGACCTCCGGCTCTCCACAGAGTACAATCTGCATGTTAAATGATCTGATACTGGTGCTTTTATTTGAGAGGGACTCTTTAAGAGACAATTCCCTTTCTTCTATGGATATTGTTCTGTGTCTACTTCCTATTATTATTGGGATAAATATGGGTAAAGTATATGTTTCCACATAATTCCATAGAAATTGATAATGACTTGAGCAAATGAGTGCAACAATACCTAATGTATATTATTGACACCTTGTTTTTCCTGTTACTTGTCAAGAAAGATAAAGAGCTTCCTAGACAATGAAAAGCTAAAGAAGTTCATAAGCACCAAACCAGTACTAGAAGAAATGTTAAAGGAATTTTTTTTTTTTTTTTTTAATTTTTTAAAAATTCATTTATTGTACAAAACTGTTCAATAGTTATACTTTTTACACCTCACAAAGTGACAACCCCCCTCCCCCAATCCATCGACCCACTCCCCCCCTCATATCATACATATCTATTACAATTCCTTTCACTCCATTCCCACACTATACTCCACGCCCCGTGACTATATATACATTCACTCATAGTTGACATACAATATTATACAACATCAGCTTCAGGTGTACAGTGCAGTGATCAAGCCTCTACCCGATCCATTAAGCGGTCTCCCTAACAAGACATGTGACCATCTGACATTCTACAAAATATTTACAACATTACTAATTATATTCCTCGAACTGTCTTTCATATCCCTGTGGCAATATTGTAGTTACCAATTTATGCTGTCTAATCCCTTCCTTCCCTTTCTCCCTCATCCCCACCTCCCTCTCATCTAGCAACCATAAGTTGTTCCTCTATATCTCTGAGACTGTTTTTGTTTACTTTACTCATTTATTCAGTTCTTTATATTCCACGTATAAGTGATATCATGTGGTATTTGTCTTTCTCTGACTGACTTATTTCACTGAACACAGTGTGTTCTCTAGGACCATCCATATTGTTGCAAATGGTAAGATCTCACTCTTCTTTATAGCTGAGTAATACCATTGTATAAATGTACCACAGCTTCTTTTTTTTTTTTTTAAGATTTTATTGGGGAATTGGGGGATGGGAACAGCGCTGGGGAATAGAAGGAAGGGGAACAGACAAGTTGCTGTCCTTTTGTTCCTCAGTCCAGTTGTGGAGGACGCTGCTCCACTCACCCATGCTGGTATTGTGATCATTGCGCTCTTCCCAGATGAGGAAGACCGGTCGCCAGCCTCTGGACAGCCGCTCACGGCGGCTCTTGGCAGCTCACACTGGCTGCCAGCCGCTCACACTGGCTGCCAGCCACACACAGCAGCCTATGGCAACCCACTGCAGCAGGGGCTGCAGCCTACACCGTCGCCAGCAACTCACGGTAGCCCAGTTCCAGGTCGAGCTGCTGTTCACCATCTTAGCCGTAGAGGGCAGTGTCACTGGCCCTCATGTGGGATCCGAACCGGGGCCCCACTGCCCAGAGCTGATGTCCCAAGCCAGCTCCTAACCAACGTGCCACTCAGCCGGCCCTCTTTTTTTTTATTAAAGATTTTATTGGGGGATTGGGAGAGGGGAACAGCGTTGGGGAATCGGGGAAGGGGAACAGACAAATTGCTGTTTTTTAATTCTTCAGTCTAGTTGTGGATCTCCTTCAATTTTAAGTGATAAACTTGCTGGGTAGAGCAATCTTGGTTGTAGGCCTTTGTTTTGCATCACTTTGAATATTTCCTGCTACTCCCTTCTGGCCTGCACAGTTTCTGTAGAAAAGTCAGCTGTTAGTCTTATAGGAGTTCCGTTGTATGTAAACCGCTGTCTTTCTCTTGCTGCTTTTCGGATTCTGTCTTTGTCTTTAACCTTTGCCGTTTTAACTATGATGTGTCTTGGTGTGGACCTGTTTGGGTTCAGCTTGTTTGGAACTCTCTGCACTTTCTGGCCTTGAATGTCTATTTCCTTCAACGGGGTTGGGAAGTTTTCAGTCATTATTTCTTCAAATACATTCTCGATCCCTTGCTTCTTCTCTTCTTCTGGTATTCCTATGATGTGAATGTTGTTGCGCTTGATGTTGTCCCACAGGTCTCTTAAACTATTTTCATTGTTTGTTTTGTTTGTTTGTTTGTTTGTTTTTTCTGTTTGTTGTTCCAACTGGGTGATTCTTGCTCTTTTGTCTTCTAAATCGCTGATCCATCCTCTGCTTTATCTAATCTACCAGTGATTCCTTTGAGTGTGTTCTTCATTTCAGTTATTGTATTCTTTAGTTCTAACTGGTTGTTTTTTATGATTTCTCTATCCTTCTTTATGTCCTCACTAAGTTCCTTAAACCTTCTTATCATCAGTGTTCTAAACTGCTGCATTCAGTGCGGCTAGTCGAACGGGCCAGAGTGGGGGCGATGAAGGATTAAGACAGACAAAGAAATACTTGAAAGCGGGGGCTAGGTGGACTGCTGTCTCCTGATGGGAGAACAGTGACCCAGTCTAGCAGCCGTGGTTTATTTATATAGCCTTGCTTATGCGGGAGCAGGAAAGGGGAGGAGATAGCCTTGGGCAGGGAACTGTCCGTGCTCAGCTGCAGGATGTTAGCAACCAATGTTGCAACCAATGTATTTGACTCAAGATGTTTAGTACCCAATGTATCGAAACCACCTTCAGGTGCCGGAAGCCTCCTCCGTATGCTGAGGTGCTGCGCCACACTTGCTAAGGACGCAGCCAGAGAGTGTGCCTTGCAACCAGCCTCTCCTTTACAGCTCCGGATGGGTCTCTCAATCCCCGGCACTAAACTATGTCTCTGAAAGGTGGGATACCTCTGTTTCATTTAGTTCCATTTCTAGAGGTTTCTTCTGATCTTTTACTTGGGACATGTTACTTTCTTTCTTCATTCTGGCTGTTACTCTATGATTGCTTTGATATATTAGGTAGATCACCTATGTCTCTCAGTCATTTCTGGGTGGTCTTGTAGTGTGTGTCCTTTATATTTGGATTGCACAGTCTCTGTATTCTCCTGTCCCGTGTGTTCCAGAGGTGTCACTGTTGAAGTTGCTCTTTAATTGCTTTTGGCTTGTTAGAGGGTGAGATTGATCCTCAGGCTGATTATCTGGGAGAATTAGCTCTGTTCACAGTGTATGAGATGCTGTGTGGAGGTCAACCCCCTCAGAGGAGGCTTGCCCACTGTGGGCTCTTGTGCCTGTGGAAAATGTCCTTTGAGAGTGCCACTTGTAGGTTCAACCAGGTAATACTCTGGTTTTGTCTAACACTTGCCTCTGGGTGTATTGGTTCTGGTGTCTCTTGAGCAGGGCTCCCACACAGAGCCATTTCAGACCTGCCTATTACTGGTCCATAACTACCTGGTAGGTGCCTTCAGGCTGTACGCAGTTGGCTGCTGCCCGTGTTGGACCTGGGGTCATGTGGGGATGGTCTCTATGTGAACCGAAGTTGGCTGCCCCCTATATTGGTCCTGAGGCAGTTTAGGAAAAGGCCCAGGGCCCCCTAGGCCTGTTGCCACCTGTCAGATGCCAGTGAGGCCCACCTATTGAAAGAGGCTCTTTAGGGGTGTGTGTCTGGCTATTTGATCCGATATTAAGGTTGCCTCTGCAATGTGGCACTAGCTTGGCAGGATGGCGTTCAAGTGAATTATGCAACATGATTGGTGGTTTTTAAGACATTAATGCAGATGCAGGTCTTACACCAATACCTGGCCTGTGACCCCCTTGTATAGCATCCCAAGGGCACTACAGCCAGCCTGCTCCTCACGCTCACAGATTCATGAAAGCTGCTCCCGAGTGGCTGTGGTATAGGTTTGTGGTCATGGAACACAACAAAGATGATCCCAGTGCTCTGCAGACCACCTTCTGTTGTAAAAAACCTTTCCCACAGTTTGTGGGAGGTGAGGCAGTCATCTTGGCACCCCAATTGCCCCTGGTAATGCAGCTGTAGGTGGGCAAGGTGGTGTGGTTTCTACAAATTCAGTGTAGTCTCAGCTCCTGGACCAGTGCTAGGTCCATGCCCGCTTCATAAAACAAAAACAAAGCAAGGCAACCCAACAACACCAAAAAAGAAATACACTCCCACAAAAACACAATAAGCAATGACCAGACCGGAGAAACAAAAATATATAAAAGTTACAAAAACACAAACATAGAAACAGGAGAACAAGACAGAAAAACAGTGACCAAAGCAATAACCAGATAAACAAGCCTGAGAAACGACAATAAGAAAACAGATGAAAGAAAAAAAGAAAAAGGAACAAAAAGGTGAAAGAGAAACAAAAGAAAAAAGAATAAGAAAATAAGAATAAGAAAAGGGGGAAGGAAAAAATAGAAAGAAAAAAAAGGCTCTCCATCTGCTTTAATCTGCAGACCACTTGCTCAGCAATAGAGAGTCTCTGGGCGACTCAGCACCAGCTGTTTTGGGGGAAAGGGCCTAATGCATTGTGCGCCAGCCTCCCTCTCAGGCTTGCAGTGAGCTTCTCGCAATTAGCTGCTATGTGCTGTGGGGCCATGCTCACCGCCAAAAATCCTCACAGGTTGCTGCAGGCTGTCCATTGCTGCAAAACTGTGGCCTGCAAAGGTGGGGACCAGGCAGCAGGGGCTCAGGGTGTCCCCGGCAATGCAGCTCTAGGTGGGCAGGGCAGTCCCGCAAGACACCATGGGGTATGGTCAATGGCTCCCACTAAGTCAGAGGAGCATGCACTCCTGCACCGGCAACCAGCCCACACAAGCGCCATAAATCCCCCTTCCAGATCACACAGGTGAACAGCTTATGGCCCAACACTCCCAGGAACACTCCCAGTCTCAGCCTGTCCTAATCAGCTGCTCACAGATCAGGCAGAGCAGCCGAACTGCCAATACCCACCCTGGCAACTCTGCACACGCAATGCGGAGAGCGGGGACCCAAGGCGGCTCACGAGCACCGTGTCTCAATGAGCAGCCTGTTGGAGCTGGTGCACGCCCACCAGGCATTAACCCAGCTACACAGCACAAGCAGTGTGGAGAGCAGAGACCCAAGTCATCATGTGCATGCACACACGCACGCCTGTGCCAATTTCACCAGACCAATGCTGTCCTGGACCTGACCCTTTGTGGGAGGGCACAACCCTGAAAAAATGATGCCCTCCTGTACACTACTTTTGTGCAAGCTCCACACAGGGGGAACAATGGTCCCCAAACCTCCATCTCCTGTGCTAAAGGAACTCAGTTCAGTCCTCTGCAGGCTCTTGGGCCCCCCGCTCACACAGCAACTCCCTCCGCCAGGGACCAGGTGAATGCTCATCAGTGAGCGAGTCCATGTGCCCGCTCTACAGAAGGGCGACTGGTTCTCTAGCCACCCTCCACCTCACTGAGTTGAGCAAAGATAGTCCTCACTAATTTCTACTGTCAGCTATTGTGGAACTCCTCTTCCTGGAAAAGTAACTCTGGGCTGGTGAGCTCAGTGTGGGGCCAAAGGGTCTTTCCCCAACCGGAGAAGCCTCTCCACCACTGAGGTAACCCTCATGGGGTTCGTCCTCTCTCCATAGGCCTGGAGTTAGCCTGCCTCACATCTCTGCCCCTCCTATCAATCTCGATATGGCCTCTTCCTTAAATCCTTCGTTTAGAGGTTCTGTTCATCTAGTGTTCAGGGGACTTCTGAGGTTGAATATTGTAAAAATTATTTGTAATTTTGGTGTGATCCTGGGAGGCAGTTGGCACAGGGTCCATCTAATCTGCCATCTTACCGGAACCTATAAAAAGGAACTTTTTTAAGAGAAAAGGAAAAAGAAAACCCCACAAATATGAATAATAAAATGACAATAACTACATACCTATCAATAATCACTTTAAAGGTAAATGGATTAAATGCTCCATTCAGAAGAAATAGGGTGGCTAAATGGATAAGAAAACAAGACCTACAAGAGACCCACACAGATTGAAAGACAAAATGACTGAAAGGAAAGGGATGGAAAAAAAATATTTCATGAAAATTGAAACAGAAAACAACAACAACAACAAAGCTGGGGTAGCAATGCTTACATGAAATAAATAGAATTTAAAACAAAGGCTATAACAAGATACAAGAAAGGACATTTTATAATGATAAAGGGGTCAATCCAAGAAGAGAATATACCCTTATAACATTTATGCACCCAATGTAGGAGCAACTAAATATATAAAGCAACTATGTGAACATAAAGGGAGAGATCAAAAGTAATACAATCATAGTAGGGAACTTTAACACCCCATTGACATCAATGAATATATTATTTGGACAGAAAATCAACAAGCAAAGAGCAGCCTTAAATTAGACCAGATGGGTTAAATTGATAATTTTAGAACATTTCACCACAAAGCAGCAGAATACACATTCTTTTCAAGTGCATAAGGAACATTTTCCAAGCTAGAACCACATGTCAGGTCACAAAACAAGTCTCAATAAATTTAAGAAGTTTGAAATCAGATCAAGCATCTTCTCTGATTACAATGGCATGAAACTAGAAATCGATCACAAGAATAAAACTGAAAATCACACAAATGCATGGAGGCTAAATAACATACTACTAAACAATGAATGGGTTAACAATGAGAATAAAGAAGAAATCAAAAGATACCTTGAGACAAATGAGAATACAACAACCCCAAAATCTATGGAAAACAGCCAAAGCAGTTCTAAGAGAGAAATTCATAGCAATTCAGGCCTACCTCAAGAAACCAGAAAAATCTCAAATAAACAATCTAAAATTACATCTAAAGTAACTAGAAAAATAAGAACAAACAAAGCCCAAAGTGAACAGAAGGAGAAAAATAATAATAAGGATCACAGCAGGAAAAACAAAATAGAGACTAAAAAAAAATTTTAAAGATCAGTGAAATGAAGAGCTGGTTCTTTGAAAAGATTAAACAAAATTGATATAACTTTAACCAGATTCATAAAAAAAAAAAAAGACAAAGGACCCAAATAAATAAAATCAGAAATGAAACAGACGTGACAACAGGCACCACTGAAATACAAGAGACTGTAAGAAAATACTACAAACAATTATATGCCAACAAATTTGACAACCTGAAAGAAATGGATAAATCCCTAGAAACATACAATCTTCTAAGACTAAATCAAGAAGAAACAGAAAATCTGAAGAGATTGATAACTACTAAAAAAATCAAATCAGTAATAAAAAAACTCCCAACAAACAAAAAAGTCCTGGATCAGATGGCTTCACAGGTGAATCTTACCAAACATTCAAAGAAAAATTAACACCAATCCTTCTCAAAATACTCCAGAAAATTCAAGAGGAGGGAAGGCTCCAACTCATTGTACAAAGCCAGCTTTACCCTGATTCCAAAAACAGACAAAGGAAGGAAAGAAGGGTGAGAAGGAGGAAAGGGAAGAAGAAGGGAAAGTAGGATGGACATAGATACAAAATCCTCAAGAAAATATTAGCAAACAGAATTCAGCAATACATTAAAAGGATCACACACCATGATCAAGTGGTATTTATTTCTGGGATGCAATGTTGGTTCAATATCTGTAGTCAATTAACATGATACACCACATAAACAAAATGAAGGAAAAAATTATAATCATATGAATAGATGCAGAAAAAGCATTTGACAAAATCCAGCATCCATTTATGATAAAAACTCTCAGCAAAGTGGGAACAGAGGGAACATACCTCAGCATAATATGACATACCCACAGCTAATATCATACTCAACAGTGAAAAGCTAAAAGCATTTTCCTTAAGATCAAGAACAAGACAAGGTTGTCCACTTTCACCATTTTTATTCAACATAGTGTTGGAAATCCTAACCACAGCAAACAGATAAGAAAAAGAAATAAAACGCATCCATATTGGAAAGGAAGAAATAAAACATAATTTGCAGATGACATTATACTATATATAGAGAACCCTAAAAAATCCACCAAAAATCTATTATACTAATAAATGAATTCAGCAATGTAGCAGGATACAAAAATAATATTCAGAAATCGGTTGCATTTTTATACACTGTAACAAACTATCAGAAAGAGAAATTAAGAAAACAATACCATTTACACTTACATCACAAAAATAAAATACCTAGGAAGAAATTTTACTAAGGAGGTAAAAGACCTGTATTTGGAAAACTATAAGAAGAAAAAAAATGAAGACGATACAAATAAATAGATGGACAAACCGACCTCATGGATAAAAAGAATTAACACCATTAAAATGTCCATACTACTCAAAGCAATCAATAGATTTAATGAAATCCCTATAAAAATACCAATGGCGTTTTCACAGAACTGGAACAAAGAATTCTAAAATTTATATGGATAAAAGAACCAATAGCCACAGCAATCTTGAGAAAGAAGAACAAAATTGAAGGGATCATGCTACCTGGTATCAAACTATACTATCAGGCCATAGTAATTAAAACAGCATGGTACTGGTATAAAAACAGACATATGGATAAATGGAAAAGAACCCAGAAATAAACCCACACCTATATGATCAATTAATCTATGACAAAGGAGGCAAAAATATACAATGAAGTAAAGACAGTCTCCAAAAAATGGTGTGGAAATACTAGGCAGACATATGCAAAAGAATGAAACTGGATCTCTTTCTTACACCATATACAAGAACAAACTACCTATTCCCTCCTTTACAAGACTGCAGCATCACTCCAGAGGGGTTCAGGAACAGGGATAGGAATATTTTCCTGAAACAGTGGGGTTTTTTGTTGTTTTTGCAGTTTAGAAAATATACTCAATGTCCAGAAGTAGAAGGTACATACAGACAGTGCCAAAAAAAGTATGTATATTTTAAGAAAGAAAACTATTAAAATTGTAATACTTAATACATACTGATAACAAAAGATGAAAACAAGTCACACTTGACTTCTGCAATTACAGGAGGTGCTCAAAGTGGTTACCATCAGCGTCCAGACACTTCTGATTACGGTGAACTACTGTTTGAGCAACATTGACCAAAGTGTCTACTTGTACACATTTAAAAAAAAACTTTATTGGGGAACAATGTGTTTTTTCCAGGACCCATCAGCTCCAAGTCAAGTTGTTGTCCTTCAGTCTTAGTTGTGGAGGGTGCAGCTCAGCTCCAAGTCCAGTCGCTATTTTCAATCTAGTTGCTGGGGGCACAGCCCACCATCCCATGCAGGAGTCGAACCAGGAACCTTGTTATTAAGATCATGCACTCTAACTAACTGAGCCATCCGGCTGCCCACCAGCAGCTCAGCTGCAGCTCAACTCAAATCGTTGTCTTCAATCTAGTTGCGGAGGGCGCAGCTCACTGGCCCATGTGGGAATTGAACCGGCAACCCAGTTGCTTAGAGCACATGCTCTAACCAACTGAGCCACCTGGCTGTCCTTTTACACAATTTTTTGGCACTCCTGTATTTGTAATTTTTTTAAATGTGGATTCTGGGAAGAAGAAGGCAAGGCCTAAAAATGTCAGGATCTATCCTATGTTATTCTGTCAGGAAATAAAATGAACTTGACACTGCTATCTCCTACCAGGTGGGCACCATGGGAAAGAGGAGACCCCTCCTCTGGAGCCTCTACATGGTTCCTGGCTCGATAACTTCATAGTAGTACAAAAGAATCTTCCAGTAACGATGGGGATGCTCGTGATTGGAAAGTTCATATGGCCTTAGGAAAAATGAGGCAGTGAGAAGGAGGTTGGGGTGCATTGAGTGGGCAATAAAGGGGAAAACAATAGCCAATCTGGTGGGAATGCAAGCACCATCACCTTCACCTTAACCACCCCCCACGTCCACCCCCCCCAACCCCCCACAAACTGATCCAGGTCCCACATCCATGTGGCTCAGCCGCGAACTGTAGGCCACACAGGGGCATCCCTGCAGAGATGTGCATGGAACTTGCGTTTGAGTAAAGACAACATCTGAGCATTGTTTTCAGGCCTGTCATCGCTTGTTTGGGGAGATGAAGCTGGTGCTTTCCTTCCATCCATGCCTGATGTCAATATGCAGGATCCTGTCATCAGTGTGAACAGTTGGCTCATCAGAGATGAGGTGCCACCTTGTGACCCTCATCTGCTTGGAAGCCATGGTAACTCTCCTCCTTTTGTTGAGGTCACAGTGATCCTAGGGCTCTGCTTAAACCCCTGCTTAGACCATTGATGTTAAAGCAGCCAATGGCACCCAATGGCTGCTCAAACTCATCTGCATCCAGGTTGTCTGGGTCAAAGCAGTTCAAGGGCTGAGTGAAGAAGCTGCTGGTAAAAAAACAAAAAACAAAAAGAAAAACAGAACAAAACTTCAGGTAAAGTGGGTGATCAAAAGTGAGACAATATTAGTGTGGGGTTCTCGTGAATTGTGCTGTGAAAGAAGCCACTGGAGATAACCAATGACCAACAGAGGCACTGCTGCTGGTTGAGGCCTGCAGGGGAAGACAATCAGGGCAGCATGGCTCATTCTGGCCTCACCCGTCTCCTCACCCTGATGGAGGTCCAGGATCCAGGAAGCTCGATTGCCTGGAGCAGTCAACTTCAGCTCTTACAGAAAGGGTGAGGCTTATAGAGCAATCAAGGCCTGCAGCCCAGAGCGACTAGTAACTGCTCCTAACAATATACTTTAATAAAGCACAGTCATTTTATTTGATTTGCCATTTTTAACTGATATATCAAATACCTAAGGATGCTGAAAGTTTAAAAGTAAAAGGGTGGGGAAAACATACCTTGTAAATACTGAACAAAAGAAAGCTGGTGTAGCTATATGGGTATCAGAAATGACTTGAAAGAAAAAAAGGTACTGCTCTATCTAAAGAGGGTAATTTATTTCGTAAAAATAAAAGATTGAATTCACCAAGATATAAAGGATTCATTTTATGCCTCTATGAACAACTTCAAAATATATAAAGTAAAAATTTACAGACCTGAAAGAGAAAGTAGGCAATTCTACAATTAAAGTGCCAGTTTAGCACAATTTCCTTAGTATTAATTTTTTTTTTAAAGATTTTATTGGGGAATTGGGGGAAAGAAACAGCGTTGGGGAATCGGGGAAGGGGAACAGACAAGTTGCTGTCCTTTTGTTCTTCAGTCTAGTTGTGGAGGACGTCGTTTCACTGGCCCATGTTGGTACCATGATCATTGTGCTCTTCCCAGGTGAGGCAGTCAGTCACTGGCCGTTGGACGGCTGCTCACGGTGGCTCACAACAGCTCACGCCAGCTGCCGGCCGCTCATGCTGGCTGCCAGCCACTCACAGTAGCTCATGGCAGCCCACTGCAGGCTACGTCGTTGCTTGTGACTCACGGCAGTCCAGCTCCAGGTTGAGCTGCCATTCACCATCTTAGCTTTAGAGGGCACAGTGTCACTGGACCCCATGTGGGATCCGAACTGGTGGCCCTAGGGCTCAGCTCTCACGCTCCCAAGCCAGCTCTTAACCAACGAGCCACTCGGCCGGCCCTTAGTATTAATTTTTAAAAAGTAGAATTAATTTTGAGACAAATAGCAGGTCTGCCAAACAACAAATAATAAACTTGATCTTTGGACTGAATATAGAATGTTGCTCCCAACATCTGCAGACTACACATTCTATTTAATGACATAAACTGATTTACAAGATTTGACCAAATACTGGGCCCATAAGTCTCAGTAGGTATAAAATTTTTTAAAAATATTAAATATATTCTCTAATTATCATTCAATGAAGGTAGAAATGGAAAGCAAACATGTTAGAAAATCCTCTTTTTTTCAGTTTAAACAAAAACATTTATTTCTCACAATCTGGAAGCAGGGAAGTCTAAGATCAAGGTGTAGACAGATTCGGTTCTAGAAAATCCTCTTCTAAACAGCACTTGAAAGAAATAGTATATATAACTTTGTGGAGAGAAAATTCCATTTTATACTTACAAACCTACTTACCTGGACCAGGGGTTGCAAACTAGTTTATGGGCCAAATTGGGCCTGCTGCTTGTTTTGGAGGTGGATGGGGCTTGGTGGTGGTTGTTTTTCATTGAGATGTAATTCACATAACATAAATTTTATAGTGTATAATTCAGTGGCTTTTAGTGTATTTACAAAGTTGTGAAGTATATGTAGTCCCCAAAGAAACCCCATACCCATAAAGCAGTCACTTACCATTGCTCCCCGCTCCCCACCCAGCCACTAATCTACTCTGTCTCTGTTGATTGTTCTGGACATCTCCTATAAATGGAATCCTACAATAGGTGTCCTTTTGTGTTTGGCTTTTTTTCACTTAAATATGATGTTGCACAGGTTCATCCATGTTGTAGCATGTATCAATACCTCACTATTTTTTTTAATATCTATTCTATGAGTAATATCCATTCTGTGGATAGACCAGATTTTATTTGTCCGTTCATCACTTGATGGACATTTGGGTGGTTTCCAGGTTTTGGCTATTATGAATAATGCTGTTACGAATATTTGTGTACAAGTTCTTGTGTCGCCATGTTTTTAATTATCTTTGGGTATAGACCTAGAATTTCTGGGTACTGCTTTTTCTTGGGACTGCCAGAATATATTCCAAAGTGGATACACATTTTATATTCCCACCAGCAGTGTAAGAGGGTTCCAGTATCTCCACATTCTCACTGAACCCTTATCTGCAATACTACAAATGATTTTTGTATGTTGATTTTGTATCCTGCAATCTTGCTGACCTTATTAGCTCAAAATTTTTTAGCACATTTCCTATATACAAGATCATGTCATGTGAAAATAGTTTTATTTCTTCCTTTCCAATCTGCATGCTTTTTCTTTTTCTGTCCTAATTACTCTGGCTAGAATTCCAGTGCAATGTGAGGTACAAGTGGCAAGAGTGAACATCCTTGTCTTGTTCCTGATCTTAAATGGAAAGCAGTGTTTCACCATTGAGTGTTAGCTGTGGGTTCTTTCGTAGGTATCTTTCGTCAGGTTAAAGAACTTGTCTTCTATTCCTAGTTTGTTGAGCATTTTTATCACAAAAGGATGTTGGATTTCATCAAATGCTTTTTCTGCACCAATTAAGATGACCATGTGAGTTTTGGTTTTTATTCTATGGTTATGGTATATTACACTGATTTTTCTGATGTTAAACTGCTGCATCCCGCACGGCAAGGGCAGTGGAGAGCGAGAGGGGCAGCTCAGGGTTAAAGAAACACAAGAGTCAATTATAGAGTTAAAGCGGGACCAGGGGGCTGCAGCCTCTCTGGGACTGAGCTCCGAATTGGACCAACATGTAGCTTTTATTGAGAAACTTCAAAGAAGTGAAGCTTGTTTATTCTCACGTCTGTGTGATATGTGCTTTATGGCTGTTTTCCATCAACCTGCCCCATTGTATTCCAACACAGTGCTGTGCCTTCATACTCCCACACACACAACCCCCAGGATGGCGTCACTGTACCATGGCCATAAAGATAAGGGAGATAACCGACTTCATTCCATCAGGTCTCAGCATTCCGAAACACTCCCTTGAGGAAGATTTACTGGGATCATTCCACCGGTCTCGGGTCTCCGCATTCTGAGACACTCTTTCGTGACCTCATTAGGTCAGGGGTTGGTGTGTGTGTGTGTGTGGGGGGGGGGGGGCGGTTGAGTACAAAGCTGTAAGGCAACATTAAACTAAACTTGAATGTTTGAGATAAACTCCACTTGGTCATAGTGTATAATTATTTTTGTGTTGCTGGATTTGGATTGCTATTATTTTGTTGAGAACTTTTGCATCTATGTTTGTAATGATATGTATATTTCTTTCATTTGGTGTCTGGTTTTAGTATCAGGGTAATGCTGGCCTCAGAAAGAGTTGGAAAGTGTTCTCTCTCCTACTTGGGAGAGTTTGTAAATTAGTATTAGCTCTTTCAATGTTTTGGCAGAATTCAGAAGCCATCTGGGCCTGGAATTTTCTCTGTGGAGTTTTGTGATTACTAATTCAATATACTCTGTATGTTCCATATAAGAGAGTAAAACTCTAAATAGCAGCCTAAGTCAGGTTTTGTCACTACAGGAGCTCAGGTCAGATCAGGTTTTGCCCCCAATAACATTAAAAGGCCTAAGGGATTTCTACATTTTGCACCATGGCTAAGAGATCAGGACCAGTATTCCCTCCAGGGCTACTAGCCAGTCATGCCCTGCTTTTCCTGTCTAGCCGGTAGGGCCAGCTTAGCTTTCCTCCTTGGCTTGGCCCTAGGAGGATTTTAAGCTACCAGAGTAGGGTATTTTTCTTCTGGGGGAGATTTGTGAAATTCTGATCTGGTCAGTCTGTAAGAGCCCACATCACACACCCAAAACATCTTGGGTCTGTTCCCCGTCTGGAAAGCACAGCTGCACAAGGATGGACTAAAGGGAGTGGGTAGAGTGGGGATTTCCTTGACAGGAGGGCCAGTGACAAAGCATATGTAGAAACTTAGATGTTTGATTAGATCTGAGGACAGGGCCTTCCTTCCGGCCACTCCTTGCATAACTTCTTGTGGGTTTGAAAAGGAGAAATGGCATCAAGTGCAGTGGCATCAGTCTCTCTGTCCTCTTTCCCTGGATTCATCCTCCAGGACCTTCCAGCCACCTCCTTGGTGTCCTGGCCCTGTTTGACCCCAGAAGAATCTTCCCAAGTCTTACTGGACCCTGTCCCTCAGGGCCAAGTTCAAGCTCTTCACCCTGACATTTGGAGGCTCTTCAGGCTCTGGCCCCTATATATTATTTCTCTGTGCTCACCTGTACCCCTCCATGTATCACTTCCCCACTCTCCATCCTGAATTACTTCTATTTACCTGAGGAACAAGGAGGGAAAGCTTTGCAGGTAGAGCTTCATGTTACAATCAAAAGGTTGGAGATGTTGAAGCATGTGTGGGCTTACAGGAACCAAGCAAGTTTTTCAGGGCGGAGTAGGTGGTGAGGCCAGGAAGACTTGAATCCTGGTTGCCAAGGTACTGCACCCTTCCCTTTACTCCCTGAATCCAGGTGTCATCAAGTCCCAATCTGTCTCCTTGGAAATCTTCCTCTTGTTTTTTACACCCACCACCTCCCTCACTCCACAATATGTACTCCAGCTCAGAACTCCTCTCACTTAGACCAGAATCCTCCCAAGTTTCCTGTCCTCACATTCCCCCTTCAATACTGATGCTGTCACTCCTTTGCCAAAAAACCCAGTGGTTGCCTCTGCCTTCTAGGATAGTTTAAATCTTCAGCTTGCTCCAAAACACTCTGCAACCAGTCTCATCGCCTTGTGTTGTTGATGCGTCTGCATGTCAGTAGTAGAGCTAAGACGGAACTCAGTCTATCTCTGGACCACATGGGGGCAGACTCTGACACTAGCTGCCCCACTGAACCACGCCTGCAGGTTTTCACATCTTGCCTGGGCCCCTCCACAGACTCAGCTTGACCACGTGGCTCGTTTTGGCTTGTGGTGCAAGCAGTGGCGTGAAAAGCACTTGTCAACTGGGATTTGTTCTCTTGGAAACTGCTTTGGAGCCATATGCTATCAGATAAAGAGGTCCAGCCATCCTGGAGAGGCCACGTGGGGAGAGGCCATACCAGGCCTCAGTTGAGGTCTGGGAGTGAACGTCATTTTAAGCATTTCAGACCCTGTAGATACCGCAAACAGAACCTTCCAACTGAGACAAGCCTGGCCTGCAGAATTATGAGGAATTGTTTTTATTGTTTTAAATCACTACGCTTTGGGGGTGGGTTTTTATGCAGGTAAATGTAACTGAAACACCATGGATCATTCATTTCAATGTTCCTTCAGCAATTATTGGTAGGTGGTCTACTAAGCTAGAACATTCAACATCATGCTGAAGGTGATTGTATTGCTCCCCCCCACTCCCCCATCTCATGAATTCTTCACTCATTCAAGTCTTTCAAATATTTATATCCTAGGAAAGGTGCATTTGTGTCAGCGGTTGGGGGTGGCCACAATGAATTTAAACCTGCCCTTATGAAACTAACATTAAATAAGTTAATAAAGGGAGGAACAGGGTCTCCTTCATCCTCATGCCACCAGGGGCCAACTCGGTCTAGTAAACAGTAGGGACTCAGTAACACAGGGACTGAACTGGTGAAATCACCTTGCCACCCAATACCAATTTCTCCACCACCTTGCTAAGCCAAATTCCACTCAAGTATCACGTCATCTGTGAAATCTCACATGCCCCACCATCCACTGTCCCTCGCTCCTCTCTCCAGGGCTCTTTGGCCCCCTACATCAATCAGAATTCAGGTGACTTGCAAGTGATGAAACCCCAAATGAACAGTCACTCAAAATTTAACTCCCAGGTAACCGATACGATGTGGGTCTTCACAGCATCAGGACCTATGCTCCTCCTATCCTGTTCTGCTGCCTTGCTTGGCCTATGATCCTAAGATCAGTCCCCGGCCCAAGATGGCTGCTCCCACTCTGGCCATCTGGTCTACATTCCAGAGGGCGGGAAGGAGAGGGTGCAAATCTCCTTTCTTAGGAACACTTCCTTGAAGGGGCACTCACTTCTGTTCACGTTATTGGCCAGAATTTTGTCATCAAGCAACAGCAAATTTCAAGAGAAGTGGGAAAATGCCTCAAATCCGGGCAGTCATCTCTATTAGTAATGAAATGGGAGAACAGATACTGAGGGACAACAAGTTCTTGCCTGTCTTGCCAGTACCCTTCCTGCTCCGTTACAGCTGGTTACCCTGAATCTCCTCAGGGTCACGGCCCCGCCCACTGCAGTTCTCTGGCAAGTTACAGCTAACCCTGACTGCTGCTTCTCATGTGCCATGCACTGTTACCTATTTGACCTTATCATTAGTTTTCGTAACTGGCCCTGCGGTCTAGATTCTACTGTTATCCCCATTTTACAAAGCACAAAACCGAGCTCAGAGAGGCGGGGGGGGGGGGGGGGGGGGGTAGCCTACTCACGGTTCCACAGCTGTTAACTGAAAGCTGGGATTTGGACCCAGGCAGTCTGGGTTAAGGCACTTGCTCTTAACCACCACATACTTAGCCAGCATCTGTGGAACTGAAGCACACCACAGGACTCTGCTGGCAAGTGACACCTCGTGGACCCTCTACCCTGGAGACCAGCTGCACTTCTCAGGGAAATCCCACACCCACTAATCAGGGCTTCCGCAGGGAGAAGGGCAGAGACCGTGATGTGGAACCCCTCCTCCACGCTAGTGACTGAGACAAGAAAACCAGCTATTTCTAGACCTTTATTTCTCTGTGAAAAGGGAAAAAAAGGGAATAAAATAAAAATAGCACAGTTGACACAAAAAAACCACTGAGAAGGAGGAAGAGAAGTGGGGAAGTAGATGGGGCAGGGGTCCCCATGACAGCAGGAGTCAAGTGACCTGGGATGCTCACATCTGTTCTCTTTCCTCCCAGGGCCGCCACCCTGTCCCACTCTGTGCCCCCCCAGCTCCTTGGGAGGTGGACAGTGAGGAGTCGGGCTCCCAGTCTGGGGGAGAGGAGAAACTGTGCCAAGGGAAGGGGCCTGGGGTCAGACCATGCACAGGGAGTGACGGCCAAAGGGCCCCCACTGTCTCCCGAGGGAGGGGTTCTGTGGGGAGGGTGGGCACCAGAGGCCGGCATTGGCTCCTCTTGCAGCATCAGGCGAGAGACAGAACTGGGGGAATAGAAATAGGCAGGAGTCAGAACCACTGCTAGCCCCGCCCACAACCACTCCTGCATCTCCCCTGCCAGGAGCCTCTGCTCCCAGGTCTCAGCTGAGCCATCCTTCCTCCCCCTGGGGTCTCCAAGTTCTCAAAGCCTTACCAGTCAGGGCTTCCTGGGCGAAGTACTTGACGTCCACATCCTGGTCCTGGGTCAGCTTCTCTAGGATGGGCTTGACTTCGCTCTGCAGTGTGCTGGGAGGGGAAGGCGAGGGAAAGGGTGAGCCAAGTAGGGCTGGGGGCATAAGGCAGGCAGAGGGCTCCCGGGCAAGGGGTGCACACAGACACAGGCACACACGTGCACCAAGTCTCTGAGGCCCAGAACAGGCCCAGGGAAGTCAGGGAGTCACAGGGTCCACAGGTCCAAAGGGAAGACCTTGGCCCTACAGGATCCTAGGGGAACCTATGCGCACTGAGAGTCAATCGTTTTGGGAAAGGAAGAGGGACTTCAGAGGCACTAAAGGTGTGAGGTTGCATTCTGGAACAGATGCTGAGAAAGACATCAGAGGCCATTCCAGTGGACAGCTCCCACCCCCATATAGCCACTATTCTCATTCCTATCATCTAGATCTGTTTTATCTGTTTTTGAATTTCATATAAATGAAATACGTTCCCTTGGGTCTGGTTCTCACCCAAGATATGTCCGTGAGAGGCAGCTATGTTGTTGAGTACAGCAGGAGTGTTTGTTCATTACTAAATTGTTGCCTGACAGCCGATTTCTATAACACGCCCCCCTGCATAGCCTCTAACCCAATTAGCCAGAGGGAGTGCCTCCCTCTGGGGAGTGTCTCAAGGTGTGACTGGGACCTGTTGGTATGCTAACAGTTAATCTCCCCTGGGAGGACACAGTAACAAGGTTTCCTGGGGCTATGTGGCCAGAAGTGTGAAGGCATAGCATTTGCTGGAGCACAATGGGATATGTTAATGGAAAAGGCTTTGAGGCCCAGACCTCAAATGGATGCCAATTTGATTGACAGCAGTTTTACTTCTTTGAAAATTCTCCATTAAAAGCCACGCCCTGACCCGATTCCGGGCTCAGTTTTTCTCTGACTGAGTCCCTTGGTCTCGCTCTGAATCCTACTTCTGTCTCTGTCTCTTTATTCAATCTGCGCTGCCCCTCAAGAGAAACCCATTTGCCCTTGCCACGCTGGACGTGACACTAAATGGTCTTCCATTGTATGAATAAACCACAACTTACCCACAGTCCCACTGCACTGCTGATGGGCACTTGGGTTGTTTCCATTGAAGGGATAATATAAAAAGGCTACCACAAACATTCTCTGTTAAAAATAAACACTAGGGCCGGCTGAGTGGCTCAGTTGGTTAAGAGCTCGCTCAAGAGTTTGAGCTCTGAGCAACAGCGGTTCGAGTCAGCCCGAGCTGAGCAGCCGCTGAGCTGCCAACAGGTGGCAGGATAGCTCAGCTAAAAAAAAAAAAAAAAAAAAAAAAAAAAAAAAAACAAAACACTGATTTCTCTTGGATACATACCCAGGGGTGGTCATGCTGGAACACAGTGGGTATGCACAATTAGTTTCACTAGATTCTACCAGTTTCTAAAGTGATTTTTTTTTTTTTTTACCATTTACTATTTACAGCCCTGCCTGCAACATACGAGTGCTCCAGCTCATTTACCAACACTAAACAACTCTGCGCTTTTCCAAGTTTAGCCGTTTTGGGTTGTGTTTTTATTTGCATTTTCTCAATGGCCAGTGATGTTGAGCACCCTGGCATATGCTTATTGTCTGGTACATGGAGATCTTTTCTAAATGCCTGCTTTTTTTGCCCCTCTCTTTCTTGGGGTTTCTTCGTCTTAATGATTTGTAGACAGTCTTCTGAATAAGTCGGTGCTGTCAGAAATAAGTATTCAAATATGTCCTCCCACTCGGCGGGCTTGCTATTCACTGTCACAATGCTCTCTGGGTGAAGTTCTTCACTTTACTGAGGGCAAACTTTTCAACCTTTTCCTGGGGTGAGCTATTCAACAAATCTGTGCCTACTGCCAAGTCTTAAAAATATTAAAATATTTTCAGACATTTTCTTCTAGGATCATGTCTTTAGTCTTTTTGAGTCTGGTCTGTTATCTCTGATTTGTTACACACTGAGGTGGAAGGTTTTTTTCTCCCACATGCATATCAAACTGATCTGTTTATGTAAAATACCTGCATTTCCCTCCCGGACTGCAGTGGCTTTGGCTGTTATATACTCTGTTATATACTCGTGGATCTGTTTCTGTGCCTGATTCTGTCCCACTGGGCTACTACGGAGTATTGTTGTGCCAAAAACCTCCCTTTTTAATAACTGCACCATCATAGTAGGTCATAGTATCTGGTAGTGTAAGTCTTCCAACTTTGTTCTTCTTTAGGATCGCCTTGGCTATTTCAGATCTTTGCATTTTCATGTTAATTCTAGAATCGGCCTGTCATTTTTCCACTAAAGAACCCGCTGACTTGACTGAGATTATACTGAATCTACACACGAACTTGGGGAGCCGTCCCATCCATGAATATTATGTAGGTCTTCTTTAAGTTCTCAAAGCAATGTTTCATAGTTTTCACTAGAAGTGTTACACATTTTTCATTAATTTTATTCCTGGTTTTGATGCAATTATAAATTACCCACACGTACACACATAAATATAGAGGGTGCCAAAAAACTGTATACACATTTTAAGAAAGGAAATAACTGTATTAAAATTACGCTGATGGTAACCACTTTGAGCAACTTCTTGTAATTGCAGAAGTTAAACATGACTTGTATTCACCTTGTTATCGGTATATACATATATTTAAGATTTTATAGGGAAATTTGGGAGGGGAACAGCATTGGGGAATCGGGGAAGGGGAACAAACAAGTTTCTGTCCTTTTGTTCTTCAGTCTAGTTGTGGAGGACATCGCTACACTGGCCCATGTTGGTATTATCGTTGCGCTCTTCCCCGGTGAGGCAGTCGCTTGCCGGCCACTGAATGGCCGCTCACGGCGGCTCACACCTACTGCCGGCCAGCTCCACTGCAGCCTACGCCATCGCCAGCGACTCACGGCAGCCCAGCTCCCGGTCGAGCTGTTGTTCACCATCTTAGCTGTAGAGGGCGCAGCGTCACTGGCCCTCATGTGGGATCTTAACCGGGGCCCTGATGCTCAGAGCTGGCATCCCAAGCCAACTCTTAACCAACGCACCACTCGGCCGGCCCTGTTATCAGTCTATATTATTACAATTTTAATATAGTTTTTGCCTTTCTTAAAATGTGTATACATTTTTTTGGCACCCTCTATACATATATTTATATTTGTTAACTTAATTTTCTAATGATTTGTTGCTAGTATATAGAACTGCCATCCTCTCACCCTCACCCACTATATGAGGTAGGCGATGTCAATTCTCATTCGACACCTGAGGAAACTAAGACCTTGGAAAGAGGAGGAGACAAACATGAGAAGAGCAGTGCTGGGCCTCAAACCCCAGGCTCCACCTTCAAAGGTCAAAAATCAGGATGCCAAGAAACAACAGGGCTGGCCCGGCCTCACCTGTTGTCCAAAATGGGCCCTATCTTCTGCAGGGACTTGGCCACGTTGAAGCGGACGTTGGCAACAGGGTCCCCAGCCATACGCAGCACTGTGGGCAGCATATGCTTGGTGGTGATGTCCTGTCCACAGACCTCAGACAGCACCTGGGGGTCAGTGAGTGGCACAGAGGTGATCATCCAAAGGTCCTGACTAACTCCTATTTCCCACTTCCTCTGACCAGCCACCTTGGTGATCACTAGGCCTGAGGGTGAAGCTGAGCAATATGGGGACTCGGTTCAGGGTCACCCACCCTGGGAACAGTTTATTCTCCTGAAGTTCCCATTTCCCCTAACACCTTCTTCACATCACTGTCTCCCTGCCCTGGAAACGCCCAGTCCAGGTGGTTTGGGTCCCATCTCCCCGTCCTCAGACTTCCCTTCATCCTCTGGGGGTGGGTCTTGATCCCTAACCCCCAGGGTCCCTTCCTTAGTGCAGAGGTCTTCAAGGTGGGGCAGGGGAAGAAAAGATCAGAACACTTATATTTGTTTTTAAATGCCATCTTTTCATTTCTAGTTCTGTGTGTGGTTTACTGAGCTGACCAGAAAGGAGCACATGCTCTGTGTAACGTCCTGTCTTAAGCTCACTCCACGTACAGCCAAATTAATCGTTACAACCTGATGACGAGGGTACTGTGCTTGCCAGTATGGATCCTTTATGGGTGAAAAAACTGAAGCACTTAGCAGTCAGGTCATTTTCTCAAGGTCCAGGGCTAATATATGGCAATTAAAACCAGGTCTGATTATAGAACCTGCACACTTAACGTAACACACTTGTCATAAATAAATATACACACAAATTTGTGGGGAAGGAGAGGGGTCTCAACAAGGTTTGGCAGTCATTACTGCAACAGGCCAAGTCTCCCTCATCCGGGTTTCCCACCATGCAGGTCCCCACCCCTAGAGGCCCTGTAACCCAACCTCTGGCCTGCAGCTCCCTGAGGATTCATCCCTGCAACCTCAGGTCCCCACCACGTCCCCACTCCCAAGCCAGGTGTCTCCCTTTAGGACCCAGCACCATTCCTCCTCTCCCAGGCACACCCAGTTCCCAGGGACAGGCTGGTGGGCAGGTAGTGGGCACTCACATTAATGCAGAAGAGTGTAGTCATGCGGTGCAGGTAGTTGGGGTCCCCAGACATGGCCAAGACTTTGGGGATGATAGTGGCATGGGCCCACTCCTTCCCAAACTTCTCCACCAGCTTCTTCAGGTTGCTGGTGGCCGCCTCGCGGATAGCATAGACTGCAGAAGGGCAAGGGGGAGGCAGCGATTCAGGAGGTGAATGACTGATACGGGGGTGGGGAGGAGCAGGCAGTCCCCTCCTGAGCCCCTAGGTCCCAGGCCACAGGTGAACCAGGAACTCCGGAAGATGAAAGGGCTCTCTACGTGCTAGCTGTAGGCTTTTCTTTTCATGCAGTATCCTCTCAACAGCTCCAAGACACAGGTTCCATTATTGGCTTTACTTTACTGATGGGCAAATGGGCTCCAATGACGAGACCCGCTCATCAACCGGGGTTGTATGAGTGGATTGGGTGGGAAATTAGAAAAGAAAGACACAGACGAAAATTGGGATCGGGGGGTCCACTCACCGCTGATGGTGGAGCAATGGCACAGTTTATTTTTTGCACAGTGCTTCTATAGCAGTAAGTAGGTGTCTTTTGGCAGGGGTTTGTTTATTGGGTTAGGCATATCGTATCACATAGAGGAAGC
Organism: Hipposideros larvatus; assembly: GCA_031876335.1. Classification (NCBI taxonomy): domain Eukaryota; kingdom Metazoa; phylum Chordata; class Mammalia; order Chiroptera; family Hipposideridae; genus Hipposideros; species Hipposideros larvatus. The sequence goes on from CM063099.1 coordinate 30,113,626, forward strand.
AATTTCCTCTTAGCAGGGAGTTTGTTTAGCAAGTTAAGCTGTAAGTAGGTTACATCCTGTTATGAATCTCTCAGAAGCGCCTGTAGTTTTAGCTGTCCTTAGCTTGCGGCTTCAGCTGCTCTTTGCTCTCCAACGGTACAGTGGGGGTCAAACATTCCCCCAGCTGCTCACCCGGACATGCAGGCTTGCCAGCTTGTCAGCTTGCAGCCTTGTGGTCTCTGACTGCTCACAGCTTGCTCCCCACACTCCAAAAAGTGATGTACCCAAGCAAATGATTTAGTACTTACTACCCGGAACAGTGCCCGAGACAGATGAAAGTTAATATTTATTTTTACCACTCTAGTGAAAACAGTGAGCAATTCTCCCAATAGCCCTGAACCGCTGGGAGAAGAAGTGCCATGTTTCATAGGAGTGTGGCCAACAGGTGGGATTCAAAGCCAGGGCTGTGTGCTTGGTGGCCCCGACTCTCTACCAGGCATTCCCTGGGTGATCTGTTATGTTCCCCTCCTACCCCATACTTCTGTGGGATTCTAAAAAGCAAGGGAATTGGTCCATATGAGCATCTGATGTCATAGGAGAAGACTCCAGCATCCACTACTCTCTGCACCAGCCCCAGCCCCAGCCCCAGCCCCAGCCCCAGCCAATCTGCCACCCATCCTTCCTAGAGTCCCGATCTCCTCCTCTGGCCCGCTGGGGGTACTCACCGTGATCCACAAGCCAGGCCATGCACAAGGAGTTGAGTTTCTCATCAAAGAACTCCACCCCCTGCAGGAGAAAAGGACTTTAGGGATCAGGGGGACTGGGCAGTTTTCAGCAAACCCCCAGGGAAACAATCCCCAGCTCCAGACCGACACAGAGAGCCGCTTCTCAACTTCACCTGAGTGGCTCCTTTCCCTTCTCTTTCTAATCAAGCTCCAATCATCTCTTAGGGCCCCATTTCCTGCCCCAACACGGTCCTCCCAGCCCGCAGTTACCCGTCACAGCTCATCATATTCCACTGTGACTAGACCCTGGCAGTACCTCCCTGGGGCAGTGTGCCAGGCCCCTGGCCTCCTCACTCACCAGCTGTCCAGCCAGGAGGGGCATGTACTCAATGATGGCCAGCCGCACCCGCCACTTGGCGTCCTCAGCCAGCTCCACGATGGCGGGGAGCAGGGACTGGGACAGCTGCCGGATGCCAATCACCTCGTTGACGCAGTCCAGGTTGGAGATGATGTTCAGCCGCACCTCTGGGCACTGAGGAGAGACAGGAGGGGAGGGTTCTGAGAGAACGCACTGCACACGGCAACCACGACACGGTGGATGGCGCTCACCTGCACCAACTCTGTTAACAAATACCTCCTGAGGACCTACTGCTGCCCAAGCCCAGCTCCTGGGCCTGGGCACACATCAAAGGCACATGCAAAGCAAGCAACACTTCTTAAGTGAAGAAATTTTTCCAATCTCATAATAGAGCACAAGAAACATTCAGCCACTGTGAAGGACTTGCAAGAATCAGTGCAAAAATATAGAACCCTGGAAAAGAGACATAATAATCCCAGCCTGTTTGCTGGCTGGGAGACCTGTGGCACGCAACTTAACCTGTCTGGATATCATCTGTGACACAGAGACACCCATCTAGCCTCAAAGGGTGGTTGAGGCTATTAAAGTGCCTTCCCCTCCCCCCAACCCCTCCATTCTGATCTACAAAGGGCTTAACGTGTGCAAGCTTATCATTCTCATTTTTGTGACCTGTATTCTCTCTGCTAGTCTCTGAGCATGTCTCATTCATCCTTCCGTCTCCAGTACTCCATAGTCTTAGGTGCTCAGTACATTTCTGCTGAAAGAACTACCAATATTATGAGCACTGACTTACAATACATACACACACACCCCACCTACTTCTGGAAAGCATGTGAAGCAACTTATAAGAAAAGGCACATCAATACAATTAGTTATTGTTAATCAAAACAGGAGCCCTACTATAATAGATCCTTGTCCCGTGCACACATTCTTGGATGGCACACACCATCGGCTCGTCCTTGCTACCTTGAACCCCACAAGAAATGAATCAATGAACCAAGTAAGCCAGAATGCAGTGCAGTGAAGAGAAACTCAGCAGGCCTGGGTTGTTCACACTCCACACATTCCAAAGGACTGGCCCTTGCCCGGCACCTGGAAGATGACCTCTAAGCCCCTGGAATATCCTGCGTGTAAGAGCGTTGTTTACCTGGAGGCCTCGTGCCCTGCCAGGTAGGCTATGCCAACAACTGATTATGATGGGGGACCGGGGCCAGCAGTCTCAGCTTGAGCTCTGAAGGGACTGGGGACAGAGTAACTACAGTCAGCCATCTTGGTGGTTCCATTCCAGGCTTATGTGACCAATCCCCCCCAAAATCCCTGGAAACCCAGGCTCAGTGAGCTTCACTGGTTGGCAGTACTCGTGGGTGTTGTCATACACCATTAGTGGGAGATTTAAGCACTGTCCGTGTGACCCCACTGGGAGAGGACAACTGGGGACCCTGCACCTCCCTGGCTGCTGCACTTGCATCTTTCTTTGACACTAGCCTCAGGGCTCCTTCCTGATACCCACATCTACTCCGGCTCCTCCATTCACCCAGATTCAAACCCACACTCTTTCCCCGGCTGTCACCTGTTCTGTGACCTCTCTAGCCACTGACCGGCGCTCTCTCGTCTTCTGTACTCTAGGCCAACTAAGCACCTAGGGGTGCTCATGGAACTGGCTCTGGTCAATGGGTCTACGGGCTGTGAGCAGGCTGATGGGTGCCCTCTTCTAGGCCTTGCTCAGAGGACCAGGCCTGCTGCTGTCTGTGCCTTCCCCTTCATGCTGGCTGGGAGATGATAGAAATCAGAGCAGCACCTCAGACCTGGAGGACAGAGGCGAGCAGGGCTGACCCCTGGTGGAGGTCTGCCCACCTCTGGACTACTGTGAGAAATAATGCTCTCTTATATAGGCCAGTGTATTTTGGGGTCTTTATTAAGACCTCTTAGCCTGACCATTACAAACACGAAGATATTACAGCGCCTATATGATCGTGGAATCACCTTCTGTCTCTCTCCACGGCCAGTCTCTGAAGGTCTCTGAGAATCAAAACTGCCTGTCCTTTTTTGGTATCCCTGATGCCCAGGAAAACGACCAGCACATAAGGGCACGCAAGACAACTGCCTAACAAACGAATGCGTGACTGCACAGTCCATCGTGCCCACAAACATTCAACTTATCGGAGAGCTGGGTGTGGAGATTCTAGGAGATTCCTGGCCTGTCTGGGAAAGCAACTGACCCACCGGTTACCTCTGCAAACCCAGAGCTCAGAGCCTGCCCGGCGCTCTTACCTCATCCTTCAGCTGAGCTAGGAAGAGGGGCAGGAGGTGCTCAATGGTGTTGTCTTTGCCCAGGATGGGAGACAGGCCCATGATGACCGAGGCCAGGGCTGACTTGACATGTTGGTTGGCATCTGATACCAGCTCCTGGGAGGGAGAAGGAAGGGGGAGCCATAGGGTCAGCAGTCGCCAGGTACGCTCCAACTCCTACGAAGCCTCAGCCACGGCCTGCTTTGGCCCTTGTCACTCATGGAGCAGGGGATGGCTTAGACTACAAAAGGGATTCTAGTTCCTTATGTGTCCCACCTGCTTTGAGTTCAATGATCCCCGCGCCGGCAGCCCCTACCCCAATCCCAAAGCTTTCTGGATGAGAGGACTCAGTGACCTTTGAGGGGGAAGCACTCCTACCTCCGAGCTCACCCCCTAGCCTCAGACTTTGCCTGTACTCAGAACCCCCACTGCTTCAAGCACAAGGCTGCCCGGTCCTCGAAGGCCAGGAACGCAGTTTGCACCTGGCTGTCCCTAGAGCCCCTTCTACCGTTTCTTTTTGGCAGGCTCGCGTCTGCCCCATTCCTCCCGCCAGGTCCCCGTCACCTTGATGCAGGGCAAGATCTGGGTCATGATCACATTCTCCCGGCAGTCAGCTGAGAGATTCTCACAGAACTCTGTGGACGGGGGAAGAGAGGCAGAGTGAGGTGAGGTGATGGGGAACCCAGCCCCTCAGACACTCACCCACTTGCTGTTCCAGTCACCAGCACCAACCTTTGACCTTGTGGGAGGCTGCGGCCCTCACCTCAGCCTCACAGTCTTTCATTAGGTTCTGGAAGGCGGGGACCAGGTCTGTCTTGGTGATCTCAGGCCCCACAGCTTTCTGGAGCTGCAGAAAAGGAAGGTGGTCGGGAAGTGAGAGGGCTTGGTAGGTACTCTAGGCGAACGAGACCAAAATCAAAGTTAAAGGCACCAGATTAGGGGCAAGAGCATGGCTCTTGGAATCACAGCTGAGATCTAATCCCAGCATCATGGGGTGACATCGGAAAAGTGTCTCGAGCCTGTTTCCTCCCTGTGTGGTGCTGAGTTGGGCTGGGTAGGGCAGTAGTCACAAGTGTGACTCTGCAGTCCAACTACCTGACTCAAATTCTTACTCTTACTTATCAACTGTGTGACCTTGGATGCGTCACTTTACATTTCTGATCCTATTTCCAGAAAAGCAAAATGAGGACCACAAGGGAACCTAAAAACGACAACAGACCTCCATACTTCTCAGCCTATTTGGGTCAGGTTTTCTTTTCCCTGATCCAAAAACACTCTCATGATATAGTGGCTCTCACTCTGATTTATGTACTTTATTTTTTTAAGGTTGGTTACCAGAAGCTCTTTTCTAATTAAAATAAAATCATAAAGACTGAAGAAGGCATGCTGGGCTCTGCCCGTCACTTGGTACCAGGCAAGGAAAGGCACTGGGTTCTGCTGCAAAGCTGGGTCTTGGAGCTGGTAGGGTGGTACTTGACGAAGGAGGGAAGAAACAAGTAAAGATGGTGGAGGGCCTAATGCTATCCTGGGCAAATGTTGCCGTGTCTTCACATAACAAATATCTACTGTGTCTACTGTGTGCCAAGCACTGTTTTAATAGCCTAAAGTCCCTGCCCGCACAGAGCTTTTATGTAAACCCCAGTGTAAATCAGGTCATGCTGTCTAGGAGCCAAGGACGGGAAGAATCCTCCATCACTAAGGTGCTGATGCTCCCGGACACAGCCATGCCCTGCTAACACTTTCAGAGAGAAAACGGATGTGCCTTGGAAATGCCATCCGGAGGCTCCAAGTGCTTCCAGCAAACACCAGAGAAAAAAATGCATCATCACAGGAAAAGGGAGCCACAGGGCAGGATGGCACCGAGGCCTCTCTGATCAGACCTGCTTTTTCTCTCATGGGCTCCCCCAAGAGCCAGCCCCGAATGTTCCCACTTGTGTCAGCTCTCTTCTCCCTGGGTCCTTTGCACGTGCTGCCCTTTTGCTAGGTCCCAGTTCTTACTCCAGCCCTTACCCACTCATCTTCTAGAACCAGCTGCGGCACCACCTCCTCTCCTCAATGCGCCTCCGCCCCACATACACCTGCTGGCCCCAGCACCTGTGACACCTGAGTATTAAGTTTATCTCACTGGACCCTCTCCTCAGGCCACCCGCTCCTTGAAGGCTGGGAATGTGCTGAATTCACGGCATCCCCAGCACCTAGCAAAGAGCTGGTGCTCCACAAATACGTTGGAGCAATAATCAAATTGGAAATTTTGTTGTGCAAAGAGCACTGTCCTAGGAGTTAAGAGATGTGGGCTCTTGTCCCTGCTTTGCCTGCCTGGTGCTGTCACTCTGACCAAATTTTTGGGTGGGGTGATGGGCTAAGTGTGTGCTACCCCAAAATTCACGTTGAAGTCCTAACCCCCCAGTACCTCAGAATGTAACTATTTGAAGACAGGGTCTTTAAAGAGTTGATTAAAGTGCAATGAGGTCACTGGGGTAGGCCCTGATCCAAAATGACTGGAGTCCTTAAAAGTGGAGATTAGGACATAGACATGCAGAAGAAAGACCATGTGAAGACATGGGGAGAAGACAGCCAAGGAGACAGGCTGCAGAAAAACCACCTGGGCTGACACCTTGAGCTAGGACTTGTAGCCCCAGAACTATGAGGAAGTAAAGTACACCCAGTGTGTGCTACTTTGTTACCATAGCCCCAGCCAACACACAGGCTATGTCAACCCTTTTGTTCAAAGGGGAGAACGTGAGATTAGGTCAGGAACACACAGGTGCTACCCTTCTCTGCTCCTGTGGCATTCTCTCCCACAGAACTTGACCCTCAGAACTCAGAAGCCTTCTCAACACAGCACTTCAAGTTGCCACTATCAACCAACCAGAGTTGGCATGTGAAGTGAGGTCCACCTGGATATCAAAGATGCTGGAGTCCAGTGGATGGAACTATCTCCTACCCCATAGTGCCACGCCCCTTCCCCAGCTCCTATATGTGCCCACCCCTTCCACTGAGGGCCTCAGTTTCCCTATCTGTGAGACACTGTCAGTGGTCCCTCACCTACCTCAGTGAACTTGTCGGCTACCATGTATCGGACACGCCAGGACTTGTCCTCAGCAGCCTGGCGCAGGGTGGGCATCACCAGGGCCTCCAGGTCCTCCTGGGGCAGGAGCTGGGCGATGTTCACGCATGCCTCCACCGCCAGCAGCCGCACTGAGTCCTGGGGAGAGGGTCGGAGCAGGAAAAGTGCAGCAGAGGCCTGGTTAGCATTGACAGTTCCTTTCAGACACCAGGTCTGCCAGTGGGAGGGCGGGGAACAGAGCCCACCTGCTCATCAGAAGCCAGGTTGGAGAACATGGGGATGATCTCACTCTTGACGTTGTCCAGCTCCAGCACCTTGGCAAACTCCCCCAGCTTGGAGGCTGCGGCCCGCCGCACCATGGGGGTGTCATCTGAGCACAGGTTCCGGAAGTACCTAGGGGTCAGGATGGGGCTCAGAAGGAATCCCTGGGACTCCAGGGCAGCAGGCAGCATGGCAGAGAGGAGCAGCACAGGCTCTGCAGTCACGCAGGTCCTGGCTTTGCCTGGTGGCCTTGGGCAAGTGATGACACCCCTCTGCGTCTTCCCAGGCCTGTATAATGGAGCTGACAGTGACAGTACCTATTCCAAAGAGTCATCGTGAGGTTTCAATGAGATGATGTGTGTGAGCACAAACAGCCTGTCTATACATAATAGGTCTGTAGGAAACGGTAGGTGCTAATTATAACGACCACATAAAACAGTTGAGATGCTGTTCTGGGGCCAAAGTTTTTACTTTGCAGCAGCAGCAGCTGCTCCAGATAGAGATGCAGGGACAGAACATAAATCTCGAAGTACATGTGGGCCATAGACTAGTGCTCTGGCTGAGGAAGGGCTCAGGGCCTGGGCTGGCTGTTCAATAAGCGAAATTGGTGGATGGACAGAAGTTCAGAGGGAGGGGGAAAAAATATACACTAATGGGAAACTTTAATCCAATCAAAAACATTTTCAGTCATTCTTCCTGAGGCAAGTCTTGCATACAAGGAATTCCCTAAGGTACCACGCCAACGGGGAGGAAGTTGGAGGAGGCCGAACCAAGACAGTGTATCTGCCGAGGGTTCTGGACCCGGGGCAGGCCTAAGATAGCATCCCACAGGACTTGTCGAGTGCTTTTACGTGCCAGATTCTGTTCTAAGCACTTTATGTGCGGTAATTCTTTTAAATCCTCACAAAAACCAATGGGAGGAAGGAACTATCATTACCTCCATTGCCTAAATGAGCAAAAGAGCATCTAGACTGGAGGCTAGGGTCTTGGTGACACAGCCTACATGAGTGCGAAGGGGGTAGGCGACTGGGACAGCTCTGGGGTGTCCGGGACCTGGGGAGCCCTAAAGGGGCTGAGGCTTGAGAGAAGGGGCCCAAGCTTAAGGGAGGCTGAGCTTCTCAAGGCCAGTGGCCGGGACTCACTGTCGAAGTTCTGCCTTGACGGCACTGGACACGCGGGGGTAGCAGACGGAAAAGAGGCCGCAGGCCGAGGTGCGGGAGGTGAACCAGTCGCCGCCCGCCAGCCGCTTCACCAGCGGCACGAAGTGGGCCTCCAGGTCGGAGGGCGAATGCTCGTGTGAGATGGCCCGCAAGGATTCCACCGCCTTATCTCGTACCACTGTCTCCTCCACCGTGGCCAGTGATTCCAGGGGCGGCTGTGGCACAGAGCGCAAGGTCACTGAACAGCTCTCTCCCCATCACCCCCAGCCCCGGAACATCACACAGAGCCCCTTTGTGGGCTCATTTCCTCTGAGACACCTTCTCTGATCACCCCATTCCAGCCTTCACCCAGCATGTCTTCCCTGAAGAGCCACAATGAACCTCATTTAGAGGACCCTGAAAGAGCTTCAGTGGGGTGGGTCCATGAACCTCAAAATTATACAAATCACTTTCTGAGGAGAAGGCCACAAGCTTTTCCAAGTGCAATAAACATCACTGATATTGATTGGGAGCATGGTGACTGTGTCACACAGCTCTGGGGGTGCTGGGTTTAACGGGCTCCTATGAAGTACGTCCTGTTCCTGTCCTCATTTTAAAGAGGGAACTGAGGCACAGAGAGGCTAAGCAACTTGCCCAGGCTAGTAAGAGCTACACGCCAGGATCTAAACCAAATCACCTGGCTCCAGGGCCTCCAAGGGTCAAAAAGCACAGCTGTGGTTTCTGACAGGTGACTGCATCAGGAGCTCACATTAATGGGGGACCCTGGGGATCGTGACTGCTCACTGGTTTGTTAGTATGAAGCCTGGAGGGACACCTGATTGGCTCACGGTTATGTCTCCGGAGTCCAATAGAGCTCCTATCACAGGGCAGAACTCAGTAATCACTGACCTAATGAAGGGAGACTCCGTCTATCCTAATCTGTTCAAAAAAAGGTATGGAGGTTTGTAGCATAAAGTCCAGCTTGGCCTGACAGGTAGAAGGCAGGAAGAAATCACAAAGGGAAATGCTGCTAGGGCCCACACAGGTAACAGAATGGAGCACTGAGCAAAGGTGCCTGGTGGAGACAGCAGAAAGAGGCAGAGACTGTGGCATGTAGCCTAGGGAGGACGGCTGCTTCCCAGCTCATCACTGTCACCATGGGGGAACATAGCTGGTGAAAGCAAATCTGGTTTTCCAAAAGCGGAAAAAAGGGCCAGGTTTTTCATATGTGAAAAATCTCATTGAATACGTATTACAACATGGATGGACCTTGATGACATCATGCTAAATAAAATAAGCCAGTCACAAAAGACCACATATTGTATGACTCCTATATAGGAGGTACCTAGAGTAACCAGATTCGAAAAAGGTGGAATGGTGGTTGCTGAGTGCAGGGGCTAGGGGGAGGTGGAGGGGAGTTAGTGGTTAATGGGGACAGAGTTTCAGTTTGGGAAGATGAAAAGATCTGGAGATGGATGGTGGTGATGGCTGCAACAAAATGTACTTATGCCACAAAATTACACTTAAACATGGTAAAAATGGTTACTTTTATGTTTATTTTACCATAAAAAAAAGAATTAAAAAAAAATCCCTTTTACAAAAGGTTGGCAATGACTCGAAGATAACGCTATGCCAGCCTGGGGACCCCCAGTGTGAGGCCTCTGTCATAGGGCCATACGATCTATCATACGGTTTTGGGTTTAGGATTGGCTCACGGGGGTGATGTGGGAGGTGTGGTGTCACTGGGTTCTGTGAGGACTAGCACACAGGAGACACTCCATCAGTATTTACCGAGTCACTGTAAGTGGAACTTAAGGTAACTTGTCATCATAACAGGCCTGGGGACCGAGGCTGAGCTGTAGTTATGTCACCCAAGGGTCTGGGCCCCAGGGGGTCACTGCAGGGACAGGTTCCCACAGGGCAGTGTCCACATTGCCCATAGCAGGCTCGCCTGGGAGGCCTCTCCCAGCACACACCTAAAGAAGTGGGATCTGGGGCGGGGCCCATGAAGGTGTGTGTTCAGGAAACACCAAGTGATGTTTTGGCACAGTGAAGACCGAAGGGCTTTCTGTGAAGGATGGAGGGCGGGGTTCTCAAACCTGAGACCATGCTGGGGAGAGGGAGAGATGTGAACCTCGTAAAATCACCTGTTCTCTCATGAGAGGGTCTGGCCGGAGTTTTTGTTACTCTCAAAGGGACCCACCATTCCAAAAGGGTGAAGAGCTGTTGACACAGAAATAATCCTGGCGCTGCAGCCCCATGGGTCCCTGTGAAATCAACCCTATTTCACCACAGCAGAGGCTGAGGGCCTGGTCAGGTCTGACGTACCTCTGGGTTCCCACAGCCCACAGTCCTGGCTCATGTGTGGGGAATGAACAAATTGCACAACAGCCATTTTCCATTTCTCCTAACTTGTCAAAACCCAGCTTAACTGCCTCGTCTTCCAGGAGGACTTCCTTGACAGTCAGCTCCCCATCCCACCTAAACTGGTTAGGTGCATCCTCTGGGTTCTAAGGGCCCTGGCTTCCCACTTTCCCAGCTCTGATCAGCCTGTGGAGCAACTGGAGGAGAGGTAGTGGTTAAAAGGCAGAAGCCTGGATTCGAATCCTGGCTCTGCCTCTTCCCAGCTCAGGCAATTCACTTAAATCTGCCTGTGCCTCAGTTCCTCACATGTATATTGGGGCTAACATCAGCGCGCCTCATAGGGTCGCTGTGGGACGCGATAGGTTACTGTGCCTCAGGCACCTGGAACATACCCTGTGACAGCATCTACTGTTCTGACCCGATTCGCCTCCAGGTTCCCAGCCTGCCCGACCCAGCGGCCCAGAATGTGTCTGCTAGCTGACATGAAGGTCACCGAAACCAGTCCCAGAGGGCACACGTGATTGCTCCCCAGGGAGGGTGGGATGACTGGGGTTCCTCTCGCTGAGAATGCTCTGTGGGAGGACCCTGATCTGGTGGGGGAAGGAACCCTGGGTGCCAGTGCCGGCTCCCCAGTGAGCCCGAGTCCCTACCCCATCTACGAGCCCTGAGATTCTTAGCAATGTTTTCTGCATGAGTCCTCTGACAAGCTGCTGAAAGCTAGGAACTCTCTCCTCAGAAAAACTGACAAATGCCCAGGGCTACAGATTGTTCATGAAGTTCTAGGGACCCGTTTCAGGCTGGTCCCCAGATCTCACCGTCCTCATGCTAAGCAGCCAAGTTCTGTGTGAAATGTAAACAATCTCATTCACAACTTTCTGTGTGTATGCACACACAAATTATACGCATACGCACAGATGAAAGCTCAGGTAACAGCAATGAATGGCAATTACCAAAGTTCCTTAGATTTAACGCTGTTTAGGAGAAAACAAACTACCATATTTGCTGAAATCCAAGATTTCAATGATTATAAGCAGCACATTATTTTACACGCCACAAAAGAAAGGCTGCTGATACTTGTAAGACACCATTAAATGCAGAGGCCAAAGTATGAAATGTGTCTTCAGAAGCAATGAAATACAGGATTATTGGGGGAAAAGGCAGGCGCAGTGCCCCAGGGGTCTGTGGACCAGAGAAAACCAAGGGCTGGGGCCACCTCTAAGGCTCTTTCTTCCCAGATCACAGGACTAGAGTACCTCCCCGAGGACAATGGGAGTCCTCCCTTCCCTTCTCCCTAACAGCAGTTACTCTTAGTATCTGATCCATCTCTGTGTCCCGGTCATCACCCAACATAGGCTCAGACAGGCAGGCAGTGGGGTAGGGGGTTTGGGGAGAGTCAAACGGACACACCTGGAATCCCAGCTCTGCCTCTTACTAGTCATGCGACTTTGGACAAGATGCTCAACCTCTCAGTGCTCCAGGTAGCTCATCTATAAAAAGGGAACCCTCCCTACCTCAAAGGGTGGGCATGACTGCAAAATATACAGTATCTTGACAATCACAGCTAATCCCTGTTAGTAGTTACTATGTGCCAAGTACTGTGCTAAGAGCTTCTTAAGTCATTATAATGATGGGTTTTAATGAATCCCATTTACAGATGAGGAAAGGATAGCACAGAGGGATTAAATAACTCTTCTAAGTCACACAGCAAATAAGCAAAAGACAGCCTGACTTCCAACCCAAAGCCCTATATGTGAAGTGCCCAGTGGGGACTGGCACCGGTCAGGCAGGTGCCCAGTGCCGGTAAGACAACTGCATTTTCAGTATCGCTGCATTAAACACAACTAACGACTTGCTGGATTTAAGTGAATGTCCAAGGCCGATCTGTTCTGAGGTGACCTCCCAGCCCCTCCTACATTTCCCCTCCCTGCCCCTGGCTGGCATGGGTCTGACCCACCATGGGTCTGACCCCCAAGGGACAAGCAAGGGAACCTCCCCACCTTCCGGACTCACCAGCAGGCAGTGCACGTACTCGGGGCCTCCCACCAGAGTGGTAAAGGTTCCCAGCTGCTCCGCCAGGGCCAACAGGACTTCATCTTCATCGTAGATGGTGTCTGTGGGAAAGAGACAGACTCTGTTGCAGTCCCAAGCGAAGTCTGATCCCAGTTCCTCAGTAACCCAAGCTGCGAACAAGCTGCCTCACTCCACTTGCTCAAATCGTTAGCACTCACAGCCCCCCACCCTCCACGTGGGCTGGCACAGAGCTCAAGGCACAGCCCCGGATCGGATGACAGAGCACCCAAGTCCCACTTCTGCCCTTTACAAGGTGTAGGACGCTGGGTGAGTGGGACCATCCCGCTGAGACAATGCTGCTCATCGTCTCTCTCCACCTCTCAGTGAGGTTACGTGAGGAGCAAACAGAATACATGTACAAGTGTACAGCCCAGTAAGCCAGAGCTTTTCCTGTGGCCCAGCGTCCACCCTCAGAGCTGTTCTCTCTGCCAGGAACTTCCCTTTCGGCCTGAGAAATTCTTCTCCATCTTTCGAGACTCAGTTCAGCTACCGCTTCTTGCAAGAGTTCCTGCCTACACCAGGGCAGGTTCCTTCTCTAGGCTCCTGTTCCCAACGCCACCTTTATCAGAGTCCTTGTCATAAGAGTCCAGGACTGGATCCTCCCTGTGTCCCAGTTCCTGCCAGGGAGCACAGAGGGAGCCCAATCAGGATTTGCTGAACAAATGCCAGTGTGAGGAGAGAGGCTCTGTCCTGATGCTAATCCCGAAGGTCTTCCTTTCTTCTCCAGCTCTATTCTCCCTTCCCCGAGGTGGTGGGAAGTGCCGACCTCCACGCCAGATGATGCTGACACCCCCAGCGTCTACGCTAGCATTGAAACTTCCCGAGTTTAAGTCAGGCCGATGGCAATCCAGCCAGACGACACTTCCTAGGCTCCCCTATAGGTGATGGGGCCCCATGACCATGCTCTGGCCAATGGGTGTGAGTGAAAGTGTCAGTGAGTTCAAGCTCTGGGTCTCCTCCTTACCATAACCTCTCATGGTGTCATCACCATTATCCCCATCTTGTGGGTTCAAATCCTGCTCTACCATTGGTCGGTTGTGGGCAACTCACTTGGCCTCTCTGAGCCTGTTTTCTCAGCCTCACAATCACAATAGGGTTGTTCGACTGAAGGGAAAAACGCTGTGAGGAGCTTGGCACCGGGCCAGGCATGAGTTAGTGCTCCTGCCTCTTCATGAAGGAAAGGCTGGCCAGTGTGGCTCCAGGCACACCAGGCTCGGGGCTCCTTCCCAGCTCAGTCTCCCTGGCTCCCTCTGTACAGTCAGCATCACCCTCCCTGTTTTCCTGTCTGTCTCCTAGAGACTTTATGAATCCCCAACCCAATCTCCACTCCAGACTCCTTGACCAACCCGTGTTCCTGGGAACTGCCAGCACCTCATATTGCCACCATTCCCACCTCCACTGAACCACCTTCCCAGCCTCGTGTCCCCTGGCCTCAAAGGACTGGGCCTTCTCCACCCTCAAGTCTCTGACCCAGACCTGTCACCTCCATCCTAATGTCCTCTGATCACCACCACCTCTTGCTGGGTGACTGCAACAGCTTCCTAACTGCCTTTTCTGCTTCCACCCTTGCCCCTAAACCACCTGGCTCCTCTCAAATCCAGAATGACCCTTTGAAAGTGTAAAGTAGATCACGATGCTCCCCTAACTCCATTTTCCAATGGTTTTGAATACCAAGATCCCACGTAATGTGGCCACTGCACTTCTCCAAACTCGCGTCCTACCTTCACTCTCCCTCAAACACTGTGTCCACCCAACTCATTGCTGCCACAGTGAGCACACGCCTGCCTCTCCCCCTGCCTGGAACATTCCCCTCTGACTCGCATGTGGCTCCATTTCATTCAGGTCACACCCTCAGGAAGACCTGCCTGACAGCCCACTGTCACATCCCATAGCATTACTCTCACTTCACCCCTTTCTCTGGCCTTATCTCTGACTACCTGGTCCCATGACTGGAATAGAGCTCTGTGAAGACAGAAACTTTGATTTATTCTCTATTTTCTCTAGACCTACACACAGCACGTAGGGGGTGTGCATTAGGTATTAATGGAATAAATATGCCTTTAAATAGACTACTAAAACGGGTGTTTTTAACTATACTATGAGTTAGCTTAACTGAACCCAGACCTTTTAAACAGGAAATACTCTTTTCTGAACTTGAAAAGATGTCAGGGCCTAAGGACAGATATCAAGTTACTCTCCTGCATTCGGAGGTCTTCGTAACAAACCAAGAGGTGTGAGGGCAAACCTGGGATTTCTGAGCATACTTTTCTTTAATGTTTACCTAAGTCCAAGTCTTTAAATGGCAGGTTACTTTGCAGCCCAGTGACAGACACACAGGTGACTTGACGTACCTCGGAACCCACCCATGTCTCACAAATTATGGCCCCCAAATCACCAACACTGGTCTCTTTGACATAGTGGGGACATTATGTGATAATTTCCTGCCATAACAACAACTCTGAATGTTCTGTAGGTGTGAACTCAGAGAGGACTTTAAGCTTGTTCTGTCTAAAACAATATCAGCTTTTCAGAAAGACACCGTGTATCTGCCATGTGCTATTCTGAACATTTTCCCATTTCTTAAAGCCCAAAGCAAAGAAAATCTGAAGTCACTTGGGACTACAACAGCTCAAAGAAAACTTTCTCTTGAATTATTGGCTCCTCTCCAATCTTATGGCTCCCACATACTCTGTCTCCCACAGTTCCTCACAGCTGAATATTAGTATTACAACATCATACATGACTACAGTGGAATAAAGATAGCATTAAACTCACTGAATCTTCATAATGGTCCTAATTTGTATTACATTTTACAGATGAGACAATGAAGCACGCCCAGGCTGGGCCTGAACCTAGGCTGTCAACTCCAGGGTCCCTGCTCTTAGCCACTGTCATCCAAGTCCACGTCCTGCCTCTGGCCTTCTTTCACCCAGCCCACCCTCAACACAATTCTGCATGCACGGTAGGTTTATTTTTCTACACCTCATGCCCCACCCTCCACCAGCTATCCACAATGGCTGCCCTGCCTTCATCTATGGCAGGGGTCGGCAAACTGCGGCTCTTTGGGTATGCTCCGTCTCAAAAGTTTGCCGACCCCTGGAAGAGCCAACCCTGTCCTTCACAAGTTTAAAAATTATCTGAGAGCCATAATATATTTGTACATAATCACCATTATGTGAATAATATTCTTTAAACATGTTATAAATAAAACTATATTTACTTTCATTTTCAATTTTACTTCAGAGACTTGCGAGTCGCAGTTTGCTGACCCCTGGCGACTCTTCCCTCTTAAAAGTTTGCCAATCCCTGATCTATGGGATTAAACCCAAACTGCCACCTGGCACTCAATGCCAGCAAAATCCAACCCGCCACCACCCACCCACCCCTGTGCCTCTCCTTGGTGAATCGCCATGTTCAATCCCGCCTCCATTTGCTGTTTCCTCCTGCTGCCTTCCCTCCCCAGGCTGCCTTCCCCACTACCTTGTTATAGAATTGCCAGTAGCATGTACTGAGTGTTTTCTACGGACCAGGGCTCTTTGTGGAGCCCTTAGTCCTCCCAACGACCCTGTGAGTTAGGTGCTACTCTGTGGGGAGCCATGGTTACAGGTAATTCAGAGCCTTACAGACTGGCTCAGTTAATGCTTAACCTGTTTCTGCTCCTAAGGCATTGTCTCTGCCTGCACCTGGAGGGTGCTTACAAGTTGCTGAGGTATGTGGTGAGAATGGCCAGTTCCTTAGGAGATACTATAGATAGATGGTTATCTGGGTTAATGGAAGAAAGTGTCCTGGGAAGCTAATCCCCTAAGGTCCCTCTGATCTTTAAGTCTCCAGTAGATAGTTAATGATCTGCTTCTGAATGAGGTAATGCATAGTTGTCCCTGCAGTGCTGCACGTACTCAAACTGCATATATTGGTGATGAGAAATAAACTCGGGGCTTCAGCATCACTGAAGACCGGCCGCATCAGCATTTGTGTGAGTGTCTCTTTATTCATTCCCACTCCCCGCTTCGGGTACTGATCGACTTGTGGCGGCTGGCCCACCATACTACTCTTACACCCCTTTACAGACAAGACGACTGAGGCAGGCAGGTGAGGTGGCTCACCCAGGTTTGCCTAGCAGGATGGTGGCACAGCTAGGTTTCAAACCCATGTCTCTCCAACTTTTTTTCTCTATAACTTTTTAACCACTTTGTTACACTGCCATGCCAGCCCCTGTCCCTCTGGCCTCAGAAGTTACCCCTGTCTCAGCATTTGAAAGTTTTCAAATCTCTCCAACAGTTCACCAGTAGAAGCCACCTGGTTTGGGGCCATCTGCTCAGTGTCACCTGTGCAGGTGCCAACTCCTCACGTGGCGTTCAGATGCAGACACACAGGTGCTCCTCAATCATAACTGTGTCACTGTGGGCAAGTCCCTTTAGCTCTCAATTTCTCCACGTGTCAAATGAGTAAGAGGCGACAAGCTCCGCTCCTTCCTCCCCAGGCCTGTCACTAGGTCCAGGAGAGGATTAAATACGAAAGAGTTCATTAGTGACAAAGCACTATGTGACTCTGAGGCTGTCCTTGAAATTCAATTAGTATAAAGCACAAGTCCTAATAAGAATAATGGGAAGAGAGGATTTAAATACCCACTCTGGGTTATCTCCTCACTAGATGACCTGAGGCAAGTAAGTTACTTCAGCTCTTCATGCCTCAGTTTCCTCATCATTTCCTCATCCTTACCTGCCCTAGCAATTGCTGTGGGATTAACTCAGGTAACAAGGGTGACTTACACTTACTGAGCACAGGTCTGAGGAATCTGCATGAACTCAGTCTTCACAGGAAGGGTTTAGAACACTGCCTGGCACGTGGCAGGCATACAGAAGTATTAGTGGTTATTATTTAATACTCACATTAATGCTACAGCACCTGGATAATTGTAAGGATCTCGGCCCGGACCCTAGGCCAGACAGACTCAGTCGGACAGACTCACTTTTAAAAAATCATACTTCAGCTACTCCAGCTAGACTCTAAGCAGAACTTCCCAGTAAGACAATAAACGCCTAGCTTTACAAGAAATGGGTTGCAACAGAAATATTAAGAATGTTTTACAGAAGTAGTCTTGTCACAACTGGATCGGACCATTTCACAAAAACTAACAGCTCTTTTTGCTTCTGTACACCTGCTTTGCTTCTGCTGGGGAATAAAAGGTTAAAGAACAACATTCCTCAGTTCCCCCTTCCTCCCCCTTCCTCAGGCCTTGAAGGTCCCCCTTCCTCCCCTTCCTCAGGCCTTGACGGTCCCCCTTCCTCTCCCTGCCTTCATGTTAACATTTCAGGAGGCCTTGGATCAAGCTAACTTTAGTTTTTTTAACCCCATCCTTAGTTTCTAAAATTGATTACATGCATATTTCTGAGAAACAATTTGTGCGGTCAACTTAACCTGGTCACAATATACTGTTAAGACACCTGGACATAACAACACTGTTACAACAGCGGAATGCGGTTTTAACGAAAATAATTACACATTCTTTTGGCTTCGGTACTTTACTTTGCATACAGCCCTATCTTATAAAAACCTCCCCCCAGTCTTAGGGCCGTCTCTCCTTAGTTAGAGAGGTGGTCGCTGAGCTCAGCTTAATAAAATCTTCGGAACTTTAATTTAACATCCAGCCTCTTTATTGATTATCTGGACCCAACAAATTATCCCCATTTTATACATAAAAACTACACGGGCAGAGAAGCAAACAACACTTAAAGTCACCAGCTCCTAACGGATGGAACTGCGGCTCACACCTGGCTCTGTCCCCTAACATTCCAGAGCATCCCCTCAGAGCAGGACTGCACTTTCCTCCTCCGAACCCCTGCCCCACCCACAGTGCCCAGCACAGGGCAGACACTTACAAACGACCTGTAAAATCCACAGCAAAGCCCACACCTAGTAGGAACCATCAGAGTGTCCCCAGTCCACCTGAGCCCCAGGAGCCCAGCTCATTACCTGTAAGGAAGGGCAGAAGCTCACTGCGGGTCCTTTCCACCCCAAGGGCCAAGGCAATGGTGGACAGCTTCTTGATGCTGTTGAGACGAAGCTAATGAGAACAAGAAAAGGAGAGGGGAATGTCAGCAAGCCCAGACTTCAGGGAGTCCGACAGCACCTGGAACTAGGTATGCATGAGGGTGCCAAATAACAACTTGGCAAACACCGCCCAAGTGACTCTGTGACCCTGAGTCATCAAATTACGATGGGAGCAACAGACTCAGCAAAGCATCCTCTGGACCTTTCTGAGCCAACACCCACTCGGCAGCACTTTCCAAGACCACTGTGTGTAAAACCGCACCCTGCCTTCCTCCTCTGCTTTCACCCTCTCTTGCACTCAGCATCATCGGACACGCAATGCATCATGACGACGTCACAGCACACTCTGGACCTGCTCCTAGGCTGGGCGCTCGCACACATGGTGTCATTTAACTCTCACGACAACTCTCAGGTAGGAGTGTTTTAAGCCCTGTGCAACAGAGGAGGAAACGGGCTCAGGGAGCAAAAGTCTCTTCTAAGGGTCACACAGCTCAGACGGCATGGAGGACAGAGTGAGACTCAGGACTGGCTAACAGTGACAATAACAGAACAAACAGTGTTATAGTAACATTGCTATAAAAACAGCAGTAGCGTTAGCAGTAGTAATGTCCCAGTCCTGACCTCTAGGGCTTGTGAATGAAAATGGGGTCTGCAGATGTAATTAAGTATCTCAAGCTGAGATCATCCTGAATTTGGGGGGGTAGGGAGGAGAGGAAAGGAGCTCATGAAATAATAGAAAACGTGTGTGTGTGTGTGTGTGTGTGTGTGTGCGTGTACACACACACACACACACACACACACACAGGTCTCTGCCCCCAGTTCCTGGCAGAGAGTTCCCAAAGCCCTTGGAGTTTCCTGAGTGATAGTAATGTCTTTTGTTTCAATAAGGCAACTCTGGGTGGGCTCCTGGATGGGGGCTGGTCACCAGAAAGACCACAATTAGAAGCTTGGAACTTTCAGCCCCACCCCCCCATTCTCCCAACAGGGGCTGGAGACTGAGTTAATGACCAAACAGGGCTACCCAATTAAGCCCCCATAAAAACCCTCAATAGTATGGGTTCGGGGAGCTTCCAAGTGGGTGAACACATCTAAGCACTGCAAGGGTGGTGATACAAGGGACAGGAGCCCCTATACTCTGGGCCCTTCCAGATCTCGGCCTATACGTTTTCATCTGCTGTTCATCGGTGTCCTTTATCATATAATAAATATGTTTTGCTGAGTTCTGTGAGCCACTCTGGCAAACTGTCAAATCCATCGAGGGCTGCCATGGAACCTCTGATCTGTAGCCAAGTCACACAGAAGTTGTGGGAACCTGGGAACTTGTGATTGACGCCTGAAGTGCAGTCTTGTGGAACTGAGTCCTTGGCCTGTGTGGTCTAACTCTGGTTAGTGTCCGAGCTGAATTGACTTGTAGGACACCCAGCTGGTGTCACAGAAAACTGCTGTGTGGGGAAAACCCCTCACACGTCTGGTATCAGAAGTGTTGAGTGTGGCAGTACTGTGCGAGCAAAGGAGATCCACAGAAAAAGTGAGTTTTCGCCTCACAGCCCTAAATCCAATGACAGTGTCCTTCTAAGAGACACAAAAGACAGAGAGACACAGAGAGGAAGGCCATGTGAAGGCGAAGGGACAGGTCAGGTGGGTGTTCCACAAGCAAGGTACATCCAGAACTGCCAGCAGCTACCAGAAGCCAGGAAGGGGGCGTGAAATGAATCTTCCTCAGAGCCTCCAGAAGGAACCAACACGGCTGACACCTTGATTCCAAACTTCTGGCCTCCAGGACCTTGAGAAAACAAATTTCTGCTGCTTTAAACCACCACATTTGTGATGCTATATTGTGGCAGTCACAGGAAATGAATATATTTGGCTAACACACAGACCACGTCTGGTGCTGAAAATAAATTTCTACTGCTTTAAGCCTCCACATTTGTGGTGCTGTGTTGTGGCAGTCACAGGAAATGAATATATTTGGCTAACACACAGACCACGTCTGGTGCTGAGCATTTGCGAGCGAGGACCTCATTTGATCCTTTCAATCCTCGGGAGGTAAGCACAACTGACTCTTTCAGCACTGTGGACAGAGGCTCAGAGACGTCTTCACCTGCCCGAGTGAACACTGAGAGCAGGACCCCAACCCAGCTGTGACTGCACAGCTGATTGTGAACCCCCCACCTTGTTTCTCCATCTCAACAATAGTGCCTCCCCTCCCCAGCTCACAGGGCTAGTTGCCAAAATGCAATGGAATCATATGTGGGACATTGGAAGGAAACGCCCTTGTGAGTAAGCCACTGCTGGGCACAGGTGGGTCCCCTCTTCCTAGGAGAAGGACAATAAGGGGCTGGAGGCTCCCTCGGCCTATCCTTTGCCCGGGCCCCACGCAACTGTGAAGAGGTGTAGGAGTGACGGAGGCTGATTAAATCAACTCAGTTCCCTTGTCTAGGGGTTTAAGAGTCTCTTCGGAATCACAGACAAGAGGAGAATCTGATGAAATGCTATGGAAGCCTGTCAGAAAAACACACACCAAAATTTTCATACAGTATCACTGGGTTTTTGGACTAGCTGGGCTTGAGGTGGTCCAAAATCTCACCTCCCTGAGGGTAAAACGGCCTCAATGAGATTAAGGATTACAAGGCCTGCAATTTATTTTCAGCCAAAAAATAAAATGAGATAAGCCCACAGAAAGAGATAAACTGAATACAGTGAACACCAACAGCAAATCTGAATGATAAGAACACAGGTGCTCACTGTACTCACTCAGAGGTCATCAGACTCTTTCTGTAAATTGCCAGAAAGTTAGTATTTTCAGCTTTGCAGGCCAGTCACTGTTCCAAGCACTCATTCAACTGTGCCCTTCCAGCACAAAAGCCGTCCTAGAACCAGACAATATGTAAACAAATGGGCATGACCGTGTTCCAACAAAACTTTATTTGCAAAAGTGAAGAGTGGGCTGAATTTGGCCCAAGGGTTGAAGTTTGCTGGTCCCTGTACTAGGTCTTTCAAGTGTTCTGTATGTTTGAGGTATTCCATAATAAAATATCAGGGGAGCAGTGACTTACTTGCCTATTTCTTTCCTCTATGCCATCAAATTGGGTCTCTGGGTTCTTCTCTCAGGTGGGCTATGGGGAAACGCGCACATAGGCCAGGCCATGACAGGCCGCGGCAGCTCTTGAGGACAATGGGATGCTGGCAGGGAATAAGCATAATGCCGGTAACAACAGCAGCTAACGTTTATTGGTTGCTTACTAAGTGCTCGGCAGCACTCAAGCACTTGACATGGATAATTTACATATTGTATCCTTAGAACTCTGCTCTAAGGAAGGTATTGTTACTAGAATCCTTTTAAAGGTGTGCATTCTGATGCCCAGAGAAACTGTCACTTGCTGGAAAGCAGCAGAGCAAGGACCAGAAGCCAGGTGCCCTGACTCTTAATCGCAACATCACCCTGTCATTTAGTGAAGATGCCCAAAAGGCGCACCAATGAGAATCAGGCCATCTCTGCCATGGTGGGGAGTCCCCTTCCTTCCACTGCCATTCTTGGAGAATCTGGTTTCAGTTTTGTTAAGAGTGTCTGCTGGTTTCTTCCAGTGTTGATGGCACCATAATGCATAATAAAGACAGCACGCACACGTGGTGCTTTGCAACCACACTGCCTGGGTTCAAGGCTAAGCTGCTTTACATATTAGTTGTGGGATTCTGGGCCCTGCTTTGCACCTTTCTGAGTCTCAATTTTCTCAACTGTGAAACGGGGTTATAATAATACCTACCTCAGAAAGTTCTTGTGACTACCAATTAACAGTACTGGGAACACTCTAGCACCAGAAGAAGGTCAACAATGGCAGCATGGCAATCTCACCCTGTTGACAGCATGTTTGTTTTGTTTGGATATCAAGAAGAGCACATGTGGGGCTGGCCAAGTGGCACATTGGTTAAAAGCTGGTTTGGGACGCCAGCTCTGAGCAGCAGGGCCCCGGTTCGGATCCCACATTAGGGCCAATGACGCTGCGCCCTCTACAGCTAAGATGGTGAACAACAGCTCGACCTGGAGCTGGGCTGCCATGAGTCGCCGGCGATGGCATAGGCTGCAGTGAGCAGCTGTAAAGCTACCACGAGTGGCTGGCAGCGCGCGTGAGCAGCCATCCAGTGGCCAGAAGCTGATCTGCCTCATCCGGGAAGAGCGCAATGATAATACCAACATGGGCCAGTGAAGCAACGTCCTCCACAACTAGACTGAAGAACAAAAGGACAGCAACTTGTCTGTTCCCCTCCCCCAATTCCCCAGTAAAACCTTAAAAAAAAAAGAGAAGGGCACGTGTGGCAGCTGGCTAGCTGTCCATCGAGGTCTCTCTTCCCTTTTCCCATAATGACAGAATAATCACAGCAAACATTTTCATGGTATTATGTGCCAGGCATTGTTCTTGGTGCATTAATTTAACTCATTTGATCCTCATGAGGTAAATACCAGGATTATCCATTTTATGGCAGAAAAAACAAAGGCACAGGGAGAAGGAATCTCATACAGCTCATAGGTGGCAGAACCAGGATCTGAACCCCACCCAGCCAGCTGGCTCTTAACCAGTAACCAGTACCAATTGTATTTTTTTATTGCAGGGGTGTGCCATAGACCCTCTTAGCAGGTCCAAAAATCACTACCATTTTGAAACAGGTGAGCATAAACAACACTAGAAATACGTGCAATGGCTAAAATAAGATAGGAACATCATCATGATTTCCACTGGTGATAGTCACAGGTTTTGCTAACGCTACTTCTAACATGCTCTTGTAATACTATACGTCATAATAGAAGGAAAGTTAAATTTGAGTTAGAGGTTAGAGAAAATAAAGATGTTATTTTTCCCATTCAAATTCATGGACCTGACCTGGAATTACAGATAGGCCCCAGGTTCAAAGCTTCTGCACTGAGCTATACAGCTGTGCACATGACTCCTTCATGCCCCACATAAGGACATTTCCAAATCACCTTTGCATTTGGATGTGACCATGAGACTACAATCTGGCCAGTAAATCCAAGTGAGAATGGTGTGACTTCTAGGAAGTATCCTTATGGGGAGGTGCGGTCACAGCCAAGATATCTTCCCTTCTTCCTGTCTGGAATAGGGCCTTGTTGGCTGGGGCTTTAGCAGCCATCTTGGGCCTTGAGGTAACTTGGGGATGGGGAGGGCAGGATGGAGGACATGCAAGCCTGGGACCCTAACACCACAGAGTGCCATACCAGCTTGAATTGCCACCGGACTTTTTGATTATGAGTCATAAATAAACTTCAAGTTCATTTAAGCCTTATTAATTTAGAGTTTTCCTATTACTTACAGCAAAACCCAGTCTCAGACTCAGCACACAAAAAGGCAAGTCACCTAAAGAGCTTCCAGGAAAGATTTTCCTCTTTGTTAAAGGAGGACAAGGAGGACCTCTGTGTCCTGGGTCGGCCCCTGCTTTCAGTGTGCTGCAATCTTGTGACCACACCAAGTGGGTGAAAAGGAGGGCACGCTCTGCCCCAATTCTGTGATATCCTTGCTAGTAATAAAGGGAAAATGAACCCTCGACTGTTGGTTGAGTTCTCTGTAACATTCTTTTTTGTTTGTTTGTTTGTTTGTTTGTTTTTCTTTAGCTGAGCCATCCTGCTACCTATTGGCAACTCAGCGGCTGCTCAGCTCGGGCTGGACTCGAACCGCTGTTGCTCAGAGCTCAAACTCTTGAGCGAGCTCTTAACCAACTGAGCCACTCGGCCAGCCCTCTCTGTAACATTCTTGATTGACAGCAGTTATCACCTTGGGCTGGGAGTGCCGGTGTCCCAACAGTCCTCAGCACACAGACTAGTACATGGAGAATACGTAAAATCTCCCTTCCCGCTACATCCACCTATAAAAACGCTACCCACCTTTTTAGACCTGCTTTGCATTCAATTCATGGACCTTCCCTGAGGTGAGTGTGTACAGCACGGCCCCACATGGAGTACGCCTTCCCTTCACAATCAGAGTGAAATCCAAAGGCTTGACTATGAATTGCAAGGCCCAACATGAGCTGGCCCGTCTCCCCATCCACTCCTACTCTCTACCCCCGACCCCCTTGCTCCTGTCATAATGGTTTCCTTGACAGTAACCAAAAAGCCAACGTCCATTCTCAGCCCAGGCTTGCTGCCTTCCTGAGACACCCCAGGGCTCCTCACTTCCTTCAGGCCTCTGCTCAATCCTCACCCTATGACTACCTTGGGTGAAACAGCATTGCCCCTATCACTCTGCATACACTTAACTCCTATTATCCTGACATGCAAGTCTTTGTTCAAGGTTCCCCTTCCCCACTAGAGTGTGAGCTTCCCAAGGGCAGGACTGTTTTCTTCACCCTGTGCTCCAAGAACCTAGGACAGCGCCTGGCACAGAGTAAAAAGCCAAATAAATATTGGCTGGATTAATTTTTTTGAAATGAAGATAATGTAGACATTAGGTAGAGAACAAAGTATCTGGGAGAATTGCTCCAAACTTACTGTACAGCTGGTGGCTGAAAACAGAACGACAGGGTCTGTGACATGTGTACTAGAACAAGGAGCTTCAGTCTGGGGAAGTGCTCAGTGGTTGACAGAAGTGTCTCCCACCTCCTATAACACCCTAAAGTCTATAGATCCTTCCTCCTTATTCCATGAAATATCATGTTTTTAAATGACCCTAATGTGTGTGGGTAGATGGGCTCGAGAGCAAATAAGGGAGTCACGATCTCCACTTCCATAGCATTTAAGGAAAAAAAGTAATATCCCCTCCTCCTTGGAACTGCAGCACCAACGAATACTTCTCATAGCAGTTTGCCTGGCATTATAATTATTTATGGACACGCCTGTTCCCCCACTTGGAAGGTGACTTGTCTCTGGGATAAAGAAGGGACAGGACTGTTACCAACTGGTGATTCCTGAACCTAGTACAGGGCTGGGCACATTAAAAAAACATAGATACTTTTTAAGGTTTTAAAAACCCAACTACCATTTAAAGAGTGCTTACTATGTACAAAGCTCAGTACTTGACACATGTTCTCTATTATATTCTTGTAACAAACCCATAAGGCAAATACCACCTTTGTGTTCATTCACAGATGGGGAAAAACCAAGACACAGAGAAGGGAATGCAGGTCACCTAGTAAATTCGTGAGAGAGCCTAGAACTTGAACCCATGTTCTCCACCACTATGCTACGAACTTCTTTTTTTTTGTTAAGCTCTCAGAGGGCAACCTTATTTCTAAGTTCTGCTTCACCAAGTCCCCAGGCACTCTATAAAAAGGAGTTGGGAGACTGTGACATCCTGTTTCTAAGATGGAGACACCGGCATGAAGTTGCAAGGTCTTAGGCAGTTATCTAGTAACTGTGTGTCTTTACATAGTTTACATCTCATTTAGTCCTCACAACAACCTGGACAGGTTTGTCTTCCATCCTTTTTTTTTGTTTACCAAGAAAATCAAGGCCCAGAGGGTTGAGTAACTTCTCAAGTAGTCAGACCAGAATTTGAAACCCTGGTTTGCCTCTACTTACCTTTCATGTCACCTCCAGGCCTAGACTTTTCTTTGAGGATGGAGGAAGGGGCCACAAGCCAAGAAATACTGGCAGCCTATATAGAAGCTGGGCAAGGCAGGGAAACAGATTCTGCTCTGGAGCCTCCAGATAAAAACATAGGTAGCCCTGCAGGCACCTTGATTTTAGCCCATTGAGTCCTGTTTCAGACTTCTGACTCTCAGAACTGTAATAAACTGGTATTCTTTTAAGCCACTAAATTTGCCTCAAGAGTTCCCCATAACAGGGCTTCTCTCAATCTCATGGACATTTTGGGCAGATAAATCTTTGCTGTGGGGGCTGTTCTGGGCATTGTAGGAGGTTTAACAGCTTTCCTGGTTTTTATCCACTAGATGCCAGTAACACTTCTCCAGCTGTGACAAGGCAAAATGTCTCCAGACATTATCAAATGTCTCCTGATGGGAAAAATTACCCTAGGTTGAGAACTCCTGCCATTACCTGTCTGCTCTCTTTCTGGAAGGCTCTTCACCACCTTCTTCCCGGAGCTGGCTCTTTCTTCTGGTCTCACCTCAAACTCTGTGTCCTCAGAGGAGCCTTCCCTCACTGGCCTGCTTAAAATGATCTCCCCACCCCACTTCCTGCCTGCTCTGTACACTGCCCAGACAGCCTCATGGCTTCTTCCTTTGCTGCCTTCAGATCTTTGCTCAAACATCACCTTCTCAGCAAGGCCCTCCTTGATCACTCTTTAAAATTGCATCTCCTGGGCCGACCGAGTGGCGCATTGGTTAAGAGCTGGCTTGGGATGCCAGAGGGCCCCGGTTCGGATCCCACATATGAGGGCCAGTGACACTGCCCTCCACAGCTAAGATGCTGAACAACAGCTCAACCTGGAGCTGGGCTGCCATGAGTCGCCTGCGACGGCGTAGGCTGCAGCCCCTGTGGCAGTGGGTTGCCATGGGCTACCGTGTGTAGCCAGCAGCCAGCGTGAGCAGCCAGCAGCCACAGTGAGCGGCCGTCCAGAAGCCGGCGACTGATCTGCCTCGCCTGGGAAGAATGCAATGATGGTGCTAACTTGGGGCAGTGAAGCAACATCCTCCACAACTAGATTGAAGAACAAAAGGACAGCAACTTGTCTGTTCCCCTTCCCCCAATTCCCCAGCACTGTTCCCATCCCCCCAATTCCCCAATAAAAATCTTTAAAAAAAAAAAATTGCATCTCCTACCCCTCTTCATTTTTCTCCTTAGCACTTATCCTCATGGAACGTACGATACATTTTACTCATTGTCTTATCATGCTTTCCCTCACTACAGCATAAGCTCCACAAGGCCAGGAGTTTTTGTGTCTTATTCAGTTGTGGACCTGTGCCTAGAATACGGTCCTACACAGAGCAGAGGCTCCAATAACAGTTACTGACTCACTATCACAATATCCTGTCGTCTCCTTCCCATCACATCTCATACGTGTTAATAATATAGTCAGCTGTTTTACATCTGTCTCTTGTAGGAGACATCTGTCTCTTATAACAACTGGTGTCACCATTATATCCTCAGCACCATACCTGATAGGTGGCACGTGTTCACAGAACAGATGAGTCCATATGACAGCCCTATGAACCAGGTAATTACTTCCGTTTAAAAGAAAAATGAAACCAAGGCTTAGGGACCTTAACTAAGTGGCTCATGTCAATCAGCAAGTGGGAAGAGCCAGCTGCACAACCGCAGCCTGTCTGACTCCAGAACCAGAGTGATATACCCAGAACCTCAGAGGCTGGGCCCAGAGCAACCGGCTCAATTTTATGAAAAAGGAAATTGAGGCCCATAGGGAGGATGGGACCTCGTCAGTCACCATTCCTAATAATTACAGCTAAGGTTTATTGGGCTCTTACAATACGCCAGACATGGTTCTATTTTACTTGTTTTATTAACTCGTTCAGTCCCTTCAACCCCTCCAAAGAGGCAGGGGTTATTGTTATCCCACATTTTATGAAAAACAGAGGCCCAGAGCAGTGAAGTAATTTGCACAAGGTTACTGGGCGGGTGGAAGGTGGAGCTGGGGTGGGCAAACCGTGGAGTCCTAACTCTTCTCAATCCCTTGTCAGCTGGGCTCAGAGCCCTGAGCCTCCCTATTCCACTCACCAGAAATGGGTCAGCCCTTTTGGTAAACTGACCCCCCCCAAGACAATGGGGGGATCCCAAGCGGGGCGGGTTTCCACCTCTTAATTCGCTCCTCAATTTAGCGAATTCCTTCTTGGGGTGGGGTGTTTTAGCCCTCGACTCCCTTCGGGGGGCTATACCAAATTTGGAGAGGGACGGAGGGCAGGAACTGGGAAGGAAGCCTTCGCTTCTCAGTCCCCATTTGGGGCTTATCCCATAGCGCTGAGACCCAGACCCAGAAACCCAGAAAATAAGAATCCTACCCCCTCTATCAACCAGGCTGCCCCTCCCCCACTCGGAGCTACTCACCCGCCCTCCCCATCTAAAAGGGGCCTTTCAGGGGCCGCCGCCAATCACCGAATCTCTCCCATCTCTCCCACCCAGCCGCGGGCCCTCTCGAGGACCGCGGCCTCCCAGGCCCTACGCCTCCGCGCGCACCTGGCAGGCCTGGGATCCCAGGCCTCGCTCCCACCCTCTGGAGAGCCCACACCCAATCCTGGGCGCCGTAACATCTAGTCGGGGGCCCGGGGAGATGAGAGCTGAACGCTGATTGGCCGCCGCCCTCTTCCGCCACTCCCAGCGAACACCGAGTCTTCTCCGCGAAGACCGCTCGTGCCCCCAGGACCCCCTATTCTGTTTCCCAAGTACCCCGTGGCCTCCGAACCTGAACATCCTCGTTGCGGAGCTCGTCTATGAGCACCGCGATGGGGTAAAGCGAATCGTCGCCGTCGGCCGCCGCCATCTTGGCTGCGTCCCGTTCCTGTCAGACTGCGGCGAGCACCGAGCTGACTCGGGGATAGGGAGGGGCAGGGCCGGGTGGAGAAGGGAAGGCGGGCGTGGGGGCGACTGAGCCACTCTACAGGGGTTGCCCCACCGTCATTGGAGGCTCTACGCCGGGCTAAGCCCGTGTTTCTTTGGCTGGAACAAATAAAGTCCCGCCCAATGCTCATTTGCCTAGGTCGAAGGGCCTATCGGAGCCAAGGAGGTGGGGGAAGGAAACGAAAGGACGTGGTATCTTAGCGACCAAGATTGTAGCCGCCTACGTCGCCACTAACAACGGCCGAGACGAGCAGTTGTTTCTAGCCAATGAGGAACAGGATTGGGAGGAGGCAAAGCCTGCCCTTCTGAGAGTCCTGGAGAAAGCTTCTGCGCGTGCGTCGAAAGAAATGCGTAACATCTTGTGGGGTCCATACAGGCTGCAGGTTTTCGCTTGTGAGACATCGGCCAGGTTGGCTGGAAGGCGGACTCTGCGCCATTGTGCTGGAGGAGGAGGGTGTGAGTCTTTGATTTATGCCTTTTTATGCCGAGGCCCCAAAGAAGGGTGGCGGCTTGCCTTAATGTGTGGATTAAAAACCAAGCCACTGAGGCTGGTCTTCAAGACCCTTGTGCATTTCATTCTTGAATCCTCTCTAGGCACATCTTCCACCTCCTCGATTGTTACATTTGCGCGATCCTGGAAATTTAGAGCCGCCTGAGCACATCGTACTTTTTCTTTCCAACAAGCCTTTGCTGACACTGTACCTCCTACTTGGAGAGCTTTTCCTATTCAATTGTCAGATCTTTACATAAATGTCTCGCCTTCCCTGCCTCTTCAGGCTTGGCCCTCAAGCCCCCAGAAAGAGCCACACAGAACCCTCCCCTCTGCCCCCCAGCCAAATTCCCGTGACTGGGGCTGTGATTATGTCTTAGATTGTTGTTTGCTCCCACAGATTGGGAGCAGGGTTGGGACAAGCTAATTTCTGTGGGCTTTTTTAAGATTTTTATTGGGGAATTGGGGGATGGGAACAGCCCTGGGGAATCAGGGGAAGGGGAACAGACAAGTTGCTGTCCTTTTGTTCTTCAGTCTAGTTGTGGAGGACGTTGCTTCACTGGCCCAAGTTGGCACCATCATTGTGCTCTTCCTGGGTGAGGCAGGTCAGTCGCCGGCTTCTGGACGGCCGCTCACGGCGGCTGCTGGCTGCTCACTCTGGCTGCTGGCTACACACGGTAGCCCATGGCAACCACTGCAGCAGGGGTTGCAGCCTACGCCATTGCTTGTGGCTCACAGCAGCCCAGCTCCAGGTTGAGCTGTTGTTCAGCATCTTAGCTGTAGAGGACAGTATCACTGGCCCTCATATGTGGAATCCGAACCGGGGCGCTCTGGTGTCGAAGCCAGCTCTTAACCAAAGGCCATAATTTCTGTTCTTAGCCTCAGTTAACATAGCCCCTCCCCAGGCAATCTTAGGACCACCCTCACTGAAGGAGTTGGGGTGAGAATGGGGAGGATTGAGGTGCTCCTCTCCCCTTTATTCTGCCACTTGAAGGGCAATCCTGAGTGGGATTCCTGGGAACAGGTCTAAATAGCCCAAGCAGCTTTTCCAAAGACCCTCTCTACACACTGAGGACAGAAAAGGGGCTACAGGTTAAACCTGACAAGGTCCATAGACTAAAAGTAACCACATATGATGGCATGAGCATATATATATATATATATATATATATATATATATATGAATATATATATATTCATAATTAAGGTGGGCCATGGTGGGAAGTCACATCTTTAGCCTGAGTCTTCTTTCTTCACTTTAAGTGAGCCTGTCTATTGTCTTTTTGCACCTAAGATGACATCCTTGGACTGTACGTAATCCCTTTTTCCCGACCAAAGCAGGAAACTACAGAATCTCTCATTATTATTCTTGTCCTTTGATTCACATCTCTATGTGAAGTATTAGCTATCCTGTACCCACCTATATGAAAGAAGTACCTGTCTCTCCAATTTACTTTTATTCAATCCCAGAGATTTCTCTGCTCTGCTTTCTACCACCCTCTTAATCTACCACCAAGGGATTGCATGTAACCCTCCTTCTTTGATTCTATGTATAAAATAAGCTGCAAACTGCCATTTTGTGGAGCATTTTCTCAACGCGTTGAGATTTTGCTTCCTGGCAATTGTCCTCAGTTTGGCTTAAATAAACTATTATAAGCTTTTCCTTAGGCTGGATGTTTTTCATTGACACTACACTGGTTAGGAAACTACTGCCAATAAAAAACGGGGTGGTGGTAGTGTTGCATATTTCAATCCTTGACTCCATATTCCCAGGATCTTGCCTCACCCCTCCAGCTCACTGAGACTACAGTTCTTAGCTAAGGGTGTACTTTAAATATCTTAAAAGTTGGGCCGGCCGAGTGGCGCGACGGTTGAGAGCTCGCTTGGGACGCCAGAGGGCCCCGGTTCGGATCCCACGTGTGAGGGCCAGTGACGCTGCCCTCTGCAGCTGAGATGCTGAACAGTGGCTCAACCTGGAGCTGGGCTGCCGGGAGTCGCCGGCGACGGCGTAGGCTGCAGCCCCTGTGGCAGTGGGTTGCCATGGGCTGCCGTGTGTGGCCGGCAGCCAGCGTGAGCGGCCGGCGGCCGCGGTGAGCGGCCGTCCAGAGGCCGGTGACTGATCTGCCTCGCCAGGGGAGGAGCGCAATGGTGGTGCCAACTTGGGCCTGCGAGGCAACGTCCTCCACAACTAGATTGAAGAACAAAACAACAGCAACTTGTCTGTTCCCCTTCCCCCAATTCCCCAGCACTGTTCCCATCCCCCCAATTCCCCAATAAAAATTAAAAAAAAAATCTTTAAAAAAAAAAAGACAATAAATTTGAAATTAAAAAAAAAATTAAAAAATAAATAAATAAATATCTTAAAAGTTATTATTTGTCAATTATACCACAATGTCACATCCTATGTGGCAAGGGCAAATGGGACACGAGAGGGCTACGCAGATTGAATAAGAACAAGAGACAAAAGTAAGATAAGGGCGAGACCAAGGGACTCAGCCAGAGAAGACTGAGCCCCGAATAGGGTCAGCGCCTGGCTTTTATTGAGAATTTTCAAAGAAGTAAAACTGCTGTCAATCAGCAACCGGGTGTGATTCGTGTGCCTTAAGGCCTCTTTCCATTAACACATCCCATTGTATTCCAACAAATGCTATGCCTTCACACATCCGCCACACAGCCCCAGAACACTTGTTACTGTGTCCTCCCAGGGGAGATAACTGTTATCATTCCATCAGGTCCCAGTCACCTGAGACACCCCCCAGAGAGAGCTTCCCGGCCTCAGTCATTCGGAGACACTCCCTCAAGACTAATAGGGTTAGAGGCTAATGCAGAGGGGGTGGTCTTGGAATCGGCTGTAAGGCAACACCACAATAAAGCTGAGTTTAAAAAGTCACAAGTGTGCCACGCAGAGGTAGCCTGTGCATCAGAAACAGGCTTAATCAGGAGCTTGATTCTGGTCAGACTTCTCAAGGACAGGATCTTACCATGGACATCAAAATGATAACCCGCACAATTAGTTCACCACAGCAATTAGTTTCCACACTTCACGGCCCCCAAAGAGGGTCGTCTTTCATCTGCCAATCTATAATTTTCCTAGTAACACACTAAACAGCTAGACCACTGGCAGCAGTCCGGTATCTGAGATCTGACCTGTGAAGGGAACAACCACATCTGATTTCACTTCTGCACACCCGACACAAACTGAACAGCCATGGTGGCCCAGGGGACAAACCATTAGGTATCAGTTTAAGCCACCAGTGAACCAGAGTCTTGCATTTAGGGGAATCTCAGAGGATTAGGGTTCCTACTACTAGTGGCTTTGGCTGCAGTGTAGAGATTAAACGTTCCTCCAAGAAGACAGATACCACCCATTTTTTTTTTAATTGGGGAATTGGGGGAGAGGAACAGCCAAGTTGTTCTTCAATCTTAGTTGTGGAGGGCACCAGTTGCCATCTGGCTGCCTGGCTGCCATGTGGCCTCTAAGATCAAGGTGCTGTGTTCAATCTTAGTTGTGGGTGGGCGTAGCCACCATCCCATGCGGGAATCGAACCAGCAGCCTTGTTGTTAAGAGCGCATGCTCTATCCACTGAGCCATCTAGGAGGCAGCTCAGCTCAAGGTGCCGAGTTCAGTCATAGTTGTGGGCAAGTGTAGCCCACCATCGAGTAGGCAGTCTTTTTGTTAGGAGCATGTGCTCTCACCAGCTGAGCCATCCTGCCACCTGTTGGCAGCTCGGCTCGGGCGAAGCTCACTGGCCCATGTGGGAATCAAACTGGCGACCCTGTTGCTCAGAGCTCGTGCTCTTAACCAACTGAGCCATTCGGCTGGTCCCTGGCTTCATTTTTGAATTTTCACTTTACATGACACGCAGAACTTTTTAGACCCTTCCTACCTTTTAAGTAGTGAAGTCCAAGTTAACTCATTCCAAAATTGGAATATCAAGCCTGTTAGAAAGGAGAGCAGGGCCAAAATGGAGTCACTTGTACTGAAATCCCTTGTCACCAAACCAAGACATAATACCTAATAGCAGCTTCAGCCTCTCGGAATGTAACCTTTGACCAATTAATCTGGAATTACCTGGTTGGCACTAGTGAGGTAAAATTCGTGACCTTCCATTCCACTTACAAGGGTGGCCTTGCCTGAAACAATGAATTTTTTGCTAATAATTTCCTTTTTCTGCCCACTCTCTCCCTTTAAAGATCTTTGCTTTTCTGTAGCACTTTGGAGCTCCTTTCTACTTGCTCGATGGGCTGCTGCCCAACTCATGGATCATTCAATAAAGCCAGTTAGATCTATCATTCTATCTATCTATTGATCTATCTATCTATCTATCTATCTATCTATCTATCTATCTATCTATCTATTTGAAACTTGTAAGAGTTTATTTGAGCCAAACTGATGACAATTGCAGGGAAGCAAAGTCTCAACGGATTGAGAAAATGCTCCTCCCCAGTTTGATCTTTAAATTTACTCGGTTGAAATTTTGTTATTGAAAAACCAAGATTATCACAAGATTTCTAAGAGTCACACTTCAGCTTTAAGGAGAACTCACTAATTACTGCTTTCAAATGAATGTACCCGTTAGTTGTCAGAAGTGGCCCCGGAGTCATACAACAAGGTGGGCTTCTAGGTGGAGGCTGCCTGTTTTTGACAGAGGCACTAAATGACAAAATCATCCATCACAGAGACCTGTGCTATCTCCCAGATCTCAGGTGTCCCATAAGGGCTGGGCCTCCTTTAGATGTTGGGGAGCCAGAGTGACAAAAGTTGATCCTTCACAGCTGGAAGGACTGAACATGGTACATCTATGCACAGAACCCCAACAAACTGTCACTGGAAATCAGGATGGTGAATTAGATCAAGTTCCATCAGCCACCCTCACGGGAAGAGAGCTGATGACACCTCAGGCAGGGCTATGGAGAGTGAGGACACTAAGAGAAAATCTCATATAATGAAAACTCTGTATAACACAGGTTAGTGGACTTGATGTAAAGCCTCAGCCACCCACTGGGGACAAGTAAAAAGAGAGTTAGACCCAATAACTCTTCTCTGCCTGACCTCTCCTGACTGGGGAATTCCTCTCTGGCACTGGGATGGAGAAGTGGAGCATATCACACATAGTACCTGCTATATTCTGATGTAGACATAACAGAGTATGTCAAATGTCTCCTAGGGGTATGGATACCGTCTGTGTGTGTCCCCTGAAAATTCATATGTGGAAACATAACCTCTAAGGTGATGGTTTTAGGAGATGGAGCCTTTGGGAGGTAATACGGTCAAGAGGCCAGATCCTTCATGGATGGGATTTGTGCCCTTGAAAGAGAGCTCTCTTAGCCCCTCGCCTTTGTGAAGACACAAGGAGAAGTCTGCCAACCAGGAGAGGGCCCTCACCTGACAGCGCTGCCCACCGACCTCGGATTCCAGCCCCCAGAAGCGAGCGATAGAAATTGTTGTTTATCAGCCACTCAGTCTGTGGAGTTGTGTTGCAGCCACCCAAGCAGACTTAGATGGACCCCAGCTACCTCACTATGTCAGCTTCCCTCCACTACAGGAAGACACACAGAGGCCATTCATGTAGGCCTCTCAGCATCCATCCTCATCACCAACACTGTCAGAAATGTAGAGGGTTAAGATTTTAGCCCATTTGCAAACCACCAAGTTAGCCTGTGAGTTTCAGGGATGCTACATAAGACACAAGATGCCTGGGACTGAGACAAAAGACATTATTATTCACGGCACAACAGGAAGCATAAGTTACCTTTTCACATGTGTTCTCACTGCCCTCACAAGCCCCAAGGGGCCATGCAATGAGGTCCAGGTGGATGCTGCACATACAGTAGGTTTTTGTCACAGCTGGAGAAGAATAAGCCTAAGAAACCCCAATCTTTTAACATGTGTTATAAGTAAACCTGCCCAACCTTTGCCTCAGAAAAAGGCATTGTCTTTATTACACTGGTCAGGAAATTCATCAGCCCTTGATCAAAGACACTATTACATCTCCCAAGTATTTTATACAAAAATGCTTGCAAATCCAAAACAGAAGTTGACACAAGAGGTGAAAGAATTTGAAATGTTCACTAAGAAGTACAGTAAAACCTTGGTTTGCGAGCATAATTCATTCTAGAAACATGCTTGTAATCCAAAGCACTTGTATATCGAAGAGAATTTACCCATAAGAAACAATGAAAACTCAGATGATTCGTTCCACAACCCAAAAATATTCATATAAAAATGATTACAATACTGTAATATAATACAAAATAATAAAGAAAATACAAAATATAAAGAAAAATAAACAAATAACCTGCACTTACCTTTGAAAACCTTCATGGCTGGTGTCACTATCACTAACGTAATCACTGCTATCTATTGGCTCAATGGAATTATTTTCTTTTCGTGCAACTTTAACAAGGAAACTCTCCAATGACACTTATTTTTGCCTCCTTTTAAGGATCTCACGGAAGTGTGACATTGCACTGTCGTTAAACAGATTCATTGCTCTCACTGCTACAGCCTTATTCAGGTGGTGCTTTTCTACAAAATTTTGCACTGTTTCCCACATTTTATGCATCTCCCTAATCTCATTTGAAGTGAGGGATTCCTCCACATTTTTCTCCTCCTCCTCTGCAGATGAGATCTCCTCCATAACTTCTTGCTGTTGCTTGCAAGAATGATGTAGATCCATCATTTCCTCAGTGGTCAGCTCCTGCCCATGTTCATCTACCAGGTATTTTTTTTTTTTAAGATTTTATTGGGGAATTGGGGGAGGGAAAAAGCATTGGGGAATCAGGGAAGGGGAACAGACAAGTTGCTGTTCTTTTGTTCTTCAGTCTAGTTGTTGAGGACGTTGCTTCACTGGCCCATGTTGGTATTATCATTGCGCTCTCCCAGGGTGAGGCAGTCGCTCGCCGGCCATTGGACAGCCTCTCACGGTGGCTCACAGCAGCTCACAAAA
Organism: Hipposideros larvatus; assembly: GCA_031876335.1. Classification (NCBI taxonomy): domain Eukaryota; kingdom Metazoa; phylum Chordata; class Mammalia; order Chiroptera; family Hipposideridae; genus Hipposideros; species Hipposideros larvatus. Next base: position 30,149,846 of record CM063099.1, read on the forward strand.
GCTCATGCTGGCCAGCTCCACTGCAGCGTACGCCATTGCCAGCGACTCACAGCAGCCCAGCTCCAGGTTGAGCTGTTTTTCATCATTTTAGCTTGTAGAGGGTGCAGCGTCACTGGCCCTCACATGTGGGGTCCAAAATGGGGTCCTGTTGCTCAGAGCTGGTGTCTCAAGCCGACTCCTAACCAATGCACCACTCGGCTGGACCCCTCCACCAGCTCCTGAAAGTCATCCTCATTCACCTCCAGTCCCATGGTCTTCCCCAAGGACACACTTTCATTGACAACTGGTGGCTCCTGTTCATGAGCAAGCCCCTATAAGTCATGTCCAGGAACGCAATCTTGGTGACCCCATCCCGGGCTTATTGACGATCTTGAGGCGGTTCACGATGTGGAAATTATTTTTTTTAAAACTCTAGGAGGATAAGGTTTGTTCCTTTGGTCACCTCGAAGCATTGCTGAAATAGTGCTTTGGTGTAAAGCTTTTTAAAGTTTGCTATGCCTTCCTTTTTTTTTTAGCTGAGCCATCCTGCCACCTCTTGGCAGCTCAGCGGCAGCTCAGCTCGGGCCGGGATTTTTAAAGTTTGAAATGACCTGCTTATCCATGGGCTGGAGGGTTGGAGTGGGTTTGGGAAGAAAGAACTTGACCTTAATGAACTCGAATTCCTCCAGTAAGTCATCCTGAAAGCCTGGAGGATGAGCAGGAGCATTATCCATAACCAGCAAGGCTTTGAGTGGTAGATTCTTTTCCAAAAGGCATTTCTTCACTGCAGGACCGAACACCTCATTGATCCACTCAATGAACAAGATACGAGTGACGTAAGCCTTGCTGTTGGACCTCCACATAACGTTTAACTGGCTCTCCTGCACCTTGCATTTCTTGAAGACTCATGGATTCTTGGAATGATACACGAGCAGTGGCTTGACTTTGAAATCCCCGCTTACATTAACACAAAACAAGAAGATGAGATGGTATTTCACGGGCTTGTGACCGGGCATTGCATTCTCTTCTTCTGTAATGTAGGTCCTCTCCGGCAACTTTTTCCAAAAAAGCCCTCTTTCATCACTGTTAAAAACTTGTTCCAGCAGGTAACACTCGGGAACCATGAGCTTCTGGAACTCGGTAGTGAACGCCTCATCTGCCTTAGCATCTAAACTCGCAGCCTCTCCATGCCTCACAACACTATGGATGCCACTTCTCCTCTTAAAAAAATCAAACCATCCCCTGCTTGCCTTGAAGCCTTCTTCATTTTCTGTTGATGTACCTGGCAGTTTACTTACGAGGTCGGTATACAAGGCCTTTGCCTTCTTGCAGATAAAGTTCCCGGTCACAGTATCACCTGCTAGTTGCTTCTCATTTATCCAAACTAGAAGCAACTTTTCTACATCTTCCAGAACACATGGCTGTTGCTTTGATATCCTTGTGACTCCTTTTGCTGCACCTAGCCCCCTTCTTTCTTTTTTCTTCTTTAATATTGTGCAAATGGTAGGTGTAGACTTCTTATAAAATCTTGCAATTTCAGCCAGTCGCATACCTCGTTCGTACTTTTCAATGATTTCCTTCTTTTTTTTTTTTAAAGATTTTTATTGGGGAATTGGGGGGATGGGAACAACGCTGGGGAATTGGGGGAAGGGGAACAGACAAGTTGCTGTCGTTTTGTTCTTCAGTCTAGTTGTGGAGGACGTTGCTTCACTGGCCCAATTTGGCACCATCATTGCGCTCTTTCCGGGCGAGGCAGATTAGTCGCCGGCTTCTGGACGGCTGCTCACTGCAGCTGCTGGCCACTCATGCTGGCTGCTGGCTACACACGGTAGCCCATGGCAACCCACTGCCACAGGGGCTGCAGCCTATGCCGTCACTGGTGACTCACAGCAGCCCAGCTCCAGGTTGAGCTGTTGTTCATTATCTTAGCTGTGGAGGGCAGTGTCACTGGCCCTCATATGTGGGATCCGAACCGGGGCCCTCTGGCGTCCCAAGCCAGTTCTTAACCATTGCACCACTCAGCCGGCCCTCAATGATTTCCTTCTTAACTTCCACCGTAATCATCTCCTTCTTCTTACAGCCTTTCTTTTCAACCTTTTTCTGCATGGGGGCCATTGTATACACTCACATGGATGTTGACTACAGCACAGTAATAATAAACTCTTGTCATACTGTATTTAATGTAACTGGCAATAAGGCAGCAGAGGAAAGGGTCTATATCTGCAGGCAGCCTGAACAGAAGTTTTATAACTAAGGATATAAAGAAGAGTCCATGTAGGAGGTTCCCAAATGTGGAAAGGGCCAGCCCCACATGTCTGTACGGTGGTTCAGAATTTGGAGGGATATCTTGATCATGGAGGTTCCCTCAAAGCTCCCCATCCCAGAGTAATGTTGCTAGAAAAAGAAACCCGCACAACATCTGGCTGCGAAAAACAGTTGGAATTCGAACCATCCAGGTGGGACAGAGGCTGTGGCAATTCCAGAAGTCCTGTTAAAGGGTCCACACACAGACTCACTAGGTCGCAGGCACTCACCCCAACCTCCAGTAACTCAGGGGCATCAGAGACATATGAGGAGAGACTGAGTTGTGTGGATTCGAAGGAAGGACTGGAGGGAAACTCGACATTTTCCCTATGTGTTCTTCTACATGGGTTCTTCTCCCATGTAGCTGACAGGTTGGCACCGTCTTTCCTGTGTTGAGCCCTCCCCTCACACCCATGACCAAATTTGAATCTAAATTGGCCTCGTGAGCTCTGCTTACTGCACCCTGGTGACTACCTAGGACCCACCCCATACAACTCTCCCAAATTGTTCACCAGAAGCAATTTCTTAGCGGGCAAACAGCCCAGCCCACATTTTACTCTTTTTTTGAAAACTATCCAGAGTCTATGGGCCTTGGCTGGCTTCAGTGTGCTCTGAGAGTTTTGGTGAGTAGCTCCATGCTCAGCACTAGCACCAAACCAGAATCTTTATTAGCCTGGTGAACACAGTTTGTCCCACCATGTTGATTCCCTGAGACCTCACCTCACCCAACTCACATAATGCACAAGGCATGATCAGTAGCTGAGACTTACAGGAGCTGGCAGGCAACAGGCCTCCAGGTGTCCTGGCTTTTTGCAGAGCTACCCCAGGCCCAGTACTGGTGGCAGCCATCCTTGGTTCACAGCATGTCCTCTCCCATGTGCCTCCAGGTTTAAGACACACAGCGAACAACTGTGGATCACTTTGTAGCTCCAACCAGGTAGTCCCCAGCCAGCACCTGGGCCTGCACCAGAGACACTTCCAAGAGGTCCCAGAACCAACAAACTTGAAGGTTGTCTTGAGAACACAGCAGAGCACCATGCAATTAGCCCTAGAAGTGGCACACCAGAAGGGAAGTCTCAGGAGGAACCACATCCCACTGGGTGAATCCCACTCAGTGGGGTATACCCCTTGCACAGCAGTCCATAAGCTGTGGATAAGGCCAAGCCCCACAGCCAGTCAATCTTAGAGTCAATCTCACCCACTGATGTGCCAATAACAATCAAGGCTCAACTATAACAGGAGGCACATACAACCCACACAAGAGACTCTCCTGGAGCACCCAGTGCAGGTGACAAGGGAGACTGTCCCACTGGACTCCACAGGTCACTTACTACATAAGGTCACCTGGCCAAGATGGGGAGACATAGCAGATCTACTTAATACATAGAAACAAACAAAGAGAGGCAGTGAAAAGAGAAAACAAAGAAATATATCCAAATGACTGAACAGGAGAAAACTCCAGGAAAGGAAGTAAATCAAATAAAGGCAAGCAACCTACCAGATAGAGTTTAAAACAATGGTTATGGGGATGCTCAAGGAACTTAGTGAGACCTTCAACAAGGTGATAGCAAGTATAAAAAAGGACACAGAAACCATAGAAAAGAACCAGTCAGCTGAGGGTCACAATGAGCTAGGAGCTGCTTCACGGACATGATTAGGAGTCAGCAAATGGCAGCAGATGTCAGGACCAAAATCAAGAACTGCCAGACTTCCCCTATTATCAGCTGCTTCCTCAATCAGAGGAGACCTGAAACTTTGGCACAACTACCAGGAATTCCATTGCTGAGAGAAGGCACCAGAGCTGAGCTGCCGCTGAGCTGCCAACAGATGGTAGGATGGCTCAGCTAAAAAAAAAAAAAGAAAGAAAGAAAGAAAAAAAAAAGAAAACAAGACGATCATGTATACTGCCTACAAAAGACTCATTTCAGATTAAAAGAGACACACAGGGCCAGCCAAGTGGCTCAGTTGGTTAAGAGCGCGAGCTCTGAGCAACGTGGTCGCCGGTTCAATTCCCAATTGGCCAGGCTGCCGCTGAGCTGTTCCCCTTCCCCAATTCCCCAATAAAAATATTTAAACCATAATAATAATAATAATAATAATAATAATAATAATAATAATAGTAATAATAATACAAGACAAACACACACACACAGATATTCAAAGTAAAGCAATGCAAAAAGATATTTCATGAAAATGGAAACAAACAAACAAAACTGTTGGGGTAGCAATACTTATACCAGACAAAATAGATTTTAAAACACAGGCTATAACAAGAGACAAAGAAAAACCCAATAATCCCTCTTCTGGGTATTTATCCAAAAAATCCCAAAATGCTACATTGAGAGCACACGTGCATCCATATGTTCATTGCAGCATTATTTACAATGGCCAAGATGTGGTGGCAGCCTGGGTGTCCATTGATGGACAAATGGACAAAGAGGAGGTGCTACAGTGAAATATTGCTCAGTCATGGAAGGGAATAGGTGCTTGCCATCTGCGGTGGCATGGATGGATCTGGAGGGTTCTGTGCTGAGTGGAGTGTCAGAGGGAGAAAGACAGATGCAATTATATCCATTTGTATAAAATGAAAAACAGGCTACAGTGACATGTGCTGTTAGATGTCAGACAAGTGCTTACCCTGAGGAGGAGTGACAGGGAGGGAGCACAGGGGGCACTGGGATCTGATGATATTCTATGTATTGATCTGGGTGCTGAGTAAAGAAATGTGTTCACACTGTGAACTTTCATTCAGTTCTGCACTTTTGCCCTGTGCAAGCATCTCCAAATTTTTAAAGAATATATTACCAATCGAGATGATAAAATATGGTGGGTCGGCTGAGTGGTGCATTGGTTAAGAGCTGGCTTGGGACGCCAGAGGGCCCCGGTTCAGATCCCACATATGAGGGCCAGTGACACTCCCTCTATAGCTAAGATGCTGAACAACAGCTCAACTTGGAGCTGGACTGCTGTGAGTCACTGGTGACGGCGTAGGCTGCAGCCCCTGCTGCAGTGGGTTGCCATGGGCTACCTACCGTGTGTAGCCGGCAGCCAGCGTGAGCGGCCAGCAGCTGCAGTGAGCGGCCGTCCAGAACCTGGCAACTAATCTGCCTCGCCTGGGCAGAGCGCAATGATGGTGCCAACTTCGGCCAGTGAAGCAACGTCCTCCACAACTAGACTGAAGAACAAAACGACAGCAACTTGTTTGTTCCCCTTCCCCCAATTCCCCAGTGCTGTTCCTATCCCCCAATTCCCCAATAAAAAAATCTTAAAAAAAAGATAAAATATGATGAACAGATTAGTGTTGCAATGTCCTTATACAGTTAAGGTAGAGTTTAACTGCATTAAAGAAAATGATGCTGTATAATTATTTTAAATATACGCTGAAATTTCTAGGTGAAATGAAACAATAATGATTATGCAGCTTTCAAAGAAAACATGTTAATTACAATGTGAAATTATAATGTAGAAATACAATATACAATTATATTTTAAAGTTAATAAAATAAAAATTAACATAGATAAACTAAGAAAATAACCTGCTGATGCCAAAATATAACATATTATGTTAAATTTAAAAAGACTAATTACTCTTTACAAATCAAAAGTCTGTTACCTTATTACTTGGATATGTTTCAAGGCATATGGCCAAGAATGAGAACTAAATATATTTTACATAATTTTAACAATTATACATTTAGAATGACAATATACACATTAGGTAACATACACTTTAAGATTTCTCAGGGCTGGCCGAGTGACTCAGTTGGTTAAGAGTGCAAGCTCTGAGCAACAGGGTCGCTGGTTCGATTCCCACATTGGCCAGTGAGCTGTGCCTGAGCTGAACTGCCGCTGAGTTGCCAACAGGTGGCAGGATGGCTCAGCTGGTGAGAGCACGTGCTCCTAACAACCAGGTTGCTGGTTTTACTCCCGCATGGGATGGTGGGCTATGCCCACCCGCAACGAGGACTGAACATGGCACCTTGAGCTGAGTGACCCGAGCTGCCAATGGGCAGCCGGATGGTAACCGGACTTGGAGCTGAGCTAGCTGCGCCCTCCACAACTAAGACTGAAGGACAACAACTTGGCTGTTCCCTTTCCCCAATTCCCCCCCAACTCCCCAATAAAATCTTAAAAAAAAGAGATTTCTCATTATTGTAATTAGTACAATTGTTGGGAGCCATGCAGGCTGGCTTTAGTGATGCATTACTTGTTTTGCTCCTTTTTGCACCTGAAGGATGTTTATTTAACACTGAGGTAGTGGTGAGCACGGCCAGTTCCTTGGGAGACACAGAAGATTTGTAGCTATCTGGGTTAATGGAAGGAAGTGTCCTGGGAGGCTTATCCCCTAGGGTCCCTCTGACCTTTTAAGTATCTAGTAGATAGTTAATGATCTACTTTTGAAGGTGGTAAAACATGTTTATCCCTTCTGTTTTGCAGTATCCTGGATGTATATAAGGGTGTTGGAAAATAAACTCGGGGCTTCAGTATTTACTGGAGTCCTCCCGGTAACTCTCTCTTCTGTCTCTTTTTTTAATCCTAACGCCCTCCCCTCAGGACTGTTCCAGATATCGGCTGGCTCCAATATACAATTTCACATTTTCTTAATGTACAAAGTTTCAATATATTGACTGACTTTTTATGTATAGGTATATATACATATACCCATACAGAACACACACGGATATATACATATGCACATGTATTATACATATACATAACTGTAAGTAGCGTGTGTCTCTCTATATGTTTTTTCCTCTCCATCTTTTCTGATGTAACTTAGGATAAATATTCAAATGTTTCATATAAGCTAAAAATGAGGGTTTCTCTTTGGGATACAGGTTCAATATAAATTTCCATTAGGGCAAATAGTCCCCTTGCTGTTCAAAGGTTGAATTCAAAATACTCTGCATCAGCTACAGAATGTAAGTACACACAAAAAAACACTATGTAAAAATCTTTCCTAGAATTCAAGAAAATCAACTTTACTCTTTAGAAATGAAGGAGCCACAAACTCCACATAAACAGAATATGTGCTGTGTATCATTCTTGGCTAAGACACTCATAACTATACTTATTCTGAGGGGGATGAGTGAATTACCAATCGAACACTATGCAAATACATACACTTTACATGTTTCTCCCAAGATGAGAAGATTTTGTGTTCCTTATCCAGGCAAAGCTGAGCCTGGAGACATGGGGCTCACAGCTGAGGAGTAGAAAGGGACTAACACTTGGGAAACACAGAGTGATTGCTGTACTGGAGTTCAAGATGAACCAACTGAGATTCTTAAATATAGCTAGAAAAATGGCAAAGATGAAGGAAAGTGTGTTAAAAAAGAGGAAGGTGCTGACCAGGAGGAGGATGGTTGTGGTGGCTCTGGACTCAGGGGATGACCTGGACAAGACGTAGGTCCTATGAAGGTGTTGGACCCTCTGCTGGTGCCTGTGCAGGATGAAGAGCATGGAGCGCTGGCCCCAATCATGAGCACGAAACATAAAACATCAGGGGTTGACAGCAACGTCACATATAATGCATCTGCTATTCTCTCATGACGAATAGCAGAACAGTATCCAAAAGTTTTTCTGTTTGTGATGTTGTTATTGCTCAAGTTACTAGTCATAAACATAAAATAAATGACAGTTACCAGCATTTGCAGGACCCAGTAAAGGAACATTGAAGAAAAAATGTACATGGGAGCTTTCCCTTTAAGGTGCGCCTACCTGGAGTTCGTGAGGTTGATGGTGACGGTCTGCAAGACACTCAGGAGGCAGGTGGTGCCAATGGACACACTCCTGCCCACTCTGCGAACATAGTACATAAATTTGCATCCAACATCAGTAAAAATGTGATACCATGCAAAAGATGACATTGTACTGGAGATTCCATTAGAGGATAGGATGAAAGTGTTGGCCACATTCAGGTTCATGACAATGAAATCCGTGGACCTCAGCCTGCACCCAGTGCAATAAAGGAAGACATAATAGTAAAGCAGAAATTCCCCAGAGTCCGATTGTAGTCTGTAACATAAAGATTCTCCCTACTGCCATATCTCTGGGGGCTATCATGTCTGTTCTCAGTGACTGACACTTATCTTCTGAGCTGGAGGACCCTGCATGGGAATATGAGGCATAAGACACATGTATCATGTCAGCTGAACCCAATGCTCTCACTTACCTAGAGTGCTACTTGAAATAGTGACTGAAACTTCTGCTCTCATCTGGAAGCTTCCAAGAGGTGAATGTGTAACCATTAGAGAACACTTGCAAAACTGGAATTATTGCTGCTAAAGCCCCATGCAATTGTTTCTTCACCACTCCCCACTCATGAGGCAGGCGCTACCTCATTTCTTATAAAGATGAGGACCACACGGGCACAGAGAGGTTAAGGGCTGTCAATACCTGCATGGCAAGGGCAGTGAGAAATGAGAGGGGTGGTGCAGAGTTAAAGAGCACAAGAGGCAGAGATAAGGCTAAAGTGAGACCAGGGAACATCAGCCTTGTGGACTGAGCCCTGAATCGGATCATCGCATGGCTTTTATTGAGAAAATTTCAAGGAAGTGAAACTGGATTACTCAAAGATCCATGTGTCATGTGCCTTAAGGCTGTTTTCCATTAACCAGCACCCATTGTATTCCAACATGTACGATGCCTTCATACATCCTGCACAACCCCCAGGACAACGTTACTGTACCGCGTCCTATAAAATTAAGAGAGATGACCTATATCATTCCACCAGGTCTCAGCATTCTGATACACTTCCTCAGGACCTCGTTAGGTCAGGGGTTAGTGCTGGGGGAGGGGCAGTCGTGGACGTAGCTGTAAGGCAACATCTCCCCCTTTCTGTTTTTGTAGAAGGAGAAACATGGACTTCACAGTTTCTTCATCTATGGCCCACTGGAGGGCTTGTTGTCCACACCAGAGGACTAGAAAAAACAGAAATAGAATGATTAATGGGAGTGCAAAAGCACCAGCAAAACCTCCACTGAGGTTTTTCACCCATGTGAGTGGGTTCAGAGTAGACAATACTTCCGCAGCCACAGAAAGGGCATCCTCTCCTGGGAGGAGCTGGAGATTAGCAGATGACATCTGATCCACTTCTTGTTGTAACTGTAAGATATCTACAGTCAGGTTGGGCACGTCCCAAGAGATGAGCTCGTACCTCTGACCAAGGGGTACATGACTGGTTGTAAGAAAAAGCAGTTACACAATAAGTAGAAATATTCCCATCACACTTTAAAGTAATCATAGTCCAGAGACTTTCCAATTGATTTCCAAGAGAAACAACAGTTGTTTCTAAATCAGCCAGCTGTATGCTGATTTCTTGATCAGTTCTCAATTGCTGATTCCAAGTTTTACTTGCATTTTCATGACACTGTTGTATAAATTGAGTAGTCTTTACCGTCTGGTGAAGAGTCACAGAGACAGCAGCAACAGTGGTTATAGCTATTATTCCCATTATGGCTGCTATTAAAAGGCCAATAAACCTTTTAGTTATATGTAAGATCTTATGAAGAATCTGTAAAATAATATGAATGGTTGAGGAAACTTCCTATACCCTCGAGGCTTGAACGGGAAGCCATAGTCCACGTCTTCTCCTGAGTATCATAATCTGGTCGTGGGAAGTCCCCAAAATAGAGGAATTAAGACATGTATATAAACGACATTGAGGGCATTCAACCAATTTTGCAGTTTGATCAATAGCAACTTTTCCTGTCAAGAAAACAAAAGGATTTTTAAGGCAAACTTGTAAACAAATTATTTCTGTTTTTTCTAACCAGAAAGTGAAATTCTTATTGGTATTTTTAGTAAGATTTCCTTTCCATATTTTATTAGGTCCAATGCTTAAAGCTATTTTCCATAAAGTCCTTTGAAATGGACCCCGGATGGGTCTAATCATACTTAATTGAGGTGAGGCCAGGGTCCTATCCTTCCAAAAAATAGAAATGTTAAATGGAGACTCAAAATTTCTAGGAAAACCATATTCAGCTGTGTGTCCTCTTAATTGCTGAGGTTCTGAACATTTTTTACGGGAACAGGCAATAATGGCAGTCCCAAAGTGACCCCAATCTACTACAGTTTCATAACAATTATTAATTATTACTCTATCCATATTTCCATGACATTACTCCCAATGAATTCGAGATCGATTCTTGTCCCAGTGATTTTTTTAAAAGAGGAGGGAAGCTATGGGTGCTAATTTGCTGAGTAACGAATCCTTTTCCTGTTATCATAAACAATTCCTTAAAAGTGTCATTCTCCTTTCCACTGGGAATAGCCCAGGCTTGATCAGAAAGAGAGAGACACAGAGGAACAGAGCCAATATAGATAGGGGTATGTGAATAACCTAGTGAGGAATGGCCAGATAAGGTAAAACTTTGCCTTTCTTCCTCAGGAAACCCCAGTCCTCTAGGATCTTCAGGTCCAGGGAACCAGGAGCTATCAGTAAGATAAATCAGAGGAGGATCATTATTCCAAGTTACAGGAGTTAACAAAGGCGGATTGGGTATGTAAGCCCAATAAGTAAAATTATCGGCAGCAACACCGATTGGAAAACAACTTACAACAGCAAGGACTACCATCATAGATAATAGCATGTCGGCCTCTATTTTTGGAATATTTTCTTCTGACAGCCGATGTTCAGCTACTAGAGCCAGCCTTTTCCATTGACCCCATGTAGGTAGAGGACCACTCCTTGTTCGTGGAGTAATTACACGAAAAGCTGAAGGAGCGGTTGCCCTTGGGTGGACTGGTTGAAATGAGAGATTAGACATCTCAATCATCGGATGTGTCAAGGGTCGAGTATCCTCCACTACAGGCCAATTAGGAAGCCAATTATATCTTGCAATTTTCCGCCATATCAGCTTTCTTTTCTTGGGCGTGTTGCTCATGGTAAGGTTTGACACACTGGCCAGGTACTCACAAAGGACGTCCTTCTTGACCTGGAGAAATACAAGCAAAGCCTTGTCCTCATGTCAATAAAGTCCCTAAATGCCATTGATTGGTTTGAATATCTTTCTACCATAGGAGAACATTTTCTAATTTTCTTGGACTGTTATTAAAATGTCTTTCAGCTGCAATTCACCCAAGATGTAGTTCTGTGCTTGAACCAGATGAATTCAAAAAATTTAAAGTAAACATGGCTTTTGCTAATTGCACCTGAGGAGTTTCTTTCATGTCTCCCCCTTTCTGTTTTTGTAATTGTTTCTTTTCTTTTTTTTTCTTTATAAAGATTTTATTGGGGAATTGGGGGAGGGGAACAGCGCTGGGGAATCAGGGGAAGGGGAACAGACAAGTTGTTGTCATTTTGTTCTTCAGTCTAGTTGTGGAGGACGTTGCTTCACTGGCCCATGTTGGTATTATCATTGCGCTCTTCCCGGGTGAGGCAGATCAGTTGCCAGCCTCTGGACGGCCGCTCACGGTGGCTCTTGGCAGCTCACAATGGCTGCTGGCCGCTCACACTGGCTGTCAGCCATACATGGTAGCTTATGGCAGCCCACTGCAGCAGGGGCTGCAGCCTATGCCGTCGCTGGCGACTCACGGCTGCCCAGCTCCAGGTCAAGCTGTTGTTCACCATCTTAGCTGTAGAGGGCAGTGTCACTGGCCATCACGTGGGATCCGAACCAGGGCCCTGCTGCTCAGAGCTGGCGTCCCAAACCAGCTATTAACCAACACGCCACTCGGCCAGCCCTGTAATTGTTTCTTTAAGGTTGTAAATTAACACGTTCTACAATGGCTTGATCCTGTGGATTGTAAGGGATTCCTGTAGTATAGGCAATTCACCAAGTAGTGCAGAAATTTGCAAACTTAGAACTGATGTAAGCAGGCCCATTGTCTGAACAAAATACTAGCAAACCGAATTCAGTGTCACATTAAAAAGATCATACACCACAATCAAGTGGGATTCATTCCTCGTATGCAAGGTTGGTTCAATATCTGCAAATCAATAAACATAATACATCACACTAACAAAATGAAAAATAAAAATCATATGATCATATCAATAGATGCAGAAAAAGCATTTGACAAAATCCAGCAGCCATTTATGACAAAAACTCTTAGCAAAGTGGGAATAGTGGGATCATATCTCAACATAATAAAGGCCATATATAATAAGCCCACAGCAAACAATGGAGTAAGGCTAAAAGCTTTCCCCTCAAGATCAGGAACAAGACAAGGCTGCCCACTTTCGCCACTTCTATTCAACATAGTTCTGGAAGCTCTAGCCACAGCAATCAGACAAGAAAATGAAATAACAGGCATCCATATTGGAAAGGAAAAAGTAAAATTGTCATTATATGCAGATGACATGATACTATATATAGAGAATCCCAAAGACAGCACCAAAAAACTGTTAGAAATGATAAATGAATTTAGTAAGGTAGCAGGATAAAAAATTAATATTCAGAAATCAGTTGCATTTGTATACACCAATAATAAACTATCAGAAGAAGAAATCAGGAAATCAATCCCTTTTACAATTGCTTCAAAAAGAATAAAATATCTAGGAATAAATTTAACCAAAGAAATAAAAGATCTGTACTCAGAAAATTATAAGACACTGAAGAGAGAAATCAAAGATACAAATAAATAGAGATACATACCATGTTCATGGATATGAAGAATTAATAGAGTTAAAATGTCAACACTACCTAAGACAATATATAGATTCAATGTATTTCCTATCAAACTACCAAGGACATTTTTCTCAGAACTAGAACATATAATCCTAAAATTTATAAGGAACCATAAAAGACCCTGAATAGCCATGGCAATCTTGAGAAATAAGAACAAAGTGGGAGGTATCACGCTACCTGACATCAAATCATACTACAAGGCTACAGTAATCAAAACAGTATGGTACTGGCACAAAAACAGACAAATAGACCAATCGAACAGAATAGAGAGCCCAGAAATAAGCCCATCCATATACGGTCATTTAATCTATGACAATGGAAGCAAAAATTTACATTAGAGTAAAGATAGCCTATTTAATAAATGGTTCTGGGAAAATTGGACTGATACGTGCAAAAAAATGAAAATGGACCACCTACTTACAGCATATATGAGAACAAATTCAAAATGGATTAAAGACTTAAATGTAAGACCTGAAACCATAAAACTCCTAGAAGAAAACATAGGGTGTAAATTTGCAGACATTACCCTCAGTAATATTTTTACTGATATATCCCCTCCAGCAAAGGAACTAAAAGAAAAAATAAACATATGGGATTACATCAACCTTAAAAGTTATTTCAAAGCAAAGAAGATCATCAAAAAAAAAAAAAAGGCAGCCTACTGAATGGGAGAAGATATTTGTCAATGATATATCTGATAAGGGGTTAATATCCAAAATTTATAAAACATTCATTCAACTCAACACCAAAATACAAACAACCCAATTAAAAACTGGGCCGAGGATACGAACAGGCATTTCTCTAAAGAGGACATACAGATGGCCAACAGGCATATGAAAAAATGTTCAACCTCACTAATCATTAGAGAAATGCAAATAAAAACCACAATGAGATACCGCCTCACTACAGTCAGAATGGTTATCATCAATAAATCAACAAACAAGTGCTGGCGAGGTTGTGGAGAAAAGGGAACCCTGGTGCACTGTTGGTGGGACTGCAGATTGGTGCAGCCATCCTGGAAATCAGTATGGAGGTATCTCAAAGAACTGGAAATGGAACTACTGTATGACCCAGCAATTCCACTCTTGGGTATCTATCCGGAGAAACCCAAGATGCTAATTCAAAAAAATATATGCACCCCTGTATTTATTGCAACACTATTTACAATAGCCAAGACTTGGAAACAACTGAAATGCCCATCGGTAGATGGCTGGATTAAGAAACTGGTACATTTATACAATGGAGTATTGCTCTGCTATAAAAAAGAATGAAATTGTACCATTTGCAATGACATGGATTGACCTAGAGACTATTATGTTAAGTGAAATAAGTCAGTTGGAGAAAGACAAATACCGTATGAGCTCACTTATATGTGGAATCTAAAAAACTGAATGAACGAGCAAAGTAAACACAAATAGTCTCAGAGATATAGAGAAAAAACGGATGGCTGCTAGTTGGGAAGGGGGTGGGGATGAGGAAGAAGGGGAAGGGATCAGACAGCATAAATAGGTAACTACAATATTGCCACAAGGATATGATGGACAGCTTGGGGAATATAATTAATAATGTTGTAAATATTTTGTAGGGTGTGAGATGGTCATGTGTCTTGTTAGGGAGACCACTTCATGGATAGGGTAGAGGTTTAATCACTGCACTGTACACCTGAAGCTGATGTTGTATAATATTGTATGTCAACCATAATTGAATGTATATATAGTCATGGGACATGGAGTGGAGTGTGGGAGAGGAGTCAATGGAATTTTAAGAGATATGTATGATATGGAGGGGGAGTGGGGCGGCAGATTGGGGGAGGGGGATTGTCACTTTGAGGGGTGTAAAGTATAACTATTACACTGTGTTGTACAGCTGAAACTAATTTTAAAAATGTTTATTTCACATTTTAAAAAAGATTAAGAAAGAATGTTAGTTCTTCTTCCATCGCCATATATTTGATCCCTTTTACCCTCATCCACCACCCCCCTCAAACAGAGCAAATCTTAGTCAGATCCTGGTAGGTCTGCCTGTAAAACAGTTTTCAGAAAATATACTGTTTAAGATAAGGAAAGAACGTAGACCGTAGGCCCAACATATGGATGATCTGTGTTTTTGTTCCTGCTCTTAAAATAACATCACTGACTCACAATTCCAAAGTGAGTTGCAGAACCTTCAGTTGTTTGCAAGTTGGAAACCCTCTCAACCACAAGGCGGAAGGCCCCCACAAGATGAAGCCAGGGGTGAAAGAAGTCAGATTAAGAGAATCATGGAAACTTACGTCATATTGCACCACAACCCCATGAACACAGCCCACAAGCCTGAATGCCTTACTCCAGGACACTTAATCTCTTATTCCAAGAATCTGAAGTCCTTACTTGTGATGTTTGACATTAAAAGACCCTTTTTGACAACCATCAGTGAGCTCAGGTCTTTTTACCATTGGATGCCTGTCCTCATTTCATCCCTGCCTTTGGAAGAAAGGTTTCCTTTTCTTTCCTTGCAACCTGCTGTCTGTGTATTTGACATCTATGTAAAGGGCCAATGAATCCCACATTGGGCTTGGTGAAATAGACCACATTACTTCTCAAATACTAATGAGCATATGAATTATATGGGGGTCTTGTGGAAACATATTCTAGGGAAATGCCGCGGCAAGAATTTAGGGCTCAGCAGGTTTGCAGTCTGGCCCATGAATTTCCATTTTGAACCTGCCCCCTGATGCTGGTGCTGTTGCTCTCCCCAGGAAGCCCTGTCACTAGAACTGAGTAAGAGAAAGAAGCAAGGCACGCTGAAGTCTCTACACACTCCTGTCACATCTCAGCACAATTACCATGAGTTCCTGGCATTTAGCAATATGGTGGGGAAGGAAGGTAACCCAAAGGCACATGATCCATGTGTGGAGGGAGGGGCTGAATTAGACAAGGTCTGAGGACCCCAGGACAGGATGCAATATGCAGCTGCACAGGAAGATTTCAAGACAGGCTGTTGGGGGGCCAATCAGGCAAGAACTCCTGTGGGTGGGGCAGGAGGGACAGGTGGGGCAGGCTGGAAAGGCAGGGCAGATGAGGTAGGTGGGGTAGGAGGTGCAGGTGAAGTGGGCGGGGCACAGAGGGCAGGCGGGACACATCTGCCTGATAAGCTGTCTGTCCTCATTCTCTGCACTGTTACTGGCTTACAGGTGCCCAACAGGGATGACAGGCAGGTTTAGAGCAGTGAATTCTCCACACGGGCAGCTAATGTTGACAGACTGATGCTCTGTGAGGGCCCTCAGACCCCAAAAGGGTACAGGGACCACATACTGGGTGCAGATTCTGGGTGCAGGTCAGATCTGTGATCACAGCCACTTCTGGGGCTGGACGCATGAGGTGGAAGGCTCAGGGTCATCTGAGGGGGACCGTTTTGGAGCAGGGTCTCGTGCTGGGCTTATCTGTTTACATTAGGTGGCTGGTCTCAAGACCCTCAGAAGCATCTAGATTTTAGGAGGTGCTGCATTCAGGTCCACCTTGTCTGTGCACATGCCCCACAGTTTAGACAGAATGAAAATTTTGAATTGAGGGCCATTCGGGACCCATCCTAGGAAGCATGACGGGTTTTAGCAGAAAGACTAATTTGTGCTACGGATTCTGGTTCCAGGTAGGGCTGAAGGCTCAGCTCAGGTCTGTGAGCGTGAGTATAAAAGCATTGTGGTGAAGGTTCCAGAGGCACAGGTTGGCTGAGGGACTAGGTTGGAGCTGCCTACTGTGTGTGGGAGTGGCTAGGAGGGACATGGGAGGGGACATCTTCTAGTACAACAGGTGCTTTGGGAGGGATTCTCAGGTGCACAGTCTGGTTGTGTGAGGGATGGAGACTCGCTAGTGCCTGAGCACAGGTCCGAGTATTGGCTGGAAACCAAGCTTGTGGCTTTCAAGCGCCATCAGCCTCGTAGCAAGCTGGAGCCCATGGGTCCAGCCACTACTGAAGGAAACTTGGCCTCGTAGCCTGTGCACAAATACCTGAACTTCCTGTGCTAAAAATGTTTTCCAAACCTCTCTGGCACAATCTCCTGGAGCTGAACCCCACCAATACCATTATCACGATTGCCAACATAAATGTGTAGGTGTGTCATCGAAACATGTTTTATATTTACATACCAGGATTAATTCTAACATTCCCACACTAAGAACCACCCATGTGCCAATGAACAGAGGATTAAAATGACTTTTATATTCACCCAGCAGAATTTTGTACAGCAGCTCAACTGAATGATCAATAAAAACAGGCTGCAGTAAATTCAGAAACACCATAAGGAATGACAGACAATGCAAACACAGGGGTAATGGTCTATGTTTTCCTGTATATATAGTGCAAAACAGGCTACAGTGACCTGCACTGTTAGATGTCAGAGCCATGCTTTCCCTGAGGAGGAGAGACGGGATGGGAGCACAGGGGGCACTGGGGTCCTGACAATATTCTATTTGTTGGTCTGGGTGTTGAGTGTCTTTGCGTAGAATTAACCCCTGGTCATTTGCAGAATGCAAAAAGGATTTACGAGACTCTACAAGAGTAAGAAAAGATTTATTGAAAGTCAAAAAGAGAGAGCGAGAGAGAGAGAGAGAGAGTTCTGTTTGGAACTGGCAAGAAGAGTTTTGCCAGTTGTCTGATAGAAGGAGATCACGAGACAGAGAGGTAAGAGAGGCGCTGGCAAACAGAGTTGTGCCAGGGCAGTGCCTGATAGGGACAGCTGTGCCAGATTTCTGTTTAGCTTGAGTTTTATATTTTTCCAAGCAGGATGTAGCGTGCTTGCCAACTTGCAGGGGGGCTGCCATTACAGTTGTCTTCTCTTGGGAACTGTCCTGTTCCCATCTATGATGAATGTCAGCTTTTAGGGGGGTCACTGTTGTGATTGGGAAATGTGCTGTTCTTACCTATGATGGATGTAAGGTGCCGGTCAGCTTACAGGTGCAGTGCTAGCCAGGGGTGTCAGAGCCAAGCGGCTAATGTTTATCTCATTCCTGCCAGCTCACAAGCTCTCTCCTGTTAACTCTTTGCCTGCCTCATTACTGGGTACAGAAAAATGTTCACCCTGTGACCTTTCATTCACCTCTGCACTTATGACCTGTGCATATCTCTTCAAATTCCCAAAGAACATATTACCAATCAGAAAGGTGGGATATGATTAGTAGATTACTGTTATAATGTCTTTATATTGTAAAGGTAGGGTTTGAGGATATTAAATGACATTGTGATTAACTTTCCAATGAGTGGTGAAATTTCTATGTAAAAATTGACAACTATGAGTAGGCACCTTAAGAAAAGGGTCAATTATAATTATAATGTAAAATTACACTTTAAAATTAATAGAAAGTTTAATATAGATAAAAATTTAAAACTGCATTAGTACCCCAAGTATCAATTATTATATTAAATGAAACATTCATTACTCTCTTAAAATCAAAACTTTTGGGTCGGCCGAGTGGCGCGATGGTTAAAAGCTGGCTTGGGATGCCAGACAGCCCCGGTTCGGATCCCACATATGAGGGCCAGTGACACTGCCCTCCACAGCTAAGATGCTGAACAACAGCTCAACCTGGAGCTGGGCTGCCATGAGTCGCCGGCGACAGCATAGGCTGCAGCCCCTGTGGCAGTGGGTTGCCATGGGCTACCGTGTGTAGCCAGCAGCCAGTGTGAGCAGTCAGCAGGCGCAATGAGCGGCCGTCCAGAAGCCGGCGACTGATCTGCCTCGCCTGGGAAGAGTGCAATGATGGTGCCAACTTGGGCCAGTGAAGCAACGTCCTCCACAACTAGACTGAAGAGCAAAAGGACAGCAACTTGTCTGTTCCCATCCCCCCAATTTCCCAATAAAAATCTTTTAAAAAAACCCCAACTTTTTACTATGTGTTAGACGTGTTTTCAATACATATGGCCAAAGAATACAGTTGAAATTGGGATATAAAACTATGTTTAGTGGACTTCAAATGTAAACTAGCATAGCAATATACACATGAGATAACATACACTTTAAAATTCGTTATTATTGACACCAAAAAAATATTTACAACATTATTGATTATATTCCCCACACTGTCTCTCATATCCCCGTGTCAATATTGGGCACTTATCTTTAGGAAGACCACTTCATGGACGGTGTAGATGCCTGACCACTGTACTGTACACCTGAAGCTGAAGCTGAATAATGTTGAATGTCAACTATAATTTAATATATGTATGGTCATGAGATGTGAAGTACAGCATAGGGAATGGAGTCAATGGAATTGTAACAGTTATATATGATGTCAGGGGGGTATTAGATTGGGGGCAGGGGTTTATCATTTTGTGAGGGGTGTACATGTCTAACTATTACATTGTTTGGGACACCTGAAACTAATTTAAAAAATCTGTAATTCCTAAAAAAAACAGAAGCAAAAACAAATGTCATTATTGTAATTAGTGCTATTTTAACTCTCCTTAATGCACAAATTTCCAATATATTGATCGATGCATAACAAACATGATTGATTTATA
This sequence comes from Hipposideros larvatus, assembly GCA_031876335.1. Classification (NCBI taxonomy): domain Eukaryota; kingdom Metazoa; phylum Chordata; class Mammalia; order Chiroptera; family Hipposideridae; genus Hipposideros; species Hipposideros larvatus. The sequence continues at coordinate 30,169,258 of CM063099.1, forward strand.
TAAGTACATATGTATACATATATTCATACAAGTTACACATGCCACGGACCTACACACACACACACACACACACACACACACACACACACACACACACATACAGATGCACACAATTGAAATTACATTTGTGTCTATTTCTATTATATCCCTCTTCTTACTTTGCCATTTACTTTGTGGTAAATATTTAGGTGTCACATGTGAGCAAAAAGCGTGTTTCTTTTTCACTGTGGTAAAAGTTTAATATATATGTAGTCAAAGTATTTATATAAGGTCAAAATATGTAAGGTCAAAATAGTTCTTTTCATCTGCAAATTGTTGAATTGTCAATCATCACATCCCTCTGAGAATGTAAATACAGTGAAAACTACACAAAAATCTTTCATGAAGTTGAACAAATATCCACATTGATTCTTGAAAATGAATAAGCTACAAATTACACATACACAGAATCATTCCAATGGCTTTGCCTACAGGGCTCCAAATGTAAGGGAAGCTCCCAACATGCACTAATGACATCACTTACAGACATGAGTCAGCACATCCAGAACTCCTTCCAGCCAACATGCCCACATCATCTTCACAAAGGAGAGAAACATCTGCCTTCCAAAGGTCCCAATAACAAGCAAATCACGTTGTTTCAAATTGACACAGTGACTAATGTCATTAAAAAATTTACTGTGACAGATTTACATTTCACTTGCCAAGTCTTCATAATATCTATGTTTTGGCAAAACCTGGTGTATATTATGGCATAAATTCTGAACTGGCACAGTGACAGCAAAATAACGCTACACTCACTTAAGTATTTACATGACAATTCAATAGTATCTGATTATAATTACTATTATAGCATATGGTACTTTAAAAAAGATGGCCTGTGCACTATTCTCTGGTAAGACACTCATAATTGTACTTATTCTGAGGGGGATGAATGAATTACCTAATGAACGCTGTGTAAATACATACAATTTACATGTTTCTCCCAAGATGAGGAGATTTTGTGTTCCTTATCCAGGCAAAGCTGAGCCTGGAGACACTGAGCTCACGGCTGAGGAGCAGAAAGGGACTGACAGTTGGGAAACACAGAGTGATTACTGAATTAGCCATCAAAATGAACCAGGTAGGATTATGAAAAACAGCCAGAATAATGTGAAAAATGGATGAGAGGGTGTTAAAAAAGAGGAAGGTGCTGACCAGGAGAAGGATGGTTGTGGTGGCTCTGGACTCAGGGGAGGACCGGGATGAGACGTGGGTCCTGTGAAGGTGCTGGACCCTCTGCTGGTGCCTGTGCAGGATGAAGAGCATGGAGCGCTGGCCCCGAGCACGAGCACAAAACATAAAACATCAGGGGTTGACAGCAACGCTGCATATAATGCATCTGCGATTCTGTCATGACGAACAGCAGAACAGTATCCAAAACTTTTCCTGTTTGTGATGTTGTTATTGTTCACATTGCTAGACAGAAACATACAACAAATGACATTTACCAGCATTTGCAGGATCCAGTACAGGAACATTGAAGAGAAAATGTACGTGGGAGCTTTCCCTTTAAGGTGTGCCCACTTGGAGTTCATGGGACTGATGGTGATGGCCTGGAAGAACGCTCAGGAGGCAGGTGGTGCCAATGGACACACCCCTGCCTACTCCACGAATATAGTAAAACAATCTGCATCCAAAATCAGTGAAAACATGATACCACCCAAAAGATGACATTGTAATGGTGATGCCATTAGAGGATAGGATGAAAGTGTTGGCCACAGTCAGGTTCACGACAATGAAATCCGTGGACCTCAGCTTGCACCCAGTGCAATAAAGGAAGACATAATGGTAAAGCAGAAATTCCCCAGGAATCCAGTTGTAGTCTTTAACATGAAGATTGTCCCTATCGCCATATCCCTGGGGGATATCATGTCTGTTCTCAGTGACTGACACTTGTCTTCTGAGCTGGAGGACCCTGCATGGGAATATGGGTCTTAAGCCACATGTATCATGTCACCTAAACCCAATGTTCTTACTTACCTACAGTCCTATTTGAAATAGTGACTGAAGCTTCTGCTCTCATCTGGAGGCTTCCAAGAGGTGAATGTGTAACCATTAGAGAACACTTGCAAAGCAGGAATCACTGCTGCTACAGCCACAGGAAACCATTTCTTCATCCCTCACACTCATGGGGGCGGCACCTTCTCATTTCTTATACAGATGAGGACCACACGGGCACAGAGAGGTTCAGGGTGTTGTGTAAACTCACTCACTGGCTAGGGGCACAGTGGGGATTTGAACCTGGGTGAGCAGGAAGACAGGCAGAGCATTTAGTCCATAATAGACTAAAGTGCTCGTTAGCTGTGCTCTTCAAATGAAACAGATCTCAATTTAGTATTGTTTTTGTACCTTGTGGTTTCCATTTTGATTGCTAAATTTATTTCAAGAATCTAATAATGACAAGTGTGCACTTAAGAAGACTTACTCGCTAAGCAAATATGAACTCTGAATAAAGTTTTAGAGATCTTCAAAAACTTAGATGGACCTGAATGCAGTAATAAACTGCAGGGACCTGACCAGTGACAAGTTGGGTTAATGAATGCAGAATGGCACAATATTAGGATGGCAACAGAAGACTCATTTGATTTGTTCCAAGGAAAAAGTACAATAGCACAACTCAGAAACATTGATGCCTGATAAATATTGTAAGGTAGAAACAAAATTATTGCTAATTTCAGATCACACACACACACACACACACACACACACACACACACACACATATATATATTGATAACTGAGATCAATGAAATCATTAGTAGCAAGACAAGGTTTGTATGAAAAATAGTAACATACATGGCACATACGCAAAATCGAATGTTAAGAAAAAATTCTTGTGTGTTTTATAAATGACATACATTGCTAGACTGGTAGTATAATATTTAAGAACAGCAGAAATATCACAGTATAGTTTTCAGGCAGAAAATAATATCTGAAACTTTTCAAATTGTAGTTTTCTTAAATGCTACTTCATTAACATTAAATAAAAAACTCTCTCCATGATCAATAGTCACAATGATTAAAGCTATTATGCAGTAATACACCCAGAGTCACAGTAAACATTTCCACTCCAGCATCTGCTCTGAGACACACAAACTGCCTTGGGTCAGATGATTCCTACACATGGAAAAGCACAGACGTATCATGGGTGCAGCTCTAGAAACTGAAAATTATGTCTGTGACACCTGCAAAGTTGGCTGTCCAGACATGACCAAAATGGCAGTCCATAAAAAACATTAAAAATCGTGATTCACGGTTATTGCATTAAACACAACCAGGACTGGCAGTGACCACGACACTGCATTACATCAGCAGCCATCTGGGGACACGTCCAAGTCCCATCTCTCTTCACCAGCTCAGCTCCAGACCAGGAGTCCCTTGCTGCCTGTTGCCTTACAGCCTCATCCTCGACTGCCCCCACACACCAGCCCCTGACCTAACAAGGTACGAGGGGGTGTCTCGGAAAACTGAGACCCCGTGGAATGATATCGGTAAACCTTCCTCAAGGGAGTGTCCTGGAAAACTGGGACCCAGCGGAATGATGTCAATTATCTCCCTTACTTCATGGCCGCAGCAACAGCTGCACCATCCTGGGGGCTGTGTATGGGAGTATGAAGGCACAGCATGAGTTGGAATACAATGGGGCTGGTTGATGTAAACTGGCCTTAAGGCGCTTATCACACAGACTTTAGAAAAAAATAAAAAAGTTTTACTCCTTTGAATTTTCTTAATAAAAGCTTCACTTTTATTAGGCGCTCACTTTCAGAGAGAGAGAACTGCAGCCCCCTGGCCTCATGTCTTAAATCTATCTTTGTCTCTTGTATTTCTTTAACCCTGTGCAGTCCCCTCTCACTCATCACTGCCTGTGCTGCACAGGACGTGGCACCTGCCCACTTTGGTGTTGGACTAAGTTCACTCACAAGAGATTCATTTGTCCAGAGTGTTCACTTACCATGACTCCTGACACAACACCTTCCCTCACAGATGCTTCCTCTCAGACTGATAATGAGAAAACCCACTGATATCTTCCAGCTACCTGAATGCTGTCTAATTGTAAAGTCAGCACAGCAGGTATGTGTGGGAGAGAGGCAGCCAGACCCTGAGATATGGGATGTGATCTGTGTCCTCCGGTCCCCTCAGAACTGCAATTATCACCTCACCTGCAGCAGCACTGGCAGTAACAGGGTTGGGAGCTGAGGACATTTTTGATGCTAATTACCAACCACATCTCCAAGTTTCCATCCAGCATCTCTTAGGAGACTGCTGGAGTGTTTGTGAAAATTTTCTTCTTTACCATGATCGCTGGAGACACACGGGGTCTCCCATGGAGGAGAACAGGGAATGTTGAGATCTAACCCCTGGGGGACTGGTGTAGTTTACACATTTCACTGGGGGTTCTGCTTCCCTGGAAGTTCTACCCAAAGTGAGTTCTTTCCTTATTTTCTTACAAATGAACCGCGCCATCATTCACCTATGGAGCAAAGAAATGGAATGAGTCAAAATATCTTAGATGAATTAAAAAGACGGACAGGAAACAGGAAAAACATGAGATAAATAATGTACGTTAGATATCATTGTACTCATTTGTTACAGCCAATGTTGATATATATGAAAATTATGGAGAAATGTACTTTACCCATATAAACCCCCAATCGTGATACGAGCTATATGAGTATGCAGAACAATATCCATAAAACGAAGAAAGAAGGTTCTAGAAGGGCCTGTCACATCTAAAAGCACCAGGATGAGAAGGAGTAACAGAGGTTCTACAATTGCCATGACTATCAGGCAAACCCATTCTTCATACAAAACTCAACAGCATCCAGTGGTGGCCACAGGGCTCTACGTTTACTTTTTGCATAATTTCAAGTGATGAGCACTTGTTACTTTAAAACTTAGAAGCAAATTAAGAGCTGAAATGGATATTATGGTTTTTCTTACAAATCCACAAAATAATCGGTTTTTCTACCCAAATACCCCAAAGTTTTCAGTCACAGGGTTGAGCAAAAATGGTAGGCCATCCAGACGACACATTCACAGGAATTCATTTGCACAAACTCGAGTGCCATTACACAAGTGCATGCACACACACTCTCACACTGAAATACATAGCCACATACATGCCGGCGCACATACATAGTAACTCACATACACAATTTGAGGTGTGCAGTCTCTGCAGAAACAGAAGGTTCTGTTTCTGTAGATGAAAGACAGAAGGTTCCAACAAAAGTCCCTCTCAAATAGAGCTACAGGATCACACAGTTCAACGAGCACATTCTGCCATTCTTTTAACTTTCTGATGAGCCAATGCCATTTACTTCACACAAGATGATCAAATGGTCAATACAGTCCTCGACAATTTTTTTTTTTTGCAAAATTTTCAGTAAGGAACTACAATTGCTTTTTCAATTAAGAAATACATTTCTGATGGTCTGTCATATTACCGACCAGAGACGCCAAGAATGGAGACAGATGCAATGCAGAGAAGAGGGAAGAGCACAGACAGCTAAGTCTGACTTCGCATCCTTGCTGACTTCAGTCTCTTATTAGAGATAAAAGAGGAACAGGTGGTAGGAAATTACAAGCATGCCTCCAAGGCTAAGGGGAAAATGCTTAGTCTAAAAGTTGTTTTTTAGCTCAAAAGGAGCAAAACAGTTTCAAGGACTTTGGCTGAGCGCACATTATTTTCAGTGTGGCAGGCATCCAGCCTCACTCGGTGAACCCTTAGTTGACCGCCGAACTTTTGCTTCAGACAGCAACTTTATAATCTTGATTCTGGGGACTCAGCTGACAGCCGAGCTTTTGCTCAGGCAGCAACCTTACAATCTTGGTTCTGGGGGCTTATGTGGGGAAGTCCTTAATGTGTCCCTACATCTTCCCCTTTTCTTTTTAGAGAGGGAGAGAAAGCTCCAACAAAGAAGACTGTTCTTTATTATGGGGCATATCAAAAAGGAGTGTAGGGCTGGCCAAGTGGCGCATTGGTTAAGAACTGGCTTGGGACGTCAGAGAGCCCCAGTTCGGATCCCACATATGAGGACCAGTGACACTGCCCTCTGCAGCTAAGATGCTGAACAACAGCTCAACCTGGAACTGGGCTGCCGTGAGTCGCCGGTGATTGGCATAGGCTGCAGCCCCTGCTGCAGTGGGTTGCCATGATCTACCGTGTGTAGCCAGCAGCCAGTGTGAGCGGCCATCCAGAAGCCTGCGACTGATCTGCCTCACAGCGCAATGATGGTGCCAACTCGGGCCAGTGAAGCAACGTCCTCCACAACTAGACTGAAGAAGAAAACGACAGCAACTTGTCTGTTCCCCTTCCCTCAATTCCCCAGCGCTGTTCCCATCCCCCAATTCCCCAATAAAAATCTTAAAAAAAAAAAAAGGAGTTTAAAGTTAGGTAAGAGTAGAGCAGTATCCAGGTGCGGGGGCTACTGCAGTGTGATGAGAAATGCTTCTGCAATGAAGAGCCTTTGCATTAACTTGATGACGAGGCAGAGTCCTATGAAAACACTAAGAAGGAGAATGAGAAGTCCCCCAAGCATTGTTCATAGGCTTAGGCCTATGCTGCGAAACCAATTAGAAAGATTAAGCCAATTAAGGGCCGAGTAGTGATCATCTATGGTAGCATTTTTGTTTTTATTGTAACCTTTTTAATTGACTTTGTAGTTGGAACTGGAAGTCAGAAATACTATGTTGTACAGGATTTTTAAAGATGCCAGCAAGGTGTTTTTGGACCTCATCCCGTGATTGATTGTTACTGAGAGCAATGGGAGTCACGCACATGGTGTGAAAGCCAGCGTCGCAGGTTAATCGCTGGTAATTCCAGAGGGCCTCTTGGCGTTCTCCCATAAAGGGAACAGCCACCTTAAGAATATTGAGACATTGTAATATTTCTTGGTCAATGACTGTTTGGGAATGGAGTTCAGTGGTAATGTTTTGAAAGTAAGAATTTATTTGAGCGGCCATCTAAATAGATTTGGATAGGGTGACAGCCGCTGTGGCCGCAGTTGCAGCCAATTTCCGCCTGTCCAGGCAGTATCTTTAGAAGAGAAAGAGGGCCCTGGATCAGCCAAGAGTAAAGGCTGGAGGGACTAGAATGTGAGCCCAATATGTGTAGTTACTAGAGTTGGGGTTGAATAACATGATGAAAAGGAGAAGGAAGAGGAATCGACTTACCTTGGAGTTGCAGGTGACACAGGAAAGTATGACTAAAAAGAGAATGTATTTATACAGAGAAATTATTTGAATTGATTTATTTACAGTCTTTTTTAATTTTTATTTTCTTGGCTAAATATATAATAGTTTATATCACAGTCAATATTTACTTGAATTGATCACCATTATAAATCTGCCATGACACGGAGCTTTTATTCCTCCCCCCTTAGAGACTGTAATTTTATCTGAACAGAAATACTTTACAGTAAAAGATTTATCAGCCTATTTCCATATTATGAATAAATCCACCAAAATTGATGTAATATTGTCAAATTTTTAACATGTCTCATTGTTTTTTATCAAACCCATTATTTGCAGGTATTGTAAACCAAGGCAAATAAAGTTCACGTCCCCCAAGCCTTCTACAACTTACTACACACTCTCAAGTTTAGCTTTTACTATCTCTTTTTATGTTCTGGCACAACCAGACTTTTTTAGTTTAAAACAAAACTACTCTTTTTTTAGTTCCTTCAAAAATGTATTTCCACCACTGAGCTGCCAATAGGTGGCAGGATGGCTCAGCTTAAAAAAAAAAAATTATTTCCATACCTTATACCTTCCTTGAAAACATACATTATTATTTTATATTAATTAGAGTCTATAACCTTTATAACCTTAATTTTTACTGATAGCCAAAAGCAAGTAATTAGCACTTTTTTTGGTAAATTGAGGAATATATTTTGTAACCTTGAAAAGCATAGGCTTCTGTAAAGTAACATATAATATAGTAACAGATCCTAATTTATCTTTTAACGTTCTTGTGACACGAAGCCAGAAATAAACTTAGACCTATCCAATAATTGATATTTCAGTATTTCATTATTTTGAAATACCTATTAAAATAGTTAAGAACTTTTATTACTTAACACAACTTAGTAAAACTAAGAAACCAGCCTTAGTATCAAATATTTTCTTAGATCACATGATCCTGAGAAATAGTTGAGTTAGTTTTTATTATCTTAATAAGGTGCTTAATCTCTTATTTTTAGCTAATCAAATATTATAAACTAGTGATACCATCCAGAAGCAAAAACATTATAATATATATAAAACATAGACAAGTATTGACCTTAGAGACTATATATATAGAGAGCTACTAACATTTGTAGAGAGGACCTAAGATCTTATAGTTGTCCTTATAACTTTAGGAGGCTGTAATAAGGAGTGGGGGGGCTTGCTGCCTGGGTTTAAAAGTGCCTCTTTTTTCTCTTCAGTTACCTCAGCCTTAAGTAGAGGCTGCAGCAACCCTTTGTTTACATTTGAGGTTATCTGTAAGACCTTGAAAGTCACTGAGAGTTAGAGAAATCTTTTAAGACTTATTTTTGTTAAGTTCCTGAATATAGAGTTGGTGTACCAAACAATTTTAAATATATGACTTTGGGGGCTCACAGAAATTATAGATAAAGAGCTTCCGATCAGCTTGGTGTCTAAGATGCAAATAGAAAAGGAAAAGAGAAAAGACAGAGTAGAGGCAAATAAAACAAATAAGGTACATAAACCAGAGTACTTACAGAACCAAATCCTCCTGATATGAGAAACTAGAGTTCAGAGGAGAAGGTTTAGGCTGAGAGGATAGTAGGGGTGGGGCGGAAACAGGCAGTGAAGGAGATGTTTGGGTTAAATTTTTTTTTCTCAAATGGTGAGGGGGCGCCCTGAATAGGATGTATGGCCAGGTGACATAAATTCCAGGTTGTTAAATGTTGTATGGTAACTGGGCCCATTGACTGGCAAAGCCAATGTCCCAGGTGTTCCCAATCATCTAGCTTAAGGGAACCAGATTTTGGGTACCAAGGGCATTGCTTGTCAACCATCCAGAGGAAGTCAGTGAGTTGAGAGGTAGGGGGTACTTTGTATCCTGCGACCTGTAGGAGGCCACGTAATTGTAAAAGATGATCTTTTTGTTACTTAGAGAGGTCTACTCCCCTCATCGAGAAAGAAAGAAAGCTGTTCCTCCCGAAAGCAAAGCAAGATGTTCAGCTCCACCACGAACGTGATGGGAAAACCCCAACCGCCCATTGTGCCCTTACCGGGTGATGAGGCCATCCAAAATCCCTTCTCGGGCTTAGGGGAGCTGCTTCCTGATGTCCTGAAAACTCCTCACACGGGGCACAATTTGTCATACTACCAACCAGAGATGCCAAGAATGGAGACAGAGATGCAATGCAGAGAACAGGGCAGAGGACTAACAGTGAACAGTCTGACCCCGCATCCTCACTGACTTCAGTCTTTTATTAGAGATTACAGAGGAACAGGTGGTAGGAAATAACAAGCCCACCCCTAAGGCTAAGGGAGAAATGCTTAGTCTAAGAGTTGTTTTTTAGTTCAAGAGGAGCAAAACAGTTCCAAGGACTTTGGCTGAGTACACACTGATTTCAGTGTGGTAAGCATCCAACCTCTCTCAGTTAACCCTTAGTTGACCGCTAAGCTTTTGCTCAGGCAGCAACCTTCCAATCTTAGTTCTGGGGGCCTATGTAGGGGAATCCCTAATGCGTCCCTAAAATGGTCCAAGGGGAAAAAAATAAATTACAAGTTGAATATAATTCTTTAGGTTTTCCTACACACAAATCAACTCATTGATTCAGGTTAACTACTAAAATACCCCCAATGATCAAGACAGTTATTCAGTCATATGCATACAGTGCATCCTATACAAAACCACAACTGAATTTACAGAGGTGCAAACACATGCACACACACTCCAACACTCAAACATATAGTCCCAGACATTCACATAGGTCTACAATTAAGTTCACATACTTGCCACTGTGCGCTTACTTTGGCAGCACTATAAAAACAGTTTGGTAAGGTTTCATAACCTTTGTATATCAGAGTCTCAGAGACTTGTTCATATCCACAAGTGGCGGTGTCTTGCTGAGTGGTGTTCATTATTTTTCCGTGTTTTTGTGTGCTGTCACAAGAATGTCTGAGCTCCAGCATGAGCGGCTGGTGCTGGCATGAGCTGCTGTGAGCAGCCATTCAATGGCTTGTGACAGATTGCCTCATCTGGGAAGAGCACAATGATCACAATACCAACATGGGCCAGTGAAGCAACTAGATTGAAGAACAAAAAAAGGACAGCAAACTTGTCTGTTCCAATTCCCCAATGCTGTTTCCCTCCCCCTTTTGTCTGTTCCCGTTCACCAATTCCCCAATAAAATCTTTAAAAAGAACGCCTGAGCTTGAACAAACATTAAATTTCTTGTTAAATTTGGAAAGCGTGAAAATGAAATCAGGGAAAAGTTAGTCCAAGTTTATGGGGATAATGCCATGAAGAAAACGGCAGTGTACAAATGGATTAAACATTTTTCTGAGGGGAGAGAACACATCACTGATGAGAGATCAGGGCCAGTAATGAGCAGAACTTATGAAAACATTGCAAAAATTCATTGAATTGCAGCTGACTGTGAGAAGTATAGTAGACCAATTAAACATCGATAGAGAAACAGTTAGGAGAATCTTAACTGAAAATCTTGCAATGAGAAAGATGTGTGCAAAAATGGTCCCAAATGCACTCACTGATGAACAGAAGCAAAGGAGAGTCAAAGTTTGCCAAGACGTTTTGGAGTGGCAAGATGGTGTTTTGGGCCATGTTATCACTGGTGATAAAACATGGATGTACCAATACGACCCTGGAACAAAGCATCAAAGTGCACAATGGAAGTCAGCCAATCCTCCATGACCAAAAAAAATTCATCAGTCCAAATCGAGAGTCAAAACAATGTTGCTAACCTTTTTTTGATATCAAAGGGATTATTTACTATGAATATATACCAACTAGAACAGTTAACCAAGTTTACTATTTGGAAGTGCTGAAAAGGCTACATGAAAAAGTTAGATGAAAATGACCTGAACTTGTTGCCAACAACTCATGGCTCTTACAAAACAACAATGCACCAGCTCACACAGCACTGTCTGTGAGGAAGTTTTCAGCCAATATTGGAACTCCCTCCTTACTCATCTGATGTGGCCCCTAAATGACTTCTTTCTTTACCTGAAGATAAAGAAATTATGGAAAGAAAGACATTTTGATAACATTCAGGACATTAAGAGTAATACGATGACAGCTCTGATGGCCATTCCAGAAGAAGAGTTCAAAAATTGCTTACAAGTGTAGACTAGGTGCTGGCTTTGGTGCATAGCTTCCCAACGTGAGTACTTTGAAGGTGACTGGAGTGATATTCAGCAATGAGGTATGTAGCACTTTTTGTAGGATGAGTTGTCAAACTTAATTGTCACACCTACACAGCATCAGTTACTCACCTGTTCAGTTTTCAATTGCACACTCACAAACATTAATGCACAAATCAGTGCACACTCACCTAAGCTCACAATTACACTCTGATATACACAGTCACCATGCATGTGTTTAAATCAATAACATGATCTTACGTAGAGGAATCGTATCTCCAAATTTCTGGTGAAGGGACCCCGGTCCAGACCCTAGACTGGACAGATTCACGTTAAAAAAATTATACTTCAGCTACTCCAGCAAGACTCTAAGCAGAACTTCCCGTTAAGACAGTAAACGCCTAGCTTTACAAGAAATGGGTTGCAACAGAAATATTAAGAATGTTTTACAGAAGTAGTCTTGTCACAACTGGATTGGACCATTTCACAAAAACTAACAGCTCTTTTTGCTTCTGTACACCTGCTTTGCTTCTGCTGGGGAATAAAAGGTTAAAGAAAAAACATTCCTCAGGTCCCCCTTCCTCCCCTGCTTCTATCTTAACATACCAAAAGGCCTCACAGCAGTAAACTCAGCCCCTCAGTCTATCTTAACATACCAAAAGGCCTCACAGCAATAAACTCTCCCCTCGCTTTTATTTTAACATATCAAAAGGACAGTTGATTCCCACGGCCTCTATCTTTATACTTCAAAGAAGTTTTCAACTTTAGGGGACAGGTTGTGTGGTCAGCTCAACCCAGTCACGATATACTGTTAAGACATCTGAACATAACGGCACTGTTGTGATAGCGGGATGCGGTTTTAACTGGAATAACTGCACATTCTTTTTGGCTTCTGCAACTTACTTTGCATATAGCCCTGCCTTATAAAAACCAGACCCCCGAGTCTGGGATACCGTTTTTTCCTTTAGCTGGGGAAGACGGTCGCTGAGCTCAGCTTAATAAAATCTTCCGAACCCTAATTTGACATCCAGCCTCTTTGTTAATTGTCTGGACTTAACACTGGAAACCTGAAAAGGGAGGTCTGTCCACTCTTTAAGTCCCTTTAATTGTGCAACAATCACCAGGACAATATTTATTATAAAGAACAGCACTGAAAATGTGCTGTGAGTATTGCCTGCTTACATTAAGACACATGCTGGGAACCTTGGAGTTTTGGGGACAGTGACCCTGTGTGGTGTAGCCTCGCAACTGACAAGCCGACAGCTCCCGCCCGCTGACCCCATGAAGTCAGAAGGAAGTGTCTCGGAATACTGAGAACTGAGGGAATGATCTCAGTAAGGCTTCCTTATCAGATGGTCTCAGAATGCTGAGTCCATCTCCTGGGGTCGTGTGTATGTGTGTGTGTGAAGACACAATAAGTACTGGAGCACACTGGAGCATCCGGAAGACAGTTGTTAGATACACAGATTTAACAGATTGGAATTTATTGCCTTGTAAATTTAGAGAATAAAAGCTTTGCACCCTCCTGATTTGGGGCTCAGTCCTAGAGGCTTGAGACCCCTGGCCCGCATGAACTCAATACTTGGCTCTTGTATTTCTTAACCCTGTGCCGCCCCTCTTTCACTCCCCAGCCTTTGTTGCACAGGATGCGACATCTGGCGCCCAACATGGGCAACAAGAGGGAAGGACGACTGTGAGTGGGAACTGAACGAAAAATTCATGGCATGGGGCCCGGGAGGCGTCGCGACAACTACACGGAACACGGTAGGGAAGATCCCTGGAATTTAAACCAGGGTAATGGGGAATTCTGCAGCCAATACAGACCTTATATTTGCTTACTCAAGCAACTCCTCAAGGCTAGAGGAGTTTGGGCATCAGAACAGAAATTAGAGGAGCTTTTAAAAGTCATTGAGACTCAGTGTTCTTGGTTTCCAACTTTAGGGACACTAGATTTAAAAACATGGGAGAAAGTAGGCACTGAACTCTGTGAGTTATGTCCTAAAGGAGTTTCTCTGCCGGTTACAATTTGGAAAACCTGGCAACTAGTCCAGTCGGTTTTAGAAAATTTGCAAACTGACGCGGAAGAAGTAGGGGAAGAGGACGATCCAAGATCCGACAATGAAGAGGAGAAACCTGAGGGCAGGGAGAAGGAATCTGTGGAGGCACCCACAGTTATCCTGAAATCGTTGTCTCCAGCTTTGGGAAATCGTCTGGAGGGCTGTAGTTCGCCTCCAGCCTGTTTGCCTCCGTCTCCGTCACCGCCGCCGTCATGGCATGGGAGTGAACTCCCAGGCCACCGGCGAAAAATGTAACCTTTCTTTCTCCACCGCTCACCCACCTCCCCCTCCTACGGAGAGGCTCACAGGCGCCACTTTCAGCAGTAGAAAGAGGTGTCCCGCAAGCGCGATTGGAGGGAGATTTGGACGCTTTCGCTTTCCCTGTTATCATTCATGAGCGGGGAGTTGGAACTGAGCAATACAAAGCCACGATGTTAGCCCAAGCCATGCCAGGAATAAGATTTGAACAAAATAGATTTCCCAGAGGTTGTTATAATTGTGAAAAATCTGGTCATACTAGAAAAGAATGCCAAAAGAAAAATAGAAACGGCTCCCACCCACCTAATACCTCTGCTCTTCCAGGGCCTAGACAACCTGGGCTGTGCCTTAAATGCCAAAAAGGAAATCACTGGGCCTGCTGAATGCAGATTTGCTTTTCATAAGAATGGCACTCCGCTTCAGGAAAACGGGAGGCGGGGCCGGCTCCAGCCCCGACAACAACCAGGGCATACATGACACAGGATATGCCTCAAAATTATCAGGCTGTACCACCACCCCCCCCCCCCCCCCGCGCTCACTGTTTAACAACTGAGTCCAGCAACGGAGGGGAGTGCTGTGTAGATATCTGTTCAGCACAAGCTGGCTCAAGAGTGTGAGCTCTAGCTCTGGTCTCATACAGAACCAGTGCACAAGATATGTTATTGCTTCCTGGAGAACCCCCCCCCCCCCCCCCGCCATGTGTCCATGGGAATTTTTGTCCCGATTTTTCCTAATACTGTTGGACTTCTCCTTGGTTGTTCTAGTTTCACTTCCAAGGGAGTCACTGTTCATACTGGAATAATTGTTTCTGACTATGAGGGATACATTCAAATTATAATGTCTTCATCAGTTCCCTGGTCAGCAAAGAAAGGAGAATGGGTTGCACAATTACTTCTGTTCCTTTATACCCTCCCAGGAAAAAACGGGACATGAAAAAGGGAAACTGGAGGATTTGGAAGTACAGGACAGGCAGATATATTTCTAGCAGAAAAGATATCAGGAATTCATCCTGTTTGTCAAATTGAAATCCAAGGCAAAAAATTTGAAGGTCTTTTAGACATAGGAGCTGATGTTTCTATAGTCAGTTCTCAAGAATGGCCAAAAATTAGAAGGTACAGGAACCAAACATTAACATAGTGGGGGGTAGGCCAAGCTTCAGGCTTGCGCCAGAGCTTCTGCATTCTTTCCTGCCTCAGCCCCGAGGGACAAAAAGGATTTTTACAATCCCGTGTTGCAGACATTCCAGTTAATCTATGGGGTAGAGATTTACATACACAACGGGAGGCAGAGATTTGGATCCCCCCAGGGCAAAATAGTCCTCAAAGTCAGGAGATAATGAGTCATATGGGATATCAGCCTGGAAGAGGCTTAGGAAAATTTAACCAGGGTGTTACTCAACCTATTCAGCCCCTGCCCCAACAAGGATGAGGAGGACTGGGTTGTCAAACAAAAGATCAAAAGCCTTTTTTGTAGGGGCCACTGTTGCAGCACTAGGGACTTTCATAGCTCTTAAGTGGACAAGTAATAAGCCTCTCTGGATAGAACAGTGGCCCCCTCTCTCAGGAAAATTGAGAGGCTTTAACAGAATTAGTACAGATTCAATTACAGCAATATCATATAGGACCTTCTACAAGTCCCTGGAATTCTCCAGTATTTGTTACTAAGAAAAAATCAAGAAAATGGCTAATGCTCACTGGTCTCTGAGCTGTTAATGCCATCATTGAGCCCATGGGCGCTTTACAGCCTGGACTCTTACAGCCCTCTATGATTCCAAAAAATTGGCCTCTGATGGTTGTTGATTAAAGGATTGTTTTTATATGACCCCTTTGTACCCCCAATATTACCCTAGATTTGCATTTTCTATTCCTTCAACTAGTAATAAGGAACCTATGAAAAGATATCAGTGGATAGTGCTCCCACAGGGGATGCTTAACAGCCCAACAATATGTCAGCTTTTTATTGCTACAGCTCTTAAACCAGTAGGAACAAGTTTTCCAGATTGTTACATCAGTCATTATATGGATGACATTCTCTGCACTGCATCCTCAGTGGGGCAGTTGACAGTATGTTTTGAATTACTTAAAAAGCAACTTGACTCAGCAGGACTTTGCACTGCTCCAAATAAAATTTAAACCACCACACCGGTGCAGTATTTAGGAGCTGTTGTAGACAGACAGTCTATCCAACCTCAAAAGGTTCAAATTAGAAGAGATCAAATTTCTACTCTGAATGATTTGCAAAAATTGTTGGGGGACATTAATTGGTTGCGTCCCACATTGGGCATCCCTACATATGCCCTCAGTCATTTGTTTGGTCTTTTGCGAGGAGCACCTCAGCTAAATAGCCCTCGCACGTTGACTCCTCAGGCCAGTCAAGAATTGGAGCTAGTAGAACAAAAAATACAAGAAGCTCAAATTCAGAGCATTAACCCTGCGTAACCCTTACAGGTCTTTTTCCCCCCACTCCACATTCGCTTACGGAGGTAATTGTTCAACAGGATGACTTGGTAGAGTGACTTTTTCTTTCTAATAATTTTGTTAAATCACTCCCTACTTATGTGGAATTAATTTCTGAACTCTATCACGAGCTCAGACCAGAGTCCTTCATCTTAATGGAAGAGAGCCTAATCAAATTGTAGTCCCTTTTAAAAAACAACAAATATCTAAATACTCATGCTGAGTTTTGGCAGATTGCCATTAGTGACTTTTATGGGATTATTGACAATCATTATCCTAAAAACAAATTGTTTCAGTTTCTACAAAAAACTAATTGGATTTTACCTAAAAAACTTAGGCAGACGCCTATTTCTTAGGGCCTTACAGTTTTCACTGATGGGTCTAATAATGGTAAAGCAGCAATTGTTAGTGAAAAAGGCAGTCAACTTATTTGTACTAATTGCACTTCAGCTCAACGGGCTGAGTTGGTAGCGGTGTTAACTTAAATGCAAACATTCTCTGACTCTTTGAATATTGTTTCTGACTCTGCCTACGTTGTTCATACAGTGCAAAATATTGAAACCGCATCTCTTTCTAATAATTCTAATCAGTCTCTCCGGATATTATTTACTCAACTCCAGCAGATTGTGAGAAACTGCCAGCACCCCTTCTTTATTATGCACATTCGTGCGCACACTACCCTACGGGGTTCTTTGACACAAGGCAATTCAATTGCTGATTTCTTAGTAGGGAGTGGCATGTTGCTGAGGCAACGCATTTGCATTTATTAACTCATACTAATGTGGGCGGTCTTCGTTCTTGTTTCACTATCACAAACAAACAGGCTCGTCATATTGTGCAAACTTGCCCTACTTGTCAGATTCTCAATGCTCCACAAGAGTGTCCTGAAGTAGTTAATCCTCAGGGTCTAGTGCCCAATGTTATCTGGCAAATGGATGTGACTCATGCCCCTTCCTTTGGGCAGTCATCGTTTGTTCATGTTGTTGTTGACACTGCCTCTGGTTTTCTAGTCGCCACTGGTCAAAGTGGTGAAACTGCTGCACATTCCTGTCATTTACTTGTTTGCTTTTCCATTATGGGCCTGCCTCGTTCTATCAATTGCCCTGCTTACACAAGCTCTAAATTTGCACAATTCTGCACTATTTGGCGAATTTCTCATACCACTGGGATTCCTTATAATCCCCAGGGTCAAGCCATTGTTGAACGTGCTAATTCCACTTTAAAGAAACAGTTGCAGAAACAAAAAGGGAGAGACATCAGAGAAACCCCTCAGATACAATTAGCAAAAGCTATGTTTACTTTAAATTTTTTGAATTCCTCTGGCTCAAACACAAAACCTCATCTCGGGCATACTGCAGCAAAGACATTTTAATAGTCTCCAAAGCCCGAAGCCATTGCAAAACGTGCCTATTTGGTGGAAAGATATTCAAACTAATCAGTGGCACCTAGGAACTCTATTGGCATGGGACGAGGCTTTGCTTGTATTTCCTCAGGTCCTGAGGAACGACCTTTGTGGGTGCCTGGCAGGTATGTTAAACCTTATCCTGAGCGACGGCTCGCGGAAGAGAAGATTTGCCCGGATAGCAGTCGTGGAGCCTCCTGTGTTCCAGATGTCCGGTCTATTGCTGACAACCACGTTGAAAACCACCCAGATCGCCCCCCCACACACACACCACCACCACCACCGAGGATGCACTGCCAAGAAGGAGAAAGCTCAACCTCCCACATGGGGCAATTGAAAAAGTTGTCTCAGCTGGCGGAAAGCAATTTGGATAACAAAGGCATACCTAAAACTGACACCAATATGCTGGTGTCAAGGCTGGCAGTCATCTCAGTTGTAAGTTGTCTTTTGCCAGGCATTGCAGCAACTAATTTTACTTATTGGGCTTATTTACCTAATCCTCCTTTATTAACTTCATTAACTTGGAGTGATGATTCTCCCATAATTTATATTAATGATAGTTCTTGGTTTCCTGGACCAGAGGATCCGAGAGGTCTGGATTTTCCAGAAGAAGAGGGTCGGAGCTTTTCTTTTTCCAATCATACAGTGCTAGGATATTTAAACACACCTATCTGCATTGGTTTCAAACCCCCGTGTCCCTCACTTCCTCATCAAACCTGGACCATTTCCAGAGGGAAAGGAAACACCTTTAAAGATATGTTTATGATTTCTGGTAAGGGATTCAAAATTCAAGAGGAGAGCACTCATAGTTATCCTCCCCACATTTCTCTTTGTACCCATCAAAGTAATTGAATTGATAGACAGTCCCATATACACTGGGAAGAGTGTTGAAGGAGCAGGGAGTAGGTGCTATTTAACGATTCCTATGGAATTGTAATGGACTGGGGCCCCCATGAGGTCGCAGTCTGGAACTGCACTCAATTTAATTTCTCCCATTATCAACTCCTCAGATGGCGGGTATATTAGCATAACTATTTACAAGTAATTGAAATTCAATCTAATTTTCTATTACTTGGATGGATGGTGCTCTTGCACCTCCTCAACTAAAAATGATTGGCCCCTTTTGAGAGCCAGTTCAGAAAAGGCTATGAAAAGTTGCCCTTAATCTTGGCCTGAGCCAAGTTTGGACAGGAAATTATACTCATTTAAGTAAGGACAATTATGCCTTCACCTTTGTGGGAACTCAAAAATTTTATTTACAGGCATGTTTAAAGACTCCTTTTGTCTTTTTAGTTGGCACCATAACTATTAATCAAACGGCAAAATTAGTCGAATGTCCTCGGTGTCGTCTGTACACCTGCATTAACTCCTCAATTTATAATGCCTCTCATGGTCAAATTATGCTCCTTAAAAGGAAACGAGGATCACGGCTTCCCGTGCAGGCCCCTCATGTGTGGAAAGGCTCCCCCACTGTACATATTGTTTTGCAACTCTTTCATAAGATCTTGCACAGAACTAAAAAATTTATTGGACTCTTAATTGCAGCCGTTATGGGTATTATAGCTATAACTACCATGGCTGCTGTTTCTGGAGTAGCTTTACATCAAACTGTCCAGACTACCCAATTTGTGCAAGAATGGCATGAAAACACCAGTAAGGCTTGGAATCAACAAATTAAGATTGATCAACAAATTACTGTTAGATTAGCTGATTTAGAGACAACTGTAGTTTTCCTTGGAGATCAATTAGAAAATCTCTGAACTATAATTACTGTAAAATGTGATTGGAATAGTTTTACTTATTGTGTAACTCCTTTTTATTATAATCATTCACGCACCCGTGGTCTGAGGTAGAGCTCATCTCCTGGGACTCACTCCCAACCTCACTGTGGATATTCAACAGCCACTGCAGGAGGTGGATTTGATATCTAATGCTAATCTCCAACTCCTCCCAGGAGAGGAATTGCTCTCTGTGGCTGCAGAGAAACTATCTACCTTAAACCCCCTCACGTGGGTAAAAACCCTTGGAGGAGGATTTTCAGGTGCATTTATAATCTAATTGATTTTACTTTTCTTATTTTATCTAGTCCTCTACTGTGGACAAGAAACCTTCAAACAAGCAGTAAATCAAGAAACTGCCAAGTCTGTATTCCTCCTGTTACAGAAACAGAACAGGGGAGACATAGCCTCACAACTTACGAGCCAACTGCTCCTGCGCTGATCCCATGAAGCCATAAGAAAGTGTCTCAGAATGCTGAGATCCGAGGGAATGATCTCGGTAAAGCTTCCTTATCAGATGGTCTCGGAATACTGAGTCCATCTCCTGGGGTCGTGTGTGTGTGTGTGTGTGTGTGTGTGTGTGTGTGTGTGTGTGTGTGTGTGTTTGTGTGTGTGTGTGTGTGTGTGTGTGTGGTGTGTGTGTGTGGGTGTGTGTGTGTGGGGGGGTGGTGTGGTGTGTGTGTGTGTGTGTGTGTGTGTGTGTGTGTGTGTGTGTGTGTGTGTGTGTGTGTGAAGGCACAATACTTACTGGAGCACACTGGAGCATCCGGAAGACAGTTGCTAGGTACACAGACTTAACAGATTGAAATGTATTGCCTTGTAAATTTAGAGAATAAAAGCTTTGCGCCTGCCTGGTTCAGTGCTCAGTCCTAGAGGCTTGAGACCCCTGACCCACATGAACTCAATACTTCGCTCTTGTCTTTCTTAACCCTGCGCTGCCCCTCTTGCACTCCCAGGACGCGACAGTGTGGGTATGTGATTTGTGGAGTGTGAATAGGCTATAAGAAGAAGGAGGCATGAGGAAAAGACGGTGGTGCAGACAGCCTAGAGGCCAGGGGTTAAAAAGTGTTCAAGGGAAGAAACAGGGCAGAGAAGCAAAAACAAAGGGTTTGTAGAGCCGGCAGAGTGGCTCAGTTGGTTAAGAGCTCACTCAAGCGTGTGAGCTCTGAGCAACAGCGGTTCGATTCCCGGCCCAAGCTGAGCAGCCGCTGAGCTGCCAACAGGTGACAGCATGGCTCAGATAAAAAAGGAAAAAGAAAAGGGTTTGTAATGTTGGTTAAATATGAAAGTACAAGTGGGCAGGGGTTACAAGGAAATTAAGATAGGGGAGATCTGTGGCGGTATGTGGTGCAGAGTCATGTGACAAAAAGTTCTAATGGAGTTTGTTCTAGCCGACGCTGAACCAACGGCATCTGTCGGGACAGGGACAACTGGCACAGGTGGCACAAGATGAGCTGGGACATCCTGCTGCCAACACTAAGATTGGCCTCCACTGCGTGCACATAGTCTATGTGCGAGGAGGCAAAGAGAAGCGCACTGGTCTGAGGCTTGATGTGGGGAACCTCTCCTGGGGCTCCGAGTGTTGTACTTGCAAAACAAAGATTCCCAATGTGGTCTAAAAGCATCCAACAACCAAGTGTCCCACCAAGACTCAGGAAAGAACAGCATCATCCTCATTGAGGGTGCACCATACTGACAGTGGTGGGAGGCCCAGCATGCACTGCCCCTGGACTGCAAGAAGGGAGCCAAGCTGACGCCTGTGGAAGAAGAGATTTTAAAGGAGAAACAATCAAAGAAAATTCTGAAGAAATATGATGAAAGGATAATAATGCAGAAATCAGCGGTGTTCTAGAGCTGCGGGTCCAGCAGGACATGCTTCTTGCTGACATCACTTCAAGAACAGGCTGATGTGGCCGAGTAGATGGCTGTGTCCTAGAGGGCAAAGAGCTGGAGTTTTATCTCAGGAACATCAAGGCCTGGAAATGCAAGTAAGTCCTCCTATCTTGGCTCATGGAAGAGAGATGTTTACTGCTCTAAATCAAAACAAGAAAAAGGTCTAATGGGAATGTGAAGTTAGTGAAGAAAAGTAAGGGTACATCAGTGGTACAGTAGTTTCAGAAAACATGGTGGAGGGAGAGTAAATTGAGATTGGTAAATAGATTGTGGTAGAAAATAATAGTTCAAGTCAGGTAGAGTGTGGGAAAAGGACATGGAACTAGGGGAGATACTAGACATGGGCAAGGAAGAAAATGGGCACAGGACAAAACAGGGCTGGAGAGGAAAGTAGGGTGTGTGAGCCCAGGAGAAAGTGTGTGGGATTCAGTGTCGGGTATAATCAGTGCAGGGTGTGGGTTGAGTTTCTGAGGGCATTGATGATGTCTTGAAGTTGAAACTTGAGCACAGGTAAAAGGGCATGGGATGAGATATTGGAATTGGGCATAGATAGAAGGCAGAAGTAAGAAGGCCATGGATAGCTTTGCAGAAATGACTGAAGGTGAGGAGGGTTAGACTGAGGCCCCTAGAAGAGTGGTCACAGAGGGATGGATGTTGAAAAAGTCACAAAATGGTGAAGGAGACTCAATATTGAAGCCTAAAGTGTTTGGATTGAGGTCAGAGAGTAGGTGGAGTTTTAGTGGATGTCTAAAAGTCACAGTGTAGACAATGAAGGATGCAGCAGGGAGACTAGAGGTAGAGAAAAAGGATTGATGACTCTGGGGTATGCTGGTGGCAGAGAGGATACTGGAGGCCACTACTTGAATCCCCCCATTAATCTATTCTCTCATTTATGGTCGTCTTGTGTGGATTCACCCAGAACTAATATAAAATAATATTGAACATCAGTTGTAACTGAAAAGAAAGAAATTCTAAAAATAAATCTCTTTTGCACATATAAGTGAGGTCATGTGGTATTTGTCTTTCTCAGCCCGACTTATTTCATTCAGCATAATTTTTTCAGGATCCATCTATGTTGTTGCAAATGATAAGATTTCATTCTTTTTTTATGGCTGAGTAATACTCCATTGTATAAATGTACCACAGTTTCTTTATACAGTCATCTGTTGATGGCATTTTGGTTGTTTCCATATCTTGGCTATTGTGACTAGAGCTGTAATAAACATAGGGGTGCATATATTTTTTTGATTTAGTGTTTTTAAGCTGAAATATGATAACATTTTATGTCAAGTATAATTAAATGTGTGTGTGTGTGTGTGTGTGTGTGTGTGTGTGTGTGTGTTGCCATGGGAGGTGGAGTATAGGATATGGAAGATAGTCAATAATATTGTAAGTTAAATAAGATGTCAGAGGGGTAGTAGCTTGGAGGAGGGGTTATCACTTTGTGAGAGGATTAAATGTCTAACTAGTGTGTTTCTTTGTACACCTGAAACTAATTAAAAACAGAAAGGAAGGAAGGAAGGAAGAAAGAAGAATATATTTGACACATTGTATAAATTTAAGGTGTGCAAAGTATTGCTTTAGTACATTTATATATTGTGTTATGATTACCAATGTTACGATAGCATCACTTGTTCCGTGTTTGGAAAAATTAAGATCTAGATTCTTAGCATGTCTGATGATTATAACACAATGTTGTTGTCTGTATTCAGTATACTGTGCATTAGGGCATCTAGATTTTAGGAGGTGCTGCATTCAAGCCCACAAGAGGATGTCTGTGCACATGCCCCACAGTTTAGACAGAAGAGGTGGAATTGAGGGCCATTCGGGACCCATCTTGGGGAGCACGACGGGTTAGCAGAAAGACTAATTTGTGCTATGGATTCTGGTTCCAGGTAGGGCTGAAGTCTGAGCTCAGGTCTGTGAGCGTGAATATAAAAGCACTGTGGTGAAGGTTTCAGAGGCACAGGTTGGCTGAGGAACTAGGTTGGAGCTGCCTATTGTGCATGGGAGTAGCTAGGAGGGACTTGGGAGGGGACATCTTCCAGTATAGCAGGTGCTTTGGGAGGGATTCTCAGCTGCACAATCTGGATCTGTGAAGAATGGAGCCTTGCCTGTGCCAGGGCACAGGCCCGAGTGTTGGCTGAGAACCAAGGTTGTGGCTTTCAGGTGCCATTAACCTCGTAACAAGCTGAAGCCCTTGGATCCAGCAACTACTGAAGGAAACTTGGGCTGGTAGCCTGTGGACAAATACCTAAACTTCTCATGCTGGCCTATCACCTTCATTCAGGTTCATCTCACTAGGGATACTCAGTCTCAATTTCAGAGTTCTTAGACCCATGAGTCCGCATTGCCCAGCAATATTCTCACCATTTGTCATCAGGAGTTAGTTCAGCCCACTCGTGAAGGTATTTTCATCACAAATTGGTTTGAAAATGAGCTAGTGAAAATATTTTAAATGGCAATAATAGAAGATGTTTGAAAAAATGTGTGGTGACAACAGACTGATGTCATTGATCATGTTACCTAAATGTGTATTTGATGACATACAAAGGAATTTATGACCAATGTTAAATATAAAATGGGTTATAACAGTTTTTAGATATGATCAGATTATCTTTTTTGAATGCAATATATATATATATATATATATGGTAGGTGTGTCAGACATGGAAAATAATCTGTGGACAGATGTCATCAATGATGGAATTTTAAGAGGCATCCTGACTTTCCCTTTTCCCACGTACAAAGAGAATAAACAGCTACACATGCGTCAATTCACTCTGAGTGAAATCCAGAAATGAATTGAATGACTCCTACACATCAAACAACTGAGAAAATACCCACATTGAAATTGGTAGGAAGTAGAGACACACTGGTGCCATAAACCTTACCCCTGACACAGCACCTTACAATTGAGAGAGGACCCCCAACTTCCATCTTCTCCCTGAGGAGCAAAGGGTTTGGGCCAGGCAGCTGGTGTCCTCAATTTTATGGCTGCCACCAGAGGGACTGGCTGCCAATACAGCTAGCTCTGAAAGTCCACAAGGCTCAGCATTTCGTGAGTCCCCCAGAACCACAGAAAACAAAGATACAGGTTTTTTTTTCAATTCTCTTTAATGTCTACCTTTTTTAAAAAAATTAAGGTTTATTAGAGTGACAATGGTTAGTAAAATTATATAGGTTTCAGGTGTACAATTCTGTAATATATCATCTATATATGACAGTGTACGTTCACCACCCAGAGACAATTCTCCTTCTATCACTATATATTTCATCTTGTTTACCCTCAAATACCACCCCTTTTCCCCCTTACCATCTAGTAACCACTAACCTATTGTCTGTGTCTATGAATTTTTGTTTCTTCATTTGTTTATCTTGTTCCTTTGTTTTCAGTTTTATATCCCATATGTCAGTGAAATCATATGGTTCTCAACTTTTTCTGTCTGACTTATCTCACTTAGCATAATAATCTCAAAATCCATCCATGTTGTCACAATGGCACTATTTCATCTTTTCTTATGGCAGAATAGTGCTCTATTGTGTATATATACCACATCTTCTTTATCCAATCATCTATCAAATCACACTTTGGTTGTTTCCAGGTCTTAGCCACCATAAGTAAAGCTATAATAAACATCAGAGCACATATATCTTTATGGATAAATGTTTTCAAATTTTTGGGTAGATACCCAGAGAGGGATTGCTGGGTCATATGGTAATTCAATTCTTAATTTTTTGAGGAAGCTTCACACTGCCTTCCACAAAGAGAGAGTTTTTAAACCAGTGTGTGACTGTCCCTCTGGACTTACAGGCAAAGCCACACAGCTCCTAGTGTCTCCCAGAATGGGGGATGATGGCATTCTTTCCCCAGCCTGAATCTGGGAGCAGACTGGGCTCCTCCAGGAGCCTGAAAGGCTGTGGGCACACCTTCTGTCACCAGCTCACTCCAACAAGAAAACCAAGTCTCCATCTTCTACCTGGAAGAAGCTTGTCCACACATTTAGTGTACCAACATTTATAGCTCCCACCAAAAGAACTAGCTCCCAGGTCACCCAGCTCTGAGTGTTGCCTGGGCTCAGCATTCACAAGTGTCCCTTGACCACAGATAACAAAGAAGCAATTTTTTAAAAGAAGTGTGAGCACTTCCTGCAGATATCCCCGTTTCAGCAGAGAGAGAGCAAATAAAAATGCAAGGCTCCCAATTTCCCCCTGAAACGATGTTGACTCCATGCTTTCCAAGCTGTTCCTAATTAGCCTGAATGTGGGAGCTTATAGGGAGCCTTATTCATAGTCCTCTGGGAGCTGAAAGGACACTTGGGAACTTCCCGAGTCTTCTCCCTTTCCCACTTCCCCCAGCAGTAAACCAAGTCTCCAGCTTCTCCCTTGAAAGGAGTTTGAATGGTGAAACAGAGAGTAGAATAGTGGATGCCAGGGGCTGGGGGAGAGGGGTCGTCAAGGGGACTTAGTGTGTAATGGGTACAAAGCTTCAGTTTTACAAGATGAAAAGAATTCTGAAGATGGATGGTGGTAATGGTTGCACAACAATATATGGATGTACTTAATAATATCACTAAACTGTACACTTAAAAACAGTTAATATAGTCAATTTTGTGTTATGTATGTTTTACCAAAATAAAAAAAATTTTGAGGAAAAAAGGAAATAATGCGTGAAAAGCATATATAAACACATGAAAAGATTAAGCATGGTGCCAGCCAAGTGGCTCAGTTGGTTAAGAACACGAGTTCTCAGCAACAGGGTCGCTGGTTCAATTCCCACATGGACCAGTGAGCTGCACCCAAGCTGAGCTGTTAACAGTTAGCAGGATAGCCCAGCTGGTGAGAGCATGTGCTCCTAATAATAAGGTTTCTGGTTCACTCCTGCATGGGATGGTGGGCTATGCCCACCCGCAACTAAGATTGAACATAGCACCTTGAGCTAAGTGGCTGAGTGCTGCCAATGGGTGGCCAGATGGCAACCGGACTTGCAGCTGAGCTAGCTGCGCCCTCCAAAAGTAGAATTGAAGGATAACAACTTGGCTGTTCCCCTTCCCCGATTCCTGATAAAAATCTTAAAAAAAGATTAAGCATGGTTTTCACTATTAAATAGGTTTTCACTGAGGGTGGTATCACAGGCTCTTTTTCCCATTTACTTACAGTTTCAAACTTTTATAAAGTCCATTGGTTCAGATACATTTTCAAAATATGATCATATCTGTTTTTCAAATATTTTTAAGAAAATGTAATCACTTTCAAATGTTACATTGTACTTGTGTCATAACATTGTAAGATTAAGGGAGGCTGAATGTGTAACTTGTCAGATTAACACAGTTTAATACCTGTATTCCAAAATTTTCACTAAGAGACTTTTAGCAATGTTTGGCCTAAAACTGGGGGTGATTTCGCTTCCCAGAGAATGTTTGACAATGTTTAGAGATTTTTATGTTTCTAGGAAGTGAATAGGGAGACAGCTTGGGGGGGCTAGTTGCTACAGGCAGCTATCTAGGGAATAGTCTGGCCCAAAATGTGAACAGTGCCAAGATTGACAAACACTGATCTAAAAGGTCTGTTGATTTTTTCTTTATAAAATTATCACTCTCTTTATTTTGTGTATTGATGTATTAAGCACATATGAGTAAGTAAATGCATTTGCATTTTTGGAATCAGTGTTCTCTTTGTGAAGGAAGGAAGGGAGAAACATGGAACCGGTGAAGGAAAAGAATTAACCTGTAAGGTTGGATTGGAATTTGATATTTCCAATATGAGATCTTGGTTGTTAAGTACTAGTCCCCATGGAAAGAAATCGGGACTCCTTGGAGAAATGGCTCAATGTGGGCTAGGGAAAAGAAGTATGAGATGAGTTTCAAATGTGTTGTCACTCCAAAAAGTAAAAAAAGTTTGGTGAAGAAGGAGGTGGGGGAGTGAATGATTAATGGGTACTAGATTTCCTTTTGAGATGATGAAAATGGTCTGGAACAAACAGTGGTGATGGTTGCACAATATTATGAATTACTCAATGTCATTGAACTGTTGAATGTCAACTATAATTTTATATACACACACACACACACACACACACACACACACACACACACACACACACATATGGTCACAGGATGTGGAGTACAGCATAGGGAATAGAACCAATGGAATTGTAACAGCTATATACAATGTCAGAGGGGTAGTAGATTGGGGGAGATGGGTTATCACTTTGTGAGGGATGTAAATGTCTAATTATTACATTGTTTTGTACACCTGAAACTAATTTTAAAAACTCAAAAAAAAAAAGAAGAATGGTTAGTTTCATGTTATGCATATTTCAATTTAATAACCTTTTACACCTGAAACCTATGTAACTTTACTAACAATTGTCACCCCAATAAACTTTAATTAAAATAAAAGAAAAAAAACTGATGGGCTGTAGCCAGGCTGTAGAACCTTCCAATGGATAAATTTTGGAAAACTTGAGCATCAAAAAGGAAAATTACAGTAATATTATATGACTGCAAATGATAGAAAAATCCACCATCATAACAAAAATGGGAAAAGATCAAAGGAAAGGCTCTTCTTTACGAAGGAATGGCAAATACACATATAAAAGATAAGAGAATGTTCAAACAACTATATTGCAAGCATGACTGAGTCATACAAAAATGTCAGTAAATGCTAGAATAATTTGGTTATCAAAGTTTTTCAGTTGTCCAGGCAACTTCAAAGATTCGCTACAGCAAGTATTATCAATTACACAGGGGAAAAGACATCTCTCCAAGGGGCAAATCTAGTACACAGTCATAACCACATAATTGAACTCATCACCAATAACAGAAAATATCCATTACTGTGCCTCTGAGGTGATGGAGGCACTAAGAAGGTCCCACCATCATTTGTATGTGGAAATTCTACTCATATTGTTGAACCTGAGTCTCAGGAGGAGGGACACAATCAGAGGAATCCAGTTTGAAGGACCTTCTGTAAAATAATGAGTGTGCATTATTCAAAACTGTCAGTATCTGTAAAGGCCAAAACACAAAAACAAAAACAAAAAGTGGCAACTGTTCTAGATTAAAGAAGCTAAAGAATCAAGACAAGGAAATGCAATCTTGTATCATGACTGGATCCTAGATTTATGAAAACAGATATAAAAGACATCATTGTGTCACTGGGGGAAATCTGTATATGGACTGTCTGTTATTGATGGTAGAACACTAGTGTTGATTTGTTTTGTTGTGTTAGATAGGAGAATGACCTTGACATAAGGAGATAAATATTCAGATAATCAGAGGCAAAGTGTCAAGACATCTGCAAATCATTCTCTCATGAAACAGCAAAAACATATAAACAGATGAAAAAAACTTGTGGTAAAACAGTAATGTTTGGGGGAAAAAAAGTAATGCTTGATGAATCTAGATGAAGACTATGCAGTAGGTTTACATTTTTTGGAGGTTTACATATTCTGCTGAACATTTCAGTTTCTGTAGTTTTAAGCTTTTCTTTTTTTTTAATTAAAGTTTATTGGGGTAAAAATGGTTAGTAAAATTACATAGTTCTCAAGTGTATAATTCTGTAATACATCATCTATATATCACATTGTGTGTTCACCACCCAGGGCCAGTTCTCCTTTTATCACCATGTATTTGATACCATTTACCCTCAACCATTAAATGAAAAGTGGGAGTATGTGGGCCCACAGACAGATGGTGGGATACTACATTTTATAGCCATTTGCAAATGCAATTTGGCAATTATGCACCACAGTGAGGCTGTGCAATCATGGTGGTCCCAGAAGCAGTCCCATGTCCCAGAAGCATGAAGATAACCTACACATGCACAAATCAACTTGACCAATTATCCACATCCCATAATGTATGTGTGTGACAGCTGACACTCAACTCTTCAAAAATATAAACAGGGAGGGCTGGCCGAGTGGCGTGATGGTTAAGAACTAGCTTGGGATGCCAGAGGGCCCCGGTTCGGATCCCACATATGAGGGCAAGTGACACTGCCCTCTACAGCTATGCTGAACAACAAACAGCTCAACCTGGAGCTGGGCTGCCATGAGTCGCCAGCGACAGCGTAGGCTGCAGCCCCTGTGGCAGTGGGTTGCCATGGGCTACTGTGTGTAGCCAGCAGCCAGCGTGAGCAGCCAGCAGCCGCAGTGAGCGGCCGTCCAGAAGCCGGCAACTGATCTGCCTCGCCTGGGAAGAGTGCAATGATGGTGCCAACTTGGGCCAGCGAAGCAACGTCCTCCACAACTAGACTGAAGAACAAAAGGACAGCAACTTGTCTGTTCCCCTTCCCCCAATTCCCCAGCGCTGTTCCCATCCCCCAATTCACCAATAAAAAATCTTAAAAAAAAAAAGAATTTTCTCTAAATATATATATTTATATATATATATATATATATATATATATATACATATATATATATATATATATATATATATATATATATATATATATATATAAACAGGGAGTGTTTTGCTAAAGATGACTTAATAATCTCCACTGAATACATTGTGGTGTTTCAGGAAATCTGGTAGATCTACTTCTATTGGTATAAAAATATCTCCTTCATAGCCCACTGGCTGACGAGAGCAATTTGATTGGAAGGGAAGTCCCATATGATAATATTTATGTAAACACTGAACCCAAAAAGAATATGTTAAAAATGTGTATATGTATTTCATTTTATGCCATTTCAGCAGATAAAATATCAGTTATACTCTAAAACTGCATAAAAAGGAGACTAAACCTAAAATTGACGAAAACTTACATGTAACAATCACAATGGCACCAGTTGTGGGATAATAAATGGGAATTTTACTTAATTTTATTATTTTATTATTAAGTGTGTTTCTATGTGTATTAGATTTATATTGTTGCTCTAACAAATGTCCATGAAATTAGCAGCATCAAACAGCAGTCATTATTTTCTCACAGGTCAGTGAGAAGGCCAGAATCAAACTGTGTGGCTCCCGTGGGCTCTTACCAGGAACCTCTGGGGGAGAACTGCCATGTTGTTGGCAGGTTCATCCTTTCACAGTCTCTGTGCGGCTCCCTCCATCTTGAAAGCCAGCACCAGCACCTCAAATCCCCCTCCTGTTCTGAATCTTTTCTGTGGTATCTAATTGACTTCTGTTCTTTAAGGTCATATGATTACATTCCACCCACCTGGTAACACCAGGGGAGGAGACGTGCCTACTTCACTCTGAGAACACTCGATTTGTACAAAATATTTCTCACAAGTAAAAGCACCAGGACCAAATGGTTTAACAGGCAGACTGTACCATTATTGTAACTATCAATAAGCCAATGCTACTTTCTCAATTCAATGGCATTGAATGGTTCCCAGAATTCTCTAGATTCATTTGAGCTGAAATTTCATTAAGAAGCACTCACTGATTAATTAATGAAGAAATATAAAATTTAAGAGTCAAAATTGATTCTTTGGATTTTCCAACAGACAAATCCACCATTTGATCCAGGTCTGCTACCCCTCTTGAGAGTTTTATTCCAACTGAGAACGTAGAGGGACCACAGTCCACACAAGACAACAGCAGTAAGGAGGTTCCCTAAAACCACCCACAGCGTCTATAATTCTCTAGAAGGACTCACTGACCTCACTGGGAGCTGTCTACTCACTATTCTGGTTTATTACAGGGAAAGGATACAGCATGGGACAGAGTCCAGGAAAAGTACCAAATATGGATCCTCTAGTTGTCCCCTCTCTGTGGAGTTATAAAGGTGTTACTTTCTGGCGTGACTGTATTCATGGACTATTGCCAACGAGATACACTCACCCAAGCCTTGGTGCCCAGGGTCTTTGCTACAACTGTATCACTTTCTGGATGACTGTCCTTTAGTCTCATCTGTCCCCAGGTTGTCCTCTCACTCTAGCTAACCCTTACAATTGCATTACACAAGTCGCCCCTCCTCCCCCAGTCTGGTGTTACCCTTCACCAAATGAAAGCCCTGCATGGCCCTCCCTGTTCTCCTTCTCTCCTTTGGAGTTGTATGTAATAAAGAGATCTTCTACTCTTCGAAAACATATCCACCTTGTCCTGCTGTGTCCTTTAACCTATTGTGCACATAAAGTCTCCTGTTTCTTTTACCCACCCCTACCCTGTACTCACTCGTGCTCACTCTCACCCTCCCATTATGTCTTTTGTTTCCGTGACCCCTGTACCCCTTCTCCCCACAGAGCCCTTTCCTTCCTTGCCCACTCTGTTCCCTTGTGCCCTTAAGCCCCACAGTGCACTTCAACACACCGGATACTTTACCCCCATGGTCATCTTAACCCTCTGAGTCCTTTACCACCAAACACTCATGCTCTCTGCACCTCATTTTACTCTTACATCTCTGTTTCTATGTATTTTTTTTTGTCATTGTTTAGACTTCTTATCATGGTTGCAGTCAATATTAGTAAGGTATATTTTCCTAGAAAATTTCCATATCATCATTTACAAATTAATTTGCATTTAGTTATACAAATGAATCCAATAATTTCTAGGGTAAATTACTGATGTCATGTTTTTTGTTTTACTCTTATCTCATTAGAAATCTTTTTCAATTAGTTTGTCTGATAGCATTTATCTTGAATACTTAAATAACGGTGCAGCTTAGGGGTTTGAAGACTAAAAATGAATTTGATTCTGGGTAGAACTTCTCAATGAAGCAGGACATCCAGTGAAATACACATGGCTTCACTGCCAGTCCCTCCTGAGTCAGGCCTCAGCATTTCTTGCTTCTATCATATGACACCCTGTCTGCCTTTAGGAACCATGAAAAAGTTAAATGTCCCAAACACATCAATGGTCTATTTGAAAATACTCACTAGGAACTGGTAATTGTTCTTGATAATTAGCAACTGTGAAAACTTTTTCAGAATCGTTCTCAGCTCCCCAAGCCTGCACTGTCATTGCCATCATAGGTGAAATGATAATTGCAGTTCTGAGGGGAGGCCACAGATCACAACCCATATCTCAGGGCATGGCTGCCTCCCTCCCTCACAAGTACTGGCTGCCATGACCTTCACACTGAGCCCACTATCTTGGCAACAGGAAGGAGTCAGGTGAGTATATTTTTTTCAGTCTGAGAGGCAGAGTCTGTAAGGAAGGAGGTCTAAATAAGTGTTCACATCTGGAAAAAAGATTCTTTGGGGATAGGAACAGATCCAATGGCAAAGCTAGATAGAGAGGTGGGATAATTCCTTAGGCGAGAGCTGAGTTTGTAAAAAGAAATGAGCATTCTAGACTATTCAAATCTCTGATGGCCCCTAGTGTGATTTAATGAAATCCACACTGAGGACAACTGTTGATGAAAAATCCCAATGATAAAATATTGGGTTCTTAGGTGTTTAAAAATTGTAGTTATGAACTCAATCTGCTATTCACATTACCTTCCATGAATCATAGACTACATTCTCTGAATTATTACAGGTGTGCTTATCATGACTTGATGCTTATAATAAAGAATAGGATGGAATTATCAGCATAACTATGCGCAGAAACCACATATCTGAATTTATTTCTGGAATAAAAAATGTTTTTATTTTTAAAATCTAATTCTGGGTTTATGATGGACTTGAGACCGTCATTGTGTCTCTACTGAAAACATCTGTGGTTTAGTGCTCATGGTAAGACTGCTTTCACTCTTGAAGTTAGAAGAGCAACATTGAAAGAAAAAAAAACTGTAACTATGGGTTTCAGACAACAGTTGTGAGGACCAAATGTAGGTTGTGTTATTTTCTTTGGTTTAATATTCTAGTATCAATCCCAAGCTCACTATAAATTTCATTAGGATTTCAATTTATATAGTACATAAGATTTCATGTTCTCCAGATTCCATTTTAAATATGTATTTAAATATATTGCACAAATCTTACTTCATAGCAGTTACACTTAACTCATGAATTAATAAATTAATGAGAATATGACCTGAAATTAGTAATAACTTAGTTTCTATCCTGCTGCATCCCACGTGGCAAGGGCAGTGAAGCACAAGAGGGGAGGTGAAGGGTTAAAGAAAACACAAGAGTCAAGTATAGAGTTAAAGCAGAGCCAAGAGACTACAGCCTCTCTAGGACTGAGCCCCGAATCAGGTCAATGTGTAGCTTTTATTGAGAGATTTTTCAAGGAAGTGAAACTAGTTTATTCTAAAGTTTGTGTGCTATGAGCCTTATGGCTGTTTTCCATTAACCTACCCCATTGTATTCCAACATTTGCTGTGCCTTCACACCCTCACACACAACCCCCAGGATGGTGTCTGTACTGTGACCATCTAGATAAGGGAGATGATCGATATCATTCCATCAGGTCTCAGCATTCTGAGACACTTCCTCATGACCACCTCAGGTCAGGGTTTGGTGGGGGTGGGGGGGCGGTTGAGGACGTAGCTGTAATGCAACACTATCCTACAGTGTTTTATCATATACTAGTATTTTATGTATCATAATTTAGGAACAAAGTAATATTGTTTAATAATTCCTTTGGTCCATGCCACTCTAGTTTTGCTCCTGCATGACACCAAATGCTTCTTTCTGCTGTCAAAGTAACACTGAGCCAATCTCACACCGATTAAATCCAACTTGTATGTGGGCATTTTATTTCATCAGGGTTATGCTCTAATTAGTGCATCTACCTTTTATTAGGATCTCAAAAACTTTATTCATATTTGTTATAGACCTATACAAAATATCTTTCAATAGAAACAAAAACTTGTCACAACCAAAATTATAAAATAAACTATTGAAAGACGTAAAATCAAATGCTACGGTATAAAAGCAAAACTCAATATAGAGTGGATTATTTGAAACCACAGCTGACGAGGTTTGTTCGTGTAGTGCAGTGGTCAACCCATGGTGTCTGTAAACAGCCTAGCCAGGTTCAAGTCCCCACTTCGCACTAACCAGTATGTGAATTTAGACAGATCATTTAACCTCTCTGCACCTAGGTTTTTCTTGTCTTTAAAACAAGGTCAATGTCTACCTCATGCAGTTATGAGAATCCAAGAAGGTACCTAAATACTGCTTTATAGCAGTGATTCATACATCGTTAAGTGCTATTTAAAGGTTATACTCTGGGAAGCCTCTTACCAACAACAACAACAACAACAAACCCACTTAGGTAAATATATTTTTCTCAATGAAAACATTGGATTTCAGGTGATATGATACATGTAGCCCATACATGTTCTCAAGGAGGCTCCCCAGGCTCTCAAGATGTATACCCATTACTGGGAACTCACAGAATGGTCTCAGGGGTTGGCAATAATATAGTCTATTATAAGAGACTATAATTGAAATGTTAGGCATTTTTGTTTTTCTTTACTACTATTTCTTCCATTACTACAGTGAGTTCAGACTGAGTTCCACAAATTTGATGCTCAAACCCCTACTTACAGCTACTTCCTCATCATTCTCTTTAAAGGTATCCCCAAGACAGAGCTTACGTTGAAGCATTTCTTCAATGAATGTAAATTTATTTTCTATCCTCACAATATTCGTAGGGTGTGTCCACTGGCACCACCTGCCTCTTGAGCATCTCCAACCACTTTGATAAGCCCCCAGGAACTCCGAATGCATGGAACTTGAAACGAAAGATCTAAGTTCACTGAGTTTCCCCTTCTTCTGATGGATCCTGTACAAGCTGGTATAATTTTTTTTATGTTTATGATTACCAAATGGAGCAGCAAAAAGTACAAAATATTTAGGCTACTACTCTGTCAAACTTCATGACAAGTCACTGACCCACTATATGCAGCATTGTTATTCCCTGGGGTTTTATGTCTGGGTTTGTGATCTGGGCCTGTGTCTCCATAAGTTTCATCCTGTACAGACACAAGCAGCAGGTCAAACATATTCAAAGAACCAACCTTTCCCTACATTCCTTCCAATTTTGTTTTAGTGATAGCATTTAAAAAAAATTAAAGTCCAATGTGATATATAGATGATGTATTATACAAATGTGTACTTAAAACCTATGTAATTATACTAACCACTGTCACCCCAATAAGTTTAATATAAAACATTAAACTCATATACACAGGGTATAAGTGCACAGCTCAGTGGAATTTCACAAACAAAACACAATTCTGTACACAACACCTAAATAAAAAAACAGAATATTGTCAGCCCCTGAAAGCCCCCTGGTGTCTTCCTCTAAGTCACTTTCCCAAGGGTATAGTTCTGGTGGATATATTTGTAGGAGGGAATTTGGGGGACATAGGTTTACATCTATTCCAACATTTAAGAGATTAGTCAGGTTGGCCAAGTGGCTCAGTTAGTTAACAGCATGAGCTCTGAGCAACAGCGTTGCTGGTTCGATTCCCACATGGGCCAGTAAGTTGCGCCCAAGCTGAGCTGCCACTGAGCTGCCAACAGGTGGCAGGATGGTTCAGCTTGTGAGAGCATGTGCTCCTAACAACAAGGTTTCCAGTTCGACTCCCACATGGGATGGTGGGTTATGCTCACCGTCAATTAAGATTGAACATGGCACCTTGAGCTGAGCGGCTGCAAGCTGCCAACAGGAGGCAGGATGGCAACTGGACTTGGAGCTGAGATAGCTGCACCCTCCACAACTAAAACTGAAGGATAACAACTTGATTATTCCCTTTCCCCAATTCCCCAACACTGTTCTCCTTCCCCAAGTCCCCAATAAAATCTTAAAAAAGAGAGAGATTAGTCACTCTTGTCTGTTTTGAACTTAGTATAAATGGAATCATACAACTTGACCTCTTTCATTTTTAGCTTTTAAAAATTTCATATGATTTTTATGAATGTATTTGTATTGTCACATAGTATTGTTGGTATTCATTAGCATTTGAGTGATGGATAATTTATGTGTCAGCTTGACTGGGCCATGGGGTCCCAGACATTTGGTTAAACATGAGTTATTCTCGTGTGTCTGTGAAGGTGTTTTTGGATGATTTTAAGATCTGAATCAGTAAGCTGAGTCAAGTAGATGGCCCTCCCTAATGTGGGTGGCTGTCATCCAATCCACTGAAGACCTAAATAGAACAAAAAGGGTAAGAGAAAACTTCTCTGGCCTGATGGATTGAGATGGGTTATCAGACTTCTCTTGCCTTTAGGCTGGAGCTCACACTATCAACTCTCCCAGTTTTCTGGCCTTCAGTCAGACTCAGACTACCAACTTCTACCCTTGGCTTTCCTGGGTCTCCAGCTTCCTGACTGCAGATCTAAAGACTTCTCAGCCTCCATAATCAAGTGAGCCAATTCTTTTCTTTCTTTCTTTTCTTTCTTTCCTTCTTTCTTTTCTATCTATCTATCTATCTATCTATCTATCTATCTATCTATCTATCTATCTATCTATCTATCTACCTACCTATCTATCTATCTATCTATCTATCTATCTATCTATCTATCTATATCTATCATCTATCTATCTATCTACTCACAAACACATATGAATCTACTGGTTCTGTTTCTCTGGAGATCCCTGACTAACGTAAGTTGTTGTATAGAATTTCATCATGTGAATCTCAAACAATTGATTGAATCATTCTACTATTAATGGGCATGTGGGTGGTATTGGTGTGGAGCTATTATGAGTGGTACTGCTATATAAATTCTGTATCTTGTCTTTTGGCAACACATGTATAAATTTCTGTTGGGTATATTCTTAAGAATGAAATTTTTGGATGTAGATTTATATCTGTTCACCATAAGTAGATACTATCAAAGACATTCCCAAAATGTTTGTACCAATTTTAACACCCACCAGTAGGGCATGAGATTCCTGGTTTACCCACATCTTTCCCATAACTTGGTATTTCCTGTCATTTTCATTTCAGCTTTCTGATTTCTGTATGATGGTAGCAGGTGGTGGTTTTATTTGGGTTTTCCTGATTACTCAGGATACTGAACATTTTCCTACAATTATTGTTCATTGAGCAACCTCTTTTTGAAGTTTTTCAAAATACCCTGTCCATTTTTTAAAAATTCTTTTGTGTAGTCTATAAGAGTTCTTTGTGCTGGATACAAGTCTTGTGGGGGGGGGGATGGTGAGGGTGTATTTCTTTAATGAGAACTAGGTCATAACCTTAAAATAATCTAATTTGTCATTTCACCTATATGGTTAATGTTTTTTGTGCTGATTTATAAAATATTTTCCTTATTCTAAGACTACAAAAATATTTTTTTTGCTCTTCAAAAATTTCACAATTTATTTTTAATATTTAGATCAGTAACTCATTCAAAATTTATTTATTCTGGGCCGGCCGAGTGGCGCATTGGTTAAGAGTTGGCTTAGGACACCAGAAGGCCCCGGTTCAGATCCCACATATGAGGGCCAGTGACATTGCCCTCTACAGCTAAGATGCTGAACAACAGTTTAACCTGGAGCTGGGCTACCGTGAGTTGCCGGCGACGGCGTACGCTGCAACCCCTGCTGCAGTGGTTTGCCATGGGTTACCGTGTGTAGCCAGCAGCCAGCGTGAGTGGCCAGCAGCCGCAGTGAGCGGCCGTCCAGAAGCCGGTGACCAATCTGCCTCGCCTGGGAAGAGCGCAATGATGGTGCCACTTGGGCCAGTGAAGCAACGTCCTCCACAACTAGACTGAAGAACAAAAGGACAGCAACTTGTCTGTTCCCTTTCCCCAATTCCCTAACACTGTTCCCCTCCCCCAATTCCCCAATAAAAATCTTAAAAAAAAATGTTTAGTTCCATGTAACCCCATGTTTATTTTTTCTTTTACTTCTCTTGCCCGAGGGGATATAGTAAAAATATTACTAAGGGTAATGTCTGCAATTTTACTTCCTATAGTTTCTTCTAGGAGTTTTAAGTTTTCAGATCTTACATTTAAGTCTTTAATCCTATTGAATTTATTCTGATATATGGCGTAAGGAGGACATGAAGAGACATTTTTCTAAAGAGGACATACAGATGGCCAACAGACATGAAAAAATGCTCATCCTCAGTAATCATTAGAGAAATACAAATAAAAACAACGAGATACCACCTCACTCCAGTCAGAATGTCAATCATCAATAAATCAACAATCAACAAGTGCTGGCGAGATTGCGGAGAAAAGGGAACCCTCGTGCCCTATTGGTGGGATTGCAG
The DNA here is from genome assembly GCA_031876335.1 of Hipposideros larvatus. Taxonomy (NCBI): domain Eukaryota; kingdom Metazoa; phylum Chordata; class Mammalia; order Chiroptera; family Hipposideridae; genus Hipposideros; species Hipposideros larvatus. The sequence goes on from CM063099.1 coordinate 30,207,560, forward strand.
ACTGGTGCAACCATTATGGAAATCAGTATGGAGATATCTCAAAAAACTGGACATGGAACTACCGTATGATCCAGCAATTCCACTCTTGGGTATCTATCCAGAGAAATCCAAGATGCTAATTCAAAAAAATATATGCACCCCTATGTTTATTGCAGTGCTATTCACAATAGCCAAGACATGAAAACAACCAAAATGCCCTTTGGTAGACGACTGGATTAAGAAACTGGTACATTTATACAATGGAGTATTACTCCACTATAAAGAAGAATGAAATCGTACCATTTGCAACAATATGGATGGACCTAGAGAACAGCATGCTAAGTGAAATAAGGCAGATGGAGAAAGACAAATACCATATGATCTCACTTGTATGTGGAATCTAAAGAACAGAATAAATGAGCAAACCAAACAGAAATAGTCTCAGAGATATAGAGAAAAAACTGATGGTTGCTAGTTTGGAGGGGGTGGGGATGAAGGAGAAGGTGAGGGGATTAGAAAGTACAAATTAGTAACCACAATATTGCCACAGGGATATAAAATACAGTTTTGGGAATATATTTAATAGTGTTGTAAAGATTTTGTAGGGTGTCAGATAGGCATTTGTCTTATTAGGGAGAGAGACCACTTCATGGATGGTGTAGATGCCTGACCACTGCACTGTACACCTGAAGTTGAATAATATTGAATGTCAACTATAATTTTATATATATATATATAGTCACAGGATATGGAGTACAGCATAGGGAATAGAGTCAATAGAATTGCAATAGCTACATACGATGTCAGAGGGGTAGTAGATTGGGGGAGGGGGATTATCACTTTGTGAGGGGTGTAAATATGTAACTATTATATTGTTTTGTACACCAGAACCTAATTTAAAAAAAAATTTTAAAAACATTACATGAGGTCATAAAGATAGGGCCATGATCTGATAGGAGTTGCATCCTTGTAAGAAGGGTCCTCAAGAGAGCTCCTTTTCTCTCCCACTGCATGCGCACACAGTAAAATGGCAGCTGCCTACAAGCCAAGAGAAGAAGCCTCAGAATGAAACCAACCTTGCTGGTACCTTGATTTTGGAATTCCCAGCCTCTAGAACTGAGAAAAATAAATTTCTGGTTTAAGTCACCCAGCATAAGGTATTTTGTCACGGCAGCCTGAATGGGCTAAGACAGTAGGTGAGAATATTAAGGAGAAATATGTGGGCATATACTTACCTGAAATCCACAAATTCCACTTCTACATATTTATCTAAGAAAAGGAAGACACATGTCCACAAAAGACTTATAAATGAATTTTCACAGCACCTTTATACATCATACAACTGACAACGATGCAAGTGCCTATTAATAAGAGAAGGGAAAAGTAAAGTACTGTATATTCATACAACGGAATACTACTTGGCCATATAAAGAAATAAACTACATGCAGCAAGTGGATGGATTTCAAAAACATTTTACTGAGTAAAGAAGATGTGGCAGACTGAGCAATGCCCAGCCCAAAGATGTCCACGTCCTACCTCAAGAACCCGTGAAAATGTTACCTCACATGACAAAGGGGACTCTGCAGATGTGATTAAGAATCTAGAGATGGGGAGATGATCCTGGATTATCTCATGGGCCCAAAGAAATAACATGAGTCTTTATAAGAGGAAGGGAGGAGAAGGAGATATGACAATGGAAGCAGAAGTCAGAATCAGAAAGAGATCTTAAGATCCTATGTATTTGGCTTTAAAAGGGGGGGGGCGTTTGTTTGTTTATGGAAAATTAAAAATAACTGCATGGCACCTAGCACCCAGGTCTTCGCTCTAAAACCACTCTCCAATAAACTGAACCAGGGCTCCTTGAAGTAACGGCTGATTCTAGGACTAAGTCAATATATAAGATGAGCCTGGGGCATTTTCTAGTGCCAGAAAATAAGGAAGTGCCAAACCACAACAACAACAAAACCCATTATGATGAGGACTTGTTCAAGGGACACAAGCATCAATTGAAAATGATCCCAATTTGAGGAACAAAATAAATTAATATTGGATTATAACCCAAATCATAAAATAAATATCCATGAGTCCATAGTGATATAAATAATTGAGTAAATAAATAAATGGAGAACAGATAAATCTCCCATACAGAATTCCAAATAATTTATGTAGATATTCCGCCTTCAAGGAGGCAGAGCCTAACTTCCCACTCCCTAAGTGTGGGAGTGCACAGTGATCTCCTTCTTTCCAAAGAGTACAGTACAGAAAGGTGGGGGGTGGAGGGTGGAGAATGACTTTATAATGGAAAAACCTGACGCATACACCTCATCCAGGAGATCAAAGATGTTGATGGTACGTATTCTTAGCATGATATGACACTTGACTTCTGCGGTCTTCCTGCCCAAAAATATACAACCCCAGTTTGATCATGAAAAAAAAAATTAGACAAATCCCTATAAAGGGACATTTTACACAATACCTGACCAGTACTTCTCAAAACTGTCATGGTCATCAAAAACAGGGAATTTCTGAGAAACTGTCATAGCCAAGAGGATCCTAAGGAAACATGACAACTAAATATCATGCAGTGTCCTAGATGAGATCCTAGAACAGAAAAAAAAGGACTTTAGGTGAAAACTATAGTCTGGACTTTAGTTAATGATACTGTATCAATGTTGATTCATTCATCATAACAAATGTAACACACTGATGTTAGATGTTAACAACAGGGAAACTGGATATGGGATATATGGGAATTCTCTGTGCCATCTTTGCAATTTTCCTATAAATCTAAAACTCTTCCTGAAAAATATAATCTAAGCAGGGAAAAAAATACCCAGGATACAGGATAAACAGTACAAGAGCAGCTAGTATAAAGTAGGAAGAAAATAGAGTCATTTAGGAAAGAAAATAATTTCCATTTCTGATATTTATACTGAAATAACCTCACAGGGGAGGTGCCCTGGAGGCAAACAAGCACAGGGCTAGAGGTCAAGTGTGACAATACTTGCCAATTTGGTAAACACCAACATAGAACCAAGAATTTAAGCTTTCAGAGGGATTAAATTATAGAGGGTGTTACAATAAAAGTCAAGAAAAGAAAGTGGAGAACAGAAACTTTGGGAGATTCTTGGAGTACAAAGACTCAGAAGCCCAGGAAGTAAAAAGTGAATTAGCACAGACGGATGTAGGTTAATGAAGTGTTACCTGGACCCACACAGGACTGGATGTCAGAAAGAAAAAGGGACACTGTTAACAGGCAGGAAGGTTCCCTTGGCCATACAGGAGACAGAATGAAGTTATCAGCCTGGACGGAGACATGGAATTTTATACCAAGGATGATGGAGAGCAGGACCTCAGCTGTGGCAGAGGGAGAGTAGGTGAGGTGAGGGTCCTGGGAAGAGGACACCAAGCAAAAAACCAGCGTCCTAGATGAGACAGACAGGAACCATATCCAGGACAGATGAGGAAAACAAATCTTTTTTTTTTATTATAATTAAATGTATTGGAATGACATTGGTTAATAAAATTATAGTTTTCAGTGTACAATTCTACAATAACACATCATTTGTATATTGCAATGTGTGTTCATCCCCCAAAGTCAAATCTCCTTCAAGCCAGCCATAAGAAAGACCTTATTGGGGTAAAGTTGTAACTGGACGCACCTTTAAGATATAGAGAACAAAACTGTATCAACTGTTGTGAATCACCTCCAAAGATTTAAGAACTGTAAAGAGAGCTCTCAAGGCATTTCAACAGTGTCCATCCTTCACTGACAATCTGGATTTTTACTTCAACTCTGTTCTGTCTGGCTTGTTCTCACGCACTCACTCACTCACCCACCAGGTGACTGGGGATTTCTTCCTCTGTTCTCTATGGCTCTTGCTCCAACCTGAAAAGGGCCTCTGGTTTGTCAGTTTGAAACCCTGTAAAGGAGAAACCACAGAGAACTTGGGCCTAATTTATTGGGCTTGGGTGAGGGGTGCCTCTGAAGACAGGAGAAAGTTCCATTAAAGGGGCTGCAAACTGACACCTTGGCAAAGCACAGGCCCTTCACTTGGAAAGGAGGCATATATATTCTGTTTGAATGGAGACAGGTGGTTAAGAATCTATGACCTATAAAACTGAAGGCCAAAATTAATAAGCATTTCAGACACTTTCAACAACTGAGAGAAGAAAGACATGAACTGGGAGGACAGGTGAGCCGTCCTCACCCGCTGACACCAGGTTGCTGTAGTTCTCCAACATCACATCCCAGTACAGGTCTTTCTGCTCGGGGGCCAGGAGCTGCCACTCCTCCCACATGAAGTCCACAGTCACGTCCTTGAAAGACAGTGAGACCTGTAATAACACAACCTGTTCAGTCTGTGGTTTATATCATAAGGTGTATAATAAGATGTAAAAGATGTTTATATCATAAGATGTAAAAAGACAAGCACTTCCATGACACATGACATGGGCTGCCTTCTATAGATCTAGTTTTGTCATTTTGTGTGGGGGAGAAAGTAAAATCTTAAAAAGAAAACATAGCATTACATAATTACTCATCTTGTTGTTCTCTAAGTGGCAGATGGAATAAGCTGACTTTAAAAACTCTGGCTTACCTAGACTCAATCTTCAGTATATTTTTTGAGAATCTATTCATCTGGCACTGTTTAGAGTCCCTGTGACAACCGATGAGCCAGACAAGTTCTTAACCTCAAAAAGCTTTCAGTCTTAGAGAGAGAGACAAACATGAGGCTATGCAAACGCAGTACAATGTTAAGAGACACTATGGAAGCTGTATATTAGGGCAAAATGGAGGGCAGCTGGTCAAACTGCAGTGAAGAGGTGCAACTTGATCTGGGTTTTAGGGGATTATTAATGTGTTCCTCCAAAAGACTGGGAGTGGGGTGAGGATACAAAAAGGGCTTCCAGAAGGGAGCTGACCCCCACCCCCCCTAGCATTCATGTAGAAGGGTGTATTAGATTTCTCCTATTGTTGTTAATATACCTCTTCTAGAGTCAGCCGGCCCACGTTCCTTGGTCATGGGTCCAAGCCAGTAATCACATCACTTTGACTTCTGCTTCTGTCATCACATTTCCTACTGTTACTCTGACTGTCCTGCCTCCCTCTTTCCCTCTTTTTTTTTTTTTTTTAGCTGAGCCATCCTGCCACCTGTTGGCAGCTCAGCAGCAACTCAGCTCGGGCAGGGCATTGAACCACTGTTGCTCAGAGCTTGAACTCTTGTGCGAGGTCTTAACCAACTGAGCCACTCGGCCGGCCCCCTCTTTCCCTTTTAAAGGTCCCCTGTGATGACGCTGGGACCACCTGGATAATCCATCTCAAGATCCATTACATAATCACACCCACAAAGTCCTTTTGACCATGTAAGTTAACACAGTCATGGGTTCTGGGGATGAGGACGGTGACATGTTTGGGGAGCCATTACTCTGCCTACCACAGAGAGTAAAGGGAAAGTGGACAGGTAAGGGAGGTCAGGCATGGGGAGTTTATCAAGATGAACTAGCAATGAAAAATCTGCCCAGAATGCACTAAAGAAAATGAACTACAAATCAACTAAAGAGTTGTGTGCCCTGTAGAAAATCATTTCCTCTCAGTATCCCAATTTCTTTATCAAAATATTTAAGACTATGGAATAGCCATCAAAATTTCAAATGCCCATACCATTTGGCCAAAAAATTCCCCTTTGAAGAACTTAATCTGAAGATGAACTTACTAGAAGGAAGCCTTGAAGAAAGAGCCTGCTATTGACTATGGGAGAGTTGCTATTGAAGACATTGCCCACATTACCTACATGGTAACTCAGCAAACATCTTATAGACCAGGAAAAATTTCTCTCCCTGGAGGAGCCAGTTTGCTTTCTCCCTATGGAGAAAAATTTTCTTTCCTATGCAAGCACAAGTGGGGTGTTATTTTGTTGTTGTTGTTGTTACAGTTGTGTGAATATTAGAGATGAGCATGTAGTCCAACTTTAGTACAAACATGTAAGATCCCATGGCTTATATCGCTACGTGCTAACTTCAAACACTTATTCTGATTCCGTGACCTGCAAATCTCTGTTTTAATCCTGCCCTGGTCTAATTTTATAATCTTAGTTTTCTTTTCCCCTTCTAAGTATTTTCCATTTTTACTCTTTCACTTTATTATATGAATTGTTAAAACCACCACAAATCCATTGGGAAAACAAGGGGTCAATCAATACACAAATAAGCAAATAAACATTTTAAATCATAAATAAGCCAACAAGCAACAATTCACCTGGGACTTGTTCATTTTTTGCTGTTCTGATATGGGTGAGGAATTCCAGGGTCTGTTCAGTGACAAGTCTTGTTCTGCCCAAATCTCCCATAAGTGGTCTCTAGTCAAGGGCGTCTTGGGTAAAGATGAATTCCTGGTCTTATGACATCCTCCTCCTCACTTTACTTACCTGTTCCCAGGAAACTGGGAGCGGTGGATTTAGGAGCAAATTCACTTTAAGTGAAACACTAATCATAGTCCCTTCTGAGAAAACCAAAATGGCATGTCAGTAGACTCTAACCAATGCTGCTAGGATTAAAACTGGATGGAGTGGGCAGGACTCCAGCAGCCTCAGGCACATTGTATATACCAAGAGCTCCACTGACATGCTGACAAAACCTGAAATCACAATAACTACATCTGAGATACTCTCCATATTCCCTTTAAAAGTATATCCAGGGACTATTTGAGAGAAGATCAGCTGGCTAGTTGAGATGAGTTTTATACAGGGAGTGTACTGGAAAGCACACAGACTTGGGGGAAAGTATGCCTGGATTTTAAGCTTCGTTAGTCTAAGTACTAGTTAAGCAACTTCAGGCAAGAATCCCAACTTCTCTGACACCCAGCCTTTGTAATAGCTAAAACACAGACAGAGATACGGAACTCACGAGTACCACATATGTCCTAATCTCAGTGCCTTATAGTGATAACGTTTTCTAGTGAAAGCCAATAATGTATAAGTTAATAAACTAAACAAACAATATACATTATTTTATTTCATCCTCTTTATTCCTATTTTAAAGCTGAGGAAGCTAGAATAGAAAGTAGAAAGACCACATTAAAAAACAACAGACCTATTGTTTTTGTTATCCACTTAATTAGAATAACATTATTTTAATTATGTTATTAGAAATAACATAATTTTAATTAAAAATGTTAATTAGAATAACAAATTCAAAAATATTTCTGAAAAACTCAAAGGGAACTTCCAGGAGACACATAAACAATGTTCTAAACCACAGCATAAAATAGAAGCTAAAAATGCATAATCTATGTAACAGGAATTACAAAACAAAATAAACTACAAGGAAACAAACAATAAAAAAAGCAAGAGTAAAACAAGAGTGAGAGACACACAGTACAGGGCTGGGGCAACAAATGCAAACAGTAAAATGTGATCATGTCATGGGCACATGAAAAGACAAAGCTGACTGGAATGAATAAAAGTAAATAAAATCCAGTGACTGACTGGTTTTTGGAGACACTGCATCCTTAAAAATCACCCAGGGAAGATATCAATAAGAAAGACACAGGGGCCGGCCGAGTGGCTCAGTTGGCTAAGAGCTTGTCCAAGAATGCGAGCTCTGAGTAAAAGCATCGCCGGTTCAATTCCCACATGGGCCAGTGATGCTGCGCCTGAGCTGAGCTGCCACTGAGCTGCCAACAGGTGGCAGGATGGCTCAGCTGGTGAGAGCATGTGCTCCTAACAACAAGGCTGCCAGTTTCAATGGTGGGCTATGCCCACCCGCAACTAAAGACTGAACTCGGCACCTTGAGCTGAGCAGCCGCCCGGGTGGCTTAGGGGATAGAGTGAGTGGCATGACTGGACTTGGAGCTGAGCTTATTGTGCCCTCCACAACTAAGATTGAAGGACAACAACTTGGCTATTCCCCTTCCCCAATTCTCCAATAAAATCTTTAAAAATAAAAAGAAAGAAAGACACAGAGTATATCAGGATGAGGCAAATGTAGATAATAATCAGGAGGAGCAACAGTAACAGTAAGAGGTAAAAGAATTTAAGATGAGATCAATTAAATGGAATAAAGTAGAGATTTATAGGCTAACATGAGTCAGAAGTTATAGTGTGGCTACTCTGTGTAGCAAATATCAAGGGACTAAATTTCATAAAACAAATGCTGTTACAAAAACAAAAATATTTGACAGAAAACCACTGGGATAGAAGATTTAAAATACCATTGCAAATTTGTGACAGATAGAGTAGGCAAATTATATATATATGTATATGACCTAAATATTAAAACTAAAAATAATGACTTCAACAATACATCAAAAAAGATATGCTACATATTGAAATATACACTCTTTTAAAATATTCATGTGTGCCTTTAAAAAAACCCACATATTGAATCACAATGAAAAGCTCAATAAATTCCTCAAAATAGAATTAGGAATAACAAAAAACATAACCAAATATTCCAAACAAATCAGAAAATTAAAATAAGAAATTATTTTAATGCCAGTTTGTGAAGTAAGAATATCATCAGCAATTAGTGCACATTTATAATATGATGATAAATATTTATATGTGAAAAATTATAGTAGAGAAGTATGACACAATCAGAACAATTGCGATTATTTCTATGATTATGGTGTAGAAACAATATAAGGATGATATCAAAGGTGTCAATCACTTGCCTACATGAAAATTAAATATATGTTCTAATAAAGGATAACTGAATGTTTCATACATCTTATTTTCCCAAAGTAATATAGTTTTAATGTAATATCAGACAAAATCTCTAATAAGCATACCAGTTAATTTTTAAAAACAATAGTTCACATGCTTCAACATTCACAAGGTACAAAGGGCATGGAGTGGTCTCTCTTGGTCTTCTCTGGTGGTCTTTCAACTATCCAGTTTCTCTCCTGGGAAGCAATTTTCCTGGAATTTTGTGAATCCTTCCAGTGATATTATATGCATATAGAAGCAAATATGTTTAGACATAGAATTTTAAATTTCCTTAAGCTCTGATTGTTTAAAAATAAACTTTTGTAGAGATGGCGAAGGAAAGGGATGACTTGGACAGGGGAACAGGTTTGAGGAGAGACTTGATGAAAACAGCTGGTAAGGTTTTCAGGGTGGGGGTTGCAGTATGAAGTTCCTTCCTGTTATACAGGTTGGAGATTAAGTCAAGGATTCTCAGGGAATCCTTCCCCAATCACCAACTCCACAGGCCTCCCAATGCGACAACTTCCATTAGCTCACCAGTCAGACACCAGTAAATAGGTTTCCCCAGTCATGACCACATTGCACTGCCAACTCAGTAGCTCAGGGAACTCCATTCAATGACTTGCCCAACAATAGTCATAAATATTGACCCCTGAACCCATCAGTGATCTTTCCAAGTTCCTCATAACCCCCCCCAACAACTCCATCCCTGCCCCCTAATACCTCATCGTTGATTCCCAAGACCTCTATATTATGAATATCCCACAGACTTTCCCATCATTGACCTCAAGTTTCCCCAACGAATAACACCACAGTTCTACCAGTGACCACAGACTTGCTGATCAGTGACCTCATAAACCCTCATCACTGATCCCCAAACCTCTAGTTTTGAACCCCCAGATTCACCATGCCATGGCTGACCCCCCCACATTCCCTCCACTGCTAACCTACAGATTCACCAATTAACTTCACAGATTCCCCTGATCAATGATCTCCAGACTCCCCGCTTATTGACTACACAAACCACCTGTCAACCCAACACATCCCCTTCATTGATCCCCAAGACCCACACCACTGATGCCCACAGACTTTCATCACTGATATCCAACACTGAACTCCACAGATATCTCCCCTATTACCCAGTCTCCTCATGGCCCGGCTCCACCAACAGGCTGCCACACGCTACTTTGGTCACTTGGCAACACCGCATCCACTGCGCAGACTCAGTAGCACGTTTGAGCGAATAATAGCCACGAGTCAATGGGGAGCCTCCAGGGATCCGGATTCTGAACATTCGAGCCCTTGGGCAGGAAATATGGTGGCACCTGTGGAGCAGCCATTTTCAAAGGTGTGCCGTACAGAGAAGACAGCCTTTCCCTCTGGACATCTTAGCTCTGAGACCTCCATCTCCTCAAGTGCCAGTAACAGCACCCTCCTCTTCCCTGTCAGTATATGGAACCAAGACTTACTTGGAAGTTGGCTGTGTCTGACCAGTCTCTTTTGTTGGATGTGGGTATGGCCACCTTGAAGAACGTGTAAGTGTCCCTGGCTAAGAACTTTTATCCTTGGTAGGGGTGGAAATCCAGAATGTTTCTGGTACAGAAAGCTTTAGAGAACACTACAGAATCTGGAGGAGCCGAGGTGGTACAAGAGAATGGAAAACAGAGAAAGTGAGGTGGCACAGACTGTAGGGATAGTGATTGTACCTGGACCAAGAAAGATGAGGTAATTCCACAGCTACTGATCGGCAGCTGTTCTTATGGTGGCATTTGTGGTATTCCTCTGTGGGAAATACACTGTTGAATGATTAAACACCTCTTTCTTAGCAAAACAGAGAGTGGGCATGTGTGACAAACACAAGATGTATGCTATAGTTTTGGGTGGCTAAGGAGATAATCCATTTCAAAGCAAATTAAGATTAGTTCAGTGTCTTAGATGGGCAAAAAAATAAAATTAAGTTAAAAAGGATGAAGTAAGAGGAATGCCCTTGGGACTGTGGGAGGGACAGAGTCAATGTTGGCGGGGTGGGACATGCGGCAGACGCAGGCCTTTCCTGCCTACAAGATGGGAAAATACCAGCATTAGAAACCCAAAGGGAGGAGTGAAAGTGGGGCTATAAATTTTTCCTATGTTACATCCTGTGACTCCCACATATCAGACTAACAAGCACCCAAAAACAAGCCCATTCCCTTTGTTTACACAGCCTATGAAAACAGGGTTCAGAGAGATAAGGGGCTGGCCTAAATCATATATGTCAAAAAAAAGAAAATGACACTTCAGATGGGAGAATCCTGCCTGCCTGGTGCAGCTTCACATGAAGAAGCTGACTTAATTTTCTTAGCCAATGACAGAGAGGAGCTACTAGGCCAAAAATCGCCCTTCACCTGGTGATCCCACCCTTTCTTCAAAGTCCAACCAGGTGTCCTGTTGTGCTGACCCCGCCCTCATACCCTCACACCTCTACTACCTGGCCTCACTCCCACCTGCTAAATTAGTGTGCCTGTTATCTACACTCACCTCCAGCTCATTTGTGAGAAAACTGGGAAACTAAAAGGACAGCAACCGCCAGCGTGAGAAGGCTTTCCCACAACCGCTGCATCCATGGGGTCTCTCTTTTGTATGGATTCTCTGATGTCTACTGAATGTTGACTAATGCATGTAGGCCTTTCCACATTCACTGCATACACAAGGAGCATTTCCGGTGTGAAATCTGTGATGAGATAAGACTTATGACTGCAAGCTTTACCATACTCATTGCATCAATGGGGCTTCTCTCCAGTATGAATTCATTAACATCCTTCCCACTCCCACCCCCACCCCCAGGCTTCTGCATGTCCCAGCCCCCCAATAAATAGCAATCCTGCACAAGACACACACTTACCACTTGGGTACATTTGACGACTGAGACTCATCATGCACTTCTTTGCTTAAGTGCAAGATGATGAGTCTAATTTGTCATTCAATTTAAGACAATATTTAACATGTACATTCTTGTTTATTTTAGAGTAGTTTGTATCAGTTGCAACAGAAGAAACAATTACAGTATTTCGGTGAAACTTGTTTGCGATATATTGCCCCATAATGTCAGAAATAAGGAATATATTTTATGAAAGTGATAACAAAAGTTTTAATGAAAGTGACTTTGAGCAATCTGATGAATTTTTTAGTGATCCTATAAATGATGATTACAGTGAAATACAAAGTGAAGATGATGATAGCAAACTAGAAAATGATGATGATAGTGATATAATACCAAGATTTCAAAGACGCACAAGATGCTTATCGAGCAGTGATAGTGAATCTTCTCGTGAACCTTTACCAGAGCAATGGATTTGGGAAGAAAAAGAAAATATAGCTGATATAAAATGTTTTTCTGAAATACTTGGAATCAATCCTTTGTGCCTGCATAGGCTAGGTGATAATCCTAGCCTTTAGATGTTTTGAAAGAAGTCCTGAATAAGGATTTTGGGGACATTATAGTAGGAGAGACTAATAGATATGCCAGACAAGTGACAGAAAAAGGTTATAAAAAAAAAAAAAAGAAACCAAAGGTGGTTTTCTGTAAGTTCTGATGAAATAAAAGCATATATTGCATTATGCATCTTGATTTCTCAAATGAAAAAACCAAAACTGAACATGTATTGGTCAAAAAGATATATAATAAGTACTCCAGTTTTTGCAAACACTATGCCACGTAAAAGGTTTTTTGATATTTCAAGTTTCCTACATTTTACAGATAATGAAAAAGGAAATCAAGATGATAAAATACGAAAGCTTAGAAATATAGTGGATTACCTAAATAATAAATTTTGTTATCTTTATACTCCAGATAGTGAAGTATCTCTTGATGAATCGCCAATGAAATTCAAAGGTCAACTAAATTATGTTCAATGTATTGCCTCCAAAAGAGTGCAACTTGGCATAAAATTTTGTTAACTTTGTGAATCTACATCTGGTTATTGTATCCATTTCAAAATCTATGTTGGCAAAGATAAAATTCGGGGAAGTGATATACCTGCTTCTGAGAGTGTAGTCATGGAAGTGGCACAGCCTACTTTTTAAATAGGCTACACACTGTACATGGATATTTGATATTCATCCCCACAATTATTCCTAAACTTACTAAAAAATGATATGAATGCCATTGGAACTGTTCAAAAAAACAGGAGGACTATGCCAAAGGTGCTTGCTTCACTTAAGTTGAAATAAGGAGTCAAAACTTTATCAACGGGCCGGTCAAGCAGCTCAGTTGGTTAAGAGTGCGAGCTCTGAGCAACAGGGTTGCCGGTTTGATTCCCACATGGGCCAGTGAGTTGTGCCCAAGCTGAACTGCTGCTGAGCTGCCAACAGATGGTAGGATAGCTCAGCTGGTGAGAGCACGTGCTCCTAACAACAAGGTTGCTGGTTTGACTCCCGCATGGGATGGCGGGCTATGCCCACCCACAACTAAGACTGAACACAGCACCTTGAGCTGAGCGGCCGTGAGCTACGACAGATGGCAGGATGGCACCTGGACTTGGAGCTGAGCTAGCTGTGCCCTTCACAACTAAGATTGAAGGACAACAACTTAGCTGTTTTCCTTCCCTAATTCCCCAATAAAATCTTTTTAAAAAAACCCACTTTATTCAGTCGTGGTTTATTGGCTTTAAAATGGAAAGATAAAGACGTTCATACACTTAGCACGAAACATTCAAATGCTGACTTGACAGACACAGGCAAAAAGAGAAAAAAACAAGGTGGCGATATCGAAAATATTATAAAACCAGCATGTGTGCTTGAGTATAATAACGGTATGGGAGGCATTGATGAACAGGATCAAATACTAGCTGTTATGAGAAAATGTGTAAAGGGATATAAGAATTTTTTTTAATCTATCTAATAGACATAGCCTTTAATAATGCACGTTTTATATTCTAAAATCAACTACACAACGAAAACAGGCATTGTTTGCTTTCGTTTAGCTATTGCTGAACAATTACTGGAGCTAGTGTCATTGCCAACTTATAATTGTCGGGGACATTTTTCAAATAGCAATACACCTTTTCATTTGCAGGTGAAAAATTGGGCACACTTTCCTGAGAATATTCCATCAACTGAATCCAAGCAACACCCTACAAAAAGGTGCCATGTTTGTTATAAACATAAAATCAGGAAAGAGACTACCTGGCAGTGCAAACAATGCCAGGTGCCACTGCATTTACCTACTTGCGTTAAAAAATACCATACTCTTCATAACTATTAGTAATTTGCTTTTTGTTATACCTTCAATGTATTTGTTTAGTTTTGTGTTTATTTTCGTTTTGCAATTCTAATTATCTGAAGTCATCTCAATATTATGTATGTCACTGATTTTTTAGAAATGAATTTTGACATAAAATCTGCTTTTACATATTACTCCAAGTACCAAAAAATTAAATCTGTCCCATACGCAAATTTTTTTTCAAATAAATTGGTACCCAAGGGGTTAATCATTGGGCTCTACAAGCATCACCCACACAGACAACAAACCCCAACAATCGGACCCTCCGTCGTTAATCTCTTCATACATTTAATAACACTGACCACCAGAGGGCGGAATACTAAATAAAGCCAAGACATCCCAGTGACAGAACCAAAAGTCCTCACAACAGCCGTTCAGTCGACTCACAGGTCTCCACTGCGCAACCCCGCGCAGACCCCGCCTCACTTGATGCTGAGCTTCTTAAGACTCCACGAGCAGTTATCAAGGCTGACCTCACTTCCAAAACGACTTACCCCCCAGCGCTGTGGGTGTCGCTACGGACGCTTCTGGTCCTTCTGGGACCTTGGAACGCTCTGGACGTTTGAACTCTGGCCTTAAGCGCGGCTCTATGACGTAACGTGGCCTCACCTACCTTGGCGGTGCCAGCCGAGGCGGCCATAACGGCGCCAGCGGCTCACCGCGGTGAGAAACTGAAATTACTTTTTGGCGACCTCCGTGCCTTTTCCTCCTGATGTGGGTCAACAACACTGTGCTGAATAAGTTTTCAAAGGCCGGAACCTATCCAAGGCCAACTTGACGCGAACTGTAGTCTAGTCAGGGTTTTGGGCAAAACGGAAATATGGCGGCGCCCATGAGCCATTACGGAGGAGCACCACGGAGGCGGCCATCTTGCAGGAAGCGCAGTTTGATAACGTTAGAGAAGATTGAGGGAGCTAAAGACCTGAGGAGCCTTTGGATGGTCAACGAAGTTTGTAGGAGCCTAGACGTTAAGAGGCAGCGGTCAGACCGTGGACAAAAACACAGGACTTCCAGTCTAGGTGATATTTGGGATTGGGGCGGAACAGGGATGAGGTGGAATAAGGCAGGTCTGGATGGTGTTGGCTGTAGGGCAGATCCTATGGTGAAAATTGACGCCCACAGGCTTCACTGGAAAAGTGGTAACTGAAGATGATCAATGAAGATGACTCAGAAAATGGAAAGAGGGATTCTGCCTTCACTAGGACTAATACTACTTTTAATTGCCTGTTTGGCAGGCATTGTTTTAACTACATCTACTTACAACAAACCTGAAGCAGATATTTTAAAGATAAACTGAGACATAGATGAGTTAGTAACTTGCTTAAAGGCACACAGCTTAGGTAAGATTCAGATCAGGCAGTGTGAGTTCAGGCACCCACTCCTAACCACTAATCAAGGTAATGGGTGGACTTTATTGGAACCATGAGGATCTGGGTGTGGTAGCAGGCTTAGGTGTGTCCTAGGCCACCTTCATCTGGGGATGTCAAGCTCTGAAGTGAGCTCAGCACGTGGCCTTCAGGAATCAAGTCAGCTTCACACCCCATCCCGGGCACTGACTGTTCAGGTCCATGAGTGAGCCAACCTGATCTTACCATGGCCGGATCTGGAGATTCACAAGACAAGTGGAGGGGATCTGAGTATCTAGTTGGTGGAGCACTCATGACTGATTCTTTGCTGGAGACCATCTACACTGAACCCATCCCATTACAAGGTATACTGAGGGTGGTGATGGGAACAGTAACCCAGGATTTAGGGCTAAGATGTTCAAAATAAGTGCATCAGGCCCTTGAAAATGCAGAGTCCTGGTCTCTAGCCCCAGACGTTCTGGTTTAGGTATGGGGTATGACTCAGGAATTTGCATTCTTTTCTGTTTCTCAGAGAATCTGAGGCCTATGATAGACAATCATAAGAAACTGTCTTGCAATGTTCTGTGGTTAGATTAAGATGATGGGGTGTGATTCCCCTCCATACTGTGGAATTGGCTCAACTTATATCCTCAGAAGCCTTCCACTGGGAAGGGGGAAGTCTCCCCCATTATGATCTCTTACTAGGCTTTTCCTTCATTGGATTTATCACTTCAGGAGCTTATATAATCCATTTAATCTCTCTTCCTCATTAGTTTATAAGGTCCATAAGGCTGTTCCTTTGCCTGTTGAATTCACTGATGTTTGATGTGCATAAAACCATGCTTTTGAACAGTGATGCTACTCTAAAATATTTCTGAAGGAGTAAATTACCCAAACCCAGAATTACGACTGAATTGAGACAGACACAGCATGCCAAATTTCCATTTATTTTTCTATCAGCATTACTTATTGTGTGTAACCAGGATATTACAGCCTCATGGGATCAAGGGAAAGAACTCTGGATGAAGAAGAAGAACCTACTTCCAGGACAGTGGGAAGGAATGAGGGAAGATAGGAGAACTCACATGTCTCAATTCAGCAGGTCCCAGAGGAGCCTGGACCCTTTCCACAGGTAACAGGCCTGTGGACAAATTTTAAGGACTCATCTCCAAGACATTCCAGAAAGATGTCACCTCCTCCTACTTCCTATACACTCCTCCATTCTTAGACACTAAGGTTTTGTTTTTTGTTCTAGGAATCATTTTCCTTTTCTGCTCCTCTTATAACCACTTAATAAGCCTCTCTGATCCCACATGAAGTTTGGATAAGTTCTGTTCTTTAGTACTGTCCCATCAGTGACAAAATACACTTTGATTAGCCCATTAGTCCATTCATTCACTTTCCAAATCTATATATAATTAGGATGCTATGCTTGTTTGTTCCTTTAATGTACTGGAAAACATAAAAATGAGGGAAGCCAGCACTCCCCAATATATAACGTTCCACAACAATGAAAATGATAGTAATTTCTGTTTCACTATTTTATTGTGCTGTAGCCACTTGTCACATGACTGTTAAGCATATGAAATGTGGCGACTGCAATGGAGTAACTTCTTTTTTATTTATTGGTTTTCAGTTTTTCAAAAAATGTGTTTAAATTGGTTTAAACATTAAAATTTAAACCATTAAAATTAGGGAATTTATAAACTCCTTAGGGAGAAAAGTAATGGGCTTTCAGAAACTTAATTTGAGTTCTGTGGTGCTTTATTGCCACTGAAGAGTTCTTCCCCAATCCCTCAAACTAATATGCTCCTTCAACAATAAATTGCCATATCCTGAACCAATCACTCCATGTCCATTTCTCCTAATAAAGATATTTACATCCTCTTGGTACATTAGCTGGAGTACAGAGATACCACTTAAAAGGTAATCCCATTACATCACTGGTCTCTCCAGACCACAGGATTCTGTTTTGATCACCACTGTATCCTCAGCTCCTGGAACAGAACCAGGGACAAAGGAAGTATTTAACCAATATTTAGTAAATGAATGAGTCAACTCAGTCTAAACCTGTTGTTCCTTAAATCCCTTTGCATAATTTCAACTTCTGAGAGTTTCGGGTAGACACCCCAGTTTTCACTTAACCCTTCACCCTGGCCTGGGGAAGCTGAACTGATATATATTATACATGCTCACATCCCATCAGTCCAGCATTAACCTTTCCTGGTTTGTCATTCATAGCAACATTTCAGATACAAATTATGTTTTGTTTTGTTTTTTCTTTAAAGATTTTTTATTGGGGAATTGGGGGGATGGGAACAGTGCTGGGGAATTGGGGGAAGGGGAACAGACAAGTTGCTGTCGTTTTTGTCAATCTAGTTGTGGAGGATGTTGCTTCACTGGCCCAAGTTGGCACCATCATTGTGCTCTTCCCTGGCGAGGCAGATCAGTCGCCGGCTTCTGGACGGCCGCTCACTGCGGCTGCTGGCCGCTCACGCTGGCTGCTGGCTACATACGGTACCCATGGTAACCCATTGCCACAGGGATTGCAGCCTATGCCATCGCCGGTGACTCACAGCAGCCCAGCTCCAGGTTGAGCTGTTGTTCAGCATCTTAGCTGTAGAGGGCAGTGTCACCGGCCCTCATATGTGGGATCCGAACCGGGGCCCTCTGGCATCCCAAGCGAGTTCTTAACCATCGCGCCACTCGGCCGGCCCACAAATTATGTTTTAAACATTCACTTATTTCCTCCACTTAGCTTCTTTCATTCCATTAATTGACACAATAGAGCAACTGATGTATGTGTTTGGGTTAACATCAGATTATGCTTCTGTATCAATGCATCTGTTTAATAGGATATCAGGCTTTCCTAGTCCCAGCATTTCTCAATTTTTCTCAGTATTGACTTTTCAGACACAGTATGAGCTAGAAACTTTTGCTCAAGCCTTTTACACATAGAATGTCTCTGAGTTTTTTCCTAATGGTTTGCTGTGACATAAAATAAGACGTAATTGATCACTGAAGGCGTGACCACACTCACTGCATTCATAAGGTTTCTGTCCTGTGTAAATCCTCCTGAGGGTGCACATCTGGCTACAGGCTGGCCCACTATGACTACATTCCTGTTGGCTGGGAGCCCACTGATGTTTAATGCTGTGTGAGGGGCCACAGGTGGCACCTGCTCAGTCACTGAATTAATAAGGTTTTTCTCCTGCAGGACAACACTGGTCTGTGATGAGCTGTGAGTCTCTGGGACAGGGTTTTCCACCTTGACTGAGTGAATTTTCTTATGTTCATTGAGGACTGACTTCGCTCTGAAGGCTTTCCCACACTCACTGCATCTGTAGGGTCGTTCTCCTGTATGAATTCTCTGATGAACAACAAGCTGTGGCTTTCCAATAAAGGCTTTCCCACAGTCACTGCACTCAAAGGGTTTCTCTCCTGTGTGAATTCTTTCATGTTTAATGAGTCCTGTCTTCTGGGAACAAGATTTTCCACATTCACTGCACAAAAAGGGGGTCTTTCCTGTGTGAAATCTCTGATGTGTCGTGAGGGATGTCTTTTGGCTGAAGCCTTTTCCACATTCGTTGCATATATAAGGTTTCTCACCGGTATGAGTCCGCTGATGTACCATGAGGTTGCCTTTCTGGATGAAGCCTCTCCCACAGTCACTGCATATAAAGGGTTTCTCTCCTGTGTGTATCTTGTAATGTATATTAAGCCGTGATTTCTTGAGAAAGGCTTTGCCACACTCAGTGCATTCGTAAGGTTTCTCTCCTGTGTGCGATCTCTGGTGTTCATTCAGTGTGACTTTTCTGGAGAAGGCTTTCCCACACAGAATACATTGATGGGGCTTCTCTCCTGTATGAAGGTTCTGGTGATCAGTGAGCAAACACTTCTTCATGAAAGCTTTCCCACAGTCACTGCATACATGACGTTTCTTTATTTTTTGAGTCTTCTGATGCTTGATGAGTTGGGACTTAGTGCTGATGAGTTTTCGACTTTCGGGGAATTTAACTGCAGTCTGAAATTGTTCACTGTTAACATGGTGAAAGAATTTCCCATCTCCACTAAGCTCAGATGGGTTCTTTATTTCACAGCTTTTGCTCCGGTTAAGTAAAGTTAAATCTGATTTCATACTTTTTCCATGTGAGTCAAACATATCGTGATCTTGCCTTAATAAAAGAGTTCTGCTCCAATGGACAGAATTTTCAAATATGTTACATTCATGCCATTGCTCTAGGTTATTCTCCATACTTTCATTTTGTAAGTGCTCCACCAGATGATCATCATCTTTCCAGATTTCTAGAAAAGAAAACAATGAATGCGTCCATCATCTTGATTTGGAAGAAAAGTAATTCAAAAAAATACCTTGATGTGAGCTGTCTTTTTTAGTGACGACCCTATGATATGAGTCTAAATAAAACTCCATGTTTAATGTTCTGTGTACATTGGGAAAAACAGTAATAATGAATATTGCCTTACAGCTACCTCCACGACCGCCCCCCCCCCCCGCACTAACCCCTGACCTAACGAGGTCCTGAGGAAGTGTCTCAGAATGCTGAGACCCAATGGAACGATATCGGTAAAGCTTCCTCTAGGGAGTGTCTCCGAAAGCTGAGGCCCGATGGAATGATATCGGTCATCTCCCTTTATTTGTATAGTACATGACAGAATGGCGCTGTCCAGGGGGTTATGTAGGATGTATGAAGGCATAGTACATGTTGGAGCACAATGGAAGCTAGTTAATGGAAAACAGCCTTAAGGCACGTAGCACACAGATCTTTGAGTAAATTAGTTTCACTTCCTTTGAAATTTTCTCAATAAAAGCCATACGACGACCCAATTTGGGGCTCAGTCCTCTAGGCTGATGCCCCTTGGTCTCGTTCTTATCTGACTTTGGTCTCTTGTGCTCTTTTCAATCTGCGTCGCCCCTCTCGTGTCCCATTTGCCCTAGCCACACAGGACGTGACAAATGAATAAACACAAATTTGGCTACTTTCTGAATATTGGCCTTGCCAAACGTGCAGAGACTATAAAATGTAAGCAATTTACTGGAGCAGTGGAGCACAGGTGGGAGTGCCCCCTCATCCAAGTGGATGAGACAGACTCTCTGACTCCACATTCCTGACAAGCCCTGTGAGCCAAGCACAGTGCTAGGATGGGGATAAAAAACATTGTCTCATGTGCATGGAGTCTACACTGCACTTTGGTAGAACCACTTACAGGGCAAAGACAGACACAAGGAAAACAGCTACAGGTTGGGAAAGCTGGTGGGAAGGTGCAACAGAGATGGCGAGGGACAGAGGAAATCAGGCTACATTTTGGAAGAAGCCAGGACGCCCTGGTAGATTCACTGTTGTGGCTGGCATGGTGGGAGGAGATAATGACAGCACCTCTAACTTAATAGCCTTGGATGGTGAAATCTCATAGCCAGGAGGTGGAAGATTATTAAGATGGAAAAGATTTGAGAATCCTACAAAGAAGAAAACTATGTAAACAATCAAAATGCAAGCAAAACAGAGAAATAAAGGAATATATTTTTCTCTAAACTCCTACAAAGATAAAGAGGTCTCCCATCGGGAGAGACGTGCATGGAGGCACTGCCTACCTATCCTCAAACCCCCTCACCTGTGACTCTTCTCTGAAGGACTAGACTGCGATTTCCACGCTTCTCCCCTTGCTGGTTCCCTCACTCACCTGAACGGGTTTGAGAGCAGACTTCATCTGCCATTGTCCATGGTGAATCTCCTCGATCCACCTTGGAGAGTGCGCCTGGTTTGCTGGCTTGATATCCTGTTCGTGGAAAATGATAGAAGACTTAAACACACTGAATTTGGCTTGGAGTTCTGTGAAGACCACAGACTGTTAGATTTAAAGAGGACAAAATAATTTTCACACCTACAAAAGCAAAGGCTTTTCTCTCAGGAGGAGCGAGAATATACCCTTTCTCTGGGGCCAGAGCGGGGACTGACACTCATGCCACTTTAGACCTGTCAGGAGCTGAGAATGGAAAGGCCACTGACTGGGGACCTCTGAGTGACACAGGGGAGCCATCCTTACCCACTGACACCAGGTTGCTGTAGTTCTCCAACATCACGTCCCGGTACAGGTCCCTTTGCTCGGGAGTCAGGAGCTGCCACTCCTCCCTGGTGAAGTCCACAGCCACATCGTCAAATGTCAGGGACTCCTGTAACAACACTATGTTGTTTAATGGGGTGATGTCCTTTTTTTTTTTTTTTTTTTTTTTTTTTTTAGCTGAGCCATCCTGCTACCTGTTGGCAGCTCAGCTCTGGCCGGGACTCGAACTGCTGTTGCTCAGAGCTCAAACTCTTGAGCGAGCTCTTAACCAACTGAGCCACTCGGCCGGCCCGTGGGGTGATGGTCCTTTTGATGATAGGGAAGAAATATTACTTTTTATGCTCATTTTCACTTTATAGGCTGGATCTAGATATTGCATGGGGTTTTATTTTTATAGTTGAAAATGCCTAATAAAACATTCAATAGGCCAGCCGAGTGGCTCAGTTGGTTAAGTTGGCTTGGGAGTGCGAGCTCTGAGCAGCAGGGCTGCTGGTTCGGTTCCCACATGGGTCAGTGACGCTGCACCCTCTACAGCTAAGATGGTGAACAACAGCTCGACCTGGAGCTGGGCTTCCATGAGTGGCCGGCAATGGCATAGGCTGCAGTGGGACTGCAGTGGGCTGCCGTTAGCTACTGTAAGTGGCCGGCAGCCAGCATGAGTGGCTGGCCGTCAGCAGCCAAAGAGAGCTGTCGTGAGCTGTGAGCAGCTGTCCAATGGCCGGTGACTTACTGCCTCAGCCAGGAAGAGCGCAATGATCATAATACCAACATGGGCCAGTGAAGCAGCGTCCTCCACAATTAGACTGAAGAACAAAAGGACAGTAACTTGTCTGTCCCCCTTCCCCTATTCTCCAATGCTGTTCCCCTCCCCCAATTCCCCAAAATCTTTTTTAAAAATTCAGTAATTGTGCATTCAGTCATCCATACATTCATCTAATTAGAAGTTTCTATAATGTGTCAAAGTTAAATGTTCTTATTAACCTAGAAACAACACATTCATATATACGTATCTACTTTCAGATTAACAGAAGTGGTTTTATAGGCCTCTACAAATCCATTAGGGAACAAAGGAACGAATAAAACAAACCCAAAGTCACCTGGCCCTGGAGCATTTTCTTCTGTTTTTTGAAAACAGCTGGCAATGGGGAGACTGTGTCTCGGTGTCTTCTGGAACCACTTGAAACTTCTGTTCAGAAATCTGTCTTCAGACACATGTGTCCCCGGAAATGATGACACCCAATCCTGTAACTCCTTTCAGTTGACTGTTTTGCTCCTGGCAGTTGGTACCTGTGGGTTGAGGAGAAAATTCTATTTGACTGGTACATTCCACTAGGCCCAGATGCTACACTGCTCCTGAGTGCTCAGCTTCACACATTGTCCACAATATTGCTAAGTGTCCCTTTATTTGGTGTTCTGGAAGAATTTATTCCTGTGGGCAATAAAGCCTTAGGTTCTAAATGGCAGGTGTTCCTTTATCCTGTGGAGTTTAAGTGGAGTGACTGTCATAGATGAGGGAAATGACACTGTAGGGGCAGAATAATTTTTGCCTTCTTCCCTTCTAGGTTCTTTGGCTGGTCCAAGAATTAAATTGGTGTAATGGATCAATAGAAAAACAATAAAAAGTTTTGTAACAATTATATCTCCTGTAAACATTGAAGAGACCCAGCAAAACTGAGTAACTTTCCAAAATGGCAGAAGTCATAAACTTAAATACCACCTACAGCTAAACACCAAAGATGTTGAGGGTGGGGGTGGAGATTCAATTATGGGAGTTTACCAGGAAAAGGATGGGATACAAGGATTAAATTGCTATGCAGATTTGAGTCCCCACGTTCTCCACTGAAAGTGAAGGCAGGCCAGGTACAGTGAGAGAGACACCCATACTGAGGATTGCCCTTGCAAAAATATAAATTTTACAAAGGAAATTTCTAGATTTTTAGTTTCTACAGGGCTGCTGTTTCTTAAAATTAAGCAGCCTAAAGTAATCAATATCCCAAAAAGGAATATTTTAGAGTGGCAAAATCTGATTCACTTCAGACTCAAGGAATTACTTAAGAGAAAATGTTCACCACAAAGCACTAAGTAGATTTTCACCATTATAGGTAGCCAGAAGTGCATCATACACCTACTTGTTTTGCAGTAATTCAATCACTACCAATGGTAGTTGGATCCCCCACAACTAAGAAGGACCAGGGTTAACTAGGATATGGGTCACCCTGACAGAGGGTAGATACTAAACAACATGAAGATTGTTAGCAAAAAAAAAAAAGTACGACTGTAAGTCAGGCAAGTAAGCTACAGTATCCGTTGCTCTATATTAAGAGGTGAGTGCACTGGTCAAAACAGCTATCATCAATACACCAACAAACAAGTGCTGGCGAGGTTGTGGGGGAAAGGGAACCCTGGTGCACTGTTGGTGGGACTGCAGATTGGTGCAGCCACTATGGAAATCAGTATGGAGGTATCTCTAAAAACTGGAAATGGAACTACCTTATAACCCAGCAATTCTACTCTTAGGTATCTATCCAGAGAAACCCAAGATGCTAACTCAAAAAATATATGCACTCATTGATTGCAGCGCAATTTACAATAGCCAAGACTTGAAAACCGAAATGCCCATCAGTAGACAACTCGATTAAGAAACTGTGGTATGGGGCCAGCCGAGTGATGCGTTGGTTAGGAGTTGGCTTGGGATGTCAGCTCTGAGCAGCAGAGCCCGGATTCAAAAACCACATGAGGGCCAGTGACGCTGCACCCTCTATAGCTAAGATGGCAAACCACAGCTCAATCTGGAGCTGGGCTGCCATGAGTTGCCGGCGACGGCGTAGGCTGCAGTGGGGCTGGCGGCAGCCGGCAAGAGTTGCCATGAGCCACTGTGGGTGGCCATTCAATGGCTGGAGAGCGACTGCCTCACCTGGGAAGAGCGCAATGATAATGCCAACATGGGCCAGTGAAGCAACATCCTCCACAACTAGACGGAAGAACAAAAGGATAGCAACTTGTCTGTTCCCCTCCCCCAATTCCCCAATAAAATCTTTAAAAAACCAACAACTGTGGACGTTTATACAATGGAGTGTTACTCAAATATAAAGAAGAATGAAATCTTACTATTTGCAACGATAATGGATGGACCTAGAGAACATTATACTAAGTGAAATAAGTCAGTCGAATACCATATAATCTCACTTATATGTGGAATCTAAAGAACTGAATAAATGAGCAAAGTAAACAAATAGTCTCAGAGATATAGAGGAAAAACTGATGGTTGCTAGATGGCATGGGGTTGGGGATGAGGGATAAGGGGAAGAGATCAGACAGCATAAAATGGTAACTACAATACTGCCACAGGGATAAGAAGGATAGTTTGGGGAATATAATAAATAATGCTGTAAATATTTTGTAGGGTGTCAGATGGACACGTCTTGTTAGGGAGACCACTTCATGGGCAGTGTTGAGGCCTGACTGCTGCACTGTACTCCTGAAGCTGACACTGAGTAATATTGTATGTCAACTATAATTTATCTATATAGTCACAGGATGTGGGGTATGGTGTAGGGAGTGGAGTCAATGGAATTGTAATAGATATATATAATATGGGCGTGGGGGGCAGTGAATTGGGGGAGGGGAGTTGTCATTTTGCGAGGAGTAAAAGTATAACTAGTGCATTGTTTTGTACACCTGAAACTAATAAAAGAAATTTTTTTAAAAACAATAATTATTCACATAGAAAATATTGTTAGCTAAGAGGAAAACATTAAATAAAACTGAAAACTGTATACACACACACACACACACAAAAGAGGTGAGTGCAACCATTGACAAATATTTTCTGCAAAGAGACACATAAACATTTTTGACTTTGCAGTCCAAAATATCTGTGTCACAACGACCCAGTTCTGCGTCTGCAGCACAAAACAAGCCATAGAAGATACATAACAGACGGGCGTTGCTGGTTTAGTCTCTCAGTCTGTAGTTACTCAACTCCGGGATTAAAGATTAAGAAACAGATGGTTTCGAACCAATTCCCTGGGCTGTACCTCCTTCGGACCCAGCAGCAGCAGCCAAGGTAGTAGCCTTAACATAGGGAAGGGGCACGAGGACTATTTTTACAGAAGAAGGAACCAGAAGGTTGGATCCCAAGCCTGCTACCCACGTGCCACCATACACAGAACTCAGGTAGGCATTAATCACACAGAACAGACCATCCGAAGCCTACACAGCAAGAGATTCTACTGTAATGGCCATTCCCATAATTAAACCTATTATAAATTAGCCACAGGCTGTATTTTACGAAGGTTACAGATAAACCTGTCCCTATTCTTCTTGTGTCTTGCAGAAGTTAAAGATAAACTTACCATTGTTCTTTCCTACTTTTCCCAAAACCAAGAAAATTTCCATAAACAAGGAACACATGTAAGCCGTACCTGGAAGGTGGGGGAGGGGGGGCGCGTCTCTCTTCCATTAGCAATTATAGAGACCACCACTCCGTCTGGGGGTGGCCTTTTCTTTCTTACTCTCTGCTAAATAAACGTACTTTCACTTTAAACTCTGTATCAGCTCACGTTTGAATTCTTTCCTACGAGAAGCCAAGAACCTTCTTAACCCAGGGCTTGAGTCCCCACTCCGGGGGATTTGCAGCAGGCCATCAACCGTAACCAAACACAAGAGGTTCTAGGCGTCCAAAGCTTCACCCTCACAAGCCTCTCGGGACCACAATCATTACATGCTTCCTTATTAATGCGAAACCAGGGCAAACACCCCCACGTGATGACTATCCACCCCGAGCCCAACATCACTGAGCTCTACATTAAATCCCCAAACTGAACCAGAAAAAGCGATCATCCTTAATGCCACCTGCACCCCGTACAAGTGGGGTGACGTGCAGAACCCCACACTCTGACAATGGGGACAAGGGCACTGATCTCTACACTCTTAATTGTTGTACTGACCCTCAGAACACCCCAACCACAGACAGACGAATCTGGTTCCCCGCAAACACCTTAAATCCTGTTCCCACTTGATTTCCCTTAACTCCTTCACCTCGGGGTTTCCACCCTCTCCATCGGACCCCAGCGATAATTCCACGGTTCATACTACACCACGTACATACGTCACCCTATGAGAGACAAAACCTCTACTGTGACAAAAACAAAACAAAACAAAAAAACCTCCCGGGGACAAAACTACACACCGACCTGATTTTCCCCAGACCCAAAGGACAGTGCAAACGTTGTACTTCCGAGAACCGTTTCAACTTCTGGAACTCTCCGGCTCCGACTACGGTGGCTGACGCGGCTGTGAGGCGTTTGAAGACCGCGGACAAGAGTACTGCCGGTATTTCCTTAGGCGGCAATATGTCCGCGCCCTGCTCGCAGTGACGCCATGGGGGCCGCCATGTTGGGAGACCTGACTGACGTACGGAAGGCAAAGAGGCGTGTTTGGGGCCCGTAGCCAGGGATGGCGGGAAAGTGAGAGAAGTCACTGAAATTATCTTGTTTTCTGGCAGTTCGACTTTGGCAGAAAATGGGTAAATTTTCAGAGCTTCGCAAGGCATGATGCGAGCTAAGTTGCTTTCAGCAGGCTGGGCAAAGAAGTACTATGGCCGCGGAGGACATTCTCCGCTTTATATACAAAAAAAAAAAAAAAAAAAAAAAGTTTCCAAACGGACAATTAGGAATGCATATGTAGGTAGCAGCAGAGAAGGCACTCCTAAAAAGGAACAAGATACATCCGGTAAACGGACACCCACGGAAAGCTTCTGGCCGGAAAATAGTTTGCAGGAAGCGGTTTTTAGGACAGAAAAAGATTGTCAGAAACTGGTACTGTGTGGGTCTGGACATCACCACGTTCAAGGGGAAAAGAACGGCTGGGACGAGCCTAAGTTGTCTTTGGGGTGGGGACTCAGGAAAAGGCCACGAAGATGAGGCCAGTAAAGGTCTGGTATCAATGGGAAGGGCACAAACTGAATCCGTCCCATTATAATGTATGGGTGGTGATGGAGACAGTAATCTAGGATTTAGGGCAGAGAATTTCAAAACGAGGTGTACCTTAGGCTGTTACAAATGCAGAGAGAGTCCTGGACTCAAGCCGTTATAGGATCTGGTTTAGGGGTGCAGGATATGGCTGGGGAATTTGCATTCAAGTTTTTGAGGCAGGAGGGCTGTCAATCATTAGAAACAGCCCTATGCTGGACTCATTGGGTGACCACTTCATAAGGTATATAAATGTCTAATCACTATGTTGTATACCTAAAACTAATATATTGTATGTCAACTGTAACTGAAAAATAATTTTTTAAAAAGGAAAACAGCCTTGAGATGTTTGTCATCTGCTTACAAATGATATGATAGGTGACTCCCCTCAGTACTATTATAGTCTTGGCTCAAATTATATCCAGAAAAGCCTGGGGGTGGGGGACAGGAATAAAACTTCCTCCATTACTACCTATACATTACTATAAATTACTACCTATCATTATCTATTACTAGGCTTTATTTTTCCTCATAGGATTTGTCACTTCCTGACATCATATAACCCATTTACTGTCTCCCTCACGAGATTGTAAGGTCGATGAAGGCTGTTCCTTTGCCTGTTGATGCCTTAAAATATATCTGAAGGCATGACTTGCCCAATAGATTGAATTCTGAAACAGCCACACATGGCAAAGCAAATTTCCATTTCTTTTCCGATAAGCAAGATTCACAGTTTGTTAACTTGAGTAGGTGGAAAACTATGGGATAGTTATGAGATTAAGGGAAAGTACTCTGGATAGTGAAAGGCCAAGAGCCCACTCCCAGGAGAAGGAGAATGAAAACTGAAAGCACGTCTCAATTCAGCAGGTAATGGGGGAGCTGGGATCTTTGAAATGGTGGCAACTCTCAAGGGTGATAGTTCCGTGGACAAATACAAAGGCTCTTCTCTACAACATCCCTTGAGGATGGAACCTTCCCCTCCTATAATCTCCTCCATTCTTAGAGACTAAGATTCTTGTCCTTCTTTTTATTCTATTTATTCAGAGGATCCTTTTTCTTTTCTGCTCTGCCCAGTTTATATTCAGTGATTGAGTCTCTAATAACACAAAATTTGGGAGGAGAAAACTGTGTTCTTTAGAACTGCCTCCCAATGGTTCATTCCCTTCAATAACATACTCTTCATTCATTCACTCTCCAAAACAAAATATAATTTTTGTTTTTCTGTGCTGGGAAATATAAAATCATGTAAATGAGTGCTCTCCAACAGAACTTCCTGGGATGGTGGGAATTATGGCAGAAAATTCTGTTGGGAGCCGGCTGCGCCTCAGTGTTTGACATGGCCAAGCGCGCTGCTATTGTGACAAATTCTGACGCTCTGAGAAACAGATACTGCTTTACATCTTGAAAATTTTTTTAATTCCCTTTTGGATGCCCCCAGTAGGACGAAGATATGACACCCTTCTTATATTGGTTATTTAGTTTATCTTAACTAAATAAGTGAGTTTTAGACATATTGCAATAATTCTCTTTTGCTGTTAGTTTCTTAGTAATAGACAAGTTATGCACCTTATAATTCTTAAGACCCTGTTTAGCCAGTAGTGCTTGAAATAATTGCTAAGTAGTTATAGCAGACATCCTTTAAGTGCCAGGGCAGAGACTCAGCTCTAGCCACAAAGCCATTATAGGTAGAAATTGAAACATAGTTAGGATAAGTTAGTCATTAGTATAGAACAGGTCAGGCTGTACCCTGTAATAGAAACATCACGAGGAAGAAAAACTCTGAGAAAAACAACTTCCAAAAGGGCAAAAGTTTAACTCTGGAAAAGGTCAACTGCCCAGTATAAAAAGGACATGCTGTAAAAATAAAGTGAGACACTTCTTGAAAGCGCTCCTGTGTCTCCACGCGTTTTTCTTCTTTTCCTCACTGATGCCGTCTCCACCAAAGGGAACCCCTGGACCTGCGGGAGCTGGTCTCCTGCAGGAGCTGGTCTCCTGCAGATTTCTCTTAGTACATAACTTTGCAGCCATATAGTTAGCTACAAAGTTTTGCTCATTGTTTGTCCTGTCCAATGAGATAGCCACTAGTCACATACAGCTACTAAGCACTTAAAAGGTGGTTTAGTGCAACAAAGGAACTGGTTTTTTATTTTGTTTTTAAAACTTTAAAATTTAAATAGCAAAAAAAACAAATTTATCAAGGAATTTTCAATCTACTTGGGGAGATAAGACATGGGCATTAAAAAATAACTTACTTGTATCCTGAGGTGCTTTAAGTTCATTAGGAGGAGTTCATGCCCTCCCCTGAAATAATATACCCCTTGAAGAAGAAATTATCATAACTCCTTGATCCAGTTACTCCATATCCTGCATGGAGTGAATATTTGTGTCCCTGCCAAAACTCATACTTTGAAGCCTAACCCCAATTGTGATGGTATTAAGAAGTGGGAACATTAGAGAGGTGATTACGTCATGAAGGTGAAGACCTCATGAATGGGATTGGTGGCCTTATAAAAGACATCCCAGGGAGCTCATTGCCCCTTCCACCATGTGAGGACACAGCAAGATGACTGTCTTCTATAAACCAGGAAGGAAGATGGCCCGCAACAGACACTGAATCTGCTGGTGCCTTGATCTGGGGCTTTGTAGCTTCCAGAACTGTGAGAAATAAATTTGTTTTTACAAGCTACCAGGCTATGGTGTTCTCTGAGAGTAACCAGAATGGACTAAGACAATGTCTATTTCACCTAATAAAGATATTTACATCCTCTCACTAGAACAATTGGAGTACAGAGATACCACTTAGGGGTAATCCGACTACCGCACTACTCTATCCAGACTTCTGTTTTGATCATCACTGTATCCTCAGCTCCTGGAAAAGAACCAGGGACAAAGGAAGTATTTAACCAATACGTAGTAAATGAATGAGTCGACTCAATCTGAACCTGTTGTTCCTTAAATCCCTCTGCATAATGTCAACTTCTGAGAGTTTCTGGTAGATGCCCCAGTTTTTACTCAACCCTTCACCCTGGCCTGGGGAAACTGAACTGATATATACATGGTCACATTCCACCAGTCCAGTATTAGCCTTTCCTGGTTTGTCACTCATAGCAACATTTGAGATACAAATTATATTTTAAACATTCACTTATTTCCTCCACTTAGCTTCTTTCATTCCATTAATTGACACAATAGAGCAACTGATGTATGTGTTTGGGTTAACATCAGATTATGCTTCTATATCAATGCATCTGTTTAATAGGATATCAGGCGTTCCTAGTCCCAGCATTTCTCAATATTTCTCAGTATTGACTTTTCAGACACAGTATGAGCTAGAAACTTTTTCTCAAGCCTTTTACACATAGAATGTCTCATACACATAGAGTTTTTTCCTAATGGTTTGCTGTGACATAAAATAAGACGTAATTGATCACTGAAGGCGTGACCACACTCACTGCATTCATAAGGTTACTGTCCTGTGCAAATCCTGAGGGTGCACATCTGGCCATAGGCTGGCCCACTATGACTACATTCCTGTTGGCTGGGAGCCCACTGATGTTTAATGCTGTGTGAGGGGCCACAGGTGGCACCTGCACGGTCACCGAATTAACAAGGTTTTTCTCCTGCAGGACAACACTGGTCTGTGATGAGCTGTGACTCTCCAGGACAGGGTTTTCCACCTTGACTGAATCTCCACGTTTCTCTCTTGTGTGTATCCTCTTATGTTTCACAAGGCAAGACATGTAGGCAAAAGCTTTCCCACACTCACTGCAGGTATAGGGTCGTTCTCCTGTATGAGTTCTTTGATGGACAATGAGCTTTTGCTTTGTGGTAAAGGCTTTCCCACAGTCACTGCACTCAAAGGGTTTCTCTCCTGTGTGAATTCTTTGATGTTTAATGAGACCTGACTTCTGGGAACAGGATTTTCCACATTCGCTGCACACAAAGGGTGTTTTTCCTGTATGAAATCTCTGATGTGCTATGAGGCATGTCTTCTGGATGAAGCCTTTCCCACATTCGTTGCATATATAAGGTTTCTCACCGGTATGAATTCGCTGATGTACAATGAGGTTGCCTTTCTGGATAAAGCCTTTCCCACAGTCACCGCATATAAAGGGTTTCTCTCCTGTGTGTGTTTTCTGATGTATATTGAGCCGTGATTTCTTGAGAAAGGCTTTGCCACATTCAGAGCATTTGTAAGGTTTCTCTCCTGTGTGCGTTCTCTGGTGTTCGGTGAGCATGAACTTTCTGGAAAAGGCTTTCCCACACAGACCACACCGATGGGGCTTCTCTCCTGTATGAATAATCTGGTGGTCAGTTAGCCAAGACTTTTTCATGAACGCTTTCCCACACTCACTGCATACATGAGGCCTCTCCATTTTTTGAGTCTTCTGATGCTTGATGAGTTGGGCCTTAGTGCTGATGAGTTTTCGGCTTTCGGGGAATTTAACTGCAATCCGAAATTGTTCACTGTTAGCATGGTGAAAGGATTTCCCATCTCCACTAAGCTCAGATGGGTTCTTTATTTCACAGCTTCTGTTCTGGTTAAGTAAAGTTAAATCTGATTTCATACTTTTTCCATATGAGTCAAACATATCGTGACCTTGCCTTAATATTAAATGAGTTTTGCTCAGATGGACAGAATTTTCAAATGTGTTACATTCATGCCATTGCCCTCGGTTATTTTCCATGCTTTCATTTTGTAAGTGCTCCAGCCGATGATCATCATCTTTCCAGATTTCTAGGAAAGAAAACGATGAAGTCTTTTATCATCTTGATTTGGAGGAAAGGTAATTAAAAAAAATACCCTGACGTGAGCTGTCTTTTTTAGTGATGACCCTATGAGTATAAATAAAACTCCATGTTTAACATCCCATGTACATTGGGAAAAACAGTAATAATGAATAAACACAAATTTGGCTACTTTCTGAATATTGGCCTGGCCAAACATTCAGAGACTATAATTATACGCAATTTACTGTAGCAGCAGACCACTGGTGGGAGTGCCCCCTCATCCAAGTGGGTGAGACAGACTCACTGAGTCCACATTCCTGACGATCAATGTGTACTGAGCACCACACTAGGACAGGGATAATAAATAAGTCCTCATGTTCACAGAGCTTACACTGCACTTTAGTAAAACCACTTACAGGGCAAAGACAGACACAAGAAAGACAGCTACAGGCTGGGAAAGCTGGTGGGAAGGTGCAACGGAGACGAAGAAGGACAGGAAATCAGCTTACATTTTGGAAGAAGTCAGGACTCCCTGGTAGATTCACTGCTGTGGTTGGCATGGCGGGAGGAGATAATGACACAGCAGAGAGCTCCTAGCACCTCTAATGTACATCCTCCTAAACAGAATTGCTGATTTCCTAACCCAAATGTCCTTTCCCACATATCATCCCCATCACCCTAAATGACAAGTCCACTCCGCTCTAACCATGGCCAAACTTCTCAGCATCATACTTCTGTTTCTCTTGTTCACACACAGTATCTACCTCAGTGATAAATCCTACCTGCCCTCCTTTATAAATATACCCAAAGCTAGACTAATACCCACCTATTCCACCAGTCACAGCCAATCACTCTACTACAGCAGGAGCCTCCTGCCTGGCCTTCCTGGTCCTCCCTGCCAGTGACTGTCTATTTTCTATACAGTAACCCAAGTGATCTTTTCAACATAAATTATATCACATCAGTCGTCCTCTACTCAAAACTCCCTAGTGGTTTCTCATCTCATGAGGAATGAAATCAAGGTCTTGAAATGTCCTTGAAAGGCCCTTATGTGACTTGCTACCCCAACCCCCAGCCACTACCCCACTGACCTTCTCTCCAGTCTTGCCTCTCTGCTCTATCCCCAAAGGCTTGCTAAGGTTCTCCAGACATACTCCCACCTCAGGTCTTTGACCTTTCTATTGGGCTGTCAGAAAGTCATGACGTATTTTTCTATGTTTTTTGTTGCAAAAATGCATCATGACTTTTCTGACAACCCCATAGTTTACTTTGGAACATTCCTCATCCCTCATGTACCTGCTCAAATGCACCTTAACAAAGGAGATGTCTTACTCCTAAAGTGAGTGCCAAGGCCAAGCACTCGTTATTCACTTGTGCTGCCTTAATGTTCCTTTACAGCCATTTTCATCCCAAGAACCTTCCCATCAACCTTCATCTGTTTGTTCCTCTAAATAGCCCATATTTAACTAAATGTCAAATCTCATCTTCCTGCTATAAAAAGTATCTCCAGAGTGTGACCAACACTCACCTCTCCATGCATGCTGAAGCTAACCATTCCCTTGGTCATCATGTTTGCAACAGTTTCTTCCATGGCTTTCTTGCCTGACCTCTGCCCGCCACTGTCTACTTTATACGCAGTAGCTAAAGGGATCCTTTGAAAACGTGAATTATTCCATGTCATTCCAGCACTCAAGATCTTCTCAAGGTTTCTCATCTCTTTAGGAGGAAAATCATCATTCCTTGAAATGGAATACTTGGCCCCACATGACCGACCTTAATCTCCCCTACCCCTGCTGCAGCTGCCACGTGGCCTCATTTCTATCAGATTCCCAATAGCATGCTCCGCCCTGTCCACGCAAACTCCTTTGTTTCTCAAACACATTCCTGTCATGGACTTTTCAACCTGCCATCCTCTCTACTTGACTCTCTGAACCCAGCAGCCTACTCACTTCTCTCATTTCATGGCTCAAAGGCACCTATCAGAGAGGCGGTCCCTTCCTAAAAGAGTAGACCCAACCTGACTAAAGTTTTATCACAGCACCTTTCACCCCCCAGATATATTATTTATTTGTGTATTTTTATTCATTTTTTGACTTCTCCTCTTAGAATGAAAGCTCTTGGTCTATTTGCATGCTTTTTCACACTGCTGTTACCCCCTCCCCCAGCATACATGAGGCTATCAAAAAATAATTTTTAAAGAAATAA
Source organism: Hipposideros larvatus (assembly GCA_031876335.1). Classification (NCBI taxonomy): domain Eukaryota; kingdom Metazoa; phylum Chordata; class Mammalia; order Chiroptera; family Hipposideridae; genus Hipposideros; species Hipposideros larvatus. Next base: position 30,241,843 of record CM063099.1, read on the forward strand.
ATCAAGGAGGTGATCACATGTATGGGACACACTGGAGAGAGTTTAAGAGACAAGATAGAAATGTATCTCATTGTGAACAAGATGATATATCATGGAGATCACTAAAAGAAAAAGAATTTTAGTCACATGTGACAGGTAATGGAGTTAACTGGGACTTAATGTCCTCAGAATAAGACAGGAAAAAAAATGAAAGTTTTAGGAAACAAATACAGTGGTAATGTCTATGATGAATGAGAAGAAAGTTCAAAATTAGTAAATACACAAAGGAATTAAATGGAAGTAGGCAAGAGTTATGATCTGGTTTAGACTGGAACACAGAATGCAGGACATTAAAATATCTTTTCTAGTTACAGTACATTATGAACAGCAGGCTCCATTAAAGAAGAGAGCTCTGCGAGTAGGGAACATGTGAGGTAACACCTGGATGGCCCAGATGTAAGATGCACAGGAGTGAAGGAGAACATGAACTTATAGGCGTTTCCTGGGAGGGAAGATGATTGTAGGTCCTTGCAGTCATTATGAGCCCAAGAGGGTTGCCATTAAGATGAGTAAATTCTACTGAACTAAATTAAAGTCTGTGATGGATCACGCTGGGGATACAGCAATTTGGGCATCTCCTGCTGGGAGCAGAAAAGTCTTCATTTACTAGAATCAAGAAAACATTGAAGGGACAGGAGATCAGAGGACAAAATGGAAAACAGCCTTTGAAGAACCTCAGAGTGGCAAAAAAGAGAGGCTAAGAGAGAAAGAAAAGCAGACAAAGGCAAAGGCATATTGAAGACCAGTTTACTTTGGGACACAGTACCCAAGATGGGGTGGATATTAGGAGGGGAAGTCACATTACCAGGGCAGGAAGGTGAGTGGTCGGGAGACAGTGAGGAATTCAGGGATTTCTCCTGGAGCCAGGCCTTGGACAGTGGAATCTCATAGCCAAGAGGTGGAAGAGTATGAAGATGGAAAAGATTTGAGAATCCTACAAAGAAGAAAACTATACAAACAAAAAAATCAAGATGCAAACAAAATAAAAAGGGATATATTTTTACTCCAAACTCCTACAAAGATTAAGAGGTCTCCCATTGGGAGAGACATGCATGGAGGCACGGCTTACCTATCCTCAAAGTCCCTCACCTGTGACTCTTCTCTGAACAACTGGATGGTGATTTCCACACCTCTTCCCTTGCTGGTTCCCTCACTCACCTGAACGGGTCCGACAGTGGACTTCATCTGCCATTGTCCACGGTGATTCTCCTCGATCCAACTTGGAGAGTGCGTCTGGTTTGCTGGCTTGATACCCTGTTCATGGAAAATGATAGAAGAGTTAGACACATTGAATTGGGCTTGGGGTTCTGTGAAGACCACAGAATGTTAGATTTAATGACAAAACAGGCCGGCCAAGTGGCTCAGTTGGTTAAGAGCTCGCTCAAGAGTGTAAGCTCTGAGCAACAGCAGTTTGATTCCTAGCCGGAGCTGAGCTGCTGCTGAGCTGCCAACAGGTGGCAGGATGACTCAGCTAAAAATAATAAAATAAAGACAAAATAATTTTCATACCTACAAAAGCAAATGCTTTTCTCTCAGGAGAAGGGAGAATATACCCTCTTCTCTGGGGCCAGAGTAGAGACTGAGACTTATGCCACTTCAGACCTGTCAGGAGCTGAGAATGGAAAGGCCACTGACTGGGGACATCTGAGTGACACAGGAGAGTCGCCCTCACCTGCTGATACCAAGTTGCTGTAGTTCTCCAACATCACGTCCCAGTACAGGTCCTTCTGCTTGGGGGCCAGGAGCTGCCACTCCTCCCAGGTGAAGTCCACAGCCACATCGTCAAATGTCAGGGACTCCTGTAACAACACCATGCTATTTAACGGGATGATGTCCTTTTGATGATATGGAAAAAATATTACTTTTTATGCTCACTTTCACTTTATAGACTGAATCTATCTATGAGGCGTGATCAAACAATACAGTGAATGTTTAAATTTAAAAATATGTATTATAAAATAGTCAATGGTATTGTAACAGCTATATAAGATGTCAGAAGAGTAGTAGCTTGGGGGGTGGGTTATCACTTTATGTTTAAACGTGTAACTATTGCGTTGCTTTGTACACCTGAAATTAATTTTTTTTTTACTGTTAGTTTCAAGTGTACAGAACAATGCAATAGTTACCCTTTTCACCCTCACAAAGTAACAACCCCCCTCCCCCCATCCACTGCCCTCCCACCCCCAATATCATGCTTATCTATTACAATTCCATTGAATCCGTTCCCGCACTCTACTCCATGTCCCGAGGTTATATATGTATATATAATTATCGTTGACATACAGTATTATTCAACATCAGTTTCAGAAATACAATGCGGTGGTCAGGCCTCTACATCAACTATGAAGTGGACTCTCCAAAAGGACATGGGTCCATCTGGCCCCCTAAGAAATGCTTACAACATTATTGATTGTATTCCTCGAACTGTCTTTTTCTATCCCTGCGGCCAAATTACAATTACCCAATTGTATTGTCTCATCCCTTCCCCTTCTCCTTCATCCCCACCCCCTCCCGACTAGCAACCCTCAGTTCTTCCTCTGTGTCTCTGAGACTATCTCCATCCACTTCTCCCATCCATTCAGTTCCTTAGAATCCACGTATAAGTGAGATCATATGATATTTGTCTTTCTCTGACTGACTTATTTCACTTAGCATAATGTTCTCTAGTTCCATCCATATTGTTGCAAAGGGTACTATTTCCTTCTTCTTTATAGCTGAATAATACTCCATTGTGTAGATGTACCAAAGTTTCTTAATCCAGTCATCTACCGATGGGCATTTTGGTTGTTTCCAAGTCTTAGCTATTGTGAATATTGCCGCAATGAACATAGGGGTACATATATTTTTTTGGATTAATGTCCTGGGATTTTTTGGATAGATACCTAAGAGGGGGATTGCTGGGTCGTAAGGTAGTTCCATTTTCAGATTTTTGAGTTGCCTCCATACTGATTTCCATAATGGCTGCACCAGCCTGCAGTCCCACCAGCAGTGCACCAGGGTTCCCTTTTCCCCACAGCCTCGCCAGCATTTGTTGTTTGTTGATTTATTGATGATAGCCATTCTGACCGGGGTGAGGTGGTATCTCATTGTGGTTTTAATTTGCATTTCCCTAATGCTAAGTGATGTTGAACATTTTTTCATATGCCTGTTGGCCATCTGTATGTCTTCTTTGGAGAAATGTCTCTTCATATCCTCTGCCCATTTTTTAATTGGGTTGTTTGGTTTTTTGGTGTTGAGTTGCATGAGCATTTTATATATTTGGGATATTAATCCCTTATCTGATATATCATTATCAAATATCTTCTCCCATTCAGTAGGCTTCCTTTTTGTTTTATTGATGGTTTCTTTTGTTGTGAAAAAACTTTTAAGTTTGATATAGTCCCATATGTTCATTTTTTCTTTTACTTCCGTAGCCCGCGGGGATGTATCAGTAAAAATATTGCTCCGGGTGATGTCTGCAAATTTAGACCCTATACTTTCTTCTATGAGTTTTATGGTCTCAGGTCTTATATTTAAGTCTTTAATCCATTTTGAATTTGTTCTTGTAAGTGGCGTAAGGAGGTGGTCCAGTTTCATTTTTTTGCATGTGTCAGTCCAATTTTCCCAGCACCATTTATTAAATAGGCTATCCTTACCCCATTGTAACTTCTTGCTTCCCTTGTCATATACTAACTGCCCGTATAAGCCTGGATTTACTTCTGGGCTTTCTATTCTGTTCCATTGAGCTATATGCCTATTTTTATGCCAATACCATATTGTTTTGATTACTGTGGCCTTGTAGTATGTTCTAATGTCTGGAAGCGTGATCCCCCCAACTTTGTTCTTATTTCTCAAGATTGCCGTGGCTATTCGTGGTCTTTTTTGGTTCCATATAAATTTTTGGATTATATTTTCTATCTCTGAGAAAAATGCCCTAGGTAGTCTGATGGGAATTGCATTGAATCTATATATTGCTTTAGGCAATATGGACATTTTAACTATATTAATTCTTCCTATCCATGAGCATGGAATGTTTTTCCATTTGTTTGTGTCTTCTTTTATTTCTTTCTTCAGTGTTTTATAGTTTTCAGAGTACAGGTCTTTTACTTCTTTGGTTAAATTTATTCCTAAGTATTTTATAGTTCTTGAAGCGATTGTAAACGGAATTGTTTTCTTGATTTCTCCTTCTGATAGCTTGTTATTGGTATATACAAATGCAACTGATTTCTGAGTATTGATTTTGTATCCTGCTACTTTACTGAATTTCACCTGAAATTAATTTTTAAAACAAGACCAAAAAATGCATTACAGTAAAAGACACATTGCCATTAATCCCCCTCAAAATACTCCCTCTTGCTTTGAACACACTCATGACATCATTCTTGCCACTTTCTGAAGCAGTTCTGGAAGTCCTCTTTCATGAGTGTCTTTAGTTGCGCTGTCATAGCTGCCTCGATCTCATGAATCATTTTGACTTTGGGAAGAGCCAGAAGTCACACGGTGCCAGATCTGGTGAATAAGGTGGATGAGGACACATGGTAATATTTTTATTTGACAGAAATTGCTGTACCAGAAGCGATGTGTGACACAGAGCATGTCACAGTGCAGGATGATTTACAGCACACTTTAAAACACACCTTCTCTCAACTGTAGCTCAAACCCGACTGACTGCACTGAAAAAGTTGAAACTTGTCATACACTGTTACTAAGATTTGATGTGCCGTTTCCCATATTGAAGATCCTGGTTTTCCGTTGGATGACACTCAGCAGCAGCATTCACCATAGTTTTTTATCACAACAGAAAGGCTCCGTGTCACACATTGCTTCTGGTATGGCAATTTCTGTCAAACAAAAACATTACAGTGTGTCCTCATCCACCTTATTCATCAGATCTGGCACCGTGCAACTTCTGGCTCTTCTCCAAAATAAAAATGACCATGAAAGGTCAATTTTTGAATCAATTCAGGGCATCGAGGCAGCCACGACAGCACAACTAAAGATACTCATGAAACAGGACTTCCAGAACTGCTTCATAAATAGGCAAAAATTATGGGATAAGTGTGTTCAAAGTGAGGGGGGATATTTAGAGGGGGATTAATGGCAATGTGTCTTTTACTGTAATCATTTTTTTAAAATTTTTTTTGGGAATTGGGGGAAGGGGAACAGACAAGTTGCTGTCGTTTTGTTCTTCAGTCTAGTTGTGGAGGACGTTGCTTCACTGGCCCAAGTTGGCACCATCACTGCGCTCTTCCCAGGCGAGGCAGATCAGTCGCCAGCTTCTGGATAGCCACTCATTGCGGCTGCTGGCCACTCACGCTGGCTGCTGGCTACATACGGTAGCCCATGGCAACCCACTGCCACAGGGGCTGCATCCTACGCCATCGCTGGCGACTCACGGCAGCCCAGCTCCAGGTTGAGCTGTTGTTCAGCATCTTAGCTGTGGAGGGCAGTGTCACTGGCCCTCATATGTGGGATCCGAACCAGGGCCCTCTGGCGTCCCAAGCCAGTTCTTAACCATCGCGCCACTTGGCCGGCCCTGTAATAATTTTTTTACTTAAACATTCACCATATTGCTTGGTCACACCTCATATAGATTAATTCATTTTATCCACACAATACTTTAGGAGGTAGATTCCTCATAATTCCATTTTATAGATGAGAAAATTCAGGTGTAGAAAAGCTAAATGATGTGTGCAATGTCACAAAGCTAGCAAGTGGCCCCAGAGCCAACATTTTTCAACATTAGGTTACAATGCTCATAAATCGGAACAGTCACTCCAGAAGGCAATCACACACATCCATTTAAATGTGAGATGAACTAGGTTTATCAGGGTGATCACATCCTAAATTATATAAATGTCTGAACACTATGTTGTGCAGTGGACACTAACATAATATTGTATGTCAACTGTAGTTGAAAATAAAATTATTTTAAAAATAAAAAATAAATGTGAGATGGGCACAACCTCCAAAAATACTGCGACATCTTCATAAAAAGGCATTTCCAAGGACGTCCACAGCTGCATGATTTGCAATAACAAAATTAACCAAATGTTTGTCAATAGGAAAATAGCTAAAGTATTGCACACATCAGTGAGAGGACACTGCAGCATGTCAAAAAGAGAAAGAGAAACTGGTATGTACTAACATGTAACAAATGCAAAGACACTTTAAAAGGGACAAAATAAGAACAATAAATATTAGCAGTATGAGTCTTCTTAAAAATAACAACAAAAATTATGTCTAGGGCCGGCCGAGTGGCTCAGCTGGTTAAGAGCTCGCTTGCGAGTGCCAGCTCTGAGCAGCAGGGCTGCGGTTTGGATCCCACATTGAGGGCCAGTGACGCTCGCCTTCTACAGCTAAGATGATGCACAACAGCTCAACCTGGAGCTGGGCTGCCGTGAGTCACCGGGCGATGGCATAGACTGCAGCAGGGCTACAGTGGGTTGCCGTGAGCTACGTGAGTGGCTGGCAGCCAGCGTGAGCGGCTGGTAACCGGGGTGAGCTACCCGGAGCCGCTGTGAGCGGCCGACCAATGACCGGTGACCGATTGCCTCAACCGGGAAGAGCACAATGATCATCCCAACATGGGCCAGTGAAGCGACGTCCTCCACAGTTAGGCTGAAGAACAAAACAGCAACTTGTCTACCTATCTGTTCCCCTTCCCTGATTCCCCAACGCTGTTCCCCTCCCCCCAATTCCCCAATAAAATCTTTAAAAAAAAAATTATGTCTACACTGAAAACAGTCTGGAGGATACAAATTACACTGACAACCCTGGTTCTTTCAGGAGGAAGGTTCACATGTGAGTGTATTGGTCAGTTAGACTTTATCAATGATGCTTAGGTTTTTGTACATTGAATGTATTTTTTTACTTTTCATTTTAGATCATCATAGATTATAATACCCAGGTATATGAAATAATGCAGACAGAATGCACGTACATTAGCTTCCACTAATGGTAACATCTCGCATAACCATAGTACAATAGCACATCTAAGAAAATGACATTAATACAAACCTTACTCATATTTCCCAGATGATATGCACTCATTGGTCTGAGTGTCTGGGTACTTAACTTTATGCAATTTTATCACATGTATGGATTCAGGTGGCCATTGCCATTATCAAGAAACAGAACAGTTCCTCCTCTACAAATGTCTCCCATGGTACCCTTCACAGCCACAGCCATATTCTTCCTACCCTCACGTTCCACCCTGGCAACCACCATTTCACTTAAATCTCAAGACTACAAACTGTGATTCTATTTACATAATGTTCCTCAGATGACTTATAGAGATAGAGAATATATTTTTTAAAGTTACAGACAACCATCTCCCTCATGAAGAACAGATGCTTGCTTATGTTCTATCGTCATTTCTCAAAATTAAATACTTGGTTTTCTCCCAATCTCCAATGGTGACAAACGCAATTTATTTTTTTCAAGTATCACCACGAACTGATACAATTTTATATTGTTCTTGTTCTTCAATATCAATTGCAGCCACAGGTCTTTGGATGCTCAAAATATACCACCTTAGGCTAAAGTTGGTGGCTATATTTTTGGAATATGATTCCATTCATATAATAAAAAAAATGTATATATTTAGGTCTACAGAGAGATACATATATAATCAAACTTTTGTTAATACACATATAGACAGATCCACACACACATACAGTGATAGGAAATAAATATCACCAAATATTTACAAAAGGGGATTAAGAAGAAAGCGTATGAAGAAGAAACTCTTTATTTGGTATGTGTACTTTGTTATGATTTCAGTCTCTAAATATATCCTTAAGTTAGTTGTGCAATTAACCAAAAGAAAGGCAATCTAAGAAAAGGTAGGTAAGAATTTTGACTTGAACATGGATGCCAAGAGTTAGTCATATTGTCTAATAATAGTCATAAGTCTGAGGAATCAATCCCCATAGATCTGCTCTCACTTCATACAACAGCTGCAAGTTCAGGGGTCCCCAGGATCACCCTAACTTGAGAAGATCAGGCTACAAAATCCAGGTTCCCTACGACACGCTTAGGTGCAATAATTAACTAGAATGACTCTCACAATTAAGAAAAGTGCTACATTGAGCCGGCAGAGTGGTGCGATGGTTAAGAACTGGCTTGGGATGCCAGAGGGCCCCGGTTTGGATCCCACATATGTGGGCCAGTGACACTGCCCTCACAGCTAAGATGCTGAACAACAGCTCAACCTGGAGCTGGGTTGCCATGAGTCACCGGCGACGGCGTAGGCTGCAGCCCCTGCTGCAGTGGGTTGCCATGGGCTACCGTGTGTAGCCAGCAGCCAGCGTGAGCGGCCAGCAGCCACAGTGAGCGGCCGTCCAGAAGCCGGCGGCTGATCTGCCTCACCCGGGAAGAGTGCAATGATGGTGCCAACTTGGGCCAGTGAAGCAACGTCCTCCACAACTAGACTGAAGAACAAAATGACAGCAACTTGTCTGCTTCCCTTCCCCCAATTCCCCAATAAAAATCTTAAAAAAAAAAAGTGCTACACTTACAATAATAATTTTATTAAAGAGAAAAAGATACAAATTAAAATCAGGCAAGGGGAGAGACCCATACTGCAGAGTCTAGGAGGGTACAAAAATAAAGCTTCCGGTCATCCTCTCCCCGTGGAGTCCTGGACAGTGTTATCTCCTCCCAATGATGACAGGTGCAATATGCAGAGAGTCCTGCCAGCCAGGGACGCTAACCAAGCCTGTGCAGAGTTTTTACCTGGGCTTCATCACCTACTACCCACGTGACTGACCTTTAGTCTCCAGCCCCTTCTAGAAGCCGGGTTAGTAACTGTAGCCAGCACTTCCTCCAAAGATTGGAAGTGATACCACATGGCCCAAAGCCCCCATCGTAAATTACATTTTAGACAGTCCAGTGATCAAAGCACCCAGCAAACAAAGATACTTCTATCAGGCAGGACATTCCGGGGACCTAGAGATCACCCTCCAGCAGCCGAGGGCCAAGGCCAGACCTCTCTTTACATAAGGTCACACATCTTCACCATAAAATGAGGAAGGATTCTGCATTTTCTAAGAGGATGGGAAGGTGGGAAGGTCTGGAGCAAGTCCTGTAGATGCCACCAACCTAGGTCCTTACCAGACAACAATACCTTCAACTCGACTTCCAAGTCTTCATTCAAACACCAGTTCAGCTTCCTGCTCATTGAGAACCATTTAATAGCCCAGAATCCTTCCACTTTCCTAGGATGTTCAGGTTTTACTGCTGGATAAATAGAGACCACCCTAAGGTTTAAATCACCTTGCATTGGTCCTGTTTTCAGTGAGTTTGATAAATCTATTCTTACTGGGGTCTATGAGGTATCTATCCTTTCAGAAACAGCCAAAGGGAATATGCTTCTGCATTTACGAGAAGTCTGCTGGTCAGGACACCATCCACCACATCATCTCCAGGAAGAACAGTGAAAGAAATTTCCCAAGACCCCAGGGCCATGACACACAGGCATCACCCCAGGAAGTCATCTACTTTCTCCTCAAAGCTGGTCTGTACCAGTGGATGATAATGATTCTCTGTGGGGCTGGCTGTTAAACATATTGGGTGCTGACAGCTAGCAGACCCCAAAGGACCCTCCAGCCATGCATTATTTCCTACTGTTAGCAACTCAGTGTGACTCCTATGAACTGTATTTCTCATCTCACTTTGCCTGATGTTGAGTTAAAAACTAAGTTTGTTCTTCCCTGGACCCAGCTTTTCAAAATTTATAGATTTTCAGATTAACAGAAGTGTTTTTTTTATAGGCCTCTACAAATTCATCAGGGAACAAAGGAATGAATAAAACAAACCCAAAGTCACCTGGCCCTGTAGCATTCTGTTTTCTGAAAACCACTGGCAACGGGGAGGCTGTGTCTTGGTGTCTTCTGGAACCACTCGAAATTTCCGTCCAGAAATCTGTCATCAGTCACATGTGTCCCTGCAAATGCTGACACCCAATTCTGTAACTTCTTTCAGTTGATTCTTTTGTTCCTAGGGAGTTAGGACCTGTGGGTTAAGGAGAAAATTCTATTTGAGTGGTACATTTCCACTGGGCCCAGCTGTTACACTGCTCCTGAGAGCTCAGCTTCACACATTGTCCACAATATTGCTAAGTGTCCTTTTATTTGGTGTCCTGGAAGAATTTATTCTTCTGGCCAAGAAAACCTTAGGTTTTAACTGTGGGGGAGTATTCTTTTGTTTTGTGGAGTTTAAGTGGAGTGACTGTCAAAGGAGACCTGGGAAAGACATCCATCCCCGCGCCATGCCTCGGGAGCAGGTGAACCTCAGGCAGATCAGTCACACAACAGAGACCATCTGGAAGGAAAGGACTGGGCACCGTTTTTCATTAAACCATGTGTGCTCAGGGGCCTCTTCAAACATTTTTGTACACCCCATGCCTGCACCCATTTCAATCTGAAAACCAATGCACTGGGCAAATCATCAGCATTGTCTTATAAGCAATGATGATATCTTAGAGGGTTTTAAACACAGAGAAAACAAATAACATTGTGAATAATTTGGAAGGTAGTAAATGAAGTTGAAATGCTCTAAGACTCCTGTATTGTGGGAGAAGAGTGTAAAAGTACTAATTAATATAAGAATTCAACAAAGAAAGGTTCCTTGCTGTATGTAATCTCTAGTGTCAGGATGAAAACTAATGATTGTCTTCAAGTACATCATTTCTATGCTATAGAAGGAGGAAATGTAATAAGAAATTCATCCAAAACAAGGGCAAAAAAGAGAGAGAGAGAGAGAGAGAGAGAGAGAGAGAGAGAGAATAAGATACAAAGAACGGTGGCATATTTACAATGCAATTAGATGACTGTTTTAAAACAAAGCATACTAAGAATTATATTAAGTATAAACAGAACAAGGAGTCCATTTAATTACATTAATACAAACGCCTCAAAACTGTCACACTGGATTAAAATTACAATTAGAGGTGACATGTCTGAAACATAATAAGGGAAGCTTGAGAACAAAAGGTTAGAAAAGAGTAACCACAGAGTATCTGGTGTAACAATAATCTCACACAAAATGGACCAGAAAGCCCAAAAATTACGACAGAGAAAGGGAAACAATGCTTAGAGGTAAAAGGTTCAATTCAGCACGTTATAAAAATGTGCAATTTCTATGCACCTAACAATATAGCCTTGAAATGTATACAGTAAAAATGGACCAAAAAACAAGAAGAAAGAAAATAAATCCAGGCTAATAGATTTCAACACACCTCTCCCAGTAACTGACAGAACAGGCATCAACAAACAAAATAAAATTTATAAGAAGGATCATTTTGAAGAACATCAAAAATACTTGTTAAGTGTGATGAAATCGTGAGAGAAATTTTAACAGACTTATTAAGTCAATGGAATGATGGACTGTGAAGATGACTTAGAAAACCAAGCACTTTAAAGATGTCATATCACCCAGGTATACATATAGATCCAATGACGTCCCAATCAAAACCATAAACTGACAGCTATACATGCACCTTAAAAAAATGTTGGAAGACTTGCTCTATCAGTTACAAGGGTTGAAAGTTACTTTAATTATGACAGTGTAATGTTAGCACAATAATGGACAAATAGGCCAAAAGAACAAAATAAAATGCCTACAAACAGACTCATGGGTATATAGACACAGATAGCACAGATAGCAGAGAAGAGGGTAAGGATGTGTTTAAAAATTAGTGCTGTGACAATCAGACATCCATACCTGGGGCATGGAGGGATGGGGAGAAGAAGATTGAACCCCACCTCACAACATATACAAAAATCTTTTGGGGGGACAACTCTCAATCTCAATGGGAGAGGCAAATCAGTAAAACTTTAAGATGAAAATACAAGAGAATCTCACAATGATATTAGGGTATGGAAAGATATTTTAAACAGGCCACATAAAGCACACTATAAAGCAAATTATACTGTGCTTGTTAAAAGTAAACTATAGTCTTTTCTATCAAAAGCCAGCAGGATATGCATCCTGCCGGCAATGTTAGCCCAACACCCCACTTCCTCCCCATTCTTAGCTTAACTGGAAGCCTGTAGCTAGGGAGATCTTGCTTGTTTTATTAGCCAATCGGTTTAGATTGTAAGGTCACACTCTAGTCAATGGAGTACAACATGGTGACACCCGCGTCAGGGATAAAAGTTGAGTGGACTGCCCGATCAGTGTGCTTGCTAGACCGATTTATGGTGGCTCTGCACCCTTCTGCAGAAGTAAAGTTTGCCTTGCTGAGTGACTTTTGACTTCATGTGTCTTTATTTGCGACACAGTTAAACTCTGTTCCCAACATGCTGAAGGGACTGTAAATGATACAATCACTCTGGAAAATCTTTTGACATCATATATTTAGACTGAAGTTATACACTCCCCAAAACACACCAATTTCACTCTGAGGCATGCCCCTCCCCAAAAAGGGCATCTTTGAACCAGAAGACACATACGAAAATTTTCATAGCAGCATTATTCATAACAATCCCAACTGCAAATAATACACGTTTAATTAACAGTAGAATATACTGCCATACACTCAAACTATGAAATGCGACAGGGAAAATATTATACAATCTTGGCACAGCTTACAAGTTAAGAATGCTTTTAACATTTTTAAAGGATGACGAAACAAAAACATATTTTTGGGAAGCATATGTGAGAGACCCTCTGTGGCCTGCAACTCCTAAAATATTTACTGTGTAAATATTATAGAATAGGTTTGTGTGTTACAGAGCAAATAAAATACACTTATGTGCAAAAATATCAATGACTTACAAGCATTGAGCAAAAGAAGCCTGACATAAAAAAATGCATGTTACACAGTTAAAGATAGGCACAACTCAATAAAGATTAGAAATGATTAATTACATGATAAAACTGTACAGACAAGCGTTAAAGTACTTGGTATTGACAGTAAAGGATGGTAATTACCTTTCGGTGTGAGGATGTAATATAATTGGGATGGGGCTCATAGAACACCACTGAGGTGCTGGCAATGTTGTTTCTTGACGAGGTGCTGGCAATGTTGTTTCTTGACCTGGGCAAAGGCTATTTTTGGATAGATAGATAGATAGTAGGTATAGATATGTAAATATACACATATAATAGTATGAAATTATATATATATGTATTTATAATATGTATTTATATTTTGTTATTTTATATATATAAAATATATGTAAACAGCACACCTATACATATATGTAAATACTGCTTTTATACTGATTAACTAGTAGAGCTTTTAAATTAAATAAATGCAAGAGCTCAATAATACCAAAAGCTTGTCCTTTAAAAAGACTAATAAAATACAGGCATTTGTAGTGAGATACAGCAAAAGACAACTCGTGCAAATAAAGTATATAAGGAATTAATGGGAAACATAAATCCCATTAAATAGACTTGTTTTAGTCTTAAAGAACACTGTAAACATTTTTGTTATTAAATTTGAAATCCTGGATTAATTCATAATTTGATGTTTCTACCCTCCCAGGCACTGTTAACTCTAGACAACATAGCAGGTGAATTTTCTGGGTAGGCAACAGGACAGAAATGCTCACTACCACCCCACTTCCCTACTTTGTATTGCAGATTTGAGCCAAAGCATTGAGATAAGAATAAATTATAAACATTAGAAAATAGGACAGGGCCTGACGAGTGGCTCGCTGGTTAAGAGTTGGCAGAGTCGCTGGTTCGGATCCCACAAGGGCCAGTGACGCTGCACCCGCTACAGCTAAGATGGTGAACAACAGCTCAACCTGGAGCTGCGCTGCTATGAGTCACTGGGATGGTGTAGGCTGCAGCCCCTGCTGCAGTGGGCTGCCGTGAGAAGCTGTCCGATGGCCAGCAACTGATCTGCCTCAGCTGGGAAGAGTGCACTGATCACAATACAACCATGGGCCAGTGAAGCGACATCTTCCACGACTAGACTGAAAAACAAAAGGACAGCAACTTGTCTGGTCCCCTTCCCCAGTTCCCCAACGCTGTTCTCTCCCTCAGTTCCCCAATAAAATCTTTAAAAAAATAAAATAAAATAAAAGACAGAAAATTAAGGTTATATTCAGACAATATCATCATCCACATGGAAAAAGAGATTCGACAAATTATTATTTTTTTTAAAGAGAAAATGCTCCCCCAGAAACCACTAACAGATTTTCACATATATGGCTGGATAGAAATACACCTAAGCTCATTTCACAGAAATTCAAACACTAGCAATGGGAACTGGAACCACCAGGACTGGCTAAGATCACCCAGTACTTACTAATCAACTGGGATATCAGTCACCTTGCCAGAAGGATGGATACTAAACAACATGGACTTTCTGTTAGCAAAAAAGTGTGGATATGTGTCAGGCAAGTAAGCAACAATGTCCACCACTGTAATATTAAGAGTTGAGCGCAGGCATTGGCAAACGTTTTCTGCAAAGGGATAGGTAATATCTATTTTTGACTTGGAGGGTCATAGGACTCAGTCCTGCCTTTGCTGCGAAAGTAGCCACAGACGATGAGTAACCAATGGACGGGGTTGAATTAGTGTCTCCGTCTGCGTTTAGTAAACCTCTAGATAAAAGGCTAAAAGACAGAGGGTTTCTAACTACCTGCCTAGTGCTGTACTGCCTTCTCTGAGTTACAGTTCTAAGCTATATTTCACCCACAACCCCTAAAATGAGGGCACATTTGAACCAGAAAACGTGTACAAGAATTTTTCATAGCAGCATTATTCATAACAATCCAAACTGCAAACAATAGGAAACTGCCATACACTCAAACTATGTAATGCTATGAATTCCGTTCCGTGGCGGCAGCCAACCACCAGCCCGGGGTCCTAGGCATCCAAAGCTTTCGCCTAACAAGCCTCGCTGGACCAGACACTGATCACACATACCCTTATCTATCCCAAACCTGGACCAGATACCCCCATATGATGACATCCACCCCATCCCGACATCACTGAGCGATATATCAAATCCCCAACCTGAACCTGACACGGCAATCAATCTAAATGCCACCTACATCCGTTACAGAGTGACCCGCGAAGACGCTGACATTCGGGACAGGGTCGTAGACCTCTACAGACTGTTAACCATCTAACGACCCCAAAGGTACCCCAACAATAAACAGGCGTGTCACAGACTCCCACCTGGCTCCGCCCAACTACCTTGGTGCTCCTCCCACCCGACCCGTCGATAATTCCACAGGTCCAACCACCTCACTTCCACTCTGTGACGTCACGTACCCTGTCAGCGACAAACCTCCCGTGAGACAAAAATTTTTTTAGAAACTTCAAAGGACAAAAGCACACTGACCTGATTTCTCCCGCCCACCAGGAGAGTCCAAACGTAACATTTCCGCGAACTGCTTCTGCTTCTGGAAATGTCGCCCCGATATTTCGACTGCCTACGGTGGCCGACGAGACGCTGAGGCATTTGAAGAGACGCAGACAACTGGATTTCGGTAATTTCCCATGGTGACAATATGTCCGCGCCCTGCTCTCCGTGGGGCCATGGGGGACGCCATGTTGGAAAACCTGACCGACGTACAAAAGCAAAGGGGCGTGTTTGGGGCCAGTAGCCAGGGATGGCGGGAAGGTGAGAAGCCACTGAAATTATCTCATTTCCTGGCACTTGGACTCTTGTGGAAAATGAGTAGATTTTCAGACTCGAGCTTCGCGAGAAAAATATGGAGCGAGCAAAATTGCGTTCGTTGGCGGGCTGGGCAGACAAGCCATATATATGGTCGTGGCCTTTATTTTACACTTTGTATAGAAATTAAAAAAAAACAAAACGTTTTGAAACGTGCGGGATTTCAGGTGTCAGTATAGCAGCAAGAACAAACTCCTGGAAAGAGAAAAGGTCATACATCCATGGACACCCACGGGAAACTGCTGGTGGAAATTTTTTTGCAGGAAGGGGTTTATAAGAACAGAAAACTTTTTTTAGAAATTGGTACTGTGTGAGGCTAGCCATCAACAACTAGGGGAATAGAACAGCTGGGACCAGTCTCAGTTGTCAATGAGCTGGGGGTCTCCGAGGAACGGCCACTAAAAATGAAGCCAGTAAACGATTGAATGAGAAAGGCATAACCAAAACTGAGAATCCAAAAATGTTAAGATTGTTAGGTCCTCGCTCTTCAGTAAAGACCTGAGAGACAGAGTTTTTCGTTCCAAAAGCTTTATTCAGCCAAGCCTGGCAACGGCCTCACTCTGCAAGAGAACGGCCTCGAGGTCTTGGTAGGTGGAAGTTTTATAGGGGCTTGATTTCCGGGAGTTTGAGCAAAAGCAGGTGTACAGAAGCAAAAAAAAAAAGCAGTTAGTTCTTGCAAAACATCCTAAGCCAGGTGTGAAAATGGGTTATCTGCAAAATAATCTATTGTTGTAACCTAATTCTTGCAAAAATGAGCTTCTACTGTCAGTTATAACCGCATCCTGGTATCTTAACAGGATGTTCTGCTATGCTTAGCTGAAGTATGACTTTTTCTTATTCCTTAGGGCGGGGGTATTTCTAAAATGAGCCTGTCTAGCCTAAGGTATAGCTTGCCTGGCCTAGTGTCTGGGCCTGGGTCTTCACAAGATCAACAGCTTTTGTCCCAAGATAATCCAATGGGATTAGTCTTTTAAACAAAAGATGCTGGGATAATTGTATATCTATTTGCAGAAAAATAAATTTAAGACCCTTGATTCCAAAATAACTCAAAATAGATAATGAACATAAAGAATTAAAAGTATAAAACTTAGAGAAGCTAACAGGAGAGAATCTTTCTGAACCTGAGTTAGCCAAAGTGTTCTGAACCAAGACAGTAAAGGATGAGCCATAAGAGAAAAAATAACAAATTGGACTTAATTAAAACTGTACTTCAAAGCACAACACTTAAGAAAGTGAATAGTGTTATAAAAAACCGATACAAGGGGCAGCTGGTTAGCTCAGGTGGTTATAGTGCAGGCTGTTAACACCAAGTTTTGCTGATTTGATTCCCACATGGGCCAGTGAGCTGCACCTCCACAACTAGATTGAAGACAAAACGACTTGTCTTGGAGCTGATGGGTCCTGGAAAAAACACAGTTCCCTCAATAAAGTTTTAAAAAAACAACATACAACTCAACACTAAAAAAACAAACAACCCAATTACAAAATGGGCAGAGGATATGAATAGACATTTCTCCAAAGAGGACATACAGATGGCCAATGGACATATGAAAAGATGTTCAACATCACTAATCATCAGAGAAATGCAAATAAAAACCACAATGAGATACCACCTCCCTCCAGTCAGAATGGCTATCATCAAGACATCAACAAACAACAAGTGTTGGAGAGGATGTGGAGAAAAGGGAACCCTCGTCCACTGTTGGTGGGATTGCAAATTGGTGCAGCCACTATGGAAAACAGTATAGAGGTTACTCAAAAAAATTAAAAATAGAACTATCTTATGACCCAGCAATTCCAAAGAAATCCAAAACACTAATTTGAAAAAATATATGCACCTCTATGTCTATAGCAGTGCTATTCAGAATTGCCAAGATATGGAAACAACTGAAATGCCCATCAATAGATGATTGGATAAAGAAATTGTGGTACATTTAGACAATGAAGTATTACTCTGCCATAACAAAGAATGAAATAGTACCATTTGCAACAACATGGTTGGACCTAGAGGATGTTATGCAAAGTGAAATAAGTCAGACCGAGAAAGACAAATACCATATGATCTCACTTAAATGTGGAATCTAAAGAACAGAATAAATAAGTAAACAAAACAGAAATAGATTCAGGGATATGAAAAACTGGTAGTTGCTAGATGGGAGGGGGTTAAGGGATTAGATGGGGGAGAAGGTGAAGAGATTAGAAAGTACAAATTGGTAGTCACAAAATAGTCATGGGAATGTGAAATACAGTGTGGGGAATATACTCAATAATGTAAAGATTATGTAGGGTGTCAGATGGGTACTGGACTTATTGGAGGGCTCACTCCATAGATTGTGCACATGCCTGACCACTGCTCTGTACACCTGAAGCTGATGTAGAATGATATTAAATATATATATATATATATATATATATATATATATATATATATATATATATACACACACAGGATGTCACCTTGCAGCTGCCCACTCGAATGCTCCCGCACACTGATTCTTTGAAGTTATAAGGGAGTGTCTTGGAATGCTAAGACCCTGCGGGAATAATCTCTGTAAAGCTTCCTTATCTGATGGTCTCGGAATGCTGAGTCCATCCATAGGGATCATACATATGTGTCAAACCACAACTTGTGTTTGATCACAAGGAGTTTCGGTGAAGCAGTTGCCAGACACATCGAATCAACAAACTGGGTTAAGATAAACAAATTTACTTCTTTGTGGCAGTTGAGAATAAAAGCTTTGCGCCCACCAGAATCCAGAATCGGGGCTCGGTCCACAGAGACTTGAGACCTCTGGCCCACAGAAACTCTATATTTGACTCTTGTATTTCTTAACCCTTCGCCACTCCTCCTCTAGCTCCCCAGCCCTTGTCACGCGGGACATGATAACAGGATGTAAAGTATACAGTGTAGGAAATATAATCAATGGTATTGTAATAGATATGTACTCTGGCAGCGGGATAGTAGACTTGGGGTTTATCACTTTGTGAGGGGTGTAAATGTCTAATCATTATGTTGTTTTGTACACCTGAAACTAATAAAAAGTAAAATTAAAAACACAATAAAATGAATAGTGGAACCAGAGATTAGGCAAAAATATTTCCACATTATACATCTGATAAAGGACTTATATTCAAAATATATACAGAATTCTTAGAACTCACAAATAAAATAACCATCAATTACTTTTGGGGGTCATGAAATTTTCTAAAAATTGGGTTGTAGTGATGGTGGCACAACTCTAAACACACTAAATGACATTGACTGTACACTTACTATGTAAATAAAACTGTTAAAATGAATTGATGTCCTCTACTACAAAATTCATAGGGTATAATTTAAAAAAAGACATTAAGTATAATGGCAAAATCATAAACTACCTAGGATTAAAAGTAAATGGAGCTATCCTGGACATACAAGGAAAAGTACCAACAAATCATGGAGTGAGAGTGTAAGAATTTGGATTAGGAGAGCATGATAATATAAACTGAACAAATTAAATTTTATGTTTTTCAACTACCATACTTTAATGCACACCTCTTATGTGATTCTAGTTACCATTCTACTAGTTCACCCATGATATTATTATAGCCATATAACATTAATTATATGTAAACATTTCATAATATGGAAATGTTTATAATGAGAAACTGATAAAATTAGATTACCCCTATTTTAGTTCCAGTTTTACTGAGATATAATTTACATAGATGAGACCTATTTCTTTTAAGACTTTTATTAAAATACAGCTAACATACAATATTATATTAGTTTCTGGTGTACATCATAGTTATTCAACAGCACCCACCTGCACTATACAGAGTTTAGTGCCACATCACTGTGCCACTATTACCACATTACTGATAATATTCCCTATGCTAAAGAAGTGATCACAGTGATAAGTCCAGCAACCACCTGAACTGTACCATGATATCACAGTATCATTAACTGTATTTATATGCTGTATATTACATCCCCAAGTCTTATTTCTTTTGTATCTGGTACTTTGAACCTCTTATTCTTCTTTATCTTCCCCCCTTTTTTAATTTTTCAATTAGAATTGACATTCAATATGATTTTATATTAGTTTCAGGTGTACAGCACAGTGGTTAGACATTTCTATAATTTAGAAAGTGATCCCCCTGACTAGTTCCCACCTGGCACTATACATAATTATTACCATATTATTGATTATATTCCTTATATAGTACTTTGCATCCCTGTGACTATTTTCTAACTACCAATTTGTATTTCTAAATCCCTCTACCTTTTTTATCCTGCCTCAACCCCTCTCCCTCTATCACCCCCATTGATCTAGTACCCATTTGACACCATCCATAGTTATTACAATAGTATTGACTATATTGCTAATGCTATACCATACATCCTCATGACTACTGTGTAACAACAAATTTGTACTTCTTGATCCCTTCCCCTTTTCACCTACCCTCAATCCTCCTCCTATGTGGCAACCACCAAAATGTTCTTTGTATCTATAAGTTTCTGTTTCACTTGTTTGTTCATTTGGTTCTTTATATTCCACTTAGAAGTAAAATCATGACATTTGTCTTTTGCTGTCTCACTTACTGCACTCAAGCACAGTACTCTCTAGGTCCATCCATGTTGTCACAGATGGCAAGATTTCACTCTTATTTTATGGCTGATTAATATTCTATTGTATATATGTACCACCTCTTCTTTATCCATTCAGGGATACCCAGGTTGCCTTCATATTTTTGCTTATGTAAATCATGCTGCAATGAACATATGGATGAGCATGTTCTCTCGAAGTAGCATTTTGGGTTTGTTTAAATAAATACCCAGAAGAGGGATTACTAGGTCCTTCTTTGTTTCCTGTTATAGTCTTTGTTTTAAAGTCTATTTTGTCTGGTATAAGTATTGCTACCCCAGTATTTTTGTTTCCTTTTTCATGAAATATCTTTTTCCACCCATTTACTTTCAGTCTGTGTGTGTCTTTTGATCTGAAGTGTGTCTCTTCTAGGCTGCATATGTAGGGGTCTTGTTTTCTTATCTGTTCAGCCCCCCATCTTTTATTTAGTTTTTTTATTTTTATTTATTTATTTATTTTTTAGCTGAGCCATCCTGTTACCTATTGGCAGCTTAGCGGCTGCTCAGCTCGGGCTGGCCTCGAACTGCTGTTGCTCAGAGCTCAAACAGCCCCCCATCTTTTAATTGGAGTATTTAATCCATTTACATTGAAAGTAATTGTTGATAAGTATGTAGTTATTGTCATTTTATTATTCATAGTTTTGACTTAAAATTTTTTTTTTCATCTTAAAGAAGTTCCTCTAAGATTCCTTGTAATACTTGTTTGGTGATAATGAACTCCTTTAGCTTTTCCTTATCAGGGAAGCTCTTTATCTATCCTTTGATTGTAAACGATAGCTTTGCTGGGTAGAGTAATCTTGGTTGTAGATCCTTGCTTTCCATCATGTTGAATATTTTGTGCCAGTCCCTTCTGGCCTGCAAAGTTTCTGTTGAGATATAAGCTGACAGTCTTACGGGAGCTCCCTTGTAGGTAACTAACAGCTTTTCTCTTGCTGCTTTTAAGATTCTCTCTTTGTCTTTAAACTTTGGACTTTTAATTACGATGTGTCTTGATGTGGGCCTTTTTGGGTTCATCTTATTTGAGATTCTCTGTTCTTCCTGGCCTTGTATTGGGTTGTCAAAAAAAATCATGATGCATGTTTGCAACAGATGACACTAGTTAATTTTTTGATGTACTAGAATCATTCACATCTATGTTATTGCTTTGTCATTTGACAGCTGACATTTCTAGCGTCATTAAAAAGAAATTGAGAGCTGGCTGAGTGGCGCGTTGGTTAAGAGCTGGCTTGGGATGCCAGAGGGCCCCGGTTCGGATCCCACATATGAGGGCCAGTGACACTGCCCTCTACAGCTAAGATGCTGAACAACAGCTCAACCTGGAGCTGGGATGCCATGAGTCACGGGTGATGGCATAGGCTACAGTCCCTGCTGCAGTGGGTTGCCATGGGCTACCGTGTGTAGCCAGCAGCCAACGTGAGCAGCCAGCAGCTGCCGTGAGCAGCCGTCCAGAAGCCGTTGACTGATCTGCCTCATCCAGGAAGAGTGCAATGATGGTGCCAACTTGGGCCAGTGAAGCAACGTCCTCCACAACTAGACTGAAGAACAAAAGGACAGCAACTTATCTGTTCCCTTTCCCCGATTCCTCAAAAGCTGTTCCCCTCCCCCAATTCCCCAATAAAAATCTTTAAAAAAAATTGAGTGATTTGATTGAGTTTTGAAGATTTTACAAAAAGTTGAAGATGGCAGACCAAACTGTGCATTTTTGCCATATTTTACTGTTTTACTTCCATAAAGGGAAGAACACATGTCAAGCTTATGAAAAGTTGCATAAAGTTTATGGTGACAATGCTCTACAAGAACGTCAGAGCCAGTGATGGTTCACGAAATTCTGTGCTGGTGATTTTGATCTCAACAACTCTCCTCGGTCAGGGAGGCCCACCAAGGTTGATGATGACAAAATAAAGGCATTGATCGAGTCAAACCCACATTACACAACACAACAGATTGCAGAAACATTGACATTCCATCATTCAAATGTTCACAACCACCTGAAGAAGCTGAGATATGTAAGCAAGCTCGATATTTAGGTTCCGCATGAACTCAAAGAAGTTCGTTTGACAGCACATATAAAAATCTGCAATATGCTCATTAAATGTGAGGAAAATGATCCTTTTTGTAAGCGACTGATAACTGGTGATGAGAAGTGGATTGTTTACAACAATGTGGTGTGCAAACAGTCTTGGTCCTGACATGATGATTTGCCTCAAACGACATCGAAAGCAGACATTCATCAGAGGAAGGTTATGCTCTCAGTGTGGTTGGATTTTAAAGGTGTCATGTTTTTTGAGATCCTACCAAGGAACCAAACAATCAGTTCGAATGTGTACTGTTGGCAATTGGACAGTTTGAATGAATTCATCATCCAGAAACGTCCATAGCTTGTTAATTGTAAAAGAGTTGTGTTCCATCACTCGAGACCACACCAAGTTTGATCACCCGTCAAAAATTATTGGAACTTGGATGGGATGTGTTGCCACACTCACCATACTTGCCTTACCTTGCGCCATCAGACTTGCACTTGTTTTGCTCTCTTCAAAACTACTTGCATGGTATAACGTTCAATTCAGATGAGGCTGTAAATCAGCACCTTGTTCAGTTTTTCACAAATAAAGACAGGTCCTTCTATGAATGAGGAATTATGAAGCTCACTGAAAGATGGCTGTCACATCCTGTGCGGCAAGGGCTGGGGAGCGCAAGAGGGGCGGCAAAAGGTTAAGAAATACAAGAGCCAAGTATTGAGTTCATGTGGGCCAGGGGGCTCAAGTCTCTCATGGACTGAGCCCCGATTCAGGTGGACGCAAAGCTTTTATTCTCTAAAGTTACAAGGCAATAAATTCCAATCTGTTAAATCTATGTACCTAGCAATTGCCTTCCGGAAGTTCCTGTGTGCTCCAGTATGTATTGTGCCTTCAAACACACACACACATACACACACACACACACACACACACACACACACACACACACACACGACCCCAGGAGTTGGACTCAGCATTTCAAGACCATCTGATAAGGAAGCTTTACCAAGATCATTCCCTTGGGTCTCAGCATTTCGAGACACTTCCTTATGACTTCATGGGATCAGCACGCAGGAGCAGTCAGCTCAGTCAGTTGCGAGGCTACAGATAGCAAAAGGTTATCGAACAAAACCTGCAGTATATCATTGATTGATCTTTGTTTGTTATATAAATAAATGACCTTTAAAATATATATACAAAATATGTCATAACTTTTCCAAAACCCAATATATCTATTTCCTTCACTACGTTAGGGAAGTTTTCTGTCATCATTTCTTCAAATAGATTTTCAATTCCTTGCTCTCTCTCCTCTCCTTCTAGTACTCCTATAATTCGAATGTTGGTACGCTTGAGGTTATCCCAGAGGCCCCTTAAACTCTCCTCAAATTTTTAAAATATTTTTTTCTTTTTACTTTTCTGATTGGGTGTTTTCTGCTACCTTATCATCTAAATCGCTGGTTTGATCCTCTACTTAATCTAATCTACTGTTGATTCCCATAATGTAGTCTTCATTTCCATTATTGTATTATTTACTTCTGACTGATTCTTAATTATATTTTTTATCTCCATTTTTATGTTTGCTATCTCTTTGTTGATGTTCTCTGAGATCATTGAACAGCTTTATAACCAGTGTTTGGAAGTCTGTGTCTAGTAGATTATTTGTCTGCATTTTGTTTAGTTCTTTTTCTGGAGTTTTGTTCAGCTCTTTTATTGGGACACGTTTCTTTGTTTCCCAATTTTGGTTGCCTCCCTGTGTTTGTTTGTATGTATTAGGTAGTGCTGCTATGTCTCCTGGTCTTAATAAAGGGGCCCTATGTAGTACGTGTGCTGTGGGGCTCAGTGGTGTGCTGTGGGGCTCTTCCTGGCCACTTGAGCATGCACTCCAGGTGTCTTCCTTGTGTGGGTTGTGTGTGCCCTCCTATTGTAGTTGAGCTTTGGTTGCTATTTGCACATCAGTGGGAGGGTTTGACCCTCAGGCTAATTGGTTGTGAGGACTGGCTTTGATTATAGTGGAGGATTTGTGGTGCAGGGGCTGACCTTACAGAGCAGGATCTGCCTCAGTGCTCAGGTGCCTACCCAATCTGCCCCTTGGGTGTGTCATCCTTGGAGGTGGCTGGGTGATGCTCTAGCTCATTTCAAAGCTGGCCACTAGAGGCTTCAGCCCTAGGGCCATTTGGGTGGGGACCCACTGCAGGTCAAGTTCAGCTGCAGCCTATTCCCCACCTGGGGCCATCCAGCAAGAGCCACAAAGAAATCCACAGAAAGCCACTGCCCATGCTGTGTTTGGAAGTGCCTGGAGAGGCTAAGTGAGAACCATGGCTGGCTGCTGCTAGTGCTGAACTTAGGGCTGCTCAGCCAGAGGTATGGGACATGCTCAAGCCAGATGCTGTTTGTCTGGGTTCTGTGAACCTTTGAGAGACCCTAGGAAACTACAACATGAGCTAAGGCAGGTGAGTTGTACAAAAAAGCCACTGGAAGTGACTTGGGTGTGCCTGAAAGTTGGGTGGGGTGAGGTCTTCACTCACCAAGGTATGGCAAACTAACAGCATTAGCCAGCTTGATGGGGACTCAGATATGGCTGCCACCTGCATCTGCACATTGGGAAGGCGGAGGGCTCAACAGAGAAACAATGGCCTCCACCAGATTCTCTATCCAAGAAAAAGTTGCATCTCCAGCCCCCATCCTGAAGCCAGACAACTCAATTCCCCCCTGTATGTCTCTGTCACCTCTCCAGCTGCTGCCCCAGTGCTAGAGCTCAGAGCCAGTGATTCTGTCAGTGGGTAGGTCCCTCTAAGAGGAGTGCCTGGGACTCCAACCACCCTCTGTCTCACTCACCCACAATCTTTGCTGGTTCTCACAGCCAGAAATTATGGGGACTTCTCTCCTCGGCACTGGAACCCTGAGCTGGGGAGGGGCTGGGACCTCTTGTTCCTCCAGGGGCACCTCCACTGCTGAGATATTCCTCCCAATTTTTAGTGGTCACACACGGTGTGGGACCAGCCCTTTCCATGTTTCTGCCTCCTACCAGTCTCAAGGTGGCTTCTTCTTCATGTCTTAGTTGTAGATTAGACATTGTCAGAGAGAGGCTCTCTCCCAGTCAGGGGTACCGTGCTTTTGGAAGTTGGAAGAAGATACGTGAAGCCACAGGAAGCAACATCTTTATTCAAAAGTGACGTGCTTCATACACTATCTCTCTAGGCACCACCAGCCTTGTACAAATGGCCGGGTTTTATACAGCATGAGAACAAAGGCGGCACATTGCCAAAAATGCTTACATAAGACACATAACATAAACATACTGTAAGGTGGATGGCGCCTGTGCTGCATTCCACCTGCATCCAGCAGGTCAATGCACTGCTGCCAGGCAGCCAGGTGAGGGAGACTGACCAACTCTTTTGGCCCTACAGACCTATTTTTAATAAACTTTATTTTGGGAAAATTTTAAATTTACACAAAAGTCAGAAGGTACTACAAAGTGTTCACATATACCTTCATTCAACTTTCCATCCTGTGAACATTATATATATAACCATGGTACATTTGTCAAATTGAGAAGTTAACATTGGTATAATACTCAACTAAATTACAGATTCTACTCAGGATTGCACAAGTTTTTCTGCTAGTATTATTTTTGTGTCCCAGTATTCAGCCAGCATATGATGTTGCATTTAAACATCATGCTCCTTGGCTTTCTCTGCTCTGTGACCATTCCTCAGTCTTTTCTCTTTTATAGGTCCTCAATTATTTTGAAGAGATGATAATCAGGTATTATGTATATTATCAATCTTTTGGGTTGGTCTAGGTTGTTCTCATTAATTAGAGTTATGCATTTTGGAAAACACACCTCAGGAATCAAGGCCCTTTCCTATCACATTATATTTAGGGGTACAGAATATAAAAACGACTTAATGTTGATGTCCTGGTAAAAGTAATGTTTGCCAAATTTCTCCACTGAAAATAGCAAAAGCAATTCTGACCAATAAGGACCATCATACAGGGCTCACATCAACAGATTTCAAGGCTTATAAATCTATAGTATTGGTAGTATTGGTGAAAGGATAAATATATAGATCAATAAAACATAATAGAGATTCCACAGAAAGAACTGCACAAATCAAATACACTCAACTGTTTGACAAAAGTAGAAAGGCTATTAAATGGAGAAAGAATAGACTTTCCAACAAATGATGCTGGAACACTTAGAGGTCCATAGCAAAAATAAGTAAAAAAGAATATCAACACATTTATCACACAAGTTGTATATCTAATAAAGGACTGGTATCTAGAGCGTAGGATTCTTAAGTCAATAGTAAGAAAACCCAATTTGAAAAATGAGCAAAGACCTTGGACACACATTCAATCAAAGATAAGCAGACAGCAAATAAGCATATGAAAAGATGATCAACATGATTTATTAGAGAATTACAAATTAACACTGCAATATAATAAAGATACCCTGCTACTAGAATTGCTGGGGTGTGTGTGTGTGTGTGTGTGTGTGTGTGTGTGTGTGTGTGTGTGTATGAAATGCTGGCAATAAGGTGGAGTAACAGGAACTCTTATTATTTGCCGCAGACAATGCAAAAAAGCACAGCCATAATAGAAGATAGGCAAATTCTTTAATGTGTGTTTATACAGATGACGCCAATGTTTACTCTGAATTTTTAAAATTTCTCTGGTTCAAGTAATGAACCACACCTTGGACATACTGCCGCAGAAAGGCATTATAATAATTCCCAAAGCCTGAAACCTTTGGAGAATGTTCCAATTTGGTGGAAAGATGTTCAAACTAATCAATGGCATCTAGGAATCTTACTAACATGGGGACGAGGTTTTGCTTGTATTTCTCCAGGCCCAGAAGAACGCCCTTTGTGGGTACCTGGTCGGTGTGTCTAACCTTACCATGAACAACAGCCCATCGAAAATCGACCTGACCAGCAGCCAAAAGAAGAAAAACAACCAGCGGAAAAGATAGGTGGCTGAGACTGTTCACGGGATCCAAACTCCAGCTCTTCCCTGGAGAGGAGACATTCTCCGCGGCTGCGGAAGGACTCTCTGCTTTAAATCCCATTAATTGGATAAAGACTTTGGTTGAAGGGTTTGCAGGTGCAATGGCAATTCTGTTTATTATTCTGTTTTGTTCAGTCCTCAAATGTGGACAAAAAGCCCTCTGAAGGGAAATGAATGAAAAATCCACTATGTCTGTGTTTCTCATGCTGCAAAACACAGAAAGGAGGAGATGTTGCCACGCAGCTATCCAACCGCCTGTCCCCCCCGCACTTAACCCTAAACTGACCCTTTTGAGGACACTGCTCATACACCTTGCGACTCCCTGTTTGGCCCCAAAAGATGACTGGTTAGCCAATGATGGGTAAGATTCCTCCAGAAGTGAACAACCTAAGACAGGCACAGTCGCATGGGGGCCATCAGGAGAAATCTCGGGACCGATGGAGGTGGGCATAGGTCCTCACCCGCCCCCAAAGAGACTGGAGCTACCCCAAAGCCCCCAAAGAGCTACCTCTGTAGCTACATTCCTTCCCATAACTGGCTTGGGAAGTGACCTGATGATGTGATAGTATCTGTCCTCAGCACAATAATCTTATCTTCCTGGGGTCATTTGCATATAGGGTGTGTGAAGACAGAGCATCTGTCTTATCACTGTGGGCAGACTCTCCGTAATAGCAGCTTGCAGGCATGGGTAATCTGGCTTGAGCAAGTTCTCAGAAATGAGACTCACAGACTGTGGAGAGAACAATGCTACTTCCGGGTACGTGGAGAAATAAAAGCTGCGTGTTGGCCCGATTGGGGGCTCTTAGTCCTCTGAGGCTGGAGACCCTTGGCCCCGCTTTCATTTAACTCTTGGCTCTTTTCTTTCTTAACCTTTCGCCGCCCCCTCTTGTTCTCTCATTGCCCTTGTTGTGCGGGACCTGACAATCAGAGACCAATATATATTTTTTTCTCTCTCACAAGAACAAATAGCCATCCTCATGAGGGTACATGCTAAATGATTCTATTTTTCTAATATTCTATAAATGACAAAATTACAGATATAAAGAGATCTGAGATGCCAAGAGTTAGGGTAGGGAAAAGGATGTGATTATGAAGGGTTACATGAGGGAGTTTGTGATAAAACATTCTGAAGTTTTACTGTATTGTTGGTATGCTAATCTACATGTGATGCTTCTTAAAACTATATATAAAAAACAAAAATGAGTGCATTTTAAAACTGGAGATCCAAATAAATCCTGTACTTAGCAGCACTGCAACAATTTTACTTTCCTCTATTTGATAATGAACTCTGATTATGTAAGGCTTTTACCTTTGGGAGTAGCTGGCTGAAGTGTATTTAGGAAATCACTGGAATATTTGTTTTTGTGATTCTAAACTTATTTCAAAATTGTTATAAAAACATATTTATATTAATTTTTTAAACCACTTCATGCTTCTTATAAACTTGGTTAAACACATCCAAATATACTGAGTTATACATATGAAATGAATATATCAGTTTACTTTTGAAGTGCTTCAAGTATTCTGAAATAACACTTAAACTTGGAACTAAAGAACACAAAATTATTTAATGAAACAGGCATAGAACACTCCTGCATTGTATATATTAAAATTTAATCCATGATGAAAGTAACTGCCACTATTTAAAATTTGTAAAATCAATGACAGGGTAACTAGAAATATGGCTGAGGGTATCCTGTCCCCAATTGCTTGTCAGGTGTACTATCTGTTTACACTTGTGACAGAATGCTTTCATTCAAGTCTTCTTTCCTTACCTGATATTTTGCTAAAGACCACCATATTGAATGTATTAAGTTATTTCTGTATGGATTTCTTGGCATATGAGGCGGCAACATATATTACCACAAACCATGCCATATTCACTGCCATATGAAAAGTATTTTTCTAGTGTGAACTGACATCTATTGAGGTCTTACTTTTGGGCAAAGGCTTTCCTACAATTAGAAATATTCATCTATTCATAATCTATGATAATCACATATGCCAGGGTCTAACCACTGAAGGCTTTCCTAGTCACATTCATAGGCTTTCTCTCGGCATACACTTTTTTGACAACTAATGAATGTCCTAAAATATTTTCACCAAGGCTGATATTATCTGAGTTGTTTAGTAATTTTTTGTGATATAAAATAGGAAGTCAGTAAAGGCGATACCACATTCTTTAAGTTATTTTTTATTGCATACTATTTTCCTGTGGGGCTACAACTGGCAACAGGCCTCCTCAAAGTGGCTACCTGTGAATTCTCTTATGTTTAACAAGGATTGACAAGTGGGCAAAACCTTTCCCGCAATCAGTACACCCATAGGGCCTCTCTCCTGTATGTTTTCTTTGATGGACATTGAGCCCTGACTTTGTAGTGAAGGTTTTCCCACATTCACTGCATTCATAGGGTTTCTCTCCTGTGTGAATTCTCTGATGGGTAATGAGATCATTCTTGCACAATGAGAACTTTCCACATTCAGTACATGCAAAGGAAGTCTTTCCTGAGTGAAATCTATGATGTTGTATGAGGCATATCTTCTTTCTAAAGTCTCTACCACATTCATTGCATTTGTACCGTTTCTCTCCAGTATGAGTTTGTTGATGTATACCTAGAGTACTCTTCATGGTGAAGCCCTTTCCACATTCATTGCATATATACAGTTTCTCTCCAGTATGAGTTTGCAGATGTGCAACAAGCATGCTTTTCCCAGTTAAGCCTTTGCCACATTCATTGCATATGTAGGGTTTATCTCCTGTATAAGTGCGCCGATGTACATTAAGATGACTCTTCTCTGTGAAGCCCTTCCCACATTCACTGCGCATATACGATTTCTCCCCTGTATGAGTCCGTTGATGTCCAATCAAGCGGATCTTTGCTGGAAAGCCTTTTCCACACTCACCACATATGTAGGGCTTCTCTCCTGTATGACTTCGTTGATGTACAATCAGACGACTCTTCACAGTGAAGCCTTTCCCATATTCATTGCATATATATGGTTTCTCTGGAGTATGAGTTCGTTGATGTACAATGAAATCACTCTTCATGGTGAAAACTTTTCCACATACACTACAGACATAGGGTTTCTCTCCTGAATGTATTCACTGATATCTGATGAGAGGGCTCTTCAAGGTAAAGCCTTTCCCACATTCATTGCATATAAAGGGTTTCTTACCAGTATAAGTTCGACAATGTGTAATAAGACGCCACTTCTCAATGAAGCCTTTTCCACATTCACTGCACACGTAAGGCTTCTCACCTGTATGAGTTTTCTGATTTGTAGTGAGACCAAACTTTGTCTTTGGTATGGAAAGGAGAAGGCCTTTCCGCATAGACTGCATACATGATGTTTCTCTCCTATATGAGTTTGCTGATGATAAATGAGCTGACACTTCTTTTTTTTTTAAAGATTTTTTAAATTTTATTGGTGAATTCGGGGGATGGGAACAGTGTTGGGGAATTGGGGGAAGGGGAACAGACAAGTTGCTGTCTTTTTGTTCTTCAGTCTAGTTGTGGAGGACGTTGCTTCACTGATCCAAGTTGGCACCATCATTGCGCTCTTCCCGGGCGAGGCAGATCAGTCGCCGGCTTCTGGACGGCCGCTCACTGCCGCTGCTGGCCGCTCACGCTGGCTGCTGGCTACACACAGTAGCCCATGGCAACCCACTGCCACGGGGGCTGCAGCCTACGCCATCACCTGCGACTCATGGCAGCCCAGCTCCAGGTTGAGCTGTTGTTCAGCATCTTAGCTGTGGAGGGCAGTGTCACTGTCCCTCATATGTGGGATCCGAACTGGCGCCCTCTGACGTCCCAAGCCAGTTCTTAACCATCGCGCCACTCGGCTGGCCCGAGCTGACACTTCTTGATGAACGATTTCCCGCATTCATTACACATATAAGGTTTCTCTCCCATATGAGTTTTCTGATGTATCTTGAACTGTGATTTCTTGAGGAAGGTTTTGTCACATTCAGTGCATTCGTACTGTTTCATTCCTGCATGAATTCTCTGATGTTCAGTGAGCTTAGATTTTCTGGAGAAGGCTTTCCCACACAGATTGCATACATGAGGTTTCTCTCTAGTATGAACTCTTTGATGATCAATGAGCTGAGACATCTTGATGAAGCCTTTCCCACATTCATTGCATATGTGAGCTTTCTCTATGTTGTGAGTTCTCTGTTGCTTAATGACCTGGGATTTATCCCAGGGTTTTGCAGTGACAGGAAATTTAATTACAGTATAAAATTGTTCATGGCTAGCATGCAGAAAGGATGTTGCATCTCCATTCAAATCAGCATAGTTCTTTAAGTTACAACTTCTGTTCTGGTTTTCAAAACTGCAATTTTATTTTAGAGGTTTTTCATGTAAGTCAAACATATAATGATTTTGCTTTAATGGGAAATGACCGTTCCTCTGATCAACAATATTGACTAACATATTATGTTCATAGCATTGTTCCACACTCTTCTGAATGCTTCAGCTTTGCAAGTGACACTGCAGAAGATCATTAAGTTTTGTGATTTCTAGGAAAGAAGAGAACAGTGAATCATTCTGTAATCTCTTATAACCTTTGTTTGGAATAAAACTGTTTTATGAAATGCCTTCATGTGAAGTAACTATTTAGGGACAATCCTAATGTCATATAACAAGAAATATATTTGGTTTTCACCGATAGTTCATGACACAGAGCTCCTAAACTCCCTTGTGATTACCTAAGCAATAGAAGTCTCTTTTGTTATTCATAACAAGCCCTTTAAATCACACTTGAGTTTATGCTAATGAGGTGACTTAGCACAGGGTTCCTGCATGACGTCAGGATGTGGCTGGTCACCAGAAAGATCAAGTGATTAGAAGGTTGGACTTTCAGCAATGGAGATGCAAAAGGAGGACACGAAAACCAGGATATATTTAAAGAGAGGACAAGGTTTACTGGAGGAGCTCGATGGGAGCAGTGGTAAGAGGTTAATAAAGGTGAGGACTCAAGAATTACCCCAGAAATTATGTGACTTGAGGCACTGAATAGGTAGAATGCCTCTTAATAAAATGAGAAATATTACTGAAGTGCAGAATGAGGGGAAAATCTAGTGTGCATTGTGAAACATAAAGTTTACAATGATTGTTACATATCCAACTACAAATATGAAGAAATTGGCTGAATATATAAATCTTAAAAAAGGTCTTATCTGAAAATAGCAGTGTGGATCCCATCAACATATACAAATTATTCAAAAAAAGAGTACA
Source organism: Hipposideros larvatus (assembly GCA_031876335.1). NCBI lineage: Eukaryota > Metazoa > Chordata > Mammalia > Chiroptera > Hipposideridae > Hipposideros > Hipposideros larvatus. The sequence continues at coordinate 30,274,405 of CM063099.1, forward strand.
GAAAGAGACTGTGTTTGGAAATGTAGAATAAAAGGTGAATGCACAGGGCCAAGGCTTTGGTCATTTCAACATGTACAGTTTTGGAATTCAACAAGTCCACCAAAGAGAAGAAAACACAGAGTATTATGGCCTGGTGTGTAGAACAAATACAATGGTGAGTAAGAATGTGAATCCTCAGCATCTGATTTCAAGACAATTGTGACAGACTATTGAGGGTTATCATATTCCAAAAACTAGCCACTCTTCTTCATTCTGCAGACCACCACTAACCTAACTCTCCCAAAGAACTAATGTCAAATTTAGACAAAAGCTTCTGTCATCAAGACTCCAACTATTGGTCTAGATGGAGCATACTCTCCAATGTTCCTACATAAAGAGGAAGCAGTAAAGTGTTAACTCAGCAGGCTTGGGTCACACTATCCCTGCACATTCCAAGAAAAAGACTTGTTTTGACTGATTACTGGAAGATAACATCTGAGTCCCTGGAATATCCTGCCTGAGAAGAGTGTCTTTTTATGCCTGAGGTCGTAGGCCATATCGGATAGTTTATGCTAACCATGTGATTTATGGTGGATGCCTGTATTTGTATGTATGAGGCTTTGGACAACACTGTAACCTTTTGACTCTGAGGTACTAGAGAGAGCAGGCTAGGCCAGCTTCCCTGATTGGTAATATCTCACACATTGTCAAACATCGTTGCTGAGAAAATTCAGCACTGCTCATGTGGCTCCACAGGAAAAGAGAAACTAGAAACTTATCTAGTTTCTCCTGGGTTGTTTCCTATGCACTTTTTATCTTTGATGATTTTAATCTGTATTGTTTTACAGTTACAAATTGTAACCATGGGTAAAACAAGTAGACTGCCCTCCCTGAAAATGTCTAACCTCTATGTCATAGGCAAAGTGATCCATGTGAAAAATTAGTTATATAATATCACTCCTTATTCAAAACTCCCTACTGGTCTCTCAACTCATTTAGGATGAAATCACGGTCTTGACTGCCCTTATTAGGCAATGTGTGACCTATGTCTCACCACCTTCAGTTAACACCCCATCATCCTTATGTCCAGTTATTTTTTCCTCTTGCTCATTACACTCTATTCATACAAGCTTCCTAGAAGGTCCTCAAGCACATTCTAGATTCAGGTCTTTGAACACCCATTGTCTCACATTTGGAAAACTCCAGGGAGCTTTTTTACATCCCTCTTCCATGTGCTCAAAGGCACCTTATCAAAGAGCCATTCCGAATACTCCTAAAAGGGCAGTTCCAGGATGCAACACCCACTCTTCCATCCACTGCTTTAATTTTCCTTACAGCAATTTTTATCCTAAGATGTATGTTTATTATTGATTATATAGTGCTTCCACTGAGAAAGAAAAGAATGTGAAGAGTAGGAACAAGGTCTATTTTTTCTATCTTTTTTGTACTGCTGTTAGCTTAAAAAATATTAGACTATCAGACTACAAGTTTTAGGGCTGTCGGATGGCTCCGTTGGTTAGAGTGCGTACTCTGAACAACAAGATTGCCCGTTCGACTCCCACATGAGATGGTGGGCTGTGCCCCACTGCAACTAGATTGAAAACAGTAACTGACCTTGGAGCTGAGCTGCACCCTCCACAACTAAGATTGAAGGACAACAACTTGACTTGGAGCTGATGGGTCCTGGAAATAACATATTGTTCCCCAATAAAGTTAAAAAAAAATACAAGTTTTTTTTTTTTTTTTTGTTTTTTTTTTTTTAGCTGAGCCATCCTGCTGCCTGTTAGCAGCTCAGCGGCTGCTCAGCTCGGGCTGGACTCGAACCGCTGTTGCTCAGAGCTCAAACTCTTGAGCGAGCTCTTAACCAACTGAGCCACTCGGCCGGCCTCTGTATTTTTTTTAAATTGGGGAATCGGGGAAGGGGACCAGCCAAGTCATTGTTCTTCAATCTTAGTTGTGGAGGGTGCCAGTCGCCATCTGGTTGCCCATCGGCAGTTCATGGCCTCTAAGCTCAAGGGGCTGTGTTCAATCTTAGTTGTGGGTAGGCATAGTCACCATCCCATGCGGGAGTCAAACCCAGCAGTCTTGTTGTTAAGAGCGCATGCTCTATCCACTGAGCTATCTGGGCGGCAGCTCAGTTCAATGTGCTGAATTCAGTCTTAGTTGCAGGTGGACATAGCCCACCATGGAACAGGCAGTCTTGTTGTTAGGAGTATGTGCTCTCACCAGCTGAGACATCCTGCCACCTGTTGGCAGCTCAGCTCAGGTGCAGCATCACTGGCCCATGTGGGAATCAAACTGGTGGCCCTGTTGCTCAGAGCTCTCACTCTTAAGCTAACTCTTAATTAACAGCCACTCAGCTGGCCCCAAGAATACAAGTTTTAAAGAAATAAAGTGGTCATGTCAATTGCAAGAGACAACCACATGTATAGAACATATTAAAGAATGTTTAGGGAGAAGACAGAAACTCTTTATAATCAAGATGATATCATATCATGGCAATCACTTAAAGAGGCACTGCAATCTCACATGGCAGGAAACCTGGTTACCTGGGACTATGTGTCATATAAAAAATATGATGGGAAAGTAATCGATTCAAAATATTTCTATCTTCTAGCAATAAGTAATGTGAAAATGTAATCAAGAAAACAATTTCATTTACTGCATAATACAAAAAAATACCATATTTAGGAATAAATTTAAGAAAGGAACTACGAAACTTTTATTCTGGAACTTACAAAACGTTGTTGGGAAAAATTAGAAAGAAAAACACCCAATGGGCATAAATCCAAATTTTAATATGGTGAAATGAAATTACTGAGATACAGAGTCAGTGTAATTCCTATCAAAATCCTACTTGGCTTTTTTTTTTTTTTTCAGAAATTAACAAGCTGATTCTAAAATTCAAATGGAAATTAAAGGATCCAGGATTCAAAACAGTCTTGAAAGAAAAGAACAGTTAGAGGATTCACTTTCCAATTTTAAAAATTACTACAAAACTGCAGGAATCAAGGCTATGATGAGAATGTGTACATATAAAATGTTCCAAAATTGATTGTGGTGATGGTTGCATAGCTATAAGAATATACTAAAACCACTGAATTATATACTTTAAATGGGTAAATTATATGGTATGTGAATTCAATCTAAATAAAACCCTTCAAAATATGATGTGAAAACAAAAGCTTTAGGAAAATACATGAGATGATAACATCTAAGAAGAAAGAAAAATCTGAATTAGGAAAACTAGGAAGAAAGTCATCTGAAGCAGACATAAGTTATGACCTAGTTTGGACTAGAAATCATGTGGCTTGTAAAAAACATCTCCCACACACACACACACACACACACACATTAGCAAGCATTTATTTGAGAGTTAACATGAAATCTTACAAAATTTATATAAACACAAATCCACATTGAGTCATAACACAGCAAAAGAGAAAGTAAAAACAATGAAAACTAATTGGAGGCTATACAAGTCGGACACAGTTGTGTTTTTTACACTAGAAAGTCTTTTACAGAATAATCAAAAAAGATCTTTTCTTGTTCATCAAATGAAACAGTCGAGACATTTAAGAGGAGAGCTCAGCATGTAGGAAACATTCCAGGTGATACCAGGATGGATAAAATTTAAAATGTGTAGTGCTAAAATGTCACGTGCTGCGTGGCAAGGGCAGTGGGAAACGAGAGAGGCGACACAGAGTTAAACAGCACAAGAGACAGAGATAAGGCTAAAGCGGGACCAGGGGGCATCAGCCTATGGACTGAGCCCCAAATCGGGTCGTCGCATGGCTTTTATTGAGAAAATTTCAAGGAAGTGAAACTGCATTACTCAAAGACCCGAGTGTCACGTGCCTTAAGGCTGTTTTCCATTAACCAGCTCTCATTGTATTCCAACATGTACAATGCCTTCATACATCCTGCACAACCCCCAGGACAGCGTTACTCTACCACATCCTATATAATTAAGGGAGATGACCGATATCATTCCACCGGTCTTGGCATTCCAAGACATTTCCTCAGGACCTTTTGGGTCAGGGGTTAGTGCGGGGGTGGGGGGGGGGGGTGGGGGGGGTGGTCGTGGACGTAGCTGTAAGGCAACACTAAAAGAGAATCTCAGTTTAAAAAAGGATGGAGGGAAGGTGATTCCTGCTGTCATACACAAAATGGGAACTCATAGGCCAGCTGCCATGAAGATGAGTAAAACAGGAAGGAAGGAAGCTAGCTTACATTAGACAATATTCAGGGAGAAGTCAATTTGCAAGTCCATTTCAGAGAACAGAAAGAGGTTAACTCATGGGAATGCGGGAAACTTTTAAGAGTTATGAGAACTGAGTACAGCAAACCTTGCAGGAAGGGGAGCCAAAGAAAGACACAAATGCCCCTTGAAAACCAGGTTATCATGAGGACACATCCAAGTTGGGGTTGGATGATTTGGAGGAAAATCACTATTTCTTAACAGGGCAGGAAGGCCCAGTGGTAAGAAAAAAAAGTGATGAATTCAAAGTTCTCTTTCCAGAGAAGCCTGGGAAGTGGAATTTCATAGCAAGAAAGATGGCAACCTAGGCAGAGACACTGTGAGTAAAATATATATACAGGTAACAAAAAATGAATAGAAGTCACGTTTGACTTCTGCAATTACAAGAGGTGATCAAAGTGGTTACCTTTAAGCATCCAGACACTTCTGATTATGGAAAACTACTGCTTAAGCAACATTGACCAAAGTGTCCACTTGAATACATTTTTTGCACCCCTGGTATATTTTATCTTCAGCCCCAGTTGGTGTCACAAGAGCTCCCAGAACTCTTGAAATTTCCTAAACGACAGAGGCAAGAGGGGCATCTTGTGTTATTCATAACAAGTCTAATGAGGTGACACTTGGTGGGCCCCCAGGTAGCTTCTGAATGGAGACTGGTTTCCAAGAAAAGCAACCTTGTGATTAGAGGGTTAGAATTCTCAGCTCCAACCCAGCCCTCCAGTGAGGGGAGAGGGCTAGAGACAGAGTTATCCAAAAATGACCGCTGATTTAATCAACCACATCTACAGAATGGAGCCTTCATAAAAAACTTGGAGAGCTTGCAGGTTGGTAAACACACATAAGTGCTGAGAAAGTGGCTTGCCTGGAGTGGGCATAAAAGGTCCTTGCCCTTTTCTGTCACGTCTCACGTGGCAAGGGTAGTGGAGCATGAGAGGGGCGGTGAAGGGTTAAAGAAAACACAAGAGCCAAAGATAAGGTTAAGGTGGGGCCACAGGGCTGCAGCCTCTCTATGACCGAGCCCCAAATCGGGCCAACGCGTAGCTTTTATTGAGAGATTTTTCAAATAAGTGAACTGGTTTATTCTAAAGTCTATGTGCTGTTTTCCATTAACCTACCCCATTGTATTCCAACATGTGCTGTGCCTTCATACTCACACACACAACCTTCAGGATGGCGTCACTGTACTGCAACCATAAAGATAAGGGAGATGGCCGATACGATTCCATCGGGTCTCGGCATTCCAAACACCCCCTTGAGGAAGCTTTACCAATATCATTCCACCGGGTCTCAGCATTCTGAGACACTTCCTCGTGACCTCATTAGGTCAGGGGTTGGTCAAGGGCATAGGGGGGCGGTCAAGGATATAGCTGTAAGGCAACATCTCCCCCTTTCTGTTTTTTGCAGAAGAAGAAACATAGACCTTGCAGTTTCTTTATTTATTGCCCACCAGACGGCTAGTTGTCTACATCTGAGGACTAAATAAAACAAAAACAAAATGATTAATAGAAGTGCAACAGCACCTGCAAAGCCTCCACCGAGACTTTACCCAAGTAAGGGGATTTAGAGTAGAGAGTCCTTACACAGCTGCGGAAAGGGTGTCCTCTCCTGGGAGGAGCTGAAGATTAGCAGAAGACATCTGATCCACTTCTTGCTGCAACTGCAGGATATCTACAGTAAGGTTGGGCATATGTCCCAAGAGATGAGCTCATACCTCCGACCAAAGAGTACATGTCTAATTGTCAGAAAAAGAAGTTACACAGTAGGTAGAAATATTCCAGTCACATTTAAGGGTGATCATGGTACAAGACTTTTTAACTGGTCTCCAAGAAAAACAACAATATTTTCTAAATCAGCCAAGTCGTACGCTGATTTCCTGATCAATTCTTATCTGCTGATTCCAATTTTGCTTGCATTTTTATGACATTGTTGTACAAATTGGGTAGTCTGCACCGTCTGGTGAAGAGCTACTCTGGAGACAGCAGCAACAGTGGTTATAGCTATTATTCCCATAATGGCTTCTATTAGAAGACCAATAAATCTTTTAGTTTTATCTAAAATCTTATGAAGGAGTTGCAAAACAATATGAACAGTTGGAAATCCTTCCCACACCCTAGAGGCTTGGACAGGGAGCCATAATCCCTGTGTCCATCTTTATATCATAATCTGGTCATGGGAGGTTCTGGGGGTCGAGTATCCTCTACCATGGGCCAATTAGGAGGCCAATCACATCTCGTGACCTTTGGCCATATCAGCTTCCTTTTCTTTGGCATGTCACTCATGATACGGTTTGACACACCGGCCAGGTATCCACAAAGGACGTTCTTCAGAACCTGGAGAAATACAAGCGAAGCCTCATTCCCATGTCAAAAAAGTCCCTAAATGCCATTGATCAGTCTGAAAATCTTTCCACCAAATGGGCACATTTTCCAATGGCCTTGGGCTATTATTGAAATGTCTTTCAGCTACAGTCTGTCCAAGGTGTGGTTCTGTGCTTGAACCAGATGAATTAAAAAAATTTAAAGTAAACATAGCTTTCGCCAGTTGCACCTATGGAGTTTCTCTTATGTCTCCCCATTTCTGTTTTTGCAACTGTTTCTTTAAGGTTGAATTAGCACGCTCAACAATGGCTTAACCTTGTGGGATGTAAGGGATGCCTATGGTATGAGTAATACGCCAAGTGGTGCAATGCTTGCAAAGTTAGAACTGGTGTAAGCAGGTCCATTGTCTGTTTTAATGTTCTTAGGAAGGCCCATAATAGTAATAGATTATAAGTAGAAATAAACGAGTATTTTTCAAAGGAGGGGACGTGAGTAATGTCCATTTGCCAGATATCAATAGGAATGAGACCTCGAGGATTTACTCCTTCAGGGTGTTAAGGATCTGACAGGTTGGACAGGTTCGAACACTGTGTCTGGCCTGTTTGTTAGTGATAGTAAACTGTGAGCGGAGGCCTCCAGCATTAGTATGAGTTAATAAGTGAAAATGTGTTGCCTCAGCAACCTGAACACTCCCTAACAAGGCATCTGCAATAGCATTACCGTGCATCATTGGACCCGATAGGGTAGTGTGGGCGTGGCTATGGGTGATGAAAAATAGATTTTGGCGGTTTTTTATAACCTGCAAGAGTTAACTAAATAAAATTCGAAGAGATTGATTTGAATTGTATGATAGAGACGCCATCTCAATGTTCTGTACTGTATGAACTACATAAGCTGAATCAGAAACAATATTCAAAGGGTCAGAAAAATTTTGTAAGGCGGTTAGGACAGCCACAAGTTCAGCTCTTTGTGCAGACATGCAATTAGTTTGTACAAGCTGATGCCCTTTTTCACTGATGATCACTGCCTTGCCATTGTTAACCCGTCAATAAAAACTGTAATACCCCGAGGAATGGGCTCCTGCTGGAGCTTTTTGGGCAGAATCCAATTAGTTTTTATAAAAACTGAAACAATTTATTTTTAGGATAATGGTTATCAATAATTCCATAGAAATCACTAATAGCAACCTGCCAAGACTCAGCATGAATATTCAAGTGAGAAATCTGTTGTTTGTTAAAGGGAACAACTATTTGATCAGGCTCCCTTCCATTGAGATGGAGAACTCGGGTATGAGCTCTCGCTATGAGTTTAGAAATTAATTCTACATAGGTGGAAAGAGATTTAACAAAATTATTAGGTAGAAAAAGCCACTCAACCAGATCATCTTGTTGTATAATAACTGCTATAGGTAAATGTGGTGTAGAGAAAATTAAAACTTGTAAAGGTTGAGAGGAACCTACACTCTATATTTGAGCTTTTTGTATTTTTTGCTCAACAAATTCTAATTCCTGATTAGCTTGAGGGGTTAATTTGCGATAGCTATCGAGCTGCAAAGGTCCTCGTAAAAGGTCAAACAAATTACTGAGTGCATAGGTAGGGATACCTAGAGTAGGATGTAGCCAATGAATATTTCCTAATAATTTTTGTAAGTCATTTAAAGTAGAAACCTGGTCTCTTCTGATTTGAACTTTTTGAGGTCTGATAAATTTTCTGTCCACAACAGCACCCAAATACTGCACCAGTGTGGTTGTTTGAATTTTATTTGGAGCAATACAAAGTCCTGCTAGATCAAGCTGCTTTTCAAGTAATTTAACACATGCAGCCAGCTGTTCCATTGAGGATGCAGCACAGAGAATGTCATCCATATAATGAATGATATAACAATCAGGAAACTCAGTTCTTAATGGTATGAGATCGAGCTACAAAAAGCTGACAAATGGTTAGACTATTAAGCATTCCCTGTGGAAGTACTTTCCACTGATATCTCCTCAGAGGTTCTTTATTGTTAGTTGAGGGAATTGAAAATGCAAATCGAGGGCAATCTTGAGGATGTAAAGGGATTGTATAAAAACAATCCTGTAAATCAATAACTATTAAATACCAATTTTTTGGAATTATAGAAGGTTGTGGGAGTCCAGGCTGTAATGAACCCATGGGCTCAATAACAGCATTAACAGCTCTGAGATCTGTGAGCATTTGCCATTTTTCTGATTTTTTAAAATGACAAATACTGGAGAATTCCAGGGACTAGTAGAAGGTTCTATATAATCTTGTTCTAATTGAATCTGTACTAATTCTGTTAAGGCCCCTAATTTTTCCTGAGAGAGGGGCCACTGTTCTATCCAGAGAGGTTTACTATTAGTCCATGTAAGAGGTACAGAAGCCCGTAGCTCTGCAACAGTGGCCCCTGTTAAAAAGGCTTCTGATAGTCTCTGACTTATAACTTAGTCCTTTTTTTCCCTGCTGGAGCAAGGGCTGAATAGGCTGAGTAATTAATTCCATGATTAAATTTACCTAACCCTTTTTCTGGCTGAAATCCCATTTGACTAATCACCTTTTGACTTTGTGGGCTAGACACCCCGGTGGTGGTGGTGGGGGGGGGGGATCCAAATTTCTGCCTCCCATTGTGTAAGTAAATCTCAATCCCCTAAATTGACTGGAATGTCAGCAACATAAGGCTGTAAAAATCCTTGTTGACCTTCCGGCTCAAGGCAAGGAAGAATGCAAACACTTTGGCATAAGCCTGAAGCTCTACCTACTCCCACAAAGTGTCAGGCTCCTGAAGCTTCCAGCCTTTTGGCCATTCTTGAGAACTGATTATAGAAACATCAGCTCCAGTGTCTAAAAGACCTTTAAATTTCTTGCCTTGGATTTCAATTTGACAAACAGGACGAATTCCTGAGAGTTTTCCTGCCAGAAAAATACCTGCCTTTCCTGTACTTCCAAAACTTTCAGTTCCCCTATTTTGCGTCCCCTGTTTTCCTGGGAGGGTATATGGGAGCAGGAGTTATTGCACTCCCCGTTCTCCCTTTTTTTTAGACCAGGGGACTGAGGAAGACATTATAATTTGAATCTCTCCTTCATAATCAGAATCAATTATACCTGTATGAACAGTGACTCTCTTGGAAGTTAAGCTAGAGCGACTAAGGAGAAGTCCAACAGTATTTGGGGGAATTGGCCCAAAAATTCCTGTAGCTATGTGGAGAGGTGATTCTCCTGGGGGCAGTAATATATCTTGAGCCGAAGAGACATCTACTGCAGCATTCCCTTCCATAGCTGGGCTTAATTGTTGTACTGAAAGTCTGGGGGAGGCACTGCCTGATAATTTTGAGGCATAGCCTGGGTCACGTATGCCCCGGTTGTTGTCAGGGCCTGGGGCCAGCCCCGCTTCTCATTTCCCTGAAGTAGAGTTCCACCCTTATGAAAAACTGATCTACATTTAGATGCGCAGTGATTTTCTTTTTGGCACCTAGGACATAACCCAGGTTGTTTAGGTCCTATAGGAGCACAAGTATTAGGCGGGCGGAAGCTATTTCTGTGTTTCTTTCGGCACTCCCTCTGGGTATGACCAGATTTTTCACAATTGTAGCAAGTGCCAGGAAACTTGTTTTTTCCCCACTGTTAATCCTGTAATAGCCTGAGCCAGCATGGTGGCTTTAAATTGTTCTGTTCCTACTCCTTCACATAAACGAAGATATCCCATGGCATCTGTTTTTCCTTTTTGAGCTCCTATTGCCTTTTTACAATCCTCATTAGCATTATCATAAGCCATAATTTGTAAAATTATCTCAGCCGCTTGAGAATTGGTGACCTGTTTATTTATAGCATCTTGTAAGTGGGCAATAAATTCAGAGTAAGGTTTCTGAGGACCTTGTAAAATTTTCTGAAAAGAGGATGGGGCTTTACCTTCCACCTCTATCTTTTCCCATGCCATCAAACAAATTTGTTTGAGCTGAGCAATAGCCTAATCCTCCATTCCTAATTTGTCTTGGGCATATGTCCTATCACCATTTCCTAATAACTGATCTTTAGTTATATCAATATTATGAGTCTGATTATGTGTGTCCTGAATTTCTGCACCATCAATCCACCATGTTTTAAATTGCAAAAATTGTGATGATGAGAGGCACGTTTTAGCCATAGCATTCCAATCTACCAGTATTATCCGATTTCCATCAGCAATGCCTCTAATAAGGCCAACAGTATAAAGTGATATCAGACCGAATTGAATTACTGCTTGTTTGAATTCCTTAAGTAATTTGAAAGAAAAGGGCTCATATCTAACTTCATGGATTCCATTAGGGTGGTCTGCATTAGGCTAGGTGATAAACTCCTGAATGACAACAGGGAAAGTCAAAGCGTCCAAATCTCCTTCTAACCTAGCCTGTCGTATGCCTAGCTCCACTGCACACAGCGGTATGTGAGGGCCTCTGGCAGGTGGGAGAGGTGCTTGGGCAGCAGAGAGAAAAGGATTATTGCTTTTGGTGGTTTTCTGAGAGGTTTCCATTCCTGCACTATAAACTGGCGGCAGAGGCGGAAACTGATGTAAAGGAGTAGGGGATGAATTGTAGTTTTCCAATTCGTCCCCCAAAGGTGGATATAGCGATTTTGGGACAACTGTGGGCTCTTCTATAGAATCTTTCTCCCTTTCCTCTGGAGTTTCCTCTCGGTTTTCATTTTCCTCAGAATTTTCTTTTTGGTTTCTACAACCCTGATCATTATCTTCCCCTTCATCTTCCATGTCAATTTGCAAAGGTTCTAAAACTGACCAGACCAATCACCACGTATCCCCAGTTGTGGCTGGTAGTGAAACTCCCTGACGCTCTACCTCACTAAGGTCTCTGCCTATTGCGTCCCATGGTTCCAAATGTACCATTCCTAAATCAGGAAACCAAGCACAATGAGTCTCAATGATCTTTAGAAGTTCCTCCAATTTCTTTTCTGATATTTTTAATCCCTCCTTTCTTAAGGAGTTGTTTGAGTAGACAAATATAAGGTCTATAACGGCTCTCAGCATTCCCCATGTTAGTAGAGAGAAAGAAAGGAAAAGTTTCACTTAAAGTTCACTAAGATACCCATCTGGCCGCATCCCTCACGGGACTTTAAGGTCCGTCTTGGCTATGGTGCACCCATATAAACCCCGGGTCTAGTTGACGCAGCTAAGCGCCAAGTCACCATTTTGCCTTACAACGCAACCACGGAATCACAGATTGTAGGCCAAACAAGTTCCGTAGCCGATGCCGTGGAACTACAGTCAATCACTCACACATTCATACTCTTTCACACAAAAGTTAAGTTAATTCCCCTTTTACCTTGGTTAAATTCTCTGGGGTCTTCCCTACCTTGTAGTTGTCGCACGACACCTCCTGGGCCCTTTGCCATGGAACCTTCTTTCATAGACTCGGAGTCTTCCTTCCCTCTTTGTGCCTCCACATTGGGCGCCAGATGTCACGTCCTGCGTGGCAAGGGCAGTGGAGAACAAGAAAGACGGCAAAGGGTTAAAAAAACACAAGAGTCAAGTATAGTGTTAAAGCCGGGCCAGGGGGCTGCAGCCTCTCTAGGACTGAGCCCCGAAACGGGCCAATATGTAGCTTTTATTGAGAGATTTTTCAAATAAGTGAAACTGGTTTATTCTAAAGTCCGTGTGCTATGTGCCTTATGGCTGTTTTCCATTGTATTCCAACACGTGCTGTGCCTTCATACTCTCACACACAACCCCCAGGATGGTGTCACTGTACCATGACCATAAAGATAAGGAAGATGACTGATATCATTCCATTGGGTCTTGGCATTCTGAAACACCCCCTTGAGGAAGCTTTACCAACATCATTCCACTGGGTGTCAGCATTCTGAGACACTTCTTCATGACCTCATTATGTCAGGGGTTGGTGTGTGTGTGTTGGGGGGCAGTCAAGGATGTAGCTCTAAGGCAACACTTTCTCTCATACCTTGCACTATGCATCTCCTCCATTTGGCTGTTCCCAAGTTGTATCATTTAAAATAAAACAGTAAATGTAAGTAAAGTGTTCCTGAGTTACGTCAGCTAATGCAGTAAATTATTCAACCCAAGGAAGGGATTGTAGGAACCCCAAATTTATAGCCATGTCAGAAGTATGGGTATCCTGGGCACATGAAGTGGGGGCGGTCTTGCAGGATTGAGCCCCTAAACTCATGAAGTATGACCGTAACTCTAGGTAGTACCAAAATTGAATGAAATTGTAGACACTCAGTTGGTGTCTGAAGAGTTGGTGAACTGGTTGAAAAACCCACACATCTGGTGTCAGAAGTATGGGGAGTAGAAACAGATCATAGTAATGCCTATCATGTAACTTATCATGATTCTCACATGATGGCTGTCAGATATTAGAGGTACACTGACAGCTAATGTAACCCACAGGGTCTTGCGTAGTCACACATTATATTTTAACATGAATCATGGAGTATAAATCCTATGAACAATATATTCCTGATCCTACTTTGCCCAGGTTTCTCCAGATCCTGCTATTCCCAATTTAAACTCTCCTACTTAACTGCCCTGACTTTTACAGGCATATCCACTGGGGAATAAAGGAGAGACTTATAAAATAAATCAAGTCACCTGGGCCTCGATCATTTTCTTCTCATTTTGGGAAATGGCTGCTAACTGGGATGCTCTGGCTTTAGTTCCTCTGGACCAGCTCAAAATTTCTGTTCAATACTACAAGTCTCCATTAAAGGATGTGCCCAGAAATGATGATACTTAGGTCCTGGAATCTCTTCCTCCTTTTCTTTGATCTATTTTGTTTCTGGGTAGCCAGCACCTGTGGGCTGAAGAGCAAATTACTGAGTGGCACATTCCCTTTAGGCCCAGATGTTGTCACTGAAGTCCCAAAAGATCTATCTGTCCTTTTATTAAGTGCTCCAGGAATTTTTACAACTGGGCCAACAAAACCTAACATTCCCAATATTTGAGAAGTGCACCTTTCTTTTGAAAAGTGGAAGTAGTGAGGCTGTGAAAGGGAATGTGGGAAGGAGGACAGCACAGCCTGATACCCAAATGGCAGGGGCATACTAGGGCAAATGAATTTGAGAAAAGCAGACACCTAGTTAGGAGGTTTACATTTTTTCTTTTAAATCATGTGTATCCGTGCACCTCTTCAGAAGTGTTTTTACTTTCCAGGGTACACAGAGTTCCGTTTGAAGAACACTGCATTAAGCAAACAATAAGCAGTGTCTTACTTAATTTCTCATTACCATCCACTTCTTGATACTCGGTAGAGTATTATAAGTATAAACTTATACAGTATACTCAACAAAAATACCTGTTAGGAATAAAACTGAAATAAAGGCACTTTTAGGCAAAACCAGAGAGAATTCTTCAACAGAAGACCAGTAACACAGCAAATGCAAGTGCTCTTCAAGCAAAAGGAAAGGAGTCTCTGATGGAAGCTGAGAAGTGAGAAGTGAAGAGGACCAAAATTGGTAAATAAGAGGTTAAGTCTAAATTAGACTGGAAAGTCTAAACAGACCGGAAAAATAATGATCATATCTCAGGAGGTTTTAGAAACATAAGAGTTAAAATATACCAGGATAGCATATAAATTAGAAGGTGGGTAAATGAAAAAGTGTTCAAGATCTCTAGACAGATAGGGAAGAGCATAAAAGCATTAATTACCATAACACTTTGACAAATAAAGGCTGTATGTTATTTGTAATCTCTAGTGTCAGGAATAAAACTAATAATTTTCAGAAACATAAATAATTTTCATGTTAAAAGAGAAGGGAAACATAATGTATATGGTTTCTGTGGCAATTACTCAACTCTACTATTGTAGCTCAAAAGCAGCCATATTAAAAAAAAATAGATGTGGCTGGGTTCCAATAAAACTTCATTAACAAAAAAAGGCACTAGGCCAGATTTAGTCCCCAGGCTCTAGTTTCCAAACCCCAAATTAGAGCAGAAAAGAAAGCCATAAGGATCATCTAAATCATGAGTCAGTAGGGGGACTTCTGGTCAAGATGGCAGAGCAGTATGTCAACTGTAATTGAAAAAAAAAAGTCAATAACAGAAAGTCCAGGGCCCAGAACACCTGTTTTTGTAAATGAAATTTTATGGGGACACAGCCATTTGTTGTCACAGTCAGGCTGTTTTCACACTATTATGGCAGAATTGAGAATTTGGGCCTGGAAAAACTACCCAATGCAATACAGTTTGAAAAAGAATCAAAGATTTTTTAACATAAAAAGAGGCAAATTATCAGTATTTGCCTAATATATCTGTATACCTCTTTAGTCAGGTGGCTGGTTACAAAATTTAAGTAGAAAAAGAATACATCCTAAAGGACACACAGGTCAAACATCGGTGTTAAACAGCAGAGCATTTCATGAGAATAATTTAACATTCAATTGAAAACAGACAATAGAAGAATCACTGGTAACCTAAAAATCCATTTCTAAATATTTCTGAAAAGGCAATGTTGGCAACAATGTGGTATTTGACAGGTCATTTTTAGTTCCTTCTTATGTTTTTCATAAGAGCACTTATGTTTTAAATCAGAAAAATAAAACATTCCACATTAAAATAAAATTGCTATTTCTAGGTCATTCATTTAAGTTCATGGCTTTAAAAGTTTTCATTACTGAAAAAAGAGAAAAACAAGGAGGGAGGTGGAAGAGAGAAAATGAGTTACAAATACAAATTTTACAAAACACAAAACTATAATACGAAGAAAATAGCAGCCTTTTTTACTCAGATATGCTATGTCCCTGCCATCACAAATCACTATTTTAGTTATTTTACTTCACTTAATCTTCAAAATAACCCCGAGGAAGAGATTTTTAACCCCTCTTTTTGCAAACAAGGAAAGAGACACAGGTCACACTAATTGCAACTATGAGTAAGGCAGAACCCAGATTGAAAAACCAGCTTCATTTCATTCTAAGTAAACTTTCACTGTATTTCAGAGCAGGCCAAAATTATTTGGAAAAGAGATCTCTGTTCATTAAGTAAACAAAAGCAACAAGTAAAAGGCCATCAGTAGAACTCTAATTAATCATGTGATTACAGAAGTCTTTAGAGTAATGGAAAAGGTCTGAAACCTACTTTGAAATACACCAAAACCAACAACAAAAGGCTGATGCATAAACAGAGGATCACAGAGCTACTGTAATGTGATTAATGAAAAATCTACGTGGTAGGGATATGACTGGTTACTTTAAAACTCTTTCAATATTTCTGTATGTTTGTTAATTTTCACACTAAAATGTGGGTTGGAGAGAAAGATATTGTGATGTTAAGAGTTTAGTAACATGACTAAATATAAAGTAAATATTTAAAGTTAATTGCTCTTTTATCATACAGAAAATTATAAGGAAAGGGGAGTTAGGAAATAATAACACATTTACAATTGCAATAAAAATAAGTAGTCTAGACTGGAGATGAAAAGCAGGGGACAAATCCATGGGTAAATACATAATCATAAAATATTCCTAAAAATGATACCTAAATATTTTATTTTATTATTTTTTAAAGATTTTATTGGGGAATTGGGGGAGGGGAACAGTGCTGGGGAATCGGGAAAAGGGGAACAGACAAGTTGCTGTCCTTTTGTTTTTCAGTCTAGTTGTAGAGAACGTCGCTTCACTGGCCCATGTTGGTATATCATTGCGCTCTTCCAGGGTGAGGCAGATTGGTAGCCAGCCTCTGGATGGCCGCTCACGGTTGCTCTTGGCAGCTCACACCAGCTGCGGCCACTCATGCTGGCTGCCGGCCACATGGTAGTTTATGGCAGCCCACTGCAGCAGGGGCTGCACCCTACGCAAGGCGGTGACCCACCACAGCCCAGCTCCAGGCCCAGCTGTTGTTCACCATCTTAGCTGTAGAGGGCAGTGTCACTGGCCCTAACGTGGGATCTGAACTGGGGCCCTGCTGCTCAGAGCTGGCGTTCCAAGCCACCTCTTAACCAACGCGCCACTCAGCCGGCCCAATACCTAAATATTTTAAACATTCCACCTATATATAAATGTATGCAAACACTTGTGAGTTCACTTACACCATGGGTTCATAAGTTAAACATAATTTGTAAATGTTTTTCACATGAAATAAAGTGAAAAAGAAAACCATAGTCCCATTTATGCAATTTATATGAATTATGAGTATTAAGCACAAAATATCAAAGCCTAACATGGAAATATACTAAAATTTTGACAAGGATTATCCTTTGGGAACAGAACTTACAGTGACACTGATGTTCTTTTACTTGTGTCAGAAAGAATCTGAAAAGAAATAGACAAGAGGAATGGGCAGGAATCTTACAGGACAAAAGATAAGAGCTGCACCTTAAATATAAAACAATCTAGTATTAGACTACATCTAATAGATCTCTGGGTCATGCATCTCGCCAAAAACCTTCATTTTTGATAGTTCAAGAGTAAGGGGTGGGCCGGCCGAGTGGCACGATCATTTAAGAACTGGCTTGGGACACCAGAGGGCCCCGGTTTGGATCCCACATATGAGGGCCAGTGACACTGCCCTCCACAGCTAAGATGCTGAACAACAGCTCAACCTGGAGCTGGGCTGCCGTGAGTCGCCGGCGACGGCGTAGGCTGCAGCCCCTATGGCAGTGGGTTGCCATGGGCTACCATGTGTAGCCAGCAGCCAGTGTGAGTGGCCAGCAGCCGCAGTGAGCGGCCGTCCAGAAGCCGGTGACTGATCTGCCTCTCCCGGAAAGAGCGCAATGATGGTGCCAACTTGGGCCAGTGAAGCGACATTCTCTATAACTAGACTGAAGAACAAAAGGACAGCAACTTGTCTGTTCCCCTTCCCCCAATTCCCCAGCACTGTTCCCATCCCCCCAATTTCCCAATAAAAATATTTAAAAACAAAAGAGTAAGGAGTGATGCTGGGTGCCAAAAACAAGTGGTGAAGAAGGTACTTAGACCTCAAAGGCAGTAGGGGACCGTTAACTTTTTTTCTTTTACAAAAATGCAGTGAGTAACTATAGATATCTTACATTACATTCCCCCAAGCTACAGTACCTCTATTCCCAAAGTTCTGTGTGTGGAGAACTTGGAGGGTGGCAGTGGTAAATTACATGCAATGAGATAGCACTAGAACAGTGCTATATGTTGCGTCCCGCACGACATGGGCAGTGGGAGAACGAGAGGGGGCAGCGAAGAGTTAAGAAAGAAAAGAAACAGGGCCGGCCGAGTGGAGCGTTGGTTAGGAGTTGGCTTGGGACGCCAGCTCTGAGCAGCAGGGCCCTGGTTCGGATCCCACATGAGGACCAGTGACAATGCGCCCTCTACAGCTAAGATAGTGAACAACAGCTTGACCTAAAGCTGGGCTGCCTTGAGTTGCTGGCAAAGACGTAGGCTCCAGTGGGGTTGGCTGGCAGCTGGCGTGAGCTTTCATGAGCGGCCATGAGCGGCTGTCCAGTGGCTGGCGAGCGACTGCCTCACCCAGGAAGAGCGCAATGATAATACCAACATGGGCCAGTGAAACGATGTCCTCCATAACTAGACTGAAGAACAAAAGTACAGCAACTTGTCTGTTCCCCTCCCCCAGTTCCCCAATAAAATCTTAAAAAAAGAAATAAAATTTTTTTAAAAAAAGAAAAGAAACAGCAGCCAAGAGTTAAATGAGCGAGGGGCCAAGGGTCTCCAGCCTCGTGGACTAAGAACCCCGAATTGAGCCACCATGCTGCTTTTATTTCTCCACATACCCAAAAGTAGCATTGTTCTCTCCACAGTTTGTGAGTCTCATTCCTGAGAACTTGCTCAAGCCAGATTACCCATGCCTGCAAGCTGCTATTACCAAGAGTCTGAGAGTCCGCCTGCGGTGATAAGACAGATGCTCTGCCTTCACACACCCTATATGCATATGACCCCAGGAAGAAAAGATTATTATGCTGAGGACAGATCATCAGGTCACTTCCCAAGCAGGTTGAGGGAAGGAATGTAGCTACAGGGGTAGAAGACCTCCAGTCTCTTTGGGGGCGGATGAGGACCAATGCCCACCTCCATCAGCCCCAAGATTTCTCCGGATGACTCCTATGCAACTGCGCCTGTCTTAGGTTGTTCCTTCCTTGAGGAATCTTACCCGTCATTGACTAACTAGCCATCTTTTGGGGCCAAACAGGGAGACGCAAGGTGTATGGGCAGTGCCCTCAAAAGGGTCAGTTTAGGGCTAAGCACGGGGGGAGACAGATGGCTGGACAGCTGCGTGGCAACAGCTATGGACCCAACTTACTCTTTGGCTGCATGATGTTTCAGTGGATAGCAAGATCTGAACGTAAAACACAGAAAAGATACCGCTGTCAGACACAGATGAAACTATGCACAGATTACAGCACCCATTCGTGAACATACATTAAATCTGTTCCAGCAGCTAAGATTTGAGCTCAACACACGTAGAGGCCCAGGTACCTGGGCCTCCAGAGTAGCAGTCCACACGCGCATCTGAACCCCAGATGCTTACTCCCACCATCTGGATTAATTCTAGAGACTCCCGTACATTGACCCAAAAACATTGTTCCTCTAGAATTTAGCACCCCCAAACACATTCGAACCACAAAGAGTACTCACTGACAAACGCCAGCCACTCTCCAGTTCGCATCACTGAGCCCCACAGAGAGTTTAACAGCAGAAACCCCAAATGTGCCCACAGGACTAAGTCTTTGATCTCTGGAGATCTGTAACCACAATAGCACCTCCTGACCCACGGCACCCCAATCTCACACATCCCCATTAAGGAACACTTAGGCGTCTCCCGCAATTCCACCTGCATCATGCATGGTGGACGCCGACAGACCCCCCCTCCCCACTGTTCACCGAAAGACTCATCCACTGACGTGTTTCTCTGCAGACATCACTGCGACCAGCTGACAGCTGAACTTCACTGAACTTTGTCGACTTCCCTCATCACAGACGTATGGTGGCCCACAAGGGTCTGAGGCTTTCCTGTAATGAAAAAACAACTGCCATTCTGGCGTTTCCTCAGGGGTAACATGGCCGCACCCTCTTGCTGCGGCCGGTGGGTGCGACCATCTTGGAAGAGTGGCCGTACGGTGGGCAGAGAGGCCAATTTTGCGCGCGTAGGCAGGGATGGCTGGGAAGACGGGAGGTTACGGAAATCGTCCCATTTTCTGGCACCTCAACCCTTGATTTAAAACGGACACGTGCACAGGTTCGAGCCAGTAACGGCGTGAGCTGAATGCGTTTCAGCGAGCTGACCAGAAAGTTAAATTGGCAGCGACGTTTACTCAAAACTGCACACATGTTATGAAACGGCACGGTGGGCGCGACCATCTCACAGGAAGTCTGCGCAGTACATTACGATACTCGCTTTTGGAAAAGGCGAACCGCGAATGGAGAGAACCTGGACAGAGTTCCTAACAGAAATTGGCTTGAAGCTATTTTTGAATAGAAAACAGGGTTTGGAGAAACTCCGACTGTAGAATGGCAAGTCATAGACTAGGAAGTAAAAGCAGCTAGGGCGCGCCCAAGTTCTGTTTGGGGCGTCATGTGGAAAATGCCAGTAAAAAACAGGAAAGGTTAGGAAATTCAAAGGGTGGACCCTGTGATGGATGCGGAGCTTTCCCTTTGGACCTGGGAGGGGAAGGCAGGGTTTGAAGACCAATGGCCAGAAATCAGAGAAATATGACAACTACAGGAGAATAACAGGTTGTAAAGAAAGAGAGGATCATGTTATACTGCATGTCAATTGCGATGTGTTACCAAACTCCTGTTCATGCGCCCCATGCCCTGAAAAGCCAAAACTCAAAGCGTCCGAGTTTGGAGTAAGTAAAGGTTTATTAATTGAAAGGGCGCCAAAAGAGATAGGAGACCCAACGGTGCCTCAAATCCATCTTATTCCCTGGACTAGGGTAAGAGTTTTTTAGTTGGAGAAGAGGAACGGGAGCGGGAGTTAGGGTAAATTACTGTGGTCTTTATGCTGTTGATAAGGTCTCAAGGAGCAGATTCTAAGACCCCTCCATCAGAGGGTCATATGCGTCAGGTGTGGTCTTGAGTCTCATTATTTTATGTTGCCTTACAGCTATGTCCACCATCGAGCCCCCCACACTAACCCCTGACCTAACGAGATCCTGAGGAAGTGCCTCGGAACACTGAGGCCCGATGGAATATCGGTAAAGCTTCCTGTAGGGCAGTGGTTCTCAACCTGTGGGTCTCAACCCCTTTGGGGGTTGAACGACCCTTTCACAGGGGTCGAACGACCCTTTCACAGGGGTCCCCGGGTACTTGTATGTGGGCGTATCTGCATGTGGGCCTGGATTCGGATAGAGGAGTGGTGTCTCGGTTCCTAAGACCATCGAAAATATGTGTTTTCTGATGGTCTTAGGCAACCCCTGTGAAAGGCTGAGAACCACTGCTCCAGGGAGTGTCTCGGAATGCTGAGACCCGATGGAATGATATCAGTCATCTCCCTTAAATGAATAGGATGCGGTATAGTAACGCTGTTCTGGGGGTTGTGCAGGATGTATGAAGGCATAGTACATGTTGGAATACAATGGGAGCTGGTTAATGGAAAGCAGCCTTAAGGAACGTGACACACAGATCTTTGAGTAATCCAGTTTCACTTCCTTGAAATTTTCTAAATAAAAGCCATGTGACGACCCGATTCGGGGCTCAGTCCATGAGGCTGATGCCCCCTGGTCCCGCTTTAGCCTTATCTCTGTCTCTTGTGCTATTAAACTCTGCGCCACCCCCTCTCATTTCTCAGTGCCCTTGCCACGCAGCACGTGACATCTGGCGCTCTACCGTGGGAGCTCAACGAGGGAAGGAAGACTTCGAGTCTGCATCAAAGGTTTCAAGGCAGAGGGCCCGGGATGCACCACGGCAAACTACCAGGTAAGGAGGTAGGGAAGGTCCCGAGGAATTTAACTGGGGTAAACGGGGAATTAACCTAACCTTTGTGTGAAAGGGTGTGAATGTGTGAGTGATTGATTACAGTTTCACAGCTTTGGCCACGAAACTTGTGTGGGCTCCAATCTGTGGTTCCGTAATTTGTCGTAAGGCATATTGGCAACTGGGCATTTCATCATCTCAATTCCTGCAGTTTAAAACTTGGTGGATTGATGGTGCAAAGGTTCAGGACAGACATAATCAAGCTCACAATATTGACATAGCTAAGGATGAGTTGTTAGGTGATGGTGAGTGGACAGATAACTCAAGCTCAGTTAACCATGAATCATAAAGCACTGGATCAACTTAAAAGAATTTGCTTTGGGCTGGCCGAGTGACACAATGGTTAAGAACTGGCTTGGGATGCCAGAGGGCCCCAGTTCGGATCCCACATATGAGGGTCAGTGACACTACCCTCCACAGCTAAGATGCTGAACAACAGCTCAACCTGGAGCTGGGCTGCCGTGAGTCGCCGGCAATGACGTAGGCTGCAACCCCTGTGGCAGTGGGTTGCCATGGGCTACTGCATGTAGCCAGCAGCCAGCGTGAGCGGCCAGCAGCCGCAGTGAGCGGCCGTCCAGAAGCCAGCGATTGATCTGCCTCGCCCGGGAAGAGCTCAATGATGATGCCAACTTGGGCCAGTGAAGCAACGTCCTCCACAACTAGACTGAAGAACAAAAGGACAGCAACTTGTCTGTTCCCCTTCCCCCAATTCCCCAGTGCTGTTCCCATCCCCCCAATTCCCCAATTAAAAAATAAATAAATAAATAAATAAATAAATAAGAATTTGCTTGATGGCATGGGAAAAAATAGAGATGGAAGGTAAAGCTCCAACTTCCTTTCAAAAAATATTACAAGGACCTCAGGAACTTTACTCAGAATTCATTGCCTTCTTGCAATATAAATAAGCAGATCGCCAACACTCAAGAAGCTGATATAATTTTACAAATTACGGCTTATGATAATGCTAATGAGGATTGCAAAAAGGCAATAGGAGTTCAAAATGGAAAAACAGATGCCATGGGCTACCTTCGTTTATGTCAAGGGGTAGGGACTGAACAGTTTAAAGCCACTATGCTGGCACAAGCTATTACAGGATTGACAATGGGAAAAATAAGTTTCCTTGCACTTGCTATAATTGAGGAAAAACTGGTCACACAAAAAACGAGTGCTAGAGGAAAAATGAAAATGCCTCCCGTACGCCTAATAATTCTGCTTCTACAGGATCTAAGCCAACTGGATTATGTTCTAGGTGCCAAAAAGGAAATCACTGGGCATCTGACTGTAGATCAGTTTTTCATAAGGATGGAACTCTCCTTCAGGAAAATAGGAAAAGGGGCCAGCCTCAGGCTCCGACAACAACCGGGGCATATGTGACACTGGCCGTTCCTCAGAATTACCAAGCAGTGCCTCCCCAAACTTTCAATACAACAATTAAGTCCAGCCACAGAAGGGAGTGTAATGGTAGATGTCTGCATGGCTCAAGACATTTTACTGCTTCCAGGGGAATCACCTCTCCGTGTACCCACGGAGGGTTTTGGGCCAATTCCACCCAATACCGTTGGACTTCTCCTTGGTCACTCTAGCTTAACCTCCAAAGTAGTAACAGTCCATACAGGTATTATTGATTCAGATTATGAAGCAGAAATTCAAATTATAATGTCTTCAACAGTTCCTTGGTCTGCTAAAAAGGGAGAGCAGATTGCACAGTTACTTCTGTTCCCGTACATCCTCCGAGGAAAAAAAGGGGATGCAATAAAAAGGGAACTGGAAGTTTTAAAAGTACAGGACAGGCAGGTATTTTTCTAGCAGAAAAAAATCTCAAAAATTCGTCCTTGTGTCAAATTGAAATTCAAGGAAAGAAATTTAAAGGTCTTTTAGACACTGGAGCTGATGATTCTATTATCAGTTCTAAAGAACGGCCAAAAAATTGGGAAGTACAAGAACCTGACATTAATATTGTTGGAGTAGGAAGAGCCTCAGGCTTACGCCAGAGTGTTTGCATTTTTCCTTGCACAGGACCAGAGGGTCAACAGGGATTTTTACAACCTTATGTTGCTGACATTCCCATCAATTTATGGGGTAGAGATTTACTAACCCAGTGGGAAGCAGAAATTTGGATCCCTCCTGGAACAGATAGTCCTCAGAGTCAAAAGATGATGAGTCAAATGGGATTTCAGCCTGGAAAAGGGTTAGGAAGATTTAATCAGGGAATTACTCAGCCTATCCAACCCTCACCTCAGCAGGGAAGAGAAGGGCTAGGATATCCAACCAATCATAATAACCCTTTTTTATAGGGGCCACTGTTGAAGAGCTACAAGCTCCTGTGCCTCTCAAATGGAAGAATAACACCCCTATATGGATTGAACAGTGGCCCCTCCCTCAAGAAAAATTAGAGGCTTTAACAAAATTAGTACAGATTCAATTAGAGCAAGGTCATATAGAACCTTGTACTAGTCCTTGGAATTCTCCAGTATTTGTTTAAGAAAGAAATCAGGAAAATGGCGAATGTTAACTGACCTCTGAGCTGTTAATGCAGGCATTGAACCTATGGGTGTCCTGCAGCCAGGGCTTCCCCAACCCTCTATGTTTCCAAAAGATTGGCCTCTTATAGTTATTGATTTACAGGATTGTTTTTATATAATCGCTTTACACCCTCAAGATTGTCCACGATTTTCATTTTCTATTCCTTCAATTAACAAGAAAGAACCAATTCAAAGATATCAGTGGAAGGTACTTCCACAAGGAATGCTCAACAGCCCGACCATCTGTCAGCTTTATGTAGCTCGAGCACTTAGTCTAGTAAGAACCAAGTTTTCTAACTGTTATATCATTCACTATATGGATGACATCCTCTGTGCTGCATCCCCTATGGAGCAATTAGCAGCATGCTTTGGATTGCTTAAAAGTCAGCTTGATTCACCTGGACTCTGCATTGCTCCAGACAAAATTCAAACAACCACGCTAGTAGAATACCTAGGAGCTGTGGTTGATAGACTATTAGACCTCAAAACGTTCAAATTAAAGAGATCAGATTTCTACCTTAAATGACTTACAAAAATTACTGGGAGACATCAATTGGCTACGACCCACTTTAAAGCATTCCTACTTATGTTCTTAATAATTTGTTTAGTCTTTTGCGAAGACCGTAACAGCTTGATAGCCCTCGTAAACTGACTTCCCAAGCAAATAAGGAACTAGAGCTAGTTGAACAAAAGATACAGGAAGCTCAGATACAACGTGTGGATCCTTCTCAACCTTTACAGATTTTAATTTTCTCTACGGCACGTTCACCTAAAGCAGTTATGGTACAACAAAATAATTTGGTTCAGTGGCTTTTTCTGCCTAATAATTTTGTTAAATCGCTTCCAATATACGTGGAACTAGTCTCTGAATTAATATTTAAAGCTCATACCCGAGTTTTACATCTCAGTGGACTAGAACCTAATCAAATAGTGGTTTCCTTTAAAAAACAATAAATTTCTTATCTAAATACTCATGCTGAATCTTGGCATGTTGCCACTGGTCATTTCTGTGGAATTATTGATAACCATTATCCAAAAAATAAATTGTTTCAGTTTTCACAAAAGACTAATTGGATTTTACCCAAAAAGCTCTGACAGGAGCCCATCCCCCAGGGAGTTACAGTTTTTACTGATGGATCTAACAATGGTAAGGCAGCAATTGTTAGTGAAAAAGGACATCAGCTTGTACAAACTAATTGTACCTCGGCACAAAGTGCTAAACTTGTAGCTGTTTTAACTGCCTTACAAAATTATTCTGACCCTTTAAATATTGCTTCTGATTTGGCTTATGTTGTACATACAGCACAAAACATTGAGACGGCGTCTCTATCATATAATTCAAATCCATCATTCAAATTTTATTTAATCAACTCCAGCAGGTTGTGAGAAACCGTCAAAATCCATTTTTTATTACTCACATCTGTGCTCACACGGCCCTCCCAGGTCCGATGATGCGTGGTAATGCTATTGCAGATTCCCTAGTTGGGAGTGCTCAGGTTGCTGAGGCAACACACTTTCACTCCCTGACCCATACCAATGCTGGTGGTCTCCGCTCTAATTTTCCAATTACTTACAAACAGGCAGACATATCGTTCAAACCTGTCCAACCTGTCAAATTCTTAATGCTCCACAGGAATTCCCTGAAGGAGTAAACCCTTGGGGTCTTATCCCTAATGATGTTTGGCAAATGGATGTGACTCATGTCCCTTCCTTTGGGAAGTTATCATTTGTACATATTACAATTGATACTGTCTCTGGCTTTCTTGTGGCAACAGCTCAGACTGGTGAGACCACTGCTCATTCTTGTCGTCATTTATTAACTTGCTTTTCATTATGGGCCTTCCAAAAACTATTAATACGGAAAATGGACCTGTTTACATTAGTTCTAAGTTTGCAATCTTTTGTGCCACCTGGCGAATTACTCATATCACAGGCATCTCTTACAACCCACAAGGTTAAGCCATTGTCGTCATGCCAATTCAACCTTAAAGAAACAGTTGCAAAAACAGAAAGGGGGAGACATAAGAGATCCCCCAGGTGCAATTAGCAAAAGCTACGTTTCACTTTAAATTTTTTGAATTCATCTGGTTCAAGCACAGAACCCCACCTTGGGTGAACTGCAGCTGAAAGACATTTTAATAACAGCCCAAGAAAACTAGAAAATGTTCCCATATGTTGGAAAGATATTCAAACCAATCAATGGAATTTAGGGACTCTATTGACATGGGGACGAGGTTTTGCTTGTATTTCTCCAGGTGCTGAAGAATGTTCTTTGTGGGTACCTGGCCGGTGTGTCAAACCTTACCGTGAGCGACACGCCCAAGAAAAGAAAGCTGATATGGCCGAAGACTGCAAGATATGATTGGCCTCCTAATTGGCCTGTAGTGGAGGATACTGGACCCCCGACACCTCCGATGATTGAGATGTCTAATCTCTCATTTCAACCAGCCTGACCAAGGCCAACGGCTCCTTCAGCCTTTTGTGTAATTACTCCACAAACAAGGAGTGGTCCTCTACCTACTTGGGGTCAATTGAAAGGGCTGGCTCTAGTAGCTGAACATTGGCTGTCAGAAGAAAATATTCCAAAAACAGGCCAACATGCTATATCTATGATGGCAGTCTTTGCTGTTGTAAGTTGTTTTCCAATCGGAGCTGCTGCTGATAATTTCACTTATTGGGCTTACATACCCAATCCTCCTTTGTTAACTCCTGTAACTTGGAATAATGATCCTCCTCTGATTTATCTTAATGATAGCTCCTGGTTCCCTGGACGTGAAGATCCTAGAGGACCGGAGTTTCATGAAGAAGAAGGACAAAATTTTACCTTATCTGGCCATTCCTCACTAGGTTTTTTGCATGCCCCTATCTGCATTGGCTCTGTTCCTCTGTGTCTCTCTTTTATGGATCAAGCCTGGGCTATCCCCTTGGAAAGGAAATCACACTTTTAAGGAATTGTTTATGATAACAGGAAAAAGATGTGACTTAGCAAATTAGCACCCATAGCTTCCCTCCTCCAATCCCTACTTGTACTTTAAGAAATCACTGGGACAAGAATCAATCTCGAATTGATTGGGAGAAATGTCGTGGAAGTATGGATAGAGTAGTAATAATTTCTATGAAACTGTAGTAGATTGGGGTCACTTTGGGACTGCCATTCATGCCTGTTCCCATAAAAAATGTTCAGAACCTCAGCAATTAAGAGGACAGATAGCTGAATATGGTTTCCTAGAAATTTTGAGTCTCCATTTAACATTTCTATTTTTTGGAAGGATAGGGCCCTGGCCTCACCTCAATTAAGGATGATTAGACCCATCCAGGGTCCATTTCGAAGGACCTTATGGAAAATAGCTTTAAGTGTTGGACCTAATACAATATGGAAAGGAAATCTTACTAAAAATACCAATAAAAATTCACTTTCTGGTTTGAAAAAACAAATGATTTATAAGTTTGCCTTAAAACTCGTTTTGTTTTCTTGACAGGAAAATTTACTATTAATCAAACTGCAAAATTGGTTGAATGCCCTCAATGTTGTTTATATACCTGTCTTAATTCCTCTATTTTTGGGACTTCCCACGACCAGATTATGATACTCAGGCGAAGACGTGGACTATGGCTTCCCATTCAAGCCTCTAGGGTATGGGAAGGTTCCTCAACTGTTCATATTATTTTACAAGTTCTTCACAAGATCTTACACAGAACTAAAAGGTTTACTGTCCTTTTAATAGCAGCCATAATGGGAATAATAGCTATAACCACTGTTGCTGCTGTCTCTGTGGCTCTTCAGACGGTACAGACTACTCAATTTATACAACAGTGTCATGAAAACGCAAGTAAAACTTGGAATCAGCAGATAAGAAGTGATCAAGAAATCAGCATACAGCTGGCTGATTTTGAAGCAACTGTTGTTTCTCTTGGAGATCAATTGGAAAGTCTCCGGACTATGATTACTTTAAAGTGTGATTGGAATATTTCCACTTATTGTGTAACTTGTTTTTCTTACAACCAGACACGTACCCTATGGTCTGAGGTACGAGCTCATTTTTTGGGACATGTGCCCAACCTGACTGTAGATATTCTGCAGTTACAACAAGAAGTGGACCAGATGTCATCTGCTAATCTCCAGCTCCTCCCAGGAGAGGACACCCTTTCCGTGGCTGTGGAAGGATTGTCTACTCTGAACCCACTCACATGGGTGAAAAACCTCAGTGGAAGTTTGGCTGGTGCTTTTGCACTCCTGTTAATCATTCTATTTCTGTTTTGTCTAGTCCTCCAGTGTGGACAACAAGCCCTCCGGTGAGCCATAGATGAAGAAACTGCGAAGTCCATGTCTCTCCTTCTACAAAAACGGAAAGGGGGAGATGTTGCCTTACAGGTATGTCCACGACTGACCCCCGCCCTAACCTCTGACCTAACGAGGTCCTGAGCAAGTGCCTCAGAATGCTGAGACCCAATGGAATGATATTGGTAAAGCTTCTTCTAGGGAGTGTCTCGGAATGCTGAGACCCGGTGGAATGATATTGGTCATCACCCTTAATTGAATAGCACACGGTACAGTAATGCTGTCCTGGGGGTTGTGCAGGCTGTATGAAGGCATAGTACATGTTGGAATACAATGGGAGCTGGTTAATGGAAAACAGCCTTAAGGCACGTGACATACGGATCTTTGAGTAATCCAGTTTCACTTCCTTGAAATTTTCTCAATAAAAGCCATGCGACAACCCAATTCGGGGTAAGTCCATGAGGCTTATGCCCGCTCGTTCCGCTTTAGCCTTATCTGTCTCTTGTGCTCTTTAACTCTGCGCCGACCCTCTCATTTCTCACTGCCCTTGCCACGCAGGACCTGAAAATTTTATGCAAATTTAGGTTGTAACTTATCGTGGCCTATTATTTTCTATGAGAAAGCAATAATACTGCTTAAAGTGTTATCTATAGTCCTTCTGAAACTTGGTTGACCAATAGGTTACAGGTTATTGACTCAGAAAATGGTCACTATCTTGTTAAGTTCCACATTTTAAACATTAGGGTAGGTGAATGCAGCTCAAGTTCAACTAGCTCTTGTTAGGAGAAAAGCAGTGTCTAATTTGGGATGAGCAGAGGTCCTGGCATATAGCAATAGCATCAACAAATTCATAGTAGTGTAAACCATACACATGGATCTAACTGAACCTGTTGTCATATACAGTAATACCTCGGTTTGCGAGCATAATTTGTTTCAGAAACAAACTACTCATATTGCAAGACATCACTCGTATACCAAGTTAAAATGTACTATTAGGTTGATGAGTAATGACAAAAACCACTATTACTTTTGCACCAACATAACAGAAATGTTTGCTCATCTTGTGGAACACTCGCAAACCAAGTTACTTACAATCCAAGGTTTTACTGTATTGGAAGATGGGAGGGAAAAGATATGCCATGCCTGTGTGATGTACATATAGGTATAGAGAGAAAGAGAAATTGCCAAACTATTTTCCACAGTTAATGTACCATTTTTCATTCCCATCAATATAGGCTATCCACTTTTTCGGCATGCACTCAAGGATTTATTATAAAGAAATGTTAAAAGGAATAAGAAAAAGACCAATCTAATTTTTAAAAAATAGCTAATAGGCCTCGTTTTTAAAAATCACAAAAACAATTTTAAATGCATTACTGATGTTCAAATAAATGCAAAGTAAATATGCAACAAAAATGTTAAAGATTCATAAAGATTGAATAATATTTAGTGGTGAGGCCATGGGATGAAGGTGTTCTGTTATGCTAAGGTGCTCTTATTTTTCTCATCTGAATAGTAGATAATAGTGTTGTCTACCACATACAGCTTTAAATAATTTCAGATATTATGCTTGTAGTTTGAAGTTAAAAAAATGCACACTATAATAAATATTAAATGGCATTACATTTGGTGTGTTTTTTAGGAGGGCAGGATTGAGTCAAGTATATAAATCAATAAAATATTTTGGGAACACAATCTGAAATTACCTAATTAAAATTTTTCATTCCCTTTGAGCCACCAATTAACTTTAAGAATAGATTTAGTGGAAATTATCTTTCTGAGAACAAACATGCACAAGTATATTTATGGCATCAATTTTGATAATTGTAAGGCAATAGAAATAATAATCTTGTGATGGTTACATAAATTTATTCTTGCATCTCTGTATTCATGCCTTTGGATAGCATCCCCTCACAGTGATTCTGACCAATGTGTCCAATGGGACAACAGCAAGTGCAACACAGAGGACAGAAGTAGATTTGCTCATTGAGCTATGTTCGATTTGTCTCTTGGACCTCTTCTAACACATTGTAATAGAGCCCAGGCTAGCCTCTTACAGAATGAGAGAGTCACCCATTCCAGTGGAGGCTCAGCTGTGTGAAAAAAGCCATCTGGACCATGCAGCCCCAGTTGAGACAGCCCACAACAGACAATCCAACCCTCAACCCACACAACAGAGAATATTGTCTTTAGACATTAAGTTTTAGGGAGGTGTAGGTAACACCTCCCTGTAGGTAATTATCTGTAGGGAATACCAATATAAATGTACATCAGTAGGTGATTTGCTAAATCATGGATGTCTCTTCAGGAACAGTATGCATACATAAAAAAAATGGAGATTGTGAAGTGGTGCAGCCACAATGGAGGTTCCTCAAAAAATTAAAAGTAAAACTAGCATATTGTTGCCTTAAAGCTACGTCCTTGACCGCCCCCCCCCCCCACACACACACACCAACCCCTGACCTAATGAGGTCAAGAGGGAGTATCTCAGAATGCTGAGACCCGATGGAATGATACCACTAAATCTTCCTCAAGAGAGTGTTTCGGAATGCCGAGACCCGATAGAATGATGTCGGTTATCTCCCTTATCTTTATGGCCGTGGTACAGCTATGCCATCCTGAGAGTTGTGTGTGTGGGAGTATGAAGGCACAGCACTGTGTTGGAATACAGTGGGGCAGGTTGATGGAAAAGAGCTATAAGGCACTTATCACACGGACTTTAGAATAAACAAGCTTCACTTCTCTGAAGTTTCTCAATAAAAGCTACACATTGGCCTGATTCAGGGCTCAGTCCCAGAGAGGCTGCAGCTCCTTGGCCCCGCTTGAACTCTATACTTGACTCTTGTGTTTCTTTTACTCTGAGCCGCCCCTCTGGCTCCCCACCGCCCTTGCTGAGTGGGACGCGGCAGCATATGATCCAGCAATTCCACTGTATTTATAAAAAAAAAAAACCCAAATTTATCTTGAAGATTATCTGTACCCCCATGTTCATAGCAGCATTATTTACAATAGCCATGACATGGAAACAATTTAAGTATTCGTTGACAGATTAATGAATAAAGATGTGTTTTTTAGGGCCGGCCGAGTGGCTCGTTGGTTAAGAGTTGGCTTGGGAGTGCAAGTTCTGAGCAGCAGGGCCACTGGTTCGGATCCCACATGGGGGCCAGTGATGCTGTGCCTTCTACAGATAAGATGGTGAACAACAGCTTGACCGGGAGCTGGGCTGCCGTGAGTCACCAGTGATGGCGTAGGCTGCAGCAGGACTGCAGTGGGCTGCCTTGAGCTACCGTGAGTGGATGGCAGGCAGCATGAGCGGCCGGCAGCTGGCGTGAGCTACCGTGAGCCACCCTGAGCGGCTTTCCAATGGCTGGCAACTCACTGCCTCACCTGGGAAGAATACAATGATCACAATACCAACATGGGTCAGTGAAGTGACATCCTCCACAACTAGACTGAAGAACAAAAGGACAGCAACTTGTCTGTTCCCCTTTGCCAATTCCCCAATAAAAACCTTTAAAAATAAATAATAAAGATGTTTTTTACACACACACACACACACACAAATGGAATATTATTCAGCCATGAGAAAAGGAAATCCTGCCATTTGCAACTCATGACTGGAACCTTGAGAGCAATATACTAAGTGAGATAAGTCAGAGAAAGACAAATACTGTGTGATCTTACTTATATGTAGAAGCTTAAAAAAACCAAAACTCAGATACAGAGAGCAAACTGGTGGTTGCCAGAAGCTGGGGAAGGATGCAAATGGGTGAAGGTGGTCAAAAGGTACAAACTTCTACTTATAAGATAAATCCAAAAATAACAACAAACAAGAACAATAAAGTGTGGACCATCATTAGCTATTAGGAAAATGCAAGTTAAGCTCAAGGTGAGATACTACTACATACCTACTAGAACAGTTAATGTAAAATATAATGACAATACCAAATGCTGGTGAGGATGAAACAATTGAATCTCTCATGTTGCTAGCAGAATGGCTAAAGTAAAATATACTAAAAATACCAAATGCTGGGGAGAATGTGGAACAACTACATGTCATACACTGCTGGTGAGAATGTAAAATAGTACAGCCACTCTGCAAGACAGTTGGTTAGTTTCTTATAATGCTAAACACAACTTACCATATGTCCCAACAATCACCTGAATATTTATTGTAGAGGAATGAAAAGTTATGTTCACACAAAACCCTGTATGCAGATTTCATAATATTTTTTTTATAAAAGTTGAAACCAGGAAACAATACAAATCTCTTTCAAGAGTGAATGGTGAAACAAACAGGTACAAACATGTACACTACTCACTAATAAAAATAAAACAACCATTCAACTCAAATAAGTCTTAAGAGCAATTTGCCAAGTGAAAAGCTTACATGGCCCATATCAATAAAAAATTATAAATTTGTATAAATAAATACAACCTATATAAAATATAAAATCTTGTTATAAAAGTGACTTTCATAACATTCATGAAATGACAAAATTATACTGATGGAAAACAAGTAAGTGGTTGCCAGAGGTAGGTTTGGATAGACGGTATGAGCCTAAAAAGGTATAAGAGAGTCTAAATTGATTAAGAAATTTTCCATTATGGTTGTGGTCACATGACCCTATGTAGGTAATAAAGCTTCTTAGAATAACAACAAAAAAAGTAAAGTCTAATGAAATCTCAATAAGGTTAGGTGTTTCATTAACCATACTATCAATGTCATTTTCCTGGATTCAATAATAAAATATGGTATATATGTTTTTACTGGGAGAAGTTGGGTATAGATACTAGGGAAGTCTCAGCACTACTTTGCAATTTCTTTTTATTTAAATAAGTGGAAATTAGACATATAAAAATAACTTTGAAGGTGGTTTTGTAAAATATTTGGTCATATTTATAAGCTTAAGTACAAATATGTGTTATATTTATAAATTTACAATATTGTTTCCTTTTAAACTACCTCAGTATGATAAATTTACAATTAATTCAGTTTACAGCCAAAGAAAGGTAAGAGCTAATAGTAGAATATGGGGTAGCCATAGAACATTCCTGTATTAACAAAAATTAATCATGAATGAGGAAAGCAGACTACTTTTTAAACTATGGTATTACTGAGAAGGTAACAAGAAAGGAAGTTTCAAGTATCGCCTGAAAATGCACAACAGGTGAATTATCTGATGTATAATGAGGTCAGACTTGTAACAAAAAGCACTCACATCACTCACAGCACTTCATTCCCCCATAAGTCCTTTGATAATTGACAAAAGGTGCTCTAAATTTAGCATGTTCATAGTTTTAACTTCTATGTGATTTCCTGACAAATGGAGCCGAATGTATCCATGAAATTCCTCTTATACATATGTTCTTCTTAAAGTTTTTCTCCAGTGTGAACTCTGACTCTCACTGAGGTCTTCTTTCTGAGTAAAGGCTTTCCCATGTCATATTTCTTTTTCATTTTTCTCTGAACAATGAGCTCAGTGATGATCTGAGATGATCCCTGATAATAAGGTCTGTCTTCCCACTGAAGGCTTTCCTAGTCTCTGCATTCACAGAATTTGTCACCATATACACCTTTACAGACATTTAATGAAGCTTGAAAGTTTTGTTCAGACATATAATGAAGCTAGAAAGGCATACATTGAATGTATTAGTTTTTCTGACATGTTTTTACTGAAAGAAAATGAGGTAAGGATCACTAAAGGCACTACCACAGTCACTGTATTCACCAGTTTTATCTCCTGGGCAAATTCCTTAATCTCCTTAGGGCACACAACTGACAATAGGCAGTACCCTGATTCGGATCTGCTACAAACACTTTAATGAAGTCTTGGTTGCCACAGAAGGCATTTCCAGTCACTGCATTAGTAGGGTTTTTGTTCTGCATGAGTTCACTCATAAGTAATGTGCTGTGACTCTCCATTAAAGGAATTTCCAACTTGACTGAATCTACTCACTTCTCTTGTGTGCATTTTCTTATGTTTAACAAGGTTTGACAAGTGGGAGAAGGCTTTCTCACACTCATTGCATCCATAGGGCTTCTCTCCTGTATGAGTTCTTTGGTGGACATTGAGTACTGACTTTGTGGTGAAGGCTTTCCCACATTCCTTGCACTCATAGGGTTTCTCTCCCGTGTGAATTCTCTGGTGCGTTATGAGACCGTATTTGTGAGAATAGGGTTTTCCACACTCAGTACATACAAAGGGTGTCTTTCCTGTATGACATCTCTCATGTTGTATGAGGCATATCTTCTGACTGAAGGCCTTACCACATTCATTGCATTCATAGGGTTTCTCTCCTGTGTGAGTTCGCTGATGTATAATGAGAGTGCGCTTTGTGGTGAAGCCTTTTCCACATTCATCACAAATGTATGACTTCTCTCCTGTATGAGTTCGCTGATGTATAATGAGCGTGCGCTTCACAGTGAAGCCTTTTCCACACTCAGTGCATATATAAGATTTTTCCCCTGTATGAGATCGCTGATGAACAATGAGATTACTCTTCACAGTGAAGCCTTTTCCACACTTATCACATATATAAGGTTTCTCTCCAGTGTGAGTTCGCTGATGTACAACAAGATAGCGCTTCATAGTGAAGCTTTTCCCACACTCACTGCATATATAGGGTTTCTCTCCTGTATGAGTTCGCTGATGCACAATGAGATTGCTCTTCACAGTAAAGCCTTTCCCACAGTCACTGCATACAAAAGGTTTCTCTCCACTATGAGTTCGCTGGTGTGCAATCAAATAGCGCTTCATGGTAAAGCCTTTCCCACATTCACTGCATATATATGATTTCTCTCCTGTATGGGTTTGCTGATGTATGCTGAGACAGCTCTTCACAGTAGAACCATTTCTGTATTCACTGGTTATACAGAGTTTGTCTTCTGTTTGAGTTTCCTGATGTTTAGTGAACATAACATTTTTGGAGGATTTCCCCCACGGATCACACCCATGTGGTTTCTTTCCAGTATGAATGATTTCATGGTAAAGAAACTGAGATGTCCTGATGCAGGTTTTCTCACCTTTGATGCATGCTTGTGGTTTCTCTGTTTTGTGAGTCCTCTGATGGTTCAAGACTTGGAATTTAGTGCTGATGTGTTTTGCACTTTCAGGGAATTCGGTTCCAGTGTACAGTTGTTCATGATTACCATCTAGAAAGGATTGCTCATCTCCATTAAACTCAATGGAGTTTTTTACTTCATATCTTCTCTTCTGGCTAACTGAACTTAAACTTGATTTCAAAGCTTTCCTATGTAAGTCCAACTCATGAGTTTGCATTAAGGCAAATTTTGTTTCACTCAGATGAACAGTATTTCTAACTGCATTCTGGTCACTGCATTGTTGCATGTTCTTCAGAAATCTTTGGTTTTGAAAATAATCATGCAGACGACTGTCAACTTTCCCAATTCCTAGAAAAAAAACACACACAAATTCTTTCATGAGAATATCTTAGAATAAAAGTGCTTTATTAAAAGATATGTGGTGGGGGCTGGCTTCTTATTGTGAACCATATGATTCCAGTATAAAAGAAAATTATAAAGATGTAAGATGAAAAAGTATTAGATCCAAGAAGATACAAGGAGTATATTTAACATGAAACACCTACAAAGAAAAAAGCGTTCTCATCTGGGGAGATACATATGTGGAGATGTTTAGGTATCCTCAGATACGCTCACAGCTGTGACCACCTCTCTTAATGACTAGAATGTGACTTCCATGGCTACTCCCTTGCTTGTTCTCACTCACCTGGACAGGTTCTATTCTGGATTTCATTCTTTATTATTTGTGGTTCTCCTCCATGTTCCAACTTGGAGCATGATTCTGGATTGGTAGCTTGATACGCTGTTCATGAGAAATGGTAAAAGATTTTGATAGTGATTTGCGATATGGTATGTGAAGATAGGAAAATATTCTATTTTAGAGACAAAACAATTTCTCATATGCAAAGTAAAAGTTCTCTTCAGGATAGAAGAGATTATACCCCTGTTTGTGGCCAGTGGGGGTGTTGAAAATCTGACTTTCAAAAGATCATAGTGACTGCAAAGCTTTTAGCAAATGATAGAAGAAAAGGCCACTAATTGGGCACCGCTAAGTGACATGGGGAGCTATCCTTACCCAGTGATAGCAGGTTTTTATAGTTCTCCAACATCACATCCCGATACAGTTCTTTTTGAGCAGGGGCCAGGAGCTGCCACTCCTCCCAACTGAACTCCACAGCCACATCCTCAAACGTCAGCAAGTCCTGTAATAACATGGTCCTATTTAATATGATGTCAACTCCTTTTACTAATATGGAAGACACACAAAAGAAGTTGTTCTACTTTTTACCACATAGACTGTATGTATATACTTTTCTCAAATATATTTTAGTACAAGCAAAATCCTATTTTTATTATTTTTTAAAGATTTTATTGGGGAACTGGGGAAGGGGAACAGTGTGTTTTTCCAGGACCCATCAGCTCCAAGGCAAGTTGTTGGCCTTCAATCTTAGTTGTGGTTGGCGCAAGCTCAGCTCCAAGTCTAGTCGCCGCTTTCAATCTAGTTGCAGGGGCGGGGGGTGGGGGGGGGGTGAGGTGCATAGTCCACCATCCCATGCGGGAGTCTAACTGGTGACCTTGTTGCACACTGAGCCATGCTGCTACCCATCAGCAGCTCACGGCTGCTGAGCTCAAGGTGCTGTGTTCAATCTTAGTTAGGGGTGGGGGGATAGGGGGACGTGCAGCCCACCATCCCATGCGGGAGTTGAACTAGCAACCTTGTTGTTAAGAGCACAAGCTCTCACCAGCTCAGGAGACGCTCTGCTCGGGAGCAGCTCACTGGCCCATGTGGGAATCAAACCGGCAACCCTGTTGCTCAGAGCTCGTGCTCTAACCCAAGTGACCCACTCGGCCAGCCCCAAATCCTATTTTTCTATTTACATATTTTAGCACCTATTTCCAAATATAAAAATATGCCAATAACATTAGGACAAATAAAATATTCCTACATTCCCATGTAATTTTACAGCAATTATGAGAATCAACGATGACCAGACTTCACATCCAGCATTTACTAGTGTTTTTAATAAATGTAAAAGAATAACAGGAACTATGCAAGATATGACTAAAGCAAAAAAGACCATTAAAGTTGATTATGAAAATTCAGAAAGAGAAAATAAAAACTTCAAATAGACAAACACATAGACATACATATATTAATGGCTAGATGAACAGCATATTAGATACACTGTAGTGAGCTGGAATATGTTACTGAGGAAATTACAGAAAATGCAATACAGAGAGAGAGAAAGAAAATGTAACGAAGAGGTTAATAAATATGAGTATAGTGTCAAAAGGTCTAATGTATGCCAACTTATAGTTTCTGAAAGAAACAAACAGAGTAATAGAGAAGCAGTATCTAAAGATCTAAAAGCTGGGCCAGGCGAGTGGCTCAGTTGGTTAAGAGTGCGAGCTCTGAGCAACAGGGTTGCTGTTTCGATTCCCACATGGGCCAGTGAGCTGTGCCCAAGCTGAGCTGTCACTGAGCTGGTGAAAGCATGTGCTCTTAGCAGCAAGGTTGCCGGTTCGACACCCATATGGGATGGTGGACTACGCCCCAACCCCCGCCCCCCCCACAACTAGATTGAAAGCGGTGACTGGACTTGGAGCTGAGCTTGCACCCACCACAACTAAGATTGACGGACAACAACTTGCCTTAGAGCTGATGGGTCCCGGAAAACCACAATGTTCACCTCCCCCAAATCCCCAACGCTGTTCCCCCTCCTCAATCCCCCCCCCCGAAAAATCCTTAAATAAGTAATAAAATAAAGATCTTAAAGCTGAAAATTTTCAATACTGACTAAACACTCCACACCTCAGATTCAGGAATCCCAACAAACTCCAAGCAGGAAGTCTATACCTAGATACATCAGACTGAAACTATATACACCAAGTGCCAAGGGTAACTCTAAAAAGCATTCAGAGACAAAAGACAGATTACCTACAACAGAAACAATAGAACTCAGAAAAGAATGTAATATTATTTTCAAAGTCCTGATTTTTGTGCCAAATGGCCAGACATGAAAAGGCCATCTGGTATTGAAACACATGACTCCTCATGGAGTGCTGAACAGCATTATCTCCTCCCAGCCACAATGTGTGACAGTACTCAAAGAGTATTACCAAGCAAGGAAGTTCATCTAAACTTCAGTGTCCAGAGCTTTCACTGAGGCTTCGAAATATATGCAGGAATTATTGAATCATTGACAAAGTAAGTGGCTGGAATCAATCTCCAGGTTCTTCCCATTCCTGGAGATCAGACTGATATCACATGGCTCAAAGACACAAACCTCTTGGGAGCATTTGAGATCTTGCTCCTTGGCATATGTCATCAGTGTGGCTCAAATAAACTCATAAAAATTCTCTCCAGGTTTGAATGTTTCTTACGTCAATAAGCTATGATTCTGTTACTGACTCTTATTTCCACATCTCTCACCCTTCTTCTCACTCTTCAGAGTTTCAACTCTCTACCTAAAGCTCCATAAGTCCAAAATTAAATACAAGGGGAGGCAATGTAAGTTAAAAATGTATTTTCTTGAATCATATTGTCTGGGTTCAAAGTCTGATTGTGCTTCTCTGTAGCTGTAAAAACTTGGACAAGTTACTTAAGCTCTCTGTGCCTTAATTTCTTCATCTGTAAAATGGAGGTAATGAAAGTACCTATTTCATTACCCTATTGTGAGGGTTAAAGAGTTAATATAAAACACTAGGATAGGCCTGGTATAAAAACTCAGTAAATATTAGCTGTTATTATTATCACTTACCCTTTCTTGCATAAATCCTGTTCTTCAGGCTGTATTTTCTTTCTCAGTTAATGGCAGCAACATCAGCTCAATCACCCATACTAAAATCCTCAGTCACCTTCTAACCTCTTTCTACATTCAGTTATGCTCTATATAATCAGTTTCCACCAACTACATAAACGTTTAGTCTTCCATTTTTTTCCCCCTTTGCTGCTGCCCAAGTCCAGAGCTTCATTATCTTTAACCTGAATTATTCCAACAGCTCTTCTCTACTGAAATGCCTGCCTTCGATCTTTACGCACCTGTTGCCTTACAGCTTCGTCTTTGACCGCACCCCCCCTTCACCAACCCCTGACCTAATGAGGTCACGAGGGAGGGTCTCAGAATGCTGAGACCAGGTGGAATGATACTGGTAAATCTTCCTCAAGTGAGTGTTTCCGAATGCCGAGACCCGATGGAATGATGTCGGTTATCTCCCTTATCTTTATGGCTGTGGTACGCCATCCTGGGAGTTGTGTGTGTGGGAGTATGAAGGCACAGCACTGTGTTGGAATACAATGGGGCAGGTTGATGGAAAAGAGCTATAAGGCACGTATCACATGGACTTTAGAATAAACAAGCTTCACTTCTTTGAAGTTTCTCAATAAAAGCTACACATTGGCCCAATTTGGGGCTCAGTCCCAGAGAGGCTGCAGCCCCTTGGCCCCGCTTGAACTCTATACTTGACTCTTGTGTTTCTTTAACCCTGAGCCGCCTCTCTCGCTCCCCACCACCCTTGCTGCGCGTGACGCGGCATCTGGTGCCCTAACGTGGAGGCACAAATAGGGAAGGAAAACTCAGAGTCTAAGAAAACAGGTTTCACAGCAAAGGGCCTGGAAAGGCGTCGTGACAACTACACAGTAGGGAAGATCCCAGAGAATTTAATCAGGGTAAAAGAGGAATTAACTAAACTTTTGTGTGGAAGAATGTGAATGTGTGAATGATTGATTATAGTTCCACGGCTTCGGCTACGAAACTTGCTTGAGCCCCAACCTGCAATTCTGTGGTTACGTCGAAAGGCAAAACAGTGACTTGGCAACGTCAACCAGATCCGGGGTTTATACAGGTGCACCATAGCCAAGACGGACCTTAAAGTCCCACGAGGGACGAGGCCAGATGGGCATCTGACCGAACTTTGGGCGAAACTTTTTCCTTTCTCTCTTTTTACTAACATGGCAAATGGTAATAGCCAATATAGACCTTATATCTGCTTACTGAAGCAGCTTATTAAGGAGGAGCTAAAGTCTCAGAAAAGAAATTGGAGAAACTTTTAAATGTCATAGAGACTCATTGTTCCTGGTTTCCTAACTTAGGGACGTTGGATTTAGAGCCATGGGACACAGCAGGCAGAAACCTTAGAGAGGTACAGCGTCAGGGAGTTTCACTACCAGCCACAATTTGGGATACGTGGAGGTTGGTCCAATCAGTTTTAGAACCTTTACAAACGGACACGGAAGATGAAGGAGAAGACACTGATAAGGGTTGTAAAAATCAAACAGAAAATTCTGAGGAAAACGAAAACTGACAGCAAACTCCAGAGGAAAGGGAGAAAGATTCTTTAGCAGCACCCACAGTTGTCCCCAAATCATTACATCCACCTTTGGGAGACTGTTTGGAACAGTACAATTCACCCCCTACTCCTTTACTTCAGTCTCCGCCTCTGCCGCCGCCTTCATTTGCCGCACAGGAAAGGAAACCTCTCAGAAAACCCAAAAGCAATAATCCTTTTCTTTCTGCTGCCCGCACACCTCCCCCGCCTGCTGGAGGCTCTCGCATATCACTCTCTGCAGTGGAGTGAGGCATATGACAGGCTAGGTTATAAGGAGATTTGGATGCTTTGACTTTCCCTGTTGTCATTCAGGAGCGTATTAACCCTAACGCAGACCACTCTGACGGAATCCATGAAGCTAGATAGAAGCTCTTTTCTTTCAAATTACTTAAGGAACTCAAACAAGCAGTAATTCAATTCGGCCCAACATCACCTTATACTATTGGCCTTATTAGAGGCATTGCTGATGGAAATCGGTTAATACCAGTAGACTGGAATGCGATGGCTAAAATGTGTCTGTCATTTTCCTAATTTTTACAATTCAAAACATGGTGGACTGATGGTGCAGAAATTCAGGACAGACATAATCAGACTCATAATATTGATCTAACCAAAGATCAGTTATTAGAAAATGGTGATTGGACAGACACTCAAGATCAATTAGGAATGGAAGATCAGGCTCTAGCTCAGCTCAAACGAATTTGTTTGATGGCATGGAAAAAAAATAGAAACGGAAGGTAAAGCCCCATTCCCTTTTCAGAAAATTTTACAAGGTCCTCAGGAACCTTACTCTGAATTTATTGCCCACTTGCAGGATGCTACAAACAGGTTACCAATTCTCAAGCGGCTGATATAATTTTATGAATTATAGCTTATGATAATGCTAATGAGGATTGTAAAAAGGCAATAGGAGCTCAAAAAGGAAAAACAGATGCCATGGGATATCTTCGTTTATGTCAAGGGGTAGGAACAGAACAGTTTAAAGCTACCATGCTTGCCCAGACTATTACATGGTTAACAGTAAGAAAAACAACTTTCCTAGCACCTGCTACAATTGTGGAAAATCTGGTGATACTCAAAAGGAGTACCAAAAGAAAAACAGAAATAGCTCCTGCCCACCTAATACTTCTGCTCCTACAGGACCTACACAACCTGGGTTATGTCCTAGGTGCCAAAAAGAAAATAACTGGGCATCTGAATATAGATCAGTTTTTCACAAGGACAAAACTCCCCTTCAGGGAAACGGGAAAAGGGGCCGGCCCCAGGCCCCGACAGCAACCAGGGCATATGTGACACTG
This sequence comes from Hipposideros larvatus, assembly GCA_031876335.1. Taxonomy (NCBI): domain Eukaryota; kingdom Metazoa; phylum Chordata; class Mammalia; order Chiroptera; family Hipposideridae; genus Hipposideros; species Hipposideros larvatus. The sequence continues at coordinate 30,316,339 of CM063099.1, forward strand.
GCCATTCCTCAGAACAAACAAGGCACAGCTACTGAGGGAAGTGCTGCAGTAGACATTTGTATGGCACAAGATATTTTATTACTTCCTGGAGAGTCCCCTCTCCACATAGCTACAGGAATTTTGGGGCTGATTCCCCCAAATACTGTTGGACTTCTCTTTGGTCGCGCTAGCTTAACTTCCAAGGAAGTCACTGTTCATACGGGTATAATTGATTCTGATTATGAAGGAGAGATTCAAATTATAATGTCTTCCTCAGTTCCCTGGTCAGCTAAAAAAAGAGAACAGGTATCTCAATTACTCCTGCTCCCGTATACCCTCCCAGGAAAAAAGGAGACACAGAAAAGGGGAACTGGAAGTTTTGGAAGTACAGGACAGGCAGGTATTTTTCTAGGAGAAAAAATCTCAGAAAGTCGTCCTGTTTGTGAAATTGAAATCCAAGGCAAAAAAGTTAAAGGTCTTTTAAACACTGAAGCATATGTTTCTATAATTAGTTCTCAAGAATGGCCAAAAGGCTGGAAAATACAGGAGCCTGATATTAGCAATGTTGGAGTAGGCAGAGCCTCAGGCTTACGCCAGAGTGTTTGCATTCTTCCTTGCATTGGGTCGGAAGGTCAACAAGGATTTTTACAACCCTATGTTGCTGACATTCCAGTCAATTTATGGAGTCGAGATTTACTTACACAATGAGAGGCAGAAATTTGGATTCCCTCTGGACAAAGTCAAAAGATAATGAGTCAAATGGGATTTCAGCCAGGAAAAGGTTTAGAAAGATTTAATCAGGGAATTACTCAACCTATTTAGCCCTGGCTTCAGCAGGGAAGAGAAGGACTAGGTTACAACAAGTCAGACCATCAAAAGCCTTTTTTATAGGGGCCACTGTTGCAGAGCTAAGAACTCCTGTACCTCTTAAATGGACTAATAGTAAGCTCCCTGGATAGAACAGTGACCCCTCTCTCAGGAAAAATTAGAGGCCTTAACAGAATTAGTACAGATTCAATTAGAACACGATCATATAGACCTTCTACTAAGTCCCTGGTACTCTCCAGTATTTGTCATTTTAAAAAGTCAGAAATATGGCGAATGCTCACAGATCTCAGAGCTGTAAATGTTGTTATAGAGCCCATAGGTGTGTTGCAGCCCGAACCCCCACAACCTTCTATAATTCCAAACAACTGGCCTTTAATAGTTATTGATTTACAGATTTGTTTTTATACAATCCCTTTACATCTTCAAGATTGCCCTCAATTTGCATTTTCAATTCCCTCAACTAACAATAAAAAACCTATGAGGAGATATCAGTGGAAAGTACTTCCACAGTGAATGCTTAATAGTCCAACCATTTGTCAGCTTTTTGTAGCTTGAGCTCTTATACCAGTAAGAACTGAATTTTCTGATTGTTATATCATTCATTATATGGATGACATTCTCTGTGCTTCATCCTCAATGGAGCAGCTGCCTTTACGTTTTGAATTACTTAAAAAGCAGCTTGATTTAGCAGGACTTTACATTGCTCCAAATAAAATTCAAACCACCACAAAAGTACAGTATTTGGGTGCTGTTGTGGACAGTCTATTAGACCTCAAAAAGTTCAAATCAGAAGAGACCAGGTTTCTACTTTAAATGACTTACAAAAATTATTAGGAGATATTAATTGGCTACATCCTACTCTAGGTATTCCTACCTATGCTTTCAGTAATTTCTTTGGCCTTTTACGAGGACCTACACGGCTTGATAGTTTTCGCAAATTAACCCCTCAAGCCAATCAGGAATTAAAATTTGTTGAGCAAATACAAGAAGCTCAAATACAATGTGTGGATCCCTATCAGATTTTAATTTACAGATTTTAATTTTCTCTACACCACATTCGCATACAGCGGTTAATTGTACAACAAGATGATCTGGTTGAGTGGCTTTTTCTACCTAACAATTTTGTGAAATCTCTTCCTATCTATGTAGAATTAATTTCTGAACTCATATCACGAGCTTGGACCAGAGTCCTTCATCTTCATGGAAAAGAGCCTAATCAAATTGTAGTTCCTTTTAAGAAACAACAAATATCTCATTTATATACTCATGCTGAGTCTTGGCAAATTGTCATTAGTGACTTTTAAGGGATTATTGACAATCATTATCCTAAGAACAAACTGTTTCAGCTTCTGCAAAAAACTAATTGGATTTTGCCTAAAAAACTTAAGCAGGGCTGGCCGAGTGCCCCGATGGTTAAGAGCTGGCTTGGGACACCAGAGGGCCCAGTTCAGATCCCACATATGAGGGCCAGTGACACTGCCCTCTACAGCTAAGATGCTGAACAACAGCTCAACCTGGAGCTGGGCTGCTGTGAGTCGCCGGCGACGATGTAGGCTGCAGCCCTTGCTGCAGTGGGTTGCCATAAACTACTGTGTGTAGCCAGCAGCCAGTGTGAGCAGCCAGCAGCTGCCATGAGCCGGTGACTGATCTGCCTCGCCCGGGAAGAGCGCAATGATGGTGCCAGCTTGGGCCAGTGAAGCAACATCCTCCACAACTAGACCGAAGAACAAAACAACAGCAACTTGTCTGTTCCCCTTCCCCCGATTCCCCAGCGCTATTCCCCTCCCCCAATTCCCCAATGAAATCTTAAAAAACAACATGTGGTTGAAGTTGCTGAGTTTTGGAGTAATTTGTTAGGCACCTGTCGGGGGAAAACTCACTTCTGTTTACCTTTACACACTCACACAGAATGTGTGTGTTTTACACACCAAGAAATTCTGTCACTGACTGGGTGGAGTTCGTGCAGATTCCACAGGTTAAGGGTTCAGGCCCACAAAACTGCCCCCCACTTCAGACACCAATTGCAAATAGTGGGTTTCCAGGTGACCCACTGTCCGAGTTGACTACAAATCAGACCTTCTCCTTGGGTTTGATCATTTGCTAGAACAGCTCACAGAACTTAGAAATATTAGGTGCCTAGTGACAGCTAATATAACCCATAGCGTCCACCACACTCACGCACTGTTTCAATATTAGTCATTTAGTATGACCCCTAGAACAACATATTTCTGATCCCACTTTGCCCTGATTTTGAAATTTAGGGTCTAAGTTAATTTCTCTTCAGAACCCAATTATCTCAATTTATACTTCTTTTAGTTGAATTGATTTTTTTCAGGTAACCACACATTCATCAGAAAACAAAGGAAAGGTATAACAAACCAAAATTTACCTGGGCTGTCATTTTCTTTTGTGCTCAGGAAACAGTAACACGGATTCTATGTCTTTTGTCTCTTCTGCATCTGCTGTGAAGTTCTTAGAGTCAGAAATCTTGGTGTCCAGTTAAAGTTATTCCCAGAAATGATACCCAAGTCCATGCACCTCCTCTTTCTTCCCTTGTCCCTTCACTTGATATCTCTTGCTCCTGGGGAGCCAGGACCTGTGGGCTAAAGAGCAAACTGACTTTGAGTGGACATTCACTCTAGGCCCAGATGTTATAACTGCTGCTATGCACTTACCTTAAATAAAGGACTCCAATATTTTCAACTGTTCCTTTACTTGATGCCCCCGAGGCTTTCACACTCGGGCAATTTCCATAGTTGGATATATGCCAGTTTGGCAGTTTCTTACAAAAGTAAATATACTCTTCTTACCATACAATCCAACAACCACATTCCCTGATATTTACCAAAATGAGCTGAAAACTCATGTCCACACAAAAATCTGATCATAGATGTTTATAGCAGTGTTATCCATCCAGACAACAGAATATTATTCAGCACTAAAAAGAAATGTGTTATCAAGCCATGAAAAAACAAAGAGAAACCTTAAATGCATATTATTAAGTGAAAGAAAGCTGTATGATTCCAACTATATGACAGTCTAAAAAAAGGCAAAACTAAAGAGATGGTGAAAAAAATCAGTAGTTGCCAGGAGTTGTGGGGAAGGGAAGAATAAATGGCAGAACCCAGAGGATTTTTGGAGCAGTGAAACTATTCTGTGTGATACTAAATGGCGGATACATGTCATTATACACTGGTCAAAACCCACAAAATGTACAAGTGCAAACCCTAATGTAAATTATATGCTTTGGGTGATAATGTGTCAATATGTGAATTGATTGTAACAAACGCACTACTCTGGTGCAGGATGTTGACAGTGGGGAAGGTTGTGTGTGGGGGGGCGAAAGGGAGTATATGGGATCTCTACATACTTCCCATTTAATGTTGTTGTGTGTTGCCTTACAGCTACATCCTTGATAGCTCCCCCCACACCAACCCCTGACCTAATGAGGTCACGAGGAAGTGTCTCAGAATGCTGAGACCTGGTGGAATGATATCGGTCATCTCCCTTATCTAGATGGTGCAGTATAGCGACGCCATCCTGGGGGTTGTGTGTGAGAGTATGAAGGCACAGCACGTGTTGGAATACAATGGAATAAGTTAATGGAAAACAGCCATAAGCCATGTAGCACACGGACTTTAGAATAACCAGTTTCACTTCCTTGAAAAATTTCTCAATAAAAGCTACGCGTTGGCCCAATTCGGGGCTCAGTCCTAGAGAGGCTGCAGCCCCTGGCCCCCACTTTAACCTTATCTTTGGCTCTTGTGTTTTCTTTAACCCTTTGCCGCCCCTCTCATGCTACACTGCCCTTGCCGCGTGGGACGCGACAGCTGTGAATCTAAAATTGCTCTAAAATATATAATCATATCTATATCTATACACACACATACATACACACTATCTTGAAGAATACAGGAGACATTTCTCATGACCTTAGGTTAGGCAGGGAATTCTTAATCATGTCATTAAACCAGCAAACCATAAAAGAAGAAAGTTGATCAACTGGACTTGTATTAAATTTTGCACATCAAAGACATTATAAAGCAAAAAGAAAAAGTGAGCTACAGATGGGGAGAAAATATTTGCAAATCATATATTTATTTGATTAAGGACTTCTATACAGAATATAAAAATAACTAAAAATAATTTGTTAAGAAAACAATCCATTTAGAAAATAAGACTTGAATAGACATATGAATGTCTGTAAGTACATAAAAAAATTATCAACATTCTTTGTCATTAGTAAAATTAAGATGATGATGGAATTCTACTACACACCAACTAGAATGACTATGATAAAAAAGACGAACAATTGCAAATGTTGATAAGAATGTGGAGAAACTGAAATTCTCATACAATGATGGTGGAAATGAAAACTTTGCAAAACATTACACATACACTTATCTATGAACCAGCCAGACCACTCAGAGGAATTTAGCAAACAAAGGAAAATATATCCAATTTGTACTGGAATGTATGTAGCAACGTTGTTCATAACAGTCTCAAACTGAAAACAATTCCAGTAACTGAGATTTGATGAGCAAAATACATTACAGAGCCAATGGATCGTTCAAAAATAAAATTGAAAAGGGAAATGTTGCCACGCAGTTGTCCAGCCATCTGTCTCCCCACGCTTAACCCTAAACTGACCCTTTTGAGGACACTGCTCATACACCTTGCATCTCCCTGTTTGGCTCCAAAGGATGGCTGGTTAGTCAATGATGGGTAAGATTCCTCATGGGAGGAACAATCTAAGACAGGCACAGTCAGTTGGAGGCCATCAGGAGAAATCTTGGGGCTGATGGAGGAAATCTTGGGGCTGGCCCCTCAAAGAGACTGGAGGTTTTCTACCTCTGTAGCTACATTCCTTCCCTCATCCTGCTTGGGAAGTGACCTGATGTGTGATAGTATCTGTCTTCAGCATAATAATCTTATCTTCCTGGGGTCTTATGCATATAGGGTGTGTGAAGGCAGGGCATCTGTTTTATAGCTGCAGGGACTCTCAGTAATAGCAGCTTGCAGGCATGGGTAATCTGGCTTGAGCAAGTTCTCAGGAATAAGACTCACAGACTGTGGAGAGAACAATGCTACTTCGGGTAGGTGGAGAAATAAAAGCAGCATGTTGGCTCAATTCACACCTCTTAGTCCAGGAGGCTGGAGACCCTTGGCCCCTCGCTCATTTAACTCTTGACTGCTGTTTATTTTATTTCTTAACCCTTCACCACCCCCTCTTGTTCTCCCACTGCTCATGTCATGCGAGACTCGACAGGATAGTTCCAACTCATTTTATGGAGCCATTTAGTTTTAAAAAATATAATACTATTTACAATGCCATAAAAAATATGAAATACTTCTGGAAAAATATTATAAAAAATGTAAAAAACTTTTGAAAACTGTATCACTGAGAAATTTTTAAAACTTTAATAAATGGAGAGATGTATCTTGCTCAGGTCAGAAAGTGAGTTATTTCCCCAAATGAGCCAAATAGACCATTCTCCTGAATTGGTCTCTCGTCATAAAATTCCAACCATAATCCCAGCAGCTTTTCTGTAGAATTTGGAAGCATCATTCTTAAATTCATAAATACCAAAGTTTAGAATAGTCAAAATAACTGTGAAAAAGAACTAGGTTGGTGAGGTGACACTACCTGATTTCAAGAATTTTGATAAAGCTAGTTATCAGGTCAGGGTGTTATTCATATCAAAATCAATAAATGAATGGAACAGAATAGAGTCCAGAATAAAAGCCATGCATATATAGTCAAATGATATTTTACAAACATGAAAGGCAATACAGGTGAGAGGAAAACCTTTTCAACAAATGTTGCTGGAACAAGTATACACACAAAAACAGAAAGAAAAAAACAACCCTGGATCCAAACATTGCACCATATACGTAAATCAAAATAGATAATAAACTTAAATGAAAAACAAACAAAAAAACCCTCTTAATACTTCTAGAAGAGGGCCAGTCAAGTGGCTCAGTTGGTTAAGAGTGCAAGCTCTGAGCAACAGGGTTACCGGTTGGATTCCCACATGGGACAGTGATGCTGCGACCCGAGCTGAGCTGCCGCTGAGCTGCCAACAGGTGGCAGGGTGGCTCAGCTGGTGAGAGCATGTGGTTTGACTCCCACATGGGATGGTGGGCTACGGCCACCCATAATTAAGATTGAACAGGGCACCTTGAGCTGAGCTGCAGCGAACTGCTGATGGGCAGCCAGATGGTGACTGGACTTGGAGCTGAGCTAGCTGCGCCCTCCACAACTAAGACTGAAGGACAACAACTTGGCTGTTCCCCTTCCCCAATTCCCAAACACTGTTCCCATCCCCCAATATCCCAATAAAATCTTAAAAAAAAAATTCTAGTAGAAAAAACAGGAGACAATTCTCTGATCTTGTAGTTAGGCAAACATTTCTTAGGAACAACACTAAAAAAATAATTCATAAAAAATTTAAGGGCTGGCCGGGTGGCGCGTTGGTTAAGAGCTGGCTTGGGACACCAGCTCTGAGCAGCAGGGCTCTGGTTCGAATCCCACATGAGGGCCAGTGACACTGCCCTCTACAGCTAAGATGGTGAACAACATCTCCACCTGGAGCAGGGCTGCTGTGAGTCGCTGGCAACAGTATAGGCTGCAGCCCCTGCTGCAGTGGACTGCCATAAGCTACCGTGTGTGGCCGGCAACCAGCGTGAGCTGCCAAGAGCTGCCATGAGCAGTCGTCCAGTGGCCGGCGACCAATCTGCCTCACCCGGAAAGACCGCAATGATAATACCAACATGGGCCAGTGAAGCGACGTCCTCCACAACTAGACTGAAGAATAAAAGGACAGCAACTTGTCTGTTCCCCTTCCCCGATTCCCCAACGCTGTTCCTCTCCCCCAATTCCCCAATAAAATCTTAAAAAAAAAATAAGTTCATACATTAGACTTCATAAAAACTAAATCCTCCAGCTCTTCAAAACACATCGTTAAGAGAACATTTAAAGTTAAGTCAAAAACGAGAAGAAAAATCTTTGCAAAGCATGTGACTGATAAAGGAAAGACTTGTACTCAGAACATATAAAAGATTCTCAAAAATCAGCAAGAAAATACAATGGAAAATTGCAAAAGGCTTAAATAGATACTTCACCAAGGAATATATGGATGGCAAATAAGCACATGAAAAGATGCTCAACATAATTAGCCATCATTAGGTAAATACAAATTAAAAGCATGAGAAGAAAAGAAAAAAGCACAAAACACTACTCCACACCTATGAGAATGACAAAAATTAAAATAACTGACAGGGGTCAGCCTAGTGGCTCAGTTGGTTAAGAGTGCAAGCTCTGATCAACAGGGTTGCTGGTTTGATTCCCACATGGGCCAGTGAGCCAGACCCCAGCTGTGCTGCCGCTGAGCTGGTGATCCCCGCAACTAAGATCAAACATGGCACCTTGAGCTGAGCTGCCCTGAGCTGCCATGGGGCTGCCGGATGGCTCAGTGGTTAGAGCGTGCGCTCTCAGCAACAAGGTTTCTGGTTCAACTCCCACACTGGATGGTGGGCTATGCCCACCTGCAACTAAGATTGAACACGGCACCTTAAGCTAAGCAGCCGCGAGCTGCCGACTGGGCAGCCCGATGGCGACTGGACTTGGAGCTGAGCTAGCTGCCCCATCCACAACTAAGACTGAAAGACAAGAACTTGGCTGTTTCCCTTCCCCAATTCCCCAATAAGATAATTTTTTTTAATTATAAAAAAATAAAAAATAAATTGTTTCTCACTGCGGAACAGAATAAGACTAACCCCCAGAGGAAACATCCAAAAGAAATACAGTGATCTTGGAGGAAAGACGAACAAAAACTATATCTTTAACAATAAACATATCACTTAGAACCACCTAGAATCACACAGAATTTTGTGGGGACAGTCAGAAGAGTGACGATGTGGGGGAGACAAAAGTTTTTGGTAAGGACCGCAAGGACGGACTTGACCTTGAAGGAGTGAACTGGATTTGCATTAACTGGGGAAATGGTACCTTCATGTCTGTTCCCGCACTCAAGATGTGGGCCTGAACCTAGTGACTGTCCAGGGCCCCTGACTTCCTCAACAGTGACAGTCCCCACCAGGAGTCTTTGACAGCCCTATACTGAATGCCATATTAAACCCCAAATTGCCCCAGAAACCACAGGGACATCCCCTAACCCAGGCTTCACTAACACCGAGCACCGAGTTCACTGACACAAAATTTCCGCCCCAGCTCTCAATCACTGAGTCCCACAAACCGAGCGATCCACTTGGACCTCAAACCCTGACAAAGTCGGACTCTCGGGGATGATTTCTTCAGATTGTTAGTCACTGCCTGTCAGGTGGCCCGTCACTCACGCTCAGATTCCTGTGACAAAAATCGAATAAAATCCAAACAGCTGTCCTCCACACATGCTCACATTTCACTGACCCCGCAAGCAGTGAATCCGAACCCAGGGCCCGACTCACCTGATCCCGAGCCTCTCCGGACAGCACTGGCGGCGACAGAGGCTTAGCCCCCGTCCAAAACCACTTCCTATTCGGTTATGCTTCTTCGCGGTCCTTAGGGACGCTCAACGGCAGGCACCAAGGTCGCGCGAGGACTCGGAACGTGGCGGGACTTCCGAGTTCCGACAGTGGGCCTCGCTCTATGACGTACTATGACCACGCCCACCCCGGCGTTTGTGAGGGGAGGGGCCATAGCGGCTGTGTGAGGAAATCGCCAACAGTAGTGGTCACCTCCTCGTCCCGAAAGACGGTCAACAATGCTGCGCTAAGTGCGTAAGACTTCGGAGGACAGTGACTATCCAAAGCCAACATGGCGCGCTCAGCCGGCTGGGGAACAAGGAAAGATGGCGGCACCCTTTACTAACTGGGGAGCTGAGCCTTTGCTCTGGGGCACCATGGGCGCAGCCATCTTAGACGAAGACAGATGTCCGTACGGCAGAGATGGGCTCAGACCACGGAAGAGTTGCACGAGCCGAAATGTCACTGGATAGGCGCGCTCACAGAACCAGTGGTCATTTAAAGTCCTAAGTCTGGGACGAAGGCGTAGGGGTGGGTCAGGCCTTTCTAGTTTAAAAGGAAGACTGCCGTTGAAAGGGGCGAAACCAGTAAGGCGAAGTTCTATTAAAATGCCACTACCCACGTGGGAGTTTATACATAGCTCCATCTAGTGGTGAAGGAGAAGAAGTGACGGTGCAAATGTACGTACATGTTTCCTTACAAAAAGGATAGTGGAGCACTTGAGAATATGAAATTATGAGGTAATGCAATTTTAGTTTGCATAGTTCCCAATTAAAAAAATAGCACACTTAAAAATTTTAGTTATTTTTATGCAGGCGCGAGAGGTTCAATTGTAAAGGATTTAACTAGATAATCCCTTTATAGAAAGCAACCTAATCTAATTAAAATTTTCATTCTATTTGATTCAGTAATTCTAACAGTTTATTTGGTAAAAACTTTTCTTAATATTAACCACGCGGCTTTTGTAATTTTAAAAAGAGGAAAATGATGAGACAAGTAAAGAGTTAACAAGAGCGGGCTTGTGAGCTGGCAGGATGGGACAGGCAAAGAGTTAACAGGAACGAGCTTAAACATTAACCGCTTGACTCTGACTCCGCTGGCTAGCAGTGCACCTGCAAGCTGACAAGCACCTTACATCCATCATAGGTGGGAAAAGAACAATTCTCAATCGCAACGACAGCCCCCGTGTATTAACAAACACCCATCATGGATGGGAACAGGGTGGTTCCCAATGGCAACAGCAACCCCCTGCAAGCTGACATACATCATAGATGGGAACAGGGCAGTTCCCAGAAGACAATTGTGACGGAAGCCCCCTGCAAGCTGACAAGGACCCTACATCCTGCTTAGAAAAATATAAAACCCCAGCACTCCTCATCCGGGCAGCTGTCCCTGTCAGGCTTGCCTGGCACAACTCCACTTGCCAGTATCTCTCTTACCCCTCTGTCTTGGCAGCTCTTTCTCTCAGACTGCCCTGGAAAAACTTCTGCCATCTTCAAACAGAACTCTCTCTCCCCCTTTTTGACTTTCAATAAATCTTTTCTTACTGTTGTAGAGGCTCATAAATTATTTTACATTCTGCAAACAACCAGGAGTTAGTTCTACTGAATTAACCTAAATGTATAATGATAGATAAATAGATACTTTGGTAAATTATGGAACAGCCACTCAGCATAACAGTACACAGGAATTTTTTAAAATATACTACAATTGTCAGTATAAATAAGGAAAGATAATTTTCTTCAGAGGACAAAAACAGATTTGCAAAATCTGTTTGGATTACTTTAGGATTTGTGCTTAGGGTAGACAATGTCAGAAGTCTTCAAATTCCCTATTTTTGCAATTCTCCATTGTTAATACTTTTTTGTATAATAACTATGTATTACTTTAGTGTCACGTCCTGCGTGGCAAGGGCAAATGGGACACAAGAGGGGCGACGCAGATTGAATAAGAACAAGAGACAAAAGTCAGATAAGAGCGAGACCAAGGGACCCAGCCTGGAAGACTGAGCCCCGAGTCAACGCATGGCTTTTATTGAGATCCTACAAGGAAGTGAAACTGTCATCTTTATTGAGATCCTACAAGGAAGTGAAACTGTCATTTTTCAAAGATCCGTTGCTATGTGCCTTAAGGCTGTTTGCCATTAGCCTGCGCCCAACAAATGCTATGCCTTCATACATCACTACACAGCCCCAGGACACTTTGTTGTTACTGTGTCCTACCCCTTCAGGGGAGTAGACCGATATCCATTGGGTCCCAGGACTGCCGGGACACTCCCTGAGAGACATCAGGCCCCAGGAATGCTGAGACCTACTCTCATGACTGACTGGGTCAGGGGCTAATGCAGCGGGGGCGGTCGTGGCTGTAGCTGTAAGGCAACACTTTAGTATTTTCAAAAGTTGATTTTACAAGTTTTATATTTTATGTAGATGTTCATAATATAGTCAATATGAACAGACTAGTCTCATTTTTCTTTAATAAATATATACTTACACATAAAAAATAATTTTTAAATAAGCTCTGGTCACTTATATTAAAGAAAAATTTTGCATGATTTAATTTTTACCAGTCTGTTCTGGCATGCTTCTAATGATATCAGAATCACTTGGATCAATGATAGCCAGTGTGCATATTTGGTAGTATTTTCCACACATTGTGCCCAATTCAATATTATTGCCACTGTAGTGATGGACACCAGTCTTGGCCAACATGGCGTAGTACTCTATTTCAGATTTCCTTAAGACTGGGCAGTTGTTGCCAAGGACTGCTGGGGACTGAGAGACCCATCTGGAGCTGTAAAGGAGAGGCTGGTGCAAGGCACACTCTCTGGCTGCATCCTTAGCAAGGCTAGAGCAGCACCTCAGCATACAGAGGTTTCCGGCACCCGTAGGTGGTTTCAATACGTTAGGTACTAAACATCTTGAGTCCGATGCATTGGTTGCTAACAATCTGCAACTGACTAATGAAAAGTTCCCTGCCCAAGACTATCTCCTCCCCTTTCCTGCCCACGCATAAGCAAGACTATATAAGTAAAGCACGGCTGCTAGATTGGGTCACTGTTCTCCCATCAGGAGACAGGTGTCCACCTAGCCCCTGCTTTCAAGTATTTCTTTGTCTGTCTTTCTTAATCCTCCTCGCCCCCGCTCTGGCCCATTCGACTAGCCACGCTGGACACGGCAGATGACCAGTTTTGCTTTGCCTTGTCTGATCATTTTCAGAGTCTGCTTGTACCCCAGCACATACTTTCCACTTTTCATAACAAGTTGGAGCCTAGACTTTTGTCAACTCCAGTAACGTTTTCTTCTTTGCAGCCACCATCTTCCTGTCTTAGGTGCAGAAAGCCCCCCAACCAAGAGTAGCTGTTGCCTTACAGCAATGTCCACGACCACCCCCCGCACTAACCCGACTTAACGAGGTCCTGAGGAAGTGCCTCGGAATGCTGAGGCCTGATGGAATGATATCGGTAAAGCTTCCTCTAGGGCAGCGGTTCTCAACCTTTCACAGGAGTCGCCTAAGACCATCGGAAAACACATATTTTCGATGGTCTTAGGAACCGAGACACCGCTCCTCTATCCGTCTCCAGGCCCACATGCAGATACGCCCACATACGAGTACCTGGTGACCCCTGTGAAAGGGTTGTTCGACCCCCAAAGGGGTCGCGACCCACAGGTTGAGAACCACTGCTTTAGGGAGTGTCTTGAAATGCTGAGACCTGGTGGAATGATATCGGTCATCTCCCTTAATTATATAGGACGCGGTAGAGTAACGCTGTCCTGGGGGTTGTGCAGGCTGTATGAAGGCATAGTCCATGTTGGAATACAATGGGAGCTGGTTAATGGAAAACAGCCTTAAGGCACGTGACACACGGATCTTTGAGTAATCCAGTTTCACTTCCTTGAAATTTTCTCAATAAAAGCCATGCGACGACCCGATTCGGGCTCAGTCCACGAGGCTGATGCCCCCTGGTCCCGCTTTAGCCTCATCTCTGTCTCTTGGGCTCTTTAACTCTGTGTCGCCCCTCTCGTTTCCCACTGCCCTGGCCACGCAGGACGTGACAAGTAGCCACCAAGACAGCCGGAGAGTGACTAAAGCAGAATATAGTTTGAACAATGCTTGGTTCTTAGGTATAATTATGGGTGATTTAAAATTTCTTCATTTGCTTATATGTTTTCTAATTTCTATGCATTAAGAATTTATTAATAGTAAGAGCATTATATTCCTTTCAGGGATTAAATTTCATCCCTATTCACCTGTGATGTCAAGCTCTGAAAAGTGAGTTCAGCATCTAGTCCAGAGAGCTCAGGGCAGCATGGGCAGCCGATCCTAGGATCCTGATGGATCTGTTTCAGGAATGAGCTGATCTGACATTTGCCATGCAGCATGTGTAGGTTCATAGGCCTGGGTGGTAAAGCACTCATGTCTGATTCGTTGCTGTAGAATACTGTCCAGAATCTCCTCCCAGCCACAATGTGTGACACTACTGAAGAATATTACCAACCAGGAAAGCTCATCTAAACTTCAGTGTCCAGAGTTTGTTTGTTTTTTAAAAGATTTTTATTGGGGGAATTGGGGGATGGGAATAGCGCTGGGGAATTGGGGGAAGGGGAACAGACAAGTTGCTGTCGTTTTGTTCTTCAGTCTAGTTGTGGAGGACGTTGCTTCACTGGCCCAAGTTGGCACCATCATTGTGCTCTTCCCAGGCGAGGCAGATCAGTCTCCGGCTTCTGGATGGCCACTCACTGCAGCTGCTGGCCGCTAACGCTGGCTGCTGGCTACACACGGCAGCCCATGGCAGCCCACTGCCACAGGGGCTGCAGACTACACCGTCGCGGGCAACTCAGGGCAGCCCATCTCCAGGTTGAGCTGTTGTTCAGCATCTTAGCTGTAGAGGGCAGTGTCACTGGCACTCATATGTGGGATCCGAACTGGGGCCCTCTGGCATCCCAAGCCAGCTCTTAACCAATGCACTACTCGGCCGGCCCCAGTGTCGAGAGTTTTTATTGAGGCTTCATTATATATGCAGGATTTATTGAATCATTGACCAGGACTCAATCTCCAGGTCCTCCCCCTTCCTGGAAATCAAACTGATATCACATGGCTCAAAGCCACAACCCTCTTGGGAGCATTTGAGATCTTTCTCTTTGGTATATATCATCAGTTTGACTCAAACTCACAAAATTTCTCTACAGGTTTGGATGTTTCTTACGTCAATAACCCATTATTCTATGTTACCGATTCTCATTTCCACATCTCTACCTTTGACCTCTTCCCACCCTTCAGCTTCTAACCCAGGATTTAGGGCAGAGGTGTTCAAATTTTAATATAGACTGGAAAGCTCATACTACAAACCAGAGTCCTGGACCCCAGTCCCAGAGATTCTGGTTTAGGAAGTGTTGGATGTGACTCAAGAATTTACATCTTGTACAACTTCTCAGAGAATCCTGAGGCAGGAAGCCCAGAGAAAACACTTAGAAACAGTCCTTGAGTGTTTTTGGCTTACAAATATTATGTGGGCTGGCTTTCTCAGTACACTTAGGTCATAGTTCAAATTACATCTGTCCAGAAAAGCCTTCCTTGAAACCCTTACTACAATAGCTCCTCCATTACAATTTTTTGCTAGGTTTCATATTTCTTCATAGTACTTACCAGAGTTGACATTCTATGTATTGGGTTGTTGGAAAAGTCATGACGCATTTTTGCAATGAAAAACATGGAAAAAATACGTCATGACTTGTCCAACAACCCAATGTTTATTTGACTCATTCTCCTTCACTACACTGTATGCTCCATAAGGCCATGACTTTGTCTATTTTGTTCATTGATGTGTCTGTAGTGTCTACAACAGTGGCCAGCACAGTGTAGATAGATGTTCAAAAAAATCTTAAAGGGGGGAATTAATATGGAGCTGGAGATCAAATCCTGCCATGATACTGTATGGCAAGTGTCTATTTCTTTTGCTATAAGCAGGACTTACCATTTGTAAACTGGATTGAATATCCTTCTTATATGAAGGGAAATAACTCTGGCTACAGATGAGAGAACAAGAGGCTTACTACTAGAAAAACAGAATTTGTTGTCAGCAGACCTATTCAAACAGAACTGGTAACAGAAGTACTGACGAAAAGGAATAAGAGAAGGAAACATGTATAACATCAGGAATGAAGAAAAAGGAATGGAAAGGGTAAATATATAATCAAATATAATAGGCTGTTCTCCTTTTGAATTTTTAAAATTACGTTTGATGGTTGAAAGCAAAAATGACAACCTTACCTGATAAGATTCTCAATATATTGTGGAGATGTTGGGCATCATTCACTGTTAGGGAAATAGAAGACCATCATTATATACAACCACACACTTGATAGGACAGCTAGAATCAAATATGACAATGCCAAGTGCTGGAAAGGTCACAGAAAAACTGGACATTCATACACTGCTGGTGGGAATGTAAATTGGTACAGCCACTCTGGAAAAGTTTGGCAGTTTCTTAGAAAATTAAACACAAACTTAGCATATGACTCATGGGTGTTTATCCCAGAGAAATGAAAACTCATGTTCACATAAAATTGGCTACACAAATGTTTATACCATCTTTATTCATAACAATGAAACACTGGCAACAACCCAAACATCTATCAACAGTGAACAGATAAACAAACCATAGTACATCAATACAAAAAAAATACTATTCAGTAACAAAAAGTAAAACTATTTACACTCTCAACAAATTGGATGGATCTTAAGGGAATTTGCTGAATAGGGAAAAATGCCTATCTCAAAGGTTACATACTGTATGATTCCATTTTAATAGTTTTCTTGAAATGACAAAATTAGAGTGATGGACTCCTCTCATTGGTCACCATGGGTCAGGGCTGGGGAGACAGTGAGGCTATACAGGGGTAGCAGGAAGACATGTCTTTGAGTTGGCACAACAACTCTACATTCTGACTGTGGTAGAATTTACAGAAATCTGTATATATGATAAAATGTCTTAGAACTCCACATGAAAAAACAAAACGAAAAACCTCTCACAAATGAAAGCACAAAAAACTAGTGAAATCCAAATAAGTTATATAGTTTACCTAACAGCACTGTACCAATGTCGTTTTATTATTTTTTATGATGTATGATGGTTATGTAAGATAATCACTAAGAAGTTAAATAAAAGTACTCAGGAACTTTGCATATTTTGTAATTTCTTGTAAGTCTAAAATATTTCAAACCAAATTTTAGAAAAATCATATTTAAGGAGTTTTTGTAAATTACTTAATGCTGTTGATAAACTTGGATAAATACATCCAAATATGGTGAATTACATTTATGAAGATATTCCTTTTACTTTTGAAGTACACAGTAGACTGAAAGAGATGAATGTAGAGCCTAAGAAATGCAAGAGCTAGTCATATAATGATACAGGGTGGGCTCAGAACACTCCTGCTTGTACATAATGTTACAATTTAATCAGTGTTAAGAATTTGCCTAACATTATGGAATCATTGAGAATATGGTTCAAGTATCCTGTCCCAGAATGGATGCCAGGTAAATAAGTTTAGACTTATGATAGAAAACTCAAGGGTACATTATTTTCACGAGGTTTCTCTCCATGAATTCTCTGATATTCTGCTAAAGTTACTCCACATTTAGTATGTTCCTAACAGTTTTATTTCTGTATGAATTCATGGGAAATGATGAATTCTGCCAATTGAAATTTTTTCTTCAGCATGAATATTGGGCAACTATTGAGATTTCATTTCTAGGCAATGGCTTTCCCACAGTCATCCTATTGCTACTAAGTATGAGCTCACTGATGATCTCTTATCACTAATGAGCTAGTCTTCAATCCCATAGAAGGCTTTCCTAGTCTCTCCATTCATAAGATTTATCTTAGTACATACTTTTCAGACATATAACTACCAAGAAATGTTTCCTTAAGACTTTTCTGCTTGAATATATCAGAATATTTCTCCTACATGTTAATTTTGACATACAAAGTGAGGTAATTGATCACTGAAGGCACTGGCACATTTTCTGCATTCATTAAATTTCATTCCTATGCAAATATAATTTCCCAAAGGTGAAAATCTAGCAACAGGCTACTCTACACTGAATATGTTCCAGTATGTTAGGAGCACACTGGTGTTTAACAAGTTCACCAAACTATCATGGTTTGTCCCCTGCTCGAGTTCACTTGAGGGTAGATGCTCAAAACATATTTTCATTTGTCATGTGTATTAACAAGGCTTGACAAGTGAGAGAAACGTTACCACCAATTCTTGAATCCAGAGGGCCTCCCTCTTTATGAGTTCTCTGATGTACAGTGGGTGCAGAATTCTCTCACACTAACTGCATACATATGGTTTGTCTCCTGTGTAAATCCCCTGATGCATCATGAGACCAGTACTCCAATACTATATGAATAGGATTTTCCAGTCAGTACATATAAAAGAAGTTTATCCTGTATGAAGTCTCTGATGTTTTACAAGGCATATTTTCTTCCTGAAGGTGTGACCATACTCATTGTGTTATTGGGGTTTGTTCCCATTATGAGTTTTCTGATGTACAAGGAGATTTCTCTTTGAGGAGAAGCCTTTTCCACATTCACTGCATACAAAAGGTTTCTCTCCTGTATGAGTTCGCTGATGGACAATTAGACGGCTTTTCACAGCAAAGCCTTTCCCACATTCATTGCATGCATAAGGTTTCTCTCCAGTATGGGTTTGCTGATGTAAAATGAGCTCAGTTTCTATAACGAAGCCTTTTCCACATTCACTGCATATATAGGATTTCTCTCCTGTGTGAACTTGCTGATGTACAATAAGATAACGTTTCATGGTGAAGCCTTTTCCACACTCGTTGCATGTAAAGGGTTTCTCTCCAGTATGAGTTCGCTGATGTACTACAAGATTGCTCTTAAAGGCAAAACCTTTTCCACATTTATTGCATACATAGGGTTTCTCTCCAGTATGAGTTCGCTGGTGTAACATCAGTCCACTATTCACAATGAAGCCCTTCCCACACTCACTACATCTGTAAGGTTTCTCTCCCGTATGAGTTCGCTTATGTACAACCAGCCGACTCTTCAAGGGGAAGCCTTTCCCACACTCACTGCAGGTGTAGGGTTTCTCTCCAGTATGCGTTCGCTGATGTATGATGAGCATGCTGTTCACGGTGAAGCCTTTCCCACATTCACCACATACATAGGATTTCTCTACTGTATGATTTCTCTGGTGCACAATAAGGTTACTCTTCCTGGGAAAACCTTTTCCACATTCATTGCACACATAGGGTTTCTCTCCAGTGTGAGTTCGCTGATGTTCAATCAGACGGCTCTTCATAGTGAAACCTTTCCCACATTCATTGCATACATATGGTTTCTCTCCTGTATGATTTCGTTGGTGTATAAGGATGTAGTGCTTCGTGGTGAAGCCTTTCCCACACTCACTGCAGGTGTAGGGTTTCTCTCCTGTATGAGTTCGCTGATGTATTATTAGCATGCTCTTCCCAGTGAAGCCTTTCCCACATTCACTACAGACATAGCATTTCTCTCCAGTATGATTTCGCTGATGTACAATGAGATTACGCTTCCCGGGGAAACCTTTTCCACATTCACTGCATACATAGGGTTTCTCTCCAGTGTGAGTTCGCTCATGCTCAATGAGACGGCTCTTCATGGTGAAGACTTTGCCACAATCATTGCATATAAAGGATTTCTCTCTTTTATGAATTCTCTGATGTTCATTGAGCCTGGACTTTCTGGAGAATACTTTCGCACACAGATTGCATCCATAAGGTTTCTCTCCTGTGTGAACTCTCTCATGATCAGTGAGCTGAGATTTCTTAATAAAGGCTTTCCCACATTCATGGCACACATGAGCTTTCTTGACTTCATGAGTACTTTTATACTTAATGACCTGGGACTTACTGCTAATGGGTTTTGCACTTACAAGGACTTTAACTGCAGGATGAAAATTTTCACGCTTACCGTGCAGAAATGATTTCCCATCGCCATTCAATTTAATAGACTTCTTAATTTCATAGCTTTTGCTCTGGTTGACTGAACTTAAACTTGACTTCATTGTTTTCATGTAGAACTCAAACAGATCATGATTTTGCCTGAAAGGAAAATGACTTTGGCTTTGAACATTATTTCCAAGTACATTGTGTTTGTGGCTTTGTTTCATACCTCTCAGCATTATTTGATTTTCCCAGTGACCCTGGAGATGATCATCAACTTTGCCAATTTCTAGGGAAGAAGAGAACAATTAATCTTTTTATAATCTTGTTTAGAAAGAAACTGTTTAAATAATTCCTTGGTGTTTAAACAAAAAATGGCACTTCAGCGACAACCCTGTGATAACACTATAAAAGAAACATCATCTATAAATGTTCCTTATTTCTTACACATTGGTAAAAGCACAATAATATAAACAAACCAAAATGAAACAGCAGTTAGTGTACCAATAAGGTTACATAATTGACAATTTATGTAGATTTGGCTGCTTTCTACATAAGAACGTGCAAAACATGCAGAGACGGAAAAATACAAGCAAGTCATTGTTAGCAGCAAATGACATGGTTTGGAGGAATATCATTCCATAGAACTTGGAAAGACCCAGATCACAGAGGTGGAAGAGACAACTAATCCAAAATAAAGAGAGTTCCATTTGTTCACTCCAAAACTATGTATTGAATGGCTCCTGTGTACCAGGTACTATGCTGGTGTTTGGAATATATAAAATATGACTTACTTTCACTGATCTTAAATCTAGTTAGGGAAAACTGAATAAAGAAGGAGAAAAAAAAAGAAGGGAGTTGGAGATTGTTAAACGTGGATTGAGGAGCAATGGAGATGGTGGGAAGTGCAGGAAATCAGGATATATTTGCAAAAAGAAAAGACAAGGTATGATGGGGAGAGTGGTTAATTGAAGTGAGGAATCCAGGATTATTTTGCTAACCATCCAGATGACGTGAGCCACTGGGTAGGCAGAAGCATCTCAAATCAAGAAGAGGAATATTACTGAAATAAATATAGAATGTATAGGAAAAAAGTATGCATTGTGAAACATAAACTATGAGATGATTATTAGATATGTAGTACAGACATCAAGGTCAGCTTGGAAGTATACGTGTGGAAATAAGCAATATACACCTATTATTCAAGAAAAGAGCACTGGGCAATATGTTGGGAGGACACATAGAATGAAAGATGATGAAGGTAAAAACCAAGGTTTTAGACATGCTAACATTTAGAGTTTGGGGATTCTCTAAATGAAACCAAACTGTGACTACAGAGATCAGGGAAATATTCATACTGGGGTGTACAGAATAAACATGTTACCTAGCAAGTAAGAATGTAAGGTCTTCAGAATTTGAATTGAAGTGAGCTGAGACAGATTCTTGTATCATAATCCTGTTTCTAAATTTGCCTTTCTGAAGACCACCATCAAGCTAGCTTTCCAGAAACATCAATCATATTGAGAGGACAACTCATATAATCAACACTCCAGCCTTTTGTCTGGCTGTGTCATGTTGTCATATGTTCCATTCATAATAAAATAGGGCAACAATCATTGACAGGAAATTTTTGCAGCTGGCCAGTGTACCTCGCAGTCATCTTCAGAAGCTAATGTGCTGCATGGGATATGGCGACTGTCACCTTTTCCAATCACATTCTGCATTCAATACAGAAGTCATGTCCAAAATTTCCTCACTTCAACAACCCTGATATATTGTTCCCTCATTTGCCACCAGCAGCATCTACTTCAGTAATTCTACATTTATGTCTCAGTTGGCAACAGTTAGGTTGTACTGAAGAACCAACTTCCTCCTTTAAGACCTAGGTTGTGTCAGCTTTATCTTCAGTTTTTCTTAGAACATCTGGCTGTTCCTTATTATTGCTATACTACTGCAACCCAGGTAAAAGGTAAGACAACCTAGAGTTACAAAAATACAAAACCAACCAACCCTCCACCATGTTACCTCAATTACTCACATGAAATCCAATCAATCATCCTAGCAATAAAAGTGTACATCTCCATGAATGTTCCATCTATCCATGTTTCCACTCCACTACTTCCCTGCAAAGACTGTCTAATGGTGGCTTTCATTTGCCTGACTTCAGGACACTCTTTTCATAGTCAAGCCCATGGCCTCACACATGTCCTACTTCATGCCTTCATCTTCCTAATTCAAAATGTAGACAGATACTCGTACACACACTGTCATTCCCATTCTGACTACCAGCATAAGCTCTATTTCCTCTGTTTTTCTAAATTAGCCCCTTTATTGCTCATTTTTAAAAAAGATTTTTATTGGGTATTGGGGGATGGGAACAGCGCTGGGGAATTGGGGGAAGAGGAACAGACAAGTTGCTGTCCTATTATTCTTCAGTCTAGTTGTGGAGGACGTTGCTTCACTGGCCCACGTCGGCACCATCATTGCGCTCTTCCCGGGCGAGGCAGGTCAGTCGCCGGCTTCTGGATGGCCGCTCACGGCGGCTGCTGCTGGCCACTCACGCTGGCTGCTGGCTACACACGGCAGCCCGTGGCAACCCACTGCAGCAGGGGCTGTAGCCTACGCCGTCGCCGGCGACTCACGGCAGCCCAGCTCCAGGTTGAGCTGTTGTTCAGCATCTTAGCTGTAGAGGGCAGTGTCACTGGCCCTCATATGTGGGATCCGAACCAGGGCCCTCTGGTGTCCCAAGCCAGCTCTTAACTAATGTGCCACTTGGCCGGCCCTATTGCTCATTTTTATAGTTACTTTGAGTGAAGATTTAACTTCATCCAAAGAGAGGCTACTAGGAGGTGATCTCTTGGCCCCTGGAATGTCCTGACTGATGGGACTGTCTTTGTTTGCCTGGTGGCTTTGGCCACTGGATAGTCTGACAAGGTGATTTTTTTAAAAATATTTTTATTGGGGAGTTGGGAGGAGGGTAACAGTGTTGGGGAATTGGGAAAGGAGACCAACCAAGTTGTTCTTCAATCTTCATTGTGGAGGGTGCCAGTTGCCATCTGGCTTCCCGTTGGCAGCTCATGGTCTCTAAGCTCAAGGTGCTGTGTTCAATCTTAGTTGCAGGTGGGCGTAGCCACCATCCCATGTGGGAGTCAAACCAGCAGCCTTGTTGTTAAGAGTGCACGCTCTATCGACTGAGCTATCTGGGTGGCAGCTCAGCTCAAGGTGCCAAGTTCAGTCTTAGTTGCAGGTGGGCATAGCCCACCATCGAACAAGCAGTCTTGTTGTTACACCAGCTGAGTCATCCTGCTTCCTGTTGGCAGCTCAGCGACAGCTCAGCTCGGGCGCAGCATCACTGGCCCATGTGGAATCCAACTGGCGGCCCTGTTGCTCAGAGCTCGCACTCTTAAGCCAACTCTTAACCAACTGAGCCATTTGGCCAGCCCTGACAAGGTGATTTTTGATACGTGCTCGATAACCATAGAGTTAGGACCTTTGGAAGAACTGGGGACTATAGGTATTAGCCTAACTTCTGGAGAGACTACAGGTCAGCCATGCAGGCAACATGTAACTGAGCCCCAATATAAACTCTGGACAACAAAGGCTCAAGTGAGCTTCCCTAGCTGGCAATACCCTGTGTGTATTGTCACACATCATGGCCAGGAGGAGGTAATTCTGTCCATGAGTCCAGAGGCACCACATTTGGACCCTTCCTAGATTCTACCTGACCTAAAGATTTCACTTCTAGGTATATATCCAGAAAAAATGAAAGCATACTGGGGGTGCCAAAAAAATGTACACATTTTAAGAGATGTTATCTACGTATTACTTTTTGAAGTTGAACTGAATTACGTAGCAATGTGTAGTATGCTATTTGCTCAAAAGATGGTATTAATCAAATGAATGCTAGCATCATTCATTGTATTACAATTTTAATACACTTTTTCCTTTCTTAAAATGTGTAAACATTTGTTTGGCACCCTCTGTATGTTCACAAAAAAGTTGTACATAAATGTTCATAGCAGCACAAAAGCGAAAAAGTGGAGACAACCCAAATGACCATCAATAGATGAATGTGTAAATAAAATGTGGTAGATCTATACACTGGAATCTGAATTGGCAATAAAAAGGAATGAAGTGCTGATCTATACTAAAACATGGGAGAACTTTTAAAACATGCTAAATGAAAGAAGCCAGGCACAAATGACCACATATTTTATGATTCTATATATATGAAACATCCAGGACAGGCAAATCTATAGAGACAAAAAGTAGGTTAGTGGTTGCCTAGCCTGGGGCTTAGGAGAAAGTGAGTTTTTTTTTAAGTGATAAAAATCTTCCAAAATTGATTGTGGTGATGGTTACATAACTCTGTTAATAGTCTACAAAGTGCTGAATTGTTTAAGTTGGGAAATTGTAGAATATGTGAATTATGTTAATAAAGGTGTTAAAAAAGAAACAAGAATATAATGAGAAAAACAAATGACTAGGAAAATGAATACAATGCTAATACCTAAGATGAACCAAAAGAAAATCAGAAATATTGAAGGTATGAAAGAAGTACATTGAGGCAGACACAAGCTATGATTTGGGCTAGAACTGATGTAGGATGTACAACAGCCTTTTCTAGTTAAACTGTCAACAGAAACGGCAGAGACCTTCAAGATAAGAACCTCCTAAGTAGAGAACATTCACGATAACACCAGCGTGGACAGGACAGAAAAATGTACTGTACTAAAGGAGAATCTAATATTAAAAAAGGAAAAAGGGTGGTGGGAAGGGTTGTTATGGGGGAAGATGATTCCTGTTGCTCATGTAGGAGCTCGGAAATCTCAGGCTAGTAATATTTAGAACTAAAAATGTACGTTCGACAATATTAACGGAGATATCAATTTGGAGTCCCATCCAGACAAGAACTTAATTCATGAGACTGAAGGAAAATGTTAAGGATTAGAAATACAGCAGAAAAAAATGGAAAATAAAACCACTGAAGAACCTCAGAGTGGGGGGAAAAAGAAACTAAGGAAGCAGATTAATGCACAGGAAGAGATGAGGTTATTGGGAGGGCACAACATACAAGGTAGGGTGGGAGGTTAGGAAGGGAACTCACTATTTCCCATTGGGGCAGAAGAGTGCAATAGTCAGGAGACTGATGAATTCAAAGATCTCTCTTTGAAGTGAGGCCTGGAAGGTGAAATTTCATAGCCAGGGAGGAGGAAGGAACAGGGAGAGACACTGTGACAGGGTGCAAAGATGGGGTAGGTTATAGAAGCCAAGGAAGAAAACTAGGCAAACAAACAAAAATCAAGATGTCAGATAAACAAGGATCAGATCACAGAAGAGGAAAAAGGGGTACACGTCCCCCTAAACACCTAAAAGAAAGTCTGCTATGGGGAGAGAGAGATGGAGGCACTGTTTCTGTACCCTCAAACACCGCCCAGCCTTCTCTGACTAGAATATGACTTCTGCAGTTATGCATGAGGGGGAGCAGAGTTTGCCACCCCAAAATATGCCTTTTGGGGTATTGTTACTTTACGCTGGTTATTTTTCAGAAATTAAAGGCTCAGAAAAAACCTTTGACTTTCCCCTTTGCTGCCTATAAGAATTTAGACAAAGGACTTGCTCCAGGAAGAGAGCTGTCATCATGGGTAACTATGGTTGAATATGAGCTAGGTGTGATCGACAGGGAGGAGCCTAGCAGGGCCCTTTGGATCCATGTCCTCTCTGTGTCCCCTTGTTACAGATGGCCCAGTGAACACTTATTTAGCAGACATTGCTTTTCCATCTCTATGAGAATTGCCTTCTTCTCCTTTGAAATCCCAAACCACAAGCCCTACTTCTCCTTAGCTCAAAATGGCTTGTAAGCCTCAACTGCCCAATCTGTCCTTCAGTCCCATATTCTTATGGACCCCTTTGTATGTACATATGTAATGATTTTGATTATTTCCTCCTGCTAACCTGTGTCATGTCAATTTGGTTATTATCCCAGCCAGGAGAACTTAGAAGGGTAAAAGGAAAATCATTTTTCCTCCCCTGCACCAGCCTTGCTGGTTCTCCCACTCACCCGGACAGACTGGACTGTGGATTTCATCCTCTATTGTCCACGGTTCTTCCCCTTGTTCCAACTTGGAGAGTGCGTCTGGTTTGCTGACTTGATATCCTGCTCATGGGAAACGAAAGAAGACTTTAGTTGGGGTCTATCAAGATGGGAGAGTGTTACATTTAAGGGACTAGACAGTTTTCACACATTGGAGGCTTTTCTCTCAGGTGAGGGCACATGTGCATTGGGATATATATTTGGTCTTTGTCCCCAGTTCCTGGCACAGAGCTCCTAAGTCCCTGTAATTTCCTAAGTGAAAGGAATTTTTTTGTTTGTTTTTTTAGGAGCATCTTTTGTCATAGCATTTGGTCTAAGTTCCAGCTCAGAGTGATGAGTGTCTTCTGTGTAAAAGTGAGCTGACTGGTGGCTGGGGACCCCTAGACCGCTTCAGCTTGTGGGCTGTGGGTCAGAAAGATCAAGCATGATCAGAGGACTGGAACCTTCAGCTCCAACGCTCTCCCACCATCATGGGGCGGGAGGAGACTGAAGGTGCAGATCAAGAATTGAAGCAATCGGGCCGGCCGAGTGGCACATTGGTTAAGAGCTGGCTTGGGATGCCAGAGGGCCCCGGTTCGGATCCCACATGTGAGGGCCAGTAACACTGCCTCTACAGCTAAGATGTTGAACAACAGCTCAATTTGGAGCTGGGCTGCCGTGGGTCGCCGGTGACGGTGTAGGTTGCAGCCCCTGCTGCAGTGGGTTGCCATGGGTTGCCATGTGTAGCCAGCAGCCAGCGTGAGCGGTCAGCAGCCACAGTGAGCAGCCGTCCGGAAGCCAGCGACTGATCTGCCTTGCCTGGGAAGAGCGCAATGATGGTGCCAACTTTGGCCAGTGAAGCAACGTCCTCCACAACTAGTTGAAGAACAAAACAACACCAACTTGTCTGTTCCCCTTCCCCCCACTGCGCTGTTCCCATCCCCCAATTCCCCAATAAAAAATCTTAAAAAAAAAAAAAGAATTGAAGCAATCTTGCCTCTATAATGAAGCTTCCATAAAAATTCTTAAACAGGGCCGGCCGAGTGGCTCAGCTGGCTAAGAGCTCGCTTGGGAGCACCAGCTCTGAGCAGCAGGGCTGCGGTTCAGATCCCACATTAAGGGCCAGTGACGCTCGCCCTCTACAGCTAAGATGATGAACAACAGCTCGACCTGGAGCTGGGCTGCTGTGAGTCGCTGGCGACGGCGTAGGCTGCAGCAGGGCTGCAGTGGGTTGCCGTGAGCTACGTGAGTGACTGGCAGCCAGCGTGAGCAGCTGTCAGCCGGTGTGAGCTGCTGGGAGCCACTGTGAGCAGCCGACCAATGACCAGCAACCGATTGCCTCACCCGGGAAGAGCACAATGATCGTACCAATATGGGCCAGGTGAAGTGACGTCCTCCACAACTAGACTGAAGAACAAAAACAGCAATTTGTCTACCTGTCTGTTCCCCTTCCCTGATTCCCCAATGCTGTTCCCCTCCCCCCAATTCCCCAATAAAATCTTAAAAATAAATAAACAAATAAATCCCTAAACAACCAGGTTGGGAGAGCTTCTGGGTTGGTGACCACATCAAGGTGCTGGGAGGAAGGCACACCTGGAGAGCACAGTGCCTTAAGGATCTCTTCCATTTGGCTTTTTTCCTTTATAATAAACTGGTAATGATAAGTAAAGTGCCTTCCTGAGTTCTGTGAGTCATTCTGGCAATTATCAACCCCGAGTTGGGGGGAGGGGGGAGAGGGAGGGGATATTGTGGGAATGACCAAATTATAGTAGCCAAGTTAAATAGATTTCTAATCAAGTTGCAACTCGTGTCCAACGTTACACTGGGTAGTCAGTTTCAGAACTGAACTGAACTGCAGGACACCCAGTTAGTACCTGGAGAGTTGGAGAACTAGTTGTTGGTGTAGAAAAAAACCCACAGAGTTGGTGTCAGTCACATTGGTAGTACACATAGCTCATGGTTTAATCAGGAGCCAAAGGAGGCACTGGGAATCCTCCATCCAGAGCACTGCAGTGACTTTGAAGTGTAAGCAGCTGAGAAAGGAAAGGCCACTGACTGGGGACCCTGAGTGACACAGGGGAGCCATCCTCACCTGCTGACACCAGGTTGCTGTAGTTCTCCAACATCACTTCCTGGTACAGGTCCTTCTGCTCGGGGGCCAGGAGCTGCCACTCCTCCCACGTGAAGTCCACAGCCACGTCCTCCAGTGTCAGTGATTCCTGTCATAATATGGTCATGTTTAATATGTTTTTCTTTTGTTGATCACAAGAAATATAAAAGTTGACCTGATCATATTACCTATGACTCTGACACCAATCCCCGACGTGTATGCTTTTTTTAACCCACACCAAGCAATCTCCAAGACCAGCTGGGTCCTATGATTCAGCTCAATCCTGACACTAACTACATGGTGACAGCGTCAGATCCCACAGGTTAAGGGCTCAGTCCCACAAGACTGTCCCCACCCTTCCCAAACCCCACTTCAGTGCAACTCCCAGTTGTCACTTGGGCTTCTGACTGACCAGCTATAGGTTGGAAGTTCCCATGACCCCTCTTTGGGTTTGATTAATTTGCTAAAGCAGCTCGGAGAACTCAGGAAAGCAGTACTTATGTTTAACAGTTTATTATAAAAAGATATGATACATGATTGATCATTAACTCCATTTCCAGCCCCTCTCCCCTCTCTGGACAATGGTGGGTGGGGCTGAAAATTCCAAGTCTAATCATGGCGTGGTCTTTCTGGTGACCAGCCCCCATCCAGGAGCCCAACCAGAGTCACCTCATTACAATAAAAGGCAGTCCTGTCACCCAGGAAATTCCAAGGGTTTTGGGAACTCCAGAGAGGGAAGAGGGATTGGGGATTGAGTTCAGCTACCAATGGCCAGTGATTAATTCAATCATGCCTACATAAGAAGACCACCATAATACCTCCTAAACAACAGATTTAGAGTGCTTCTGGATTGGTGACCACAGTGAGGTGCTGGCAGGGTGGTGCTCTGGAGAGGCCCACTGTACCCTCCCCCTATACCTTGCCTTAAGCATCACTTCCATTTCACTGTCCCTGAGTTGTAGCCTTTATAATAACCTGGTAAATGTAAGTCAAATGTGTTCCTGAGTTCTGTGAGTCATTCTAGCAAAGTCCAAACTTGACAAGGGGGTGGTGAAAACCCAGAAATTTAGAGCTGGCCAGAAGACGTAAAGGTGACAACATGGGATTTTTGACTGGCACCTAAAGTGGGGGCAGTCTCGTGGAACTAAGTCCTTAGCCTGTGGGATCTGATGCTGTCCCCAGGTAGTTAGTGTCGGAATTGCGTTGAATTGTAGGACACCCAGCTGGTGTCTGGAGAGTTGCAGAATAGGAAGTTGTGAGGAAAATACCCACACATTTGGTATCAGAAGTCCTGTGAATAAAAACAGTTCAGCAGCGTGGAAAATTCAGTGCTGATCCTATGGCCCAGTAGCTTAGGCCCAAATGCCATCAAGGAATAATTGAGACCTACCTGTCAAATGAACTGCCAGATAGGGACAAACTATGGGCATATCTACCCCATGTTATTGCAGATATAACTATACAGAAAGACAGCACACTTGGTGGAGGCTGTAAATTCTTAACACTACTGATCTGATCACGTTCTGAGATATTTCATGTGAGATGTAGATCCACTTGGAAAAACCAAAACATAGGTTCCCATCTAATTTCAAACTCAAAAATACTTTTCCCCTGTTTCAAGTCCTAGCCATAAAGCAAAAGAATCTATGAAAGCAACAGAGGCAAATATGTATGTTCATATCACAAGCCAAAAACCGTAAAAGCGAATAAGTAACAAGTTTTGTGAGAGGAAAAATGAAAACATCTGCATGGAAAAAGATATGAGGAGGGCCAGCCGAGGAGCTCAGTTGGTTAGGAGTGTGAGCTCTGAGCAACACGGTCGCTGGTTCAATTTCCACATGGGCCAGTGAGCTGCACCAGAGCTGAGTTGCAGCTGAGCTGCCAACAGGTGGCAGGATGTCTCAGCTGGTGAGAGCACATGCTGCTAACAACAAGGTTGCCGGTTCGACTCCTGCATGGGATGGTGGGCTATGCCCACCCACAACTAAGATTGAAATGACACCTTGAGCTAAGCGGCTGTGAGCAGCCGACAGGCAGCTGGATGGCGACTGAACTTGGAGCTGAGCTAGCTGTGCCCTCCACAACTAAGATTGAAGGACAACAACTTGGCTGTTCCTCTACCCCAATTCCCCAACACTGTTCCCCTTCTTCTCCAATTCCCCAATAAAATCTTTAAAAAAAAAGATATCATGAACAAAGCTAAAAGAAAAATGACAAGCTGGGAAAATTTTTTATACACAAAAGAAAGAATCAATATTATAGTGGATATAAACAACTCATTAATATGTAAAAGTTTTTTAAATTTAAAAATGATAAGGATGAACATTTCACAAGACAAAAAGTCCAACTGACCAAAAAATATACAAGGGTTTCAACTTCACCTGTGGTGAGAAAAATGGAAAATAAGACTCAAGAATACCAAACCATTTAGATTGTTGAAAATTATGCAATTTGATAATGTCCTATTTTAACTACTGGCAAAGATTTAAAGCATGGATGACCCCACAATTCACTTACTATGTAGCAGGCACTCATAAATGCTTTACACATTATAGCTCATTTTTCTGAGCATGGCTGTGGACAATGGAATTTTATATAGTTAATATCCATCAATCAATTGCAGTCATTATTCCTTTAGATGCTTAAATTATACCATCTTAGGCCAACAGGCTATTTTCTTTGGAGTAAGAGTCCACTGATACAAAACTATCATAACAGATGTGTTTATATGCACAGATATGTATATAAATCCATATAGATTTGTAAACAGACACACATCCAGACGCACACACAGGTTCATTGACAGCAAGGGCACACTACCAAACATTTGTTAAAGCAGATGAGGAAATGATGAGGATGTTACCAAGACAGAATTTACATTTTTGCCCATGGGCACTCATCACTGGAAATTTTTCTTTAAAATATATCCATGAGTAATTTGTATAATTACAGGATATAAAAAGCAGTAAGAGGAGGTCAGAAGTAGATTTGAAAATGGGAAAGCAGTCAGCATTTTTTGAGATGACATGAAGTTATAAAGCTGACACCCTGGAACCCAATACTCAAGCCTTTACCAGACAACATTTCTTACAACCATCTAAGGCCAAATTTGAACTTTAAGGCCAGTTCAGCTACCTGTTAATGAAGGATCATTTGAAAGCCATGCAAACATGCCATTTCCTATGCCATTTAGGCTTTATTACTGGATAAACGCAAGCAGACCCAAGGCTGAGTCCTTTGAGTGACCTTGCATTGGTCCCCTGAAAAAATTGTGTTCACTGGCTTTGCTTGGTCTATTCCCTGAGGAACCCTGGAATAAACAGCAGGGGGAAATATGTTTCTGCTTTTGTTGGAAGTTAAAAACTTCATCTCCTCTAGAAAGAATGTAACATTTTTCCTGAGACCTAAGTACCATGAAATGGTGACATCCCCTGAGGAACCTTTTTGCTTTGTCCTCATACTCATTACATATTATATACCTTAGCATGATTCTCTTCTTGTGTTGGCTGTCAGATATCAGATACAAGCTGACAGCTACTGTTGTAACCCAGAGGATCCTTCAGTTACGCATTATGTTCCAACATTAGTCACTTATTCAGAATCACATAAACACTATATTCTTGATCCTACTTTGCCATGATGTTAGAGTTTATTTCTCTCTAAATGCTGAACCAATTTTTTACAGCTTCCACAAATCCATTAGGGAATAAAGGAGAGAATAAAACAAGACAAAAGTCACCTGGGCCTGGAGCATTTTCTTTCTGTTTAGGGAAATGGCCAACAACTGTGATACTCTCTGTCTTTGTCTTTTTTGGTTATGCCCTAAATTTTTAATTAGAAATCTCACTCAGTAGTCAAAAGTGTCCCCAGAAAGGACAATGTCTAGGTCTGGGAACCTCCTCTTTCTTCATTCATTTCTTGTCTCTTGCCAGGACCTGTGGGATGAAGAGCAAAATTACTTTCAGGGTTACATTCCCATTGCTGTGCAGTCACCTTAACACATGGTCCTTAGCATTTCTGTCTCTTTATTTGGTTCCCCAGGGACCATACCTCAGGCTAATGAACATAAGACGCTGAATGTGTGAAAGTAGCATGAATGTGAAAGGAAAAGTGGCAAATGAGAATCAGCATGGCACTGTGCCTCAGTGGCAGGTAATTATAGAAATGAGACCATATGAATGGTGAGGAACTGTAAATTTTTCCTTTAAACTATGTTGCCCTCAAACCTTATTAACAGTCCTTACGTACCCTGTTTATATACAAATTTCAATATGAAGAAGATAAGCACGCCAAAAATAGAAGAGACACAAGGAATATGAGCTATAAATACAAATTTCATAAACATTTCAAAAATATAAATCTTGGGAAAATATCAGCCTTTATATATTCGCATACAGAGCCTTAAAGGAAATGTGCAGTAAGCTTGCAGTAGGAAGATAAAAACAGAATATCACATAAAAAGCTTATTAATTTTAAATAAGCTGAATGGTTAATCTGCCCCAAAACTTTCATTTCTGTGGATTTAAAGGGATGGGACGATGTGGGGAGACAAAAGGGATTAGAAAAGTAGTTGTGGTGGAGGAGCCTGGACCACAAACTTTTGGGGAATGTTAACGTTCAGCAAGTCTGTTCAAGCAGCCTGAGCTCAACACATGAACTAGCCAGAGCCCCTGAGCCTCCAAACCTGCTGTCACACATCTTGGCATAAAAGACAGTTGTCACCACCCCACCCACCAGATGAATACCAAAACCAGACCAGATAGATACGCACGTACACTGACCTCTCTTAATGGTTCCTCGATAACTGGCTCCAGATTACTCCAGAATCCGAACCAAATGCCGTGGTCATTGACAACCACCACCCCATCGGTTGTCTGGCTCCTACCGGCACAGCAACCCGCGAAGATGCTAAACCCTGACCTTCAGACTCTCGGTAGTTCAGATTTTAATCACTGAACACCAGAGGCTCCCATGATGGAACCCAGACACCCCGATCACTGACAGTACAGGCTCCTCAATGCTCCCCGCCCTTGCGCTACCTTCACCGACTGACAGGAACAACCACCGACTTAGGAGCAGATAGACCGCCCCCGTCCCCGCCTTTTCTACAGACAGACCCGTACACTGACTTGACTCTTTCCTGAACCTCCAACGACTTCTTCAGGGCCTGACTTACTTCCCTAAACTTCTTTCACTTAAGGCCTCCTCTCCCGAGAACGTCAGACGAAGATCCGCTGCGTTTCTATGGAGAATAGAATTCAGATTTTTGCTTTTTCCTTATGAGGTAATATATCCGCGCCGCCGTCATCTCGGCGCCCTGGGGGCCGCCATCTTTGTATACCTGACGTACAGGCTTGTCGTACAGAAGGCTTTTGCGTCAATGACCGTTAAGACACGACGGTGAGACCACTGCTGAAACGCTCCCACTTCTGGCACTTCAGCCGTTATAGGACAAGAGAGGCCTGAAAGGGGCTCGAGGTCACCGAGGCAAACACAACTTGGGGGTAAATTCATCTGTTGTAGGGGACGGCGAACATCGCAAATTTTTCAAAGGCCGTGCCCATCACGACCTAAAGGGCGCGGCGTACATTCTGAGCGGCTCTTATGGCTGTGACGCCTCAGCTCAGTGGGAAATTAAAATAACTTCTGGACACTTCGGTCGCTGCTCTAATTGCGGAGATTTAACGGTCGTATAAAAACTAAAGCGTGCTTGACCAAAACGCTAGCGCCGTGCTGAAGCCGAATAGGGTTTGTGCCTTTAGTTAGGAACACTATGGGCGCAGCCATCTTGCGGGAAGTTCGGTTTCCGTACAGAACAGTTGGTCTCGCGGGGGGGTAGCTTGGTATGGAACTGGACAACCTTTGGAAGACGAGCAAGATTTTTAAAAGTGAGATGGTATGGGGGAATGCAGTGATCTATCACAAAGTGGGCAGAAACGATGGACGTTGTGAGCCTCTTTATAGGTACATCCCTTTACCTGGCCCAAGTACAAAACATGCCACATCCTAGGCAAGCCACTGAACCACCTTCTAAGACTCTTCATTAGTGTACATTTTATGAATAGAGTTTTAGTGTACGCGTATGTACCTTTTTATCTGGCTTCTTTCACACAACATAGGTGTTTTGAAGTATCAATAAGTCATTCCTCTTTGTTGCTTAGGATTCCACAGTATGAATATTTCTAAATGTGTTTAATCATTCACCAGTTGGTGGACCTTTGAGTTGTTAATAGTTTTTGATATTTCAAATAGAACCACTATGAACATGCAAAAAATTACTTCAAAGAATTGGATTTCCCACAGTCGTACGCATCTGCATCACCTCACCAAGAGGCTTTGCCAGGCATTTGCAGGCCTACTACTATTTCTAGCCCTTCTCTGACTCATATTCTCCTTCCCCGTGGCCCCAGTCCTGAACTACAATAGAAGGTTCACTCACCATGAGGAACCAGAGATGTTGAGAACACAGGCTGCGGCAAAGATGCCAGGTTCATCTACCTGCTCACATTATGTTAAACCCCATAGGCCTTTACAATTCTCAGAAGTCATGCAAAAGTCATGTAACCACAGATCAAAGCAGTCAGTCAGTTCCATCTTCTCTTACTCCTCCATCAGTATGATGCTGGCCCAGTCTCTAACCCGAAATGCTAGAATTGTCCCTTCTTACACCCTTGGCCTGTACTATCTTGTATTCGTAAGGCAGGAAAGGTGATCCTTGTAAAACACAAATCAATCATGAAATTTTCCTGTTCTCAATTATCTAATGGTTGCATTACTGAATAAAATAAGTATTGAGATTGCTAAATTTAGGTGTTTATATATGTTGGAGTAAATTTACTGATAATCCAGGGTTTGTGATGGAAACGTAAGATTTCCTATTTCTTGTTCTGTAAGTAGGACTCAAGGGCTTTTTAGCAAGTATCTTTATTGGGTCAAGGGAAAGACTCGGGGTAGAGGAGAGAGGACAAGAGCCCCACTTGTAGCAGTAAGGCATGAAAAAGATCAGTAAAATCACGTCCAGTGAAGTAGGTCAGAGAATATGGGATTTTGAAATGATGGCAACCCTTAAAGGTGATAAGCCTGTGAACAAATAAATAACATATAAGGTTTCTTCTCCGGTACATCCCAAAGGGAATCTTACCTCCTTTTATCTCCTATACTTTCCTCCATCTTACTCCAAGGTGATCATGCTTTTTATTTTACTTACCCTGGGGATCCTATTCCTTTTCTGCTCTTCCCCTTTTATATTCAGACAGACACTGAGACACACACACACACACACACACACACACACACACACTATATGAATGGGAAGAAAACACTAAAATCATCATATACCTGCCCATTAGTTCATATCTTACTTCACGAATAAGCAACTGTAGATAATGTCTACAGCTACATCTTTCTTTCTTTTTTTTCTTTTCATGTCAGACGGGTAATGTGCTGATGTTGTAAAAAGGTTTGTGGGAGGCACATCTCACACAGAAGCGTGAGCACCCAATCATCACACTTATGAACTCTGAAAAGATATACAGCTACATCTTTCAGAAGACATTCTTGTTCTGCTTCTGGGGAACCAAGTCTCTTGGGTCTTCCAACCTCACCACCTCTTTCTTCCTACTTCATCACTGCTATTTATTTATTTATTTATTTATTTATTTATTTATTTATTTATTTATAGCTGAGCCATCCTGCCATCTGTTGGCAGCTCAGTAGCTGCTCAGCTCGGGCCGGGAATCAAACCAGCAACCCTGTTGCTCAGAGCTCGCACTCTTGAGTGAGGTCTTAACCAACTGAGCCACTCGGTCGGCATTCCACTGCTCTTTTTTAATCTACTTTATTAGACACTCATCTTTCTAAACATTAGAAGACCCTAAACATTAAGAAAAAAAAAAGTGGAAGAAATTTTCTTGTAGGGATGATGATTTTAGTTCCTTGTACAAAAAAGTATGAATTCGTTCAGGAATTTCTATGGAGGCAGTAAAATATAACACAAGTGTGCAGATCAGAAAATACTAAGGAAAATGTGAATTTAGGGGACTTTATAGAAAATAACAGCTTACCTTATTAGAATAAAAAAAAGAGTTAAGGATTATGAGAACAAAGCAAGAAATGGAAAACAGAACCTTCAGACAATTTCTGAGTGGGGCAAAGACAAGTGTCTTAGTCAGTTCAGGCTACTATAACAAAATAACAGAAACTGATTTATCACAGTTCTGGAGGCTGGAAAGTCCAAGATCAAGGCACTGGTGGATTTGGTGTCCAATGAGGGCCTGCTTCCTCACAGACACTGCCTTCTAGCTACAACCTCCCATGGCGGAAGGGGAGAGGGGTCTCTGGCCCTAGTGACCTATACCTCTCAAACACCCCCATATCCTAATATCACCTTGGGGGTTAGGATTTCAACATACGAACTTTCAGGGGACACAAACATTTAGGCTATAGCAAGAAGCTAAGAAACCATATAAACACACATCAGGTTACAGAGTGGGCATAGCATCCAACATGGAAATGAATGTTAGGAAGGGAAATTACTATTTCCCAAAGAACGCGGAGAGGCTCTAATTAAAAACTACGCTGAATTCAAAGATCTGTTTGAAACAAGGCCAGGAAGGTGAAATTTCATACCAAGGGATGGGGAAGACATAGGCAGAGACACTGTGACAATGGACAAAAAAAAGGCCAAAACAAAGAGAAGAGAACTAGGAAAACAAACAAAAAAATCAAAATTACAAAAAATAAACAGGGATCAGATCTCAGAGGAAGGGAAGGGGTATAATTTCCTCCTACAAAGGGAAAGCTTGCATATGAGAAGAAGGATATGGGGAGCAGCTGTTTAGGTTTCCTCAGACACTCTCACACTGGGCACCATCTCCTACTGACTAGCATATGGCTCCCCAGCCGCCCCCCTTGCTGGTTCTCTCACTCACCTGAACAGGTCTGACTATGGATTTTGTCTTTTTTTTTATTTTTTTTTTTTATTGGGGAATTGTGGGGATGGGAACAGTGCTGGGGAATTGGGGGAAGGGGAACAGACAAGTTGCTGTCGTTTTTTTGTTCTTCAGTCTAGTTGTGGAGGACGTCGCTTCACTGGCCCAAGTTGGCACCGTCATTGCGCTCTTCCCGGGTGAGGCAGATCAGTCGCCGGCTTCTGGATGGCCGCTCACTGCGGCTGCTGGCCGCTCACGCTGGCTGCTGGCTACACACGGTAGCCCATGGCAACCCACTGCAGCAGGGGCTGCAGCCTCCACCTCGCCGACGCAGCCCAGCTCCAGGTTGAGCTGTTGTTCAGCATCTTAGCTGTAGAGGGCAGTGTCACTGGCCCTCATATGTGGGATCCGAACCGGGGTCCTCTGGCGTCCCAAGCCAGTTCTTAACCATCGTGCCACTCGGCCGGCCCGGATTTTGTCTTCTATTATACTGTTCTTCCCATGTTCCAACTTGGAGAATGCGTCTGGTTTGCTAACTTGATACCCTGTTCATGGGAAATGACAGAAGACTTTAGACACATCGAATTGGGCTGGGATGTGAAGATGGGAGAATGCTACATTGTAGGGATTATACGGTTTTCACATCAGCCAAGTAGAGGCTTTTCTCTCAGAAGAGGGAACATTATACACCATTGTTTGGAGCCAGAGAAGGACCTGAGAGTCTACCACTTGAGAGCATAAGAGACTCTGAAGCTGATAGAAGAAAGGCCACTGACTAAGGAACCTGAGTGACACAAGAGAGCCATCCTCACCCACTGATACCAGGTTGCTGTAGTTCTCGAACATCACATCCCAGTACAGGTCCTTCTGCTTGGGGGCCACTCCTCCCAAATGAAGTCCACAGTCATGACTTCCAGTGTCGTTGATTCCTGTCATAACATGCACCTGTTTAATAGGAAGTATTTCCCTTTTATTGATATACAGAAAGGAAGTTATTCTGCTTATTTTCACCTTATAGGCAGCACCAATACAATCAGTTCTTTAAAAAACACTTTGTAGAAGGAAAATAATAATGGAGTTATCATATATTCACTCTTCCATTTATTCAACAAATTAGATATTTCTATAATGCATAGCCATTAAATCCTCTTGATAATCAAGATTCATATACACACACACACACACACACACACACACACACACACACACATTTGGGGGTCTGACAAGTTCACAAACTCATCCTAGAAAAAGTGCTACATACCTCATTGCTGAATATCACTATTGTTGTCTTCAAAATACTCCTTTTGGGAAGCTATGCACTGACGCCAGCACCTAGTCTACCCTTCAAAGCAATTTTGGAACTCTTTTTTCTGGAATGGCCATCAGAGCTGTCATATTACCCTTGATTTTGAATGTCATCAAAATGTCTTCCTTTCAATATTTCCTTTATCTTCAGGTAAAGAAAGAAGTCACTGGGAGCCAGATCAGGTGAGTAAGGAGCATGTTCCAATACAGTTATTTGTTTACTGGCTAAAAACTTCCTCACAGACAGTGCTGTGTGAGCTGATGCATTGTTGTGATGAAAGAGCCATGAATTAATTATGGTGAAAAGTTCAGGTCGTTTTTATGTAACTTTTTCATGCAGCCTTTCAGCACTTCCAAATAGTAAACTTGGTTAACTGTTCAGTTGGTACAAATTCATAATGAAGAATCCCTCTGATATCAAAAAAGGTTAGCAACATCGTTTTGACTCTTGATTTAGACCAGGGGTTGGCAAACTGCGGTTCGTAAGCCACATGCAGCTCTTTGCTGACCCCTGATTTAGACTGACAAAACTTTTTTGGTCATGGAGAATTGGCTGACTTCCATTGTGCACTCTGATTGTTTGTTTCAGGGTCGTATTGGTACATCCATGTTTCATCACCAATGATAACACGGCCTAAAACATCATCTTGCCTCTCCAAAAGGCCTTGGCAGACTTTGACCCTCCTTTGCTTTTGTTCATTGGTAAGCTCCTTCAGGCCATTTTTGCACACACCTTTCTCATGCAAAGATTTTTCATTAAGATTTTCCTGTTTCTCTATTGATGTTTACTTGGTCAGCTATGCTTTTCACAGTCAGCCAATGATGTTGACGCACAATTTGACAAATTTTGTAATGTTTTCATCAATTCTGCTCGTTACTGGCTGCCCTGACCTCTCTTCATCAGTGACACATTCTCTCCCCTCAGAAAAGCGTTTATTCCATTTGTACACTGCCATTTTTTTCATGGCATTATCCCCATAAACTTGGATTAACTTGTCCCTGATTTCACTTCCACTCTTGCCAAGTTTAACAAGAAATTTAATGTTTGTTGGTTGCTCTAATTCAAGCTCAGACATTTTTGCGATGACACACAAAAACATGCAACAATGATGAACACCACCCAGCAAGACACCACCACACGTCAACATGAACACAGCTATGAGAATTGATATACCAAGGTTATGAAACCTTACCGAACTGTTTATAGAGTGATGCCAATGTAAGTGCACAGTGGCAAGTTCACAAACTTAACTGTCAGACCCAGTGTGTGTCTGTGTGTGTACACCTATTTGCCAAATACTATACACATGTAGGTGACAGCGAGATTAGTAAAACATTATTACAATTAATCAAAAGCATGTTGCCTTTATTTTTTAAAAATTGACCTACTTGATCAAGTATATACTTTAAATAAAAGATTCAAATGATTTTACATGTGTTATATATCATATATATGACAAGTCAAATGATTACATATATACATATATATTTACATGAATAATCAATTATTAACTCAATCTCTGGGCCCTCTCCTTCTTTCCCCAGAGTATAGGGGATGGGTTGAAAGTTCCAAGCTTGTAATCATGGATTGGTCTTTCTGGTGACCAGTCCTCATCCAGCAGCCCAATAAGAGTCACCTAATTAACATCAGCCTCTCAACCACAGACATTTATAGCCCACCCCAGATACTGACCATACGACCCTATGTTAATTGTCAAACCTGGAAAAGATACCACCATTTACTAATGACATGCCAGCTCCATCAGTTAGCCCAATACAAATTTCTGAACTAGAATTTGTTGACAAATACCGCTGTTGTGGGCTGAACTGTGTTCCCCCTCAAATCCTTATGTTCAAGTCATAACCCCCAGTACCTCAGAATGTGACTGTATTTGGACACAAGGTCTTTAAAGAGGTAATTAAGTAAAAATGAGGTCATTAGAGTTGGCCCTGATCTAATATAACTGGTGTTCTTATAAGAGGAAATTTGGACATACATAGACACAGAGGGAAGATCTTGTGAAGACACAGGAAGAAGATGTCCATCTACAAGCCAAGGAAAGGGACCTCAGGAGAAACCAACCCTACTGCCACCTTGACCTCAAGACTTCTAGCCTCCAGAATTGTGAGGAAACAAAAATGTCTGTTGTTTAAGCCACCCAGTCTGGGGCACTTTGTTATGGCAGCCCTAGCCAATTAATACGACCACCCCCAACTCCAGTTCTGCACTAATGAGCCATACAAGGCAGTGACCCACTAAGACCCTGGTACCAGTTGTTGACCTCATACAACTGCATACAGTAAGTGGTTATGGTACTAAGGAAAAAGGAATGAGGTTTCAAATGTGTACAGTAAGTCCTCACTTAACAGCATTGATAGGTTCTGTGACTTTAAGCAAGATAATGTATAATGAAACCAATTTTACCATAGCCTATTTGATATAAACAAGAGTTAAGTTCCAATGGCATCTCAATATTGTACAAAAAAGACGCTGAACAAAACATTATTTGAGGTCCTGCTGCACAAATGTTTCCCTATAATACATAAGATGGAGCATGTGAGAGTGCTAAATAATGCAGTCAGTATTTGGCAAACAGCACACTTAACTGGTAGTTATAATTTTTATGAAAACAAGGGGTGAAGCAGAAGATACAGGTTGGTATACCCCTCTTAAAGACAGCAACCTGGAATTGTCCATCCCATTAATATTTTTTATTTACCTGGTATGCCACCTCTGAAAGCTGAGTTCAGCACCTGGTCCTCTGGGCAGCCTGGGCAGCCCATTCGAGGACCCTGACTGATGATTTCTGCGAGAAAGGCGCTATGACTGCCATGATAGGACATGCAGAGTCATAAGACAAGAAGTGGAGAGGATCTCAAGTCTTAGCTGAAGAATCTATTTGATTCTTTGCTGCAGAGCATCTGTCCTGAACGCATCCTGTTAGAGGCCATTACTTTGCATATTTCGTTCACCAGAGTATCTTGTGTCTATAAGTATCCTAGTCCTCCAGAGAGAGGACTAGGGTCCCATTCCCAGGACAGTGAGGAGTGATAAGGCTACATTACTTGTCTCAATTCATCATGTCACAGAGGAGCCAGGATCTTTGAAACGGTGGCAGCTCTTAATGGTGACAAACCTGTGGACAAATATAAGGGTTCTTCTCTAAGGTATCCAAAGGATCTCACCTTCACCCATGTCCTCCATTTTTAGAGTGAAGTTATTTTCTTCCATTAATTGGGCTTATTCTCCGTATCCTATTCATTCTCTGATCTGCCCATTTATATTCTGACAGGAGCCTCTAGCCCGAATTTTTTAAAAAATGCTCCTTAATACAATCAATAATGTTGTAAATATTTCTTAGGGGGCCAGATGGACCCATGTCCTGTTGGGGAGTCCACTTCATAGTCGATGTAGAGGCCTGACCACCACATTGTATTTCTGAAGCTGATGTTGAATAGTATGTCAACTATAATTATATATACATATAGTCTCGGGACATGGAGTAGAGAGCGGGAACGGATTCAATGGAATTGTAATAGATAAGCATGATATCGGGGGTGGGAGGGCAATAGATGGGGGAGGGGGTTTGTTACTTTGTGAGGGTGAAAAGGGTAACTATTGCATTGTTCTGTACACCTGAAACTAACAATAAAAAACAATTTTTTTAATGCTCCTTAGAACGCTAATCCTTAGAATTTCTTTTTACTAGGCCGAGTCCTTCAGTGAAAAAATAATTTTGATTGATTAATCCATTAGGTCATTCACCATTCATATTTCAAATCTACATATAATTCATTTCTATTTTGCTATGTGCTGGAGAATATAAGGTTATCTATAAACTATATCAAAGAATTTATAATCTAGGTAGAAAGATAAACTTTTTAAAAAAGCATCCATACCCTATTTTATGTACTTAAAATTAAGCAGACTCTTTCCAGTCCTCCTCCAAATAATATGCCCCTTGAACAAGAACTTATTAGGATATTTTGTTCCTTATACTATATGTCCCTTTCAACTAACATAGGTGTATACATCCTTTGATTGCATTTGCAGGAGGGTAAAATTTCTATATGCATGAAATCTACCTTTTAAAAAATTGCTAGCTCAAAGGTAGCAAGAACTTTTTGTTTAGTTCATCCCTGTCATCATCTATAGGTCCTAGAACAGTATCAGGTAAAGGAAATAGTTGTTTCCCTGAGTGGTGTACGCACAGAATGGAAATCTTCTAGGGCAGAGGTTGGCAAACTTTTGAGACAGAAGAGCCGCCAGGAGTCAGCAAACTGCAGCTCGCGAGCCACATGCAGCTCTTTGGGTAGGTACATGTGGCTCTGAAGTAAAGTTGAATATGAAAATAAAACTATCATAGTTTCCTTTATAAAATTTTTAAAGGATATTATTCACATAATGGTGATTATGTAAAAATATATTTATGGTTCTCGAATAATTGTTAAATTATTGTGAGGGACAGGATTGGCTCTTCCAGGGGTTGGCAAACTTTTGAGATGGAATACACCCAAAGAGCTGCATGTGGCTCATGGGCTACAGTTTGCCGACCCCTGTTCTAGGGCAAGAGCTTGGCTGATAGGTTATTCATGAGTTTTGTTTCTCTGGGTGATATTTATAAAGTTGGCACATCCAAGTATGCTGTTATATGATTGAATTAAGTGTACTGTTTGCTTTTGAAGGACTTCAGTAGTCCTTCAAACTGAAATACAAACTGAGTAAATTCAGAATAGAAGAAATGGAAGAACTAACCATGTAATGTTCCTACATGGGAAAAACAAACAAACCCAAAAATTCATGCCCCCCAAAAGGGGGAGGGTACATTTTGTTAAAACCAGTGAGTCACTGATACATGAAGTAGGAGTTTGATTCTAAGTATACTATCCTAAAATGTACACTACATATATATATATATATATATATATATATATATATATATATATATATATATATATATATATATGTATATAATGTTTTATAATTGTTAGAATTGTGACAGAAATCCCTAAAATCTTCTTCATCTTCACATGTCTTATTTCTTTCATGCATTTTTTGATATTTTGCTGAAGATATTCCACAGTTAGTGTCTCCAGAGTTTTATTTCTAGGATTTCCTCTGCCAACTGATGAAGCAGAATGCACCCCTGACAACCCTGCCACATTCACTGCCTTTAAAGGTCCAACAGGTTCTCTCTTGTGTGAACTCTTTGCCACCTACTGAAGTCTTATTTCTGAGAAAGGGCTTTCCATGGTTATTATTTTTCTAAAAACTATGAGCTCACTGCTATGTGACCTTTGAAGCATTGTTAGGGTCTATTTTTCCTCAAAAGGCTCTCCAGTCTCTATTTGCATACTTGTCTCAGTATATATACTTTTGTCAGCCATGTAATGAGCTAGAAAATTTTATTCAAGGGTTTTCCACCTTGATTGTATCACGGTTTATACCTGTGTGATTTTTGTGACATAAAATATGATGTAATTGGTCACTGAAGGCACTACCACATTCACTGCATTCATAAGGTTTCTCTGTGCAGATTCTATTATCTGCTGACAGTGCACCTCTGGTACCTGGACGTTCCACAGTGGTCACATTCCCATCTACTAGGAACCCACTGATGTGTAATGAAGTCTGGGCCACCATAGAAGGCATCTGCATGGTCACCGTACCAACAGAGTTTTTCTTCTGTACGATATCACTTGAATGTGAAGAGCTATGAATCTTAGAGACAGGATTTTCCAACTTGACTGAAACTACACATTTCTCTCTTGCATGCAGCATTCCCTTATGATACACAAGGCAAGACAAGTGGGAGAAGGCTTTCCCGCAATCAGAACACCCATAGGGTCTCTCTCCTGTATGAGTTCTCCGATGTCTATTGAGACACGACTTATCTCTAAAGGCTTTCCCACAGTCACTGCATGTATAGGGTTTCTCTCCTGTGTGAATTCTCTGATGGTTAATGAGACCTGACTTATGTGAACAGGATTTTCCACATTCGGTACACACAAAGGGAGTCTTTCCAGTATGAAATCTCTGATGTGATATGAGGCAAGTTTTCTGGCTGAAGCCTTTTCCACACTCCGTGCATACATAAGGTTTCTCTCCAGTGTGAGTTCGCTGATGTATAAGGAGATTACCCTTCTGGATGAAGCCTTTTCCACATTCATTGCATATATAGGGTTTCTCTCCCGTATGTGTTCGCTGATGTACAATGAGATTGCCCTTTTGAATGAAGCCTTTCCCACAGTCACTGCATATATAGGACTTCTCACCTGTGTGAGTTTTTTGATGGGCATTGAGCTGTGATTTCCAGCGGAATGTTTTGTCACACTCTGTGCATTTATAAGGTTTTTCTCCTGTATGAGTTCTCTGATGTTCAATGAGCCTGGACTTTCTGGAGAAGGCTTTGTCACACAGACTGCATCCATGAGGTTTCTCTCCTGTGTGAACTCTCTGATGATTAATGAGCCGAGACTTCTTGATGAAAGCTTTCCCACAGTTGTCACATACATAGGGTTTCTCTCCTGTATGAGTTTTCTGATGAGTCAGTAGCCGTGATTTCTTGGGGAAGGCTTTGTCACATTCAGTGCACTCATACCGTTTCTCTCCTATGTGCGTTTTCTGATGTTCAGTGAGCCTGGACTTCCTGGAGAAGGCTTTCCCACATACACTGCATCCATGAGGTTTCTCTCCCGTATGAACTCTCTGATGATCAATGAGGCGAGATTTCTTGATGAAGCCTTTCCCACATTCACTGCATACATGAGGTTTATTTATCTCTTCAGTTCTTTGGTGTTTAACAAATTGTGAATTTCCATATTCAGGAATTTTAATTTCAGTATGAAATCGCTCATGCTTTGCCTGGTGGAAAGATTTCACATTGCCATTAACCTCAATAGGGTTCTTTACATCATAGCTTCCGTTCTCCTTAACAAAATTTAGATTTGAATTCAATGCTTTCCTGTGTGTGTCAAATATATCATGATTTTGCCTCAAAGGAAAATTATTTGTACCCCGATGAACAATGTTTCCAAATGCATTATGTTCATGGCATTGTTCCGATTTCTTTAGACATCTTCGATTTTGCAAGTGCCCCTGGAGATGACCGACATC
This sequence comes from Hipposideros larvatus, assembly GCA_031876335.1. Taxonomy (NCBI): domain Eukaryota; kingdom Metazoa; phylum Chordata; class Mammalia; order Chiroptera; family Hipposideridae; genus Hipposideros; species Hipposideros larvatus. The sequence goes on from CM063099.1 coordinate 30,361,161, forward strand.
TTTCTTGATTTCTAGAAAAAAAGAGAATAATGACTCTTTCCATGAGCTTGGTATAGAATAAAACTATTTCACAAACAGGTCTATGTAGGCTGGATCTTTATTAACAACGCTATGACCCCAGTTTAAAGAAATTCCAAGAAAATATTAGTTATCACTTAAACAAGGGTAAAATATTGGGTTATCGGAAAAGTCATGACTTATTTTTTCTATGTTTTTCGTTGCAATAATGCATCATGACTTTTCCAACAACCCAATACAATCATATAAACAAAGAAAATAAAAGGTAAAAACAGTCAGTATATAAACAAGATTCATTCATTCAAAACGAGTTGATATACATTTGGTTGCTTTCTAAATGTGACTTTATAAAGCATGCTGAGATAGTAAAATAAAATCAAGTTACTATTAGCACTCAACCACAGAAGAGAGATATTTGTTTCAAAATGATGTGGAACACATCCACAAATCCTTATTAAATTATGACTATGTACCAAGCACTGTGCTGGAGATGAGGATATAGAAACATTCCTTATTTTCACTGAGCATACATTCTAGTTAGGGAAAACGGACCAAGAAAGCAATGATAAAAATGGCAGGTACAAATTGTGAAGAACAATTTAAAGGAGAAATGGAGAGCAAGGTGGAAGAAATCAGGATATAAGCTGGAGCGAGAAAAAGACAAGGCTTATTCATGGTTTCAACACTGGGGGATTAATAAACATGAGGAATAAGGTATTGTTCTTAATTATTTGACTTGGCCCACTGTATAGGTAGGTAGTGCCTTTTAATGAGATTGAGAACATTAGTGAAGTCTGCAATGTGGGGAAATCAAGTGTGTATTTCAAAGCATATCAACCTTCAGATGGATTTTGATATCTAATACAGACACAAAGACATCGACTGGGTATAGAAACCTTGATAAAGTTCTTAAGTGAAGATAACAATGTGGAAATCATTAGTATACAAATATTAAATAGCACAGAGGACTGGATGAGATCATGTTTGGACAAATGTGTAGAATGAAAGAAGATGAAGGCATGGGACCAAATTTATAGTTATTATAACATTAAGAGTTTGGGTTTTAAAAAGCTCACTGAGGAGCACCAAACACTATCTCTACTGCTAAGGAAAATAAGCCTTCCTACATTCAGGAAACAGCAAGGGTTTTAGGAGCTCTGTGTCAGGAATCAGAGCCAAAAACCAAATACATATTTCTTTTCTTTTCTTTCTTTAAAGATGTTATTGAGGAATTAGGAAAGGGGAACAGTATTGGGGAATTGGGGAAGGGGAACAGCCAAGTTGTTGTCCTTCAATTTTAGTTGTGGAGGGCACACCTAGCTCAGTTCCAAGTCCAGTTGCCATCCAGCTGCCTGTCAGCAGCTCACGGCCACTCAGCTCAAGGTGCTCAATCTTAGTTGTGGGTGGGCGTAGCCCACCATCCCACGCGGGAGTCAAACCAGCAACCTTGTTAGGAGCATGTGCTCTCACAAGCTGAGCCATCCTGACACCTGTTGGCAGCTCAGCGGCAGCTCCGCTCGGGCGCAGCTCACTTGCCCATGTGGGAATCAAACCGGCAAACTCTGTTGCTCAGAGCTCGTGCTCTTAACCAACTGAGCCACTCGGCCAGCCCCCAAATACATATTTCTTTTATCACATTATCACACTAGAGAACTGTCACCTTTTCCAGTCGTACTTTGCACTTGTGTACTATCTAAAATGTTCCCATTTCAATGTAATGATCTCTAAACCCACATCTTGTAGCCTCACAACTGCCGAGACGACTGCTCCCGTGAGCTGATCCCATGAAGTCATAAGGAAGTGTCTCGGAATGCTGAGACCCGAGGGAATGATCTCGGTAAAACTTCCTTATCAGATGGTCTCAGAATGCTGAGTCCATCTCCTGGGGTCGTGTGTGTGTGTGTGTGTGAAGGCACAGTACGTGTTGGAGCACAATGGGGCTTTGGGGAAAACAGTTGCTAGGTACAAGGTTCACAGACTCAATAGAATGGAATGAGAAAAACAAATTTACTCCCTTGTAGCAGTGGATAATAAAAGCTATGCATAAGCCTGATTCAGGGCTCAGTCCTAGAGACTTGAGTCCCCTGGCCCGCTTTAACCCAACACTTGCTCTTGTCTTTCTTAACCCTTCGCCACCCCTCTTGCATCCCACAGCTCTTGCCGCGCAGGACACGACACCATCTTGCCACTAGCAGCATCTTCTTTAAAAAGCTACATAGACATTTTGGTTTCACCATTTAAGGGGTCCTAAAGGACTACACTTCCGATCCCAGGCCAGTTTTGCCTTCCATTTTTCTTTTCTAGGATAAAGAAGAATGTTTTCTAGAACTACTAGATGTACTTTACTATTGCTACACTGCTGCCACCCAGTTAAAAAGACTACACATCCAAGGATAATACAAATCAAACTTCCAACCCCACCATTCTACCTCAATTACTAACAAAATCCACAAAAGTCCATAACTTTGGAAATCAAAGTTATATGCATATTACGAACAATTACTCCATTTATACATGTTCACACTCCACTGGTTCTCCTACAAATACCTTCTAAAACTGGCCTTCATGTGGCCAGCTTTAGGCCAATCCTGAGTCCCTACGTGGCTCTGCATATTTCCAACTTCATACCTTCATTCTTTGCCTTTCACCATCTTTATTCGAATCCTAGATATGCCTCCTGTATACCATGCTGTCATTCCCCCATTCTATGTCACTGTAAGCTCTGTTTCCCCTAAATTTCTAACATACTCCCCATCTTTACTGTTCATTTTGACAATTAACTTCACAGAGCCCTGAATTGTAGCAAAAGATGCCTCATTCAAAAGCTGAAGTTCTATGTTACATGAAGATTTCTCCTCTATTTGTTACTGAAACCTTACTCCTAGAATGTATTGCTTTAGTTCTCACTCAGCTCAATCTTTTCTAGCACATACTGGGATTATGGTTCACCAATCACCCTCACATGGGCCTACTTACAGCATTATACATAGACTAGCCCAAGCCATCACCCCAAATCTAACAAAACACATTCTCAAAAGATGAGGCCTCAGTACCTGTATTAAGAAACCATGCATTGGGCCGGCCGAGTGGCGCGATGGTTAAGAACTCGCTTGGGATGCCAGAGGGCCCTGGTTCGGATCCCACATATGAGGGCCAGTGACACTGCCCTCCACAGCTAAGATGCTGAACAACAGCTCAACCTGGAGCTGGGCTGCTGTGAGTCGCTGGCGACGGCGTAGGCTGCAGCCCCTGTGGCAGTGAGTTGCCATGGGCTACCGTATGTAGCCAGCAGCCAGCGTGAGCGGCCAGCAGCCGCAGTGATCAGCCGTCCAGAAGCCGGCGACTGATCTGCCTCACCAGGGAAGAGCGCAATGACGGTGCCAACTTGGGCCAGTGAAGCAACATCCTCCACAACTAGGTTGAAGAACAAAAATGACAGCAACTTGTATGTTCCCCTTCCCCCAGTTCCCCAGCACTGTTCCCATCCCCCCAATTCCCCAATAAAAAAAATCTAAAAAAAAAAAAAAAGAAAAGAAACCATGCATTTAACAAATATTCTTTGACTGCTAGTTGACCAAGGCTCTTCTTCTTTTTTTTTTTTTTTTTTTTTTTTTTAAGATTTTTATTGGGGAATTGGGGGGATAGGAACAGTGCTGGGGAACTGGGGGAAGGGGAACAGACAAGCCGCTGTCGTTTTGTTCTTCAATCTAGTTGTGGAGGACGTTGCTTCACCGGCCCAAGCCGGCACCATCACCGCGCTCCTCCCGGGCAAGGCACACCAGTCGCCGGCCTCTGGACGGCCGCCCACCGCGGCTGCTGGCCGCTCACGCTGGCCGCCGGCCACACACGGCAGCCCATGACAACCCACCGCCACAGGGGCCGCAGCCCACGCCGTCGCCGTCGCCGGCGACCCACGGCAGCCCAGCTCCAGGTTGAGCTGCCGCTCAGCATCCCAGCTGCAGAGGGCAGCGTCACTGGCCCTCACATGTGGGATCCGAACCATGGCCCTCTGGCATCCCAAGCGAGTTCCCAACCATCGTGCCACTCGGCCGGCCCTGACCAAGGCTCTTCTTAACCTGTACTCACAACACAGGAGATCTCACTAAGTCCATATTTCTTCCCCTAGTCCTCAACTCCTCAAATATATCCAAATGCAGCTCAGTGCACCATTTGGATGTGAACAAGCACATCTAAATTATGATGTGCAAAATAAAACTCCTGATTTCTCAACCCACATCTCCTTCTCCACAAATCGTCTTCATCTCAGAAATGGCAACTCCACAGCTCCTGGGATGCATGCCAAAAACCATACCATCATCCTTCATTTATATTTTTCTCACACCCTTCATCTACTTCAATAGGAAATCATTTCTTCCCTCCCTCATCAATATATTCTGCAGCTGACCACCCCTCAACCTTGCTACCCAGGTTGAAGATAAGCATTCTATTTTAATTATAGCAAATAGGCTCCCAACTTGATTTCAGGGTTCAACCTCTGCCTGTTACTGTCTACTTTCTACAAAGTAGCCACCGGGATCTTTTTAAATGTAAATTATATTGCATCACTCCTCTACTGAAAACTACCTGATGTTTTCTCATCTCAGTTTTAAAGCATCAAGTTCCTACAATGCCCTTGAAAGGTCCAAAGGACCTGTCTACTCCAAAATCTAGCTACTACCACATCGCACTTATCTCCTTATTTTTTCCATCCACTGTCCCCTTGCTCACTCCACCGTATTCACACAGACTTCCTTAAGGTTCTTCAAACATGCTCCTGCCTCGGGCCCGTGAACTTGCTATTCTGTCTACTTTGGAACACAATTCACCTAAAAGACTACATACATCTCTCATGAGGTTGCTTAAAGGCATCTTACCAAAGAGGCATTCCCCTTCCTAGATGAGCTAAGATTAGAGAACCTAAGTTAGATTCCTGGCTGCTAAGAGCAGCTCTCAGAGCCCTCACACATTATTCCATTTTACCATTTCACTGATCTTCAGAACACTTTTCACCACTACACATTATATTTATATGTATTTATTTTGATGAATTTTGTGTCTCCTCCTTTTAGAATATAATCTCCAAGAAGAGTTTTGCTGTTGGTGGTGCTCATGGCTGTCAGCACCAGTGTGTAAGAGGCTATCCAAAAACATTTAAGGCAATCAAAAGATATTTAAAACAATGGACCAAGGAAAGATTCTCATGCATGGAAAATATTGGGGAGACACCTTTAAACATAGTTGACCCTGAGTTTAGGAAAAGGAAAGCAAGTTCTATATAAGCAAGATGATATCATATCATGGAGGTCATTGACAGAAGAGAAATTTTCATCTTATATGACTGGCAATATGATTAATTGGGACTGCATGTCATCAGACTACCATAAGAAAAAGGAAGAAAGCTTTAAGGGAATGAATCCAGCAATATCATTTAAAATAAACTAAAATAATGATCCAAGTTAATAATTATACAATGAAATTAAAGCAAAGCAGGCATGAAGTTTAATGATGTGGTTTGGGCTGGGAACAGAGAATGAGAAATTTTAAGAAATCAAAAGGAATAGCAAAGATTTTAAATAAGGGACCTGAGGAGGTAGGTAAGTGTCTAGGAAAAAACACACGTCATCTGCCCCCAGGTTCCTGGCACAGAGCTCCTAAACGCTCGTAATTTCCTAAGTGGCAGAGCACTAGGAACATTTTTTTGTTCTAATAGTTTGTTTTTGACCCTGGTCACTGAAAGAGTTTGCAAATACCTTGTAATTTCCTAGGTGATAGGAGAATCTTTTGTTCTGATAAGGTGATTCTGGGTGGGCTCCTAGCCACCAGAAAGACCAAGCTATCATTAGAAGCTTGGAACTTCCAGCTCCACCCCCATTCTCTGGAGAGGGGAGAGGGGATAGAAATGAAGTTCATAGATCTATCATGCCTACATGTGGAAATAGAAATCCCCAAAGTATAGTGTTTGGAGAGCTTCCAGGTTGGTGAACATGTGGAGGTTGGGGAGAAGGACACTCAAAGAGGGCATAGAAGCTCCGTGCCCTTACCCTATGCATCTCTTCCATGTGGCTGTTCCTGAGTTATATCCTTTTATAATAAATGGGTGGTTTATTAAGTAAAATGTTTCTGACTTCTGTGAGCTGTTCTAGCGAATTATTCGAACACAAGGAGGAAGTCTTGGAAACCTTTGATTTATAGCTGGTTGAGCAGAAGCATGCATGACAACCCGGACTTGTGATTGACATATGAAGTGGAGGCAGGGACAATCTTGCAAGACTGAGCCTTTAACCTGTGGGATCTGACACTATCTATAGGCAGCTACAGTCAGAATTGAGAGTTAAATTGTAGGACACCCAGCACGTGTCACAGAGAATTACCTGTTGTGGGGGAAAACCCTCAGATGTCTGGTTTCAGAAGTGTTGAGAGTGTGGCAGTGGTGTAAAAGAAGAGGAGAAACACAAGAGGAGGACTGAGGTTTTTCCAACACAGCCAGAATATATATCAATAATAGAAGGTACTATAGAATGAATGTTTCTATCCCCCCAAATTTATACATTGAAATCCTAACTCCCGGGCCGGTCGAGTGGCTCAGCTGGTTAAGAGCTCACTTGGGAGCACCAGCTCTGAGCAGCAGGGCTGTGGTTCGGATCCCACATTGATGAGGGCCAGTGATGCTCGCCCCCTACAGCTAAGATGGTGAACAACAGCTTGACCTGGAGCTGGGCTGCTGTGAGTTGCCGGAGACAGCGTAGGCTGCAGCGGGGCTGCAGTGAGCTGCTGTGAGCTACGTGAGTGGCTGGCAGCCAGTGTGAGCAGCCGGCAGCTGGTGTGAGCTGCTGGGAGCTGCTGTGAGGGGCCGACCAATGACCAGCGACTGATTGCCTCACCCAGGAAGAGCACAATGATAATATCAACATGGGCCAGTGAAGTGACGTCCTCCACAATTAGACTGAAGAACAAAAACAGCAATTTGTCTACCTGTCTGTTCCCCTTCCCCGATTCCCCAATGCTGTTCCCCTCCCCCCAATCCCCCAATAAAATCTCAAAAAAAAAAAGAAATCCTAACTCCCAATCAAAGATGAGGATGTATGGTAGGAAGGGAAATCAACATTATCCAAAGGGGCAAGAAGGTTTAGTATCAGAAGAGAGTGCTAAAATCAAATGTCTTTCCTTGGAGAGAGGCATGGAAGGTGAATTTCAAAGCAAGAAAAGTAGACGGGAAAGGTAGCGATACAGTGCTGGGAAAAGAAGGATAAGATTCAAGAATTCTAAGAAGAAACCTACAGGGGGAAAAAACAATCAAGACCTAGAAGAAATGAAAGGAATCAAATCCAAGAAAAGATGTGTTCCTCTGAACACCTAAAAGAAAAAGTGCTCCTTTGTAGGAGATTGGTGGGGGCTCTGTTCACATGTCCTCAGACACTCTCAGCTGTGACACCTCTGAATGACTAGAATATGACTTTCTCAGCCGCCCTCCTTGCTCATTCTCTCAACCTCACCTGAACAGATTTGACTGTGGGCTTCACCTTCTATGGTCCATGGTTCCCCTCGTTCCAATCTCGAGAGAGCATCTGGCTTGCTGACTTGATACCCTGTTCATGGGAAGTGACAGAAGAGGCAGGCTCTTGGAATTTGGCTGTGGTCTGCCAGTATAGAAGAATGTTATATTTTAGGAACTATGCAATTTGTAGGACAGCACAGTAAAGGCTTTTTGATGAAGAAGGGCACATTATACCCTCTACTCTGAGACCAGAGAGGGGACTGAGATTCATCTACCTCTTCAGAGCATCACAGACATGCCAAAGCTTTCTGAAGCTGAGACTGGAAAGGCCACTGACTGAGGACCCTCTCAGTGACACAGGGGAGCCGTCCTCACCCAATGACACGAGGTTGCTGTAGTTCTCCAATGTCACATCCCGGTACAGGTCCTTCTGATCAGGGTCCAGGAGCTGCCACTCCTCCCACGTGAAGTCCACAGTCACGTCCTCCAGTGTCACCGATTCCTGTCATAACACAGTCCTGTTTAATCTGACTGTTTCTCTAGTTACTGAAAGAGAAGGAATGTGAAGGAAGTTTTTCTGCTCATTTTTACCATATAGGCTACATCTATCTAAGTGTTGATTTTTTTAAACTACATTGTTATAGAACCAAAATCTATCCATATCCACAGTCAACCTCTAGCAAAATATTCTGTAATCATGCAGTCAACCATCATTCAACGAATGAGAAGTTTATGTAATAAATAGTCACTAAATCGTCTTGCTAAACTAGAAACATTTACAAAATATATATTTGAAGAATTTGCTACATGTATATCAAATTATATACATGTATATCAAAATATATATCAAACACATATATAATTTTGGGGTAGGCACATATTTGCAAGGCATTAAATATATTCTAGTATTTCAGGATGAATAAAACATATTCCTACATTCACCATCAATCTTGATTACCATTATCAAAATCAACCATGCAGAAAATCCATATAAAGACACATAATACTAAGTATATTTTATATATTAGGAGGAATACAAGCATCTGTCCAAAACATTTCCAAAGAACAAGACTGTTAAAGATCAGTAAGGAGACTAAAAAAATAAATAGCAGCCTCCAAGAAACACATAAATACAGTCATGTGCCACATAACGACGTTCCCGTCAACTACGGACCAATGTGTGTACGATGCTGGTATACCATACAGCCTAGGTGTGTGGTAGATAATACCATCCACGTTTGTGTAAGTGCACTCTGTGGTGTTCACACAATGATGACATTACCTAATGACACAGTTCTCAGAACATATCCCTGTCATTAAGCGGCGCATGGATGTACGTTATTTTTAGTTTATATTTACATTACCAGGTAGGTTCACAGCATATCAGATGTTGAAGAGATAATGAACTGGAAAGCAGATCTCAGAAAGAAGAAATTACTCAAAATGCAGCAAAAGGGCATAGTAATAGAATACATAAAGACAGAATAATATCCAGTTGTCGGAAAAGTCATGACGCATTTTTGCAACAAAAAACAGAAAAAATATGTCATGACTTTTCCGACAACCCAATAAATATAGAGGCTAGAGAAAGGTCTAGCATTTAATAATCCAGGTTATGAAAGAGTGAATATAGTGATGGAAAGGCACTAACTGAAGATCTAAGGGCTGAGGCAGATGCATCTATAAATATCTATATAGACATACACATACACACAGATACAGTGACAGGAAGTACACACTACTGCTCATTTGTTAAGCTGCACTACCCCTTAGAGAAGGAGCATTAAGAAGGAGAATCTTACTTTTTCACTATATGCACTTTGCAATCACTGGAGGGTTTTTTTTGTTTGTTTTTTTAAGATATTTTACTTTCATTTATTCCTTTTCTAATTTACCACCTTCATCATTTATAGTTTTCAGATGATTTTTTTTTTAATTGGAGAACAGTGTGTTTTTCCAGGAACTATCAGCTCCAAGTCAAATAGTTGTTTCAATCTAGTTGTGGAGGGCGCAGCTCAGTGGCCCATGTGAGGATCGAACCGGCAGCATTGGTGTTATGAGTACTGTGCTCTAACCAACTGAGCTAACTGGCCACCCCAATCACTGGAGTTTTTTAAATGTATCCATGTACATTTGTATGATTCATTTTTGTAAAGGCAATAAAAGAGGCAATAGGCAGTGGCTTTGAACACAGGGAAAGAGAGTGTATTATCTTAGAACGGGGGACATTCTAAATCAAACCCTCTGGGACCCCAACAATTTAGAAACAGTACTTTCAACTCCCTACTGCCAAACCCAATCTCAAACACTAGTTCAGCCACCTGTTTACACAGGACCTTTGAATGTCATGCAATCCTTCCATTTTCTTAGGTTATCTAGGTTTCTTTCCTAGATTAACCCTGACCACTACAAGGCTGGGTCCATGGGTCACCCTGCTTGTCCCATGAAAAACTGTGCCCGTTGAGTTCTCATGGTCTATTCTCAAAGGGGTCTCTGAGGAGCCCTACTTTTGCATTTATGAGAAAGCTGAAGTTAAGGATACTGTCTACCATCTCTAGAACTATAAAAAAATGTACTACCACCTAAGGAAATATATAGTTACATCCTCTAAGGACTGCTCTGCTTTCTCACCAGTCAATGCATAGCCTGTCATCATCACGACTCTCTGGTTATGATGGCTGTCAGAGGAATTACACAAAAGGTGACAGCTAATATAATCCATAGAATGCTCTAGTCACATGATGTTTCAATATTAGTCATTTAGTGCAGGTCCCAGGAACAATATAATCCTGATCCTGTTTTGCCTTGATGATGAAGTTAGAGTCTAAACTTATTTCTGCACAAATCCTGCTTTACCAATTTAAACTTCTCCACTTAATTCAATCATGTTTTCTAATGCTCCAGAAATCAATCACAGAATGAAGGAAAGAATAAAACAAACCAAAAGTCACCTGATTCTGAATCATTTTCTTCTGTTATTGAGAAATGGTTAATAATGAGAGTATTGTTTCTTGTCTCTTCCTGGACTGTCCTAAATTTCTGGTTAGAAATCTTTGTCTCCAGTCAGTAGTATCCCCACAAATGACAGCATTCAGGTCCTGAAATCTCCTCCTCTTCACTTAATGTTTCTTGTTCCTGAAGCCAGGACCTGCAGGCTGAAAAGTAAATTCACTTTGAGTGGAAATTTCTTTTTGGCCCAGATATTCTAGCTGCTGTCACTCACCTGATTTCAAGGCCAGCTGTCCCTTTATTTGAAGCTCCAGAAGCTATTACAGTTTGGAGCAATAAAATATAGGATTCTAAATATGTGGGCAGTATGTCTTCTGTGAAGTGGAAGTGGGGTGACTATGAAAGAGGAGATGATAAGGGAAAACCAACACCACATGACGCCTGTAGCGAGGGCTTTCTCACACAAATGAGGTTTTGGAAAGACAACATATAAAAGGCAAATATCTAAACATCTATTTCTTTAAAACTATATGTCCTCATGTACCTGTTCAGAAGTCTCTATAACTACAACTCAGTGTGAAGACAAATATACCTAAGCCAAGCATTACACAACAGACCACTTCCACTAATCATTATGTGAAAGAAACAAAGGCAAACCAACAGAAAAAAATTAAAGCATACAGAGCAAGGCTATTATTTGTGGGTATATACACGCTCAGTGAAAGTACAAAAGCAGTTCAAGAAAGTGGTTATCTCTGGGGAGGGAAGGGAGATGGGCTAGAAGATATCACTTAAGCTACGTTTACAAAAGTACCAATGAGAAAGAAGCCCCACAAAAAACAAAAACATGTACATAATGGAGGAAAATCCCACTGAGTGAAGATGGCAGAGTAGGCAGCTCCAAGGGCCCATCCCACCACAGCAACATAAAAAAAAAAATCAAGTGAAAACTATCAACATTGAAAACAAAACACAAATTTTGTCAGAACTTTGAAAAACAGTCAAAGGTTTATAGCAACAGAATGAACACTGAATCAAGAAAAAGGCAACTTAAAAATAGTAGGAAAGCTTAATGTTGCAACAACTCTGTATAATGCCAGGTGGGTATTGAGTAATCAGGGAAGATCATTGCATAAATTATATAAATGTCTAGCCATTATGCTGTACACCTGAAACTAATATAAAATACTGAATGTCAACTGTAACTGAAAAAAAAAAAAGAAATAATTAAAAAATAAAATATCCTAACTGTAAGAAACAAATAGTAGGAAAGCTCTGTGCCATATTTATTTGTCCTTGCTTCACCCCCTCCCCAGTTTGGTGGTGGTCTTAAAGATGGCAGCCAGCCTTCCCAACGTGGGACCCTGGTTCCTGGCTGAGTTTGTCTGTTCGAACCTGTCTGGGGCCTACCTGAAGAACCAATGCAATGTGCTCGTTTCTGTTCCACCTAATTTGGAACTCACTCAGGGAGAAAAAGCAGTGGGCATTTTTCAAAAGCACTGTAAGGCAGACAAACTTGTAGCTGCCTGGAGCAAAAGATCACAGTTGAGGCAGAGTCAAAACGTTGAAAGTAAAAGTAGGTCATTCAAAAGCACCAGTATAGGGCCGGCCAAGTGGCGCGATGGTTGAGAACTGGCTTGGGACGCCAGAGGGCCCCGGTTTCCATCCCACATATAAGGGCCAGTGACACTGCCCTCTACAGCTAAGATGCTGAACAACAGCTCAACCTGGAGCTGGGCTGCTGTGAGTCGCCTGAGTCGCCTGAGTCGCCTGAGTCGCCAGCGACGGCGTGGGCAGTGGGTTGCCATGGGCTACCGTATGTAGGCAGCAGCCAGCGTGAGTGGCCGTCCAGAAGCTGGCGACTGATCTGCCTCACCCAGGAAGAGCGCAATGATGGTGCCAACTTGGGCCAGTGAAGCAACGTCCTCCACAACTAGACTAAAGAACAAAATGACAGCAACTTGTCTGTTCCCCTTCCCCCAATTCCCCAGCACTGTTCCCATCCCCCCAATTCCCCAATAAAAATATTAAAAAAAAAAAAGAAATTGTGGTATATTTATACAATGGAGTATTACTTGGCCATAAAAAAACAATGAAATCTTACCATTTGCAACAATATGGATGGACCTAGAGGACATTATGCTAAGTGAAATAAGTCAGATGGAGAAAGACAAATACTATATGATCTCCGCTATATGTGGAATCTAAAAACACAGAATAAATGAGCAAACTAATCAGAAATAGTCACAGAGATATAGAGGAAAAACTCTGATGGTTGCTAGATGGAGGGGGGTGGGGAGTGAAGGAGATGAAGGGATTAGAAAGCACAAATTGGTAGCCACAATACTGCCCACAGGGATATGAAAGACAGTTTGGGGAATATAATCAATAATGTAAAGATTTTTTAGGGTCTCAGATGGGCACTTGTCTTATTAGGGAGACCACTTCATGGATGGTGTAGATGCCTGATCACTGTGTTGTACACCTGAAGCTGAAGCTGAATAATATTGAATGTCAACTATAATTTAATATCTATATAGTCATGGGAAATGGAGTACAGCATAGGGAATAGAGTCAATGGAATTGTAACAACTATATACAATGTCAGAGGGGTAGTAGATTGGGGGAGGGAGGTTATCACTTTGTGAGGGGTGTAAATGTCTAACTATTACGTTGTTTTGTACACCTGAAACAAATAAAAAAATAAATAAATGCTTAATTTTGTTTTGTGAATTTCACCTCAATTAAAAAAATCAAATATATCCTACATATGTCCATCAAAACAATATAAGTACTTTCTCTAAAACAAAAAGCAAGATTAGAGTGAGCAGTATGACCACCATTATCTATAACAATTATGGAAATGCAACCCCACTAACTTGATAAAGAACCAAGTAAGAATAATCAATATTAGAAAAGAGGAAGCAAAGTATAAGTTCCCCAACATAATTAAGCAAGAGTCAGAGTTTCAGAGATTAAAGTGAACATCTATCAAAAGTAAGCTTTTAGTCAGATAAGTAATTACAGAATTTTTACCTAAAAATTGATAACATTCCAAAACACACACTTCTTATAGCAGTGCTACATGACTGAATATTTTGGGGAAATAGTTTAACACTTCGTATTGAGTGCTTTCAATAGAGGTATTACTAGAACCCAAAAATCCACTTCTACGAATTTTTGCAAATAATAATAATAATAATAATAATAATAATAATGGTGTACACATAAAAGTTAATATAAAAGTATTATTTAGGTCTATAATAGAGGATTAATTGAATAGCTAAGAGTACATACATCTAGTGAAATACTATGTAGCTATTAAAAATGCTAACAATCTCTATTTAGTGAAAAGACATTAACTAAAATTAGGTATTATATAAGCACATAAAAAGATAATCACTACCATTAGTCTTCAGAGAAATGCAAATAAAAACCACAAGTAAGCTACTGCTTCACATCACCTAGCATGGCTATAATAAAAACATGAAAGCAAACAAGTATTCGTATGTGGAGGAACTGGAACCTTCATTCACTGCTGATGGGAATGTAAAATGTTGCAGCCACTTTGGAAAACAGCCTGGCAGTTCCTCAAACGATTAAACATATTTATCATATGACCTAGAAATTCCACTCCAAATATATGTCCAAGAGAAGTAAAAACATGTCCACCCAAAAGCTTGTACACACATTTATATCAGCATTATTTATAACAGCCAAAAATGTGCAGTCAACCCAAATATGGGTTGATTGAAAAGATAAAACAAAATGTGCTGAATCCATATACTGCAATAATAGTAACTCAGGTATAAGAAGGAATGAAGTACACATACACACCACTACATGGATAAACCTCGAAAACATGATGCTACATGAAACGAAGCCAGTTGCAAAAGACCACGTATTATATGATTGCATTTCTATGAAATGTTCAAAATAGGCAGATCTATAGGTAAATGGTTGCTTAGAGGTGGGGGGAATGGAAGGATAGGGACGGTAACTAGAGGATATGGGGTTTTTTGAGGTGATGAAATGTTCTAAAATTGTGCCAGTGGTTGCACATAATTGTGACTATACCAAAAACCAATGTACACTTTACACGGGTGAATTGTATAGTATATGACTAATAAAGCTGTTATTAGAAAAAAGCTATGAGTAGAACTCTAATTATATACTTACTGAAATATTTAAGGGGAATGTATAAGTGTCTGCAATTTTGAAATATTTTTGAAAATGTAAAAAGATGGATTAATAATAGAGGAGTAATATACAGACAGACATGTAATAAAGGAAAAGTATCATGTTAAAATCTATGTGGTAGGCATACAGGTATTCAAATGTAAAATTCTTTAAACTTTGCTATATGTTTGAAATAAAATCATGAGGAACAGGGTAGCTCATAGTTCAGTGAGGTGAGCAGAAACAAAATAAATATTTTTAATGTAATTATAACAGTATATTGAAAGAACACAACAAAAAGATCAAAAGCAAAAAGAAACTGTTCACAATGGCAAGAAATTTAAAAATCGGGCTGGCCAAGTGGCTCAGTTGGTTGAGTGCGAGCTCTGAGCAACAGCGTCGCCAGTTCGGTTCCCACATGGGCCAGTGAGATGGGTTCGAGCTGAGCTGCAGCTGAGCTACCAACAGGTGGCAGGATAGCTCAGCTGGTGAGAGCACATGCTCCTAACAAGGTTGCTGGTTCGACTCCCTCATGGGATGGTAGGCTACGCCAACCAGCAACTAAGACTGAACACGGCACCTTGAGCTGAGCGGCCATAAGCTGCCGACAGGCGGCCAGATGGTGACTGGGCTTGGAGCTGAGCTAGCTGCGCCCTCCACAACTAAGATTGAAGGACAACAACTTAGCCATTCCCCTTCCCCAACTCCCCAATAAAATCTTTACCAAAAAAAAAAAATAATTTAAATCAAGGTGGAAACCAGCCGAGCAGCGCGTTGGTTAGGTGTTGGCTTGGGGCACCAGCTCTGAGCAGCAGGGCCCGGGTTCTGAGCCCACATATGAGGGCCAGTGACGCTGCGCCCTCTACAGCTAAGATGGTGAACAACAGCTCGACCAGGAGCTGGGTAGGCTGCAGTGGGGCTGGCCAGCAGTGGACATGAGCTTTCGTGAGCTGCTGGGAGCCGCTGTGTGTAAGAAGCCGTCCAATGGCCGGCAAGCGACTACCGCACCGGGGAAGAGTGCAATGATAATACCAACATAGGCCAGTGAAGCGACGTCCTCCACAACTACAATGAAGAACAGCAACTTGTCTGTTCCTCTCTCCCAATAAAATCTTAAAAAAAAAAAAAATCAAGGTGGATATAAGGAACAGGGAACTAAACACTTGAGTAAATGCAGAATCATAACCTGTTCTTAAAAGTGACTGAATTATTTAAGTATTTAAATTCTATCTAAATGAATGCACATAAGGAGTGATTCCAGTCGTAATGTCATCAGTTTGCCTCAGTATACTGTTAACAGGGATTGTCTAAGATAATATTTAAAGGGGTGATCGGTTAGCTCAGTTGGTTAGAGCATGGTGCTGATGACACCAAGGTTGCCAGTTCGATCCCCGCATGGGCCACTGTGAGCTGCGCCCTCCCTAAGACAGTCAACTATGCCTTTGTAGCATGAAAGCAATGTGTAACCAATGACCATGGCTGTTCTCCATAAAATTAAAATATGAAGTTAAATAAAGCAAATTATAGCAATGTTTCAGCAATTTATTGGAATTGTGAAAATCAAGCATAGAAAAATGACTAAATATATGAAAATTTTAACAAACATTACCATTGGGAAACAGAATGGAGGCAACAGAGATGTCATTTTAATTGTGTTAGAATGATGCTGAAATGAAACGTTTACATATTGTAGCACACACACAATAAACTTACAGGAAGGGCAAAATCCTCATCTTTAAGTAGAAACCTGACTATTTTAGATGTGCTTAATCCTCCATCTCCAACAAAGTTTTCATACCTACCGGGTAAAGATGAAGGGACAATGTGGGAAGCCAGAGATTTGCCAACTGTGCCTTGAAGAACTGACAGGGAAGGTAACGTTTGAACCTCAACCCACCCACCAAACAGCTTCAACTCTCACAAACCTTTCAATGACTGGCACACTTGGACCTTCCCAAACACTGATCATTCCCCATCAGAATAATCCTGAGACCTGAACCTGACCACAGGTTAGCTGACCAAGACCCCCGCAACTGTCATTGAGTCGCATCTTATATCCCGAATCCGAACAGACTGCTTTGTCAAAAACCAGTCCCTGTCGCAGGCCTCAGTCACAGACACCAAGCCCTGATCACGGATTTTCAATCGTTGATTTCGACATGCCTTTCATCGCTGACCACCAGAATTCCTCAGGACTGTCTCCAAAGGAACCCCAACCACAGGCACCGCAGTCACCAACTCCCGCTTGCTTCCTCTCCTCCCACGGACCCAGGGTTCCCCCAACCCGCACACCCAAACACCTTGGTCCTCTCATCCCGTTCCACGGCGAGCTTCACATATAGGTGGGGTTTTCCCGTGACCCCACCGCGACCTTCTAAGAGCTGCACTTCCGTGAATTCTTTCCCGTGTGCTTTCTCGCTCAGCCTCAGCGCCGGTCTACGGCGGCCGAGGAGGCTCAGAGGCGAATTTGCAGAGGAGGACACCTGGATTTCCTGTTTCCGCAGAGAAAATATGTCCGCGCCCATCTCCACGGTATCGGGGGCGGCCATCTTTCAACACTTGACGTACAGATGGCATAGAGAACGTTTAGGCTCGAGTAGTCAGGGAAGGCTGGGAACGGTGAAAAGCCACCGAAACTACCCTATTTCTCGGCACCTTGAAACCCAGCGGCACAAACTGCATTGATTTTCAGAAGCTCGAGCTCACACAAGACAAATATGGGCTGGACAATGTCCATTTCAGCAGGCTAGGGAGAAAAGTAATCCAGTTTGCACATACCAAGATTTGGAAACGTCACAGTTGGGCGCAGCCATCTTTGAAGTTAGGTGTCCATACAAAAAAAGAAAAGAAAAACAAAAGCCTTTTCAGCGGAAGACAAAGAGCAACTGTACAGGTCGAAAGGCAAATAAATACCTTAAGATTGCCTCTGGCTGGATGTGGAGGGCAGGAGGAAGTTTTGGGGACAGAAAGGGTCTACAGAAGTAATCACGCTTATGGGGATAACAATAATGTCATCAAATGAAGTAAACCAGGGATAAAGAAACCTAGCTAACCTTTGGGAGGAAAGGGGGCTGGAGTGCTGACCTCAATCTGATATGGCCCTTGCAGTCTGGGATTTCAGCCAAAAGCTGACCCCATTCATCTCTCCCTCTTGCTCGTGGTCTGCTTTGGGCCAACTACCTCCTTCCTTCTGACCTTTATTTAGAGACTAGATCCTTGGCTGAACTTGCCTACTTCCACAATTTGTACCCACAAGCCTAACTATACAGAACTAGAAAAGCATGCTGCCCCAGATAGCTATTCCCCTGTTCCTCTTTTAACTCCCTGAAACAACATCCTGACGGTAGCTGTATAAAATAAGCTGTATCTGATTATTAGGGGCTCTTGCAAGCCATCAGCTTGCAGGGACCTCCCGATCCCATCTTTGGCTCAAATCTCGTTCTTTCTCATTCCCCACCGTCCTCCCTTGGGTCACCGGCCGGCAACAAGTGGCGCCCAACGTGGGGCTTGAGTACGAGGAAACGCCTTTTGCATCTTAAGGTGAGGTAACTCGCTATATAACATGCACGATTTTCTAGAGGCGATAGAGAGAAGTCAGGAGTTATAAATTATGGGACAGTTAGATTCTAAGGAAAGGGATCATTTTATTCAAATTTTAAAATCAATGCTTAAGGCACGTGGCTGTAGGGTGCCTGCTGCTCAACTGGAGTGCTTCTTACAGCATGTGCAAGAGGTTTGTCCATGGTTTCCTGAGAAGGGAACTATCAATCTGGTTACCTGGGAAAAAGTGGGCAACAGACTTAAAGAGCACTATAATGCTGTTGGCCCGTTGAAGGTTCCCATAGATACTTTCTCTTTATGGAATTTGATCAGAGACTGTTTGGATCCAACACATGAAAAGGATAGGGCTCCTCATATAGAAGCTGAGGTGGCAGCCATCTCGACTTCTCCCTCTGCGCCTCCTTTGCAGGATGAGCCCTTGCCTCCTGATTATCAGGGAGAGCTAGCGGAGGAAGGACAGAAATATGCCAGAGAGAGAGATGGGACTTCATTTCCCAGACAACCTGATCCTGAGGAATCTGAAAATGACCTTGATGCAGATGATGAGTCATTGCCAGAGTCAGAGGCTGAATCTTGTCTTGGCACAGCTTAACCTTAATCCGAAACCTCAGCGTTGGCCGCAGCCTCCTAAATCGCGGGCTTGGTCACACCACATATGTTTCACATCCTCAGCCCCTACTATTAAGAAGGCTTATACTGCTTACAAAATAACACCCTCTGCCCTCAAGTCCCCTTTACAATAAGCCTTAAACCAGGCTAGGGGGATGGTGATCTTTCGGGTTTCTCCTATTTCCTAGTAGTAGAGTAAGTTGATGCACAAGGACAAGTTATACGAGAACATCGAACTCTCCCCTTTAAAACTTTGAAAGAATTGAAAGCTGCAGTAGCTCAATATGGACCTACAGCTCCCTTTACCATGAGCCTTATAGAACGTTAGCTGCTGATGCCTTGCCATCCAATGATTGGAAGTCAATAGCAAAAGCCTTCCTTTCAGGCAGTGACTTCCTTTTATGGAAATCTGAGTATGCTGAACGTACCTCTGAACATGCTGAATGCAACCGTCAGCATAATGTCCCTCATATGCTGGACATGCTCATGAGAGAAGGGCAGTATGCCCCGATGGCTGCACAATTAATGTACCCACCCCAGGCCTATCAGCAGATTATTGTCATAGCTCAACAGTTTTGGAGACATTTGCCCACAACAGAGATGAAAAATGAAGAACTGAGTAAGATTAGGCAAGGGCCGGATGACCCTTATCAAGATTTTTGTCTCCCGTCTGCTACAGGCCGTTAGCAGGCTTGTGGTAGATGGTGAAGCAGGCATGATTCTATTGAAACAGTTGGCTTCTGAAAATGCTAATTCTGCATGCCAGACAGCTATGTGCCCATATCGTAAAAAGGGCACTCTGTCAGACTACATCCGACTGTGTGCTGATATAGGTCTATCTTATATGCAAGGTATGGCTATTACTGCTGCATTGCAGGGAGTCCATCCAAGTCAAATGTTTCAAAAGCCTATGGGACGTGGCTGAGGTCAGCCTCAAAAAGCGGCAGGGAGAACTGGAGTTTGCTTTCCTTGTGGTTATACTGGTCACTTTGCTAAAGATTGCACTGCTAGTTGTCGCGTCCCGCACGACATGAGCAGTGGGAGAACGAAAGGGGGCGGCAAAGGGTTAAGAAATAAAAGAAACAGCAGTCAAGAGTTAAATGAGTGTGGGGCCAAGGGTCTCCAGCCTCATGGACTAAGAGCCCCAAATCGGGCTGACACACCGCTTTTATATCTCCACATACCCGGAAGTAGCATTGTTCTCGCCAGTCTCTGAGTCTCATTCCTGAGAACGTGCTCAAGCCAAATTACCCATGCCTGCAAGCTGCTATTACCGAGAGTCCACCTGCAGTGATAAGACAGATGCTCTGCCTTCACACACTCTATATGCAAATGACCCCAGGAAGATAAAATTATTGTGCTGAGGACAGATACTATCACACCATCAGGTCACTTCCCAAGCAGGTTGAGGGAAGGAATGTAGCCACAGAGGTAGAAAACCTCCAGTCTTTCTGGGGGGGGGGGGGTGAGTGAGGGCTCATGCCCACCTCTGTGAGCCCCGAGATTTCTCCTAATGGCCTCCACCCGACCATGCCTGTCTTAGGTTGTTCCTCCCATGAGGAATCTTACCCGTCATTGACTAACCAGCCATCCTTTGGAGCCAAACAGAGAGACGCAAGGTGTACAAGCACTGTTCTCAAAAGGGTCAGTTTAGGGTTAAGCGTGCGGGAGGGGGGACATACGGCTGCACAGCTGCGTGGCAACAGCTAGTCCAGGAGGAAAGCCTGTCCCTCAGCCATCTAAGCCTCCTGGGATGTGCCCTAAATGTAGACGAGGAAAACATTGGGCTAATGAATGTAAGTCCACAAATTCACTGTTGAGGGATATCCTCTACCGGGTAACAGCCAGAGGGGCCAGCCCTGGCCCTGCCAAACAGTGGGGGCCATGTCGGTATACCTGCCACAGATATTTCACCCTCAAAACCAACCATCCAACAGCTCCCTCGAGCAACCTCAGGAAGCGGAGGATTGGACCTCAGTCCCTCCTACCGATATGCAGTAAATTCTGAGATGGGACCACAGGCTATACCTACCTGTGTATTTGGACCTCTCCTGCCAATACTGTAGGATTACTGTTAGGAAGAATCAGTATGACTATGAAGAGATTTCTGGCTTTACCTGGAGTTATAGATGCTGACTATACTGGAGAAATTAAAGTTCTGGCACATACGCCAAAAAATATTGTGACTATTGCCCCAGAAATGAAAATTGCACAATTGGCTGTTCTCCCTCTCTCTAAACAAGGATGAGTTTTGCACGAAAGTTCTCAGGGTGCCAAAGGCTTTGGATCCTCTGATGCAGCCTATTGGATACAGCAAATAGGACAAGATAGACCAGAAATGGAATTGTCTATACAGGGGCATAAGTTTGCTGGTCTTTTGGATACAGGGGCAGACGTTTCAGTCATTGCTCAACATCATTGGCCCTCTGCATGGCCTACTCATGCAGCTGTAACAGAACTAAGAGGGATTGGTCAGAGCAAATCAACTTTGCAGAGCTTTGCCCTCCTTACTTGGGAAGATTCTGAAGGACATTCTGGACAGTTTCAACCTTATGCCCTGCCTGGCCTGCCTGTGAACCTATGGGGAAGAGATGTGTTGAAGGCTATGGGGGCTTTACTAATCAGTCCCAATGAAATTGTTAGCTCACAAATGCTTAATCAAAGATGTATACCTACAGAGGGCTTAGGAAAGCGTCGCCAGGGAAGAAAAACTCCAATAGAGCCCGTGCCAAAAAACAATAGACACGGAATTGGGTATCCAAATTTGTCCTAAGGGCCTTGGTATCTCCTGCTACCTCAGTAAATAGTACAGCTGACCCTATAACCTGGAAATCAGATATTCCCATATGGGTAGACCAATGGCCCCTGTCTCAGGAGAAATTAGAGGCTGCTAACAGTTAGTCCAGGAACAATTGATTGCTGGGCATATAGAACCTTCCAATAGCCCTTGGAATACTCCCATTTTTGTCATTAAAAATAAGTCAGGTAAATGGCGTCTACTGCAAGATCTCAGAGCTCTAAATCAGACTATGGAAATCATGGGTCCCCTTCAACCAGGGTTTCCTTCTCCTGCCATTCCTTGGGATTATTTTCTAGTTGTTATTGACTTAAAATACTGCTTTTTTACCATTCCTTTATCCATAGCAGACTGCAAAAGATTTGCCTTCAGTGTTCCTTCTGATAATTTTAGGGAGCCCATGGCTTGGTTCCAGTGGAGGGTCCTACTCCAGGGTATGGCCAATAGTCCTACCTTATGCCAAAAATATGTAGCCCAAGCAATTCCACCTATTAGACTTAAATTTCCCCAAGCTTATATTATTGATTATATGGATGATATCTTGCTTGCTCATCCATCAGAGGATTCGTTGCTTGGCATTCTGGCCCAACTAGAAGCTTCCTTTGGGTCCTTAGGATTATGTATAGCTCCTGAAAAGATTCAGCAGATTCCCCCCTTTTCTTATCTAGGTCATCTTATCGAGGGTAGACGAATCCGCCCTTAGTGCTTTAATTTGTCTGGACACTCTCAACACACTTAATGATTTCCAGAAGCTGTTGGGTGATATTAATTAGTTATGCCCTTCTCTAAAGTTAGCCATGGGGGAATTGAAAACTTTATTTGACATCCTTAAAGACTCGCCTGAACCCAATTCACCGTGGTCTATGACCACAGCAGGTCTGCAGGCATTAAAGACAGTGGAATCAGCCATTCATGATGCTCAGTTAACTGGAGTGGATCCTGCTGAACCTGTTTCTCTAATTATCTGTCCTACAGCCCATACTCCTACTGGGCTATTGTGGCAACCTGCTGGTCCTCTGGAATGGATGTATCTCCCAATTACCCCTAAGAAAGTTCTAACTCCTTACTATGACCTCATCTCCTCACTTATCATCAAGGGGAATTGACGGATGCTTCAGTTATTAGGATATGAACCTGCAGTAATCATTCTCCCATTCTCCAAGGATCAACAATGATGGCTTTGGGAGACCTCCTCAGAGTGGCAGACTCTTCTTGCCGCTTTTCCGGGACAAACTCCCTCTCAATATCGTAATGATAAACTTCTTCAATTTTTTCTGACCACATCTTTTATCTTGCCAAAATTATCTGTCTTCACCCTATCGCAAATACATTTTTACTGATGGTTCCAACACAGGCATTGCAGCCATAGTTATAGATGGGACGGTTTTCACTGAATCTATTGCCACCACCTCAGCACAACGGACTGAGCTGTACATGGTCACATTGGCTTTTCAAAAGGTTAATAATGCCCCCTTTAATCTTTATACAGACTGCAAATACATGCATCAAGTCATGCTCACTATTGAGACAGCACTGATAGGAAGTACTGCTGATGAGGAATTATTTCATGCCTTTCTTCACTTATAGGATTTGGTACGAGCTCACACTCATCCTTGTTTTATAGGACATGTTCGGGCTCACTCACAGTCGCCTGGGACCATAGCAGAAGGGAATGCCTTATCTGATAGAGTTATGCAGACAAACTTTGTGCTACTTGTTGGTTCTTCACCTGTTTCTTTACAGGTGGACCGTGCTGTCCAATCTCACGCATTGCATCATCAAAACGCATCTGCATTGTGAAAACAATTTAATATTTCCAGAGAAACAGCCCGTCATATTGTCAAGAACTGTGATAGCTATCCTACTACTCATAATGTCCCTCCCTTAAGTATTAACCCCTGTGGACTGCTCCCTGCACAACTATGGCAAATGGATGTCACTCATGTTCCATCTTTTGGCAAAAAATCTTATGTTCATGTGACTGTTGATACCTATTCTGGGTTTTTGGTGGCTTCCGCTCTTACAAGTGAAGCTGCAAAACGTGTTATTGCTCATTGCCTCCAAACCTTTTTTTGTTTTAGGCCTTCTGCTTTGTATCAAAACAGACAATGTCGCAGCCTATGCCTCAAAATCTTTTCATTCCTTTTGTGCTGCCTTTAATATTTCTCTCAAAACAGGCATTCCATATAATCCACAAGTGTTGTCTTACAGCTGTGTCCACGGCTGCCCACCCCCCCCAACACTAACCGCTGACCTAATGAGGTCCTGAGGAAGTGCCTCAAAACATTGAGGCCTGATAGAATGATATCGGTAAAGCTTCCTCTAGGGCAGCAGTTCTCAACCTGTGTGTTGCGACCCCTTTGGGGCTCGAATGACCCTCTCACAGGGGTCGCCTAAGACCATTGGAAAGCAAAAAGATATTTACATTATGATTCATAACAGTAGCAAAATTACAGTTATAGAGTAGCAACAAAAATAATTTTATGGTTGGGGGGTCGCCACAACATGAGGAACTGTATTAAGGGGTCGCGGCATTAGGAAGGTTGAGAACCGCTGCTCTAGGGAGTGTCTCAGAATGCTGAGACCCGGTGGAATGATATCGGTCATCTCCCTTTATTCGTATAGGACGAGGCACAATGGCACTGTCCTGGGGGTTGTGCAGGCTGTATGAAGGCATAGTACATGTTGGAATACAGTGGGAGCTGGTTAATGGAAAACAGCCTTAAGGCACGTGACACACGATCTTTGAGTAATCCAATTTCACTTCCTTGAAATTTTCTCAATAACAGCCATGCGAAGACCCAATTCAGGGCTCAGTCCACGAGGCTGATGCCCCCTGGTCCCACTTTAGCCTTATCTCTCTCTCTTGTGCTCTTTAACTCTGCGCCACCCCCTCTCATTTCTCACTGCCCTTGCCACGCAGGACATGACATCTGGGGCTCAACGTGGGGCTCGATGAGGGAAGGGAGATTTTGAGTCTGCATCAAAGGTTTCAAGGCCCAGGGCCCAGGATGCGCCGCGGCAATCTACCTGATAAGAAGGTAGGGAAGGTCCCAAGGAATTTAACCGGGGTAAATGGGAATTAACCTAACCTTTGTGTGAAAGGGTGTGCATGTGTGAGTGATTGATTATAGTTTCATGGCCTTTGGCCACGAAACTCGCATGGACTCCAATCTGTGGTTCCGTAATTTGTCATAAGACATATTGGCGACTGGACGTTAGTCTTCAAATGCTTATCCACCAGACCAGGGGCTTATATGGGCGTGCCTTCAGCTAAGACAAACTTAGTCCCGTGAGGGACGTGGCCAGACGAACATCTGAGTGATTTTTGCGTAAAACCTTTTTCTTTCTTTCTCTCCACTAACATGGAAAATGCTGAGAGTCGTTACAGACCTTATATTTGTTTCCTCAAGCAACTCCTTAAGAAAGGGGGGATAAAAATCTCAGAAAAGAAACTGGAGAAACTTTTAAAGGTCATTGAGACCCACTGTATTTGGTTTCCAGACTTGGGAACAGTAGATTTGGAACCATGGACGCCGTAGGCAGAGATCTTAGTGATGTACAGCGTCAGGGAGTCATGCTGCCAGCTACAATTTGGGAGACTTGGCGGCTGGTCCGGTCAGTTTTGGAACCTCTACACACTGACATGGAAGATGAAGGGGAAGATAACGATCAGGACTGTGAAAATCAAAAGGAAATGTCTGAAGAAGATGAGGATAGAGAGAAACTTTTAGAGAGCAGAGAGAAAGACTCTTTGAAAGCACCCACAATTATTCAAAAACCATTATATCCATCCTTGGGGAATGGTTTAAAAAGTTATAGTTTATCTCCCACTTCTTTTTCTCAACTTCCACCTCCTCTGCCACAATAAGTTAAGACAAAAAAATGGGGGTCACTTAAAAAACCACACAGGGCTAACAACCCGTTCCTCCCCACTGCTTGAGCACCTCCTCCACCTGCCGGAGATCCTCATACATCATTGTCTGCAGTAGAACGAGGTATACGTCAGGCTAGGCTAGAGGGAGATTTGGATGCTTTAAACTTTCCAGTAATAATTCGGGAGCGTGTTGCACCCAATGATGAACATCCGAACGGAGTTCATGTACTCATACATGAACCGTTGGTTTTTTTAATTGCTTAAGGAACTAAAACAGGCAGTAATTCAATTTGGTCTTACATCAGCTTACACTATTGGCCTCATTAGAGGTATTGCTGATGGAAACAGGCTAATACCAGTAGACTGATATGGCTAAAACATGCCTTTCATCATCTCAATTCCTGCAGTTTAAAACTTGGTGGATTGATGGTACAGAGATTCAGGGCAGACATAATCAAGCTCACGATATTGACATAGCTAAAGATCAGTTATTAGGTGATGGTGAGTGGACACACACTCCAGCTCAGTTAACCAAGAATCATCAAATGCTGGATCAACTTAAAAGAATTTGCTTGATGGCATGGGAAAAGATAGAGATGGAAGGTAAAACTCCATCTTCTTTTCAAAAAATATTACAAGGACCTCAGGAAACGTACTCAGAATTCATTGCCCGCTTGCAGGATACTATAAATAAGCAGGTTGCCAACACTCAAGCAGCTGATATAATTTTACAAATTATGGCTTATGATAATGCTAATGAGGATTGCAAAAAGGCAATAGGAGTTCAAAAAGGAAAAACAGATATCATGGGCTACATTAATTTCTGTCAAGGGGTAGGGACTGAACAGTTTAAAGCCACCATGCTGGCACAACCTATTGCAGGATTGACTATGGGAAAAAATAAGTTTCCTTGCACTTGCTATAATTGTGGAAAAACCGGTCACACAAAAAAAGAGTGCCGGAGAAAAATAAAAATGCCTCCCATACGCCTAATAATTCTGCTCCTGTGGGACCTAAGCCACCTGGATTATGTCCTAGGTGCCAAAAAAAACAACAACAAAACACTGGGCATCTGACTGTAGATCAGTTTTTCATAAGGATGGAACTCTCCTTCAGGGAAACAAAAAAAGGGGCCAGCCCCCGGCCCTGACAACAACTGGGGCATATGTGACACTGGCCACTCCTCAGAATTACCAAGCAGTGCCTCCTCCAAATTTTCAGTACAATAATTAAGTCCAGCTACAGAAGGGAGTGCAGCGGTAGGTGTCTGCACGGATCAAGACATTTTACTGCTTCCAGAAGAATCACCTCTCTGTGTACCCATGGGCATTTGGGGACCAGTTCCACCAGATACCATTGGACTTCTCCTTGGTCGCTCTAGCTAAACCTCCAGAGGAGTAACAGTCCATACGGGTATTATTGACTCAGATTATAAAGGAGAAATTCAAATTATAATGTCTTCAACAGTTTCTTGGTCTACTAAGAAAGGAGAGCGGATTGCACAGTTACTTCTGCTCCCATATGTCCTCCCAGGAAAAAAAGGGATGCTAAAAAGGGGAACTGGAAGTTTTGGAAGTACAGGACAGGCAGGTATTTTTCTAGCAGAAAAAATCTCAAAAATTCATCCTGTGTGTCAAATTGAAATTCAAGGAAAGAAATTTAAAGGTCTTTTAGACACTGGAGCTGATGTTTCTATTATCAGTTCTCAAGAATGGCCGAGGGTCAGCTGAGTGGTGCAATGGTTAAGGACTGGCTTGGGACGCCAGAGGGCCCTGGTTCAGATCCCACATATGAGGGCCAGTAACACTGCCCTCTACAGCTAAGATGCTGAACAACAGCTCATCCTGGAGCTGGGCTACCATGAGTTGCCGGGGGACGGTATAGGCTGCAGCCCCTGTGGCAGTGGGTTGCCATGGGCTACCATGTGTAGCCAGCAGCCAGCGTGAGCGGCCAGCAGCTGCAGTGAGTGGCCGTCCAGAAGCCGGCGACTGATCTGCCTCTCCCGGGAAGAGCACAATGATGGTGCCAACTTGGGCCAGTGAAGCAACGTCCTCCACAACTAGACTGAAGAACAAAACGACAGCAACTTGTCTGTTCCCCTTTCCCCAATTCCCCAGCGCTGTTCCCATCCCCCCAAATCTCCAATAAAAATCTTTAAAAAGAAAAGAAAAAAAGAATTGCCAAAAAATTGGAAAGTACAGGAGCGTAATGTTAATATTGTTGGAGTAGGCAGTAGGCTTAATGCCAGAGTTTTTACATTTTTCCTTGCACAGGACCGGAGGGCCGACAGGGGTTTTTACAACCCTACATTGCTGACATTCCCATCAATTTATGGGGTAGAGATTTACTAACCCAATGGGAAGCAGAAATTTGGATCCCTCCTGGAATAGATAGTCCTCAGAGTCAAAAGATGATGAGTCAAATGGGATTTCAGACTGGAAAAGGGTTAGGAAAATTCAATAAGGGAATTTACTCAGCCTATCCAACCCTCGCATCATCAGAAAAGAGAAGGGCTGGGATATCAAACCCCTCATCAAAACCTTTTTTTATAGGGGCCACTGTTCAAAAGCTACAGGCTTTTGTGCCTCTCAAACGGAAGGATAACACCCCTCTATGGACAGAACAGTGGCCCCTTGTCGCCTTGCAGCTGCCGACTCGAATGCTCCTGCACACTGATCCTTTGAAGTCATAAGGAAGTGTCTTGGAATGCTGAGACCCGAGGGAATGATCTTGGTAAAACTTCCTTATCCGGTGGTCTCGGAATGCTGAGGCCATCCCGGGGATCATACGTATGTGTGAAAGCACAACTCTTGCTTGATCACAATGAGTTTCCGAGAAGCAGCTGCTGGTCTAATAGAATCAATTAACTGGGTATAGATATTCAAATTGACTTCTTTGTGACAGTTGTAAATAAAAGTTATTCCCCTGCCAGTATAGGGCTTGCTCTCGCGGTCTGCAGAGATGAAACCCCTGGCCCGCAGAAACTCTATTTTTGACTCTTGTGATTTCTTAACCTGTCACGGCCCCTCCTCGAAACCCCAGCCCTTGTCACATGGGACGTGATATCTGGCAACCAACGTGGGGCCTTGAAGAGGGAGAGTGAGACTCCGAGTCTAAGAAAAAAGGTTTAACGGCGATAGGGCCCCAGGGAGGAGCTGCGGCAACTACCGGATAAAGAGGTAGGGAATATCTGAGGAAATTTAACCAGGGTAAAAGGGAATTTACTAAAAAAACTTTTGTGTGAAAGTTGTGAATGTATGAGTGATTGATTACAGCTTCACAGTGTTAGCCACGAAGCTTGAGTGTGCCCCCATCTGCGATTTGGCTGAAAAAGATGTTGCCTTGGATTTCAATTTGACAGCCCCTCTCTCAAGAAAAATTGGAGGCTTTGACAAAATTAGTACAGATTCAGTTAGAACAAGATCATATAAAACCTTCTATTAGTCCCTGGAATTGTCCAGTTATCAGAAAGAAATCAGAAAAATGGCGAATGTTAACTGACCTCTGAGCTGTTAATGCAGGCATTGAACCTATGGGTGTCCTGCAGCCAGGGCTTCCCCAACCTTGTATGATCCCAAAAGATTGGCCTCTTATAGTTATTGATTTACAGGATTGTTTTTATACAACCCCTTTACGCCCTAAAGATTGTCCACGATTTTCTTTTTTGTTTTATTGGGGAATTGGGGGGATGGGAACAGCGGTGGGGAATTGGGGAAGGGGAACAGACAAGTTGCTGTCCTTTTGTTCTTCAGTCTAGTTGTGGAGGACGTTGCTTCACTGGCCCAGGTTGGCACCATCATTGCGCTCTTCCCGGGCGAGGCAGATCAGTCGCCGGCTTCTGGACGGCCGCTCACTGTGGCTGCTGGCCACTCACGCTGGCTGCTGGCTACACACGGTAGCCCATGGCAACCCACTGCCACAGGGGCTGCAGCCTACGCCGTCGCCAGCGACTCACAGCAGCCCAGATCCAGGTTGAGCTGTTGTTCAGCATCTTAGCTGTGGAGGGCAGTGTCACTGGCCCTCATATGTGGGATCCGAACCAGGGCTCTCTGGCGTCCCAAGCCAGTTCTTAACCATCGCGCCACTCAGTCGGCCCACGATTTTCATTTTTTATTCCCTCAATTAACAATAAAGAGCCAATTCAAAGATATTAATAGAAGGTACTCCCACAGGGAATGCTTAATAGTCCGACTATATGTCAGCTTTATGTAGCTAGAGCTCTTACTCCCGTAAGAACCAAGTTTTCTAACTGTTATATCATTCACTATATGGATGATATCCTCTGTGCTGCATCCTCTATGGGACAGTTAGCAGCATGCTTTGAATTGCTTAAAAATCAGCTTGATTCAGTTGGACTTTGCATTGCTCCAGACAAAATTCAAACAACCACACCAGTAGATTATCTAGGAGCAGTGGTTGATAGGCAGGCTATTAGACCTCAAAAGGTTCAAATTAGAAGAGATCAGATTTCTACCTAAAATGACTTACGAAAATTACTGGGAGACATCAATTGGCTATGACCCACTTTGGGCATTCCTACTTATGCTCTTAGTAACTTGTTCAGTCTTTTGTGAGGATGGTCACAACTTGATAGCCCTTGTAAACTGACTCCCCAAGCAATTAAGCTAGTTGAACAAAAAATACAGGAAGCTCAGACACAATGTGTGGATCTTTTCAACCTTTGCAGATTTTAATTTTCTCCACACCACATTCACCTACAGCAGTTATCATACAGCAAAATAATTTGGTTCAGTGGCTTTTTCTGCCTAATAATTTTGTTAAATCTCTTCCAACTTATGTGGAACTTGTCTCTGAATTAATATCCAAAGTTCGTACCTGAGTTTTATATCTCAGTGGACAAGAACCTAATCAAATAGTGGTTCCCTTTAAGAAACAACAAATTTCTCATCTCAATATTCATGATGAGCCTTGGCAGTTTGCCACTGGCGATTTCTGTGGAATTATTGATAACCATTATCCTAAAAATAAATTTTTCAGTTTTTACAAAAAACTAATTGGATTTTACCCAAAAAGCTCTGACAGGAGCCCATCCCCCAGGGAGTTACAGTTTTTAATGATGGATCTAACAATGGTAAGGCAGCAATTGTTGGTGAAAAAGGACGTCAGCTTATATAAACTAATTGTACCTCAGCACAAACAGCTGAACTTGTGGCTGTTTTAACCGCCTTACAAAATTATTCTCACCCTTTGAATATTGTTTCTGATTTGGCTTATGTTGTTCATACAGTACAGAATATTGAGACGGTGTCTCTATCATATAATTCAAATCCGTCTCTTCAAATTTTATTTAATCAACTCCAGCAAGTTGTGAGAAACCATCAATATCCATTTTTTATTACTCACATCTGCACTCACACGGCCCTCCCAGGTCCGATGACACAGGTAATGCTATTGCAGATTCCCTAGTAGGGAGTGCTCAGATTGCTGAGGCAACCCACTTTCACTCCCTGACCCATACCAATGCTGGCAGTCTCTGTTCTCGATTTCCAATTACTTGCAAACAGGCCAGACATATGGTTCAAACTTGTCCAACTTGTCAAATTCTTAAGGCTCCACAGGAATGTCCTGAAGGAGTAAACCCTCGGGGTCTTAACCCTAATAATGTTTGGCAAATGGATGTGACTCATGTCCCTTCCTTCGGAAAATTATCATTTGTACATGTCACAATTGATGCTGCCTCTGGCTATCTTGTGGCGACTGCTCAGACTGGTGAGACCACATTCATTCTTCTGTCATTTATTAACTTGCTTTTCTATTATGGGCCTTCCAAAAACTATTAAAACAGACAATGGGCCTGCTTACATCAGGTCTAAGTTTGCCAATTTCTGCACTACTTGGCGAATTGCCCATATTACTGGGATTCCTTACAACCCACAGGGTCAAGCCATTGTAGAACGTGCTAATTCAACCTTAAAGAAACAATTACAAAAACAGAAAGTGGGAGACATGAAAGAAGCTCCTCAGGTGCAATTAGCAAAAGCCATGTTCACCTTAAATTTTTTTAATTCATCTGGTTCAAGCACAGACCTGCACCTTGGGCAAACTGCAGCTGAAGGACATTTTAATAACAGCCCAAGACAATTAGAAAATGTTCCCATATGGTGGAAAGATATTCAAACCAATCAATGGAATTTAGGGACTCTATTGACATGGGGATGAAGTTTTGCTTGTATTTCTCCAGGTGCTGAAGAACATCCTTTGTGGGTACCTGGCCTGTGTGTCAAACCTTACCATGAGTGACACGCCCAAGAAAAGAAAGCTGATATGGCCGAAGATTTCAAGATATGATTGGCCTCTTAATTGGCCTATAGTGGAGGATACTTGACCATCGACCATCGACCATCGACACCTCCGATGACTGAGATGTCTAATCTCTCATTTCAACCAGCCCACCCAAGGGCAACCGCTCCTTCAGCTTTTCGTGTAATTACTCCACGAACAAGGAGTGGTCCTCTACCTACTTGGGGTCATCTGAAAAGGCTGGCTCTAGTAGCTGAACATCGGCTGTCAGAAGAAAATATTCCAAAAACAGAAGCCAACATGCTATTTTCTATGATGGCAGTTCTTACTGTTGTAAGTTGTTTTCCAATCGGTGTTGCTGCCGGTAATTTTACTTATTGGGCTTACATACCCAATCCTCCCTTGCTAACTCCTGTAATTTGGAGTGATGATCCTTCTCTGATTTATCTTAATGATAGCTCCTGGTTCCCTGGACCTGAAGATCCTAGAGGACCGGAGTTTCCTGAGGAGGAAGGGCAAAGTTTTACCTTATCTGGCCATTCTTCACTAGGTTATTTGCATGCCCCTATCTGCATTGGCTCTGTTCCTCCGTGTCTCTTTCTGATCAAGCCTGGACTATTCCCAGTGGAAAGGAACTGACACTTTTAAGGAATTGTTTATGATAACAGGAAAAGGATTTGTTACTCAGTAAATTAGCACCCATAGCTTCCCTCCTCCAATCCCTCCTTGTCCTTTAATAAATCACTGGGACAAGAATCAATCTCGAATTCATTGGGAGGAATGTCGTGGAAGTATGGATAGAGTAATAATTAATAATTCTCATGAAACTATATTAGATTGGGGTCCCTTTGGGACTGCCATTCATGCCTGTTCCCATAAAAAATGTTCAGAACCTCAGCAATTAAGAGGACAGATAGCTGAATATGATTTTCCTAGAAAATTTGAATCTGCATTTAATACTTCTATTTTTTGGAAGGATAGGGCTCCAGCCCCACCTCAATTAAGGATGATTAGACCCATCCGGGGTCCATTTCAAAGGACCTTATGGAAAATAGCTTTAAGTGTTGGACCTAATAAAATATGGAAAGGAAATCTTACTAAACATACCAATAAAAAGTTCACTTTCCGGTTTGAAAAAACAGAAAATATATAAGTTTGCCTTAAAAATCCTTTTGTTTTCTTGACAGGAAAATTTACTATTAATCAAACTGCAAAATTGGTTGAATGCCCTCAATGTCGTTTATATACCTGTCTTAATTCCTCTATTTTGGGGACTTCCCACGACCAGATTATGATACTCAGGTGAAGACGTGGACTATGGCTTCCCATTCAAGCCTCTAGGGTATAGGAAGGTTCCCCAACTGTTCATATTATTTTACAAATTCTTCATAAGATCTTACATAGAACCAAAATGTTTATTGGCCTTTTAATAGCAGCAATAATGGGTATAATAGCTATAACCACTGTTGCTGCTGTCTCTGGAGTGGCTCTTCACCAAACGGTGCAGACTGCTCAATTGTGCAACAATGGCATGAAAATGCAACCAAAACTTGGAATCAGCAATTGAGAATTGATCAAGAAATCAGCATACGTTTGGCTGATTTAGAAACAACTGTTGTTTCTCTTGGAGATCAATTGGAAAGTCTCCGGACTATGATTACTTTAAAGTGTGATTGGAATATTTCCACTTATTGTGTAACTTGTTTTTCTTACAACCAGACACGTACCCCATGGTCTGAGGTATGAGCTCATCTTTTGGGACGCATGCCCAATAGGTCTGTAGATATTCTGCAGTTGCAACAGGAAGTGGATCAGATGTCATCTGCTAATCTCCAGCTCCTCCTGGGAGAGGATGCCCTTTCCACGGCTGTGGAAGGATTGTCTACTCTGAACCCACTCACATGGGTGAAAAACCTCGGTGGAGATTTTGCTGGTGCTTTTGCACTCCTATTAATCATTCTATTTCTGTTGTCTAGTCCTCTGGTGTGTACAACAAGCCCTCCAGTAGGCCATAGATGAAGAAACTGCAAAGTTCATGTTTCTCCTTCTACAAAAACAGAAAGGGGGAGATGTTGCCTTACAGCTATGTTCACGACCACCCACCCCCACCCCCGCACTAACCCCTGACCTAATGAGATCCTGAAGAAGTGTCTCGGAACACTGAAACCCGTTGGAATGATATTGGTCATCTCCCTTAATTATATAGGACGCGGTAGTAGAGCAACACTGTCCTGGGGGTTGTGCAGGATGTGTGAAGGCATAGTACATGTTGGAATACAATGGGAGCTGGTTAACGGAAAACAGCCTTAAGGCACGTGACACATGGATCTTTGAGTAATTCAGTTTCACTTCCTTGAAATTTTCTCAATAAAAGCCATGCGACGATCCGATTCAGGGCTCAGTTCACGAGGCTGATGCCCCGTGGTCTCGCATTAGCCTTATCTCTGTCTCTTGTGCTCTTTAACTCTGCATCGCCCCTCTCATTTCCCATTGCCCTTGCCACGCAGGACGTGACAATATATATCCTGGTGTCATAGAAAAGTAGATCTTCACACAGAATTTACCTTGGTGTGGTATATCATATATCATGGAGCTGGAGAGACCAAACAGGATCAACAGTAGGAAAAGGAACTCTGGAGTGGGCTGAATCTAGTTCTAGATTGGAATACTACAGGCCTTTGACCAATCTGGCAAATATTTTCAGAATCTGATCTGTATAATTACAGGACTGTCATCAGGGGTAATGTCAGTAGGAGATGGCATAAAACTGATGCAATATAAGGTTCAGACTAAGCTGACTGCTGGAAAAGTTTGAGGAAGGGCATGAGGTCAGTTCTCTTAGGGAGAAGCTAGGGATAGAGGCCTGTCAGGAGATGATGTGTCTCACTGGCATTGTAAATAGGTGATTTAAAAAAAATCAATGCATGATGTAAAAACCATTAGAATCACTTGGAAAGAACTGCTCAACTGTTAAAATATTTTAATATGAAGTATATAAAGATTTTGGGTCATGTATAAATATTACTCAGTGTATCAGTTTCAATATAAAGCATTACAACAAATACCAACTTCCTGAATTTATGCTCAAGTATAAGGTCTTGATTGTAAGTTATAGGCTGTAAAAGTTAGACTGTAAGCTTTATGAGGGTAGGGAACTTCTGTCAATCCCTGTATACTACATATGTAGATTGTGAGGCATGCATAAAAGCAGGAAAGTGAGACCAACGCTAAGAAAAACTAATCTGCTAGATTGACCTAAAACTGCTAGATTGAGCAAACAAGGACAATATTATAACTGTATAAACAGTTATACCTGTATTCCATTAGATCAAAATGGGAGAGGAGTGATTAACATGTTAATGATCACAATGTGCTGTGGGATTTGTAAGATGTGCACTACATTTGATTTCTTCATATCTTATAAACCCTCCCACAGTAGTGTTTAGTTCACTATCTTGAACAGAGAATGAAGGGAAGTTTGAGAGGTTTCCATTTGGCACGTCTCACAATGATACCTCTTACCCCAATGGCCAAGAACTCAAAGCTTTTCTTTTTTTAATAACAGCTTTTATTAGCTTTTGTTCTCTCTACTTGAGTTTGTATACTTTCTTTTGCCTTGTCATCAAGTTCTCTGACTTTTGCATATACAAATAAGTTAGAATACTGTATATACATTTTTAGTCTTTTTTTCACATTTTATTTTGGATAGCTTCCGCTGTGTCTTCAAGTTCACTGATCTTTTCTTCTAAAATGTGTAACCTGCTATCAATCCCATCCCATGTATGTTTTATCTCAGAAATTGTAGTTTTTGACTTGGGCCTTTTTATCTTTTATATCTCTATTTACATGGCTTACTTGTAACCTATTTGGTTTTTTTGTGTTTTTTTTTAAAGATTTTATTGGGGAATTGAGGGAGGGGAACAGCACTGGGGAATCAGGGGAAGGAGAACAGACATGTTGCTGTCCTTTTGTTCTTCAGTCTATTTGTGGAGGACGTCGCTTCACTGGCCCATGTTGGTACTGTGATCATTGCGCTCTTCCCAGCTGAGGCAGATCGGTCGCCGGCCTCTGAACGGCCGCTCACGGCGGCTCTTGGCAGCACACACCGGCTGCTGGCCACTCACAGTAGCTTATGGCAGTCCACTGAAGCAGGGGCTGCAGTCTATGCCTTTGCCGGCGACTCATGGCAGCCCAGCTCCAGGTCGAGCTGTTGTTCACCATCTTAGCTGTAGAGGGCAGTGTCACTGGCCATCACGTGGGATCCGAACCAGGGCCCTGCTGCTCAGAGCTGGTGTCCCAAGCCAGCTCTTAACCAATGTGCCACTCAGCCGGCCCAACGTATTTGTGATTTAGTATTTAAAATGAGTTTCTTGTAGGTACCGTGTAGTTGACAATCTGTCTTTTTCTTGTGTTTAGATCATTTATATTTAATGTGAGAATTAATGTGGTTAAGTTTAAAATGATAACATGAGGCCTTTTGAGCTTCCTTTGCTTGGCCTGCTCCAAACTCTTTGGAGTGTACTTTCTTTTCTAGTAATGGCCCTTGAGCCATTCTCTACTGTTCAGGCCCGCTTCTGTTTCTTTGAAATGTATTTTTACTTCTAATAAATTCCTTTTCTGCAACTTAAAAAAAATTGATAACATGAGATATGCTATTTATTCCTTCTGTTCTTTGCTCCCCTTTTCTTTTTCTACCTTTTTTTGGAGTAACTGGGTATGTTTCATGAAAAATTCTTTTCCAGTTGTGAACCTGTGAAAGCAGAGAAGTTATATGCTTCCAAAATACAATGAGGGGGACAGGGGTGTGAAATAAAAGAAATCTCAACTAAATGGAGTTGGGAGGGCCTGTAGGAGCTCGCACACCCTGCCACTCTGTCACGTCCAGCGTGGCAAGGGCAAATGGGACACGAGAGGGGCGGCGCAGATTGAATAAGTACAAGAGACAAAAGTAAGATTTAAGAGCGAGACCAAGGGACTCAGCCTTCAGAGATAGACTGAGCCACCGAATCGGGTCAACGCATTGTTTTTATTGATTCTTTTCAAGGAAGTAAACTGCTGTGCTGTGAGTCATTAACCGTGTATACTGGTGCGCCTTAAGGCCTTTTCCAGTGACCTTTTCCCAAAGTACTCCAGCAAATGCTATGCCTTCATACTCCACCACATTGCCCCAAGACATAATTACATGTCCTCCCAGGGGAGACAGCTGATATCATTCCATCAGGTCCCAGTCAGGCTGAGACGCCCCCCGAGAGAGCTTTACAGATATCATTCCATCAGGCCTCAGTTTTCCGAGGCACTCTCTCGACTAATGGGTCAGAGGCTAATGCAGGGGGGGTGGTCTAAGAATCGGCTGTAAGGCGACACCACTCATTAACCCCAAAGTGGAAGAGACATACTTTCCATTCCCGGACAGGAAGACCTTTCTACTCTACCACTCCAGCAGGAAGATTGTCTCTTCTCCAGGCAACCACTCAACCAATGAGAGACTATTACAACTCAGCCAATGAGAAACCACTACACTTTGAACTCCTAGCTTCCTCCAATGAACTCTTTGTTTACAACAGCCCCTCTTACTGCCCCTCCACCCTTTCCTCTATCCATTACTCTCCTTTGTCTCTGGACTTATCTATGCTTCTGCCCTAGCTTGCGTGTCCAAAATTGTAATTCTTCTTTGCTCCCAAATAAACTTATTTTGCTGGAGAAATACCTGGCTATTTGTTTAAAGTTAAGGGTAGTATAGACATTTCTATATGTCTTTGAAAGGGGTGACTGGTCCCAAGCAAATCCAAAACCTAACAACTTCCATTAGATCTTAAGGCTTCAGAATAACGGTTTCTGGTTCTGTGCTCTGCCATCCAGTTTTGTAGGTGGGAATTAGACCACTCTTGCTGGAACAAAGATATCAAACCAGCAATTTAATGTGATATCTCCAGTAGAATGTAAAGCTCTGCAAAGAATGGTATTTTTATCGGCACTTATAGCTTTTGTATCCCCAGCAGCAGAACAGTGTTTGACATACAGCAGGAATAGTAAACATCTGTTGGGTGGGTGAATGAATGATCAATCCCTTTAGTTTGAAGGTACTCTCAGCCTGGTTGTACAATTATGGAGAGTGAGTTTTTTTGCGCTGGGAATTTGGGCTGCAATATTGAACAGACCCTTTCTCAGAGCTTTTGATTCAAGGTATTTGCCATCTTTGCAGAAGAAAAAGCTTGCTTTGCCTTTGGATCCACCTACCCCTTGGTGGGACAGCCAAGCTTCTCCGTTGGCTCTGCCCCTCTTGCCAGCTCCTGATCAACCGTGTTCCCAGTTTTCCTCCACCCAGTCATAAGAAGAACTTCATAATCCTGCCCATATTACCCTCTCTCTGATCAATGCCACCCACCTTCAGCGGGTCTCTAAACCCTAGACTGGCCTCAAATGTCGCTTCCTCCGCAAAGCCCCTTCCGGCCAGGATTCCCAGGATAATAGCCCGTTCTCCACCGATTGTTCGGGGTCTGCTCGGGTTTCCTCCCTGTGGAACTTACTCTAAGATGACTGCGCCCACTTAGCTTCTCTCTAGCCTTAGGCTCGAACTGCCTTAATGTCCGGGACCATCTCTGCCCATGCTGAGGGGAGATTGGGGCAGGCTTGCGCTTCTAAGGAGCTAAGCAGTTTGTGTAGTAATCCTGGCGAATGTTGCACACTGTGTGTGTGTGTGTGTGTGTGTGTGTGTGTGTGTGTGTGTGTGGTGGGGGCAGGGATTCAAGTGGCTTGGAAATGGGGTGAAACAGGTCGTTTTCCGTAGCTTCTCACGGTCTTGAGCCGTCCCACGAAACGCCGGGAAAGGGAGATTAGGCCCGCTCTACGGCAGTAGGTTGGAAGATGGCTGCTCCGGGTGAATAGCCTCGAACTGGGCGCGGCAATTCTACGTCATAGAAGGGCCAACCTGGAGCCAGATTCCGAGACTCTGGAACGACGCGCTTTGACCCTCGTCGGCCGCCGCTATCCTTTCAGCTTCTGAGACTCCAGTCAGATGTTGACGTGGGGCCGCGGAGCTGTGGACAGTAAAGCAGTGTTTAGAGAAATGATTCCATGATTTGTCTCTAGCTGGAAGACGGAGGTCAGTGGTCAGGTCAGTGTCGGGCTCTGGGCGTGTCTCCGGGCCGGGCAGAGCGCGTTGGGGTTTTTTGTTGTTCTGGAACGCAGAGGGCTCGGTCTTGGGGGAAGCGAGTGGAAATCCTCCCTGGGGGGGGGGGTGTCAGTGTTGGGGGATCCCCGTGGAGGGGCAGTTAGTGGGGTTCTGTGTTGGGAGAAGCACTTAGAATGTCTTTGTTGGAGAGTAGCGTTTGGGGTGTCCCGTTGTTGTGGGAAGCGGGAGCCGTGTTCTCAAACCCGTCGGGACTGAGTTTGGGGAATTCCGTGTTTATTGCTAATCGCATGCTTAATTTTAAAGATGGGATTTCTGGTCCTCTTGCGTCCCTGTTTAGTGTATATCCCTATTGAAACTTTGTTTTCAGGTTCATTCCGACCCAAGTAATGGCATCCCTATCCTCCTAAATATTCCTCCCAAAAATAACTCTTGTTAAAAGTTGGTATATTTCAGTTTTAATATTAGGACCAGGTGTGTACGCATTGCTATAATTTTATACGTTTTGATCTAAC
This sequence comes from Hipposideros larvatus, assembly GCA_031876335.1. Lineage (NCBI taxonomy): Eukaryota > Metazoa > Chordata > Mammalia > Chiroptera > Hipposideridae > Hipposideros > Hipposideros larvatus. The sequence continues at coordinate 30,400,551 of CM063099.1, forward strand.
ATCCTATCATAACCATTTCCACATTACAAACTTGGGAAGTTTTCTTTCTTTAAACTGTTGCAGTTGTATTTCATCAAGTGGATGCTTGAATTTTGCTAGAGCTGACTTAGTCATAGGTGCAACACTTTAAGACACGCACGTGTGATGGATTCCTTTAACCCAAGTAACTTGTTTCTTTGATCTGCTGTGGTGTTTTTCCATATGTGTCTTGGACAGATCTGGTTATGTTTATTCCTAGATAGTTTTTACTTTGGTTGTAATTGTAAATGGTGTCTTCTTCTTTTTTTCATGACCCCACTCCCTCTTTTTTGTTTCTTCTAATTGTATGTAATGCACAAGAGCAAAAACTAAAAAGATATACTTATGTTGGCACCTCATTTTACTCATGTTATTACTAATAGCTTCTAAGTTGATTCCTTTATGTTTTCTAGTTGAGCATTTTTGTCATCTGCAAATCATTTTGGTCAAGTGGGAAGTGTATGGACTGTGGAGTAAGAAGAACCTGCTTCTGCCTCTGGTGGGTAGGTTAATCTCTGAGTCAATCTTCCTCATTTGTGAAAAAAAGTTGTCATAATTCCTACTTCATAGAGTTGTTATGAAGAGTAAATGCGCAAATATTCTTTAAGTACAGGGTATAGTGCTGGCACGTAGTATAGTCTGAATAAATGGTAACTGCAGTTTATCAAGTTTTTATTCCTCCTTCTCAAAGGCTCCCCCCCAGCTTTATTGTGATATAAATGACATCTAATATTGTATAAGTTTAAGGTGTACAACATGTTGATTTGATATACTTATATTGCAAAATGATTCCTACCATAGCATTAGCTAACACCTGTATCACATCACATAATTACCATTTCTTTTTTGTGTTGAGAACATTTAAGATCTACTCTCTAGCAACTTCCAAGTATAATACAGTGTTGTTAACTATGGTTACCATGCTGTACATTAGATCCCCTCAAAGGCTTTTTAACTTTAAAATTATTCTCATTCATAACTTTTCTCTTTCTTTAAATTTTTATTTGATTAATGTTGCTAGATTCCCAATATCTTATATACTTGTCCATAATGATTTGTTGTTTTTATATTGGGCTGGATTCTATTTACCAATATTTTATTTAATATTTTTGCATCTAGAAATGAAAAGTTATCTTGGATTTGCTTCAAAATAATCCGTTGGTGAAGGGGGAGTGAGTGGTAGTGTAGATAAAACAAAATTAGGTTTTTGTTGATAATTATTAAAGTCACATGATGAATATGTGGAGTTTGATTATACTGGTCTTCCTTTTTTGTACATGGGGTTTAATTATACTTTTTTTTTCTTTGCTCAAAATTTTTCATAATAAAACATTTTAAAAGTTTTGCTTCTACATTTGTAAGTGAAACTGATCTGTAGTTAAAAGTTTTTTCAGATATAACACTAAAAATAAAAAATAGAATATTGTAGCACCCTAGAAGTCCCCGCCTCATCCTAATCTCCTTCCTCCTCTCCAGAGGTAATTATCCTTAAAATATCATATTAAATTTGTCTGATTGCTAACATTATATAAACGGAATCATACAGTAATGTTCTTTTGTGTCTGGCTTCTTTTGCTCAATATTTTGTTGTGAAATTCATCTAAGTTATTGCATATAGAAGTAGTTCATTTCTTTTCATTGCTTGTAGTATTCCATTGTATGATTATATCCCAATTTATCCATTTTGCTATTAACAGACATTTGGGTTACCACTGACTTATGTCTGTTATGAATAATGCTGGTATGAACATTTCTTCACATGCATTTTGGTGCATGAACGTTCTGTTGGGTATATATTGATACTTAGTAGAATTCCAGAAGTATAGGTTATTCTAGACACAAGGAGAAATGGCAAATGCCTAGTCATAATGGGATATTCTTTTTTTTTTAAGACTTTATTGGGGAATAGAGGGAGGGGAACAGTGTTGGGGAATTGGGGAAGGAGAACAGCCAAGTTGTTGTCCTTCAGTCTTAGTTGTGGAGGGTGCAGCAAGCTCAGCTCCAAGTTCAGTTGCACCGCTCAGCTCAAGGTGCTGATGTTCAATTAGTTGCGGGTGGGCTTTGCCACCATCCCATGCGGGATTTGAACCAGCAGCCTCATTGTTAAGAGCGCACGCTGTGCCCACTCAGCCATCCGGGCGGCAGCTCAGCTCAAGGTGTCGAGTTTAGTCTTTAGTTGCGGGTCAGCATAGCCCACCATCTCGAACAGGCAACCTTGTTGTTAGAAGCATGTGCTGTCACAAGCTGAGCCATCCTGCCACCTGTTTGCAGCTCAGGCGCAGCTCACTGGCCCATGTTGGAATCAAACCGGTGACCCTGTTGCTTAACCAACTGAGCCACTTGGCCAGCCCCATAATGGGATATTCTGAACATACAGAACAAGGAGACGGAAGGCTCGAAGGCTATAGATCAGCGGTTCTCAACCTTTCACAGGGGTCGCCTAAGACCATTGGAAAACACATATTTTCAATGGTCTTAGGAACCGAGACACTGCTCCTCTATCCGTCTCCAGGCCAACATGCAGATATGCCCACATACGAGTACCCAGCAACCCCTGTGAAAGGGTCATTCGACCCCCAAAGGGGTCACGACCCACAGGTTGAGATCTGCTGCTATAGATTAACAGGGGTCAGCAAACTTTCTCTGTAAAGTGTTAACAGGTAAATATTTTGGGCTCTGCTGGCCAGATGGTCTGTCTGCATCTACTGAACTCTGTCTGCCTTTGTAATTTCAAAGTAGCCACAGAATACATAAACAAATGGGTGTGGCTATGTTCCAATGAAACATATTTACAAAAACACATCACTAGCCTGCCATAGTGCTGACCCCTGAAAGATTAAAATAACATGATTAACAAACTTGACCAATATAAAACACTTCGCCCAAGAATTTTTTCAAATGCACATAGAACGTTTATTATTTTTCAAATTATTTATTTATTGAAGCATAATTGAGTTATAATATTATATTAGTTTCAAGTGTACAACATAGTGACTTGATATTTATTTGCAATAAGAAGTGGTGGGTCATAAAGCAAGTCTAAACAGATTTCAAAGGATTGAAATCATATAGACTATCTTCTTTAACTAAAGTGGAATTAAATGATAAAACAACACCAAAATAAGTAGAAAATCCCAATTTGTTTGGCTAGTACACTGTACACATCTAAATAATCATGAAATCAAAAAAATATTACAATGGAGGGCCGGCCGAGTGGCGCGATGGTTGAGAACTGGCTTGGGACGCCAGAGGGCCCGGTTCGGATCCCACATATGGGGGCCGGTGACACTGCCCTCCACAGCTAAGATGCTGAACAACAGCTCGACCTGGAGCTGGGCTGCCGTGGGTCGCTGGCGACGGCGTGGGCTGCAGCCCCTGTGGCAGTGGGTTGCCATGGGCTGCCGTGTGTGGCCGGCAGCCAGCGTGAGCGTCCAGCAGCCGCAGTGAGCGGCCGTCCAGAGGCCGGCGACTGATGTGCCTCGCCCGGGAAGAGCGCAATGATGGTGCCAGCTTGGGCCGGTGGGGTGACGTCCTCCACAACTAGACTGAAGAACAGGACAACAGCAACTTGTCTGTTCCCCTTCCCCTAGTTCCCCAGCGCTGTTCCCATCCCCCCAATTCCCCAATACAAAAATCTTTAAAAAAACAAAACAAAATAAATTACAATGGAAATATGTTGAACTGCATTTTAATAATAATTCTGCATGTCAACCCTTACTGAATTCAACTAAAGCAATCAGTGGAGGGAATTTATAGCCTTAAATGCATATCTTAGAAAAGAAGCAAGGCTGAAATCAATGAATATGCATCTATCTGTATCTCTTTTTTCTAACCTCTTGATTAGTATTTTGGAATGCTGGCTTTATGTAATTAGTAGAGAAACTTTTCCTGTTTTCTGTGATCTGAGAGTTGACAGCATATTGGAATCATGTGTCCTGTAAAGCTTAGGTAGAACTCATCAGGCCCTGATAGTTTTTTTTTATTTTTAACTTTTTTTTTTCATGGAAATCCAGAGTATAGAGAGAATAATATGATAATATGTGCTCATCACTCAGTTTCAACAATTATCAACTCATGGCTAGTCGTGTTCATCTATGCCTCCACCACTTTTGTTTTTCTTCTGGAGAATTTCATAGCAAATTCAAAGCTTCATGTCCTTAAACTTATAAATGTTCCAGTATGCATCTATAAGATGTAAGGTCATTTAAAATTTATAACCAGTATAATTTCCAAATGTATCAAAATTAATAATTTTTTATTCATTTTTTTATTCATCCAACACCCAGTCCATATTCAGTTTTTTTTTCTGATCATCTCAAAGTTGTCTTTTACCATTAGATTGTTTGAATCATGACCCAAATAATGTTCATGCATTTCATTTGCTTGTTATATCTCTTAGGCCTCTCTTATTCTATAATAGTCCCTCTTCCATTTTTTCTTTTATCCTTATGCCTCTTAATAATTTGCAGTAAGAAGTGTACAGCACCATTAATGTAGGATTCTTGCCTACGTAAATATGGAAGTAAATCAAATCTCTAAATTCAACTACCCAGTTTGTAGGAAAAATAAAAAGTAGAGGCAGTAAGGAAGAACAAGTTAAACTATACCGTGATTAAGTAATCAGCCCAGTCCAGAAGGTAGGACATCCTATGCAACAAAGGACATGTTCCCTTCCTCTCTTCATTCCTTCCAAAGCATGTATGGGTATCAATCTATAATGACTTGGCAGTGTCTTTAATTTTATTTCAAGTGAAAATTTTTTTAATTTATAGTTTTTTAATTAAAAAATTTATTTTTAATTTTTAATTAAACATATAATTTTAATTTTAAAATCCTGTGCTTATTGGAAAAAAGATGTAAAATTCACTTTCCCAATCTGTTGGACCACCCATAACAATTAACATTGTTGTATTTGCTTTTGTGAGTGTGTTTATACACACTCACACACACATGCACAGATATACTGTTTTACTTTTACAGAAATGTAGGATCATATTATATATACGTAATGAGTAGAAATGTCCTTTGTTTATTGAGTTGTATATTATGGATTTTTAAAATTTCAGTAAATATGTGTTAACATACGAAATAATTGCATATTCCATTAGACGGATATAATTATTTATTCAATTAATCCTCTATCAATGGACCTAAGCAATAGTACCTTACATACGTTTTTGCTTACTTTGTGACTATTTCCTTTGCTTAAATTCTCAAATACAGAACATTGAGTCAGAGGCGATGCTTATTTCGAAAATATTCAGTACATAATATGAGAATATCCCCCAGTAATGTTCTACCATATAATACTGACAGTATTTATCAGTATTTATGGTAAAGGAATGTTATCATTTCTCCTATGTGTTACTTTTCATGTCAGATTCAACCACTGACTAAACTCTTATTTTTTATTATTGTCCATTTAAATTACTTAGGTTTTCTGGGTCTTCAGTAATATTGGGCAAACATTGATAATTTGTTTACCAAACAGAGAATAGGTTGGAGATGAGTTCTCTGGATGTGAGGATACTGGAGGGCCAGAGAGGGAGTCTTTAAGAGTAATTTGCTGCCTCATGGGGTGAAAGCAGAACTCAAGTTGACCTCACAGTGGTGTCCTCAGAGTGTGAGTTTCTGATATGGCTCCAGAGCTTGGCTCTTGAGGAGACTAAAGCCTGATCTGCTGCTTCTGAGGCAGGGTGATGAGGCTGCCTCTGCATTCCTGCCTGTGTGGAAGTTGCTGGCTGGTGTGCACAGTGACGATTAAGAGAGCTGATTCCAGGGGGGCTCTGTTTTTGCAAATGGGATTGCATGGCCACTCCACGGTATGGCCACTCATTGCACTGGGAAGGAATGTTCTTAAAGTGTGTGAGAAAGAGAGCACGTTTGTATTGTGAGACTCGGAAGAGGGAAATGGCATAATGGACAGAGGCAGATGTGGACTCAAATTCCCACATTGCTGCTTAGGATGGATGTTAACCTGGGCAGCACTTCACCAGACCAAGCCTCAGCTTACTGGTGTTTTAAATGATGGAAATAATAATGAGTACCTTACAGATTAGTATTGAAGATTATATAAGACACCCCTTATAATTTGTTTAATCCTTGGTCTTCTAGTGGAATTATTGCCCCAGTACAGTATACAAAAAGTTTAGGAGCATGTGGGCACACGTGGTTTTAAGTCAGCTTCCAGAGTCACCACTCTATACATGACCTTTCCTAAAGTTGATCTATGTGAGAATTGGGCTGTGGACAAGACCACGAGCTAGTTTTTGTTTCCCGTCTCCTCCTTCACATCCACTCTATTCCAACTTTACCAAAAACAAGGCAGTCCTCTCGCCCATTCCATATCTTCCTATGGAGCACTGGCCCTATGCTGTAAAAGCTTCCAGGTATAAAGAGACAGGTGAAATATTGGGGCCTTGCGTTAGAGTGAGTCCGCATGGCAGAAGAGAGCTGTGGTCCTGAGTGCATGTCCACTTGTGATTGAATTTGCTTTTGAACCCACAGGTTCTAGTCTATAGGAACAAGAGATTTTTAGTACTAGAAGAAGGAGGTTCCAGGCTTGGGAGATCATCACTTCTGGCAGCAGCCTGACCTGAGATATCTGACCACAGCTTCCTGGCAGGCCCAGAGAGACAGTGGACAGAGCACAGCCTAGAATTGCCATTGTTTCTTCAGAACTTGAGAAAATGACCAAGGCCCAGGTAAAGTTTGTTTTACCTATTTTATCCTTTCTTTCCCAGTGGATTTATGGAAGTTTCTAGTGTCTGATAAAATGAGACAGTCTATGTTGAGAAAAAATCAGGATCTGTAGGAACAAAAATTTAGATATAATCTTAAAATCAGGACAAATGAGGAAGTGTGAGATACATAGGTCATAGGGTTCATACAAAGTTCTTTTTTTGGAGGGGAGGGGAACAGTGTTGGGGAATTGGGGAAGGGGAACAGCCAAGTTGTTGTCCTTCAATCTTAGTTGTGGAGGGCGCAACAATCTCAGCTCCATGTTCAGTCGTGCCGCTCAGCTCAAGGTGCTGTGTTCAGTTAGTCGTGGGTGGGCATAGCCACCATCCCATGCAGGAGTCGAACCGGCAGCCCTGTGAAGAGCGCGTGCTCTATCCCTTGAGCCACCTGGGCAGCAGCTCAGCTCAGGGTGCTGAGTTCATCAGTCTTTAGTTGAGGGTGGGCGTAGTCCACCATCTCGAACAGGCAACCTTGTTAGCACGTGCTCTCACTAGCTGTGCTATCCTGCTACCTGTTTGCAGCTCAGTGGCAGCTCAGCTTGGGCGCAGCTCACTGGCCCATGTGGGAATTGAACCGGCGACCCTGTTGCTCAGAGCTCTCACACTCTTGAGCAAGCTCTTAACCAACTGAGCCACTTGGCCGGCCCCACACAAAGTTTTAATGTTGGGACATAGATAAGTGACTGTGTACGACCCTTTTGGTTGCCTTAGCTTTGAACTTGTGTCTACTGTTCTTGGCAGCTGTAATAATAAGATAAACATGAAAAGCTACATGATTTGCAATGCCTATGAAGAGAAAGCAAACAAGTTCTTAGGGGAAGTAAACATTTCATTGCTCTTAGATCTTTAGAAATTTCTTTTTCTGGCTCTACGGAGAGATTTTATGTAGACAGTGTCCTCAATGTCAGTTGTGTAATAAAGGCATAGGATGTTTCCTTTGGCTTTTTCTTACTGTGTTCCTTGGAGTAAGCTAAGGGGCTAATGGCAAAGCAGAATTTGATGGGGCAAAATTCTTCAAAAGCAGTGTGCCTTGACGACAGAGCCTTCTGGTGATCCGACTTTAGCCAGGGGTAAAGCCTGGATTATCCAGTAGAATGAATGGGCTGCTTGATCTTTGAGTGGTCCTCCATGAAGAAAAATTCTCAACCAGATTTTTGTTACTGATTTGGCAGGAGCCAGCTGAAAGTTCTGTCCTTTGAGAATAGCTTGGTGTACAGATATTGACAAAAGTGTCCCCTTTAAACCTTCTAAAGCCCAGGTTTATTAATGAAGCCAGAGCCAATTATTCTTGTTTTGGTCTATGTATTTTTAATTACTCAAATGATACATGGCTACATTTGCATGCAAGAGATTCAGGCAAACACAAGTTTTGCACCAAAAGAGAATATATCCTTTCACCTTTTTCCTGCCCAACCTTCTACCCAGGGGGTAACAAATGTTAATAGTTTGCGTCTCCAACCAGTTTCTTTCTATAATTGATGTGGTTGAATAGATCTATATTGATATACGTTTTTATATGTGTACATATGTGTATTTTTACATATATAATATATAAAGATATTTTTTACATGTCTGGGATCATATATATACAAGTTGGGGGTTTAATTCTTTTCACTTAATAGAATGCCTTGAAGATTATTGATATAAGTATGTTTACATCTGCCTCATTGATTTTAATGTTTCTGTAATATTTTATAGCAGGGAAATGCTATAAATGTCTGGTTTTGATGGATGTTTAGATTATTGATAGTTTTTCACTGTCATATACAAATAATAAACATTCTTACTACATATTGTTTTGTGTATTCAAATAGTATTCTAGTATTCTTTTAGGTGAGGGAGAACTAATTAGGAGAATTACATGGTGCTATGGCCTGAAAGTTTGTGTTCCCACAAAATTCATATGTTTAAATCTTAACCCCCAAAGATGATGGTATTAGGAGGTGGGGCCTCTAGGAAGTGCATAGGTCATTAGATTGAAGGTTGCATGAATAGGATTAGTGTTCTTATGAAAGATACCCCACACAAATCCCTCACCCTTCCACCATGTGAGGTCATAGCAAGAAGGTGCCCACTATAAACCAGGAAGTGGGCTGTCACCAGAATACAACCATTCTGGCATCTTGATCTTAGACTTCCCAGCTTCCGCAACTGTGAGAAAGAAATTTGTTTTTATAAGCTACCCAGCTGTGGTATTTCCTTATAACAACATGAATGGACTAAGATACATGGCCGTATGGTATGTGAAATAGTCACAGTGTGCAGAATTTCTCGTGGGAAAAATGATCAGAACATGCTCCTGTTCCTTTTTTCCACATAGTTTATTCCACCTTAGATTGCATTGGAATTTGTTATTACAGGGATCGTTATCATTCGAGGATGTGGCTGTGGGCTTCACCTGGGAGGAGTGGCAGTTATTGGATTCGTCTCAGAAGGACCTCTACAGGGACGTAATGTTGGAGAACTACAACAACCTAGTGTCATTAGGTAAGGACAGCATCACAATCAGTTGCCTTGTCTTTCTCATTCACTGAAATCTGCAGGGTTCCTGAAATATTTCATGGTTTGGACTAAAGCATTGTGGGTGATAGACTTCTTTATTCTTATGTTTGATCCTAGAATATATGCTCTTTCTTTCCAAGTAAAAGGTTTTTACCCTACCGAGTACAAATGATATGGGCCCTGAAACACAACTTTCTCATTTTGATAGATTCCCCCAGCATAAATACTTGGTGCCAAGTGTTCAGTAATATCCCTTTCACAGGATATCAAGCTACCAAACCAGACTCACTCTTCCAGTTGGAGCAAGGAGGACCACCATGGATAGCAGAGAGAGCAGCCCATAATCCAGCCTTTCCAGGTGAGTAAGTGAAAACCAAGAAAATGGGGAGAGATGACACTAAATTTCTAGTTGGTCAATGAAAGGTTGACACTTTTGAAATGTTTAGAGAACTTTTCTTACCACAGTTGGTGACTCAGAAGCCTAACACCTTTCTGCATTTCTGTTCTTTGTTGGGGCTGATCTTCTTTTCCTGCTATTAAAGAATGATGCCCCCCTTTTTTAAATTTTCTAGATCAGATTGCAATCTGTCTTGATTTCTTACCTAGTTCCATTCTTCCCAGCATGCTCCTGTCTTCTCTGTGTCGTCTTCTGCAGCAGGCTTACTTCCTGTTCTCTACCTCACTTGCCATGAAATTCCTCTCTTTATCCATACAGCTTGCTTTGCACTCTACTTCAGCCCCTTTTGACAGGGCTGATACCCCTCCCTGACAATCTACCTCATCTCTCAAGGCACCTGTACGAGTATATACTTACCACTTTCTGCTTCCCTAGCTTCTAGGTGCTGTTTTTTTAATCTTCTGCTTGATTCTCATATTAAAAGTTTAATTCATTCTCAAGGCCTAAGCTCTCTTCTCTTCTGGAGAGTCCCAAATTGACCTCTGCTACTAATGTCTAATGTGCACTCTAACCCCCTATATGTTGTCGGCCACTGTGGCAGCTGCCGTGGGACTTCCTACTTCCTATATGCGAAACCAGAATCCTTCTTTCTCCCAGATAATGTTTTCACCATCAAAGGGTGTATTTATATATACCAAAGATTTAAGCTGTCTGTACTCTGACAGGTATTCCCGAGTTGACATCTCTTTCTATATTCTAATCTGCCTTTTAATTCTGTATTTTACCCGCACCCAGGATAACTATCCAGTGTACTCCTTTTTCCTTCAGCTTCAGTGTCAGAACCTGAGACCATTTTTTGTCCTGATGAATCCTTGTACATTTTGCACGTTTTATTTAGGTTCTGCAGTACTGCTCTACACCCTGGTGCCTGGTCATTTTTGAGTTGCCTGAGTAGTCCCAATTTGTTGTATTATTTCTGAAGGTCTTTGCTGTTCCTAATAACTTTTGTTGTTTTGAAAAAGCCTTTGGAGAATTCCACACTCTCAATTCCTACCTCAGAGAAGGCCATGATAATTACACTTCCATTGTTCCAATTGCTACATACATTGGCTCATTTTAGTTTTTCTCATGGTTCCTTTTTTTTTTTTTTTAAAGATTTTTATTGGGGAATTGGGGGATGGGAACAGTGCTGGGGAATTGGGAGAAGGGGAACAAACAAGTTGCTGTCGTTTTGTTCTTCAGTCTAGTTGTGGAGGATGTTGCTTCACTGGCCCAACTTGGCACCATTATTGCGCTTTTCCCGGGCGAGGCAGATCAGTCACCGGCTTCTGGACGGCTGCTCACTGCAGCTGCTGGCCGCTCACGCTGGCTGCTGGCTACATATGGTAGCCCATGGCAACCTGCCACAGGGGCTGCAGCCTATGCCGTCGCCGGTGACTCAGGGCAGCCCAGCTCCAGGTTGAGCTGTTGTTCAGCATCTTAGCTGTGGAGGGCAGTGTCACTGGCCCTCATATGTGGGATCTGAACCGGGGCCCTCTGGCTTCCCAAGCCAGTTCTTAACAATCGCGCCACTTGGCCGGCCCTCATGGTTCCTTCTGATGTTATGGTTGCATTCCTCTATGAGAGGGTGGGGGCATTTAAGCAGAGTAGAATTTGACAAGAAAACTTGAGGAGTGAGTGTTGGTTGCAAACACAAGAGGTCCACATACAGACAGTGCCAAAAAAAGTGTACATATTTTAAGAAAGGAAAACTGTATTAAAATTGTAATAATATATACCGATAACAAAAGATGGATACAAGTCACGTTTGACTTCTGCAATTACAAGAGGTACTCAAAGTGGTTACCATCAGTGTCCAGATAGTCTGATTATGATGAACTACTGCTTGAGCAACGTTGACCAAAGCGTCCACTTGTGTACATCTTTTTGTCACCCCTGGTATATTTAGAGGTTGAGAATGTAAGAACCCAGCCAAGTAGAATGAGAAGTATCCAGGCTATGGTAGGAGGAGGGTCAGAAGAAGATGCCCCACAAACAAGTGACAAACATATTCTGAGGAGGAGGAAGTGATATATTTAATTGAAGGTCACAGATAATGTCAAGTAACCTGAGGACAGGCATCTACACATTTGATTATGTTGTATTTTTACATCCAGATACTGCCTTCTTTCATTTGGAGCTCTCTTTTTCTCTCCATGAAGCTTCAGTGAATACTTGGAACTCCCTCTTTCTTGACTTCCTGTCTACTTTGTAGCTACATCGTACTAAGTCATGATCATATATTTTATTGTATTATTTTACTGGCTGGTGTGATGCTTCTTTTTCCATATAGAGAAAAGGGTCTGTATTTTATTCTTATTTAGTATAAACAGTGTTACATCTGTTCATCATATCATTCTCAAAAGCAGGTTTTGTTTTGTATCTTTTTTGCCTTAATTTTGTTTTTTAATCAGGAATGCATGTAAACTATGTGGAGCTTTCTTAACCTACAGCTCTGTCTCTTGAAACTCAGCTTTTGATTTGCTAGATATGGGGAGTGATCTGAGCATATGAAGTTTGAAAGGCTTGCCGGGAAATTCTGCTTTGATCCCTGTAGTTGAAGAAGCACCCCTCTCATATGCTCCAAGAGAGATTCAGATGTAACGAACAACAGAAATACCTTGCAAATATAAAAATCCCATTTGGAAAGGGTTGACCTTGGTAGATAAAACTTAAAAATTTTTAGCATTTGATCATGAGGCATAGACAGGGACTGCTTTACAAAATCAGAGGAAATTGAGCCTTGATAAAGTGTTACAGAGAGAATAAAGTACTTTTTTTGGAAGCATGATAAAATAATTTCTGTAAGAAAGACAGCAGGATTTTGAATAAAAATAAGGTAAGGCTTTGTGTGTCAGTAATAATATACAAAAGAAGACTTTGGAAATGGAAATGAGGCAGCTGATGTGGGAGAGTCTTAATAGATTGGCCTGTAGGAGACTATGTAAAAGGAAATGGCTGGTTACTTTGGATTTTATGTTAATTATTGGCTTAGAAAGTGTGGGTTTGGTTTTGTTTTATCTTTTTTTGGCCAGTTTTAGAGAGTCTTGCTTGATAGTTGGATTGTAGCATTATAGCAATAATAAGGCATAGCCTAACATTCTAGGAAAAATGGAAGATAAGGCAGTGAATGTTTTGTTCCTGGATGGAGAATGATTCTTCAGAATCTCTTAATTGATGGGTACTAGAGGTGACGTAGGAACAGAGATATAGGAAGAATGTGGAATTAATTGAAAGTAAAAAATTTAGACATGACTATATTAAGGAAATTATAATGGCAGATATAGGATATGATGGTCTATACCTGTGCTGTCCAGTGTGTTGGCCACTGGCCACATATGGCTATTTAAATTTAATTAATATTAAGTAAAATTACAAATTCAGTTCTGCTGTCAATGCAGCCATATTCAAGTGCTCAATAGCCATACATAGCTAGTGGATTCCGTATTGGAAAACACAGATCAGAACATTTCCATTGTTGCCGAAAGTTTTATTGGACAGCACTGTACAAGCTACAATATGATTAAACGTATTGAAGAAGGTGTTATTTCCATCAATCAGTACAACTATAACTCTTCTCTGGGACATGGGCAAATGGCCCAGACCTATTTTTAATTTCAGATGTACATATATGTGTCTGGATATACTTGACCTTGTGAAGTTGTATCATAACTACATAGGAAGTTGAGTATTGACTACATACAGTATTACTCTAAATAGGTGATTGATGTTTTTAGGAAAGTTTAATTTGGGCATACAGTTGGGATGAGAGGGGAGAGATTTAGTAACTAGGCAATTATTGAATATTTTACTACAGTAATCTTGAAATGAAATGATGTGGATCCTATACTCTGATTTCCCAATTCTAATCCTTTGTTACTAAAACCCACATTGTTCATTTGTTTGATCAGCATAAATAGAGTTTGATGTCTCTGGACGGGCTTGTCATATTCTCTCTGCATATCCCTCTCTCAAAATTTTAAAACTTGGAGTGCATGAAGCTTTTGTCCTGGTCCTTCCCCTTTTTTTATTCATTCTTCCAAAATTATCTCATCTACTTTCATGCGGCCCAAATATTTAAATGATATTTATATACACATGACTTAAAATTGTTATCTTATCGCTAGACCTTTCTCCATACTTGTAGATCTAACTAGTATGTCATATTCTTTCTTGAATAAGTATTATGTCAGACCTGATGTGTGTCTCAAAATGTAGCGCTTCATTCTCCCCAAATGCCAAACCTATCTCTGTAACCTCCCCCATTTTATTAAATGGCACCAGCACCTACAGAGGTCTGACAATTAAGTTCACAAACTTGCCATCGTGTGCTTACATTGGCAGCGCTGTACAAACAGCTCGGTAAGGTTTCATAATCTTGGTATATCAGTGTCTCACAGCTGTGTTTGTGGTGACATGTGGTGGTGTCTTGCTGAGTGGTGTTTATTATTGTTGTTGCATGTTTTTGTGTACTGTCACAAGAATGATTGAGTTTGAATTAGAGCAATGAACAAACATTAAATTTCTCGTTAAACTTTGCAAGAGTGGAGGTGAAATCAGGGACATGTTAGTCCAAGTTTATGGGGATAATGCCATGAATAAAATGGCAGTGTACAAATCAGTTACATGTTTTTCTGAGAGGGGAGAACACGTCACTGATGAACAGAGGTCAGGGTGGCCAGTAACAAGCAGAACTGATGAAAACATTGCAAATATTCATCGAATTGTGTGTCAAAATCGTCAGCTGACTGTGAGAAGCATAGCAGACCAAGTAAATATTAATAGAGAAACAGGAAAATCTTAACTGAAAATCTTGCCATGAGAAAGGTGTGTGCAAAAATGGTCCCAAAGGAGCTCACCAATGAACCAAAAGCAAAGGAGAGTCGAAGTTTGCCAAGACCTTTTGGAAAGGCAAGACGATGTTTTGGTCTTTGATATCATTGGTGATGAAACATGGATGTACCAATACAACCCTGAAACAAAGCGTCAAAGTGCATAATGGAAGTCAGCTGATTCTTCACGACCAAAAAATTTCCATCAGTCCAAATCAAAAGTCAAAACAATGTCACTAACGTTTTTTGATATCAGAGGGATTATTCATTATGAATTTCTACCAACTGGACAAACAGTTAACCAAGTTTACTATTTGGAAGTGCTGAAAAGGCTGTGTGAAAAATTAGACGTCCTGAACTTTTCCCCAACAATTCATGGCTCTTGCATCACGATAATGCACCAGCCCATGCAACACTGTCTGTGAGGGAGCTTTTAGCCAGTAAACAAATAACTGTATTGGAACATTCTCTCTACTCACCTGATCTGGCCCCCAATGACTTCTTTCTTTACCCAAAGATAAAGGAAATATTGAAGACATTTTGATGACATTCAGGACATCAAGCTTAACACGATGACAGCTCTGATGGCCATGCCAGAAAAAGAGTTCCAAAATTGCTTTGAAGGGTGGACTGGGTGCTGGTGTCAGTGCATAGCTTCTCAAGAGGAGTACTTTGAAGGTGACCATAGTGATATTCAGCAATGAAGTATGTAACACTTTTTCTAGGATGAATTCGCGAACTTAATTGTCAGATCACGTAGATGCTTAAGCCACATATTGAGGAGTTATCCTAGATTCTTCCCTTTTCTACCTCCAACATTCGTTCTGATATCTCCATGGTAGTCATTTAATGTTGAAGCTACTATTATGTCTTGCCTGAATTCCACCATAGCCTCCTGTGTATTCTGTCAACAATTTCATCTCTCCAATTCATTCTTATACAATAATCATGTCACCTTTTGGAAATATCAATTCAAAATGTATTCCTGCCGAAAGATGTTTGGTGGCTTACTGCTATTGCGCTTAGCAGAAAATCCAATTTCTAACAAAATCTTCCTACATGATCAATATGTTCTCAATTCTACCTACTTTTACAAACCTATCCATTTTCACTTCATGCAAGCTTTGTATAGTCTGGGTACACCAGCCTCTTTTTCATGTTTCTTGATCCTGCCTAAGTTTTCTGTGCCTCTAGGTTTTTCCACTGGCTGTTCCCTCTTCTTAGAATGTTCTTCATGTAATTATTTGCATAATATTGCTAATTCTTATCCTGTGATGTCAGCTCAACTTTTCCTGTGGATGACTACTTTATCTAAGGTTGACCTACCACTACTCTACCACCTCCTTCATACCATTTTTTGTATTCTTCATTTTATTATTATTTTTTGCTTGCCTGTTGATTCTCACTCACTTGCTTTATCTTTTTCACATTACTAGAATGACAGTTCCAGGGAGACAAATACATCATTCACTTTAAAAGTTGCGCTAAAATAGTCAATTTGTCTCAAATACACTCTTATTTTTATTCAGAAAAAAAAGAGCTGCGCCAAAGTGACTAATATATTATAATATAACATTCTAATGTAGTCCCAGCACCAGCCCATTCAATGTTTGTTGGATGAATAGATCCATCCTCTTCACCTTCTTTTTTTTTTCTGTTCCAATCACGGTGTGGTTCTTTTTCTACTTCTGTCCCCATTTTACAAGGTCCTATTTGAAAAGAAACCCCAGAAATGTTTATTCATTGTAGACTATCATTATTTCTCTTCTTGCTGTTTTATAATATTGTCTATTTTCAATAAGTGGCTGTTTCTTCTCTTGCTGTTTTACAAAATTGTCTATTTTCACAGAGCATAGGATACATTTTCATAGGGTACATTTCTCTTAGACTGGGATTGTATAAGAGCTAGCCCAAACCATGGCATTTTTGTATCTTTCCCCCCTACAATTATCATGGATGTTTTTATTCTTCTTTTTCCTAGAAGAAATATGGGAGAATGATCATATGCAGTGGCACCCAGAAAACCAAAACGAGATTAAAACTTTGGAAAGATGTCAACAAAGTTATGCACTTGGAAATAATTTTGATTTTTGCAAAAGTCTTGTTCCTTTAACACAAAGACACAATAAGTTTGGCTCACATTGTAAAAATCTGAAATCACATTTAGATTTTGTTATCCAGAATAGAAGATATGCAGGAAAGGATTCTGATGAGTTTAGTATCTTTGGGAAATCATCTCTCTATATCCAGCATGATAAAACTATTACTGGAATTAAATACCATGGATGTGTTAAACCCAGTAGCACTAAATCACAGCCCAGGGATCATCAAAAAACTTATCCAGGAGAGAAACCACATGAATGCAGTGAGTACGGGAAAGCCTTTTCTAGGAAGGCACAGCTCATTAGACATCAGAGAACAGAAAGAGGAGAGAAACCCCATGGATGCAATGAATGTGGAAAAACATTCATGAGGAAGATTCAGCTCACTGAACATCAGAGAACTCACACAGGAGAGAAACCCCATGAATGTATCGAGTGTGGAAAAGCCTTTTCCAGAAAGTCGCAACTTATGGTACATCAGAGAACTCATACAGGAGAGAAACCCTATGGATGTAGCGAATGTGGGAAAGCCTTCAGCCGGAAGTGCAGACTCAGTAGACATCAGCGATCTCATACCGGAGAGAAACTCTATGGATGCACTGTGTGTGGGAAAGCCTTTTCCCAGAAGGCACACCTCATTGCACATCAGAGACTTCACACAGGAGAGAAGCCTTATGAATGCAATGAATGTGGAAGAACCTTCTTTTTTAAGTCAGACCTGACCAAGCATCAAAGAATTCATACAGGAGAGAAACCTTATGAATGCAGTGAGTGTGAAAAAGCCTTCAGAAGCAAGTCAAAGCTCATTCGGCATCAGCGAACTCATACCGGAGAGAGACCATATGCCTGCAGTGAATGTGGCAAAGCCTTTGCCCATATGTCAGTCCTCATTAAGCATAAGAAAACTCATACAAGAAAGAAAACTATATGTTGCATTACAGCCGATTCCAATACCACCCCCCCTGCATTAGCCTCTAACCCTATTAGTTAGGAGGGAGTGCCTCAGTATGACTTGAGGCACGTAATCTCTCTGAGGGAGTGTCTCGGTATGACCTGGAGGCCGGTAAAGCTCCCTCTGGGGAGTGTCTCAGGTGACTGGGACCTATTGGAATGATAATAGTTATCTCCCCTGGGAGGACACAGTAACAAGTGTTCTGGAGCTATGTGGCTGGAAGTGTGAAGGCATAGCATTTGTTGGAACACAATGGGATATGTTAATGGAAAGAGGCCTTAAGGCACACAAATCACACACGGTTGCTAATTGATTGACAGCAGTTTTACTTCTTTGAAGATTCTTAATAAAAACCATGCACTGACCTGATTCGGGGCTCAGTCTTCTCTGGCTGAGTCCCTTGGTCTCGCTCAAATCTAACTTTTGTCTCTTGACTTTATTCAATCTGCGTCGCCTCTCTCGAGACCCATTTGCCCTTGCCACGCTGGACGTAACAACTATAAATTCACTGAAGATGGAAAGAGCTTCCTCAGGGAGTCATAGCTCTTTATATATGCATGAACTCTTACAGGAGCAAAACTCTGTGAACACAGTACCTGTGGAAGTGTCTTCTTCGGGAACTCAGCCCTTATTAAACATTGGTGAGATTTTAGGAGGTAGAAATGTAGTGATTATGGAACAGCCTTTTCCAAGAAGTCAGGCCTCAGCAGATGACCAGGAATTCGCACAGGGAATAAGTCTTGCAAATGCAGAGTGTGTGACCACACCTTCAGTAATAAATTATGTCTTATATGTTACAGATATTGTGTAGGAAAAAGTCCTCTGATACCAGAAATGTGGAAAGTCTTTTAGCAAGAATCCTGCACGCATTATATGTCAGAGTTCACTTAGGATAGAAATGCCAAGGATGCAGTTCTTCTGTTAGAAGTTAGACTTGTTCAATATCAGTGAAATCATATTGGGCAGAAATGCAGCTATTGTGGGGAAGCGTTTGCTTTGAGGTGATATAGTGGTTGATATCAAAGAATTCCCATCAAAATCTTAGGAAAGAATGTAATGGTTTTCAATGACAAATTGTACCTCTTCACATGTCAGAGCATAGAAAGAGTACTCTACAGACACAATGTGGAAGACATTTTTAGTAAACTATGGAAGAACTCAGGAAAAAAATACCCTCCTGAAAGCAATAAAAGGTGGAAATTCTAACACCAAGTTAACTTGTGTATAACAATTTTATAACTTGGAATCTGAGACAGACTTCTCTAATAAATGAAATCTTTTTGGACACCAGGAATTGCATTATGTAATTAAAACGTATGAATATAATGAATGTAGAAGCACAACTGTATTATTGTTTCTTATGGCTGCTTTACAGCTTACCACGAATTTGGTGACTTAAAACAATATAAGTTTATTATTTTACAGTCTGGAGGTCTGAAATCTAAAATGCATCTCACTGAACTAAAAGCAAGGTGTTGGCAGGGCTGCATTTTTGGAGGCTCTTGGGAAGAATCTTCCTTTGTTCTTCCAGCTTCTAGAAGCTTCCCAAGTTCCATGGCTTAAAATCCCGCCCTCCCCTTTCATCTTCAAAGCCAACTACAGCTGCTCAGTGCTTTATGACTCTAATGCTGATTCTTCTGCCTCCCTCTTCCACATTTAAGGACTCTTGTGATTATATTGGGCCCTCCTAGATAGTCTAGGATAGCGGTTCTCAACCTTTTACAGGGGTCGCCTAAGACCATCGGAAAACACATATTTTTGATGGTCTTAGGAACCGAGACACCGCTCCTCTATCCGTCTCCAGGCCCACATGCAGATACGCCCACATACAAGTACCCGGCGACCCCTGTGAAAGGGTCATTCGACCCCCAAAGGGGCCGTGACCCACAGGTTAAGAACCTCTGGTCTAGGATAATGTCCGTGTCCTAAAATCAGCTAATTAGCAACCTTAACTCCATCTGTTACATTTATTCCCCTTTGGTTTATAACATAACATATTCACCAGTTCTGGAGATTAGGATGTGGACACTCTGGCCCCCATTGATTCATGTCCACCCCACATGCAAAATGCATTCACCCTATTCCAACATATCCCAATGTCTTAATCCACTACAGCACCAACTCAAGGTCCAAAGTCTCATCTATATCTTATTAGGTCAAAAGTACCAAATCTCATCTAAATCAAATATCAGTGAGGGCTCTGAGTATAATCCATTCTGAGGCATAATTCCTCTCTGTCTATGTGAACCTGTGGAACTCAAGAAACAATTATATGGTCCCAAAATATATCATTTTATCTCCTCTTTAATTTCTCTTTGTCATGGAATGTAACATAGGTTCTGGGGATTAGGACATGGACATCTTTGGGAGGCTGTCGTTCTCCCCACCACAAAAACAGTAGATTTCAGAGAATTCACACTGCGATAAATTCCTACCCAGCCATTGAATAAAAGTGGAAAAACGTGTTCCCAGAGAAGCAATTATCTAGTACTTACGATCTGAATACATTCTTTTTTTCTATAATCAGAGAATCTTACACTGTAATTGTTACATATGGATTGTTACATATGGAATGCTCTTGGGATATATAAATCAAATTAGCAGCACTGGAAAAGAACTCTTAAATTTACTAAAGGAACATGAGACTTATGCTGCTGGGAATGTTGCCAAACATACGTTTATATCTATTCTGAAATTCTATAAATTAACATATCCTGTTCTAAGTATAGAATGCATATACTATAATGCACCTAAATACTGACCAGCATTTTTCGCAGCCAATTCCAACAACTCCTTTTTCTTTAACAATAAATATTTAACATATATACCCTTCACCTTAAATAACTAAAAAAAATATATACAAAATATATGAATGGACTGTTGTCAGATATTGGGTAATAGGGAGCTCAGGACAGCTATCTTTGAGAGAAAGGAAACAAATTAAGTGAGCCTTAAGATTGTGCCAGCTTACTACCTGGAGAGTTTTCATTCTGCAGCATAGGGAGAAGAGACTCAAACAGATCCCAGCAGTCTCCCTGAATTGAGATGGAATTTAGAGTATGGAGAATTCAAATTCATGGGGCAGATTACCGGAGAGGAGAGAACTGCACCTAGAGAGTGAGAGCTCCAGAGTTCTGTAGTGTTCCCCCCACAAGTTTTTAAGTTGTAATCAACACATATGTGCAAGGCAACTCTTTAGGCTGGAGAAAGAACCGCTGGAAATGAACAGGCAGAACCATCCTTGTAGCTTGCACAAGGTTGGGAATTATATGTGTTTCTACCAGCTGGAATGGAAACAATACCTAATGTTTGGAGAATCACAGTGAACTTCAGAAAAATATTGCCTCAGTGGGTGGCTCAAATTGGATCCAGACTAAGGGCTGCTATGAACCCTCCTACTAACGCATAAATGCAAGCCACTAAAGGACCAAACTTTCCAAATAAATTTAACTACCAGAACAAAGCCGATAGTATTTAATGGAATAGAAAGGAACCCCTCAACATTGTGTAAATTTAAGGTGTACGATGTGTTGATTTGACACATTTATTTATTATAATACAGCAAAATAGACTTAATAGCATTTGCCTTCTTTCCATAATGAATAATGAAAACTATTACACAGAGATTTAGCCTTTGTAACTAACGGTAAAAACAAACATATACTGATAGGTCTTTTTCACATCAGTAACGATCATCACAAATTGAAGCAGCTGTGTCACTGCAGGTATTAATGTCATTTGACTATATATCTGTGCCCTTCACCTGGGATGAGTGGTCGCTACTAGGTTCTGCTCAGAAGAACCTATATCAGGATGTGATGTTGGAGAATTATAGAAACCTGTGACACTAGTTAAAGATGACTGCCCTGTGTCATTCAGAATGTGCACAGCCAATAGCCTTTTCTGCCATAGTTGACCTGACTTTCAAAGAGCTTCAAGGTACTGGACTTGAGTTTATAGGCAATAGACTCTTAGTTCCTCTTCTGTTCCCAGCTAGAACTTAATGTGCTCTCACCTTGGATAGATCTTTAATCTGTCAAAGTGAAAATGTGTCAGTTTCTGAAACATTTTTTGCTCTTCCTAGACATCCCCCACCAAGTCCAATGATAAGTGTCCAAGTCTTTGTCATTTCCCATGAACAGGCAGTCAAGCTACCAAACCAGATATGATCCTTAATTTCGAGCATGGAGAAGAGCCATGGAAAGTAGAAGATGAATTACAATGTCAGTGCTTTTCAGGTGAGTGAGCAATTGAGAACCATTAAGATGTGAGATCTATAAAGTAAATTAGTTGGCCAGGAAAGGGTAACCCCTTGCAGATGTGTTTAACAAGGCTAAAACTTTGAAGGTTATTACAAAGAAAATCATCGATGAGGCTCTGTTTTACTTCAAGGAAGATGCGCCTCTTTTTTGCTCTTTTGGATTGATTGAATGTTCAGTAGAATGTTGTTTTCTTTGCAGCTTCTAGACTTCCTCCTCCTGCCTCTCTGGAAACGTCACTTCCTGTTTTCTCTACGTCTCTTGTTTTTACCCCTTTTACCTGATCAAATAATGTAATTCCAGTTAATACAGCAGCACCTTTAATCCTGGGGTGAGGATATCTGTCCAGGTGGACTTCTGTGGGCCATATAAGATTGTAATCAAAGCAAGTTAGAAGGTGGGACTATTAACCACAGTGGTGTTCTCGAAATATGGTATTAAAGCCTTGGGAAGGTTCATTGTCTATTGCATGCCAAATTAATTAGAGAAGAAAGACTCAGTAAGAAAGGGTAACTATACTTATCTGTAAGTGAGAAGCTTAGGATCCTTCATTCTAACCTGCTTACTCCAGGGATTTGTTCAAGACTTAAGTCGGCATCTTTCCTTGGTAGTCATTGCACATAATGGATGGACTTCCTTTATTCTCTGGGCATCTTCTAAAGTCTTCAGACTCAGAGAACATGAAGCTTCATCCTTTCCTATTTCTATCACTAGTTCCCGTGTGAGCGCTTTCAGTTTCATGGCCTTAACAATATTATTTATATGCTTATGATCCCCAAATTTCTGTCTACAAACCAGACCTTCCCTTATCCCTACACATTCACTTGGATATTTCATTTCTGCATGTGAAGATCTAATTGCTACCTCAAACTTCATGTCACTCCTAGTTTTTGGGTTTTTTTACACCACAAATCTAATTTATTAGCAAGTCTATTATTTACTTTCTTTTATATCCTGAGGTCCTCTGTAACTGTTGTTTTCACTCAAGCCTCAACATCCATTACCTCTTGTCAAAATTATTAGTTTTCTTGAAAATACTCTCAGTTTTTTACTCTGGTTTCTCTCTATTCTTCACATAATAGCCAGATTTTTTTTTTATTTTAGTATTTTTATTTATTTATAAAAAGTAATGGAAGTCAGTGTTTCCAGCCTCCTCACCTCCAAAATTCATGAACACAAAAATAAACTTAGAAACACCTGGATTTTTAAAGACATCAGGTTTTGACAGTTACCTGCATAGAAAATAAGAGGTATAGAAGGAACCACTGTATAAAAAGAACAGTCTTCTGAGTTAGAGGATGGAGGGAAAGATCTAAAGTATAATCTAACAAAAATGCTGTATGACATAGCAGATCTTTACCAATTTTCACAACCACAGTCCACAAGCCTAAAAATAGTATTTATGTCACAATATTTAAGACTTTGCCAGTGTGATAAAACACACAGGGTGACATTTTAAAAATGAAAATCAGGACATGTCATCTCTCTCCCACTATTACCTTGAATGTCACCCTGTCACTATTAGCATAATATCCACATTTCTTCCAGGATCCTTCACATATGAGCATTTCCTGATTCCTGCCTAAATTTTTATTTACTTCTATATGTAAAAATTTTTGAAGTGTAACATACACACAGAAAAGTATACTAATATATGCATACAGTTCCATTAATTTTTACAGTCAGCACATTGTAACAAGCACCTAGATCAAGAGTACTGTGCAATGTGCCATTTGTGAATATAAAACAATTTATCTATTCTACATTCAGGCCATTATGAGTATTGTAATGCTTTTCCTTTATTTTAAATTTTTCTCCTTTTGAATAGTTTAAACTTCGTGAGAAATCTCAAAATTATACACACATTTCTTGCACATTTTTTTTGCAGATTACCTTAAGTGGTAATATTTTACCACATATCCTTTATCATATTTTATCTGTGTTTATCTAACTATCATAACACACACACAACACACACATAACACACACACACACACACACACGCACGCATGCACACACACAAGCACAAATACATAATGTTTTTCGGAACTCTTTACCCCTAAATACTTAAGTGTATTTCTTAGAAATGGTCATTTTTTTACATAATCAAAATAGTTATCAAAATCAGAATATTAACACTGATACAGAACTATTACCTAATCTACAAAACTTACTTAAATTTTACTGATTGTCTCACTAACATTTTTTATATTAAAATTTTTTTTCCTGGACCTCTTGTTATTTAGCTCATTCTGTTGTGGGTACACTGGCTCTCACCCAGAAGTCAGATCTCACTAATTATGACTCAACTCCGTTAGGGGAGAAATCATCTGGATGCAATGACTGTGCAGTGAATGCTTATAAACCACTTATGACCATGCCTCAGACAACTCATGCAGGAAAGAAATTTCATGAACGCTGTGATTGTAGGAGAGCCTTTCCCAGTAAGTTGAAGCTAATTACTCATCAGGAAACTCACAAAGGGGAAAGATCATTTGGATGCAATCAATGTCAAAAAGCCTGCATTACAAAGTCAGCACTTATCTATCATCAGAAAACTCATCATAGAGAAGGAAAATCCTTTGCCTGCAATAAATGTGGGAAAGCTTTTCCGTGGAAGTCAAAACTCATTTTACATCAGAGAACTCATTCAGGAGAGAGACCTTTCAGATGCAAAATATGTGATAAAGCCTTCATGGTTAGGACACATCTTACTGTACATCAGAGAATTCACACAAGAGAGACCCCTTATGAATGCTCAGATTGTGACAAAGCCTTTTCCAAAAAGGCTAAGCTAATGATTCATCAGCAAATTCACATAGGAAAGAGACCGTATGGATGCAGTGAATGTCAACAAACTTTCATCCAGAAGTCAGATCTCACTAATCATAAGAAAACTCATCATGCAGTAGGGAAATCCCATGAATGCAGTGAATGTGGGAGGGTTTTATCCTCTAAGTCAACTCTCATTGTGCATCAGAGAACCCATACAGGTGAGAAACCCTTCAAATGCATTGTGTGTGATAAAGCCTTCACATCAAAGGCACATCTCATTGTACACCAGAGAGTTCATACAGGAGAAAAACCCTATGAATGCTTGAATTGTGAGAAAGCCTTCTCTACTAAGGCACATCTCATGATTCATCAGCGAATTCACACGGGAGAGAGACCATATATATGTAGTCAATGTCAAAAATCCTTCATTACAAAGTCAGCATTCATCTATCATCAGAAAACTCGTCATAGAGAAGGGAAATCCTATACATGTAGTAAATGTGGGAAAGCTTTTCCTTGGAAGTCAAAACTCATTTTACATCAGAGAACTCATTCAGGAGAGAGACCTTTCAGATGCAGAATATGTGATAAAGCCTTCATGGTTAGGACACATCTTACTGTGCATCAGAGAACTCACACAGGAGAGAAGCCTTATGAATGCTCAGACTGTGACAAAGCCTTCTCAAAAAAGGCTCAGCTTGTGATTCATCAGCGAATTCACACAGGAGAGAGACCATATGGATGCAGTGAATGTCAACAAACTTTCATCCAGAAGTCAGATCTCACTAATCATAAGAAAACTCATCATGCAGTAGGGAAATCCCATGAATGCAGTGAATGTGGGAGGGTTTTATCCTCTAAGTCAACTCTCATTGTGCATCAGAGAACCCATACAGGTGAGAAACCCTTCAAATGCATTGTATGTGATAAAGCCTTCACTTCAAAAGCCCATCTCATTGTACACCAGAGAGTTCATACGGGAGAAAAACCCTATGAATGCTTGAATTGTGAGAAAGCCTTCTCTACTAAGGCACATCTCATGATTCATCAGCGAATTCACACGGGAGAGAGACCTTATGGTTGTAATCAATGTCAACAAGCTTTCATTCAGAAGTCAGGCCTCACTAACCATCTGCAAAATTGTCATGCAAAAGTGAAATCCTATGAGTGCGGTGAATGTGGGAAGGTTTTGTCCTGTAAGTCAACTCTCACTATACATCAGAGAACCCATTCAGGAGAGAAACCCTTCAAATGCAGTGTATGTGATAAATCTTTCACAGCTAAATCCTATCTCACTGTACACCAGAGAATTCATACAGGAGAGAAACCCTACGAATGCTGTGATTGTAAGAAAGCATTTGCTACTTTGTCAACTCTCATTAGTCACCGGAGAACTCACACAGGAGAGAGGCCCTATGGATGCAATGAATGTCAAAAAGCCTTCTTTCGGAAATCAGCTCTTATTAATCATCAGCAAACTCAGCATGGAGGGAAATCCTCAATGGGAATGTGAGAAGGCTTTTTTGATTAGTCATATCTGTTCATAGACTCATACAGAATAGAAATGCCATAAATGCTGTGTTTATAATAGACTTTTCTGGAACTCCTATACAAAAGAAACCTTATAGATGCAAAGAAAATTGTAACCCTTCCATTTGAAGACATTCCCCTCGTTATACCATTGGGATCTTACCAAAGGAGAAACATAAATGTAGTGATCGTCAAAAGGCTTCATTTGAGAGTCAGAGGCTGTGCACTTAGGAGGCAACACCTGTGGATGTGGTGAAAGTAAGGAATAATTTTTTTCCAGTCATATTGGGTTGTTGGAAAAGACATGACGTATTTTTTCTGTGTTTTTCGTTGCAAAAATGCATCATGACTTTTCCAACAACCCAATATCAATTAGGGTATTCATTCAGGAGAGGGATCCTACCATTGAGGCAAATGCAGGAAAACCAAGAAAAATCTCAACTCTGTGTGCATAAAAATAAAGATTTCAGGAATGTCTTGATAGTGAGAACATTCCCCCAAAAGTCAAAACTCCTTGAGCACAGGATAGAGACCCTGTAGATGTGGTGAATGTGGTAAACTCTTCCCAATTAATGCATATCTTCCTTCCGTCAGCAAACTCATACAGGAGGAACTGCTGTTAATATAGTAAAGCCTTCATGTAGATGTCAAAAGCTCACTAATCTTCAGCAAACTCATATAATGTAAATCCTATTGAAATAGGAAATATGGAAAGCTTTTGAAAGTGACATATTATACACCAGATACTAAATTCAGGAGAGAATCCAAGGGATACAGTTAAAGTCTGCCTTTGGCCACAAGACCCATTGCACAGCAGGAATGAAATAATATGAATTTCAGTGACCATCTAAATTGCTTTATTTATAATTCAGAGCTCCTTAGTTGCCCACTAAGTCACATAGCAGAGAGACCCTGTTCCCAGACAAAATAATTTCTACATTCAATAAAGGTATAAAATCCTTAAGTAATCATAATTCTATTCCAGCAAATACATACATTACAGAAATACTGTGATTATAGCCACTGAAAATGCTTTCTGTGGAGGATTGGTTATCATTAAGCAGTATAAGCTCTTAAAAATGGAATTTGCTCCACAGAGATTCTATGAATGCAATGAATGTGACAAAAGCATCAGTGATGAATTACATTTTTGTAGTACATGAATTTATTTCTGCATACCTGACCATATATTAAATTTTGATGCATGTTACGGTTGATGAAATTTCATTTAATTGTCAGGACTTTTCTGTTTGATGGCATTTTAGATTTGAGTAAATAAACTTAGAAGCTATATAAGATGAAATAATTTTTTTAAGGGTTTAATATAATTGTAGAAAGGATTACAGAATATTCTACAAATATTAGATATTTTCACTGTGCAAGTGCAGTACCGTTTGAATATATGAAAAAATCAGAACATAATAAGGATCAGTTGAATAGTGACAAAGGTTTGTAGGGGTTTTGTTGTGGGCTGTACTACATAATGTGGACTTTATGTATTCAACTTTATTACTTTTTTGGAATCGCATGAAGGAACATAATGTTTAGGGTTTAATACTAGAATAATGAGTAATCTAGTATAAATAGTCATGTTCTTCCTTGTAAATCAAATATCTTGTAATAAGTAAATTGAGTAATAATTAAGAAGTTAAGAAATTATACCACATAAGTTTGCTCTCCTTATTTTTATTGCCATTTGTAATATTTCTGCCAGCTGTGAAGATCCATCACTACTTGAAGCCTATGTTTTTCTAAAGCCTTAGTACCTAAATATCCAAAGGTTATAAAAAATTTACATGAAATACTAAAAAACAAACAACCGAAGGGGAAAGAAACACTTGGGGTTACATATGGTGAGATCACGTGTATATATTTCAAGTGCTATGTCACACAAGAACTCTGTGTTTATTATGATTACATGTCCGTAGGCACTATAAACTTTCTCTCTTACATTTCCTAAAATGCCTCATATTTTACTAGAATTAAGAATCACCTTGGGGGCCGGCCGAGTGGCTCAGTTGGTTAAGAGCACAAGCTCTGAGCAACAGGGTCACTGGTTCAATTCCCACATGGGCCAGTGAGCTGCTCCTGAGCTGAGTTGCCGCTGAGCTGCCAACAGGTGGCAGGATGGCTCAGCTGGTGAGAACACGTGCTCCTGACAACAAGGTTGCTGGTTCCACTCCTGCATGGGATGGTGGGCTACGCCCACCCACAATTAAGATTGAAGACGGCACCTTGAGCTGAGTGGCTGCAAGCTGTCAATGGCTGGCCGGATGGCGACTGAACTTGGAGCCAAGATAGCTGCGCCCTCCACAACTAAGATTGGAGGACAACAACTTGGCTGTTCCCCTTCCCCAATTCTCCAATAAAATCTTTTTTTTAAAAAAAAAAAGGAATCACCTTGAAGAAACGGGAACTGTTGAACATTGCTGGAATGTAAAATGGTTCAGTTGCTGTGATTCTTCTAAAAAGTTAAACATAGAACTACCATATGACACAGGAATTCCACTCCTAGGTATATACCCAACAGAATTGAAAACAGGTACTTAAATACTTGTACATGAATGTTCATAGCAACACTATTCACAATAACCAAAAGGTGGAAACAACCCAAATTCCCATCAGTGGAGAAATAGGTAAACAAATTGTGCCATGTGTATACATATATACATACACACACATATGTAATGGAATATTAATCTCATAAGTGAAGCAT
The DNA here is from genome assembly GCA_031876335.1 of Hipposideros larvatus. NCBI lineage: Eukaryota > Metazoa > Chordata > Mammalia > Chiroptera > Hipposideridae > Hipposideros > Hipposideros larvatus. Next base: position 30,429,413 of record CM063099.1, read on the forward strand.
TGATACATGTTATAACATGAATGCACCTCAGAAACATGCTAAGTGAAAGAAGCCAGACACAAAAACCCACATATTGTATTTCTATTTATATGAAATGTGTAGAATATAGAGACATAAAGCAAATTGGTGTTTACTAGAGCCCCGGAAGAAGGGAGAATGGAGACTGATGGATTCGTGGTTTATGGGGTTTTCTTTTCGAATGATGAAAATGTTTTGGAACTTGATAGAGGTAGTGTTTGGGTAACATTGTGAATGTCAATGAATTGTATACTTTGAAATGGTTAATTTTATATTATGTGAATTTTTACATCAATAAAAATATATTTAAAAGGAATAACATTGCAAGAATCCTGGCACTCAAAATGCAGATAATACCAACAGTTATATATGAAAAAAGTGCTTAGCTGTCAACTATAAGTGAATATATATATATATATATATATATATATATATATATATATATATATAGTCATGGGACATGGAGTATAGTGTGGGAGTGGAGTCAAGGGAATTGTAATAGATATGTATGATATTGGGGGGAAGTGGGGCAGCGGATTGGGGGAGGGGGCGTTGTCACTTTGAGGGGTAAAAAGTATAACTTGCCCTGTGTTGTACAGCTGAAACTAATTCTAAAAAATGTGTATTTCATAATAAAAAATTAAAAGAAAAAGAAAAAAGTGCTTAGCAAAACGGGTGTAAATATATCTTTAACTTAATAGACATTAGCTAGTAAAACGTTACAGCTAACATCATTTTTAATGAAATGTTAAAGACTTTTTCTACTTGTTCAGCAATGAAGTACACATGTCTGCTGCCACTGTTTCTGCTACATTCTGCTGGAAGTCTTAACCAGCATGCCAATAATAAAAACTGAAGGGTTTACATTGCAAATTGGAAACAGAGAAACAGAATTGTTCTTATTTGCAGATGATAAGATTGCCTATGTGGAAAGACAGGAAGAATCCACAACCATGTAGAATAAGAGTCAGTAGGATCTCTGGATACTTGGTCAATGCACAACCTCAGTTAAGTGCTAGGTACCAGCAATAATCTGAACATTTTTGAAAAATACTCTGTTCACAATAAAAGTTACAAAAGAATTTGTAAGATTTTTACCACTTTATTGAAAGATTTTAAGATGACCAAAATAAAGGAAGAGGCAATTGGTTATTAAATGTGAAGGCTCAGTATCATAGGCAACTGCGTGCCTCCAAAAAGTCTCTTAAGTACCAAGATGCAGACATTGTTAAATATGCAAGAACTGGGAGGATAATTCCTATGAAGTTATTGAAACATGAATTTTACCCATAAAAGATGAACAGATAAAAAAAAGATGAACAGATAAACAATGGCAAAAGAACAGTGTATGCCCCGAATCCATTTAACCATATATATGTGTTTAGTAGGTTTATTATGACAATTTCTGCATGTGAATTTTAGTTACAAAGCCTAATGTAAGTGCTAAAAAGAAGACAATATAGAAATTATAAGACTAAAAAAAATGTGAGAAAGATGGTTAAAGGTAATGTAAACATGTTGATCTCATCATGTTAGTCTAGGGAGGGAGGTAAATATCTAAACAGACAACAAAAAATAATAAGTACACATAAAGTATAAAAAGGAAACATCCAGAAAAATCTGGTTAATTCTGGGTAGTAGAAGGAAAGAAAGAGGAAATGAAACTGAATGAATTGCATCATTGCTCATAGGAGGGATTCAAGAATTAGGGTAACAGTGCCTTCAGCAATGGCAAATGGAGTCACTTTTGTTGGCCACGTTGCCTTGGTCCCAGGACAGTTCAATAAGACAAATTTGAGAATGGCTTGAGAGGTGGGTGGGACTGGCAAGAATGCCCAGGAGTCCTGCAAGAATGTGAGCATAGCATTGTGACAGAGCTTTCCCAGTATCTGTATGACTCTGCACCCCAAGCAGAGATCATGTCCTTAACCAGAACTCAGGGTCAAGCATGAACATGACAGATCTCATCACCGTGACCCTGAGTGGGAGCAGGACTTGGAGATGAGGATCCATTCTGCAGACTCGGGAAGGGCCATCCCAGCACAGCGCTGAGAATGTCGTCTATCCCACAGCCCCTTAGACACAGAATTCACTGCGCGGGGGAAGTGTTTCAGGAATGTTTTTCTCAGCTACACTAGCTGTTAATTAGTTCGTCTTAATAACCCCCAGGACCTGCTGATGCTGATTTGTCTTGGGACTGACATTTACAGCTTCTCTGTCCCTCATTTACATCACAGTCCCTCTGCAGGTGTCAGTGCCTCACAGGTGATGGTAATTGCAGCAGCTTTTTGGGGGGATGAACTCAGGGGATCTCAGGACACATGTTGTGTGTGGCTCTGATGGCATAGTCCTGCTGCCAGTTCCAGTGCCAGAGATCAAACCTGGTGAGTGTTCCACTGTGGCTCAGACTTGAATAAGGTTTGGGAGAGAGTGTCTGAGAGGAGAGGGCAGGTGAGGAACAGGCCAGGACAGAAATCTCATGGGTTTCAGGACTGCTGTGCCTCAGCGCTGGATTCCCGTCTGGGCTGATAGAGTGATGGGAGAGTGACATATTGAAGACCCCAGAGCAGGCAGGGGGTGGGCATGGGGACTCACTCAGCTGGATGGGGGTAGGATATTGCCAAGGCTGTGGCAGCCTAAGGGGAAAGGTTTGCTCTCCTCCTTTTTTCCCATTAAGAGTGGGAACGAGGTTTTCCATCAGCTCAAACCACTGAGACCTGGACTCAGAGCCATTGATCAATGTGTCTTTAGCTGTGGTCCCTGCTCTCTGCACACTAGTGTGCACACAGACCCACACTGCTGCAGTACTGCCCTCACAGACATTTCAGAATTTGGATGGAGCTGGAGACATGTGTGAGCCTGAGTACTAGTGGGCTGGTAACATTGCATGCTTTTCTTCACCACTGAAAGGCACCATTTAAAAGCGACACTGAGTAACAGTCCAGTTTTTTCCCCAAGCTGAGGCATTGGGATCTCCTAACAGGGTGTCTCAGCTCCCCAACCTGTGAGCCAGGAATCAGAACACAGTGTCACTCTGAATACTAGAGTGATTGAATTAGAGAGGGTGACATTGCTGGCACACAGCAAGTCTCTACAAATGGTATTCATGAGGGCCTCTTCTGCATGACTCTGTCACATCCAGCGTGGCAAGGGCAAATGGGACATGAGAGGGGTGGCGCAGATTTGAATAAGTACAAGAGACAGAAGTAAGATTTAAGAGCGAGACCAAGGGACTCAGCCTTCAGAGATAGACTGAGCCACCGAATCGGGTCAACGCATGGTTTTCATTGATTATTTTCAAGGAAGTAAACTGCTGTGCTGTGAGTCATTAACCGTGTATTCTGGTGCGCCTTAAGGCCTTTTCCAATGACCTTTTCCCAGTGTACTCCAGCAAATGCTATGCCTTCGTACTCCACCACATTGCCCCAAGACATAATTACATGTCCTCCCAGGGGAGACAGCTGATATCATTCCATCAGGTCCCAGTCAGGCCAAGACGCCCCCCCCCCCCCCCCCCAGAGAGCTTTACAGATATCATTCCATCTGGCCTCAGTTTTCCGAGGCACTCTCTCGACTAATGGGTCAGAGGCTAATGCAGGGGGGGTGGTCTAAGAATCGGCTGTAAGGCGACATGACTCTACAGCCAATACTTTGCAGCAAAGACATCCAATTCACACCACCTCTGTGTGACTGTTGCCTTCCCAGTTCCATCTTGGGTTGTTTTGGAGGTTTTGTGGAATGGATCTGGATTACTCTTTGCATGCACGTGCACGTGTGTGTGCGTGCGTGCGTGCGTGCGTGCGTGTGTGTGTGTGTGTGTGTTTGTGTGTGTGTGTGAGAGAGAGAGAGAGAGAGAGAGAGAGAGAGAGAGAGAGAGAGAGATTGAGAGAGAAGCACAGACAGAGACTGTATCTAGACCACACCCATAATTAGCAGTATACCAGTGAATGAATCCTCTCCAAGATATTTATGTCTGAATAATGAGACAGTACATACCCTGGGTCAGATCAGATCCAGCCTGCTGTTTACTGGAATTTAGTGACCTTAAGCAAGTTGAAAATTCTCTCTGCCTCATTTTTTATCCATGTAAAATAGGGTAAGGATATTCTTTGACATGACCATTTAGTATTAACTTACATAAAGGTCCTACACCTAGCCCTAAGACCCAACGTACAGAAGGTCGTCAGTAAATTGTATCTACTGGTATTTTCTCCAAATGGACTGTGAGCCACTTATTGGGAAATGGGTTAGAAATACAAAAATTGGTAGCTCTGTTCTAATCTCACCCTTTCTTTATCTCTATTTCGATTTTCCTAATCACTTTCACCTCTCATGCTTCTCATGTTGTTTCCCCCTTTTGTGAATCGGTCCTTCCAAGTCCATTCTTCTTCCTTTTTTATCGCCTTTAAGTCCATCCTCTTTAGGAGATTATTTCCAGCACTTTTGAAGTCAGGGGCTTTCTCAAAATCACTGCCCTGGCTCCAAGTAGCAAGTGTGATTGTACCTCACTCACCAGCCTTTGACCTAGTCTTCACAATTTCATTTACAAGTTTTTTCATATTTATTTCTGACTGATGCTTGCCTCCATGGCACTTGCCATACTCAAGTTTTCTTTTCCCTCTTGTCCCTGTTAGTTTAAGTTTTTTTTCATAAGGAGAAACCCATGAAGCACCAAGCCCCTGGGAGGAAAGCAAACCCAGTGGACATTGGGGGTTCTATTGCAGAAAATTTTACTCTGTAGCAAAACAAAGTGGATGAGACAGGATCCCTAGAATGTAGAGTGTGGGTCAACTCCCACATCCACTAACCAGCTGTGTAACTTTGAGCAGGAACTTTGATGTCTCTGAATTTCATTGTTATCACCTGCCAAATGAGAATAATAATTACTGTGTGTCCTTTGTTGAGTTATCTGGGGATTTAATGAATCAATGTATTTAAAACCATGAGAGCAGAGCCTTGTGCAGGACCAAACCTCAGTACATTTTCATGATTTGTATCCTTCTTTTTCTGGTCCACAATGGGATGTGATGTAGCAGGCCCATGTGTCACCTTTCCAGCAGGAAACACTAATCCAGTCCTGATTTGATCTGTGACCTGGTTGTGTTATCCTGTCATGTTCTAGAGACTCTGACCTGGGCTGTACCCTTGGTGCTGAAGAAAATGAGGGTGGTCATGTTGACTAAGGTCAATGTGAGAGGTTTTTGGGTTTTTTTTATGCAGGAGCTCAGCAATGCTATCTTTACGTTTCACAGCTCTTTCTGAAGCCAACATTGTTACTCCACAGAAAAGCCTCCGATAAGCAGGTGGGTCTTGTTAAGTTGTTCTGAAGGAGAAACATGAGAAAGAAGACATAAACAGATCACAAAATGCAGAGTTATGGGTGGTAATAAAGCTGATTTGCAGGTAGATTGAACTAGTCCCAGACTCGAGCCAGATCTTTGAGTTCTAGTCTTCAGGCCCAACTGCTTTCTTACCTTTGGAGGCATAATTTCCCCTTACTCAATATGTGTAGTCTTTCATGATATTCCAATAACACTATCATTATATACTGATGTAAGATCTTATGCTTATATATGACTTTCTTTGTTCCCTGGTATACCCTATTCACATTAAAATGGCAAAAGAAGAATCTTGGTGGTATTTGCTACTTACTGTTTCTGAAAAACATCCTTGTTTCTCAGTAAAGATGGTATCAAATTCACCTCCATGGTTATTTTAAGCTCTTATTGTGTGTGCGCATGTGTGTGTATGTGTGTGCACTTTGCCTAGAAAAAAACTGATGACAACAATTCAGTCATTTATCTTGCCTCATATGGCACCGTGCATAACTGTGACACCTCCAGAAATGTGACTGACAGCCACACAGGGGGATGATTGAGGAGAGTGCAGATAAGGTCCAATCAGTTACCATCATTTCAAAAAAATTTGCTATGTCCTGTGGGCCAGCTACTCTGCTGAGTGCTGGGTAGATAGAGAAAACAGAATAAATATGTCTCCTGATGATACTGAATTTGAACTGAAGGGGTTAAACACACATTAACTACAAATCTTATATAAATAGCAGAAAAAGACCTGAAGGAAAGCTAAAGAATGTTTTCTCCAAGAGAAAATAACTGGTAATACCTAATGAAGAGTTGGAGATGGACTCTCAGATAGAGTGACAGTAGTTGAGACCAAAATAGTGACTAAGAGTAATACTGGTACATAGATTATGGAAAACGTTGCAGCAAAAAAAGAGAATGTTAAATGTCTTTGAAGTGGGAACGAGCTCAAGTTATCAAGAGGACACCTGTGTATAACCAGAATGTCCTGGGAGAGAAGAGGAGCAATAGATGACGAAGCTGGGATGGTAGGACTGTGTGAAGGATTTTGTCTTTTGTTCTAAATACAACAGGAGGCTATTGAAATCTTTTCTATGTTTTCAAAAGCTTATTTCTAAAAATTATAATTTTTGATTGCTTTTGTAAATAGGGTTTTGTTTTCCTATTTTCCTCATTATATAGTCTTAACATTATTACTTATATATATATATGACTTTTGTATATTAATTGTATGGCTTGCTACCTTCTTAAATTATTAATTAAGTTAGCGTTAACATTGTTTCTCTAGGGATTTCTTGCTATATTACTCTATCATCTGCAAATATAATTTTATTTCTTTTTAAATTTGTATGCTCTTGGTTTTCTCATATAATTATATTGACTCATACTTACAGAACAATGTTAATTATTAATTGAAATAGTGGTCCTCCTTGCTTTGTTCCCGCAATATTTCATCTTAAGCAAAGTGCTAGTATATAAATATATAATTGTGCTAAGGAAGTGTCCATAAATTCCTATGTCCTTGAGTGGTTTTAAAAAAACCATATTGTTGATGTTTCTCAAAGGATTTTATAGCATCACTGGAGATAGTCATGTGAATTTTTTCCTTAGATATATCAAGTGCATTTTATAATATCAAGACATATATGGTGAATTTTCTTAATAAAATTTCTATTGTTATGTTCCTGGTATACATCTCACATGGCCATGTATTCTTTTCCTAATACCATATTTCCAGTATGATTTTATCCTTGGCCCATGTTTTATGAGGAAGAATCTTTTAAATTTCTAAACATAAGCAGCACATTTAATCTTGTATTTATTACTACTTGCAAAACAATGTGTGTGATTACTAAGACACACACACATTTTGTAAGAACAAGAAGGATATTGTAGACGAATGTGCACATGAGATACATGGTTATCTCAGGGAAAAGAGGAGTAAGGCTGGAAATGAGAGCTGGGGGACACAGATTAACTTTTTCCTCCATAAATCTTTATATTATTTTATTTCCCGTGGTATACATGTTATCAATCTAATAATATGGAAGAACAATTTACTTAATAAAAATAAAAATTTCTATGTATTATCACAGAATCACTAAGTGCTGGTGTCCCTGATACATGTTTCCACAATACCATTTATATCCTTCATTTGTGCCATGATTTGTATTTTATTCATATCAGATTTTTTTTTTAAGATTTTTATTGGGGAATTGGGGGATGGGAACAGCACTGGGGAATCGGGGGAAGGTGGAACAGACAAGTTGTTGTCGTTTTGTTCTTCAGTGTAGTTGTGGAGGACGTTGCTTCACTGGCTCAAGTTGACACCAGCATTGCGCTCTTCCCGGGCAAGGCAGATCAGTCGCAGTTTTCTGGATGGCTGCTTACTGCAGCTGCTGGCTACACATGGTAGCCCATGGCAACCCACTGCAGCAGGAGCTGCAGCCTACACTGTCGCTGGCGACTCACAGCAGCCCAGCTCCAGGTTGAGCTGTTATTCAGCATCTTAGCTGTTGAAGGCAGTGTCACTGGCCCTCATATGTGGGATCCAAACCGGGGCCCTCTGGCATCCCAAGCCAGCTCTTAACCAATGCACCACTCGGCCGTCCCCCTTATTCATATTGTTAGGTCCCCCGCTTGTTAACAAAGACCTTAGACAAAGAGTTTTCATTCCAAAGGCTTTATTAGCCAAGCCTGGCGACTGCCTCACTCTGCAAGAGGAGAACCGCCTCGAAGTCTTGGCGGGTGGGGAATTTATAGCTAAAGCTGGATACAGAAGTGGAAAAAAGCGGTTAGTGAGTAAAAGAAAAAAAAATGGTTAGTTCATCTTATATGAACAAGCTATAAAACATGGTTAGCTTATCTTCTTCGAATGAGTTATAAAACATGGCTAGCTTATCTTCTAATGAGCCATAAAACATGGCTAGTTTATTTTCTTCTAACGAGCTATAAAACATGACTAGCTTATCTTCTACTACTTTCTTGACAGGACATTCTGTTATGTTTGGCTGAAGCAGGAGTTTTTAAATTCCTCTGGGCAGGGGTACTTTCCAAAATGAGCTTGCCTAGCCTAGGGTCTGGGCCTGGGTCTCCACAATATCAGATTTCATGTACCGTATTTGCCGGCGTATAAGACGACTGGGCGTATAAGACGACCCCCTAACATTTCCACTCAAAATACAGAGTTTGTTATATGGTCGGCTGTGTGCGATTTTGCGAGTGTGGTAAAATTGCATAACAGCAAAATCACATAACAGCCGAGCATACACCCAGCAGTGCTGCTGATGCCTGAACGGTATGTGGAATGAAGTGGGCGGGCATCGGGAGGCCACTATGGCCCGGGGCAAGCACTATGGGAAGTCTATCTGAAGTGTACCTGGCGTATAAGACGACCCCCCACTTGGAGGCATATTTTTCAGGGCCAAAAAGTCGTCTTATACGCCGGCAAATACGGTAAGTGTCTCCCACACTAGGCTTTGAACCCTTAGGAGCAGTGATGCAAGTCAATTAATCTTTGTATATCTGAGGAATGACAACCTGTTCTGGCATATAGTGGATGTTTAAGAACATCTTTTGAAATGAAAGATAAGGCTTTACACTGGACATTATGTCCTGAATGTGTACATCAAAGGATTTGGGAAATAGACTAAATGATGAACCATTTTGCATTACTGTATGAACATACACAGAAATGTGACTGGATGGCTACTCTGAGTGGCAATTTTGAGCGCACTGGTATGAAGGCCCCTCGCCAGAAGTGTAATTTCTGTCCTCAGAAAGGGGAGTTAGTGAGGCCCGAGTCCCTGTCAGAATTGGGACTATTGGAGCAAGTCTGACCGGTCCCGTCACACTGAGTTCTAACTACCTGACCTTCAGGCTCTTTTTTTCCTGTAATTCTTTGGGAATGACTTTTGGAAACTTGGTCCTGAGGCTACTTTTCCTGGTCCAGACTAGGATCGGGGTGCTGGGGAATACCTTTCTTCTCTCATCCTATGGTTCCACATCCTGCACTGGCCATGCACTGAGTCCCATACACTTGATTTTCACCAACATGGCTGTGGCCAACTTCTTGGTTCTTCTTTTCCAGGGGATTCCCCAGATGATATTTATGTGGGGAGTAACACAAATTTTGGATAACACTGGGTGTAAACTTGTCTATTATATCCATAGAGTGAACCGAGGCCTTTCTCTGTGCACCATTTGCCTCTTGAGCAATTTTCAGGCAATCACCATCAGCCCTAGAACTGCTGGGTGGATAAGGCTCAAAGACAGAGCTTCAAAGAACATCAGTTTGTCCTGCTTTCTATGTTGGATCTCCAACCTGCTAATAAACATCTTTGTTCCTATGAATTTAGAGGCTCGGCATACTCACAATTCTACCAAGAAATGGGATTATGGACTGTGCTTTCCTAAAAATCCTACTGTTGTCACGCAGCTGTGCAGCCGTCTGTCCCCCTGCACTTAACCCTAAACTGACCCTTTTGAGGACACTGTTCATACACCTTGCGTCTCCCTGTTTGGCTCCAAAGGATGGCCGGTTAGTCAATGACGGGTAAGATTCCTCATGGGAGGAACAACCTAAGACAGGCACGGTGGTGTGGAGGCCATTAGGAGAAATCTCGGGGCTCACAGAGGTGGGCATGAGCCCTCACTCGCCCCCCAAAAAGACTGGATGTTTTCTACCTCTGTGGCTACATTCCTTCCCTCAATCTGCTTGGGAAGTGACCTGATGGTGTGATAGTATCTGTCCTCAGCACAATAATCTTATCTTCCTGGGGTCGTTTGCATATAGGGTGTGTGAAGGCAGAGCATCTGTCTTATCCTGCAGGCAGACTCTAGGTAATAGCAGCTTGCAGGCATGGGTAATCTGGCTTGAGCAAGTTCTCAGGAATGAGACTCAGAGACTGTGGAGAGAACAATGCTACTTCCGGGTGGGTGGAGAAATAAAAGTGGCATGTCAGCCTGATTCAGGGCTCTTAGTCCATGAGGCTGGAGACCCTTGATCCCACGCTCATTTAACTTTTTTTTTTTAAGATTTTTATTGGGGAATTGGGGGGATGGGAACAGTGCTGGGGAATTGGGGGAAGGGGAACAGAGAAGTTGCTGTCGTTTTGTTCTTCAGTCTAGTTGTGGAGGACGTTGCTTCACTGGCCCAAGTTGGCACCATCATTGCGCTCTTCCCGGGCGAGACAGATCAGTCGCCGGCTTCTGGACGGCCGCTCACTGCAGCTGCTGCCACTCACACTGGCTGCTGCCTACACACGGTAGCCCATGGCAACCCACTGCCACAGGGGCTGCAGCCTACGCCGTCGCCGGCGACTCATGGCAGCCCAGCTCCAGGTTGAGCTGTTGTTCAGCATCTTAGCTGTGGAGGGCAGTGTCACTGGCCCTCATATGTGGGATCTGAACCAGGGCCCTCTGGCGTCCCAAGCCAGTTCTTAACCATCGCACCACTTGGCCGGCCCTCATTTAACTCTTGACTGCTGTTTCTTTTATTTCTTAACCCTTTGCTGCCCCCTCTCATTCTCCCACTGCTCATGTCGTGCGGGACACAACATCCTACAACCTCTCTTGCTGCGAAATACACACTTCTAATGACTTTGTCAGATGTTGTGTTCATGGGACTCATGATTGGAGCCAGTGTTTACATAGTACTTATTCTACATAGACACCAACAGACAGTGAGGCATATTCACACTCTTAGAAATGCCCTTAGATTCTCCCCTGAGTAAAAAACCATTCAAACTGTCCTGCTTCTAGCAAGTACCTTCATTTTATTTTATTTCACCAACTCTATCCTTACACTTTATGATGTTGTTTTTTTCAAATCTCACGCCTGGCTGCAGCACACTACCACCTTCCTGACAGCATGTTATCCCACCCTCAGTCCCCTGATATTGTTGCTTCGAGATCCCTAAGCACCAAGATTCTGCTCTTAAATGATGGGAAAACATCCCAAATTACTAGTGGTCCCATTCACAAGTTTCCTTTTTCTTTAAAGTCTCTAGTTATTCGCTGATTCAGCAAAGATATATTGATGTCTAGAACATGACTGACATACAAGTCAAAATACTGATGATGAAAAGATTTATATGACATTGACTTAAACATGTAGAGGTTTTCAGCTTCACTCAGGAAGCAGACAATCAAATAAACACAATATGGCATAAGTGTTAGCAGTGTCTCAATGCTTTGTGATTTTCTCCTTTGAAATGTTTGATGGAAGCATGAAATTGAAGTTGATCAGAGATAATGTTGGGACATATCAGAATTTTTAATGGTTTATTAGGATAATTATTAAATTGGATGCAGCATTGTGTATTGATAAACAATTAATGACTTTGTGTGCCAATAACTATAACCCATGGAAAGTAGCTTCATCACTCTAGACTTAGGGTATTTACCTGTAAAATTTATAAATTGTATCATATTAGATTATTGTGCCAAAGTAAATGGGGTGATGAGGCAGGACTTCCAAAATAGCAGATTGAGGGCTTCTGTAAATCCACTCTTCCGTGAAAGTAACATAAATACTGGCAAACTTATCAAAGTCAACTTTTTTTATTACCATTCCAGAAACTAATGAAAAGCATTTAGTCATAAAAAATGTTTGAACCTCAGTAAAAACTGTGGGCTATATGGAGTTTTCACTTTGTTTACTCCCACCCCCTTCTCCCCAGCTCTCAATTAGCAATAGAAAAATGGCAGTCTCACAACTATAGTAGCCCTGAAAACCATTTGTCAAAAACAATCGGTTTCAATTTTTTTTAAAGATTTTTTAAAAAGATTTTTTAAAGATTTAAAGAATTGGGGAAGGGGAACAGTGTTGGGGAATTGGGGGAGGGGAACAGCCAAGTTGTTGTCCATCAGTCTTAGTTGTGGAGGGCACAGCTAGCTCAGCTCCAAGTCCAGTCGCCATTTGGCTGCCTGTTGGCAGCTTGCGGCTGCTCAGCTCAAGGTGCTGTGTTCAATTTTAGTTGTAGGTGGGCATAGCCCACCATCCCATGGGAAAGTCTAATCAGAAACCTTGTTGCTAAGAGTGCACGCTCTAACCACTGAGCCATCCAGCTGCCCATGGGCAGCTCAGCTCAAGGTGCTGTGTTCAATCTTAGTTGCGGGTGGGCATAGCCCACCATCCCATGCGGAAGTCAAACCAGCAACCTTCTTGTCAAGAGCACACGCTCTCACCAGCTGAGCCATCTTGCCACCTGTTGGCAGCTTAGCGGCAGCTCAGCTCAGTCTGCAGCTCTCCGGTCCATGTGGGAATGAAATCAGCGACCCTGTTGCTCAGAGCTCGCGCTTTTAACCAACTGGGCCACTCGGCTGGCCCTGGTTTCAATTTTTTAATTCTGTAGCAGCCTAAGGCTGCAGTGTGACTTGGTTTGAACAATAGCCCAGCCAAATTTTTTGAAAGGATTATCTGAAGAAGATGTTCTCAAGGAGCTATTTAACACATATTCCTGAGGATCAAGAAGGCCACGCACATACACAGGAATGTTTACATGCCCTGGGAAGACCTGAAGGGTACCAACAATTCACCTTTTGGTGACTCTGAATTCCTGCAGCAGAAGGGGAAGACTAATGCAGACTTGTAAAGTTCCTGAGCATTGAAATATGACCTCAACACACATAAAGTACACTTGACAAAGGGTAGAAGACTTACTGACTCAAGGTGACTAAGAAAATTTCTGATCAATAATTAGCTAACCAAGCAGAGATTTCAGTGACCACACACTACAGGGAAAACAGACTTCACAGATTTAGTCCAGAATGTCACTAAACAAACTGCAACAGCAACAAATCCTGAGGAGAGGGGGAATCTGATATCCCAAGTTGAAATATTATATTATCTAAAATATCTAGCCTCAACAAAAAGTTGTGATACAGAAAGAATCAGAGGAGTTTGGTTCATATGCAGAAAAAAGCAGTTCATAGAAACTGTCCTTTAGGGGTCTCATATGTCAGCCTTTCTACACAAAGACTTGAAATCAGCTATTATGAGTATGTTAAGGAAGTAAAATACGCCATCTTTAAAGAACTAAAGGAAAGTACGATAACGTTTTTTTTTCACCAAAGGAACTTGTGGCAAGGGCCAGCCTTATTAAACTGGTGTACCTACTTGACTGGTCAGTGTACTTATAGCTTGTTTGTGGGGATGTTGCAGCAGTGGAAAAATAGAAAGTTTTAAAAATTTACAATACAGTAAACAAAATTATTAGAATTAATAAGTTTATCCAGTTTGCTTGATATAATATCGATATGTGTCAATTGTATTTCTACCACCAACAAAGAGTGAAACAATGGAATTATAAAATACCATTTACAAGAGCATTAAAAATGTCAAGTATCATGAAATTAATCTAATAATGTACAAGACTGCTATAAGAAACATCAACTTTATTCAGACATTAAATAAGATCTAAATAAATGGAGTGATACAGTGTTTATGAATTCGAAAACTTCATATTGTAAAAATGTCATTACTCAAAATGATTTATAGATTCAATGCAGTCACAATACAAATTCCAGCCACTTTTTTGGGGGGTGTGGAAGTTGACAAGGTAAGTTAAAATTTTATTTGAAAATATAGAAGGCCAAGAGAACAAAGCCACTCTTGTAGAAAAAGGATATTATAGGAGGCCTTACTTGATTAGATTTTAAGGCAGGAAGCTGCCATCGCTTAAATAGTAGTATTGGCCTAGGGACAAACAACAGATCAATGGAACCCAACAATGCTTTAGATCAGAGCCATACTGATAAGGACACTTGATTTATGATAAAAAATGGCACTACCAAGCTGTGGAGAAGAGATTGACTTTAAATATTGCTGCCAGAATAATTATCTATGTTGACGGGTGAAAGCCGACCCTTGTATCGCAGTACTCACAGAAACGAATGAGCAGACGGATTGTGACTATTCAGGATACACAAGATCCTTCTTTGATGTATCTAAGTTTATCTTGTACTAGAGACACAAATACATTTCTCTTGAGGATTGTGGCTGCCATTGTCTCCTCCACAAGCATTTTTGCCCCAGTCTTTAACCCCACTGATTCTCATCAGAGGCACACATCCATGGCACTCTCTTCCTACTTCCTCTGTTCCTCCAGATTCAGTTCTAGTCTCCTAATCCCCATTTTCTCAAACAAGTTACTGGCATGCTCGCTCGAAAGCTCCCCCATGCTCTGCCTCAAGCCCGTTCTTTATTGTACGGACCCAAACGTTTCCAATATGGCTGCGTCTTTTCTGCGGTTTCACAAGGACTATGAGAAGGTGTGGGCGTCAGCGTAGGCCTGTCCTGTGATTAAAGATTTCGGGCGAGGGTCCTGAAATGCTACTAAGCATGCTCGATGGTGCTGACAGTCAACGTGAAAGTGGAAGAAACAGAGATGAGAAGTCTTGAAAAGAAAAGATCGGTTAAGCTTGACGTTTTTCAGCCGCGTCGGCGGAATCCGGTAACCTAGATTGGCCACCTCGCTCTCCGTTGTGCGCGAATCCAAGATGGCGGCACACGATCGCCGATGGCGGCACCCAACAGAATGGAACGAAAAAGGCGCGGCCATATCGCTCACTTTCAAAGTGTTATTGAGTTTGCGCAATAGCCCGAGAAGCGGACCAGCCAAACAGAGGTAGCGAAAGTGGAAATGGCGTATCGAAGTATGGCTTCCCTAATAAGGTCACGATTCGCATTTGAAGTCACGTTAGATTTCTGCGAGAGGCTTTAAGAATCTGGCGCCGTGAGAATTCCGTGACGTAAGATGTAGTTTGTGGTGGATACTCGTTGCCGGGAGCGGGGTGGGGTGGGGTGGGGTGGGGGGGTGGAGGACGTGGTGGCTGTTTAAGGCAACTTCATAGTTGTTGGGGCGTTTTGGGCATCAGTATTTAGGGAAGTAGGCTGAGGAAGAAACCATTTCTATTGACAGTGACAGGTCGGCCCGGGTCGCGCCCAAGGCAGTGGAGGGAAGCGTTGGGAGAGCCACTGACCGAGAGAGGCTGATGGGGAATGGTCGGTTAGGATAGGAATTGGGAGTTAACCTCCTGGGATTCCCGTGGTCCGAGTTTGAGCATCCAAGGGGCCCATGGTCCACTTGAAAATGGTGTCTGGAGAGCTGTGAATGGGTGCCAGAGCCAAGGGCGGAGTCGGGAGCAGTATGCTTGGAAGAGGTGGGTGGGGCCTCAAGTGGACAGATATTTGGGTGTGTACTAACCATTGGGGCATTATTTTCCCCAACGTTTTATACTGAAGAAAAGTCGAAAGAATACCAAATGAACACCTGTAAACCCGCAGTTCCACAAATTGTTAAAATATCGTAAACACTGTGTGTGTGTCAGCCAGTGTACACATGTTTGTATGCGCTTGAAGTCACGTGAGTTCTAGCTATTTATGTCAATTCTGCCACTTGTTTGCATGACGTTAGGTAAGGTACCAAGTTCTAGAAGCCTCAGTTTTGCCATTCACACAAATTGATATCTACCTCACAGGTCCTCAGGAGGGTCATACCTCATCTAATCCTAGTTACCCAGCAAAGGCCCCATTTCCAACTATCGTCACATTGAGGAGTAGTGTTTCAACATAGGAATTAGGGGGACACAATATTAAGTCTACAACAGGTAAGTACTTGACAAAAGGTAGCTATTATTGAACTGTGTGCCTTTCTAATGGGAGTTTTTCTATTTAAAACAATTCTATTAGGGCCGGCTGAGTGGTGCATTGGTTAAGAGCTGGCTTGGGACACCAGAGGGCCCCGGTTCTGATCCCACATATGAGGGCCAGTGACACTGCCCTTTACAGCTAAGATGCTGAACAACAGCTCAACCTGAAGCTGGGCTGCCTTGAGTCGCTGGCGACGGTGTAGGCTGCAGCCCCTGTGGCAGTGGGTTGCCATGGGCTACTGTGTGTAGCCAGCAACCAGTGTGAGTGGCCAGCAGCTGCCCTGAGCGGCTGTCCAGAAGCCGGCGACTGATCTGCCTCACCAGGGAAGAGCGCAGTGATGTTGTCAACTTGGGCCAGTGAAGCAACATCCTCCACAACTAGACTGAAGAACAAAACGACGGCAACTTGTCTGTTCCCCTTCCCCCAATTCCCCAGCGCTGTTCCCATCCTCCAATTCCCCAATAAAAATCTTAAAAAAAAATACAAATAAAAAAAATGAAACAATTCTGGGCCGGCCGAGTGGCGCGATGGTAAAGAACTGGCTTGGGACGCCAGAGGGCCTGGGTTCTGATCCCACATATGCGGGCCAGTGACACTGCCCTTTACAGCTAAGATGCTGAACAACAGCTCAACCTGAAGATGGGCTGCCTTGAGTTGCCGGCGACGGCATAGGCTTCAGCCTCTGTGGCAGTGGGTTGCCATGGGCTACCATGTGTAGCCAGCAGCCAGTGTGAGTGGCCAGCAGCCGCAGTGAGCGGCGGTCCAGAAGCCGGCGACTGATCTGCCTCGCCCGGGAAGAGCGCAATGATGGTGCCAACTTGGGCCAGTGAAGCAACGTCCTCCGCAACTAGACTGAAGAACAAAACGATGGCAACTTGTCTGTTCCCCTTCCCCCAATTCCCCAGCACTGTTCCCATCCCCCCAGTTCCCCAATAAAAATCTTTAAAAATAAATAAATAAAAATAAAACAATTCTATTAACTTATTTATATTATATTACATATCATCTACGAGTTTCTGTTTGATATTAAATAGAGATCTCTAATTTTTCTTTTTCTTTTTTTTTAGCTGAGCCATCCTGCCACCTGATGTTGGCAGCTCAGCAGCAGCTCAGCTCAGGCCAGGCATGGAACCGCTGTTGCTCAGAGCTCACACTCTTGAGCGAACTCTTAACCAATTGAGCCACTCGGCTGGCCCTGGAGATCTCTAATTTTTAAATAAAATATCATTGTGTGCTTACCATCAATAAAAAGCAGAGAACAAAAACCACCTTCAATTTACTATCTAGACGTTATCTGTTATGTTCTGAAATGTATTTCTAAACTGAATTGTGGATATTTTTCTTTTTTTAATTTAGAAAAGTCAGATTAAATGCACATTTCAAAGGCTTCTGATTTAGTTTTACCAAACTTTCCCGATAATGTTTTATATATAATGTTTCCACACAGTGTGCCATGTTTTTCTCCATCGTTAGCCTTGGCTTTTCTTTATAATTTTGTTTAATAAGAGGTCATGTTTGAGTATTTTAAAATGGAAGAGTCCTCCATCCTTGTTCCATGTTCCTAACCCCTCCACCTACTGTCCCAAAGTTTGGAACAACTATTCACAAATTAGTATGTATTATTCCCTTGACTTTTGTTTTATCACATATGTGTGGATACCGTAAGAGAACACTCTTTAGTTTTTCTTTTCTTTTTTTAAATTGGGGAATAGGAGGAGGGGAACAGCATTGGGGAATCAGGGAAGGAGAACAGACATGTTGCTGTCCTTTTGTTCTTCAGTCTAGTTGTGTAGGATGCCGCTTCACTGGCCCAGGTTGGTATTATGATCATTTTGTTCTTCCTGGCTGAGGCAGATTGGTCACTGGCCATTGGATGGCGGCTCATGGCAGCTCGTTGCAGCTCTCACCAGCTGCCAGTTGCTCACGCTGGCTGCCGGCCACTCACAGTAGCTCACAGCAGCCCACTGCAGCCTATGCTGTCGCCGGCCCTCATGGAAGCCCAGCTCCACTTCAAGCTGTTGTTCACAATCTTAGCTGTAGAGGGTGCAGCGTCACTGGCCAATGTGGAAACCGAACTGGCAGCCCTGCTGCTCAGAGCTTGCACTCCCAAACCAACTTTTAACTAACTGAGCCACTCGGCCGGCCCCGTAGTTTTTCTTGTTTGTAAGTTTTATAATAAGTATAATGATATCTTCTGGTGCTTTTCTTTACTCATTACATGCCAGTGATTCATCCATGTTGCATGTAGGTTTGGTTCATTAAAAAGAATTCCATTACATAAATACCACATAACTCACACATGCATTCTTCTGCTGTTGGACATTTGCATTGTTTTGTCTACTACCAGTAGTGAAGTTCTAAACATATGTCTCCCGA
Source organism: Hipposideros larvatus (assembly GCA_031876335.1). NCBI lineage: Eukaryota > Metazoa > Chordata > Mammalia > Chiroptera > Hipposideridae > Hipposideros > Hipposideros larvatus. Next base: position 30,447,785 of record CM063099.1, read on the forward strand.
TCGATGTGAGAATTTGTCTAGGCTAGGGTGTATACTAAGAAGTGGAATTTCTGATATAAAGTAGTTGAATTTATCTAGAAGGAAAAGACAAATTGCCTTTGTACTACCTTACTCATCAGCAACGTGTAAAAGTGCCTCTTGATCCATAGTCTTTCCAACACTTAGTATTTTCATTTTTGCTTGTTGATCATCTTTTGGGGATAAAAGGTATCCCATTGTGGTTTTTATTTACACTGTTCTCATTACCGACATGGTTGATCATCGTTTTATTTATTTATTTATTTTATTATTTTTAAAGATTTTATTGGGGAATTGGGGGAAGGGAACAGACAAGTTGCTGTCCTTTTGTTTTTCAGTCTAGTTGTGGAGGACGTCGCTTCACTGGCCCATGTTGGTATTATCATTGTGCTCTTCCCAGGTGAGGCAGTCGCTCGCAGGCTTCTCACAGTGGCTCTTGGCAGTTCATGCCGGCTGCCAGCCACTTACGGGAGCCCACTGAAGCTCCAGTACAGCCTACGCTGTCACAGGCGATTCATGGCAGCTCAGCTCCAGGTTGAGCTGTTGTTCACCATCTTAGCTGTAGAGGGCGCAGTGTCTCTGGTCCTCATGTGGGATCCAAACCGGGGCCCTGTTGCTCAGAGCTGGTGTCCCAAGCCAGCTCTGAACCAACGTGCCACTTGGCCAGCCCTGATCACCTTTTTATATGTTCCTTTGCCAATTTTAAACCTGAAAAATTTGTCTTTTCTTTACTCATATTTAGAAAGTAGTGATATATTCAAAATGGTAGTCTTTTGTTAATTGCTTTGTACTAAACTATTGGCTGGCCTTTGGCCCCAATTCCTTGGGAGGTAGCCTCTAAATTGTTGGAATATCCTGAGTGAAAGAAGTGTCTGTGTTATTTATCGTGGGCCCTGGTATTTTGTACTAATGAGGTGACACATGGTGGGTCCCTAGATAGTTTTTGCTAGTGAGATCACCCAGGATGGGGCTGCTTATGCCATAAAGACCAACCATGTGATTAGAGCGTTGGGGCTTTGAGCCAGGTACTACCAGCTCAACCTCCAGGAGGGTAGGGTTGCTGGAGGATGAGTCACATGGCTAATGATTGTTTAATCATGCTTATTTCATGAAACCAATAAAAACTATAGACACTGAAGCTCAGTGAGCTTCTGTGGTTGACAATACTCTGCATATTGTTACAGACAGATATGCTAGATGAGTAATGTGTCCTGAGTCTAAGAGGAAAGCAGTGGAAACTTCTGGTTTGGGACCCCCACCCCCAGACCTCACTGTATTGTGTCCTTCCATTTGACTGGTTATGATTTGTATCCTTTTGTTATAATAAAACTGTAGTTTTGTACATTCCTCCTCCCCCTAGGTACTTATTTTGTTGGTAAAGTGTTTTTTTCTTTTAAATCTTTATGGTGTTCGAATATGAAATTGCAGTTAATGTTTATATTGATCTTAAAACAGTTGCATAATGACAGTTTTGTTTCTTCTTTCCTAATTTTCATTCCTTCAGTTTGTTTTTCCCATTTTACTGCTCAGGGTTTGATCTGTGGTACATTTTTGGGTAAAGGTTTTGAGAGTGGTTATCATTTTCATGTTCCTAGGTTTAAAGAAATACTGGGGATTTTTTTTTTTTGTAAACACTCTTTAACAAGTTAACAAAGTTCTTGTCTATTTCTAGTTTAGTAAGACTTTTTAAAATTGTAAGTGGCTATGTTATTTTATTACTTGTCTTTTCTTCATCTGTTGAGATAATTACATGGTTCTTATTACACTGTCCTTGCATTCCTAAAATAAAGTCTACTGCACATTGTATAACTCTTTTTATATATCAGTGGACATAGTTTCCTAATATTTTATTTAGGGATTTTATAGCTAAGTTCATAGATGACGTTGGTCTATCATGTCCTTTCTCATATTGTCCTTGAAATCCAGATCTTTTCTTCAGTTCTTTTGCTTGTTTGCATGTCTGGTAATTTTTTGTTGGATGTCAAATATTGACAGTTTTATAGTGCAGGATTTTCTTTTATTCTTTTAACTAATTTTGGGATTTGCTCTGGGCTGTAGATAAGTTGCTTTGAAACATTTTGATTTTTTGGAGGCTTTCTTTTAGCTGTGTTAGGTGGGGCCAAAACAGTCTTTAGTCTAGGATTACATTGTCTCTGTTACTGAGGCAGTACTCTGCTGAGAACTCTATTTGAAGTCCTTGCATATTAGAAGGTCTTTTCTATCCTGTCCAGTGGGAACACAGGCAATTCCTGATCTCCAGGAATTTTTCCACCTGCTCCTTTCCAGTGGACTTGGTATTTTCCTCACAGTTCATCAGCTATTACCCAGAGACTCAATGGAACCCTCTGCACAATTGTAGAGTGAGTTCTGTCTCTCTCTCCCCTCTCCCCCACCTGCCTGGCAAACTTGCCACCTTTGCTTCCTTAAACTTTGAATTCTGTGTCATTTACTCAGCAACACTGCCAGACTCTTCTTGGGCTCCTTCCTGTGCTGTCGCCTGGAAAGTATCTCCATTCAGTGAGCTGCAGCACACAAAGGGTCTTGCCTTTTTTGTTTTTCCTCTTTCTTGATTTCTGTGTCTCAAAATAGTTGTTCTAGATATTTTCCCCATTTTTTTAAAAGCTTGTTAATATGAAGGATAATTCTGGTAATTCTCCCTGGAATCAGAGGATTTATTGATTATGAAGGTTCGTGTTTTATCCTTGTTCCATGAGTTACTAGTTGTGTGGCTTTTAGCTAGGTGCTTGGCCTTTCCTTTCTTAGTTTTCTTTGAAATGGAATAATTATAGTGTGTAATTCAAAGAGTCATTGTAAGGGTTAAGTGTGAAAAGAACATGCTTAAAACAGTTTTTTGCATGTATAGGAACTTGTTTTTATTATTATTTTCATGCCACAGTCTTTTCTTAAATCTGTAGATGCTGGCTTCTACATGAGGCAGCACCTGTAAAGGAAAGAAAACGAGATCTCAAGTCCAGAAATGAATCCTTGTTGAGGACACCCTTGATGAGACATCATTATCAGGATTTTAGGACAGATACTAAAAGTGGTGGCCCTTTCCTGAAAGCTGCTGAAAATGACCAAGTCCCAGGTGAGCTTTTTCCCAGTTTATTATCCAGTAGATTTTTGGAAGTTTATAAAAACATATACAAAGAGAAATATATATATATACAGAAGGTGCCAAAAGATGTATACATTTTAAGAAAGGAAAAAAACTGTATTAAAATTGTAATGCAATGAATGATGACACTAGCATTCATTTGATGAACACCATATTTTGAGTGAACATCATACTACACGTTGCTACCATAATTGAATTCAACTTCGAAAAGTAGTACATAGATAACATCTCTTAAAAATGTGTACATTTTTTTGGCACCCCCAGTATATATACATATGTGTGTGTGTATGTATGTGTATATATATGTCTATACACACACACATTGTGGCTATAAGGGATGTTCTTAGACTGAGAGACAGAATAAATGATTCAGAGCAGTCATCAGGAAGGGAGATTTATCTGCGTGTCATAGGGTCCTGCAAGGTGCTAATCATTAGGACATTGCCATTATGCAGCAGGATCCAGAACTGAGTTACAAACGTTTCTATGGTAATACTGGAAACCATAAAAAACATAGACACGTTACAAGATTTATTTTGTATGTAAGGAGGAAGCCCATGAATTCGTTGAGATCTGTAAATATAATATTTCCTTGACATTAAGTGTGAAGAAATGTCTTTGATGGGTCTTCCTCTTCTGGTTTTGTTTGTTTGTTTGTTTTTGTTGTTGTTGAGATTATGAACCCAGTGAACAATCATCTTAAGGAAATGTGGGAGATATAAAAGGCACAGCTAGAAAACTTTTAAAATCTCTTTTTACCTGTAAAAAGAAGATAATAGTGCTTACATAAAGGTTATTGCGCAGATCATTGTTAATATATGTAAAATGTTTAGAATAATACATAGCACATATTAAGAGCTCTGTTTGCTTTTGTTTCATAATTTAATATGATACAATCATATTTCTAAAAGTCATAGACAATTCCTAAAAGGCAGTTCTGAGCATAACATACTTTTGTATATGAAAAACACCACAGTGGCTACCAATTGTCTGCAGGAAATGTGTACACTTGCTGTGAGACCTGTACCTGCCTGTCACCTGGGCATCTGTTCTCTTCAGCCTCTTCTTCTTTCTCACTGAACTGTTTGCAGTTCCTTGAACTCAAGTAGATCAGAAACTATTTTATGTAGGACGATGCTTTTTCCTTTCTTTTTTTTTTTCAAAATGCATAGTAGGTATCATCCAATACTTCTGTGGTGGATTGCAGGTGGGTTTTAGGTAGTTTAACATTTTGATAACATTTTACATTGGATGAATGAATGAGTGAAGACGTGAATGAAGAATACACAGAGAGAGGATAGTTTTAATGAATTTGCCAAAAAGTATAAATCAAAACTAGATACAGAAAAATATTGATTTATAAATTTCCATAGTATAAATAATCAGAATATCCTATAATTATTTTATTTCATTATATTAACTCCAGACTAAAACGGATTATGTTATAGCAGGGCTTATTGTCATTCAAAGATGTGGCTGTGGATTTCACCTGGGAAGAGTGGCAGCTACTAGACACTGTTCAGAAGAACCTCTACCAGGATGTGATGCTGGAAATTTATAGCAACCTAATGTCATTGGTTAAAGACAACTTTCCTTCATACCTCAGCATAAGCCCATTAATTGCCTGTATTTTTTCCATTGCTACAGATTATGGGTATTCTGATATCCTTAATGATTTTGGAGTTGGATTGTACAGATGATAGAATTTATTTTCTTTATGATCAGGCGGTGACTGGACTTACTTTTCATTTTCCAAATGAAAAGTTTCTATTTTGCTGAGATTTAAACTATACAATCCTGTTGCCTTACAGTCAATCCCACGACCACCCCCTCTGCATTAGCCTCATACCCTGTAGTCGAGAGAGTGTCTCGGAAAACTGAGGCCGGATGGAATGATATCTGTAAAGCTCTCTCGGGGGTCGTCTCGGAAAACTGAGACCTGATGGAATGATATCAGTTGTCTCCCCTGGGAGGACATGTAACAGAGTGTCCTGGGACTGTGCAGTGATGTATGAAGGCATAGCATTTGTTGGAGTACAATGGGGTCAGGTAATGGGAACAAGCCTTAAGGCACCCACATATACACGGTTAATGATTCACAGTTCTGCAGTTTGCTTCTTTGAAGATTCTCAATAAAAGCCATGCGCTGACCCGATTTGGGGCTCAGTCTTTCTTAGGCTGAGTCCCTTTGTCTCGCTCTTATCTTACTTCTGTCTCTTGTTCTTATTCAATCTGCGTCGCCCCTCTTGAGTCCCATTTGCCCTTGCCACGCAGGACGTGACACAATCCCTGAAACAGAACTTTTCCTCACAAGCCCGAATACTGCTCAGGTTCTCTGTGATTACCCCTTGACAGGTTATCAAGCTACCAAGCCAGAAGCAGTGGTCCACTTGGAGAAAGGAGAACTAGGAACAGTAAAGAGGGAATTTCCAAGGGAATTTTAGTCCAGGTGAGTGAAACCAATGTGATGGGACTTAGTGGAAGCAAAGGAACAGTTGGTGTGGGACTTTTGTTATTTTACTATTTTTTTAATAGTCTCTGAACCTTTAGAGGTGACTTAAAATAAGTGGAAAGAGGTCTTTTTTATGGATGTTGCATGCTTCTCTTAACCACCCTTCCTTATATGACTCTTTTTTGCTAGCCACTGAAGAGATGTGCCCCCCTTTATCTACGCTGAATCAGATCTTTACCTATTTCATTTGGTCTTTCCTTTTTTGCTTAATTGTTCTTCTGTTGCAGCTTTTAGACACAACCAGTCTCTTATATTATGCTTTCAAATATTCACAGATTTGTTCCAAAGTTTGATGACACTCATGTCCTGCAGTTCATTACCTATTACTGTTGTTTTTATTGGATGCCTCAGACTTATATTATGCACCTGCTGTATCACTTTCTTCATTCTTTTTTAATATTGACTTGAGATGCCGTCCCTCTCCATTTCATGACAGTGGTAGGATTCATTGATTTTTTTCCCCCCTAGAAGTAATATGTCAAGTTTATGATTTATATCAGGAAGATATTGAGAAGGCTGAACCTGTGGAGAAATCATGAAAATAATGCATTGGGAAAAGTATTTTCTCTCAGCAAAAAAATTGTTCCATTTATAGAAAAACACCATAAATGTGTTTCAAGAGGAGTAAGTTTGAAACAAAATTCAGATTCAAATTTGCAGAGTAAAAACTATGCAGAAATGAACTCTGATGACTCAAAGGGTCCTGGGAAATAATTTTTTCCATGCTCTATATGAAACCTCCCACGCTCAAGCCCAGTACTATGAACATAATTTATGTGTAAAGGCTTTCAGCCTGGTGACAAACCCTGAAAGGCATCAAAGAATTCACACAGAAGGGAAACCTCATGAATGTAGTGAATGTCCAAAATCCTTCAGGAATAACTCAAAGCTCATAGTACACCAGAGAACTCATACAGGAGAGAAGCCATACAGATGCAGTGAATGTCAGAAAGGTTTCAGTACAAAATGTCATCTCACTTTGCATCAGAGAATTCATACAGGAGAGAAACCATTTAGATGTATCGAGTGTCAGAAATCCTTCAGAACAAAGTATCATCTCATTCTGCATCATAGGACTCATACAGGAGAGAAACCCTATGAATGCAAAGAATGTGGAAAAGCTTACAGGGAGAAGACAAAGGTGAGATTACATTACAAAACGTACACAGGAGAGAAACCATTTGAATGTAGTGATTGTGGGAAAGGTTTTATGCAGAAGTCAAACCTGATTATCTATCAAAGAAGTCATATAGGAGATAAACCCTATGGATGTAGAGAATGTGGGAAGGCCTTCTGTAGCAAGTCTCAGCTTGTTGTTCACCAGCGAATTCATACAGGAGAAAAATCCTATAAATGCAGGGAATGTGGGAAAGCCTTCAATAAAAACTCCCACCTCGGGCCGGCCGAGTGGCACGATGGTTAAGAACTGGCTTGGGATGCCAGAGGGCCCTGGTTCGGATCCCACATATGAGGGCCAGTGACAGTGCCCTCCACAGCTAAGATGCTGAACAACAGCTCAACCTGGAGCTGGGCTGCAGGGAGTCGCCGGCGACGGCATAAGCTGCAGCCCCTGTGGCAGTGGGTTGCCATGGGCTACCATATGTAGCCAGCAGCCAGTGTGAGCGGCCAGCAGCCACAGTGAATGGCCATCCAGAAAGCCGGCGACTGATCTGCCTTGCCCGGGAAGAACACAATGATGATGCCAACTTGCGCCAGTGAAGCAACGTCCTCCACAACTAGACTGAAGAACAAAGCAACAGCAACTTGTCTGTTCCCCTTCCCCCAATTCCCCAGCACTGTTCCCATCCTCCCAATTCCCCAATTAAAAAAAAAATTTAAAAAACCCCAAAAACTCCCACCTCATAACACATCAGAGAATTTATATGAGAGAAACCTTATGAATGCATTGACTGTGGAAAAGATTTTGTACATGCATCACAACTCATTGTACATCAGAGCAATCATACAGGAAGAAAACCTTATGAATGCAAGGAACGCGGGAAAGCCTTTAATAAAAAGTCACACTTTATAACACATCAGAGAATTCACACAGGAGATAAGCCATATGAATGCAGTGAATGTGGAAAAGCTTTTATAGACAACTCACAGCTTATTGTTCATAGAACTCATACAGGAGAGAAACCTTATGAATGCAGGGAATGTAGGAAAGCCTTTAATAAAAAAATCATCCCTTATAACACATCAGAGAATTCATACAGGAGAGAAGCCTTATGCATGCAGTGAATGTGGAAAAGCATTTATAGATAAGTCACATCTCATTGTCCACCAAAGAACTCACACAGGAGAGAAACCCAATGAATGCAGTGAGTGTGGAAAAGCTTTCATATGAAAGGCAATGCTCATTGTCCATCAGAGCACACATACAGGAGAAAGACCCTTTGTCTGTCTTGAATGCCAAAAAGCCTTCAGCAGCATGGCAATGCTCAGTAGACATCAGTTGATTCACACAGGAGAGAAACCCCATGGGTGCAATGAGTGTGGAAAAGCTTTCCACCAGAAAAGCCATCTTATTATCCACCAACGCTGCCATACTGGAGAGAAACCCTACGGACACATTCCATGTGGTCAAATCTTTAACCAGAAGTCACAGCTCATTAGACATCAGAGACGTCACACAGGAGAGAAACCATATCAATGCACTCAATGTGGGAAATCCTTTTTTGAAAAATCATACCTCAGCGTCCATCAGAGAAGTCATGCAGGACAGAAACCTTATCAGTGTAGTGAATGTGGGAAAACTTTCTCTGTCAAGTTCTTTCTCACTTCACATGAAGAAATTCATACAGGAAAGAAATCTCAGAAACACAGTGAGTGCTGCAAAGACTTTAGTGAGATGTCAAATCTCACTGAATATAAGAGAATTCACACAAGAGACAGCCTATGAATGTGGTGAAAGGTAGGATACTTTTAATTTTAGGATACATTAATTTTAGCCTTTGTAAATTTCAGAAAACTTAGAGGAGAGAAATCTTTTAAATGCAGTGAATATAGGAAGATTACTTGCCACCAACATAGTCTCATATTTCATTAGAGAAAGGCAATATGAATGAGTTGAAAAGTCAAAATCATTTCTTGAGAAATTCCATTATACATCACACAGAAGTGAAACCTGGTGAGTGTAACAAATGTTCTTGACCGGTTATCATAAAATATTCAATTTTCACTGAGGAAAACTCTCACAAATGTTGTAAATCATGGAGTACCTTTCATACAAATGAGTTTTCATACTAAAGAATACAGATGACTGAAGATTTGTAAAAAGGGATGCCTCTGGCCTGAAGTCAAAACTTACTGTGCACCGGATAATACTTATTAAGGAGAATTAGCATAGTGTAATGATGGTTGTTTACATATAAACAACTCTATAATAAAAATTCTGATCTTGTCCAATTAACACCTATTTATAGAAAATGTACACAGTAGTCATGTATGAAGAGCAGACAACTTTAGCATGCCAAATGACACTTGGTTTCATGTTTGAATATATTGCATAGTCAAAGCAGTAAATTAAGAAAGGTCCCAGATGTGTGTATTTGCTTTGTGTCTGAATATTTTTGTAGAACATGCAATTAATCATTTTCAGAATTAATAAGATAATGAATTTTGTGTACCATGAAATTCTTGTTCCAGTTTGTATGTGTAGTATCCACCAAAAAAATGCCAACATTGTAAATTTTTGCATATCATATAAGTTGCAAGGGAAGTAATTAGGCTTAAGATTAAACAAGACTGCAACTTAACACCATTTATATTTTTGTTTTACTGTTTACTGGTATATACAAATAAAACTGGAGTTCTTTTCAGTCCTTTGAAATAACAAATTTTAAAAAACAAATTGTCTTCCGGTTGTCACTGGAAAAAAAATTTAAAAATATTGAGATTTAAGAGTGATGAGTAATCACAGCTCTTCTCCCAATGAATTTCTGAAAAACTGGAAGCAGCTGCTATTTTCAAAGAAATAAAGATTAAAATGTCACTCTTGGTGGTGGCATTGCTCATATAAGATATGTGACTTGGAGCTGGGCCAGGTTTGCTTCCCATAACTTTAATAAAATCTAGGTTTTTTGTTTGTTTTTTTTCCCTAGGGTTTCCATAACAGAATACTATAAATGGAATGGCTTAAAACAGTAGAAAGTTCTGGAGTCTAGAAGTCCAAAATGAAGGTGTCATCAGGGCCATGTTCCTTCTGAAACCTGATGGGGAATCCTTTCTTGCCTCCCAGCTTTTGGTGACTTGCTGGCAATTTTTGGCATTCTTAGCTTGTAGCTGCATGACTCTAATCTGCCATCATCACATTCTCCCTCTCTGCCTGTGTCTTTACATGGTATCTTATAAAAAACACCAGAAATATTGGATTAGTGACCCACCCTATACCAGTGTGACTTCATCTTAACCAGTTACGTCTGCAACTATTCTGTTTGCAAATACAGTCACATTCTGAGATATTAGGACTTAAAAACATACTTTTGGAGAGAGGCTACACTGATTCTGGTACCAATTCCAATGTCTGTGTGTCGGTGTGCAGGTTTCACACACCAACAAACAATTCTCAGACATCAGCAGGGTGTCCAAGAAGTCAGCTCATTTCCAACACTGTCTACCTGGAGATAGCATCAGATTCCACAGGTTTCGGGTTCAGGCTTACAAGACTGCTCCCTCTTCAGGTACCAGCCACAAGCCCAGGCACTTAACACATGCTTCTCACCGATGGCTATAAATTGGAGGTTCCAACAACCCCCTCCAACTCAGAATGCCAGTCACAAGTCCAAGTTGTTACCTGTAATTGCTGTAAACCAGTTTCCCACAGCCCCCTCCTCTGATTCAATTAATTTGTTAGAATGGCTCACAGCACTCAGAGAAACATGTTACTAGGTTACTGGTTTATTGTAAAAGGATATAACTCAGGAACAGCCATATGGAAGTGATGCATAGGACAAAGTATGTGGGAAGGGGCGTGAAGGTTCCATGTCCTCTCCAGGTGCACCACTCTCCAGTCCCCTTGTGTTCACCAACCTGGAAGCTTTCCAAACCCCGTGGTGGGTTTTTATGGAGGCTTCATTACATAGGCATGACTGATTAGATCATAGGCCATTGGCAATTGATTAAACTTCCAGCCCCTCTCCCCTCCTGGAGTTAGGGAGTGGGTGGAACTGAATGTTTCAACTCTATAATCACATGGTTGGCTCCGCAGGCAACAAGGCCCTATCCTTAGGTGCTTTCCAAAAGTCATCTCAATAACATAACAAAAAACACCTTTATCGCTCTCCATACTTATGAAATTTCAGAAGCTTGGGGAGCTGTGAGTCAGGAATTGTGGATGAAGACCAAATATGTATTTCTTATAAACCACAGTGTCACAGAGAGACCCAATTCATCTATAACACTTAATAATTTGGATGTTTACCAATAGAGATAGTCCCAGTTTCAGATAAGACCCATTTATCTAGGCAGGTACTCACTTGTTACGCCTCCAAAGTAGAGACAGGAATAATAGTCTGCATATAGGCCTCTTTGAGGCACACCCTGCATCCAATACCAGTGGTGTTTACCACCATGACAGATAGAGGAAATTTCATCCTGCCATCAGACTAATGCAAACACAAAAAGGATGTGAGCATAGGCAGCATTTACAGAAACTTTTGATAACTCACAGACGTGATACTTTACCCTTCCTTTGCAGAGAAGGTGAGGGCACAGGGACGTGTGCTTCCCAATATAGTGGACACAGTTGAAATATATTTAACAAGTCTAATTACAAATGCAAGCAGAGAAAATGTTTAAGCAAATTCAAAAAGGGGCAGTCATGCCAATTACATTGAATGTGCAAGCTTATGAAACATTTATACAACAGAACACTAAAAACAGGAAATAATTGGCCGAGAGCCACCCATATCAACGGGATGCATGTCACAAACTAGGTACACAGCTAGTTGCATGAGAATGCACCCAGTGTGTCTTCAGCAGTTATTACCTGTATCAATGTAGCAACTCTCAGACCCAAACAACCTTCTTAAACCCACTTAATGATACCTGGGCCTTGACCCTGTTTCCTGCGTCAGCTGACACAGCCTTAGGCTTATTGATACAGTACAGGAAGGACATTATATGGCCAAAGAAAGAGGGTTCTTTCTGGTTCTGATATGCTTTTTTCTGGAAGTATGGCTGCAGGCAGATTGGCAGGCTGGAGTTCCACTGGTCTTCGCCTTAGTGTTCCTCGATGATATGCTCCATCTCCCAGAGCCTCCAGGGTTTCTCCACCATCAGTGGGCCACAACTTAGGGACCAAGTATGCCCCACTGGCACCCTTCAGTGAGCCCTGCGACTTGTTAGGCTGCTTCCCTTTTGAGTTACTTTGTCATTGGCAAGCTGCACGGACCTGTGGCAGCCACATTTCTCCAATGAAGTGTGAATTTGACTTTGGGATTAAGAGAATCCCTCTTCCAAGTTCTTAGTTCCTCCCTTTCTTAGTTTCCCTGTCTCAACTCTGGAGGTAATGACTCCTTTTTGCTACTTCTGTATTGCTTGGAGTCCTTTCAATAGTTAACTACTTAAGAACTCTTCAAATTACTGATGATGTCTCCCTCATGCTGAACCCTAAGTACTTTTTATTTAAATTTGAGAAATTTACAAAATAACTATATTTTTCCATATAAAGACAAATATAGACAATTAAAAATAAAAAGCAACACGAAGATAAAAAATTATGAAAGCTGTTATTACTGTTTGGGGATTGGGGCAAGGGGAGATTTGATCAGGGAGGAGCCTAGGTACTGCTTCAATTGTATTGATAGTATTTTTTTCCCCTTTTACCTCATAGGTGTTTATTTTTTGAGCATCATCAAAGCACATAAACATTGTATTTTTTAGTAATTATTAGAGTAAAAAATAATTTTGTTATTCTTCAATTCCATCTTTCCTCTGGCATCTTCATTCTGCTATATAGTAGCTGTAATATATTTTTTGGATTTTTTTCAACTGTAAATTTCCATTGGGTTCTTTTCTATTGTTTATTTCTCCACTAAGAACTTGAGAACTCTTTCCATTCAAGAGTGTGCATGTGTACCTCACGAATTAGTTATTATAGCTGCTTTAAAGTCTTGATGATCCTAACGCCCCAGTCATCACAGGTTTGTCATGTGATTATGTTTTCCCTTTATAATCGGTCAGATTTTCCTGGTTCTTTGTATAATTGAGTAAATTCATGTACCCTGTGCATTTTGATTATGATGTTGTGAATCTATCCTGTTACAATCCTCTGGAGAATGCTATTTCTTTTTGTTTTAGAATACAATCAGCCTGGCTGTATTCAGACCATAAGTCCTTGAGTAGTAACTGGCACTTATAATTGATCCGGAAGGTCTATGGATGGAGCTGGGCTTCCTGTTAATTCTCTAGTCTAGACTTCTGTTAAACTCTATGGTTCTCACTTCCTGCAAGGGTGGTGGTGGTGGGGATATATATATCAGCCATCAGAGAGGGGAGGGTGGAATGCTGCATTTGGGTATTATCCGGAGGTGTACGTTCTCACTGCCGCAGTGGTCTTTATTTCCTGAATAAATCCTATTTTTGGCGGGCAACCTGGAATATTTTGTCCAATCGACGTTCCTGTCAGTGCAATTTTCAAAGCCCTTGTTATGGTCTTCGGGTGTGTCCCTTATGAGCTACTTAGTGGTCACCTAGGCCTTTAAGTGCTGATTTACATCACAGTAGTTTTATTTTACTGTGCTTCTTAGTGTGCTTTTCACACGTGCAGCAGGGCGTGAGTCGAATTTATGTCAGCTCATGCACAGAATAAGGGTGTTTTTCAGCTTTCCAGATTTTTTCCCCATCCCTGGTTCCCTGGGACCCCCCCTTTACTAGTACTTTCAAGTACTCTGGCTAGAAAGATAAAGCACTCAAAAGATTTTTCTTTTGTCTTTTACTAGATGTAGATATGACCTTGTCCTATGTGCTCACCCTGAAACTCCTGGAATTTCTCCTGTTTTTCATATTTTCCCTAACTGGTTATTTTCTCAGCTCATCTTTTAATAGAAATTCCTTGTCAACTGCAGACAAGAGCAATTAAGGCAAACAACTAATATTTTGATTTATGGCTCTTATTGCTTAGGAAATTCCAAGTGTTTTAGGATCTCTATGCCAGAAACTAGCCCACTGCAAAACATTCTAGGAGGCAGGATAGCTCAGTACAGAAGAATCCCAAACACAATTTTCAGACCTTCATCGGCATAAGTATCAACTCAGAAACCCACTGAAAATTGGGATTCATGGACCATCCAGGTTCAGAGATCCTGTGGTGGAGTTCAGGAACCTGGGTTTTTAATATACATACCAGATTTTGCTGTAGCCAAACAGGCAGGTCACATTACCATGACTAATCCTGTTTGAGCCTGGGTCTCCATTTTTTTCATTGGGAAATCACAAAATCCCCTTCTGCAGTGTGCAGAGGAATTTAAATCAAGTCTGTAATGTGATATCACCAAAAGAGTTAGGTTGGAGGCGTACAGATGAAGTATCATTTTCTTTGGTCAAATGAGTTTCGTTCTTTGATTTCCCAGGATAACAGGCTGGACTTGGGAGTAGGGCTGGCTGGTTTCCTGTGCAGGGCCCAACAGATCCTTTCACCAATACCTCCACTTTTTCAGAGTTGAGGATTCCCATTAGTTACCATCCTAGAGAAGCCAAGTTCCCGATATTGACCTCACTCTCTGCCTCTGCCCTGCCCCTAATATTGGCCTGAGCTCCACCTCCTGCAATGGCCCAACTTCCCAAATACCAAGCCTGCCCTTGCTTTTGGCTTCTCCCTCTTACTGGCTCCAGTGCTTCCTCTCCCTTTTCCCTCTACTTCCAAATATCCTAGAATTCTCTTTAATGCACATGTATTGTGTCTGTTGCAGAGCAGTGTTTTACGTCTTCCCTTTCCCTGGGTAGAGAACACTTTTTCTGCTGTAGGAACAGCCACATCCCCTTCAAGATGGCCATGCTAGCTGCGAGGTGTGCTTGACTTTGGTTGTCCAAAGTGTCACAATAGCTGTGGCCACTATTTAAGGTGTTAATTGGACAAAATAGCCTTTTAGATAGTCCACCAAAATGAGGGTTTATTCGGGAAAACAAAACCACCACAGCAGTGTAGGAACACACACCTTCCAGCTGGCTGTCCACATGCCAAAGAGCGCGAGCTGTCCAATATGGCCCCTATGAATCCCCCCACCGCAAGAAGTTAGAACCATAAAGTTTAACAGGAAGACTAGACTAGAGTAACAGGACTAGACTAGAGTACAGGACTAGAGTAACAGGAAGCCCAGCTCCACCCATAGATGTCCTAGGTCCTGGCTCAGTTTTCTCCAAGTGCCAGTTCACTTTTATCATTCCCCACTTTTGATCAAGATCTTTTCTCCAAAACCATCATTGATCAACAGTCCGGTCTTTAGATCTCAAGTTTTCCAGTCCTCAGCCTTTTGTCCCTCGACGTCAGGAAGGACCTCCTCTGGGTGTCATCTCTTACATCATGGGAGAGTGCATGGATCAGGAACAGCTGATGTCCAGGGCTGATGGGCATCAGAAGCAGAGCTTAAAATAATAAGAATTACAGGCAGAATTAGGACATAACAACCTAGCTTATGTGGCAGGTGCAAACCAGGAGCCCAAGCTTGTAGATAATGAGACAAAGACTATTATTACCTTATATAGACCAAAGTTCCAGAAAGATTTGGTAACTTGTCTCCTTAGAGGTTACCTGCTTTAAATTTTGACAACTTCAGTTTCAGGTCACCAGACTGTGCATTTCCAGTCAGGGTTTGGTGCCTTCTTTAGGTGTGACACATGTACCCAAGAGTCAACTCCCTGCAATTTAGCAGCACGGGTTAGTAAATGGTACCTGGTAAGGCCTTTCCACTAGAATGGTTGGAGGGAATCCTTTTTGAGGTGTCTCTTCCAGTAACAAAATCTCCAGCTTGTAGAGTATGTATTTTTAGTTTTTCATTTCCCTGGAGTGTATGGTGAAATGATTGTTCTACCAAGGCATGGTTATTGTCAATAGAAGCAATTAAGCCTTTACAATACTGAAGTATGTCCTTTCACCAACTGTGGGTCAAGAGAGGCAGAGGCCAAATGTGTAGGGTGTTCTGTAATTATCTTGAAAGGTGAAAACTTATGAGTCCCAAAAGGAGTAGATCTAAGATTTGAAAGGATTAGCAGCAATGCTTTTGGCTAAGGTGTTTGAAGAGTTTCTGTAAATCTTGCCAATTGAATCTTAGTAATGCCATTAGTGCATCCAACCAGTCCTGAAGATTGAGGGTGGTAAGCACAGTGAAAATGCTGGTAGAACTGGCCAAATAACAGACTTGCTTTAGATAGGTTCTTGGATCACTGTGAAGTTCAAGAGGAGTTCCCCAGGTAGAATAATTTTCTCTAACAGTATTTTGCCCACTGCAGACACATTAGCTTGTCTGCAAGGGAAAGCTTCAGTCCAGTGAGAACACATACATATCACAACTAAAACATAATTGTATCCATGAGATGGAAGAAGCTGTATGAAGTTTATTTGCCAGACCCCAAATGGTCCGTTTGGCAACTTAACATGCCCAGGGGCAGTGTGAATAGGCTTCCCTGAGTTATACTTTGGGCAGGTGGGACACATAAGGTAGGAACTTTTTGCAGCCTTATTAATATTTCCCCACCAGTATTGGTGTATGAAAGCTACCATTTTGCAGCTGACCAATGGTTCAACACATGTACAGTGGTTAGGAGTGGGAATTATAGAGTTTCTGGTAGGACTGGATTGTTATTTGGTCTGAACCAGTTTCTTTTCCTTGTTAAACTGCAATTGTTGGATTTCCAGTCATGTTTTTCTTCTCTAGAAGCTGATTGTTGGGCTTCTCTGGCCAGTTTTTCTAAGCTATCAACTGGCGAAGCTTCTCTCTGGACCATGACAGAGGTTTGACTGCTCCTGATAAATTTAAATGTAGCATTTTTAACAGAAATGTCAGCCAAGTGATTTCCTTTGGCTTCCAGAGTCAAGTTTAGAATGCCCTGGAATCTTAGTAATGGCTAAGGCATCAGGTAGAAGTATAGCGTCCAATAATAATTCTGATACATATGGACCGTTTTAAATTTTATCTCCATTGGAGGTAAGGAAACCACATTGTTTCCATAGCATTCCAGTCATGAGCCATTCCAAACGCATACTATTGTCAGTATAAACGTTGACAGCATTACCCTTGGCTAAAATGCATGGTCCAGTGAGGGCATATAATTCAGTCTGCTGTGCGGAAGTGGCCAGAGGCAAAGGTGCTGCCTCGATGAATTCAGAAGGGGCTACAACAGCATAATTAGGAGTACTCACCACTATCGTTTTAAAAGTATGAACCATCGGTAAACCATGAGAAATCAGCTTTACCCAAAGGAGTCTTCCGTAAATCACGAGGAGTCACAAGGTGGTCTGTCAGTGTCAGGCAGTCATGAGGGAGTGCCTCAGTCTCAGAAGGAAGGAAAGTAGCCAGATTAAGGTTATTACAATGCAAAAGCATTACATGGGAAGCAGTTAACAAAAGGATTTCTTAGGAAGTAAGGCAGCTGACTGAAAGATGCTGGATGTGATGAAAATTCAGGAGAGCTTCTACAGCATGAGGCACCGAGATGGTTAGAGGGGAATCCCACAATCTTCTCTGTGGCCTTAACCAGGAGGGCAGTAGCAGCAATGGCTCTCAGGCAAAGGGGGTATCCCCAAGCCACAGTCAAGTTGCTGACTGTAGTATCCTTGGGGTCTATATTGATCCCCATGTTTCTGAGTGAGCACCCCAAAGGCATTTCCTTCCTTTTCATGCACAAAAAGAAGGGAATCTGGTAGTTAGGATGCCCAAGAGAAGGTGGTTTTATTAAACTCTCCTTCAAGGCCTTGAAAGCCATGTCATCCTGTTCTTCCAATGAAATTGGGTCAGGACTGTCATTCCTTAGTAGGACATATAGAGGTTTTGTCACGAGAGAGATTTGCGAGCCAATTCCGGCAATAGCCAACTAGCCCAAGGAAACCTCGCAATTGGCGCTTTGTCTTGGGCCTTGGGAAACTTAGGACACCATGGAGCCTGACTGGATCTATATGTGGACCTTGTTCTGATATCAGATGTCTCAAATATCAAACCTGAGTTGGAGCAAATTGTGATTTTTCTTTAGAAGTGTCAACAGGTGGATGCTATCATCCTGTCAGAAAACCTGAGAACAAATAAATCATCCACATATTGTAACAAGGTGGAATCTTTAGGGAAAACTACATCATCCAAATCAATCTTCACAATCTGAGAGAAATAAGACTAAATAAAAACCCTGAGGCATCACTGTCCAAGTACATCTCTTTCCTTCCCAAGTGAAAGCAGAAAGGTATTCATTAACTGGGATGCTAAGGAATGCACCGCATAACTCAATTACTGTAAAGACTTTCCAGTTAGATTGGATGCCAGCAGCATGTGTGAGGGTCAGGAATGACAGGGTTCAAGGGATAATGTGGTTTATTGCTCAGAGGTCCTGGACAGACCTCCACCCTCGTACCTTTGGCTTTCTCACAGGTAGGAGTGTTACAAGGACTATTGCAAGGAATAAAACCCTGAGGTTTTATCTATTATGGGATTTATATTTTGGAAGGCTTCCTTATAAGGTATTGATTCATTCTGGGCAGAGGCTTTGAAGGATCAATTTGAACCATGACCAGGAGGTGCACTGTTAATTCTGCCAGTATCAGTTGGAGATTTTGCCCATAGAGATGGTAGTTGGTCCAATAGGGACCATTGATCAGTACTCTCAGATTCAGTTACTATACCAGAGACAGCACAGATGAAAGATGCTGAAGTCATGTAATTCACCTCATTGGTGATTCTGACGGTTACCATTAAACTCTAACATTATGTCTCCATTTCCAGAAAAGGATATTCCAGCATGATACTTCTCCAAGAAGTCTCTGCCTAATAAGTGGGTAGGGGCGAAAGAACTAAGGAGAAATGTTCATCTCTTAAAGGACCTAGACTAAAGGGAATATACTAGGTTCAGACACATAAACCTGTTGAAGTTTATTTGAAATCCCCACTATGTAAAATGTCTTATTACTCCAAGGCTTATAACTGTGGGGTTGAGCACCAAGTATAACATTGGTGTCAATTAGAACAGAAATAGTTTTCTCCCCAATTTTAAGAAAAATTTCTCCAAGATGATTATGTGGAAGGATTGGAAAAAGCCCCCCTGTAGTTCCTCAGAGCCTCACCATTGGGAATTAGGAAAATCCAAAAGACTGGTTAGAAGGCAGAGAGCATCTCATACGCTTAAACTTACGGCAACCCCTTTTCCAGTGTCCTTGTAGTGGCAAAAAGTTGTAGTTCTCTGGTTTCCCTTGGGGCCTCTCATCTGCCATGGCTGAAAGTCTTGGCAATCTTACTTTTAGGTGGCTCATTTAAGGTACTGGCAAGCTCATTGGCCAAATTTACCGAGTCTAGGGTAGGCATAGTTCCCCACCCCATCTAGATCTTCTAATCATGAGGTAAGGTTTTTATTTAGCCCACTGACAAAGAATTAAAGGTTACACGTGTGATGTCAACATCTGAAGGAAGAGCAGAATTTTCCTTAAAAACTACCTGAAACCTATTAAAATAGTCATGAACAGTTTCATTAGGCCTTTGTGAGCAAGTGAGAATTTTGCTGCAATCCATAGACCTTGGGAAAGCCTTAGGAATTGCTCGATGTAGTTTTCAAGCAAGTTCTCTGGTTTCCTCCCAATAATTGGAGGTTTGCTTTCCTAAGTCATTAAATAGCTGATATAAGTCAGAAAATCCCGGCTGATAGACCTGAATAGTAATATCAAATTCCTCAGCAAACTTATTAGTTACCTTAGGTAACTCCTTTACAATGCTTCGTAACTCAGCTTTAGTCCAGGAGACATAGGAGACGTGGGGTTTATTAGGATCTCCACAAGGTTTCATCTTAAATGGGAAAGTACTGTTGTGAGGAAGGAGAAAAAGAAGAGTCAAGAGAATGTGCTTGGGGCTGAGCTGAAGGCTGAGGAGGCAGCAGTGAGACAAAATGGTGTCGGAGGCAGAGCTTGGGACAAAGAAACTGGAGGGAAGGCAAGGCAGAGTTGTGGAGGGAGAGCATGAGGTTTCAGCGCCATTTTGTCTCATTTTGAATTTTTAGCAACCCTTGTTAACTTTAAGACTTTATTTTCTAAATGGGCAAATTTAGATTCATAGCCTTGTTTGGAAGCCTTAATATACCACTCAAAGTAGGCATTCCATTCCTCTTTCTTAATTACAGCCTTGTTGTTATCCAATTGAGTTTTAAGAAAATCAAGTTTAGGAATCTCTAAAGTTCCCCAAAGTGGCCAATGATTTTCTAAATTACTCTTAGTCAGATCTGTCCATTTAGTTAAATACATGCATGAAAATTCCCCGTGGGTTTTAAACATATACTCAGCCAGTGTCCCTGTTGGAGGAACAGTTTTAGGAGGCTTAGACAACAGAGATCCCCTTTTTTAACTGCGCCCAAATAAATTCACAACTCAAAGAACCTGCAGGTCTTCACGTCGCCTCCCTCTGGAAGTCTGATAACTGAGAACCAGGCTGAAGGCTAATAGTCAGTTCCAGGGAAATAACCAACTCTCAGGGAGTTAAGTTATAGGCTGAGCTGGGTGGCACTCTTCTCACTTTCTCATCGAGATGGCACAGTCTAATACCAGCCCAAACTGACCAATTTCAGTAGAAATAACCTTTATACCCAAAGGGACTTTATGCGAAGGCCAGTCTGTTTCTGAAAGGACAGCTTGCTTTCTGAAGAATTAAAGCTGGCGTGCCACAAGTACATGGACTACATAGACAAATTGGCCTCTAACTCATTCACACACACAAATAAAACATTTAAAAAAATTAAAAGTTCCGAATAAAACCTGGAGCGTCAGACGCAAAGCGTTGGCCCAGAGCCAGGAGAGAACTCACCCGAGGCTTCGAAGCAGAGGAGCAAAAGCGAGCCCAAACAGCTCATTGAAGCCCCAAAGGTGGGTTTGCTCACCTTTCAGAAGCCAGGAGAGTTCCTTTTTCTCTAGATTCTGGACAAGTCAAATGTTAATCGGACAAAATAGTCTTTTAAATAGTCCACCAAAAGGAGGGTTTATTGGGGGGCGGGGAGGACAAAACCAAACCACCACAGTAGCACAGGAACACAGAAACTACAGCCGGCCGCGGGTGCCAAAGAGGGCGAAGTGGTCCAAGACGCCCTCTACATATCCCCCTCCCCGCTCCGTAGGAAGGTAGAACCATAAAGTTTAACAGGAAGTCAAGACTAGAGAGTAACAGGAAGCCCAGCTCCATCCATAGACCTCCCAGGTCCTGGCTCAGTTTTCTTAAAGAGCCAGTTCACTTTTATTAAAAGGCAGGCCTTTCAGTGGTCCTAAAAACGTATTGGCAGGGTCTAATATGCTGCTGCGCATGTGTAATGCACGTGGCTGACTGCGGAGGTATGGCCCTAAGTGTTTGTTCGTCTCAGTAGGGCACATGGTTTAAGATGGCCACTTCAATTGTAAAGCCGCTGAACGGGGGCGGCCATATTACCAAGTTTCGACTGCGCAGAATCCGGGTCCGTGGAAGGAAGCGGCCCTTTTCATCCACCGGCCCCTGAGTGAGCCCGGTAGGAAAAGTGCGGAGACCGGAAGCGGAAGTGGTGTGTGGAATTATTTTAAACCTCCCGTGGCGCGCTGAGGACGCTATAGCTGCCTGTATACAGGTGCGGAGCTTAATAAAGTGCTTGGGGAAGATTGTGGCATCCGTAATTGATGAAGGATGTCTGTGGGTTTTGGGAGGTGGGTTGGGGGATCCTATTGTGCTTAGTTATCGGAGGGGGAGGCTTGGCTGTAAGTGGCGGTGTCATGGGAGTGGGCCAGTTTTCGGGGTCTGTGTGGGGTATGGTCCTGTGGAGGATAGGGATTACTTCTTAGGGACTTTTGGTGGTTGTGTGGAGGTGGTGATAGCTTCAGTGTGGTGGGTCCATGGTTCAGAATGAGATATCATTGTGGGCGTAAGTGGTTGGACAGGCTCATTTGTGTTTGTGATTGAGTCTCTTGTCCGGGTCATGCATTGGTATGAGAAGTTAAGTAAATTGGTGGAGGTCTTGATGGGTGGGGGTAGGGGTCAGGGATTGGGGGATGGGTTCAGTAATTTGAGTCCACAACTTTGGATAATGGGTACAGGCTTTCTGGAGTTATATTTCTCACAGCTGACAAGAGTATGGTCCATTATAGCCAATCTTCTATTCAAAGCCTGTTTTCAATTCTCCTTGGACCCCCAAGTCATCCTCTCTTATTTTTTCTATGAAAATACTTTGAAGCTACGATATTGTGATTTATAAGATATTTGATCTTGAGCTAGTTGCTGACTCACAGCTTCCCCCAACCGTTGGAATTAAGTCTTAAGTTTTGAAATTGATAAAGGTGTCTTTTGTTATGTTAATGAGGTGGCTTTTGGACCCCACCCTAGGGTGGAGGCTGGTTGCCTGGGGAAACAACCTTTGATTAGGGGGTTTGAATTTTCAGTCCTTCTACCCCACCTCTGGGAATAGAAAAGGGGCTTGAGGTTGAAACTATTGCCAATGGCCAGTGAATAAATCAATTATAAATATGTAATGGGGCCTCCATGAAAACACAAAGGGACAGCTCATGGCTCCTTTTTTCGAAGAGCTTTCATGTTAGGGGACTGGAACACATCCCCTGTGCCACCATGCTGGGCCCCAAGCTCAATATGGACAGAAGCTCATTTTGTGCAGGACCTGGCCTTATGTATCTCTTCATCTGGCTATTGATTCATATCCTTTAATATCCTTTGTAATAAATTGCAAACCTAGTGAGTAAACCAGTTTTCTTGAGTTCTGTGACCCAGTTTAGAAAATTAATTGAACCTCAGGAGGGGGTTGTAGGAACCTCTGATTTATAGCCAGACCAACCTTAGCATCTGAAGTGGAGGGCTGTCTTGGGGGACTGAGACCTTTACCTATGGAATCTAATTCTCTCTCTGGGTAGTGCCAGAATTTAGTTGAATTCTTGAATACCCTGATGGTGGCTGAGAATTGCTTTGTGTGAGAAAACCTACACATGTTGGAACTGGGTTCGGGGAAGCTACAAACTCAAGAGACCAAAATTAACCACGTCAGATGGTCTGAACATAAAAATTCCTAACTAAAAGCAGGTCAGGGGATAGTCACATCCTGGGCCTGTAGCTTTCTTGACAAAGGTCAGTCTTTACCTTAAGTGAGACTGTCTGTTGTCTTTTTGCTTGTAAGGAGTATCAGTAATCCCTTTTTCTGGACTCCTCAAAGCACAGCCTCCACACCAGAGCGCGAGACACAGAGCCCCTCATTGTTATCTTTCCCCCACATACCATCTCTGTGTGCTATAAATGTCAATTTTTAATTATCCTGTACCCACCAATGTAAAAGAAATATGTGTGTCTCCATTTTACTTTTTATCCAATCCCAGAGATTTCCCCACTTTGCTTTCTTCTGCCCCCTTTATCTACCACCAGTGTAACCCCTGTTATGTCTCCTTCTTTGATTCTAATGTAGAAAAGGAGCTGCAAAACTGCCATTCTCCAGAGCGTTTTCTCAATTCGGAGAGATTTTGCTTTCTGGGAGCTGTTGTCAGTTTGGCTCAAATAAACTCATTAAAATTCTCTACAGGATTGGATGTTTCTTAGGTTGACAGGCAACAATTGTTAAAATTTGGGTATGTTTCTGATTTTTTGCTTTTAAAAAAGTTATTAATCGAATTATTTTTTTATCACTTGAGCTTATCATACATAGATGCCTATATTCTTTTGAAAATACTTTTTTAACAGCTAAAAGGATACTTTTAGTATTCTATCAAGTGACTGTATGGAATTTTGACTGGTGTCACATTAAAATCATAAATTTGGCAGAATAATCTACTTTTATCTTAATACAAATTGGTTCCTCTCTCCAGCCCCTCAGAAAGTTTTCTGGTTTTATGTAGGTTCTGGATATTTATGTTGTCTTTAGTGATTATATTGTCATTGTTTTTGAAAAATGCTTCCTTTTGCCTTTTAAGCTTTTAATTTTTGTTGTGAAGAAAAGCAATTAAAATACCTATCTGAGCTCATTACTGACTTTCATTATTATGAAGAATTTTTAATTTTTTCCCCCAGATTTTTAAGGAAAGCCATCACAAAATCTTCAAATGATTTTAGTGGAAAGACTATAGATTTTAGAATTAGATCTAGGTTTTTATTTCATTTATACCACTAGCTGGGATGTTTGGAAAGTTGCCTAAACTCTCTGAGTGTCCATTTTCCCATTTGTGTAAACTGAATTCATAGTGACTCTCAGAATTGTGAACGTAAAGTGAATTCCATAACAGTGGGTTTCACAGTAGCCACCGATAAGTGGTAGTTATTCTATATTTATATTGCCGTAGAGCTTTATGCAGTTTTAAATGTTTTGTATTTCTTTTTTTTCATTTTCATTATTTTTCTGTTTCTTATTTTTTACAGTTACATGCTATACTTGCTAGTCTTGCCTTCTTCCTTCACCATTATGTTAATAGCTTCATTTGTGTTGTTACGTGTAGCTTTAGTTTGTCCGTTGTTGTTTAGTTCATTTATTATGAATAGGGCACCTTTTTTGCCATTTTACTGTCAATGGGCATTAGAGCTGTTCCTCATTTTTGACTCATAAACTGTACTGCTGTGAACATTCTTATATACATATCCTGGTTTACAGGTGTAAGTTTTGTAAAGTAGGATATTTACCATATTTCCCCATGTATAAGACACACCTTTTTTTGAAAAATTGGGGGTCTAAAAACTGGGTGCGTCCTACACAGTGGTTGTAGATTTCAAATGCCATAGATGGAACTGAGGACGAGGCAATATATGAAGACAGTGATTTGTCATCAGACACAGATGAGGACAAGCTAATGGTTGGGAGTTTTGACAGTGATGAGTTGTATGAATTTTATGATGAATAATAACTTTATGTAATACATTTTTTTTTCAAATTTCAGGCCCCAAAATTAAGGTGAGTCTTATACATGGGGAAATGGTACTTAAGAGTTGCTAGGTTATAAAAATCAACGTTACTAGCTAATGTTATGTTTTTCCTAAAGGAGCTCTTCTAATGTGCACCCCTGTCAGCAGTGTGTGGAAGTTGTCCTTGCTTTAAATTCTCGCTATCCCCCAGCATTATCAGAGTTTTTGTTTTTGGCTTACCTAATGGGACTTAGATAGGCCAAAAAAAGTAGTAGGTCATTGTAGTTTTCATTTACATTTCCCTGATTATCCTCTTCAAATCTTTTGCTCATTTTTATTGATCTCTCTGACCATTTGAAACAAATTGATTTGTAATTTTGTTGGTTTTTTTTTTTTTACATATAAGCTGTGGCTGGTAATACATTGTAAATATGTTCTTACATTCTATGGCTTATTTTTCACACTTTTAAAAAGATAGTTGATTTTTTTTTTAGTGATTTTATTTTTAATTGCTTATTCTTACTATATAAACAGTAATCTTTATATATTGACTTTGTATCTAGCTATGTTGCAAAAACTTTTTGTTAGTTTTATTAATATATCTGAAGAGTCTTTCGGGTTTGTGGTTCATAAACATAACAGAAGCAAATTTTGGCAATTGTGTTTCATTCTTTTCTATTCTTACACTTTTTCTTTTCCTTGCTTTTTCCTGGCCTGGACAATACACTGTAATGTAGAATGGAAATTTTGATTGTAGGCAGCCTTTTTTTCTTGATCACAGTTGGGAAATTTTTCAGTATATTTTTTGTAGGTTTTTTTATACTTTTTTGTGTGTGTATTAAGAAAGCTCTCTTTTTGTCAGACCTTGCTAAGATTTTGTTGTTTTAGTCACCAGTGTAAATTGAATTTTCTCAAATGTTTTTCAGTATTTTAATTTCTCTTATTTAATTGTTGTGTTGATTTATATTTATTGACTTTAGGATTTTAAATCAACTTTGTACTCCTGGGATAAAATCAGTGATCACATCTTTAATTAGCTTTTCTTTATATTTCTGGATTATATATATACAGAGGGTGCCAAAAAAATGTATGCACATTTTAAGAAAGGAAAAACTATTAAAATTGTATTACTCTATATATACTGATAACAAAAGATGAATACAAGTCACATTTGACTTCTGCAATTACAAGAGGTGCTTAAAGTGGTTACCATCAGCGTCCAGACACTTCTGATTTCGGCAAACTACAGCTTGAGCAACGTTGACCAGTGTCCACTTGTGTACGTATTTCTGGCACCCTCGGGGAGTGTGTGTGTGTGTGTGTGTGTGTGTGTGTGTGTGTGTGTGTGTGTTTTCCAGCAAAGAAAGGAAAGGTTTATTTAAGGAGTTGGTGCGAAGTCCAGAGACACAGGTGAGTTAGTGCTCTCAAAAACCTGGCTCTGATATATTATTTTTTTTAATATAGCATCATCAGTGTCTATGTGTGATATTGCCTATAATTTCCTTTTCTGGCACTGTTCTCAAAACTCAGTTTCTTCCAGGTATTCTGTTTCCCAATAGACCATACTTTTGAAGTTACAGACTTTAATATATAGTCAAAGACAGAACTTTTTATTTAACTTTCTGATACCTAGGAAAGTTGTCAATACAGATGTATGCTCAGGATATATGTGACTATTGAGAGCATCTTAACCTTGGACATTGTATGTCCAGAGCCTTTGGATTAAACAAAACATTTGAGGTGTCAAACTCCAGGTTATATTTATCCCCAGCAGCCTGAGCAGAGTCACCGGAGGGCCCAGCTTAGAATTTTATGTGAAGATAAGGTCTCTGCAATAAAAGCCTACAATTAATATGTCATGTAAAGTGAATATTCCCCTTAATCCGCAGGTCTTGACTTTCTGGGAAAAGGCAGCTCCCGTGACATGAGGACGTAGAGGTTCCAGAACAAAGAGTGTCGTGTTTCTGGTGGTCCTTTTGACCAGAGAGCTCTTAGCTAAGATACAAAGCAGAGCTGGAAGTCATTGAGCGGATGTTGGTGTCACTGGCAACTTCCCAAGAACAGCTGAAAATGACCAAATCTAAGGTGAGTTGTTTTTCCAAAGGATTTGAAGAAATTTTTATTAATTCACACAATAAAAAGTAATACTATGCGCAGATAAAAGTCTGGTGGGAAAAATGCACAGCAGAGATGATAGACAAGACTGCAGCCCAGTTGGAGGATGGATGTATTATATATAAATACACATTGTGGCTCATTCAGAGTGCCTAATGTCAAAACATCGCAATATAATCTGTAGAGTCCAAAACTGAGTTGCCACTTTTCCTCTGGTGCTGATGATGTCAGCCATAATCAAAAGACGAACAGGAATTTTTATGAAATACATTTTCCATTAAGAGGAAGCTGACAATTCCTTGCAGCCAATAAATGTTTTCTGGCACTTCCGCATCAAGAAGTAAGTTTATCGGTCTTCATCAGAAATCAAGTGTTGCTCAAACTCAGTATCACCAATTCCTCCTCTCTTTCTTTCTTTCTTTTTTTTTTTTTTTTAAAGATTTTTATTGGGGAATTGGGGGAAGGGGAACAGACAAGTTGCTGTCCTTTTACTCTTCAGTCTAGTTGTGGAGGACGTTGCCTCACTGGCCCAAGTTGGCACCATCATTGCGCTCTTCCCCGGCGAGGCACATCAGTTGCCGGCTTCTGGACGGCTGCTCACTGCGGCTGCTGGCCACATACGGTAGCTCATGGCAACCCACTGCCACAGGGGCTGCAGCCTACGCTGTCGCCGGCAACTCACAGCAGCCCAGCTCCAGGTTGAGCTGTTGTTCAGCATCTTAGCTGTGGAGGGCAGTGTCACTGGCCCTCATATGTGGGATCCGAACCGGGGCCCTCTGGCATCCCAAGCCAGTTCTTAACCATCGCGCCACTCGGCCGGCCCCTCTCTTTCTTTCTTGAACCCACTCTAGTGCTTTTGCTCCCACCCTTCCACCGAAAGTGCTTTTTCTGAGGATCACCAACGATTCCGTGTTGTTAAATTTCACGATGAGTTTTTATTTGATCTTTCAGCAGCATCTGACGTAGCTGATACTTCATTTTCTTTTGATATACTGTTGTAATTTGGTGTTTAGAATGACAGGCTCTCCTGATTTCTGCCTTATTGGCCACTTTTTCTAGGGTTCAGTTTCTTTTTGTAAGCTTTGTCTTATCTCTTATCCTGTAATCTTTTTTTTAAAATTGTGAATTGGGGGAGGGGAACAGCCAAGTTGTTCTTCAGTCGTAGTTGTGGAGGGCGTCAGTCGCCATCTGGCTGCCCATCGGCAGCTCATGGCCTCTAAGCTCAAGGTGCTGAGTTCAGTCTTAATTGCGGGTGAGCGTAGCCACCATCCCATGTGGGAGTCGAACCCGGCAGCCTTTTTGTTAAGAGCACACGCTGAATCTATTGAGCCATCCGGGTGGCAGCTCAGTTCAAGGTGCCAAGTTCAGTCTTATTTGCAGGCGGGCATAGCCCACTATCTAACAGACAGTCTTGTTGTTAGGAGCACGTGCTCTCACCAGCTGAGTCATCCTGCCATCTGTTGGCAGCTCAGTGGCAGCTCAGCTCAGGCACAGTGTCACTGGTCCATGTGGGAATCGAACCCGCAGCCCTGTTGCTCAGAGCTCGTGCTCTTAAGCAAACTTTTTTTTTTTTTTACATTTACCAGATATTTTATTTTTGCTTCAACAAAGGTCTTTGGTGGGTGAAATCAGAACAAACTTGTCATACACATAATCTTAAGCAAACTCTTAACCAACTGAGTCACTCGGCCGGCCCTCTCATCCTGTTATCTTAATTCTCAGAGTGACTCAGGGCTCATTCCTCGCATCCTTTTTGTCCTCACTTCCTTAGTGCTCTCATCTAGTGTCATAGGCTTAAACACTCAGATGCTGATGACCTCCTCATTATATCTCTAGCCTGGAATCTCCCTTCAGCACCAGCTCCTGTATCTCTTTGCCTCCTTGGCTTGACAAAGGTACACCTCTACACGTGTATCCAACTAACCATTTCCCAAACCAAGCTCCTGATCTCACCTCAAATCTGTTCCACAGTTTTACTGGTTCAGTTAATAGCTTTTCCTAGCCTCTCCGATGAGAGGTCAGCAAACTTCTGTAAAGGGCGAGATAGTAAGTATTTTAGCCTCTGTGGGCCAGACAGTCTCTGTTGCAACTATTCAGCTCTGCCACTAGCACAAAAGTAGCCGTGGACAGTATAGAAACTACTGGGCATATTTCACTTTTCACACTTTATGCATCCCAACAGGACAAATCCTGTTGGTTCTGTTTCCAAAGTAGACCTCAAATCTGTCACTTTTCTTTGCTACTGCAACTGCTTTCGTCAAAACCATCATTATCTGTCACTTGGACCACTGTAGCAGCTCCTCACTATTCTTGCTAACGCTTCTCATAGGCACTTTTCCAGGCTGCAGTGTTGCTTTGGGTCCTTTCTGTTTTTCTTTCTCTTACTTTTTGATGCATTTCAAAGTAAGTTGCAAACATTAGTACATAGCCCCCTATATACTCCAGCATATATATTGTTAACTAGGGTTTAATATTTGCTTATATTATAGTACTTTTATTTATTTTAGTATACAATTTATATATAACTAAATGTACAAATATTTATGTACCATTCAACAGTTTTGACATATGCATACACATCTGTATTACATGCTCCTAAGATTTTATTGGGGAAGGAAGGGGAACAGCCAAGTTGTTGTCCTTCAGTCTTAGTTGTGGAGGGCGCAGCTAGCTCAGTTCCAAGTCCAGTCGCCATCCAGCTGCCCATCGGCAGCTCAGGGCCGCTCAGCTCAAGGTGCCATGTTCAGTCTTAGCTGCAGGTGGGCATAGCCCACCATCCCGTGCGGGAGTTGAACCGGCAACCTTGTTGTTGGAGCACCTGTTCTCACCAGCTAAGCCATCCTGCCACCTGTTGGCAGCTCAGCTGCAGCTTAGCTTGGGCGCAGCGTCACTGGCTCATGTGGGAATCGAGTCGGCAACCCTGTTGCTCAGAGCTCATGCTCTTAACCAACTGAGCCACTCAGCCGGCCCCTATTTTTTTATCTTTTATTCTGTCAATATGTTGAGTTACATTGGTTGATTTTTAAATGTCATGATTTTTTTTGGTTCTGTTTTGTTTAGAGAATGTTAATTTTGTTTGTTTCAGGTGCACAAAACAACGTAATAATTAGACATTTACACCCCTCACAAAGGGATAACCCCAATTTGTCTACCTTCCTTCTGACATCGTACATAGCTGTTACAACACCATTAACTATATTCCCTGTGCTGTACTTTATATCCCCGTGACTATTTTGTGACTACCAATTTGTACTTCCTAATCTTTTCATACTCATCCTCCCAACCCTCTCCCATCTAGTAACCATCAGTTTTTTTCTCTATCTATGAATCTATTTGTTCTGTTTGTTTGTTTATTCTGTTCTTTAGATTCCACATATAAATGATTATATGGTATTTGTCTTTCTCAGTCTTATTTCATTTAGCATAATATTTTCTAGGTCCACCCGTGTTGTTGCAAATGGTAAGATTTCATTCTTTTTTATGGCAGAGTAATACTCGATTGTATAAATGACAATTTTTTTTTTTAGTTAGTTTCAGGTGTACAAAGCAACGTAATAGTTAGACATTTACACCCCTAACAAAGTGATAATCCCACCCAATCTACTACCCTTCTGACATTGTATATAGTTGTTACAATACTATTGATTATCTCCCCTATGCTATATTCCACATCCCATGACTATATATACAGAGGGTGCCAAAAAATGTATACATATTTTAAGCAAGGAAAACTATATTAAAATTGTAATACTCAATATATACTGGCAACAAAAGATGAATACAAGTCACGTTTGACTTCTGCAATTACAAGTGGTGCTCAAAGTGGTTATCATCAGTGCCCAGGGACTTCTGATTATGGCGAACTACTGCTTGAGCAACGTTGACCAAAGTGTCCACCTGTATACGTTTTTTTGGCACCCCTGGTATACATTTAATTATAGTTGACATTCAGTATTATTCTACTTCAGCTTCAGGTGTGGTATATAGCACATTGGTAAAAATATATGGAATGCTTCACGAATTTGCATGTCATCCTTGCACAGGGGCCATGGTAACCGTCTCTGTATAGTTCCAATGTTAGTATATGTGCTGATGAAGCAAGCTCCACAATTTCTTTATTCATTCATCTGTTGATGGGAATTTTGGTTTCTTTTCTATCTTGGCCATTGTGAATAGTGCTGCAGTAAACATAGGGGTGCATATGTTTTTTTCAAATTAGTGTTTTAGGGCCAGCTGAGTGGCTCAGTTGGTTAAGAGCTCGCTCAAGAGTTTGAGCTCTGAGCAACAGCGGTTCGAGTCCCGGCCCGAGCTGAGTAGCCGCTGAGCTGCCAACAGGTGGCGGGATGGCTCAGCTATAAACACACACACACACACACACACACACACACACACACACACACACACACACACAAACCCAATCAAATTAGTGTTTTGGATTTCTTTGGATAAATACCCAGAAGTGGAATTACTGGGTCATAAGGTAGTGCTATTTTTAATTTTTTAAGGAACTTCCATACTGTTATCCATGGTGGCAGCACCAATTTGCTGTCTCACCAACAGTGCACAAAGTTTCCCTTTTCTCCACATCCTCACCAGCACTTGTTGTTTGTTGATTTATTGATGATGGCCATTTCTGACAGGAGTGAGGTGATATCTCATTGTGGTTTTTATTTGCATTTTTCTGATGATCAGTGATGTTGAGCATCTTTTCATATGTCTATTGGCCATCTGTATGTCCTCTTTGGAGAAACGTCTATTCAGGTCCTCTGCTCAGTTTTTAATTGAATTGTTTGGGTTTTGTGGTGTTGAGCTGTATGATTTCTTTATAAATTTTGGATATTAACCCCTTATCAGATGTATCAGTGGCAAATATCTTCTCCCATTCAGTAGTGTCTTTTTGTTTGTTTGATGGTTTCCTTTGTTGTGAAAAAACTTCATTTTGATATAGTCCCATTTGTTTTTTTGGTCTTTAGTTTCCCTTGTCCGAGGAGATATATCAATCAATAAAAATATTACTAAGGATAATGTCTGAGAGTTTCCTTCCTATATTTTTTTCTAGGAGTTTAAATGGTTTCAGGTCTTACACTTAAGTCTTTAATCCATATTGAGTTTATTCTTTTTTTTTTTTTTTTTTAGCTAAGCCATCCTGCCACCTGTTGGCAACTCAGAGGCAGCTCAGCTCAGGCCAGGACTCAAACCTCTGTTTCTCAGAGCTCAAACTCTTAAGCGAGCTCTTAACCAACTGAGCCACTTGGCCAGCCCGAGTTTATTCTTATATATGGCTTAAGAAGGTGGTCCTCTTCCTTTCTCTGTCTCTCTCTCTGTCTCTCTCTCTCTCTTTCTTTTATTTTGGTATGTATTTGTTCAATTTTCCCAGCATCATTTATTGAATAGATTGTCTTTACCCCAATATAAATTCTTACTTTTTTTTGTCATAGGTTAAATGACCATATAGGCATGAATTTATTTCTGGGCTCTCTATTGTGTTCCATTGATCTATGTATCTGTCTTTATGCCAATGCCAATGGCATGATATTTTTAATGAGCCATAAGTTTCTTCTATAAGATGTAAGATAAACTAAGATTTACTAAACCTTTTGGATATATAATATATTGTGAACATGATCATAATAAATTCATATGCACTTTTTCCATATCATTGAATGAAATCACCTGAAATAAGACTATGCTGTTACAGGTAACATTTGCATTTAAGGATGTGTTTGTGGACTTCACTTCGGGGGAATGGCAGCTACTGGATGCTGCTCAGAAGAGCTTATACTGGAATGTAATGTTGGAAAATTACAGCAACCTTGTGTCAGTCGGTAAGGACACGTTTCTTATATATTGATGAACTCTCAGCCTATTGCTTTTTTCCCTTAACTCCTAGAATTTATGGGTCCTCTGAAGTTTTTAATGTCTTTAAACTTAGGATTTATAGATGGTAGAATCTTTGTGTCTGTATGAACCAGGAGAGAGGATGGTGGTCTCACTGCTCGAATAGAAGTTTTTCACTTTGCTGAGATGTTAACTCTGAAACAGATCCTTCCTAACTTCAGAGGTTCTGAAGACCAAGCTTTTGGGCCCATGTTGATCTACATACAGATTATTAAGCTTCTAGGCTACAAGCAGTCTTCCACATGGAGCAAGAAGTGTCACAGATTGTAGAGGGAGAAATCTGCAGTAAGGGCAGTCTAGGTGAGTGAATATAAAACAGGTAGATGAATGAAAGTGTAAGGAGATAGAATCTTAGATAGGTTCTTTTGAGATCTCTACTCTAAAACTCCTGAACTCTTAAATATGACACAAAACAGTTGACAGCTTCCTAGATGTCATTAAAGATTCTTCCACTCATCACCTTGCTCATATTAGGACTCTCTGCTTGACATTTAGAAGGAGATTGGCCTCTTATGTCTATTCACTCTGTATCAGATCTCTGGAATCTGAATTAGGACCTTACTTTCTTGGTTATTCTTTCTAGCATCTGTACTCGTCCTCACCAACACTGCTTATGTTGCCTTCCTCCTACTCCACACCTCACCTGTGGTCAGAATTATGCTTCCAAATACACATGGATTTTTTTCCCCCTTTCCTATGTTTTGTATGACTTTTGTGTTCCTCTGCTTTCCTTCTATTTTCTCTTTTCCTTCTACTAGATGCCTCTAACTTGTATCCTATATCCAGAATATCATTTCTTTCTTTGATCGTTGTTATGAGAGTCTACACCTTCCAGTACCTAATCATATAAAGATTCATTGGTCTCCGTCCTAGAAGACACCTGGCAAGTTGATGATGTACACTGGCACCAGCAAAACTCTGACAAGCCTGATCCCGTGGAGAGGCATGGGATCCTCTGTGGATACGATGCATTTGGGAAAGTATTTCACCTGAGTAAAGACTTTAATCATTTCGATTTAAATGGAAAAACTTTGAAACATAATTTA
Organism: Hipposideros larvatus; assembly: GCA_031876335.1. Classification (NCBI taxonomy): domain Eukaryota; kingdom Metazoa; phylum Chordata; class Mammalia; order Chiroptera; family Hipposideridae; genus Hipposideros; species Hipposideros larvatus. Next base: position 30,481,514 of record CM063099.1, read on the forward strand.
GATATACTTTTCCAGAACAGAAATTATGTAAATAAGAAAGCTGAAAAGTTAAATCTGCTTGAGAAATTATTTCTCCATGCTATGCACAAAAACACTCAGTCTGGAATTAATTGCTATGGTTATGATTGTGGAGAAGCTGTCAGTAAGAAGTCATGCCTGAATATAAATCATATAGCAATGAGATTTTACAAATGTAGTGAATGTCAGAGATCCTTTAACTACATGTCACAACTCCTTGTGCACCAGAGAATTCACACAGGAGAGAAACCCTATGGATGCAATGAGTGTGGGAAAGCTTTTGCACAGAAGAAGGGTCTCCTTTTACATCTGCGAACTCACACAGGAGAGAAACCCTATGGATGCAGTGAATGTGAGAAAGCTTTTGCGCAGAAGAACGGCCTCATTTTACATCTGCGAACTCACACAGGAGAGAGACCCTATGGATGCAGTGAGTGTGGAAAAGCTTTTGCGCAGAAGAACAGCCTCATTTCACATCTGCGAACTCACACAGGAGAGAGACCCTATGGATGCAGTGAGTGTGGAAAAGCTTTTGCGCAGAAGAAGGGCCTCCTTTTACATCTGCGAACTCACACAGGAGAGAGACCCTATGGATGCAGTGAATGTGAGAAAGCTTTTGCACAGAAAAACAGCCTCATTTCACATCTGCGAACTCACACAGGAGAGAGACCATATGGATGCAGTGAGTGTGGAAAAGCTTTTGCACAGAAGAACGGCCTCATTTCACATCTGCGAACTCACACAGGAGAGAAACCCTATGGATGCAGTGAATGCAGAAAATTTTTCTCACAGAAATCACAGCTCACTGAACACCGGATGATTCATACAGGAGAGAAAAAGTATGAGTGCAGTGAATGTCCAAAAGCTTTTATTCGGAAGGCAAAGTTTATTTCACATCAGAGAACTCACACAGGAGAGAAACCTTATGAGTGCAGGGAATGTCAGAAGGCTTTTAATAGTATAGCTCAGCTCACTAGACACCAGAAGTACCACACAGGAGAGAAACCCTATGAATGCAGTGAATGTGGGAAAGTCTACTCCCGCAAATCTAATCTAGCTTTTCATCAGAGAAATCACACAAGTGAGAAACCCTATGAATGCAGTCAGTGTCCGAAAACCTTTATTAGTAAGCCACATCTCATTAAGCATGAGAGAACTCATACAGGTGAGAAACTCGATGGATGCAGGGAATGTGGAAGAACCTTCTCTCTGAAATTTAACCTCACTTTACATTAGAAAACACATACAGGAGAAAAGCCCAGTGAATACAATCAGTGTCATAAAGCATTTATGCTTAGGTCATGGCTCATTGAACATCAGAGAACTCACACTGGAAAAAAAGCCCTTTTCATGCAAAGAATGTCCAAAAGCTTTAGACCAGAACTCAGAACTCACTTTACATCAGAGTTCATACTGGAGAGAAGCCTTACCAGTGTGGCGAATGTCAAAGCCTTCAGCACTAAATCACTACTCGTTATACACCAGAGAACACACACAGGAGAAAAACCCTACAGATGCAGTGATTGTGGGAAAGTTTTCCCACAGAAGGCACAGCTCGTTGTACATTAGGGAACTCACACAGGAGAGAAACACTATGAATGCAGTGATTGTCAGAAATCTTTTAGCCATAAGTCACAACTTTTCATACACCAGAGAACCCATGCAGGAGAAAAACCCTGTGTATGTAGTGAATGTGGGAAAGCATTCATCTGTAAGCATGGTCTAAATAGACATCAAAGAACACATGAAGAGACACCCTATGAATGCAGTGAATGTGGGAATTCCTTTAGTGTCAAGTCACATCTCAGTAGCCACCAAAGATATCATACTGGAGAGAAATCACATGGATACAGAGAGAAATAAAGCACTCAAGAAAGCTATTCCAACATGAGATTACAGGTATATAGGAAAGAATTACACATACAGTGAATAAATAGAAATTTTCACTTAGATGTTTATTTTTCTGGAGAATTAAAATGAGAGAAATCAGTAACAGTACATAGATATAAAATCTACAGTAATTTGCTGTATTATTCATCAGGAAATGCATACAGTAGAGGAACTGAATTCAGCAAATATACAAAAGTTCACATAGAAGTCATAGCACATACAACAGAAAGACAGTCACTATGAATGTAGTAATTTTGTGAAAACTTGTAGAAGTGTACATTATTTTATATCAGAGAAGCTCACATAGGAAAAACAAACTACACAAGACAGAAATGTTGCAATATTTTCATTGAGAAATCAAATTTCAGATGCATCAGAATTTACACCAGGGTAAATCCTATAAGAATAATAAATGTGAGAAAAACTCTTTACAAAAGTCACAAGCATGTAATATTCGAGAATTTACACCAAGGAATAACTCTGATTGCCATAAAGTGCTTGAAACTCTCTGATTATGAAAAAAATCTACAAATAATACATATGACAGTGAATTTATTAAATGGGATGACTGCACCATGAAATGCAACTTTATTGTGTATAAGCAATATTTAGGAAAAATTAAGCCAGGATAATGAATTGAGGAAATCATTTCCTCTAGAAATAATAAGGAAGTCCTGTTCTTGCTGTGAGTACTAAGTTGATAAAATATTTCAAAAGGTTTTCAGTATGAAGAAGAGATAGGTATTCACTGTGGGCTGTGAGACTAAGTGTATGAATAAATGAAGTGATCAAAACGAGATGCAGTTACCAACTATGTCAGCTGTAGCTGGGTGTTTTCTGACAATATCATGGAACCTGAATTTTGTAGCATTTTGAGTTTTGTATGTAAGTACAATATAGGTATAATGAATACATGTATTGTAACTATTTTGAAATAATTTCAAAATTACAGAAAAGTTGCAAGAATAATACAAAGAACGCTTCATCCAGATTCCTCAATTGTTGCCATTTTACTACATTTGCTTTATTATATTCTGTCTCCATACATACATATTATTTTGTTTTTCTGAACCATTTGAGAGCAAATTTCACACATGATGCCTCCAGTGTGTGTTTACTAACAACAGGGATGTTCTCCAACACAATAACAGTATAGCTATTAAAATCAGGAACTTTGATCCAATATTGTTATATAATTTAGAAATTTTATTCAGTTTGTCAATTCTCTAATACTATGCTTTATAACAAAAAGAAACAAGGAAAACCTGGATTCAAGACCATATATTGTATATAATTGTCATATTTCTTTAGAGTACTGCAAGGTGGAATGGTTCCTGTTTTTGTCCTTCATGACTTAAGGTTACTTATTTTATAGAATAGCCTTCAATTTAAGTTTGAGGCCTAATGACTGGTTATGTATTTTTGGCAGGAATACTACATAAATTATATTGTATCCTCATGTGCATCATGTCAGAAAGCATATGATTTTGGTTTGTCTTATTACTGACAATATAAACTTTGGTCAATTGGTTGGATGTTGTCTGCTTGGTTTCTCTACTGTAAAGCTGTTTTCCCCTTAGAAATTAATAAATTAAAGAGATAATTTGAGACTATGTACATATCCTGTTCCTCATCAAACATTCATTAGTTTTAGCAACCACTGATTATTCTTATCTGGCTCAATTATTACCATGATAGCTGTAAAATAGTGATTTTCTAATTCTATTCTGTATATACCAGGGATGCCAAAAAAATGTATATACATTTTAAGGGATGTTATCTATGTATCACTTTTCGAAGTTGAATTGAATTACAGTAGCAATATATAGTATGATGTTTATCCAAAAGATGGTGTTAATCAAATGAATGCTATCGTCACCATGCGACAGGCAGGACAGTCAAAGAAGATGGTGGAAGCACATTGTTGTTTGAAGAATGCAAGATCATTTTGAAGTGGTATTTGAAATTCAAGAATGTTGTGGAAGTACACAACAATGAAGGTGTGAGTATGCAACAGAATCTCCAACACGCCTAACAATTGCACGCATTCGTGATAAGTTTGAGACACATGGTACTGTGTGTGATGTGCACAAGAGAAGATCTGGGAGGCCTCGCACAGCAACAAGTCCTGCTGCTTCTGCTATGGTGTTGGGACAGTTTACACACTCACCACAGAAATATACCAAACTGTTTGCTGTAATCAGAATTGCCTGGACACTGGTGGTAACCATTTTGAGCACCTCTTGTAATTGCAGAATTCAAACGTGACTTGTATTCGTCGTTGTTAGTGTTATATATTGAGTATTGCAATTTTAATACAGTTTTTTCCTTTCTTAAAATGTGTACATTTTTTTGGCATCCTCTATTTAATATTTGGTATTCTGTAAGAAGAGCTTTCCTTTCTCCCCCATTTATTTATTTTTTTAAATGTCATTGTAGATTCAAGAGTTATTTTATTCACTGGTTTATCATCTTTGCTATCAGTGTTTTGAGCTCATATTTCCTCAGATTTGACCAGTGCAAGTCCTGTTAAGTTGGCCTCTATATTTTTCTGACATGTTCCCACTATTTTATGAGTACTTCTTTTTGGTCCAAGAATATTGTCCAGGCTCCTTTATCTTCCTTGTCCCCTACTACTGACTTCTCCAAGGAGTCCTAGGTTTTTAAGGACTCAAACAGAGTTGTGTTTAGAAACCAAGGTCAGGGTGCTAGGTGTACCCATTACTACTGAGGTCATTGCTTTTAGGCTGTCTCAGTGGACAGAACTAGGAAACACACATATATCTGTGTTTATGTATGTATATATGTGTACATATATGTATATAACCATGAATCACACTGATAATTCTCATTTTAACTCAACACCTTGGGTTCATTCTTCACACTCTCCGTATTTGTTACTCTGTTCTCCAATAGTGTGAAGATCTTTCTCCCATTCTAAAAATACGTATTTTCTCAATCTCTAGGTTACACAGAAAGGAATTTAAGAGTAGTTAGCCCATACTTTTGTGTAAAATACTAACTAGAGTTAATATTCATTTATAGCTCTTTTGGTCCCAAATATGAAGGAGTGTAGTTAAAATGCTGTGTTGAAATGTTACTTGGGACAGTTTTTAAAATCACTATGATGTGATTATGAATAATATATAATTAGATTAGTTATTTTTGGTTTGTATTCTATTAGAATTTTTCTACCAATGCTTGTTGATGTTATTTATTTAGTTTTGGTTTGCAGAACATTAACATGGTTCCAGAAGTCAAAACATACTGAAAGGTATACTCAGCAAAGTAAGTCATGTGATTTTTAGTTTATAGACTGTCCATAAAAATTCCAGCATTTGTACTTTATAACACTGCAGCATCATTACTGAAGTAGTACATTAATTACTATGCCATCTACTTATGTTTTTGGATGAGGATGACTCATAGGTACAGAGGGAAGTATGAGATTGTCTTTCCCAATATTTCTGAAAGGTTTAAACTCTGCTTTCTATGCTCATTTGTGAACATGGAATAGGAATAAGGCTAGTTCCTCTTATAAAAAAGGATAGCTGGTTATTGTATATTTTTACATATGCAAAGGCAAAAACACGTGTTCATCAGTAGGACACTATGTACCACAGTGAAAAGAAATGACCTAGAACTACATTTATCAGTATGATTGAATCTCACAAATAGAATGTTGACTGAGAAATCTGATCATAGAAAACAGTACACTCTCCATCAAATCACGTACATCAAGAGGTCCAAATCTTCATGTCATTTTAAGAACGCTCATGAAACTCACCAGGCCATCAAACATATGCATATCAGAAAAGCCACCAAGTATCTAAAGGATGTCATGTTACAGGAGCAATGTGTACCATTCTGCCGTTACAATGGTAGAGTTGGTAGGTGTGCCCAGGCCAAACAGTGGGGTTGAACGCAGAATTGGTGGACCAAAAAGAGTGCAGAATTTTTTGCTGCACATGCTTAGAAATGCAGAGAGTAATGCTGAACTTAAGGGTTTATATGTAGACTGGTCATTGAGCACAGCCAGGTGAACAAAGCTCCCAAGATGCAGCATGGAAGTTACCGAGCTCATGGGCGGATTAACCCATGCATGAGCTTTCCCTGCCACATGGAGACAATCATCACTGAGAAAGAGCATCTTGTTCCTAAACCAGATGAGGACATTGCACAGAAGAAAAAGATCTCACAGAAGAAACTGAAGAAACAAATTTATGGCCCAGGAGTAAATTCGGCATCAAATAAATGCTAATAAAAGAAAAACAAGTACAGTCCTATTTAATAAGATTAAGTAGCATAAAAAAATTTCTTAGAAGTACATATATAGCAAAATTGTAAAGAAAAGTAGGGGAATGCTAGAATTTACCATAGTAATTCTTGGTGTGAAGGTGTGCTCAGAGAAGGGCATGGAAGAAGCTTCCAGCAGTGTCGAGAATGTTCTATTAAGCCTGGTGATAGATATGCGCCTTCAGTAGTTTTTTTTCTATCTTACATATAATAGATAGTCCTTTGTGTGACATATATTACAATTTCAAAAAGTATTAGTATGTAAATAAAACATCAACACATCACTTTCTTTTGTTTTCACTGTAATAGCTGATTGACAAAAAGTATAACTGTACTTTGGAATAAAGGAACCAGTTGTATTTGAACAGTAAGATTTTATAGTGTCTTTCCATTGTTTTTAATCATCTTAGGGTTTCATGAAGTGTCTGACAGTAAAGTCAGAACCATGCTGTACTGGTCAAATACTTCAGAAATCTGCTCTATGGAGATTTTAGAACAGTAAGAATTAAATTACTTGACTTCATTTTTGCTTCACTGCAAATTTCCACATGACAAATCATTAAGAACTGTTTTAAAAAATTATTGCTTTAAAGAAATAGGTATTTTTCCTTCCAGGTATTGCCTTATCAGTGTAAGAAAACCTACCTATGCAAAACCACGAAAGTGCTAAGTATGCTTCCCATTAAAATTGCTTGATACAAACAGTACTTTCATGCCAAAAAACACAAACGACTTCTCTTCAATGTTGGTTAACCTAAAAGATAAATTTATATTAATCTTGATTCTAGTTTCTGAAAGTTACATTCCATTTTAAGCACAATTTTTGTATTGAATGGGTGGATTTAAAAGTAAACTGAAGTGTTTCCTCCTCTACTCTGGGAGAGTTTGTTCTATGGTTGGTGCTATTTCTTCCTGAAATGTTTGATAGAATTCACAGGTGAAGCAATGCAGGCCTGGAGTTGACTTTATGGTGTTTGATTAGGAATTCACTTTCTTAGCATTATAGTATTTAGATTTTCTAGTTCTTTGTGTCAATTTCATGTGTTATGCTTTTCAAAGAATTTATTTCAACTAAATTGTTAAATAATAGTGACAAAATTATTTATAATACCCTTTTAATGTGTTCAGGATCATTATGTAATGATGTCCCTCTTTTTCATTCCTAAGATAATTTGTGTTTTCTCTCTTGATTAATGTTAGGGATTTCTCAATTTTAGTGATATCTTAACATAACCTACTTTTTGAATGTTGTTTTCTCTATTGATCTCTATTTCATTTATTTCCACTTTTACTGTTATTATTTCTTTATACTTACTTTGGGTTTAATTTGATCCTTTCCTAGTTTCTTAAGGTATAAGTTTAGATCATTGAGTTCACACCTTTTTTCTCTAATAAAAGCATTTAGAGGTAAAATTTTTATCTTTACTACCTTTAGTTGCAAATCACAAAGTTTGATATGTTTTATTTTCGTTACCATTCAGTTTAAAATATTTTCTAATTTTCCTTGCAATTTCTTCAGTGGCCCATGAATTTATAAGTATATTATTTAATTTTCAAATAATGGGGCATTTTCTAGTTATTATTGATTTCTAATTTATATGTTGTGGTCATAGAAGATACTTTGTGTGATTTAAATAAAGCCTTTGGTTTTTATTGAGACATTTTATAACCCAGCACTTGAAAAGAATTTGGTTGTGTATTATTCTGCTGTTGGGTGTAGCATTTTGTACATGCCAGTTAGGTTATTTGATCATGTTTAAATTTCCCTATATTGTTACTGATTTTTTTGTTTTGTTAGACCATTTGGTATTTTCTCACAAATCATGGATACTTCATTCTGTTATTTTTTCCTTTTTATATTTCAGTTTTGTTTTTTTCTATTGATCTGAATCCAAGTTCACTCATTCTTGATCTTGAGTTCAATCTGCTGTTAAAGACATCGGATATTATATTTTTCATTTCTACAATTTCTGTTTGATTATTTTGTAATTTCTCTCTCTATGCTGAAATTTCCCAACTCTTCACACACATGGTCCAATATTTCCACTAAATCCTTTAGCTTTTTTATTATAAAGTCACTGCCTGATAATTCCAAAATGTGGGCTATTCTCTGGGTTTACTTTTTATATGTTTCTATTCTTCAGTATGTATCAAAAATTTTTTGTATCTTTTAACTTCTTTTTGCTACCCTGAGGCAAAAACCTTCAAGCAGGGTTTCTTCCTTTTTTATACATAATTTTTTTCTTTTCAATTACATATAAAATTGTATTAGTTTCCGGTATACAACATAGTGGTTACACATTTATAGAACTTCCAAGTGATCACCCTGATAAACCTAGTACCCATCAAACACCATACATAGTTATTACAATATTGATTATATTCTCTATGCTGTACTTTACATCCTCATGACTATTTTGTAACTGCTAATTTGTACTTCTTTATCCCTTCCCCACCTTCACCCATCCCCCAGCCACCATCCCTCCAATTCCCCTCCCATCTGGCAACCATCAAAATGTTCTCTGTGTCTGAATTTATTTTGTTTTTTCATTTATTTTGCTTTTTAGATTCCACATATAAACAAAATCACATGGTATTTGTCTTTCTCTGATTTATTTAACTTAGCATAATGTCCTGTATATAAAAGAATAGTAGAGACTGAAGTTAACATTTACCTTCTACACAATGCTTTTACAGATTACAAACACCCTATATTTTCTTTAACCTTTTTCTTATTGTGAAGTATAACACATAGAGAAAATTGCAGAAAACATAAATGAATATACCACAGTTTATCCACACTCCTATTAACAGACTTTGGGTTGTTTCCAGTTTTGGGTTATTATGAATAAAGCTATTATAAACTTTCTTGTAATCTTTGTTGAAATGCTTTTTGCTTTCTTGGGGCTGGGGAGCTTTTTTACAATAGTTTCCCTCCCCCTCACCCCAGTTTTATTGAGATGTAATTGACATACATCACAATATAAGTTTAAGGCATACAGTATAATGGTTTGACTTACATATATATTGTAAATGATTACCACAGTTAGTTAGCATCCATCATCTCATAGGTACAATAAAAAGAAAAACAAAAATTTTTGTCCTTCTGATGAGAATTCCTAGGATTTACTCACTTAACTTTTTTTATATATCGTACAGCAGTGTTAGCTATAATCATATTGTATATTACATCCCTAGTACTTATCTTATAACTGAGATTTTTACCTTTTGACCACCTTCTTCCAAGTTCCCTCCACTCACCCCCCTCATCTGGTAACCACAAATCTGATCTCTTTTTGTATGAGTTTGGTATTTTGTTTGCTTTTATATTCCACATGTGAGACCACATAGTATTCGTCTTTCTGCCTGGTTTATTTAACTTAGCATAGTGTCCACAAGATTCATCCATGTTGTTGCAAGTAACAGGATTTCCTCTTTTTTTTTTTTTTTTTTTACTGAATAATAGAACATGTAGTTTCTTAATCTGTATTTTCAACTACCTCCTTAGCTGATTCTGTTGTGCCACACTAGAGATCAACCTGGAAACTCCACCACAGATGGTAGTCAGAGGCAGCGGAGTGGGAGATGGGAATATGAGGGGGAAAGTTGTACAGCAGAGATTGTCCCAAGATTGTAAAGTATTTATAATCTATGTTTTTTTGTGTGTGTGTGTGTTTTTTTTTTTGTTTTTTTTTTTGTCTAATGGCAGTGAGGATTGAAGAGGGCCAATCTATGGAATATACTGGATAGATGAGAATATCTTGGATTTCTTGGAAGGTTATTTATTCAGAGGGCCCTAGAAAACTCACTTTAGAGAAGCTGACAGGGAAGTAAGCAAATTCCTTGGTCTCCCAGTGAGGATGAAGAAACGAGATTTAGCAAAACTTCCACTTCCTTAATTGTGTTGTAGCTCCAGGCAACCACTAGGTGGAAAGTGTGTTCTGACTTTAGTTTTCATTAGCTCTTGGATGAATAAAGATAACATGAGTGGCATCAACACCACAGTTGTTGAGCTTTTGCTGTTTTTCTTGTTTTGAATTTATATTTTTTATTAGTTGCAGGTGTACAAAACAATGTAACTAGACATTTATACCCCTCACAAGGTGATAACCCCCTTCCCCAGTCTACTTCCCTTTTGACATCATCTATATCTGTTAAAATTCCAGTGACTATTCCCCCTATGTTATACTCCACATCCTGTGACTATATATATTAAATTATAGTTGACATGCATTATTATTTTTTTGATTCCCCTATTTCTCTCTTCTAATAAGCACAATCTTAGATAACATAGCTCTGATATGAATAGGTTGCCCTTAGGGCAGCCTGGACTCCAGAAGCTATGAGGCTTTTTAGTATAAAGGAGAAGGGACACAAAATGAATTTATTTTTTAAAAATACCTTTTTATTGTGAAAGGTAACAAATGTATAGAAAAGTGAATTAAACATAAGTGTGTCCCTGCACAGGTCAAGAAATAGAAACTGAACCAGAGACCTGTCAGCCAACCATGTGTATTTTGTAGATACTTGCACAGATCAAATCTCTGTCTTTTACTGTGATGACTATCTTGGCTTTTATGGAACAAATCCCTTCACTTAAAAATCCTTTTAATACCTAATTATGCATATCTGAGCAGTATAGTTTAATTTTGTCTGTTAGAAACTGCAACTGAAATACAACATGTCTGTTCTGGTGCATGTGGTTCTTTTTCATTTAATATGATGACCATAAGATTCATCCATGTTTTGTAGGCTAGTTCAGCCATTTTTATTGCTGTATAGTAATTCATTTTAGGAATATGCTACAATTGTTTATCCTTTTGGTCGACCTTTGGCTTGTTTCCAGTTTGGGCTGTTATGAAATACATAAATATTTTATATTTTTGGGTACACTCGGTTCAAATGTTTTTTTCCTCACATATTATGTATCCTAGTGTTCAGAGGCACAGATTTTTAGTAGGACATATATCTAGGTGTGATTTGTTGGATCATAGTGTTTTGTTTTGTTTTTAATTGGGTAATTGGGGGAGGGGAACAGTATTGGGGAATCAGGGAAGGGGAACAGACAAGTTGCTGTCCTTTTGTTCTTCAGTCTAGTTGTGGAGGACATCACTTAATGATAATACCATGTTGGTATTATCATTGCATTCTTCCCGGCTGAGGCAGATCAGTCGCCGGCCACTGGACGGCCACTCACAGCGGCTCTTGGCAGCTCATGCCGGCTGCTGGCCACTCACGGTAGCTTACAGCAGCCCACTGCAGCAGGGGCTGCAGCCTACGCCATCGCCGGAAACTCATGGCACCCCAGCTCAGGTTGAGTTCTTGTTCACCATCTTAGCTGTAGAGAGCGCAGAGTCACTGACCCTAATGTGGGATTCGAATCGGGGCCCTGCTGCTCAGAGCTGGCATCCCAAGCCAACTCTTTACTAACGCACCACTCAGCCAGCCCACGTCATAGTGTTTTAAAAGACTTCAGAATGGCAAATGTAAACATGCAAGAACAGAAAGCTTCAAAAATTTAAAACATTTTGTTAATCTCTGATTGTCTTTTCTTTCTCTGTTTCCCAGTAATATTTCTAGTCAAATATCATATGTCATATCATTCACCTCCTTAATGCTTTCATATGTACCTGTGACAGATGAGGATTTAAAGAGACTATGGCTACCATATGTTACACCCAACAAAATGAGCAGTTCTTTGATACATTAGGGTTCTCCAGAAAAACAGAACCAATAGGGTCTGTATGTATGAGTGTATGATTTATTATAAGGTGTTGGCTCACATAATTATGAAGGATGAGAGCTTGGAGGTGGAAAGGGTGGAGAAGACTTCTTTCTAATTAATTAGTCATCCCATTAACTGTTCTGAGAACCTCTCCTTTCACAAGGATAAAATATTGATACCTTCACTTGTCCACATCTGCCACATCAAGACCAGAGTAGCTCCAGAGGGCCTTCCTTGATCAAGGTGCTGGGGATGACAACCTTTCTGTAGAGATTTATTTTGCTAACTGAGCTTCTTCCCACATCGCCCTCCCAATGGCTGCCTCACTAGCTCCATATGGAGAAGACCCTGTGTTCTTTATAGAAGACTATAAAGATAGATGTGTTTCCAAGGTCTGATATTATTCTCTTGTGAAAAGAGCATTCATTCAGCTAATAGCCAGGGGAATGTGGTTGCACATCACAGTTGCCAGAGAGCTTTGTGAATAAACAGATCCCTGCGTTCTGCTCTGCACCAGACGTGTGTGTTCAGGTGCCTTCGTGCTGCAGCGACCTAACCCATATTTTAAACATCCCTCCCCAAGTGATCCTGATTAACAGCATCAGTTGTAGGTCAACATTTGGGAAACAGGTACCAGGATGGTATTTGGAGCTGGGAGAGGGGTGAGATGGGAATGCGAGGAAAAAACGCAGTTGGGTAATCCCGAGCGTCCCAAGATTATGAAACATTTAAACGGATTTTCTTTAGTAGCAGTGGTAACTCAGGGTGGGATGAGATAACAGGAGAGATCTCCAGACTCTGGTGTCTGAAATGAAGGGGACTGCCTGGATTTAAAAGCAAAGTTTCTGTTCAGATGCACTTAGACATCACTCTGGGGTGGCCCACAGGGAAAATAAGAATAGCCTCTTCTAGAGGTTCTCTCCCAATGAGGTCATGAGGCAGAGGCGAGACTCCATTTCCTTGCTTTGTGTTCCTGCCACAAGGTGGCGCTCTCTTTCTGGTGAGTTTGTTGTCATTAGCGCTTGACACAGACACCAAAGCCAGTCATGGCCAGGATTTTTTGCTGTCGCTGCCGCCTTTGACACATCAGCTCCCTGTCCTAATAAGTCCAATGTAGAATTGCAGTGTCTATATGAATGGTTGCTCTACTTCAAGTAGCCTGATTCCAGAAGCTATGAAGCTTTTCTGGTATAAAAGAAAAAGGACCTGAAGTTGATGGAACTATTTTTAATTTTCAAATGTGGACTATAGCAAACCTAAGGGGGAAAAATGCATAAAAGATAAACATGTAGAGCAATACGTTTTTGTAAAAGAAACACCCAAGTACCACCACTAAGTCAAAACATAGATCACTGTCAGCTCTCCAGAAACCATCGGCCACAACATTTCCTGATCACTTTTCCCTTCTTCCTTTCAACCATCACCACTATGTTGACTATTGAGGGAACCCATTCATCACTCTCTTTTATAGGTTTTACTACAGTTAGGTACCACTAAGCTGTCAGTTTAATTAAAATTTAAATATAAATGGAATCATGCTGTAGATAGTCTGTTATGTCTTATTTTCTTAAGATATCTAAAATTCATTGTAGATATAGTTTTCTGTGTGTGTGTGTGTGTGTGTGTGTGTGTGTGTGTGTGTGTGTGTGTGTGTGTGTTTTAGCTGAGCCATCCTGCTACCTGTTGGCAGCTCAGCGGCTGCTCAGCTCGGGCTGAACTCGAACCACTGTTGCTCAGAGCTCAAACTCTTGAGTGAGCTCTTAACCAACTGAGCCACTCGGGCTGGCCCTGTGTGTGTGTGTGTGTGTGTGTGTGTGTGTGTGTGTGTTTTAAGTTATTGCTGAATAGTAATTTACTCTAAGAATACCCTACAACTTGCTTGTTCTGTTTTGGAGAAACTTTGGGGTCTACTATGAAGAGTTTTGCAACAAAAATTTGCGAACACATTATTGAACAAGAATACATATAATTGAGGGTATGTGGGGTTGCTGGGTATTGTAGAGTCTTAAAAAGTATTAAGAGAAACTTCAAGTATACACAAAGTAAATACTATGAGTCACTATCTTCATTAACTATAAATTCCAATTTCAGTTTTCTTTTTTCTACTCTGGAATGTTTTAAAGCAAATTTTAAATCTGTCATAAGTTACTTAAGTCTATGTCACTCAACTCATAAGGACTTTAAAAACAATAGTCATAATGCCACTGTCACACCCAAAGAAACTATTTTTTTAATTGGATTGATTATTTTTCCTGTTCAGTGTATTGATTTTTCTTATATACCAAGAAAAGTTGTCTTTTTAAGAACAAGTAGCAATGGGCTTTATAGCACCAGCAATAGACATGTACAAGAAAATCAACTAAATCATGTGTGATCTTTTAATTTATCTCTTAATAAACCCACACACATATAAAGGGACATGTGGTGCAGTTATTCATAGTAGCATTGTTGATAACAGCAAAAGATTAGAAACAATTTACAATGGGTATTAGTCAAAAGTCCAGAGAAGCAGTTAGAAACAAGTGTTCATTAATATGTCACTGGTTAAATTTTGTCACATCAATCCAATGGAACACAACGCAAACATTAAAAAGAATGAGGAAGGTATGTACTGATGCGATACAAGCATTGCATCTCATTGCTGAGAAATTACTTGCATCTAGCTGGAAAGATGGCTGAAAAAAGGATTGTTTTAGGTGTATGACTTTCCACACACTTCTGGTGAAGGAATGAAGGGGATGACTATGGGGTAGGAAGTTGTGAGTCTCTGCCACATCCTACCCCTTTGTCTGTTCAATATCCCTGTATACTCTTCTCCCCAAACAAGTAGTTCCATCCTATCCTAGAGCGACAGCCTGAAAGTTTTATTTTGGAATTTGAGATTCGATCAGGCCTGGAAGTTTTCCTTCTTGGTAAGCATTCCATGAACTTCAAAGAGTCCTCAGCTTCCAGACTCTCTCAGTATATCACGGGGCAGTGGGAATGGGGCATCCACAATGAAAACCTCCAATGAAGAATAGAAAAGTGGAGAGGATGTAGCAGGTACTGTTGTACTGCAGTTATGCCAGTGGCGGGAATAGTAAGAATTCCCCACCCTGGCAGTGGAAGAAATGACTTAATTAGCCAATTTGGAACCACTGGTTCTATCCAGAGGATGTACGCCATCCTTTATGGTTGCTGGCGTTTCCCTCTTGGAATTCTTAATTGTTTCTTATTTTCTGTGGCCACCTTAGATGGACATTGGCGTGTATACATTTCTTGGGGAGTGAAAAACACATTTCTAGGAGTTCAGAATGCAAGTGAAATGGGTAAATTTCTCTGCATTGGAAAAGCAAAACCTTAGGGGTGACATGAGGGGAAGGCAGAAAAAGTACGACTGAGTGAAACAGTGGATGAATGAAGGATTAAAAAAAAATTAAATGTCTTGGGGTATCATAGGTTAACAATATTGTGTAAGTTTCAGGTATACAATTCTATAATATACCTGTATATTGCATTGTGTGCTCACCACCCAAACTCTAATATCCTGGGTGAAGGATTTTTGATAAGACTACCTAACAGGTATTTTGAGTTCTTTTTTTTAGGAGGGGGGTGGGTGTTTGCCAATGAGCCAGGAATATATGTTACACAATAAAGGACAATTTGTGCATCATTATTTACACAAAGCAAGAAAAAAGTCTGTGTACTATTGTGGGTGAATTTATTTAAAAATAAAGTTTTTAGTCAATAGCCAGAGTACTTTATTTGAAACAGAAACTCAAAATCTGAATTGTTCATAAAAATGTAAGCTTCATGAGAATTTGTAAAAATTGTTGGCATGGGGGTGAGAATTCACTGACATGGCCCAATTCATGATACGAAGGTCAGAGATACTTAACTAGACATCAAAAGTTCTATGTGATATCTGGGTGATACTGTTTTTTTTAAAGATTTTTTATTGGGGAATTGGGGGGATGGGAACAGCGCTGGGGAATTGGGGGAAGGGGAACAGAGAAGTTGCTGTCGTTTTGTTCTTCAGTCTAGTTGTGGAGGACGTTGCTTCACTGGCCCAAGTTGGCACCATCATTGCGCTCTACCTGGGCAAGGCAGATCAGTCGCCGGCTTCTGGACGGCCTCTCACTGCGGCTGCTGGACGCTCACGCTGGCTGCTGGCTACACACGGTAGCCCATGGCAACCCACTGCAGCAGGGGCTGCAGCCTATGCCGTCGCTGCGACTCACAGCAGCCCAGCTCCAGGTTGAGCTGTTGTTCAGCATCTTAGCTGTAGAGGGCAGTATCACTGGCCCTCAAATGTGGGATCGGAACCGGGGCCCTCTGGCGTCCCAAGCCAGTTCTTAACCATCGCGCCACTCGTCATGCCAATAAATTTGACAGTTGGGATGAAATGGCTAAATTCTTTGAACGTTACAGTTTACTAAAATGACAGAGAAAATAGAAAATCTGACTAGACCAATAACTATTAAATAAATTGAACCTGTTATTAAAAGCTTTCTTGTAAAGAAACCCAAAGACCCAACTAGCTTTACTGGTAAACTTCTCTAAACATTTATAAAGGACCTGACACCAGAGAATAGACTCAGAGGAATCACGTCCCAGGTCTTTTTAGGAGGCCATTATAACTTTAATATAAAACCTGACAAGAACATGGGAGGAAAGGAAAAGAACAGATCCATCTGTACATAACCACAAATGCAGAGATTCTAACCAATCTAGTAAGATTAATCATAAATGTATGAAATACTTCATGGCCAAATGTGGTTAATTCTAGGATTACAAGGGTGGTTTAGCATTCAAAATATAATTTATGATGATGTACACGAAAGGATAAATACAGTATGATCATCTAAATATATGCAGAAAATACATTTGATACAATCTAATTACCATTCATGATTTAAAAAACAAAACCATTGCTAAACTAGGGATAGAAAAGTTATGAGGTCAGATAAAATAAAATAGTTAAGAAAACCCATACAGCAAATATTTTATGGTGAAATAGCAGTTTTCTCCTTAATATACTCTCATCAAAGCTTTACAAATTCCCCATCACTCTGTCTCTTCTCTCCCCTTGTTCTCTTCCCACCTTCACTGTCCCCAGGGTATAGGTTGAGGTCCTCAAACCAAAATTGAAACCGATAGTACCATATGTCCCCCAAATCAGGGACACCAAATTATTTTTCAAAATGACTGGCTCAGTATGACCCACGATAAGATGAAGCTGGAACTGGGAGAAGGGTAGAGGCAGGCAGAGCTCACAAATTTCCTGTAGCCTCTCACATTTCCTGTAGCTCGGCCCCTGTAGGAGGTGAAGCAGGTTTGGTGGTTGTGTCATGGGTCTGGGCTGAGTCCTCGGTAAGGGCCCTTTCCAGGCTGGCAGGTAGGGAGTGGATCAGACTCTTTCGGAAGTCTTGGCCCACGAAGACGTAGAGAATTGGGTTGAGGCAGCTGTTGAAGAATGCCAGGGATCTCACTGGATTAACAAAGATTATGTACTTCTGTTGAAACAATGACTCTCTGGACCAAGTTGTGTTCAGAAGGGCAATCAATTGAAAGGGGAACCAACAAAGGAAGAAGGAAGCCACGACAGCAGTGAGTACTCGTAATGGACGACTGGAACCTACTATGCCTTTTTTGCGGATCTTGGCAGCTATGAGCCCATAGCAGATAGCGACAATGGACATGGGTGCACTGAAGCCAATGATAAACCGGATGATCGATCTGACTGTGGACACCGTGATGACCACCTTCAGCCTCTCTTGAGGGGTGTCACCCCAGGATGCAAAGTTGAAAGTACAGTATGTATTCCCTCTTCCATCACTTGCTATAGTCATGAAGATGAAAATTTGCGAGGTAAGGACTAGTGCAAGAATCCAGGGTACAAAGATCACTTTTTTAACCAGACTTACAGTGCGGTGGTTCTGGGCCCAGACTGGATGCAGGACACAAATACAGCGGTCCAGAGCAATGAAAGCAATGAGGAAAACACTTCCGAACAGGTTTATGTCCACCACGCTGTAAACTAACTTGCATAGAAACCAGCCGAAAGGCCATTGTTCTCTCAAGACCATTGAGACCATGAGGAATGGTAGAGTGGCAGTGAAGGAGAAATCAGCTAAGGCCAGGTTCAGGTAACACAAGGTGGTGACAGTGCGTGCCATCCGGAATCCAGTCACCCAGAGCACAAGCCCATTACCCAGGATGCCAAGCACAAAGGTGATTCCAAGCACCACCAGTGAGAAGTACTGCAGAACACTGTATGCAGTAGACTCATAGAGCGTCTCAGATCCATTCAGAGGGCTGGAGAAGTTGGTTTCCATCTTGCCCACACCTGAACCATTTCAACAATGGCCATTTCTTAGCTGCGAAGCCACCTTACAGCATCCCTGTTCAGGCCCACTTCACCTTCCACTATGGCTCCCACTCCTAAAAGAATACCCACTCTACTGCACCTGTGGTCAGTCATGCTGTAAATTTGGGGCTTCTTGGCTGTTCCCTTGGGAAAGGATAGATCTCCATATTCCTATGGTTATGAACATGCACTCCACCTATCAGGCTGATTACCTAAGTGAGAAGGTTACAAGGCTCCTGTCTACCAGCCAAGTACTGAGCTGAGGTGTGTAGACCACAGAAAGTTGGTGGGCGGCATCTTCAGCTGTGAACAGTGAGGGAAGCACTAGACCCGGAGTCTGTGGGATCACATCTTCTTCCACCCATGACTCAGTGCATAGGTGCTGGCAGGCTCTGCAACCTCCTCCTGCCCCAGGTGCCCCCAGACTCCCAGCTCCTGGCCCTCCCCTATGTGAGAACCCTTGACCTATTGTTTGGTTCATCTTCAAGTTAAAGTTTCAGAGAGTGGTTTTAGTTTATAGTTGAAGGATCTTGAACAGTTACTGGTAATTTGTAGTAATGTGTTACATCCCGTGGATTCTGTGTGGGAGGCAGTCAGCAAAGGGGCCCTGTCTCTGCATTCAACCCTCTGTTATTCATTGTCTGTGTTTGATATGGAGCTCTTCTCTGCTTGGGATGCAAAGGTTTTCTCCTATTGTTTAGCTTTAGCTCAGTGACATAAAGAATATGAAAGTAGTAGGTTTAGTTTTATTTGTGGGGTTTTTATTGGAGACAGTATTACATTAAGTGGGGATCTAGTTATATTTATGGGGATCCAGTTTGTACTACATACAACTCTACAATGTCCATTATTTCCTCTTTCATAAAAATAATTTGATATTCAGAGCCATTCTGAGATTTGCCAAAGGTCACTTATGTAATACATGGTACAGGATGGCCTACAATTCAGCTGCAACTGAAATCCAATTCATTCTTCACACTCAACTATGACAGACTAACCAGCATTCACTGTCCACCTAACCAGCATTCTCCTCTGCTAGCTACACCCCAATTTTGATGCATTACTCACCCTTCATGGAAGGAGTTTCCATCTTTTTTTTTTTTTAGCTGAACTATCCTGCTACCTGTTGGCAACTCAGCGGCTGCTCAGCTCGGGCTGGATTCGAACCGCTGTTGCTCAGAGCTCAATCTCTTGAGCGAGCTCTTAACCAACTAAGCCACTCGGCCAGCCCTCTCCATCTTTTGATGCAAATCTTGATAGACTCAGTAGTAGCTGGAATTTCCTTTGCTTTGCAAGGGATTCTTTAGCAGTGAGCACCTGACTAAATCCTGGACACTAACACTCAGGAAGATATTCTGGGGAGGTCCTGGGATGGATTTCTTTGCTCTTAAGAATGAAAATGCACAAAAATGTCGTGTCTGCCTCTAGACCAGGTCACATCTGTAATTACTGCCTCCAGATTCAACCCAATGTCTGTGTGACCCACCTTGCCATGACACTTGACCAACAAATTTCTTTATACTGTGGTGTGAACTTTATCAGAACGGTCCTGGGTGGCTGTCAAAATGCACACTCATGAACCTCATTCAAAAAATCTACATTGCATTATTTTGTAGGGTGTCAGATGGTCACATGTCTTGCTAGGGAGACTGCATCATGGATGGGGTAGAGGCTTGATCACTGCACTGTACACCTGAAGCCGATGTTGTATAATATTGTATGTCAACTATAAGTGAATATATATATATATATATATATATATATATATATATATATATATATATATATATTCATGGGATGTTGAGTATAGTGTGGGACTGGAGTAACGGGAATTGTAATAGATATGTATGATATTGGGGGGGAAGTGGGGCGGCGGATTGGGGAAAGGGGGGCGGTGGATTGGGGAAAGGGGGTTGTCACTTCGAGAGGTATAAAGTATAGCTAGTGCACTGTGTTGTACAGCTGAAACTAATTCTAAAAAATGTGTATTTCACAATAAAAAATAATTTAAAAAAATCTCTACATAGCAGCCAGTGTTATTTTCTATGGCCACGATAATTTGCATATCATCTTGGTGTAGGCTATTCTGCCTCCTGAGGAGAAATAGCAATTTTCAGCATCTATTCACATTTAATTTTTGTAATAATATGGCAAGACATCCATTATCATCCCTGTCTTACCGAGGAATAACCCTTGCCCAGGGGTTTCAGCAGTATGCTCACCACCATGCCCAGCCAGTCTGAAAGCCAGATGGAAACATTTCCAGAGACACTGTGTTTGCCACTCTCAAGTCCTGCCTTTCAAGAGTTCCCCCAGAGGTATCTGGGGATGAGCATACCCTGGTACGACAGTTTGCCTCACTCCCTCCCTTCTTCTCTTTCTCCCTGGCTTCTTTTCTCCCTGCCTTCACCAGTCACTCTCACAGGGCTTCTATGGGATGTTGCATTATGCAGTGCAGGGTTTCCTAACCTTGATATTTGAGGCTGGATAAGTCTTTGTTGTGGGGAACTATCCAGAAGCTTCTAGAATGTTTAGTTGCATCACTGGCCTCCTTTTGCTAGATCCCAGTAGCAACCCCCTTCACTGGTGACAACCAAAAGTGTCAAATGTCTCCTGAGGAAGAAATCATGCCCCCATTGAGAGTGACTGTTACTGTGTGGAGTACTGGGCACAGCACTTAAGTCAACCTGTATTCTAATCTCATGTCTAACACCTGCCCAATATGAGGGCAGACTCCGTGACATCTCTTCAGTTTCCCCCTCTAGAGAATGCGGTGACTTTGTGGTGAGCACTCAATTTTAGGTGAGGATCAGGTGAGATAACACATGGAAGTCCTTTAGCTGATCTGAGTGTCTTTAACACATGGGAACTCTGGTGCTCATCAGGCTCTGTTCTGTGTCCTGGGACTCAGTCCTGGACCATGCATTGTAGAAGTTCAAGTTCAGGTCAAGAACAATGCCATAACAATCATGGTTACTACTTTCTGTATGATCATTTTGTGTGGCCCAGAGCTCTTCTTTTAACTCTCAACTCCTCTCACATGGCTCTCGAGGGTTGCAAGTGTGAATCTGTGTAAATCACTGAGCATACTCTGGGACACTGTAAATATGGAATCATGTTAGAAGTCATTAGTATAACCATTGTACAGATGAGGAAGTGAAAACTGTAACTGGTCCCATTAGTCGTTTAAAGCCTGCCGTTAGAAAGAGATAGAGCCTACATTTGAGCTCAGGCCAATGAGTTCCACCAGAAATGTACTCTTAACTTTCTTCCCCTGTATAATTCCTCAATAGGCTTTCTCCACCCACTCAGCATGCTACAAAGTATTCAAAAGATATGATGAGCTCAATAATCTCTAAATCATTGGTTTAAAATGTTCATACAACAAGGAAGGATGATTGTGCAATGACAGGTGGAGAAATCCAGTGAGGCAAAGTTGTGAAATTATGGGCCCAGCCTAATTGCAGAGTTGGGGAGAGAACCTGTGTGCCCCAGATGGTACTCAGATGGATTATGATGATTAATTGTTGAGCCCTAAGAGGTGATGTACAATTTATCATCTCCAATTACAACATCCTGGCTTTTGGATAAGTGTCATTATCCATGGCTCTTGCAGGGGAAGTGACCTATCCAATGTCACAATTATTAAGGGCTGAAATGGATTTATGACCACAGATTTCGCATGGAAACTCGCTTACTCTATTCATCATATTTGCATTTTCATGCTTTGAAATAATTGTTTCAGTTCTGCTTTCTCCTCCAAGTTTCTAACATTCTCCTCCAAGTTTCTAACATCCTCCTCCATTCTTGCTCTCAGCTGATACCTTGGCCTCACATTTTAGTGAAAAAATGGTAACAATTTGTTGTGACCTGTTTAGCTTTTTCTCACACAGTTCCTCCTGTCTGTCCACAACTGTAACAGGGAGTAGAGAGTTCTTGTTCATTCCAGGTGACACAGGGAGTCAAGAGCTCTCATCTATTCCCTCCCCATATTTGTTCTGAACCCTCCCACTCAACTTCCCAAGAACTACCCTCACTATATCTTTTTTGCCAAAATGTCCCAAAGATTATCTTTCTACTAGAAAATTCTATGACATAAACATGATCATATCCCTTCCCTCAACAAAGAATTCATCCTCAGCCCATACTCCTTTCCAGCTTCTGCCCTGTTTCTCTAGAAGATGGTTTCAGTGAGGAGGATTCACAGCCAGACTTTCAGAGGCCATGTCTCCACCTCCTCCCCTCCCCTTTCCTCCTAACCGCACTCCAGTTGTCTTTGTTCCTGTGCACTCCACGGACTGTGCTCTCAGTAAGGATGCTTATGGCCTCATGACACTGACTCCAGTGAGGCCTTCTCAGTTCTTATCCTGATACCTCTGTGACATAGGACCCATTAGACCACTTCCAATTCTTAATACACAGTTTTCTTATGCCTTGAAATGGTAAAATGCACATACAGCCTCTTGATTATCTTTATAGCTCAATTAGTCACTTTTTGTCAATCCCAATTACTAGCTTTTGCTCCTTTAAATTTTGGGGTGTCCAAGGGCTTGTACCTCCCTCCCTCCATCCTCTAGTTTTCCTATAAGTGATATCATCTGGTCTCGTGGCTTGTAATACTGCAGTGATAACTTGTGATCTAAGTAATCAGCCTTGGCTTCTCCCTGAAGCTCTAGCCTGATATAACCAACTGAGTTTTTGGCATCTCCCCATAGGATTCCCATAGGCACTCCAAACCTAACATTGCCTGAACCAACCGCTTAATTCTTCTATCCTCCCATATCTGCCACATATCTTCCAATAATCTGTGTCTCTTTGGAGCTTAAACATTCAGTAGAATTCCCCTTCCCTGACCACCCAATCTGAGTCAAGCCAATCAATTGTATCTACAAAGCAATTTAATCCACACCTGGAATCATCTTGTGACCACTACCCTTGTCCATGGCTCTCGTCAGCCTGCTTATTGACACTAACCTTGCAAATAGCTTGTTCTTTCTACTGATGCTGCCACTCCCCCTCAATCCATTTTCTAGACAGAAGCCAAATGATCTTTTAAAAACACAAATCGTATCATGACATTATTTTGCTCCACACACTCTAATGGCTTCAAGACTCCTACCTAACCCAAGCTTACCCAGCACTGGTGATCTGTCCTGTGTATCGCTCAACCTCACCCCTCCACTGTCCTCTCACCCACTGTGATGTATCCACACTGCATTCTTTTGACTCCTGAACATGACAAGTTCATTGCCATGTCAGGGTTTCTGCATCTATTGTTCCTTCTGTGTACCATTCTCTTTCTTTTAATCTTTCTTTCTGGCTCTTTCTGAATATTCATATCTGAGCTTAGATATTATATCGTCAGAGAGGTCCTATCTGACCCACAGTGCTAAGCAGCTATCCCAGGTACATCCTATCTCACCAGGCACTATTCTTGTTTATTTGTCCATTCATTTTATTTTTTATTCCAAATACCCTCCACATTAGTAAGTATCCTCCAGAAGACTATTCAGTTCTTTCAACGAGACAATCTAGAGTAACATTGTCCAACAGAACCATGAATGAAAGCCTCATATGTGACTTACAATTTTTTACAAAGTAAAAGGAACTAATTTTAAAATATTAAGTTTAGTAATAATATGTTTTATTTTACATATGAAAACAATATCATTTGAACACATAACCATTTTAAGAATTATCAATGAGCTATCTTGCATTCTTTTTTCTTACTAAGTCTTTGAATATACTAAATGCATTTTATACTACAGTACATCTCAGGTCAGATTAGCCAGAGTTCAATGACCAGATGAAGCAGAGTATTCTATACTGGACAGCCAGCTCTAGAGGTTAGGAGGCATCTGCCTCACAGTAGATGTTCAAATAATCATTTTTAAATTGTCAGGCTTCTAACTTACCAGCCGCTGAGACCCTTGTCCTGTGGCCTGTTCCTGGCTTCTAGTAGAGTGAGTCAGGCTGGAAGGGCTTCAGTAGGTGCTTTATTGAAGAACAAGGGGGCGGGACAATGGAGCTCAACCAATCAGGTGACAGAAACTCAGAGCTTCTTACAATTTCCAGAAATCACCCTGGCTATGCTGACAGCATACTCTTTTTAGAAACTTAATGTCTGAATATTTTCCTTATCTCCCACCTGCTGAGAGAGACAGGAGTTCAGTCTTCTAAATATCAGAGGTCAATGCATCTGTGTGTCCAGGCTCTTTCTCCTTCAGTGATTCAGGAAAATGGAAGAAACATTTACTGAGGTGAGAAGAAATAGAGGCAAGCAATAAAAACAGAGGTGAGAGTTAAACAAAAACTCGTTTCTCTACTCACACAACACTTCTGACACCAAATATGTGGGTTTGTTCTACACTAAGAAATTAAATTCTCTGTGGACCTGAACTGGGTGTTCTACAACTTAATTAAATTCTGACACTAACTATTCAGAATTAGGGTCAGACCCCACATGGTAAAGAACTTCATCCCACCATCCTATCCCGATTTTATATGCCAGTTGGGAGTCCCTGGTTGCCATCTATCCTTCTGACTGACAAGCTATAAATCAGGGTTTCTGATGACCTCGTCCTTAGATAGGATAATTTGGTAAAAAGGCTCACAGAACTCAGGAAAGAATTTGCTTACGTTTAACAGTTGTTACTGGGAAATTGGGGAAGGGGAACAGTGTTGGGGAATTGGGGAAGGGGAACAGCCAAGTTGTTGTTCTTCAATCTTAGTTGTGAAGGGCACAGCTAGCTCAGCTCCAAGTCCCATCTCTATCTGGCCGCCCGTCAGCAGCTCGGGGCCACTCACTCAAGGTGCCGTGTTCAGGCTTAGTTCCTAGTGGGCATAGCCCAGTATCCCATCCGGGAATAGAACCTGAAACCTTGTTGCTAAGAGCGCACACTCTAACCACTGAGCCATCTGGTCGTCTGTCAGCACCTCAGGGCAGTTCAACTCAAGGTGCCATGTTCAATCTTAGTTGCGAGTGGGTATAATGCACCATTCCATGAGGGAATCGAACTGGCAACCTTGTTGTTAGGAGCATGTACTCTCACCAGCTGAGCCATCCTGTCACCTGTTGGCAGCTCAGCAGCAGCTCAGCTCGGGCGCAGCTCACTAGCCCATGTGGGAATCGAACCGGCAACCCTGTTGCTCAGAGCTCACACTCTTAACCAACGGAGCCAATTGGCCGGCCATTTACAGTTCTTTATGGCTCTTGCAAGGCGTCCTTGTGAGAGTGGCATCGTCTTTAAACCCTGCATGGCAATCCCTGATGCACCACCATGATGCCTGGGGAATATAGTGTGACCTGGGAGTCCTTGTACTTTCTTAAGACCATCCAACTTCTGGATGATTATTAAAATTATTCATTTTGGGAATAGACAATGTGGGCTCCAAGCAGATGCAGCAGATCCGCATGTCCCTGTGCAGAAAGGTGGTGGTGCTGACGGGCAAGAACACTATGATGCACAAGGCCCTCTGAGGGCATCTGGAAAACAACCCAGCTCTGGAGAATCTGTTGCCTCATATTCAGGGGAATGTAGGCTTTGTGTTCACCAAGGAGAGCCTCACTGAGATCAGGGACACGCTGTTGGCCAATAAGGTGCCAGCTGCTGTGCATGCTGGTGCCATTGCCCCATGTGAAGTCACTGTGTCAGCCCAGAACACTGTCTGGCACCCCAAAAGACCTCCTTCTTTCAGGTTTTAGGCATCACCACTAAAATCTCCAGGGGCACCAGTGACCTCCTGATTGATGTGCAGCTGATTAAGACTGGAGACAAGGTGGGAGCCAGCGAAGCCACACTGCTGAACATGCTGAACACCCCCCCCTTCTGCTTTGGGCTGATCGTCCAGCAGGTGTTGGACAATGGCAGCATCTACACCCCGGAAGTGCTTGACATCACAGAGGAAACTGCATTTCGGCTTCCTGGAGGGTGTCCACAATGTTGCCAGAGTATGTCTTGAAATTGGTTCCCCAACTGTTGCATCAGTACCCCAGTTTGTCATCAGTGGGTACAAGCAGGTACTGACTTTGTCTTGGAGACTGATTATACCTTCCCACTTACTGAGAAGGTCAAGGCTTTCTTGGCTGATCCCTCTGCACTTGTGGCTGCGGCCCCTGTGGCCGCTACCACCACTGCTGCCCCTGCTGCTGCTGCAGCCCCAGCCAAGT
Source organism: Hipposideros larvatus (assembly GCA_031876335.1). NCBI lineage: Eukaryota > Metazoa > Chordata > Mammalia > Chiroptera > Hipposideridae > Hipposideros > Hipposideros larvatus. The sequence goes on from CM063099.1 coordinate 30,507,962, forward strand.
TTGAAGCAAACGAAGAGTTGGAGGAGTCAGATGAGGATATGGGATTTGGTCTCTTTAACTAATCCCCAAAAAAGCAACCCAGCACAGCCAACTTTATTTGTGAAACAAGGAAAATAAAGGCTTACTTCTTTTAAAAACAAACAAATAAACAAAAGCAAAGCAAAACAAAACAAAACAGTTCTTTATAAAGGATATAAGTCAAGACTAGTCAAATAGAAGAAATGCATAGGGCAAGGTATGGGCTGTAGGATATCCATGTTCTCTCAGGGTACGCCACCTTCCCAACATGTAGATGTGTTCACTAACCTAGAAGCTCATTAAATCTCATTGTTCAAGAGTTCGTTTTTTTTCACATTAAGCATCTTTAATGTTTTCTAAAGAAACAAAAAGCTTAACTACGGTGTAATTCACATAGTATAAAGTTCGCCCATTTAACAATTCATTAGTTTTTAATATACACACACTTATTCAATCATCATCATCCCAATCTAATACAAAACATTTTCATTACCTCCCAAAATTCTGTATCTATTAACAATCATTTCTTATTGCCACTCTCTCCCACCTTTCAGAACTAGGCAACCAGTATTCTATTTTCTGTCTCTATGTATTTTTTTTATTCTGGGCTTTATGTAAATAGAATCATTACAATATCTGATCTTTTGTGAATAGCTTCTTTTACTTAACATAATATTCTCAAGTTTCATCCATGTGTGGCATGTTTCAGCACTTTATTCTTTTTTATTGCTGAATAATATTCCATTTTAGAGAGGTATACCACCTTTTGTTAACCTTCAGTTTATAGGCAGTTGAGGTTTTTCCACTCTTTAGCTATTATGAATAATGCTGCTATAAACATACATTTACACAGACATATTTTTTATTTATCTTAGGTAATAATGATTTTTATTTTTCAAAGTTGTTTCTGTTGTTAGGCAGTCCACCTTGTGCCTTTTGTGTTCCTAAAATTTGTACTGATTGTATCAAAATTGTAAGGTACCAATTTCTGTTTTGCTCAGCCATTTTTCAGGATTATTTACGTAGTTGGCTGGCTTGCTTGCTCTTGCTATAAAACCAGGGGTTTCCTTAAGCTCTAGATTTCACAGCTACAACATAATGCACTGCATGTGTAGGGTCCATTGAGGCCTACTGTGCTGTCCCATGGACTTGGGGTAGGGAAATTGCTGCAACTATGCTGATGTGCATGCTACTTGTATTGCTGGAGTAATGTTGGTCTGAACCACTAAGTCTCTTGTTTACCTGCAGTCCTTAGGGCAAATTTTGACAGTTTACTCCTTGCTATACTCTATGAGGTTGGAGGTATTGACTATTTCATTTTTATTGTTGGAGTCTCACAACAAGCCCATATGATAGAAAATGGGGGAGTAGAGTAGTTGGTTCAGTTGTTTTAGGTCACAGAACTAATTGGATCACACCTACTGCTTCCTTCATGTATTCCTTCATTAGAACCTTAAGAAGAATGAGTCCTAATAACCAGTCCCTGGAGGCTTCATTTTACCTAAGTAGGGATTATAAAATAATTCAGAGGATAAAATCGCCACCCTAGAACTAGGCATATTAATATTATTTGATATACTGTATTTCTCCATGTATAAGACGCACCCTGTTTCGAAAAATTTGGGGTATAAAAACTGGGTGCGTCTTATACAGTAGTTGTAGATCATTGTCAAGTCATTTAAGAAGTGTGGCATTTCAAATGCCATAGGTGGAAATGAGGACGAAGCAATATGTGAAGACAGTGATTTGTCATCAGACACAGATGTGGACAAGCTAATGGTTGGGAGTTTTGACAGTGATGAGGAGTTGTATGAATTTTATGATGAATAAAACTTGAGTTCAATAACTTTATGTAATACCTTTTTTTTCAAATTTCGGGCCCCAAAATTAAGGTGCATCTTATACATGGGAGCGTCTTATACATGGGGAAATACGGTATATTTGATATTTTATATCTCTGGACTCCTGGTTTTTCCCATTTGATTTGTGTGTTTATTACTTTTCACCTCATGAAATCCCAACATTTTAGTTGATTTATTTTTATGGAGAGTAAATATCTAAATTTCTAAACTTTGCCTACATATTTTGAGCATGAAACCTGTGCCTTTTACCTGTACCTAATATTTGCCAAACTTCGTTTGGCCCAATGCCCCTGAAAGGAATAGTATTCTACCCTGATTTAAGATTACCTGGTTTACAAAACAATGTAGTATAATGAACTAATAACTAAAAAGTTTTCAAGATACCTCTATTATTATATGAAGTCCTTTCAAAGAAGCATTTATGGCAGGAATTTTTCCTGTAAAAATAATTTTAAAATATTATTCAAAGAGACATTTTATTTGGAATTCTGCAGCCCCCAAGGATTTTTGTGGTACAAGAGGACATCTCATTTACCTGTATGACACTGCTGTGTACTACTGTTTACATAAACATGCTTCTTTGCTTTAAAGCAACTAATGTAAGAAACATTTGCACAGAAGGATATAAAATGTGCAAAACAAAACAGAGGGCTTAATGGGCTCTGAATTTAAATTGGGAAATTTAAGTGGCTCATGCTCAGATTTTTTTTGAAAATATTAAATTCAATCGGCAGTTCTAGGAATATAAATCCATGACTCAAGTATAATAAACCTGATAATCGGTATCGGAAAGTCAGGGCCCCTTCCTTATCATTTCTTTGGCCTTGGGTAAATCAATTAACCACTGCAAGGGCTAATTCTCTGACTAATGGAGATTCATTCATTCATTCATTCATTCAACACATATTTATTCAAATTTAATCGGGCCAGACTGTATTAAGGGGATAAAGAAAAAAGTGTGCAAATGAAGTTTATCTTAAGAATTCCCTAGATATTAATAGTAAGAGACAAACTGTAAATAAATAATTCAGTACATTGTGATAAAGACAATCATGGGGGAAAAGTGTATAACTGTAGAACAAATCTATGAAAGTGCAATAGAAAAATTCACAGAAGTCATAGAAAAGTTTGGTCTTAAATTCAGATTGTGAATCTGCAAGAAGAGGCCTTCAGAGGGCTATTGTGACAATTAAATAAGCCAACAATATGTCAATGCTTAAATTTTAAAAAATTTAAACAAATTAGCACAAACTAAACACACTGCATATGAAATGTACACTAATCAGCCTTGAAAATATGACTTTTCAGTTTGTATGTCCCTACCCCACCCCCACTCCAAATTTTTTTATAAGTTTTCTTTTGCTCGGGTCTTGTAATAATTATTTAAATAATTAATAAAATTTAATATCGATTAAGGTCCTGTTATGTTCCACAAACACTTAGGGCTGGAGTTTAAAATTAAAAAAAAAAAGAATTCTCAGGCTCGGCAAGTGGATCAGTTGGTTAAGAGTTAGCTTAAGAGCACGAGCTCTGAACTACAGGGCCACCAGTTCAATTCCCATGTGGGCCAGTGATGCTATGCCCAAGCTGAGCTGCCGCTGAGCTGCCAACAGGCGGCAGGATGGCTCAGCTGGTGAGAGCACGTGTTCCTAACAACAAGACTGCCTGTTCGATGGTGGGTTATGCCCGCCTGCAACTAAGAGTGAATTTGGCACCTTGAGCTGAGCTGCCACCCGGATGGCTCAGTGGGTAGAGCATGCACTCTTAACAACAAGGCTGCCAGATTTGACTCCCGCATGGGATGGTTGAGCACAGCACCTTGAGCTAGAGGTCATGAGCTGGCGACTGGCGCCCTCCACAATTAAGATTGAAGAACAACAACCTGGCTGGTCTCTTTCCCCAATTCCCCAACACTGTTCCTCTCCCCCATTCCCCAATTTAAAAAAATAAAAGAAAAAAAGAATTCTCTACTCTCATATAGTATAACTTTAAAGGGGAGAAATAGATATAATGAAGGTAGGGAGGGTGAGTAGCAGGGTGGGAAGAAGGGTGGAAAAGAAACAATAACATAGAGTAATTACTAAATTAGGTAATGTCAAGAACAAAGAGGAGGTAAAGAAGTTCCAAGATAGTGGAGTACAAAACAAAACAAAACAAAACAAAAACAACAACAACAACAAAAACCAAAGAGGACAATACATCATGTTAAGGAAATAAAAAATCAAAAGAGAAAATATTTTGAATTAAAATCACCAGGAAAGAACTCTGATACAATTTGAAAAGAGATTCCAATAAAATAAGAAAGTAAGCAAATATATGATATCGGGGGTGGGAGGGAAGTGGAGGGGGGAAGGAGGGTTGTTACTTTGGGAAGGTGAAAAGGATAACTATTGCATTGTTCTGTACACCTGAAACTAACAATAAAAAAAAAGTGAAAAAACAAGAAAGTATACAAATAAAATGGTTTTGGAAAGATACTCGTTTAGCAAATGATAGTTCTGTTTACTAGCACCTGCAATTCTCTGTCCTTTCATTATACTCATGTAGCAAGAGCCCTAAAGTCTGTCTCCATTCTTATACTTGAACTGCTCAGAGCTATTAGAGAATATCACACCACCAAGCAGATAGGTCTTCCACTAACAATTTGCAGCCTCTTATTCAATTGAGTCCTGGATATTATCCAACATCCATTCTAATTTCGATAGAGTTCTTCCCATTCTCATTCTCCACCATAGCTACCTCAAACCTTTTCTACGCTCTGCCAACCTCTGAGCCCTTATCTCCTCTTCTCTTTTTCTTCCTCTTTCATATAAATAACTATATAGAATGCACTGGGGAGATTTCTGGTCAAGATGGAGGAGTAGGTAAATGCTGTGCTTGCCTTCTCTCAGGACCACATCAAAATTACAGCTAACCTACAGAAGAACCATTGTTGAGAATCACCTGAAGTCTAGTTGAACCAAAGTCGTACAACTAAGGACATATAGAAAAAGCTACCTTGAGACTGGTAGGAGTGGGGGAGATGTGGAACGGGCTGGTCTCACACCTGCATGTGACTGTTAAAAATTGGGAGAGATATCTCAGCTGCAGAGGTTGCCCTGGAGGAATGAGAGGTCCCAGCCCCACACCAGGCTCCCCAGCCTAGGGTTCCAATGCCAGGGAGAGAAGCCCCCACAACTTCTGGCTGCAAAAACCAGTGGAGATTGTGGCTGGGTAAGATGGAGGGTGGCTGGAGTCCCAGGCATTCCTCTTAAAGGGGCTGTGCATGGACTTACTTGCTGATGGACTCACTCACTCTGAGCTCATGTGCTGGGACAGTGGCTCAAAAAGTGCCAAGGACATACATGGAGGAACTTAGTTGCCTGGCTGCAGGGCGAGGGCTGGAGGGGTAGATTTCTCTGAGACAGAAGGGCTGGCAGAAACTATTGTTTCTTTGTAGAGCCCTCCCCCTTGCCAGCATGTAGACAAGGGCAGCCACCATATCTGAGTTTTCATCAACCTGGCTAACACTGTTCACCCCACCGTGGTGATCCAACTTGTGGGCACACCCAAATGGCTTCTAGCGGCTTTTCTATACAAATTCCCATCTTGGCTCATGCTTCAGACTTTCCCAAAAGCTCTCAAAGTTTCACAAAACCCAAACAAACAGAATCTGGATTCAACATGCCCCATATCTCTTGCTAAGCAGCCCCAAGCTTAGCAGTAGCAGCAGTTAGCCTTGGTTTATAGCTTTCCCTTTTAAGGAACCTCCAAGCCTAGTGTAGCTGGTGGCCATTTGTGGATTGCTTTGTGGCTCATACCAGATGGCCCAGGGCAGGGCATAGGCTGTGGCTGAACTTGGCTTGCAGCAGGGCCCCTCCCAGGAGGCCCTGGGGCTGGCATGCCCTGTGGCCAGCTTCCGCCAAGTTGGGTCATCATCCAGCTACCTCCAAGGATGACACACCAAAAGGGCAGACTGGGCAGGCACCAGAGCCCTGCTAAAGTAAATCCTGAGCCATAGGGTCAGCCTCTGCACAACAGCTCCTTCACTGTAGTCATGGCTAGTCCTTACAACCAATCAGCGAGAGGGTCAATCCCTCCCATTGATGTGCAAATACCAACTAAGACTCAATTACAACAGGCGGGCACACAAAACCCACACAAGGAACACACCTGGAGTATACAGCTCAGGTGACCAGGGGGACTACACCATTGGGCCCCACAGGACATCTACTACATAAGGCTCTACTAAGATTGGGAGACATAGCAGCCCTACCTAATATGTAGAAACAAACACAGGGAGGATGCCAAAATGGCAAGACAAAAGAACAGAACGAAGCTCCAGAAAAAGAGGGAAACAAAATGGAGACAAGCAATCTATCAGACGTAGAGTTCAAAACACTGGTTATTAAGATGCTCAATCACCTCAGACCGAACTTCAACAAAGAGATAGGAAACATAAAAATGGAGATAGAAAACAAAAAATATCCAGTCAGAAATGAAGAATACAGTAACTGAAATTAAGAATAGATTATGGGGGGCCGGCCGAGTGGCGTGATGGTTAAGAACTTGCTTGGGATGCCAGAGGCCCCGGTTCGGATCCCACATATGAGGGCCAGTGACACTGCCCTCCACAGCTAAGATGCTGAACAAGAGCTCAACCTGGAGCTGGGCTGCCATGAGTCGCCGGCGACGGCGTAGGCTGCAGTCCCTGTGGCAGTGGGTTGCCATGGGCTACCGTATGTAGCCAGCAGCCAGCGTGAGCGGCCAGCAGCCGCAGTGAGCGGCCGTCCAGAAGCCGGCGACTGATCTGCCTCGCCAGAGAAGAGCGCAATGATGGTGCCAACTTGGGCCAGTGAAGCAACATCCTCCACAACTAGATTGAAGAACAAGACGACAGCAACTTGTCTGTTCCCCTTCCCCCAATTCCCCCAATAAAAATCTTTAAAAAAAAAAAAAGAATAGATTATGGGGAAGCAACAGAGTAGAAGAAGAAGAGGATCCAATCAGCTATTTAGAAGATAAGGTAGAAGAAAACACCAAATCAGAACAGCAAAAAGAAAAAAAAATTCCCCCCCAAAAAATGAGGATAGTTTAAAGGGCCTCTGGGACAACATCAAGCATACCAGCATTTGCATCACAAGGAGATGCGAACAGAACAAGTAATTGAAAGACTAGTTGAATATATAATGACAGAAAACTTCCCTAACTTGGTGAATGAAATAGACACACATTTAAGAAGTGCAGAGTCCCAAACAAGATGAACTGAAAGAGGCCCACACCAATTCACATCATTATTAAAATGCCAAAGGTTCAAGACAAAGAAAGAATCTTAAAGGCAGCAAGGGAATAGCAGTATGGGACGTACAAGGGAGCTCCCATAAGAGTGTTGGCTTATTTCTCAACAGAAACTTTGCAGGCCAGAAGGAAATGGCATGAAATATCAAAGTGATGAAAAGAAAGGACCTACAGCTAAAATTACTATACCCAGCAAAACTGTCATTGAAAATTGAAGGAGAGATAAAGATCTTGCCAACAAGAAATAGCTAAAGGAGTTCATTATCACTAAACCAGTATTACAAGAAATATTAACAGGACTTCTTTTAAGAGGAGGAGGAGGGGGAGGAGGAGGAGGGAAGATCAAAATGATGAATAATAAAATGGCAATAACACATATCTATCAACAATTACTTTAAATGTAAATGGATTAAATGCTCCAATCAAAAGATAAGGGGACTGGGCCGGCCGAGTGGCATGATGGTTAAGAGCTGGCTTGGGACACCAAGAGCGCCCCGGTTCAGATCCCACATATGAGGGCCAGTGACACTGCCCTCTACAGCAAAGATGCTGAACAACAGCTCAACCTGGAGCTGGGCTGCTGTGAGTCACCCGAGATGGCATGGGCTGCAGCCCCTGCTGCAGTGGGTTGCCATGGGCTACCGTGTGTAGGCAGCAGCCAGCATGAGCGGCCAGCAGCCGCCGTGAATGGCTGTCCAGAAGCCGGCAACCGATCTGCCTCACCCGGGGTAGAGCGCAATGATGGTGCCAACTTGGGCCAGTGAAGCAACGTCCTCCACAACTAGACTGAAGAACAAAAATGACAGCAACTTGTCTGTTCCCCTTCCCCAATTCCCCAGTGCTGTTCCCACTCCCCAAGTCCCCAATAAAAATCTGAAAAAAAATTATGTTAAAAAAAAGATAAGGGGGCAGAATTGATAAGAAAATAAGACCCTTATATATGCTGCCCTCAAGAGATTCCCTTCATATTGAAAGACACACAGTCTGACAGTGAAGGGATGGAAAAAGGTATTTCATGAGAATGGGAACAAAAACAACAAAAAGCAGGAGTAACAATACTTACACCAGACAAAATAGGCTTTAAAACAAAGGCTATAACAAGAGACAAAGAGGACCCAGTAATCCCACTTCTGGGTATTTATTTTTAAAAAACCAAAACACTATTTTGAAGGGACATGTGAATTCATATGTTCATTGCAGCATTGTTTACAATGGCCAAGATGTGGAGGCAGCTTGGGTGTTCATTGATGGATGAATGGATAAAGAGGACATGGTACATATATGCAATGAAATGTTGGTTGGCCATGGCAAGGAATGGGTTTTTGCCATTTGTTGCAGCATGGATGGATCTGGAGGGTATTGTGCTGAGTGGAGTATGTCAGGCAGAGAAAGATGGATGCTATGTGATTTTGCTTACATATGGAATCTAAAGAACAAAATAAACAAAACAGAAATAAACTCATAGATGCAGAGAACATTTTGATGGTTGCCAGATTGGGGGTTTGGTGGGTGAAAAAGGGTAAGGAATTAAGAAGTTCAAATTAGTTGTTACAAAGTAATCATCAGGATGTAAACTACAGCTTAGTAAATATAGTCAATCATATGGTAATAAGTAGGTATAGTGCCAGGTGGGTACCAGACTAGTCAGGAGGATCATTTCTTAAATTATATGTGTCTAACCACTATGCTATACCTCCGAAATTAATATAAAATAATGCCAAATGTCAAGTGTAATTGAAAAATTAAAAAAGAGGGGAAGAGGAAGGAGAATAAGAGGTCCAAATTTCCAGGTATAAAGCAAATAAGTCATTAGGGTGCAATGTACAACATAAGAAATATAGTAAAAAATATTGTTATAACATGGTACAGTGTCAATGGTTGCTGGACTTAACATGGTGGTCACCTCTTTAGGTATATAAATGTTGAATAACTATGGTGTACCCCAAAACTAATATTGTATGTTAGCTATATTTAATAAAAATCTTTAAAAAATAAAAATAAATTTAAAAAATAATTCTAGGCAGGTGATCTTGCAAATTCTTGCCACAATCTTATGAAATTCTTACATATGCAATCTAACTTTCTTTCATTCTCTTCTGTTTATAATAGAAAATGTGTTGCCTCTCCAATGACAGTCCAATCCTTAAACCTATGCTTTTATCAGGAACTTCACTTTTTCTTCTATCTTTAATTTTTACCTCTCTATTGGCTTTATTTTTATCAACACAAGCACACTTAATTGTTTATATTTTAAAACAAATACTTTCTTAGCCCCCACTGTGCATGCTTCCATCTCTCACCTCAGTCAGTCCACTCCATCCTTTCAGTTATAAATGCCAGAAAAATGGGCATCAACCTTGATATTTCCCTCCTACATCAAATTATTTAACAAGCACTCTCAGCTTTCCTTCATAAATTTATCCTGAATTCATAATTAGTTCCTATTCAGTACCGCCATTTTAGATTAATCTACCTTTATGTCTTTCCTAAATTTCTGGACTCTGCAATAACTGATCATCCTTCATCTACTCTTATTTTCCAATTCATTCCCTGTACAGTGCTAGAGTAAATGTTTCCAGACTTAAATCTAATTGTGCCATTCTCTTGCTTAAAATATCTAATGATTGTCCTTTGTTTGGGGTGAAGAACTGTTCACTTCTCCAGGCATCTTGCTCCAATACCCCTTTGCCTTCTCCACCCCAGCTACATAGCTGTAGGATTCCCTTATGCTGTGGATTTCCACATGCTGTTCCCTGCACCTGAAAATCTATCCCTCCACATTTATTGCTTTAAAGCCGATTGTTCCTTTAGGAAAGCTTTCTCTGAATTTCCAGACTATGTCAGGTCCAAAAGATGAGTACTTCTTTTTATAGCACTGTTTTTACTTTAAAACATTTATCACAGTTTTAAATTTGCTATCTATTACTCTTATTGCTTGATTAGTGTACACCATGTCTTTATTTTATTTTATATTTTTCTCATTAATATATTTCTAGAGCCTCACACAATGACATCACATATTAAGTAAACTAATTTACTTACTAAATTAAATAAAATGAATAATGAATAAGTGGCTAGACAGAAGTATGCACAGTGGGGATTAAGGAAGTGTTTGTTTTAAGATATAAAAGAGGTTTTATAGAGCTCAATGTCTAGCCCCCTCCCACCTCCATTCTCAGAGGTCAGTGGTTGGGGATGAAAATTCCAAAGCTTCAATCACCTGGCCTACTGAGTCTACCTAGAGGCCCACTCTAACTCACCTCATTAGCATAAATTCTGATGTGATCAAAAGGGGCTCCTTATGAATGAAAAAACACTTTTCTTTAAAAAGATTTTTATTGTGGAATTGGAACAATGCTGGGGAATTGGGGGAAGAGGAACAGATAAGTTGCTGTCATTTTGTTCTATAGTCTAGTTGTGGAGGACGTTGCTTCACTGGCCCAACTTGGCACCATCATTGTGCTCTTCCCAGGCGAGGCAAATCAGTCGCTGGCTTCTGGACGGCTGTTCACTGCGGCTGCTGGCCGCTCACGCTGGCTGCTGGCTACACATGGAAGCCCATAGCAACCCACTGCAGCACTGGTTGCACTACGCCATCTCCGGTGACTCACAGCAGCCCACCTCCAGGTTGAGCTGTTGTTCAGCATCTTAGCTGTAGAGGGCAGTGTCACAGGCCCCCATATGTGCAATCCGAACCGGGGACCTCTGGCATCCCAAGCCAGCTCTTAACCAATGCGCCACTTGGCCGGCCCAAAAAAACACTTTTATCACTCAGGAAACGCAAGGGTTTAGAAACCCTGTGCCAGAACCAGGGACTAAGATTTGTGTGTGTGTGTGTGTGTGTGTGTGTGTGTGTTGCATTATAATATTTATTTGAGTTCTTTCTTTTGCCAATGAGTAAGGAAAGTATGCTATAGAATAAGGGACAATGTATGAGTGATTAGTTTCAGGAAAAAAGTAAGCTGATTACTATTGTAGATTGATTTATTTCAAAATAAACACATACATCTACATTTAGTCAGAGTACTTTATTCAAAATAGAAGCTCAAAATCTGAGGTGTTCTTAAATATATAAACCACAGGGGAATTTGTAAAGATTTTGGGAATGGGAGTGAAAGTACAATGGATATTGCCCAATTCATAATCAATTCAGAGTTAATTTTAACAAGACATTAAAGGTTCTCACTTGACACCTGGGTGATACTATTATTTATTGATTCATTAAATCAATAACTATTTATTAAGTGTCTATCATATACTAAGCATTATTTTACAAATAGGGTATCAGGATCCATTAGTGAACAATGCAGACAAAAATTCTTTCCCTCAGATAGCTTACATTCTCATTATGTGTTGGAAACCATAGTAAGTACTGTACAGTTATACTGTTTCACATCAATTAATTTGACAGTTTGGATAAAATGGCTAAATTCCTTGAAAGTCACAGTTTACCAAAACTGACAAAAGAGGAAATAAAAAATCTGACTAGTCCATTAAGTGTTAAATATATTGAACTTGTTATTAAAAGCCCTGCCATAAAGAAAACCCAAGACCCAACTAGCTTCACTGGTGAATTTTTCTAAACATTTATAAAAGACATGACACCAGAGAATAGAATCAGAGAAATCACTTCCCAGGTCTTTTTAGGAGGCCATTATAAGTTTGATTTAATACCTTGCACAGACATTAGAAGAAAGTAAAAGAATAGACCCATTTTTACATAAACATAAGTGCAAAAATTCTAAACCAATCTAGTGATGTTAACTATAAATATGTAAAATACATCAGGACCAAGTGTGGTTTATTCTAAAACTGCAAAGCTAACTTAACATTCAAAAACTAGTATCATTTATGATGATGTAAGAAAAATGATAATAATATGAGCGCCTTAATATATGCAGAAAATTCATTTGATACAACCCAATAGCATTCTTGATTAACAAAAGAAGAAAACTCTTAGTAAACTACAAATAGGAAACTTCTGTGGTCAGATACAAAATAGCTGAAAACAATCTACGGCAAACATCTTACTTAATGGTGAAGTACTAAAGTTTTCCCCTTAATGTATTCTCTCATCTAAGTTTACAAATTCCCCATCACTCTGTCTCTTCTCTCCCCTTGTTCTCTTCCCACCTCTACTCTCCCCAGGGTATAGGCTGAGATCCTCAAACAAAAATTGATACCAATAGTGCCCTATGTCCATTTCATCACCCAAATCAGGGGACACCAAATTATTTTTCAAGATGAGTGGCTCGGTATGACCCAAGGAAAGATGAAGCTGTAACTGGGAGCAGGGTTGGAGCAGACAGCTCAGAAATGTTCCCCGCCCCTCACATTTCCTGTAGCTGGGCCACTGTGGGAGGTGAAGCAGATTTGGTTGTTGTGTCAATGGTCTCAGCTGAGTCCTCAATCAGGGCCCTCTCTACACGGGCAGGCAGGGAGTGGATCAGTTTCCTTCGGAAGCCTTGGCCCATGAAGACATAGAGAATTGGGTTGAGGCAACTGTTTAAGAATGCCAGGGGGGTTGTCAGGACCCTCAGGAGCAAAAGGATGCTGTACTTACCTTCAAGTACTATGTCTTTGATCCAGATTCTATACAGAAAAAGACTCAGTTGAAAGGGTAACCAACAAAGGAAGAAGGAAACCATGACAGCAGTGAGGACCCGTAAGGGACGGCTAGAATTTATCATGACATTTTTGTGGATCTTGGCAGCTATGAGCCCATAGCAGATAGCAATGATGGACATCGGCATAATGAAGCCAATGACAAACTGGATGATCCCTATCGCTGCAACTGTGGTGGAGATCATCTTCCAAGTCATTTCATCATTGTCACTGAAGAACTCAGTGTTCAAAAGGCAGTATGTATTATTTTTTTCATCACTTTCTATAGTTACGAAGAAGAAAACTGGAAAGGTAAGGACTAGTGCAAGAATCCAGGGTACAATGATCACTATTCTAGCCAGAGTTACAGTGCGGTGGTTCTGGGCCCAGACTGGATGCAGGACGCAAATACAGCGGTCCAGAGCAATGAAAGCAATGAGGAAAACACTTCCAAACAGGTTCATGTCGCCCATTGTGAAAACAACCTTGCATAGGAACCAGCCAAAAGGCCATTGTGCTCTCATTGCAGTTGAGACCATGTAGAATGGTAAAGTGACAGTGAAGGAGAAGTCATTTAAGGCCAGGTTCAGGTAACACAAGGTTGTGACAGTGCGTGCCATCCGGAATCCAGTCACCCAGATCACAAGCCCATTACCCAGGAAGCCAAGCACAAAGATGATTCCAAATGACACTAATAAGTAGATCTCTATAGCATGGTAGCCAGAAGATGCATCGAGTATCTCTTCTGGTCCGTTCACAGGGCTGGAGAAGTTGGTTTCCATCTTGCCCACACCTGCAACATTTCAACAATGGCCATTGCTCAGCTGTGAAGCCACCTACAGCATCCCTATTCAGGCCCACATCACCTTCTATCCACTATGGCCCCCACTCCTAACAGGATACCACTCTACCAAACCTGTGGTCAGTCATACTGTAAATTTGGCGCTTTCTTGGCTGTCCCCTTGGGAAAGGATAGATCTCCATATTCCCATGATTGTGACCATGCAATCCACATATCAAGCTGATTACTTAAGCAAGAGGGTTACAAGGCTCCTGTCCATCAGCCAACACTGAGCTGATGTGTGTGCACTACAGAAAGTTGATGGGTGACATCTTTAGCTGTGAACAGTGAGGGAAGCACTAGACTTGGAGTCAGTGGGGTCACATCTTCTTCCACCCATGACTCAGTGCATAGGTGCTGGCAGGCTCTGCAACTTCCTCCTGCCCCAGGTGCCCCAGACTCCCAGCTCCTGGCCCTTCCTGTGTGAGAACACTTGACCTATTGTTTGGTTCATCTTCAAATTAAAGCTTCAGCGAGTGGTTTAAATTTATAGTTAAAGAGTATCTTGAACAGTTACTGGTAATTTGTAGTAATGTGTTACATCCTGTGGATTCTGTGCAGGAGGCAGAGCAAAGGGGCCCTGTCTCTGCATTCAACCCTCTGTTATTCATCATCTGATTGATATGGAGCTCTTCTCTGCTTGGGATGCAAAGGTTTTCACCCATTGTCTAGCTTAAGTGTCTGTGGCATAAAGAATATGAAAGTAGCAGGTTTAGTTGTATTTGTGGGGATTCTTATTAGAGATGGTATTACATTAAGTGGAGATCTAGTTATATTCATGGGGATCCAGTTTGATCTACATACAACTTTACAATGTTCATTATTTCTACTTTCATAAAAATAAGTTGGTATTCAAAGCAATTCTGAGACCTGCCGTAGGTGACTTATGTAACACATGGTACAGAATGGCCTTCAACTCAGCTGGACCTGAAATCCAATTCGTTTCTTCACACTCAACTATGACAGACATTGCTGGTTGTCCACTCAATCAGCATCCTTCTCTGCTAACTACACCCCAATTTGTTGCATTACTCTTCTTTCAGGGAATGTGTTTCTCTTCATCTTTTGAGGCAAATCCTGATAGATTCTGTAGTAGCTGGAATCCCCTTTGCTTTGCAAGGGATCCTTTTAGCAGTGGGCACCTGACTAAATCCTGGACACTAACACTCAGGAAGATATTCTGGGGAAGTTTTGGGATAAATTTCCTTGCTCTTAAGAATGATAATGCACAAAAGTGTCATTTATGCCTTTATACCAGGTCACATCTACAAGTATTGCCTCCAGATTCAACCCAATGTCTGTGTGACCCACTTGGTCATGACACTTGACCAACAAATTTTCTTATGCTGTGGTATGAACTTTATCAGAACATTCTATGTGGCTGTCAAAATGCACTTTCACGAACCCCATTCAAAAAATCTGCCTAACTCAAGAATGCGAGCTCTGAGCAACAGGGTCGCCGGTTTCATCCTGGCCCAAGCTGAGCTGCTGCTAAGCTGCCCACAGGTGGCAGGAAGGCTCAGCAAAAAGAAAAAAAAAATCTGCCTAACAGCCAGTGTTATTTTCTATGGCCACGAACATGTACATAATATTTCGGCCTAGGCTATTCTGCCTCCTGAGGAGAAATAGCAATTTTTAGCATCTATTCACAGTTAACCCTTGTAATAATATGGAACATCCATTATCTATCATCCCTATCTTACCAAGGGGAAACCCTGGCCCAGAGGTTTCAGCAGTGTGTTCACCACTATGCCCAGCCAGTCTGTGGTGGCAGTACGTTCTGAAAGCCAGAGCAAAACAATTCCAGAGCCACCACGTTTGTCACTCTCCAGTGTTGCCTTTCAAGGGTTCCCCCAAGGTTATCTGGGGATGAGCATACCCTAATATGACAATTTGCCTCATTCCCTCCTTTCTTGTCTTTCTCCCTTTCTCTTTTCACCAGTCACTTTCATTGAGTCTTCTATGTGACATTGCTAAATGTAGTTCAGGGTTTCCTAACCTTGATGCCATTGACATTTGAGGCTGGATAATTCTTTGTTGTGGGGGACTGTCCAGAACATTCTAAGATGTTTAACTGCATCTCTGGCCTCCTGCTAGACCCCAAAGGCAACCCTCTCCAGTTGCGACAACCAAGTGTCAAATGCTCCCTGAGGGGGATAATCACCCACAGTTGAAAGTCACTGTTACAGTATGAGCACTGGGCACAGCAGTTAGGTCATCCTTATTCTAATCTCATGTCTGACTTATGCCCAACATGAGGGCGGACTCCGAGACATCTCTTCGGTTTCCTCTTCTAGAGAATGGGGTGGCTTTGTGGTGAGCACTGGCTTTTAGATGAGGGTCAGATGAGAATACACATGGAAATCTTTTAGGCTGAGACATGGGAACTCTGGTGCTCATTAATCTCTGTGTTGTGTCCTGGGACTCAGTCCTGATCCATGCAGTGTATGAGTTCAAGTTCAGGTCAAGAACAATACTCATAACAATCATAGTCACTACTTTCTGTATGGTCATTTTGTGTAGCCCAGAGCTCTTCTATTAACCCTCATCTCAACTCCTCTCATATGGCTCTTTATAGGAAGTGTGAATCTGTGTAAAGCACTGAGCATACTCTGGGACACTGTAAATATGGAATCATGTTAGATACCATTGGTATAACTATTGCACAGAGGAGGGAGTGAAGACTTAAACTGGTCCCATTGTTTAAAGCCCCCAATTAGAAGGAGATAGAACCTGAATTTGTGTTCAAGCTGATGGCTTCCACCAGAAATGCACTCTTAACTTTCTCCCACCACCTACTTCCTCAACAGCCTTTCTCTACCCACTGAGCATGCTAAAAGACATTCAGAAAATATGATGAGCTCAATAATCTCTAAATTGTACGTTTATAATTTTGATGCAACAAGGGAGGATGATTGTGCAATGACAGATGAGGGAAGGTCAGTGAGGCAAATTTGTGAAATATGGTCCCTGCATAGTTGCAGGGTTGGGGAGAGAACCTGTGTGCCCCAGATGGTACTTGGATGGATTATGATGGCTGGCATTTGGTGAGCCCTTAAAAGTTGCCAGTCATAGTATAATACATTTGATCATCTCCAAAGTCAACATCCTGGCTTTTGGATAAGTATCATCATTGTGTATTACAAGAGGAAATGTGGCCTTGGGAGGGGAAGTAACTTGTCTAACATCACAATTGTTAACGGGTGCAGCTGGATTTATGACCACGGATTTTACATGAACGCTTAGCACTTCCTTGTTAGCATACTCTTATCTTTAGCATATTAGTGTTTCCATGTTTGAAATAATTATTTTAGTTCTGCTTTCTCTTCAAAGTAACTAACTTTCCAATCCCTGCTCTCAGCGGATACCCCTGCCTCATTATTTCAATGAGAAAATGGTAACAATTAGTTGTGAACGTTTTAGCCTTTTCTCACCTAAACCTTCAAATTATCTGCACGTGTTACAGCGAGTAGAGAGTTCTTGTTTATTCCATTCAAGAGTTCTCATTTACTCCCTCCCCACATTTGCTCTGGATTCCTCACCCTCTCACCTTCCCATGAATTTCCCTCATGCACTGTACCTTTTCTTTTCTTGCAGCACAGCCCCAAGATTATCTTTCTTTTAGATCATTCTACAACATAAACATGATCGTATCCCTTCCCTCAACAAAGAATCCATCCTCAGCTCATATCCCTTTCCAACTTCCACCCTGTTTCTCTAGAAGATGGTTTCAGTGAGAAGGATTCACAGCCAGGCTTGAAGATGCCATGTGTCCACCTCCTCCCCTCCCCTTTCCTCCTAAGCGCACTCCAGTTGTCTTTGTTCCTGTGCACTCCATGGACTGTGCTCTCAGTAAGGATGCGTATGGCCTCATGTCACTGATCCAGTGAGGCCTTCTCAGTTCTTATCCTAATATTTCTGTGACATGAGACCCATTAGACCCCTTTCTCTTTCTTAAAACACATTTTTCTTAGGCCTTGACATGATAAAGTACACACAAAACCCTCTTGATTATCTTTATAGCTCAATTGGCCACTTTCCTCAGTTCAAATTTCTAGCTTTTGCTCCTCTAAATTTATCTCTAAGTTTTGGGGTGTCCAAAGACTTATACATACCTCCTTCCATCCTTTAGTTTTTCTACAGGTGATATCCAGTCTTATGGCTTATAATACTGCAGTAATAACTTGTGATCTATGTAATCTGCCTTAGCTTTTTTCCAGAGCTCTAGCCTGATATAACCAACAGAGTTTTTGGCATCTCCCTATGGGAATCCCATAGGTACCTCAAACCTAACATTGCCTGAACCAACCTCTTAATTCTTCCTTTCTCCCATATCTGCCACTTTTTCAATAATCTGTGTCTATTTGGAGCTAAACATTCAGTTGTAAAGCTCTAAATCTAACACTGATCCTTGAAATCCTCTTCCCTGACCACCCAATCCAAGCTGAGCCAATCGATTTTACCTAAAAAACAACTGAATCCACACCTGGAATCATCTTATGACCACTACCTTTGTCCATGTCTCTCTTCAGGCTGTTTATTGGCACTAACTTTGCAAATAGCTTGTTCTTGCTACTGATGCTGTCACTCTTCCTCAGTCCATTTTCTTGAGAGAAGCCAAATGGTCTTTTAAAAACACAAATTATATCATGACATTATTCTGCTCCACACTCTCTAATGGCTTCAAGGCTCCTAACCCAAGCTTACCAAGCACTCCTGTATCTGCCCTGTGTATCCCTCACCCTCACACCTCCACTGTCCTCTCACCCACTGTGATGGATCCACACTGCTTTCCTTTGATTCCTGAACATGACAAGCTCATTGCCATGTCAGGGCTTTTACATCCTCTGTCCTTTCTGCGTACCATTCTCTTTCTTTTAATCTTTCTATCTGGCTCTTTCTAAATATTCTTATCTGAGCTTAGATATTATATCATCAGAGAGGTCATCTCTGACCCACAGTGATAAGCAGCCAACCCAAGTACAGCCTATCTCACCAGGTACTATTTTTGTTTATTCATCCATTAATTTATTTTTTTTCCAAATACCCTCCATATTAACATGTATGCTCCAGAAGACTACCAAGTTCTTTCAATTGGACTATCTCTAGCGTAACATTGTCTAATAGAACCATAAATGAGAACCTCGGATGTGACTTACAATATTTTAAAGTAAAATAAAGTAATTTTAATAATGTATTTAATTTTAATAGTATATTTTATTTCACTCAGCATGTCAAAAATATTATCTGAACACGTAACAATTCTAAGAATTTTCATGAACTATTTTGCATCCTTTTTTCTTACTAAGTCTTTGAATATACTAAATGCATTTTATACTACAATACATCTTGGATCAGACTAGCCAGAGTTCAATGACCAAATGTGGCAGGGTAGTCTATACTGAACAGCCAGCTCTAGAGGTTAGGCAGTATCTGCCTCACAGTAGATGTTCAAATAATCATTTTGAAGTTGTGAGACTTCTAACTTACCAGCAGCTGAGATCCTTGTCCTGTGGCCTGTTCCTGGCTTCCAGTGGAGTAGCTCAGGCTGGAAGGGCATCAGCAGATGCTTTATGAAGGACAAAGGGGTGGGACAATGGGTCTTGAATCAGTCAGATGACAGAAACTCAAGAGTTTCTGTCAATTTGCAGAAGCACCCTGGGTAGGTTGTCAGTATACTGTCCTTAGAAATTTAATGTCTGAATGTTCCCCTTACCTTCCCCCTGCTGAGAGAGACAGGAGTTCAGTCCTCTAAGTATCAAGGATTAAGGCATCTGTATGTCCAGGCACTTTCTCCTTCAGTGATTCAGGAAAATGGAAGAAACAGTAACTTAGGTGAGAAGTAATAGAGGCAAGCAATAAAAACAGAGGTGACAGTTAATAAAAAACTCGTTTCTCTACCCACACAACACTTCTGACACCAACTGTGTGGGTTTGTTCTACACCAAGAAATTCTCCAATTCTCTGTGGACCTGAACTGGGCATTCTATAATTCAATTCAATTCTGACACTATCTATCCAGAGCCAACATCGTATGCCATAAGTTAAAGAGCTCAGTGCCACAAGGCTGCTCCCACTTGAGTTGCCCATTGAGAATTTCAGGTTGCCACTGATACTTCTGACTGACTAGCTATAAATCAGGGCTGTGCCTGATCCTCTTCTCAGATTTGATAATTTGCTAGATTGGCTCACAGAACTCAGGAGTGCAATTTACATCTGCTTATCAGTTTATTATAAAGGATACAACTCAAGAACAGCCAAATCAGGGCCGGCCAAATGGCGCAATGGTTAAGAACTGGCTTGGGACGCCAGAGGGCCCCGGTTCGGATCCCACATATGAGGGCCAGTGACACTGTCCTCCACAGCTGAGATGCTAAAAAAACAGCTCGACCTGGAGCTAGGCTGTCGTGAGTCGCCTGCAACAGCATAGGCTGCAGCCCCTGCTGCAGTGGGTTGCCATGGGCTACCATGTGTAGCCAGCAGCTGCAGTGAGTGGATGTCCAGAAGCCGGCGACTGATCTGCCTCGCCCGGGAAGAGCGCAATGATGGTGCCAACTTGGGCCAGTGAGGCAACGTCCTCCACAACTAGACTGAAGAACAAAAGGACAGCAACTTGTCTGTTCCCCTTCCCCCAATTCCTTAGTGCTGTTCCCATCCCCCCAATTCCCCAATAAAAAAAATCTAAAAAAAAAAAAAAAAAGAACAGCCAAATCAAAGATCCATAGGGTAAGGTATGGGGGGTTGGGGATGTGTGCACACAGCTTTCATGCCCTCTATGGAGGCACCACCCTCCCAACACCTGAATATGTTCACCATCCTAGAAGCTCATTAAATCTCAGTTTTCAAGAACTTAATCTCCAGGCTCTCTTCCACCTCCCCTCCCCAGAGGCTGGTGTGAGAAGCTGAAAGTTGCAAAGTTTTAATCACTTGGTATATCACGCGACAAATAAAAAGTTAACGGGAGTGGACTTGTGAGCTGGCAGGATGGGACAGGCAAAGAGTTAACAGGAGCAAGTTGTGGACTAACAGAAATGAACTTAAACATTAGCCACTTGGCTCTGACTCCCTTGGCTAGCACTGCATCTACAAACTGACAAGCACCTTACATTCACCATAGGTAGGAACAGAGCAGTTTCCAGGAGCAGACAATTGTAACAGCAACCCCCCCTCCCCCCGCAAGCTGACAAGCACCCTACATTTTGCTTAGAAAAATATAAAACCCCAGCACTCCTTGTCATCGGTGCAGTTGTTCCTCATTTGACTCTGCCCTGATACAACTCCTGCCAGTGTCTCTCTCTTACCCCTCTGTCTCTGCAGCTCTCCCTCTCAGACTGCCCTGACAAAACTTGACCAGTTCCAAAAGGAACTCTCTCTTTTTACTTCAATTAATCTTTTTTCTGGATACTCTTGTAGAGTCTTGTAAATTCTTTTATATTCTGCGAATAACCAGGGGTTAATTCTACACCAAGACAGTATGCTGAGGCTATCTAGGAGCCCACCCTAACTCACCTCATTAGCTAAAACCCTGGTGTGATCAAATTTATGAATTAAAAAAAGACATTTCTATCACTTAGGACATTGTAAGGGTTTTAGGAGCTGTTTGCCAAGAACCATGGAGAAAGACCAAATATATTTATTTTTATATCACAGTGGTGCTAAAAGAAGCAGTAACCAGAAACACAGAGAAATAAGAGACATATATGAGGGAGGACCCAACACCATCACCAAGATTAATCCCCTAACTGTCAGCTCCTGAAAAAAATAATTTGTGAGTCACTGATCTGAGGAGATGGGCACATTCTGAGGTTTTAAGAACCATCGGAATGTTTAACAGAGTTGTTCTCAAGTCCAATGGATACAACCTGGAGAAAAGTGCAGAGCGAGAAAACAAGAGTCTAAGAGGAAGAGATAAAGACAATATTGTTTGGTTTGGTTTTCCCCAATCACTGTATAATTGGATGTATTCAGGAATGAGTTATAGAAAACCTGTGAATCACTTCAATCATGAAGAAACTTATTATTTAAAAAAAACATTGAAAGGAGGTAGGTTCTGAGTCTAAATATGAATTGAGTTTAATTTAACCCGTTCACTCCAGCATCCTATTGGTTTTCTTCCTGGGGCTCCTTGAACATGATCACAAAATGGCTGCCATTGTTCCAGGCATCACATCCACATAACCTACCAAGCCAGAAGGAGGAGGATGGCCAGAAAATTTAATAAAAGAGGAAAGTTTTTCTAGAGTCTCTATAGGACATATTCTTACCTGTCATTGGTAGAACTGAGTGACACAACCATCTCTTGACCAATCCATGGCAATTTTTTATTTTATTGCCAAATTTGGTTGATCCAATTGGCTTAGGATGAAGATATATTGCTACCTGAATAAAATGGTGTTCACTTGTCAAAGAACAAGAGGTGGTAGGTACTGTATCTGTATTGCCTCCAAAGAGGTGCTCCCTTGCTGGCTCCTGGGGATACAGAGATTATTTATCAGTCATGGGCTCTACCCTGGAGAAGCTGACCAAGTGGATCTCTGGAGAAGTTAGAGAGTGAAGTGCTTAGTCACAGTAGAGTGGGGATATATGTAGAGATAGAGCGATGCCTGGGTCATCATGGGATCCCCCTAAAGGAACAGCTAATTCAGACTGTCAGGGTCTAGGGTCACTTCCTGGAGGAGGTAACATCTAGGCTGAGTCTTAGTGACTCAGGCAAAAGGGGAAAGAAAATTAAATTCCAGGCAGAGGTGAGTGAAAGTGCATAGGAAAGGGCCAAGAAACCAGTTACGTTTGGTTATTGGAGCACAGATGGTGAGGTAGAAAACAATAAGTGATGAATCTGTAGGAGGTGGCAGCGAATATCTCTTAGAGGATTGTGAATGCTACAAGAAGGAGGTGGAACTTGCCTTAGGAAAATGAAAAGCCATTTAAGCAGGAAAGGGACTTGTCAGGTGTACGAATATGCTTCAGGGGAAAAAAAGTCCTAGAGTCCTGCAAAGGGATGGATTTGAGACTGTTCCTAGTTGGAGGCAGAGATCTTAGAGTGGAGGATGTTGCAAGAGATCAAGGTGAAGCTGTTGGAAACCAACTCAGGTCAAGAACAGTGCAATGGAGAGGATGTGTGGTTTGGGGAGAGGTTGTTGTCCAGGCTTAGCAGACTGACCTTGGAGGCTGGGTGCCTCTGGGGAATGAGGAAGAAGGAGGGCTCTTTATGAACCCCACATTTCCTGTTAGGGGTTCCAGCTACTATTGCTACATAATAATCCACTGTGAAACATAGTTATGTAAAACAACTATATAGGGGAAAACCCAGTTCCTCCCTCCTGTGTGCTTCTTCCCACATGTGTTTACTTTTACATAGAGTATTACTTCTCGTTAGCAAACATGTGAAGTTTTTTTTCCCACAAGTATGTCTCCCACACCAGCTGGGTGTCCTACAATTCCATTCAATTCTGACACCATCTACATGGAGATAGTGTCATTTCCCACAGGTTAATGGCTCAGTCACACAAGACTCTTTCCCCCCACCCCCGCCATCCCCTGGTACCCACACACACACTCCAGACGCTAGTCACAAATCCAGGTTGTCACCTGTGCTTTTGACCATCTGGCTACAAATCAGAGATTCCAACAATCTCCTCCACAGTTTGATTAATTTTCTAGAGTGGGCTTACAGATCTCAGGAAAACACTTATGTTTACCAGTTTATTAAAGGAGATGACAATACAGATGAAAGCCAGATGAAGAGACACATAGGGTGAGGTCTGGAAGTGTCCCGAGTGAAGGAGCTTCTGTCCCCTTGGAGTTAGGGTGCATCATCCACCAGGTGTGGATATTTTCACCCACTTGGAAGCTCCCCTGACTGTGTAGGAGGTCTGACAATTAAGTCAGTAAACTTGTTGCAACAATGTTGCTAACCTTTTTTTGTCCCACTTTCCCAAACTTTATTAAAGAAAAAGCAGTGATGATAAATCTCTAGAACATAAGTCAATTTTCTGGGATTCTTCCCTCGAAAATATGACATTTGATTTCCAAACACATGCCAGAGTGTACATGGTGCCCAATTGTACTAAGTAGGTGAGAGGCTGAACTCCTAAAATGTTCATCTTCCAACTTTCCCCAGTCTGTGGTCTGTCTTTGGATCAGCAATAATTGCCTGAACAGCGACTATGGCTTCATTAATTTTTGTCTGTAGCTCTCTGAGCTCTTCTATATGCAGCAATTGCAGATTTTGAGCAGCTTCATTAAGAACTGCATCTCCTGTGTCAATACCAAGAATATGCTTGTCTAAAGCAACAGGCAAGCCCTCTTTTGTTTGATTTGCTTTAGCAACTGCATCCTGTGTCAGGTGTTCCTGGACCAAAATGCGAATTGCCTTAAGTATTACCAGGTAATCATCATGATGCTGAATCTGAAGAAGGTTAGCCAAAGCCATTATACCAGCCTTAAAATCAGGATTATTTACATCCAAATTGATCAATGGCTCTGCATTTGTAGCTACATTTTCAACATTTTTTGTATTATCAGTGCCAAGTCCTTGTATTTTTCAGCATTATCTCCATATTCAAGTCTAACAGCTAAACCAAGAAGCCAGTCAATTGCTTCTTGTCGATCTTGAATCTTGAAAGGACAATTAACATCTCTGAGATACTTTTCAAAGAACTTGGACCACTCACTGCTGTGGATGTTTCTTAAATTACCTCTGTCTTCAATCTTGTAGTGTCTGATTTTCTGGTCTTCAAGCCAAATAATAAAGTTTCTAAATTCTGTTTCATCTTTGTAGTTGAAGCCAGTAGGGTTGTGGTAGTCGAGGGCTATCAGCTTGCGTCGGAACATAGTCCCGCTTCTCGCTCTGGTCCCCCGGGCTTCAGCCAGGAGAGGAGAGGTGAGGAGGTGCGGGTGGCGCAGGCACCAGGCGACGCAGCGAGAGGGCCTCCTCTTTTTTTTTTTATTAAATTATTTTTTATTATGAAATCCATATTTTTTAGAATTAGTTTCAGCTGTAGCTAACCTTTTTTGATATCAGAGGAGTTATTCATTATGAATTTGTTACTAACTAAACAAACAGCTAACCAAGTTTACTATTTAGAAGTGCTGAAAAGGCTGTGTGGGAAAGTTAGACCGGGACTCCTGATAAGATGGCGGAATAGATGGACGCTGTGCCAACTGCCACCCAGGATCACACCAAAATTGCAAATAGTTTATACAACATTTAACCTTGGAAGTCCCCTGAATACTAGATGAACAGAACCTCTAAACAAAGGATTTAAAGAAGAGGCCACGTTGAGTTTGGTAGGAGGGGTGGAGACGAGGGAGGGTGAGCCCCGTGAGGGACACCTCAGCGGTGGAGAGGCTTCTTCGGTTGGGCGAGAGACCCTCTTGGAAGATGAGTTCCACGATGGCTGGCAGTAGAAATTAGTGAGGACTCTCTTTGCTCAACTCGGTGAGGCTGAGGGCGGCTCACGTGGACCTAGCACTGGTCCAGGAGCTGAGACTACACTGAATTTGTAGAAACTACTGACCACAGCCTTTACGCACCTGTAACACCACCTCGCCCACCTATAGCTCATTGCCAGGGACAATCGGGGTGTTGGCATGACTAGCCCCAGCCCCACAAACTGTGGAAAAGGTTTTTTTACAACAGAAGGTGGTCTGCAGAGCCCTGGGGTCATCTTTGTGGTGTTCAGTGACCAGAAACCAGCACCACAGCCACTCGGGAGCAGCTTTTGTGAATCTGTGAGTGTGATGTGGAGGCTGGCTGTATTGCCCTTGGGACACTATACAGGTATTGGTGTAAGTCCTGAATCTGCATTAACATCTTAAAAACTACCAGTCACGTTGCATAACTCACTTGAACTCCATACTGCCAAGCTAGTGCCACATCAGCGACACATCTGGAACACATGGGACAGGAGAATACAGAGACTGTGCAATCTGAATATAAAGGACACATACTACAAGACCGCCAGCAACGACTGAGAGACATAGGTGATCTATCTAATACATCAAAGCAATCACGAGTGACAGCCAGAATGAAGAAACAAAAAAATATGTCCCAAGTAAAAGATCAGAAGAAACCTCTAGAAATGGAACTAAGTGAAACAGAGGTAGCCAATCTTTCAGAGGCAGAGTTTAGAATACTGATGATAAGAATGTTTAAGGAACTTAGTGAGGACATAAAGAAGGATACAGAAATCATTAAAAAACCCAGTTAGAACTAAAAAATACAATAACTAAAATGAAGAACGCATTTGAATGAATCACCAGTAGATTAGATGGAGCAGATAATTGGATCAGCTATTTAGAAGACAAAATGGCAGACATTACCCAGGTGGAACAACAACAACAAAAAAGAATAAAAAACAATGAAAATAGTTTAAGAGACCTGTGGGACAACATCAAGCATAACAATATTTGCATCATAGGAATGGGAAGAGAAGAGAAGAATCAAGGGAAAGAGAAAGTATTTGAAGAAATAATGACTGAGAACTTCCCTATCCTGATGAAGGAAATTGACATACAAGCCCAGGAAGTGCAGAGTTTCAAACAAGCTGAACCCAAACAGGTCCACACCAAGACACATCATAGTTAAAATGGCAAAGGTTAAAGACAAAGACAGAATCCTAAAAGCAGCAAGACAAAGACAGCAGGTTACATACAAAGGAACTCCTCCTATAAGACTAACAGCTGACTTTTCTACAGAAACTCTGCAGGCCAGAAGGGAGTGGCAGAAAATATTCAAAGTGTTGCAAAACAAAGGCCTACAACCAAGATTGCTCTACCCAGCAAGGCTATCACTTAAAATTGAAGGAGAGATAAACAGCTTCTCAGAAAACAATAAGCTTAAGGAATTCATTACCACCAAGCCAGCACTGCAGGAAATGTTGAAAGGGCTTCTTTAAGCAGAAGGAAGGGGAAAACAAGCTAACCAAGGAAGACCAGAAATACGAATAACAAAATGGCAATAAATGTGCACCTATCAATAATCACTTTAAATGTGAATGAGCTAAATGCTCCAATCAAAAGATGTAGAGTGGCTGAGTGGATAAGAAAACAGGACCCATGTATAAGCTGTTTACAAGAGACTCATCTCAGATCAAAAGACACACATAGGGCCGGCCGAGTGGCGCGATGGTTAAGAGCTGGTTTGGGTTGCCAGAGTGCCCCAGTTCGGATCCTACATATGAGGGCCATTGACACTGCCCTCTACAGCTAAGATGCTGAACAACAGCTCAACGTGGAGCTGGGCTGCTGTAAGTCGTCGGCGACGGCGTAGGTTGCAGCCCCCGTGGCAGTGGGTTGCCATGGGCTACCATGTGTAGCCAGCAGCCAGTGTGAGCAGCCGTCCAGAAGCCGGCGACTGATCTGCCTCACCTGGGAAGAGCGCAATGATCGTGCCAACTTGGGCCAGTGAAGCAATGTCCTCCACAACTAGACTGAAGAACAAAACGACAGCAACTTGTCTGTTCCCCTTCCCCCGGTTCCCCAGCGCTGTTCCCATCCCCCCAATTCCCCAATAAAAATCTTTTTAAAAAAAGACACACATAGACTGAAAGTAAAGGGGATAGAATAAGATATTTCACGCAAATGGAAATGAGAAAAAAGCTGGAGAAGCAATACTTATTTCAGACAAAATAGACTTTTAAATGAAGACTACAATAAAAGACAAAGAAGGGCACTACATAATAATAAAGGGATCAATTCAACGAGAGGACATAACCCTAGTAAACATCTATGCACCCAACATAGGATCTCCTAAATATATAAAACAGGTATTGACAGGCATAAAGACAGAGATCAGCAGTAACACTATCATAGTAGGGGACTTCAACACCCCACTGTCAACAATGGACAGATCCTCCAGACAGAAAGTCAATGTGGAAACAGCATCCTTAAATACACATTGGACCAGCTGGAGTTAATTGATATTTTCAGAGCATTTCACCCCAAATCTAGAGAATATATATTCTTTGCAAGTGCACATGAAACATTTTCCAAGATAGACCACATTTTAGGACACAAAACAAGTGTCAATAAATTTAAGAAAATCAAAATCATATCAAGTATCTTCACTGACCACAGTGCTATGAAATTAGAAATCAACTATAAGAAAAAAGCTGGAAAACACAGAAATACATGGAGGCTGAATAACATGTTACTAAATAGCGAGTGTGTCAAAAATGAGATCAAGGAAGAAATCAAAAGCTGTATCTAGACAAATGAAAATGAAAACACAACAACCCAAAGTCTATGGGATGAAATGAAAGCAGTCCTAAGAGGGAAATTCGTAGAAATGTAGGCCTATCTAAAGAAACAACACAAACCTCAAATCACCAGGCTATCTTTACACCTAAGGGAACTGGAAAAAGAACAGCAAAACAAGCCCAAAGGAGTACAAGGAAGGAAATAATGAAGACCAGAGCAGAAATAAATGAGATAGAGACCAAAAAAAACAATACAAAAGATCAATGAAACCAAGAGCTGGTTTTTGTGGGGGTTTTAAAATTATTTTAAATATTTAATTGGGGAATTGGGAAAGGGGAACAGACAAGTTGCTGTCCTTTTGTTCTTGTCTAGTTGTGGAGGACGTTGCTTCACTGGCCCATGTTGGTATTATCATTGCGCTCATCCTGGGTGAGGCAGATTGGTCGCTGGCCACTGGACGGCCACTCACAACGACTCCTGGCAGCTCACACCTGCTGCGGGCCGCTCACGATGGCTGCCAACTACACACGGTAGCTTATGGTAGCTCACTGTAGCCCCACTACAGTCTACGTCAGCCATCGCTGGCAACTCATGGCAGCCCAGCCCAGGTCAAGCTGTTGTTCACCATCTGAGCTGTAGAGGGTGCAGCGTCACTGACCCTAATGTAAGTAATAAGGCTACCTAACAGGTATTTGGAGTTATTTTTTTTCTTTTTTTGGGGGGGGGGGATTGCTGTTTGCCAATGAGCCAAGAATATATGTTACACAGTAAAGGCCAATTTTTGAATGATTATTTACACAAAGCAAGAAAAAATCTGTACTATTGTGGGTGAATTTATTTAAAAATAAAGTTGTTAGTCAACAGCCAGAGTACTTTATTTGAAACCAACGCTCAAAATCTGAATTGTTCTTAAAAGTGTAAACTACATGAGAATTTGTGAAAATTGTGGGCATGGGGGTGACAATTAACTGACATGGCCTAATTCATGATATAAGGGCGAGAGATAATTAACTATACATCAGAAGTTCTGCTTGATATCTGGGTGATACTGTTATGTTTACTGATTCATTAATTCAGTAATTACTTATTGAGTGCCTGTCACACGTCAGGCATTCTTTTACACATAGAGTATTAGGATCCATTAGTGATCAGTACAGGCCCAAATCCCAGCTCTCAGATAGCTTCCACTTTCATTACCTGAAGGAAACCATACCAAGTACATGGTTATCATACTGTTTCATGCCAATAAATTTGACAGTTGGGATGAAATGGCTAAATTCCTTGATAGTTACAGTTTACTAAAACTAACAGAAGAGAAAATAGAAAATCTGACTAGGTCAATAACTATAAATAAATTGAACCTGTTATTAAAAGCTTTCCTGTAAAGAAAACCAAAGACCCAACTAGCTTTACTGGTAAACTTCTCAAACATTTATAAAAGACCTGACACCAGAGAATAGACTCAGAGGAATCACCTCCCAGGTCTTTTTAGGAGGCCATTATAACTTTGATGTACAACCTGACAAGAACATGGGAGGAAATTAAAAGAACAGATCCATCTTTACATAACCATAAATGCAGAAATTCTAACCAATCTAGTAAGATTAATTATAAATGTATAAAATACAGCATGGCCAAATGTGGTTAATTCTAGGATTACAAGGGTGGTTTAGCATTCAAAATATAATTTATGATGATGTGCATGAAAAGATAAATACAATATGATCATCTAAATATATGCAGAAAATGCATTTGATACAATTCAATTGCCATTCATGATTTAAACAAAACCACTGCTAAACTAGGGATAGAAAAGTTATGAGGTCAGATAAAACAAAATAGTTAAGAAAACCCATACAGCAAACACTTTATGGTGAAATACCAAAGTTTTCTCTTTAATATACTCTCTCATCTAAATTCCCCATCCTCTGTCTCTTCTCTCCCCTTGTTCTCTTCCCACCTCTATTCTCCCCAAGGTATAGGCTGAGGTCCTCAAACCAAAATTGATGCCAATAGTGCCCTATGTTCATTTCATCCCCCAAATCAGGGGGCACCAAACTATTTTTCAAGATGAGTGGTTCAGTATGACCCAAGGAAAGATGAAGCTAGAACTGGGAGCATGGTAGGAGCAGACAGAGCTCAATAATGTCCTCCAGCCCCTGACATTTCCTGTAGCTCAGCCTCTGTGGGAGGTGAAGCAGATTTGGTTATGTCAATAGTCTCAGCTGATTCCTCCATCAGAGCCCTTTCCAGACTGGCAGGCAGGGAGTGGATCAGTCTCCTTCGGAAGTCTTGGCCCAGAAAGACATAGAGAATTGGGTTGAGGCAACTGTTGAAGAATGCCAGTGGGATCGTCAGGAACCTCAACGGAATCATGATGCTGTGCTTATCTTCAAGTGCTATCTCTTTGATCCAGATTCTATACAGAAAAAGAATCAGTTGAAAGGGGAACCAACAAAGAAAGAAAGAAACCATGACAGCAGTGAGGACCCGTAAGGGACGGCTGGAATTTATCATGACTTTTTTGCGGATCTTGGCAGCTATGAGCCCATAGCAGATAGCAATTATGGACATCGGCATAATGAAGCCAATGACAAACTGGGTGGTCCCCATAGTTGCAAATGTGATGAAGATAATCTCCATCAATCTCATTTCATCGATGTCGCCCCAGAAGTCAGTGTTGAAAACACAGTATGTATTTTCTTTTACTCTATCTGTAGTTGTGAAGATTAAAGTTGGCAAGGTAAGGACTAATGCAAGAATCCAGGGTACAATGATCACTATTCTAGCCTTATTTACAGTGCGGTAGTTCTGGGCCCAGACTGGATGCAGGATGCAAATACAGCGGTCCAGAGCAATGAAAGCAATAAGGAAACTACTTCCAAACAGGTTCATATCCACCATTGTAGAAATAATCTTGCATAGGAACCAGCCAAAAGGCCATTGTCTCATGGCAATTGAGACCATTTGGAATGGCAGAGAGGCAATGACAGAGAAGTCAGCTAAGGCCAGGTTCAGGTAACACAAGGTTGTGACAGTGCGTGCCATCTGGAATCCAGTCACCCAGAGCACAAGCCCATTGCCCAGCGTGCCAAGCACAAAGATGATTCCAAATGCCACTAATAAGTAGATCTCTATAGCAGTGTAGCCAGTAGACTCATTGTGCATCTCTTCAGGTCCATTCACAGGGCTGGAGAAGTTGGTTTCCATTTTGCCAGCACCTAAAACATTTCAACAATGGTCATTGCTCATCTGTGAAGCCACCTTACAGCATCCGTATTCAGGCCCACATCACTTTCCACTGTGGCTCCCACTCCTAACAGGATACCACTCCACCAAACTTGTGGCCAGTCATACTGCAAATTTGGCACTCTCTTGGCTGTCCCTTTGGAAAAAGATAAGTCTCCATATTCCCATGATTCTGAACATGTAATCCACCTATCAGGCTGAATACTTAAGCAAGAGGGTTACAAGTCTCCTGTCTACCAGCTGAGTACTGAGCTGAGGTGTGTGGACCACAGAAAGTTGGGTGGCATCTCCAGCTGTGAACAGTGAGGGAAGCACTAGATTCGAAGTCAGTAGGGTCACATCTTCTTCCACCCATGACTCAGTGCATAGGTGCTGGCAGGTTCGGCAACCTCCTCCTGCCCCAGGTACCCCAGACTCCCAGCTCCTGACCCTGCCCTGTGTGAGAACCCTTGATCTATCGTTTGGTTCATCTTCAAGTTAAAGTTTCAGAGAGTGGCTTGAGTTTATAGTTAAAGAGGATCTTGAACAGTTACTGATAATATGTAGTAATGTGTTACATCCTGTGGATTCTGTGCGGGAGGCAGTCAGCAAAGGGGGCCCTATGTCTGTATTCACTCCTCTGTTATTCATTGTCTGTTTGATATGAAGCTCTTCTCTGCTTGGGATGCAAAGGTTTTTGCCCATGTCTAGCTTTAGTGACTGTGATATAAAGAATATGAAAGTAGTATGCTTAGTTTTAATTGTGGGGTTCTTATTGGAGATGGTATTCCATTAAGTGGGGATCTAGTTATATTCATGGGGATCCAGTTTGATCTACATTCAACTCTACAATGTTCATTATTTCTACTTTCATAAAAATAAGTTGTTATTCAGAGCAATTCTGAAATCTGCCAAAGGTCTCATATATCATATAATACATGATAGAGAATGGCCTTCAATTCAGCTGAATCTGAAATCCAATTCATTTCCTCACACTCAATATGAGAGACATTGCTCGTTGTCCACCTAACCAGCACTCTTCTCTGCTAGCTACACCTCAATTTTGATGCATTACTCACCCCTCAGGGAAGGTGTTTCTCTCCATCTTTTGAGGCAAATCCTGATAGACTCAGTAGTAGCTGGAATCCCCTTTGCTTTACAAGGGATTCTTTAGCAGCGGGCGCCTGACTAAATCCTGGACACTAAAACTCAGGAAGATATTCTGGGGAGGTCTCAGGATAGATTTCCTTGCTCTTAAGAATGAGAATGCACAAAAATGTCATGTCTGCCTCTAGACCAGGTCACATCTGTAAGTATTGCCTCCAGATTCAACCCAACGTCTGTGTGACCCACTTGGTCATGACACTTGACCAACAAATTTCTTTATACTGTGGTGGGAACTTTATCAGAATGATCCAGGGTGGCTGTCAAAAGGCAAATTCATGAATCCCATTTAAAAAATCTGCATATCAGCCAGCGTTATTTTCTATGGCCACGGTAATTTGCAAATCATCTTGGTTAGGCTATTCTGCCTTCTGAGGAGAAAAAGCAATTTTCAGCATCTATTCACATTTAATTTTTGTAATAATATGGCAAGACATCCATTATCATCTCTGTCTTACCCAGGAAAACCCTGGCCCAGGGGTTTCAGCAGTATGCTCACCACCATGCCCAGCCAGTCTGAAAACCAGAAGAAAACAATTCCAGAGCCACTGTGTTTGCCACTCTCTAGTGCTGCCTTTCAAGGGTTCTCTCAGGGGTATCTGGGGATGAGCATACCCTGGTATGAGAATTTGCTTCATTCCCTCTCTTGTTGTCTTTCTCCCTTTCTCTTTTCTTCCTCTTTTCACCAGTGACTTTCATCGAGTTTTCTGTGCAACATTGCTTAATGTAGTTCAGGGTTTCCTAACCTTGGTGCCATTGACATTTGAGGCTGGATAATTCTTTGTTGTGGGGAACAGTCCAGAACATTCTAAGATGTTTAACTGCACCCCTGGCCTCCTGCTAGATCCCAAAGGCAACCCCCTTCGGTTGTGACAACCAAGTGTCAAATGCCCCCTAAGAGGGAAAGTCATTCACAGTTCAAAGTCACTGTTACAGTAAGAGCACTGGGCACAGCAGTTAGGTCAATTCTTATTCTAACCTCATGTCCGACACCTGCCCAATATGAGGGCGGACTCAGGGACATCTCTTCAGTTTTCTCCTCTAGAGAATGGGGTGACTTTGTGGTGAACACTGGTTTTTAGGTGAGGGTCAAGTGAGATAACACATGGAAATTTTTAGGCTGAACTGAGTGTCTTTAACACATGGGAACTCTGGTGCTCATTAGGTTCTGTGCTGTGTCCTTGGACTCAGTCCAGGACCATGCATTGTAGAAGTTCAAGTTCAGGTCAAGAACAGTGCTCATTAAAAAGGTAACTACAATATTGCCACAGGGATATGAAAGACAGTTTGGGGAATATAATTAATAATGTTGTAAATATTTTGTAGGGTGTCAGATGGTCATATGTCTTGCTAGGTAGACCACTTCATGGATGGGGTAGAGGCTTGACAACTGCACTGTACACCTGAAGCTGATGTTGTATAATATTGTATGTCAACTATAACTGAATATATACATATATAGTAATGGGACAGGGAGTGTAGTGTGGGAGTGGAATCAAGGGAATCGTAATAGATATGTATGATATGGTGGGGGGAGTGGGACGGTGGATTGGGGGTGTGGGTTTTCACTTTGAGGGATAAAAAGTATAACTATTGCACTGTGTTGTACAGCTGAAACTAATTAAAAATGTTTATTTCACAATAAAGAAAAAAGAACAATGTTCATAACAATTATAGTTACTACTTTTTGTATGGTCATTTTGTATGGCCCACAGCTCTTCTTTTAACCCTCATCTCAACTCCTCTCACATGGCTCTTGAGGATTGCAAGTGTGAATCAGTGTAAAGCACTGAGCATACTCTGGGACACTGTAAATATGGAATCATGTTAGATATCATTAGTATAACCATTGTACAGATGAGGGAGTGAAGACTTAAACTGGTCCCATTGTTTATAGCCCCCAATTAGAAGGGCATAGAGCCTGAATTTGTGTTCATGCTGATGGCTTCCACCAGAAATGCACTCTTAACTTTCTCCCACCACATACTTCCTCAGCAGGCTTTCTCTGCCCACTCAGCATGCTAAAAGACATCCGGAAGATTTGATGAGCTCAATAATCTCTAAATCATTGGTTTATAATTTTGATGCAACAGAAAAAGATGATTGTGCATTGACAGATGAGGGAAGGTCAGTGAGGCAAATTTGTGGAATTATGGTCCCAGCCTAGTTGCAGGGTGGGGGAGAGAACCTGTGTGCCCCAGATGGTACTTGGATGGATTATGATAGCTGGCATTTGGTGAGCCCCTAAAAGTTGCCAGTCATAGTATAATACATTTGATCATCTCCAAAGTCAGCATTCTGGCTTTTGGATAAGTTTTATCATTGTGTATTACAAAAGGAAACGTGGCCTTGAGAGGGGAAGTAACTTGTCCAATATCACAATTGTTAACGGGTGGAGCTGTATTTATGACCACTTGGACACCCAGAACTTCCTTTTTAGCTTATTCTTTTTTCTTCAGCATAGTAAAGTTTCTATGTTTGAAATAATTATTTTCGTTCTGCTTTCTCTTCAAAGTAACTAACTTTCCAATTCCTGCTCTCTGCAGATGCCCTTGCCTCATATTTCAATGAGAAAATGTAACAATTAGTTCTGAACTTTTTAGCCTTTTCTCACCCAAACCTTCCAATTATCTGAAGATGTTACAGTGAGTAGAGAGTTCTTGTTTATTCCATACAGGAGTTCTCATTTACTCCCTCCCCACGTTTGCTCTGGATCCCTCGCCCTCTCACCTTCCCATGAATTTCCCTCATGCACTGTACCTTTTCTTTTCTTGCAGCACAGCCCCAAGATTATCTTTCTACTAGATCATTCTACAACATAAACATGATCATATCCCTTCCCTCAACAAAGAATCCATCCTCAGCCCATATACCTTTCCAGCTTCCACCCTATTTCTCTAGAAGATGGTTTCAGTGAGGAGGATTCACAGCCAGACTTTCAGAGGCCATGTCTCCACCTCCACCTCTCCCCTTTCCACCTAACCGCACTCCAGTTGTCTTTGTTCCTGTGCACTCCACAGACTGTGCTCTCAGTAAGGATGCTTATGGCCTCATGTCACTGACGCCAGTAAGTCTTTCTTAGGTCTTATCCTGATATCTCTGTGACATGGAACACATTAGACCCCTTTCTCTTTCTTAAAACACATTTTTCGTAGGCCTTGATGTGATAAAGTACATACAACACCCTCTTGATTATCCTTATAGCTCAGTTGGTCATTTTTCTCAGTTCAAATTTCTAGCTTTTGCTCCTCTAAATTTATCTCTAACTTTCAGGGTGTCCAAAGACTTGTACCTCTCTCCCTCCTTCCTCTAGTCTTTCCATAGTTGCTATCATCCAGTCTCATGGATTATAATATTGTAGTGACAACTTGTGATCTATGTAATCAGTCTTAGCTTTTCTCTGGTGCTCTAGCCTCATATAATCAACTGAGTTTTTGACATCTCCCCATGGGAATCCCATAGATACCCCAAACCTAACATTGTCTGAACCAACCTCTTAATTCTTCCATCCTCCTGTATCTGCCACTTTTGCAATAATCTGTGTCTATTTGGAGCTTAAACATTCAGTTGTAAAGCTCTAAATCTAACAATGATCCTTGAAATCCTCTTCTCTGACCACCCAATCCAAGCCAAGCCAATTGATTGTATCTACAAAGCAACTGAATCCACACCTGGAATCATCTTATGACCATTGCCCTTGTCCATGGCTCTCGTCAGCCTGCTTATTGACACTAACCTTGCAAATATCTTGTTCTTGCTACTGATGTTGTCACTCCCTCTGAGTCAATTTTCTCAACAGAAAACGAATGATCTTTTAAAAACACAAATCGTATCATGGCATTATTCTGCTCAACACCCTCGAATGGCTTCGAGACTCCTAACCCAAGCTTACCCAGAACTCCTGGATCCGTCCTGTGTATCCCTCACCCTCACACCTCCACTGTTCTCTCACCCACTGTGATGGATCCACACTGTAATCCTTTGATTCCTGAACATGACAAGTTCATTGCCATGTCAGGGCTTCCACATCCTCTGTTCCTTCTGTGTACCATTCTCTTTATTTTAATCTTTCAATATCTGTCTCTTTCTGGATATTCATATCTGAGCTTAGATATTATATCATCAGAGAGGTCCTATCTGACCCACAGTGCTAAGCAGCTATCCCAGGTACAGCCTGTCTCACCAGGTACTATTCTTGTTTATTTGTCCATTCATTAATTTTTTATTCAAAATACCCTCCATATTAACATGCATGCTCCAGAAGACTACCAAGTTCTTTTAATTGGACTATCTCTAAAGTAACATTGTCTAATAGAACCATAAATGAGAGACTCGGATGTGACTTACAATATTTTAAAGTAAAATACATTAATTTTAATAATGTATTTAATTTTACTAGTATATTTTATTTCACTCAGCATATCAAAAAGAATATTACCTGAACACATAACCATTCTAAGAATTTTCATGAGCTATTTTGCATTCTTTTTTCTTACTAAGTCTTTGAATATACTGAATACATTTTATACTACAGTACATCTCAGATCAGACTAGCAAGAGTTCAATAACTACATGTGGCGGGCTTTTCTATACTGGACAGCCCAGCTCTAGAGGATAGGAGGTATCTGCCTCACAGTAGCTGTTCAAATAATCATTTTGAAATTGGCAGGCTTCCAACTTACCACCAGCTGAGATCCTCGTTCTGTGGTCAGTTCTTGGCTTCTAGTGGAGTGAGTCAGGCTGGAAGGGCGCCAGCAGATGCCTTATGAAGGGCAAGGGGCAGGACAATGGGTCTTGACTGAGTCAGGTGACAGAAACTCAGAGCTTCTGTCAATTTTCAGAAAGCACTCTCGGTAGGTTGTCAGTATACTGTCCTTAGAAACTTAATGTCTGAATATTTTCCTTATCTCCCACCTGCTGAGAGAGACAGGAGTTCAGTCTTCTAAATATCAGAGGTCAATGCATCTGTGTGTCCAGGCTCTTTCTCCTTCAGTGATTCAGGAAAATGGAAGAAACAGTTACTGAGGTGAGAGGAAAGAGGCAAGCAATAAAAACAAAGGTGACAGTTAAACAAAAACTCGTTTCTCTACCCACACAACACTCTGACATCAACTGTGTGGGTTTGTTCTACACCAAAAAATTCTCTGTGGACCCGAACTGGGCGTTCTGCAATTCAGTTCAGTTCTGACACTATCCAGAGCCAACATCATATGCCATAAGTTGGAGGGCTCAGTGCCACAAGGCTGCTCCCACTTGAGTTGCCTGTAGAGAGTTTCAGGTTGCCATTGATACTTCTGACTGACTGGTTATAAATCAAAGGTGTGCTTGACTTGTCCTCAGATTTGATAATTTGCGTGATTGGTTCACAGAACTCAGGAGTGCAATTTGCATCTGTTTACCAGTATATTATAAAGGATACAACTCAAGAACAGCCAAATCAAAGAGATGCATAGGATAACGTATGTGGAAGGGGGGGTGGATGTGTGCACACAGCTTCCATGCCCTCTATGGAAGCACCACCCTTCCAACACATGATGTGTTCACCATCCTATACACTCATTTAAATCTCGGTCTTCAAGAACTGAATCTCCAGGCTCTCTCTCACCTTCC
This sequence comes from Hipposideros larvatus, assembly GCA_031876335.1. Classification (NCBI taxonomy): domain Eukaryota; kingdom Metazoa; phylum Chordata; class Mammalia; order Chiroptera; family Hipposideridae; genus Hipposideros; species Hipposideros larvatus. The sequence goes on from CM063099.1 coordinate 30,545,768, forward strand.
CTTTGCAGAGGTTGGTGTGAGAAGCTGAACGTTTCAAAGTTTTAATCACTTGGTATAACATGAGACAAAAAGAGAATTAACAGGAATGAGCTTGTGAGATGGCACGATGGTACAGGTAAAGAGTTAACAGAAGCAAGTTTGTGGAGTAACAGAAATAAGCTTAAACATTAACCACTTGGCTCTGACTTCCCTGGCTAACACTGGACCTGCAAGCTGACAAGCACCTTACATCCATTATAGGTAGGAAGAGAATAGTTTCCAGGACAAGAAAATTGTAATGGCAGACCCCATGCAAGCTGATGAGCACCCTACATCCTGCTTAGAAAAATATAAAACCCTAGCACTCCTTCTCATTGGTGCAGTTGTCCCTCATTGGACTCTGCCCATGCACAACTCCTGCAAGTATCTCTCTCTTACCCCTCTGTCTCTGCAGCTCTCCTTCTCAACTGCCCCGCAAAACTTCTGCCAGTTCCAAACAGAACTTTCTTTCCCTTTTAACTTTCAATGAATCTTATCTCTGGATACTCTTAGAATCTCATAAGTTCTTTTACATTCTGTGAATAACCAGGGGTTAATTCTACACCAAGACAGTATACTGAGGCTATCTAGGAGCCCACCCTAACTCACCTCATTAGCAAAACCCCTGGTGTGATCAAAAGAAGCTTCTTATGAATTAAAAAAAAAGACACTTCTATCACTTAGGATATTGTAGGGTTTTAGTATCTATTTGCCAAGAACCATGGACAAAGACAAAATATATTTATTTTTATACCACAGTGGTGCTGAAAGAAGCAGTAACCAGAAACACAGAGAGGTAAGGGACATATATTAGGGAGAACCTAACAACATTACCGAGATTAATCCCCTAACCTTCTGCTCCTGAAGGAGATAATTTATGGGTCAGTGATCTGAGGAGATGGGTCCATTCTGAGGTTTTAAGAACCATCAGAATGTTTTACAGAGTTGTTCTCAAGCCCAATGGATACAACTGGAGAAAAGTGCAGAGCGAGAAAACAAGAGCCTAAGAGGAAGAGATAAAGACGATTTTGTTTTGTTTTGTGTTCCCCAAATTACTGTATAATTGGATGTATTCAGTTATGAGTTACAGAAAACCTGTGAATCACTTCAACCATGAAGAAACTTATTATTTAAAAAACATTGAAAGGAGGTAGGTTCTGAGTCTGAATATGAATTGAGTTTAATTTAATGCTTCCACTCCAGCATCCTATTGGTTTTCTTCCTGGGGCTCCTTGATATGACCACAAAATGGCTAACACTGTTCCAGGCATCATATCCACATAACCTCCCAAGCCAGAAGGAAGAGGGCAGAAAATTTAATAAAGGAGGAAAATATTTTCTAGAGTTTCTACAGGACATATTCTTACTTGTCATTGGTAGAACTGAGTGACATACCCATCTCGGGACCAATCTCTGGCAATTTTTAAAATTTTGGTTGATCCAATCGGCTTAGGATGAAGATACATTGCCACCTGAATAAAACTGTGTTCACTTGTCAAAGAACAAGAGGTGGTAGGTACTGTATCTGTATTGCCTCCAAAGAGGTGCTCCCTTGCTGGCTCCTGGGGATACAGAGATTATTTATCAGTCATGGGCTCTATCCTGGAGAAGCTGACCAAGTGGATCTCTGGAGAAGTTAGAGAGTGAAGTGCTTAGTCACAGTAGAGTGGGGATATATGTAGAGATAGAGCGATGCCTGGGTCATTATGGGATCCCCCTAAAGGAACAGCTAATTCAGACTGTCAGGGTCTAGGGTCACTTCCTGGAGGAGGTAACATCTAGGCTGAGTCTTAGTGACTCAGGCAAAAGGGGAAAGAAAATTAAATTCCAGGCAGAGGTGAGTGAAAGTGCATAGGAAAGGGCCAAGAAACCACGTTTGGTTATTGGAGCACGGTTGGTGAGGCAGAGAACAATAAGTGATGAGTCTGCAGGCAGTGGCAGTGGACATCTCTTAGAGGATCGTGAATGCTACAAGAAGGAGGTGGAACTTGCCTTAGGAAAATGAAAAGCCATTTAAGCAGGAAAGGGACTTGTCAGGTGTACGAATATGCTTCAGGGAAAAAAAAGTCCTAGAGTCCTGCAAAGGGATGGATTTGAGACTGTTCCTAGTTGGAAGCAGAGATCTTAGAGTGGAGGATGTTGCAAGAGATCAAGGTGAAGCTGTTGGAGACCAACTCAGGTCAAGAACAGTGCAATGGAGAGGATGTGTGGTTTGGGGAGAGGTTGTTGTCCAGGCTTAGCAGACTGACCTTGGAGGCTGGATGCCTCTGGGGAATGAGGAAGAAGGAGGGCTCTTTATGAACCCCACATTTCTTGATAGGGACTCCAGTTACTATTGCTACATAATAATCCACTGTGAAACATAGTTATGTAAAACAACTATGTAAGGGAAAACCCAGTTCCTCCCTCCTGTGTGCTTCTTCCCACATGTGTTTACTTTTACATAGAGTATTACTTCTCGTTGCCAAATGTGTGAAGTTTTTTCCCCACAACAACAAGCAAGTCTGCCACACCAGCTGGGTGTCCTACAATTTCACTCAATTCTGATACCATCTACATGGAGATAGTGGCAGATCCCACATGTTATGGCTCAGTCACACAAGACTCTTCCCCCCACCCTCCGCCACCTCCTGGTCCCCACACACTTCAGACGCTAGTCACAAGTCCAAGTTGTCACCTGTCCTTCTTGCCAACTGGCTACAAATCAGAGATTCCAACAATCTCCTCCACAGTTTGATTAATTTTCTAGAGTGGGCTTACAGATCTCAGGGAAACACTCATGTTTACCAGTTATTAAAGGAGATGACAATACAAATGAAAGCCAGATGAAGAGACACATAGGGCAAGGTCTGGAAGTGTCCCGAGTACAGAAGCTTCTGTCTGCTTGGGCTTAGGGTGCATCATCCACCAGGTGTGGATGTTTTCACCCACTTGGAAGCTCTCCTGACTGTGTACGAGGTCTGACAATTAAGTCGGTAAACTTGTTGCAACAATGTTGCTAACCTTTTTGGGTATCAGAGGAGTTATTCATTATGAATTTGTACCAACTGGACAAATAGTTAACCAAGTGTACTATTTGGAAGTGCTGAAAAGGCTGTGTGAAAAAGTTAGACTGGGACTTCCGGTAAGATGGCAGAATAGACAGATGCTATACCTCCCAGGATCACACCAAAATTACAAATAATTTATACAACATTTAACCTTGGAAGTCCCCTGAACATTTGATGAACAGAACCTCTAAACAAAGGATTTCAAGAAGAGGCCATGTTGAGTCTGGTAGGAGGGCCAGAGATGAGGGAGGGTGAGCCCCATGAGGGACACCTTAGCGGTGGAGAGGCTTCTTCGGTTGGGGGAGAGACCCTCTTGGAAGATGAGCTCCACGATGGCTGGCAGAGAAATTAGGACTCTCTGCTCAACTCGGTGAGGCTTAGGGCGGCTCAGGAATTAGCACTGGTCCAGGAGCTGAGACTACACTGAATTTGTAGAAACCACTGACCACAGCCTTTACGCACCTGTAACACCACCTCGCCCACCTACAGCTGCATTTCCAGGGGCAATTGGGGTGCCGGCGTGACTAGCCCCACCCCGACAAACTGTGGAAAAGGTTTTTTTGTTTACAACAGAAGGTGGTCTGCAGAGCCCTGGGGTCATCTTTGTGGTGTTCAGTGACCACAAACCTGCACCACATCCACTTGGGAACAGCTTTTGTGAATCTGTGAGTGCCCTTGGGATGCTATACAGGTATTGGTGTAAGACCTGAATCTACATTATTGTCTTAAAAACTACCAATCACATTGCATAACTCACTGAACTCCATCCTGCCAAGCTAGTGCCACATCAGTGACACCTCTGGAACACACAGGACAGGAGAATACAAAGACTGTTCAATCCAAATATAAAGGACACATACTACAAGACCACCCAGCAATGACTGAGAGACATAGGTGATCTATATAATACATCGAAGAAATCACAGAGCGACAGCCAGAGTGAAGAAACAAAGAAAAAGATTCCAAGTAAAAGATCAGAAGAAACTCTAGAAATGAAACTAAATGAAACAGAGGTATCCAACCTTTCAGAGGCAGAGTTTAGAATACTGATGATAAGAATATTTAAGGAACTTAGTGAGGACATAAAGAAGGATAGAGAAATCATAAAAAACAGCCAGTTAGAACTAAAGAATACAATATCTGAAATGAAGAACACACTCGATGGAATCACCAGTAAATTAGATGAAGCAGAGAATCGGATCAGCGATTTAGAAGACATCACCCAGGTGGAACAACAAAAAGAAAAAAGTACCACGACCAGCGCAGCTAGTCGAACAGACCAGAGTGGGGGTGATGGAGGATTAAAAAACACAGACATAGAACTACTTGAAAGCGGGGGCTAGGTGGACAACTGTCTCCTGATGGGAGGACAGTGACCCAGTCTAGCAGCTGTGGTTTACTTATATAGCCTTGCTTATGTTGGTGGCAAGGAATGGGAGGAAATGGCCTTGGGCAGAGGATGTTCCATGTGTCAGCTGCAGGATGTTTGCAACCAATGTTGTAACAAATGTATCGGACCCAGGATGTTTTATCACCAGTGTACAGAAACCACCTCCGTATGCTGAGATGCTGTGTCAGCCTTGCAGAAACACAGTCAGAGAGTGCGCCTTGCACCACCCTCTCCTTTATAGCTCTGGAAGGTGGTCTTGGTCTCCAGCAAAAAAGAATAAAAAACAATGAAAATAGTTTAAGAGACCTTTGGGAGAACATCAAGCGCAATAACATTTGCATCATAGGAATACCAGAAGTAGAAGAGAAGAATCAAGGGATCGAGAATGTATTTGAAGAAATAATGACTGAAAAATTCCCTATCCTGATAAAGGAAATTGACATAAAAGCCCAGGAAGTGCAGAGAGTTTCAATCAAGCTGAACCCAAACAGGTCCACACCAAGACACATCGTAGTTAAAATGGCAAAGGTTAAAGACAAAGACAGGATCCTAAAAGCAACAAGACAAAGACAACAGGTTACATACAAAGGAACTCCTCCTATAAGACTAAGAGCTGACTGTTTTAAAGAAACTCTGCAGACCAGAAGGGAGTGGCAGAAAATATTCAAAGTGTTGCAAAACAAAGGCCTACAACCAAGTTTGCTCTACCCAGCAAGGCTATCACTTAAAATTGAAGTAGAGATAAAGAGCTTCTCAGAAAAGAATAAACTTAAGGAATCCATTACCACCAAGCCAGCACTGCAGGAAATGTTGATAGGGCTTCTTTAAGCAGAAGGAAGGGCAAAACAAGCTAACCAAGGAAGACCAGAAATATGAATAACAAAATGGCAATAAATGTGCACCTATCAATAATCACTTTAAATGTGAATGGGCTAAATGTTCCAATCAAAGGACATAAAGTGGCTGAGTGGATAAGAAAACAGGACCCATGCATATGCTGTTTACAAGAGACTCATCTCAGATCAAAAGACACACACAGACTGAAAGTAAAGGGATGGAATAAGATATTTCACGCAAATGGAAATGAGAAAAAAGCTGGAGAAGCAATACTTATTTCAGACAAAATAGACTTTAAAATGAAGACTACAATAAAAGACAAGAAGGGCACTACATAATAATAAAGGGATCGATTCAACAAGAGGACATAACCCTAGTAAACATCTATGCACCCAACATAGGTGCTCCTAAATACATGAAACAGATATTGACAGACATAAAGACAGAGATCAACAGTAACACTATCATAGTAGGGGACTTCAACACCCTACTGTCAACAATAGACAGATCCTCCAGACAGAAAATCAATGTGGAAACAGTGGCCTTAAATACACATTGGGCCAGCTGGATTTTAATTGATATTTTCAGAGCATTTCACCCCAAATCTAGAGAATATACATTTTTCTCAAGTGCACATGGAACATTTTCCAAGATAGAGCACATATTAGGACACAAAACAAGTCTCAATAAATTTAAGAAAATCGAAATCATATCAAGTATCTTCTCTGGCCACTGTGCCATGAAATTAGAAATGAACTACAAGAAAAAAACTGGAAAACACACAAATACGTGGAGGCTGAATAACATATTACTAAATAGCTAATTGGTCAAAAATGAGATGAAGGAAGAAATCAAAAGCCACCTGGAAACAAATGAAAATGAAAACACAACAACATAAAGTCTATGGGATGCAGTGGAAGCAGTCCTAAAAGGGAAATTCATAGCAATGTAGGCCTATCTAAAGAAACAAGAAAAATCTCAAATCAACAGGCTATCTTTATACCTAAAGGAACTGGAAAAAGAACAACAAAACAAGCCCAAAGGCAGTACAAGGAAGGAAATAATGAAGATCAGAGCAGAAATAAATGAAATGGAGACCAAAAAAGCAATATAAAAGATCAATGAAACCAAGAGTTGGTTTTTTGAAAAGATAAACAAAATCGACAAACCCTTAGCCAGACTCACCAAGAAAAAGAGAGAGAGGACCCAAATTAATAAATCAGAAATGAAAGAGGAGAAGTGACAACAGATGCCACAGAAATACAGGAAATTGTAAGAAAATACTACGAGCAACTATATGCCAACAAATTTGACAATCTGGAAGAATTGGATAAATTTCTAGAAGCATACAATCTACCAAGTTTGAACCAAGAAGAAACACAAACTCTGAACAGACTGATTATGACCAAAGAAATTGAGTCAGTAATCAACAAGCTTCCAACAAACAAAAGTCCTGGACCAGATGGTTTCACAGGTGAATTTTACAAAACATTCCCAAAAAATAATTAATACCTGTTCTCCTCAAACTATTCCAAAAAATCCAGAAGGAAGGAAGGCTCCCAAGCACATTTTATGAGGCCACTATTAAGTTGATTCCCAAACCAGACAAAGATATTACAAAAAAAGAAAACTACAGGCCAATATCCCTAATGAATAGAGATGTAGAAATCTTCAACAAAATACTAGCAAACGGAATTAAGCAACACATTAGAAAGATCATACACCACGATCAAGTGGGATTCATTCCTGGTATGCAAGATTGGTTCAACATCCACAAATCAATTAACGTAATACATCACATTAACAAAATGAAAAATAAAAACCATATGATCATATAAATAGATGCAGAGAAAGCATTTGACAAAATCCAGTAGCCATTTATGATAAAAACTCTTAGCAAAGTGGGAATAGTGGGATGATATTTCAACATAATAAAGGCCATATATGATAAGCCCACAGCAAACATTATGTCCAATGGGGGAAAGCTAAAAGCTTTCCCCTTAAGATCAGGAACAAGACAAGGCTGCCCTCTTTCACCACTTCTATTCAACATAGTTCTGGAAGCTCTAGCCACAGCAATCAGACAAGAAAATGAAATAAGAGGCATGCATATTGGAAAGGAGGAAGTAAAATTGTCATTATATGCAGATGACATGATACTATATATACAGAATCCCAAACACTCCACCAAAAAACTGTTAGAACTCATAAATGAATTTAATAAGGTAGCAGGATACAAAATTAACATTCAGCAATCAGTTACATTTGTACACACCAATAATAAACTATCAGAAGAAGAAATCAGGACATCAATCCCATTTACAATTGCTTCAAAAACAATCAAATACCTAGGAATCAATTTAACCAAAGAAGTAAAAGACCTGTACTCAGAAAATTATCAGACACTGAAGAGAAAAATCAAAGAAGATACAAATAAATGGAAATGTTCATGGCTAGGAAGAATAAATATAGTTAAAATGTCAATACTACCTAAGACAATATATAGATTCAATGCAATTCCTATCAAACTGCCAAGGACATTTTTCTCAGAAATAGGACATATAATCCTAAAATTGTATGGAACTATAAAATTCCCCGAATTGCCATGGTAATCTTGAGAAATAAGAACAAAGTGGGAGGTATCATGCTACCCAACATCAAGTCATACTACAAGGCTATAGTAATCAAAACAGTATGGTACTGGCATAAAAACAGACACATAGATCAATGGAACAGAATAGAGAGCCCAGTAATAAACACATCCATATACGGTCATTTAATCTATGACAATGGAAGCAAGAATTTACATTGGAGTAAAGATAGTGTATTTAATACATTGTGCTGGGAAAATTGGACTGACGAGAAAAAAAATGAAAATGGACCACCGACTTATACCATATTTGAGAACAAATTAAAAATGGATTAAAGACTTGAATGTAAGGCCTGAAACTACAAAACTCCTAGAAGAAAATATAGGGAGTAAATTTGCAGACATTACCCTGAGTAATATTTTTACTGAGATATCCCCTTGGGCAAGGGAAATAAAAGAAAAAATAAACATATGGGATTACATCAAGCTTAAAAGTTTTTTCACAGCAAAGGGAATCCTCAATAAAACAAAAAGGCAGCCTACTGAATGGGAGAAGATATTTGCTAACGTTATATCTGATAAGAGGTTAATATCCAAAACTTATAAAACACTCATTCAACTCAACACCAAAAAAGCCAACCAACCCAATGAAAAAATGGACAGAGGTTATGAAGAGACATTCCTCTAAAGAGGACATACAGATGGCCAACAGGCATATGAAAAAATGTACAACCTCACTAATCATTAGAGAAATGGAAATAAAAATCACAATGATATACCACCTCACTTCGGTCAGCATGGCTATCATCAATAAATCAACAAACAAGAGCTGGTGAGGTTGTGGAGAAAAGGGAACCCTGCAGCACTGTTGGAGGGACTGCAGACTGGTGCAGCCATAATGGAAATCAGTATGGAGGTATCTCAAAAAACTGTAAATGGAACTACCGTATGACCCAGCAATTCCACCCTTGGGTATCTATCCAGAGAAACCCAAGATGTTAATTTGAAAAAAATATATGCACCCCTATGGTCAATGCAGCACTATTTACAATAGCCAAGACTTGGAAGCAACTGAAATGCCCATTGTTAGATGACTGGATTAAGAAACTATTGGACAGGCCTGCCGAGTGGCATGTTGGTTAAGAGTTGGCTTGAGACGCCAGCTCTGAGTAGCAGGGCCCCGGTTCGGATCCCACATGGGAGCCAGTGACACTGCCCTCTACAACTAAGATGGTGAACAACAGCTCGACCTGGAGCTGGGCTGCTGTGAGTCACCGGCGATGGCGTAGGCTGCAGTGAAGCTGCAGTGGGCTGCCATAAGTTACCTTATGTGGCTGGCAGCCAGTATTTGCAGCTGGCAGCCGGTGTGAGCTGCCAAGAACCGCTGTGAGCGGCTGTCCAAAGGCCGGTGACCGATCTGCCTCACCCGGGAAGAGCGCAATGATAATACCAACATGGGCCAGTGAAGCAACGTCCTCCACAACTAGGCTGAAGAACAAAAGGACAGCAACTTGTCTGCTCCCCTCCCCCAATTCCCCAGTAAAAAAAAAAATCTTAAAAAAAATAAAAAAGAAACTGTGCTACATTTGTACAATGGAGTATTACTTCAGCAATAGAGAAGAATGAAATCTTACCATTTGCAACAATATGGATGGGCCTAGAGAACATTATGTTAAGTGAAATAAGTCAGTCAGAGAAAGACAAATACCATATGATCTTACTTACATATGGAATCTAAAAAACTGAATGAACAAGCAAAGTAAACAGAAATAGTCTCAGAGATATAGAGGAAAAATTGATGATTGCTAGTAGGGAAGGGGATGGGGATGAGAGAGAAGGGGGAGAGATTAGTCAGCATAAATAGGTAATTACAATATTGCCACACGGATATGAAAGACTGTTTGGGGAATATAATTAATAATGTTGTAAATATTTTGTAGCGTGTCAGATGGTCACATGTCTTGCTAGGGAGACCACTTCATGGATGGTGTAGATGCTTGATCACTGCACTGTACACCTGAAGCTGATGTTGTATAATGTTGTATGTCAATTATAATTGAATATAGTCACGGGATGTGGGGTATAGTGTGGGAGCAGAGTCAATGGAATTTTAATAGATATGTATAATATCGGGTAGGGGGAGTGGGTTGCCTGATTGAGGGAGCGGGGGTTGTCACTTTGAGGGGTAAAATGTATAACTATTGCACTGTGTTGTACACCTGAAACTAGTTTTAAAAAACCAGTATCTTAAGAGACTAGTGTTGCATATAACATGCTTTGGAAAATGTGCTTTAAAGTAAAAATTCTTTCAGAATGTCGAAAAAAAAAAAAGTTAGACGACCCAAACTTTTCGCCAACAATTCATGGCTCTTGCGTCACAACAACACACCAGCTCACATAGCACTGTTTGTTAAAGAGTTTTTAGCCAGTAAACAACTGTATTGGAACACCCTCCCTACTCACCTGATCTGGCCCTCAATAACTTCTTTCTTTACCCGAAGGTCAAGGAAATATTGAAAGGAAGAAATTTTTATGACATTCAGGACATGAAGGGTAATATGATGACAGGTCTAATGGCCATTCCAGAAAAAGAGTTCCAAATTGCTTTGAAGGGTGGACTAGGCGCTGGCATCGGTGCATAGCTTCCCAGGGGAGTACTTCGAAGGTGACCGTAGTGATATTCAGCAATGAGATATGTAGCACTTTTTTTAGGATGAGTTTACGAACTTAATTGCCTGATCTCATACTACTGGGATTTTATCGAGACTTCCTCATATAGGCATAATCCATTATTAACCCCATTTCCAGCCCAAATCCCATTGCTAGAGAAGTGGGGTGTGGGGGGCGATGGAGCTAGCTGAAAATCCCAAGCTACTAATCATGTGTGGCCTTTCTGGTGACCAGTCCGCATCCTGGAGCCCACCCAGAGTCACCTCAGTAGAACAATAGATGCGCCTAGTGCTCTCATCACTGAGGAAATCACAGGAGTTTTAAGAGTTCTGTGTCATGAACTGGGGGCAGAGACCAATACATACATATACATATACATATACATATACATATACATATACATATACATATACATATGTGTGTGTATTTATTATCTCGCAACAATCATTTTATTGTGCTCATGAATTTTGTGGGTCAGGAATTAGAATAAGACACAGAAGAGATGTTTGTTTCTGCCCAAACACTCAAAGGTTTGGGGGTGACTTGAAGGCTGAAGACTGTAATCATCTGGAGGCTCCTTTGTTCACATGTCTGGTGCCTGGGTTGGAATGACTCAAACACTGAGCTAGGCTAGGACTGAAGGACCTACACAAGGCATCTCCAGCATGGCGGCTTTGGGGTAATCAGATTTCTTGCACCATGATGGCTGCCTTCCCACAGAATGGTTGTTCCAAGAGAACCAGTAGACACTTCATGGCTTTTTGTGACCTCACCTCAGTATCATGTAGCATCATTTCTACCACATTCAATTGGTCAAAATAGTCCCAATCTCACCCAGATTCAAGGAGAGTGAGCATAATCCTTACCTCTCAGTGGGAGAAGTGTCAACAAATTCTGTGACCATTTTCTTTAAAGTCACCACCCTAGGGTAATTTAATGGCTTTGAGGGCCATCATTGAGATGGAGTCCCATTAGGAGAAGCAGAATATGCTAGATTGCTCGGGCTGCCATAATGACATACCAGTGACTGGATGGCTTAAACAACAGAAATTATTTCTCACAGTTCTGAAGGCTAGAAGTTCAAGATCAAGGTATTGTCAGGGTTGTTTCCTTCTGAGGCATCTCTACTTGACTTGCAGATGGCTGTCTTCTTTCTGTGTCCTCACATAGTTGTCCGTTTGTGTGTATCTGTGTTCTAATCTCTTCTCATAAGGACACCAGTCAGATTGGATCAGGGCCCACCCTAATAACCTCATTTTAACTTAGTTACCTCTTTAAAGACCCCATCTCCAAATACAGTCACATTCTGAGGTACTGGGGGTTAGGACTTCAACATATGAATTTTGTTGGGACACAATTCATTCCAAAGCCATTATAGGAGAAGGGGATGAGATCAAATTCTTGAGATGAGCCTGAAGGGACAGGATTCACGATGACATGTCTGGAATTCAATAACAAGGTCTGCGCTAACGGTGGGGACTTGGGGAATTTTAACAGAGGTGTGGTTGGAGCCTAAATCATGGGTAGGTTCACCCAGAGAGCATGCAAAACATGAGATGAAGAGATTTTTTTTCCTAATTACTACCATATGGATAATATTTATTGCCTGAGAATCCATGTTAAGTGCTTTGCATCAAATGCTGTATTTGTTCTGCTCAAAAAGTCCTCTGTAAGTATTGTTATTCTCAATTCATAGATGAAACGACTGAGTCTCAGTGAAGTTAAGTCAGGGGTTAAATCCATCTGATTTCTTTTCTTAAAGGTTTTATTGGGGAATTGGGGAAGAGGAACAGTGTTGGGAATTGGGAAAGGGGATCAGCCAAGTTGTTGCTTTTCAATCTTCGTTGTGGAGGGCACAGCTAGCTCATCTCCAAGTGCAGTCGCCATCCTGTTGCTCATTGGCAGCTCGTTGCCACTCAGCTCAAGGTGCCGTGTTCAATCTTAGGTGCGAGTTGGCGTAGCCCACCATTCCATTCGGGAGTTTAACCGGCAACCTTGTTGTTAGGAACACATGCTCTCAGCAGCTGAGCCATTCTACCACCTGTTGGCAGCTCAGCGGCAGCTCAGCTCAGGAACTACTCACTGGCCCATGTAGGAATCGAACCAGCGACCTGTTGCTCAGAGGTCACGCTCTTAACCAAGTGAGCCACTCGGCTGGCCCCCCACCTGTTTTTGTGTAGCCTGTGAGTCAGCAATGGTTTTTACATTTTTAAATGGTTGAAGAAGAGCAAAAGAAGAATAATCTGTGACAAATAAAAATTATATAAAATCACACTTCAGTGTCCTTACATAAAGTTTTATTGGCACACAGCCATGCTCATCACTTCCGTATTGTCTATGGATGTATCTGTGCTGTAACAGCTCAGTTGAGGAGTTGTGAGGGAGACCCTAGGGCCTGTAAAATGTAAAATATTTACTCTCTGGCTTTTTACAGAAAACATTTGCTGACCCTTAGGTTAAATATCCTTAACCAACTGGTCAAGGGTAGACCTGGGTTTCCAGCCCAAGCAATCTGGCTTCACTGTCTCAGGCACCATGATTTACTGAAAGATGTGACTGTTCACAGAGGCCATTTCAGACATCAGCTATCATCAGGGTCAGGCATATTTGCAGCAGAGGCAAGAATTTGCCCAAGGTCAACCCCAATGTCATTTCCCCTTTGGCCTTACCATGTTTAGGCAGAGGGGCCACTCCAGAATGGGAGTCTATTTGAGAGTTTTCTTCTTGTCTTCACCCTAGTCATGTTGCCTCTCTCCATTGTTTCAAATCCTGGCTAACTGTCAGCCATTTCGTAGCAAAGAACAAAACCTGCTTGTGCTCCTGTAAAGAGGATTTATGGGAAACATGCAAGAGAAGGGTGTGTCTGAGTTTTAGGAAGAACACCCAGACTTTTCTAAAAACCTGGAAATCTGTGTGGCAGTTACTGTCTGTGGGATCCCATGTCTCTTGTTTTTTCTCAGCGTCTGGGCCCTTCCTCCTGTATGCATTGCAGTGCCCTCTGCCATATTCTTTATTGTAATTCCCCAGAAGACTTTCACTTCCTTTTGGGTCTTGGTCACATCCACACTTGTTACCCTTCCTCTCTTGGGAGCCCTCTAAAATTTGTATATTATGTATGACCCTAAAGGAATTTTTATAAAATACAAATCTAAACATATCTTACTTCTGATTAAAAATCTTCAGTAATTGCCATTTTTTCCACATCCTCCTGGCTTGGTATACTGTAGTGTGAAGGCAGAAGTTATGGCAGCTATCTTGCAGCTGTGAGGTAACCATTTCCAGGAAGACATCCACTATATTGGGGATGATAAAGTAGAAGGATTAAAATAAACATGGTTCTTGATAATATTATTCAGACAGAACCTAATCTAGCACTATCCCTCTCCAAAATTCTCGCAAACCATGAACATTGTCTTGGTTTAAGCCATTGTAGGTGTAATTGAAAATTATAAATTACTTATAATTGAAAACACCTTAAATAATACAAGGCCTTGGGAATAATGTTTTTTGTTTTTTTCTTAAGATTTTTTATTGGGGAATTGGGGGGATGGGAACAGACAAGTTACTGTCATTTTGTTCTTCAGTCTAGTTGTGGAGGGCATTGCTTCACTGGCCCAAGTTGGCACCATCATTGCGCTCTTCCCGGGTGAGGCAGATCAGTCGCCGGCTTCTGGATGGCCACTCACGGCAGCTGCTGGCCGCTCACGCTGGCTGCTGGCTACACCTGGTAGCCCATGGTAACCCACTGCCACAGGGGCTGCAGCCTATGCTGTCGCTGGTGACTCACGGCAGCCCAACTCCAGGTTGAGCTGTTGTTCAGCATCTTAGCTGTGGAGGGCAGTGTCACTGGCCCTCATATGTGGGATCCGAACCGGGGCCCTCTGGTGTCCCAAGCCAGTTCTTAACCACCGTGCACCTCGACCAGCCCTCTTCTTTGCTTTTTAAAAAATTGTGGCAAAATACACAAAACATCGAATTTACCATTTTGACCATTGGATTTATATAGTTCAGTAGCATTTATTACATTCACATGGTTGTGCAATCATCACCACCATCCATCTTCAGAGATTTTTGACCACCCCAATCAGAAACTCTGTACCCATCAAGCAACATAACTCCCCATTCGCCAGCCCCTGGCAATCAGCAACCTGCTTTCTGTCTGTGAGTTTGCCTATTCTGGACATTTCATCTAAGTGAAATCATACAATATGTGACCATTTGTGTGTGGCTTCTTTCATTTTTCAAGTTTCATGCCACACTGTGGCATGTATCAGTATTTCATTCCTTTTAATGGCTGAATAATGTTGCATTGTATGAATGGACCACACTTTGTTTCTCCATTCATCCATTGATGGACATTTTGGTTGTTTTTGCTTTCTGGCTATTGTGAAGAATGCTATTATGAACACTTCTGTGTGCAAGTTTTTGTTGGAGCACCTGTTTTTTCTAGACATTTTTTCCCCAAAATTTTTCTCTCGGAGGGCAAGAATCTTATCTTCTTTAGCTAAGTAATGTGCCTGGTGGGTGGATTTCATCTTAGCAATTGTAGAAGCACCTATGATACTGTGATTTGTAATGAAGAATGTATATTTGATCTTCATCCCAGTTCCTGGCACAGAGCTCCTAAACCCCTTGGAATTGCCTATGATTAGAGTAATAAAGGTGTCTTTTGTTACATTAAAGAGGTGACTTTTGGAAAATAACCTAAGGATGGGGCTGGTCCTAGAGGAACAAACCCTGTGCTTAAAGGGTTGGAACTTTTAGTCCCTACCCTGGACCTCTGGGGAGAAAAGAGGGGCTGGAGATTGTGTTCAATCACCAATGGTCAATGATTTCATCCCTCATGCCTATGTAATGAAGCCTCCATAAACCCCAAAAGGACAGAGTAGAGAGCTTCCAGTTTGGGGAACCAGAAAGCTTCCATGTGCCACTGTGCTGGGCCCCAAACTCCACAGGTTCAGAAGCTTGTTTGTTCAGAACCTTGTCCTATGTAACTCTTTATCTGGCTGTTGATTCATATTCTTTAATGTACTTGTATAAACTGGCAGTCTAGTGAGTAAGTGGGTTTCCTGAGTTCTGTGAGCCATTCTGGCTAATTTATCGAACCGAAGGAGGGTGTAGTGGGGAACCTCTGACTTTTAGCTGGTTGGTCAGAAGTACAGGCAGCAACCTGGACTTGTGATTAGCATCTGTAGTGGAGAGAGGGCAGTCTTGTGGGACTGAGCCCTTCACCTGTGGAATCTGATGCTGTCTCTGGGTAGATTGTGTCAGAATTGAGTTAAGTTGTAAAACCCCCAGATGGTGTGGGAGAATTGCTTGGTGTGGGGAAAAAACACACATTAGAATTAGGATCAGAATCGGAGCATTGCTCTCCCCACTCACCTCCTCGTTGGCTGCACCCTTTTTCATGGCAGCCATGCATCCAGCCAGAGTCTAAATCTCCAGGGGAGGAACTAGATTATAAATGTAATTTAATTTTAATCCATTTAAATCTAAATAGCTGCATGTGGTGAGTGGCTAGGGGCTTGGCCAGGGTAGTTCTAGTGTGACCAAGGGCCTCCCTCTCTCCTCTCCCAACTACACTGAGCTGACTAAGCCTGTTCTTCTGCATTCGAGCAAGAGCCTGGCACACGCAGCCCCAGGAAACATGAAGAAACGGATCCTCATGCTCTCACATTTGTTTTTATAGTCCCAGTTTTCTCTCTGCTTTTGACAAATGTGTTTGTGAGATAGCCATTGGCATTTTATGATATCTTTTTTTTTCAAGGATGTTACTGGGGAATTGGGGAAGGACAACAGTGTTGGGGAAGGGGAACAGCAAAGTTGTGAACAGTGTTGGGGAAGTGGGGAAGGGGAACAGCGAAGTTGTGAACAGTGTTGGGGAAGTGGGGAAGGGGAACCGCCCAGTTGTTGTCCTTCGATCTTAGTTGTGGAGGGCGCAGCTAGCTCAATACCCAAGTCCGGTTGCCATCCAGCCACACGTCGGCAGCTCGGAGCCGCTCACCTTAAGGTGTTGTGTTAAATCTTAGTTGTTGGTGGGCCTAGCCCCCCATCCCATGCGGGAGATGAACCGGCAAACTTGTTGTTAGGAGCACATGCTCTCACCAGCTGAGCCATCCTGCCACCTGTTGGCAGCTCAGCTCGGACGCAGCTCACTGGACCATGTGGGAACCAAAACAGTGACCCTGTTGTTCAGGGCTCGCGCTCTAACCCAACTGAACCACACGGCTGGCCCTTATGATAACTTTTAAAACCTCAAAGAGACCTGTGTGTCCTTGGCCTCGGAGATCACAAATCAACTCCAATGTGCAGAGGGCCACAGGACAGTAAGTCTACAGCAGTGAGAATCAGGAGGGACCCCAGTTCCTGTTACTCAAGCAATCCTAGGTCTGCCGTCATCCCCCCTTATTTGCAGGGAATATCTTCTAAGACCCCCCCAGTGGATGCAAAACTGAGGATGGTCCTGAACCCTACATATACTATGTTTTTTTCCTATTCATACATACCCTTGATAAAGTTTAATTTATAAATCAGGCACAGTAGGAGATTAACAACAATAACTAATAATAAAACAGAACATATATAACAATATGTTGTAATAAAATTTATGTCGATGACTTTGGGGCCATTGTTAAGTAAAATAAGGGTGACCAAAACACAAGTGACAGTCGATCTAATACCTGAGCTGGCTACTAAGTGCCTAAAGGGCAGATAGTGTAGACAGAAAGGAGACGCTGCACAAAGGGGTGGTTCACACGCCGGTGGGATGGAACAAGATGGCACGCATGAGATTTCATGAAGCTACTCAGAATTGCATGGAAGTTACAACTTACCAATTGTTTATTTCTGGAATTTTCCATTTATTATTTTCAGACCCCAGTTGACCTTGGGTAACCGAAACCACAGAAAGGGAAACGGCAGATAAGGGGGAAACTAGTGAACTTACCTTCTCGTCCCTCAGCTCTGCTGCTTTGGAAATTACTGAAGCTCAGTTAGCTTTGCCCGGGTCAGGACATAGCTCCCTGAGGGCTAGAGAACTGGGGCCCTCAGGCTCTGGCGTGGCTGACTAAGCGGGAGTGCTGGGGACCCAGACTCCTGGCACCGTGGGCTTCATCTCTTTGAGCCTCTGTCTTCTCACTTGTGAAATGGGTCTGTTAACAATCCCTCTTTTAGAACATTGTATGCACAATAAAAAGAGACAGAGGATATACACACAGTGAAACGCTGTTCTACAGGAAGGAGAATGAGTGAATCATAACAACATGCACAACTCTGGAGGATCTCCTGAGCATAATGTTGAGTGAAAGAAGACAGGCGCAAAAAATGCACTGTGAGGTTCCATTTATAGGACGTGTGAAAACAGGGGAGTAGCATGTGCCGACTAGAGTTAGGACAGTGCTTATCCTGTGTGTGTGTGTGTGTGTGTGTGTGTGTGTGTGTGTGTGTGTGTATGTAGGTGACAGGAAGGGGCAGCTGGAGATGTCCTGCTTCTTGATCTGGGTGCTGGTTACACAGGTGTGTTAACCTTCTAAACATTTATTGATGGGACATTTATTTATTAATTACTTTTTTAATTGGGGAGTTATACAATAAAAGACAATTTGTGAATGATTATTTGCACACAGTAAGAAAAAAGTCTGTGTACTATTGTGAATGAATTTATTTACAAATAAAGTTGTTAGTCAATAGCCAGAGTACTTTACTTGAAACAGACACTCAAAATCTGAATTGTTCATAAAAATTGTAAACTACATGAGAAGTTGTAAAAATTGTGGTCATGGGGGTGAGAATTCAGTGACACGGCCCAATTCATGATATAAGGGTCAGAAATAATTAACTAGACATCAAAAGTTCTACTTGATATCTGGGTGATACTGTTTTTTTACTGATTCATTAATTCACTAATGACTTATTGAGTGCCTGTCACACGTCAGGCATTCTTTTACACATAGAGTGTTAGGATCCATTAGTGAACAGTATAGGCCCAAATCCTAGCTCTAAGATAGCTTCCACTCTCATTACCTGAAGAAAGCTATACCAAGTACATTGTTATCATACTGTTTCATGCCAATAAATTTGACAGTTGGGATAAAATGGCTAAATTCCTTGATAGTTACAGTTTACTAAAACTAACAGAAGAGAAAATAGAAAATCTGACTAGTCCAATAACTTATAAATTGAACATGTTATTAAAAGCTTTCTTATAAAGAAAACCAATGACCCAACTAGCTTTACTGGTAAACTTCTCTAAACATTTATATAAAAGACCTGACACCAGAGAATAGACTCAGAGGAATCACCTCCCAGGTCTTTATAGGAGGCCATTATAACTTTAATATAAAATCTGACAAGAACATGGGAGGAAAGTAAAAGAACAGATCCATCGTTTCATAACCATAAATGCAGAAATTCTAACCCATCTAGTAAGATTAATTATAAATGTATGAAATACAACATGGCCAAGTATAGTTAATGCTAGGATTACAAGGGTGGTTTAGCATTCAAAATATAATTTATGATGATGTACATGAAAGGATAAATACAATATGTTCATCTAAATATATGCAGAAAATGCATTTGATACAATCTAATTGCCATTCATGATTTAAAAAACAAAACCATTGCTATACTAGAAATAGTAAAGTTATGAGGTCAGATAAAACAATATGGTTAAGAAAACCCATACAACAAACATTTTGTGGTGAAATAGCAGAGTTTTCTCCTTAACATACTCTCATCAAAGCTTTACAAATTCCCCATCACTCTGTCTCTTCTCTCCCCTTGTTCTCTTCCCACCTTCACTGTCCCAGGGTATAGACTGAGGTCCTCAAACAAAAATTGACACCGATAGTACCATATGTCCCCCAAATCAGGGACACCAAATTATTTTTTAAGATGACTGGCTCAGTATGACCCACGATAAGATGAAGCTGGAACTGGGAGAAGGGTAGAGGCAGGCAGAGCTCACAAATTTCCTGTAGCCTCTCACATTTCCTGTAGCCCGGCCCCTGTGGGAGGTGAAGCAGGTTTGGTTGTTGTGTCATTGGTCTGGGCTGAGTCCTCGGTAAGGGCCCTTTCCAGGCTGATAGGCAGGGAGTGGATCAGACTCTTTCGGAAGTCTTGGCCCACGAAGACGTAGAGAATTGGGTTGAGGCAACTGTTGAAGAATGCCAGGGATCTCACTGGATTAACAAAGATTCTGTACTTCTGCTGAAAATATGACTCTCTGGACTAAGCTGTGTTCAGAAGGCAAATTAGTCAAAAGGGGAACCAACAAAAGAAGAAGAAAGCCATGACAGCAGTGAGGCAGTAAGGGACAACTGGAACCTACTATGCCTTTTTTGCGGATCTTGGCAGCTATGAGCCCATAGCAGATAGCGACAATGGACATGGGTGCACTGAAGCCAATGATAAACCGGATGATCGATCTGACTGTGGACACCGTGATGGCCACCTTCAGCCTCTCTTGAGGGGTGTGACCCCAGGATGCAAAGTAGAAAGTACAGTATGTATTCCCTCTTCCATAACTTGCTATAGTCAAGAAGATGAAAATTTGCGAGGTAAGGACTAGTGCAAGAATCCAGGGTACAAAGATCACTTTTGTAACCAGACTTAACAGTGTGGTGGTTCTGGGCCCAGACTGGATGCAGGACACAAATACAGCGGTCCAGAGTAATGAAAGCAATGAGGAAAACACTTCCAAACAGGTTTATGCCCACCACGCTGTAAACTAACTTGCATAGGAACCAGCCGAAAGGCCATTGTTCTCTCAAGACCATTGAGACCATGAGGAATGGTAGAGTGGCAGTGAAGGAGAAGTCAGCTAAGGCCAAGTTCAGGAAACACAAGGTGGTGACAGTGTGTGTCATTTGGAATCCGGTCACCCAGAGCACAAGCCCATTACCCAGGATGCCAAGCACAAAGGTGATTCCAAGCACCACCAGTGAGAAGTACTGCAGAACACTGTATGCAGTAGACTCATAGAGCATCTCAGATCCATTCAGAGGGCTGGAGAAGTTGGTTTCCATCTTGCCCACACCTGAACCATTTCAACAATGGCCATTGCTCAGCTGTGAAGCCACCTTACAGCATCCCTGTTCAGGCCCACATCACTTTCCACTGTGGCTCCCACTCCAAATAGGATACCACGCTACCGAACCTGTGGCCAGTCATACTGTAAATGTGGGGCTCTCTTGACTGTCCCCTTGGGAAAGGATAGATCTCCATATTCCCATGGTTAAGAACATGTAGTCCACATATCAGGCTGATTACTTAAGCGAGAGGGTTACAAGGCTCCTGTCCACCAGCCGACAATGAGCTGAGGTGTGTGGACCAAAGAAAGTGGATGGGCGGCATCTTTAGCTATGCACAGTGAGGGAAGCACTAGACTTGGAGTCAGTGGGGTCACATCTTCCACCCATGACTCAGTGCATAGGTGCTGGCAGGCTCTGCAACCTCCTCCTGCCCCAGGTGCCCCAGACTCCCAGCTCCTGGCCCTTCCTTGTGTGAGAACCCTTGACCTATTGTTTGGTTCATCTTCAAGTTAAAGCTTCAGCGAGTGGCTTGAGTTTGTAGTTAAAGAGGATCTTAAATAATTACTGGTAATTTGTAGTAATGCGTTACAACCTGTGGATTCTGTGCAGGAGGCAGAGCAAAGGGGCCCTGTCTCTGCATTCAACCCTCTGTTGTTCATCATCTGTGATTGATATGGAGCTCTTCTCTGCTTGGGATGCAAAGGTTTTCACCCATTGTCTAGCTTTAGTGTTCGTGGCATAAAGAATATGAAAGTAGCAGGTTTAGTTGTATTTGTGGGGATTCTTATTAGAGATGGTATTACATTAAGTGGAGATCTAGTTATATTCATGGGGATCCAGTTTGATCTACATACAACTTTACAATGTTCATTATTTCTACTTTCATAAAAATAAATTGATATGCAAAGCAATTCTGAGACCTGACGGAGGTTACTTATGTGATACATGGTAGAGGATGGCCTTCAATTCATAACGTACTTTTTGACTGATTTTCTGTATTGATCCCTATTTCATTAGTTCCACTTTTGTTGTTATTATGTCTTCATACTTCCTTTGAGTTTAATTTGATCTTTTTCTAGTTTCTTAAAGTGTAAGTTTAGATCATTGAGTTCACACCTTTTTTCTCTAATACAAGCATTTAGGGGTAAAAGTTTATCTTTACTACCTTTAGTTGCAAGTCACAAAGTTTGATGTTCTATTTTCATTATCATTCAGTTTAAAATATTTTCTAATTTTCCTTGCAATTTCTTCTGTGGCCCATGAGTTGCTTACAAGTATGTTATTTAATTTTCAAATAATTGGGCATTTTTTAGTTATATTATTGATTTCTAATTTATGTTGTGGTCATAGAATATACTTTGAGTGATTTAAATAAAGCCTTTGACTTTTATTGAGACATTTTATAACCCAGCACTTAGAAAGAATTTGGTTGTGTATTATTCTGCTGTTGGGTGTAGCATTTTGTACATGCCAGTTAGGTTATTTGATGATTTTTAAATCTCCCTATGTTGTTACTGATTTTTTTATAGTTGTTAGACCATTTGGTATTTTCTCACAAATCATAGATACTCGATTCTGTTTATTTATTTCTTTTTATATTTCAGTTTTCTTTTTATTGATCTGAATCCAAGTTCACTCATTCTTGATGTTAAGTCCAATCTGCTGTTAACGTCATCAGATATTGTATTTTTCATTTCTATAATTTCTATTTGATTATTTTGTTATTTCTCTCTCTGTGCTGAAACTTCCCAGCTCTTCACACACATTGTCCAACATTTCCACTAAATCCTTTAGAATTTTTATAGTGAAGTCCCTGTCTAATAATTCCAAAATCTGGGCTATTCCCTGGGTCTACCTTTTATATATTTCTATTCTTCAATATGTATCAAATTTTTTTATTTGTGTGTATCTTTTAACTTCTTTTGCCACCCTGTGGGATATTTCTTCCAGCAGGGTTAATTCCTTTTTTTAATTTTTATGTATTTATTTTATTTTACATTTTTTTAGCTGAGCCATCCTTCCACCTGTAGGCAGCTCAGCAGCAACTCAGCTTGGGCCAGGAATCGAACTGCTGTTGCTCAGAGCTCGCACTCTTGAGTGAGCTCTTAACCTATTGAGCCACTCAGCTGGCCCTTTTTTTCCTTTTTTATAAATAATTCTTTTTCTTTTCAATTACATACAAAATTGTATTAGTTTCCAGTATACAGCATAGTGATTAGACATTTATAGCACTTCCACGTGATCACCCTGATAAACCTAGTACCTATCTAACACCATGCATAGTTATTACAATATTATTGATTATATTCCCTATGCTGTACTTTACATCCCCATGGCTATTTTCATAACTGCTAATATGTACTTATTTTTTTTAACATTTCATAAATCATATTGGAGTTTATTTTGAAGCCAGAGCACAGAAAGTATTTATTTGGAAAAATATATATTTTAAAACTCTACTACATTTCCAAGGACTTTTAAATTATCTCCATGATGAAGTGGTAAATGGGGCATAATATTTTTAATTTAGTTACAACACATTAGTGATTGTATAATTTCATATATATATATATATATATATATATATATATATATATATATATATATATATATATATATATATATTTAAAAGAAAAAAACAGTTCTAGTTACCAGGGACACGAGAAAGATAAAAGCCACATCTCGAATGAACTATCTTCATGGTCAAATGCTCAAGAGGGTAAATATCATGTTAATGCTAACAAACCTTTTCTAAAGTCAAGTTCTCCTGTTCATGCATCCTATCAGCTGTGAACAATGTTTCCCCAAACTTGGTGCATATTTTATATATGTATTATTGAGTCGTCAGGAAAGTTATGACGTATTTTTCTATGTTTTTCAATGCAAAAATGTGTCATGACTTTCCCGACGACCTGATATATACATGTGTGCATGTCCACATACACACATTTCGTGCAGTGTATACCGCAAATTGGTATATTTCAAATTTTGGATAAATGATTATTTTAACATCTGACTCATCTCCTTCCAGGTTGTTTATGTTTTTTTTTTAAACATAACAGATTAAATATAACAGATTATTTTGCAAATTAGTGACCAGTTTTTAAAGGGCTTTTGAATTTAACTTGTGTCTGTTATAATACTTAAATTAAAACTCTGCCCTGATAACCTTAAGCTGATATTTGGCTGAAGATAGGGAAAGAAGAGGGCTTAGTTTTTTCTTCAATATTCTAGAGTGTTCTATTTGCTATACACACGCCCACTTCAGGTTACTGAAATCACAGATAACTTTTTGTCATTTTTAGATACCTTCCTACTGCACAGCCTGCACAAACCCATGGATTTCTGAATTTATCAGTGTGAAATCAGATTGACCTACTCAGGGCTCTGATGGAGCACTTTTTTTTTTTCATCATTTGGTACTTTTTAAAAAATTATTCTTTTTTATTGTGAAATACACATTTTTTAGAATCAGTTTCAGCTGTACAACACAGTGCAATAGTTATACTGTTTACCCCTCAAAGTGCAACCCCCTGCCCCCAATCTGCCGCCCCACTTCCCCCACCCCAATATCATACATATCTATTACAACTCCCTTGACTCCACTCCCACACTATACTCCACGTCCCATGACCATATGTGTGTGTGTGTGTATATATATATATTTTTTTCACTTATAGTTGATATACAATATTATACAACATCAGCTTCAGGTGTACAGTGCAGTGATCAAGCCTCTACCCCATCTATGATGCGGGCTCCCTAGCAAGATATGTGACCATCTGACACCCTCAAAATATTTATAACATTATTAATTATATCCCTCGAACTGTCTTTCATATCCCTGTGGCAATATTGTAGTTAACTATTTATGCTGTCTAATCCCTTCCCCTTCTCCCTCACCCCACCCCTTCCCAACTAGCAACCATCAGTTGTTCCTCTATATCTCTGAGACCACTCTGTTTACTTTGCTCGTTCATTCAGTTTTTTAGATTCCACATATAAGTAAAATCATATGGTATTTGTTTTTCTCCGACTGATTTATTCCACTTTACATGATAGTCTCTAGGTCCATCTATATCGTCGCAAATCGTACGACTTCATTCTTCTTTATGGTGGAGTAATACTCCATTGTATAAATGTACCACAGTTTCTTAATCCAGTCATCTACCGATGGGCATTTCGGTTGTTTCCAAGTCTTGGCTATTGTGAATAGTGCTGCAATAAACATAGGGGTGCATATATTTTTTCGAATTAGTGTCTTGGGTTTCTCTGGATAGATACCCAAGAGTAAAATTGCTGGGTCATACGGTAGTTCCATTTCCAGTTTTTTGAGATACCTCCATACTGATTTCCATAATGGCTGCACCAATCAGCAGTCCCACCAATAGTGCACCAGGGTTCCCTTTTCTCTACAGCCTCACCTGCACTTGTTGTTTGTTGATTTATTGATAATAGCCATCCTGACCAGAGTGAAGTGGTATCTCATTGTGGTTTTTATTTGCATTTCCCTAATGATTAGTGAGGTTGAACATTTTTTCATATGCCCGTTGGGCATCTGTATGTCCTCTTTAGAGAAATGCCTCTTCATATCCTCTGCCCATTTTTTCATTGGGTTGTTTGTTTTTTTTGGTGTTGAGTTGAATGAGTGTTTTATAAATTGTGGATATTAACCCTTTATTGGATATATCATTGGCAAATATCTTCTCCCATTCAGTAGGCTGCCTTTTTGTTTTATTGATGATTTCCTTTGCTGCGAAAAAACTTTTAATATGTACTCCCATATGTTTATTTTTTCTTTTATTTCCCTTGCCGAAGGGGATATCGCAGTAAAAATATTACTCAGGGTAATGTCTGCAAATTTACTCCCTATGTTTCCTTCTAGGAGTTTTTTGGTTTCAGGTCTTACATTTAACTCTTTAA
The DNA here is from genome assembly GCA_031876335.1 of Hipposideros larvatus. Classification (NCBI taxonomy): domain Eukaryota; kingdom Metazoa; phylum Chordata; class Mammalia; order Chiroptera; family Hipposideridae; genus Hipposideros; species Hipposideros larvatus. The sequence goes on from CM063099.1 coordinate 30,571,280, forward strand.
TCCATTCTAAATTTGTTCTCATATATGGTGTAAGTAGGTGGTCCATTTTCATTTTTTTGCACATGTCAGTCCAATTTTCCCAGCACTATTTATTAAATAGAGTATCTTTACTCCAATGTAAATTCTTGCTTCCATTGTCATAGATTAAATGACCATATATGGATGGGTTTATTTCTGGGTTCTCTATTCTGTTCTATTGGTCTATGTGTCTGTTTTTATGCCAGTACCATACTGTTTTGATTACTGTAGCCTTGTAGTATGACTTGATGTTGGGTAGCATGATACCTCCCACTTTGTTCTTATTTCTCAAGATTGCTGTGGCTATTCGGGGTCTTTTATGGCTCCATATAAATTTTTGGATTATATGTTTTATTTCTGAGAAAAATGTCCTTGGTAGTTTGATAGGAATTGCATTGAATCTATATATTACCTTAGGTAGTACTGACATTTTAACTATATTAATTCTTCCTATCCATGAACATGCTATGTATTTCCACTTATTTGTATCTTCTTTGATTTCTCTCTTCGATGTCTTATAATTTTCTGAGTACAGGTCTTTTACTTCTTTGGTTAAATTTATTCCAGGTATTTTACTGATTTGAAGTAACTGTAAATGGGATTGATTTCCTGATTTCTTCTTCTGATAGTTTATTATTGGTGTATACAAATGCAACTGATTTCTGAATGTTAATTTTGTATCCTGCTACCTTACTAAATTTATTTATCAGTTCTAACAGTTTTTTTGGTGGAGTGTTTGGGATTCTGTATATATAGTATCATGTCATCTGCATATAATGACAATTTTACTTCCTCTTTTCCAATTTGGATGCCTTTTATTTCAATTTCTTGTCAGATTGCTGTAGCCTGAACTTCCAGAACTATGTTGAATAGAAGTGGTGAAAGTGGGCAGCCTTGTCTTGTTCCTGATTTTAAGGGGAAACTTTTAGCCTTTCCCCATTGTGTATGATGTTTGCTGTGGGTTTATCATATATGGCCTTTATTATGTTGAGATATGATCGCACTACTCCCACTTTGCTAAGAGTTTTTATCATAAATGGCTGCTGGATTTTGTCAAATGCTTTTTCTGCACCTATTGATATGATCATATGATCTTTATTTTTCATTTTGTTAATGTGATGTATTACATTAATTGATTTGCGGATATTGAACCAACCTTGCATACCAGGAATGAATCCCACTTGATCGTGGTGTATGACCTTTTTAAGTGACGCTGAATTAGGTTTGCTAGTATTTTTTTGAGAATTTTTGCATCTATGTTCATTAGGGATATCGGCCTGTAGTTTTCTTTTTTTGTAACATTTCTGTCTGATTTTGGAATCAGAGTAATAGTGGCTTCATAAAATGTGGTTGGGAGCCTTCCCTCCTTCTGTATTTTTTGGAATAGTTTGAGGAGAATAGATATTAATTCTTTTTGGAATGTTTTGTAAAATTCGCCTGTGAAGCCATCTGTTGCAGGACTTTTGTTTGTTGGAAGCTTGTTTTTACTGACTCAATTTCTTTGGTAGTAATCAGTCTGTTCAGAGTTTGTGTTTCTTCTTGGTTCAGACTTGGTAGATTGTATGCTTCTAGAAATTTATCCATTTCTTCCAGATTGTCAAATTTGTTGGCATATAGTTTCTCGTAGTATTTTCTTAATGTTTCCTGTATCTGTGGCATCTGTTGTCACTTCTCCTCTTTCATTTCTGATTTATTAATTTGGGTCCTCTCTCTTTTTTTCTTGGTGAGTCTGGCTAAGGATTTGTTGATTTTGTTTATGTTTTCAAGAAACCAACTCTTGGTTTCATTAATCTTTTGTATTGTTTTTCTGGTCTCTATTTTGTTTATTTCCTCTATGGTCTTCATTATCTCCTTCCTTGTACTCCCTTTGGGCTTATTTTGCTGTTCTTTTTCCAGTTCCCTTAGATGTAAGGATAACCTGTTGTTTTGAGATTTTTCTTGCTTCTTTAGGTAGGCCTGCACTGCTGTGAACTTCCCTCTTAGGACTGCTTTCACTGCATCCCAAAGATTTTGGGTCGTGGTGTTTTCATTTTCATTTGTCTTGAGATAGCTTTTGATTGCTTCTTTGATCTCATTTTTGACACACTCGCTATTTAGAAACATATTATTTAGCCCCCATATATTTCTGTGTTTTCCAGTTTTTTTATTGTTGTTGATTTCTAATTTCATAGCACTGTGGTCAGAGAAGATACTTGATATGATTTCGATTTTCTTAAATTTATTGAGACTTGTTTTGTGGCCTAATATGTGGTCTATCTTGGAAGATGTTTCATGTGCACTTGTGAAGAATGTATATTCTGTAGCTTTGGGGTGAAATGCTCTGAAAATATCAATTAAATCCAGGTGGTCCAATGTGTATTTAAGGCCAGGTTTCCACAAAGGTTTCCACATTGATTTTCTGTCTAGAGAATCTGTCCATTGTTGACAGTGGGGTGTTGAAGTCCCCTACTACGATAGTGTTAGTGTTGATCTCTGTCTTTATATCTGTCAATATTTTGTTTATTTTAGGAGCTCCTATGTTAGGTGCATAGAAGTTTACTAGGATTATGTCCTATTTTTGGATTAATCCCTTTATTATTATGAAGTGCCCTTCTTTGTCCTTTATTATATTCTTCAATTTAACGTTATTTTATCTGATGTAAGTATTGCTACTCCAGTTTTTTTCTCAGTTCTATTTGCATGAAATATTTTACCCCATACTTTTACTTTCAGCCTGTATGTGTCTTTTGGTCTGAGTTGAGTCTCCTGTATGCAGCATATGCATGGGTCTTGCTTTCTTAGTCATTCAGCCACCCTATGTGTTTTGATTGGTGCATTTAATCCATTTACATTTAACTTGATTATTGATAGGCGTGTAGTTATTGCCATTTAGCTATTTGTGTTTCTAGTCTTCATTAGTTAGGTTGATTTTTTCCTTTCTTCTGCTTAAAGAAGCCCTTTTAACATTTCCTGCGATGCTGGCTTGGTGGTAATGAATTCCTTTAGGTATTCTTTTCTGGGAAGCTCTTTATCTCTCCTTCAATTTTTAAATGATAGCCTTGCTGGATAAAGCAATCTAGGTTGTAGGCCTTTGTTTTTCATCACTTTGAAAACCTCCTGCCACTCCCTTGTGGCCTGCAGAGTTTCTGTAGAAAAGTTGGCTGATAATCTTATGGGAGGGCCCTTGTAAGTAACTTGCTGCCTGTCCCTTGCTGCTTTTAAGATTTTGTCTTTGTCATTAATCCTTGCCATTTTCACTATAATGTGCCTTGGTGTGGGCCTGTTTGGATTCATCTTGGTTGGAACTCTCTGCGCTTCCTGAGCTTGTATGTTGATTTCCTTTGCCAGGTTAGGGAAGTTTTTGGTCATTATTACTTCAAGTATATTCTCAATGCCTTGCTCCCTCTCTTCTCCCTCTGGTATTCCTATATTATGCATGTTGTTGTGCTTGATGTTATCGCCCAGCTCTCTTAAACTATTTTCAATGTTTTTTATTCTTTTTTCTTTTTGTTGTTCTGCTTAGATTGTTGGGTCCAGACAATTAACAAAGAGGCTGGATGTCAAATTAGGGTTCCGAAGATTTTATTAAGCTGAGCTCAGTGACCACCTCTCCAACTAAGGAGAGACGGTCCCGAGATATGGGGGGTAGGGTTTTTATAAGGCAGGGCTGTATGTAAAGCAAATTACAGAAGTTAAAAAGAATGTGTAGTTATTTTAGTTAAAACTGCATTCCGCTGTTCTAACAGTGTTGTTATGTCCAGGTGTCTTAACAGTATATCATGACCGGGTTGAGTTGACTGCATAAACTGTTTCTCAGAAATATGCATGTAATCAATTTTAGAAACTAAGGATGGGGGTTGAAAAACTAAAGTTAGCTTGCTTCAAGGCCTCCTGAAATGTTAACATGAAGGCGGGGAGAGGAAGGGGGAACTTCAGGGCCTGAGGAAGGGGGAGGAAGGGGGAACTTCAAGGCCTGAGGAAGGGGGAGGAAGGGGGAACTGAGGAATGTTGTTCTTTAACCTTTTATTCTCCAGCAGAAGCAAAGCAGGTCTACAGAAGCAAAAAGAGCTGTTAGTTTTTGTGAAATGGTCCAATCCAGTTGTGACAAGACTACTTCTGTAAAACATTCTTAATATTTCTGTTGCAACCCATTTCTTGTAAAGTTAGGTGTTTACTGTCTTAACGGGAAGTTCTGCTTAGAGTCTAGCTGGAGTAGCTGAAGTATGATTTTTAAAACTGAGTCTGTCCGCTGAGTCTGTCCAGCCTAGGGTCCGGGCCGAGATCCTTACAGGATGATCTCTGCTGTCTTGTCTTCTAAGTTCCTGATTGGATCCTCTACTTCATCCAATCTGCTGGTAATTCCTTCGAGTTTGTTATTTATTTCAGTAATTGCTTTCTTTAGTTCTAGCTGGCTGTTCTTCATGATTTCTCTATTCTTCTTTATATTCTCACTAATTTCCTTGAACATTCTAATCATCAGTGTTCTGAACTCTGTGTCCGATATGTTGGTTGCCTCTATTTCCTCTAGTTCCACTGATTTAGGAGGTTTCTTCTGTTCTTTTATTTGGGATGTGTTGCTTTGTTTCCCCATTCTGGCTTATTCTTTGTGCTTGCTTCGATGTATTAGGTAGATCACCTAGGTCTCTCAGTTTTTCAGGGTGGACTTATATGGTATATGTCCTTTATATTTGAATTGCTCAGTCTCCCTGTTCTGTGGATGTGTACCAGAGGTGTACATTGTGTTGTGTTTCTTCTCCTGTTGAAGTTGGGCTTTGATAGCTTTTGGCTTGTCAGTAGGTGGAATTGACTCCCAGGCTGACTAGCTGTGAGGATTAGCTGTGTCCACAGTTTATGAGCTGCTGTGTGAGAGTTGACCCCCTCTGATGAAGCTTGGCCCCTATGGGCTCTTGTGCCTGTAGCGATTTCCCTTTGGGTGTGATTCTTGTAGGTCAAACTCGGTAATGCTCTGGTTTGGTCTAAACTTGGCCTCTGGGTGTGATGATTCTTTTTTTTTTTTTTTTAAGATTTTTATTGGGGAATTGGGGGGATGGGAACAGCGTTGGGGAATTGGGGAAGGGGAACAGACAAGTTGCTGTTGTTTTTGTTCTTCAGTCTAGTTGTGGAGGACGTTGCTTCACTGGCCCAAGTTGGCACCATCCTTGCGCTCTTCCCGGGCGAGGCAGATCAGTCGCTGGCTTCGGGACGGCCGCTCACTGTGGCTGCTGGATGCTCACGCTGGCTGCTGGCTACACATGGTAGCCCATGGCAACCCACTGCCACAGGGGCCACAGCCTACACCATCACCGATGACTTGCGGCAACCCAGCTCCAGGTTGAGCTGTTGTTCAGCATCTTAGCTGTGGAGGGCAGTGTCACTGGCCCTCATATGTGGGATCCGAACCAGGGCCCTCTGGCATCCCAAGCCAGTTCTTAACCATCGCGCCACTCGACTGGCCCGTGTGATGATTCTTGAGCCTCTTTGGCTGGGCCCTACTGCAGAGCGATTTTAGAGCAAAACAGATCAACAAGCATGACCACAACAGTCAGCAAAAGAAACCAGATACTCTCACATGTAAAAAACAATCAACAACCAATACTAAACATGCACAAAAATATCAAACATACAGAAAAAATTGCAGAAAAATGGAAAGGAGGAAAAGTAGAGCCTAGAAAAGAAAGAAGAAAAGAAGGGAGGGAGAGAGGGGAGACAAGAAAGAAAGAAAGAAAGAAAGAAAGAAAGATGTGTATGTATGTCTATACACCCATATATATGGACATATATACACATATATATACCTATATAAAAAACTAAAATGATAATAATGAAATATAAAAAACAAAAACATCCAAAACAAGCAAAACAAGAAAAACCCCAAAACACCCAAAAAAGACAAAATAAACAAAAAGAAAAAAAACACGCCAAAAACCCCCCCAGTGAGGGCCAGCCGAGTGGTTCAGTTGGTTAAGAGCTCGCTCAAGAGTTTGAGCTCTGAGCTGCCAACAGGTGGCAGGATGGCTCAGCTAAAAAACAAACAAACAAAAACCTCAAAAAACAAACAAACAAAAAACAACCCAGTGCCAGTCTTGGCTAAAGTCCCTCAAGCTATCTCCAGGTTGTCCTCTGTTTTACAAAAGCTCCTCTGTGTCTTGTAGGGGCAGAGCTGGCCACCTGGTGCCTAGAGTGACTCTGGTGATGCAGGTCTAGATGAATGGGGTTATGAGGCGTGACTGGTAGTTTTTACAAAGTCAATGCCATTTCCGGGTTCATCTGCCCAGAGGCACACTGAGAACTGCGCAGCCAGAAGGCTAGTTGTATGTCTTTGGGCACTCTTTCCGCTGGAGGCTGCGGGGACTGTGAGATTTCTGAGCCGCTAAAAGCCATCTGTGGGGAGTGGGGGTGGGGGGTTTCCTGTGAGTTACTCAGCAGCTGAAGTTGCCCTGCTTCCTAAGCTTCACAGGAGAGGTGTGGACGGGGTAGGTAGGCCCACACTCTGCAGACTTTTCTCCAGCAGAGTTTCTCAACCCCCAGAGAGTAGGAGCACCTCTGTAATCTGACACTACTCCTCCATTCAGGTCAGCTTAAGACTCTTGGATGGCCGGGGGCCAGGGTTTTTGAGGGAGGGTGGGGGTGGGTTCTTACCTATGCAGTTGTTTTTTGCTTTCTGTCTGAGAGAAAGAAAGAAAGAAAGAAAGAAAGAAGGAAGGAAGGAAGGAAAGAAGGAAAGAAGGAAAGAAAAAAAGGAAGGAAGGAAGGAAGGAAGGAAGGAAGGAAGGAAGGAAGGAAGGAAGGAAGGAAGGAAGGAAAGGAAGGAAGGAAAGAAGGAAAGAAAGGAAGGAAGGAAGGAAGGAAGGAAGGAAAGAAAGAAAGAAAGAAAGAAAGAAAGAAAGAAAGAAAGAAAGAAAAGAAAGAAAGAAAGAAAGGAAAGAAAGAAAGAAAGGAAAGAAAGAAAGAAAGAAAGAAAGAAAGAAAGAAAGAAAGAAAGAAAGAAAGAAAGAAAGAAAGAAAGAAAGAAAGAAAGAAAGAAAGAAAACAAACAAAAAGAAATGTCCCCGCAGCCGTTTTGAGCTGAGGCTTCTGCCTCAGATACTCCAGCCAGGCTCCTGGCACAGGACCACAGGGACACAGGGACTGAGCCCGCCCTGGCGCTGCCACACTCTTCTATCTGCCCCCTGGAGTCCCTTGTCTGCCCAGCGGCAGGTGCGGACCACGCCTCTGCAGGCATGTCTCTTGTCTCTCTTCCCCCACTTGCCCGGCCCAGGCTTCTGCCTTAGACTCTGCAAACCATGGTGCTCCCGCAGCATGCTCTGCGGGACTGTGAGGCACAGGGGAGCCGCGGGAACACTCTCCAATCTGCCTCCTGGGGCCCCGTGTCTCAGCAGCCCCGGGTGCGGGCTCCACCTCCACGGACCTCACCCCCCTCTTCCCCTACTCGCCCAGCCTGCCCAGCTTTAAGAAATCCTCCTGCTAGTCTCTTACCTGTTATGTGTAATGAGTAGAGAGTTCCTTTGATGAGTTACAGCTGTTAAAATTGCGGAGATTTCCAAGAGAGAACTCAGGTAGACTTCCTCACAGCTGCCATCTTTCCTCTCCTCCCAGATTTTTTGAAAATATTAAATTCAAATGGCAGTTTTAGGAATATGAATCCATGACTAAAGTATAATAAACCTGACAATGGGTTTTTACCTAGGTATTGGAAAGTCAGGGCCACTTCTCTTATCATCTCTTTGGCCTTGGGTAAATCAATTAACCACTCCAAGGGCTAGTTTTCTTCTCTGCCTAATGGAGAGTCATTCATTCATTCATTCAACACATATTATTTCAGATTTAATAGGGTCAGACTCTGTATTGAGGGGATAAAGATAAAAGTGTGCAAATGAAGTTTATTTTAAGAATTCACTATATAGTAAGAGACAAACTGTAAATAAATAATTCAGTACATTGTGATAATGGCAATCATATGGGAAAAAATTGTTGTTGAACTATAGAACAAATCTATGAAAGTGAGACAGAAAAATGCACAGAAGTCATAGAAAAGTTTGGTCTTAAATTCAGATTGTGAATCTGCAAAAAGAAGAGGCCTTCAGAGGGCTACTGTGACAATTAAATAAGCCAACAAATATGTCAATGCTTAAATTTTTAAAAATTTAAACAGAAACTAGCACAAACTAAACACACTGCATATAAAATGTACACTGATCAGCCTTGAAAATATGACTTTTCACTTTGTACCCCTCCCCACCCCCAACTCCAAATTTTTTCTTTATAAATTTCTTTGTGGTCAGGGCATTGTAACAATTATTTAACTAGTTAATAAAATTTAATATTGATTAAGGTCCTGTTATGTTCCACAAACAGGGTTGGGGTTCAACCAAAAAATCTCTACTCTCATATAATATAATTTTAAAGGGGAGCAATAGATACAAGAAAGATAGGGAGGTAGAGTAGAAGAGAGGGAAGAAGGGTGAAAAAGAAATAATAACGTACAGTAATTACTAAATTTGGTAATCTCAAGAACAAAGAGGAGGTAAAGAAGTTCCAAGATAGTGAAATAGAAAACAAAAGAAAACAACAACAACAACAGCAAAACAAAGTGGACAATAAATCATGTTAAGGAAATAAAAATCAAAAGAGAAAGAATATTTTGAATAAAAAATCAGGAAAGAACACTGATAAAATTTGAAAAGAGCTTCCAATGAAATAAGAAAGTAAGCAAATACAATGGTTTTGGAAAGATACTGTTTTAGCAAATGACAGTTCTGTTTGCCAGCATCTGCAGTTCTCTGTCCTTTCATTATATCCATGTAGCAAAATTCCAACCATAGGTTAGCCCATTAGTCTGTCTCCATTCTTATACATGAACTGCTCAGAGCTATTAGAGAATATCACACCACCAAGCAGATAGGTCTTCCACTAACAATTTGCAGCCTCCTATTCAATTGAGTCCTGGATGTTATCCAACATCCATTCCGATTTCTATAGTTAGAGTTCTTCCCATTCTCCACCATAGCTACCTCAAACCTTTTCTATGCTCTGCCAACCTCTGAGCCCTTATTTCCTCTTCTCTTTTTCTTCTTCTTTCATATAAATAACTATATACGATCCACTAGGGAGATGGCTGGTCAAGATGGAGGAGTAGGTAAATGCTGTACTTGCCTTCTGTCATGACCACATCAAAATTACAACTAAACTACAGAACAACCATCATTGAGAATCACCTGAAGTCTATCTGAAGTCTATCTGTATGTCCTACAACTAAGGACATACAGAAGAAGCTACTTTGAGACTGGTAGGAGTGGGAGAGATGCGGACAGGGCTGGTCTCACACCCACATGTGATTGTTAAAAATTGGGAGAGATGTCTCAGCTGCAGAGGTCCCGTTGGAAGAACGTGAGGTCCCAGCCCCACACCACGCTCCCCAGCCTAGGGTTCCAGTGCCGGGGAGAAAAGTCCCCACAACTTCTGGCTGCAAAAAGCAGTGGAGATTGTGGCTGGGTAAGATGGAGGGTGGCTGGAGTCCCAGGCATTCCTCTTAAAGGGGCTGTGCATGGACTTACTTGCTGAGGGACTCACTCACTCTGAGCTCATGTGCTGGGACAGTGGCTCAAAAAGTGCCGAGGACATACGGGGAGGAGCTGAGTTGCCTGGTTTTAGAGTGAGAGCTGGAAGGGCAGATTTCTCCCAGACAGAAGTGCTAGTAGAAGCTATTGTTTCTTTGTAGAGCCCTCCCCCATGCCAACATGCAGACAAGGGCAGCCACCATATTTGAGTTTCCATCAACCTGGCTAACACTGTTCACCCTGCCATGGTGAGTCCCTGAGACCCCGCCCCACCCAACTTGTGGGCACACTCTGGTGGCTTCCAGTGGCTTTTCCCTACAGATTCCTTTCTTGGCTGATGCTTTGGATTTTCCCCAAATCTCTCAAAGTTCACAAAACCCAAACAAACAGCATCTGGATTCAACATGCCCCATACCTCTTGCTAAGCAGCCCCAAGCCTAGCATTAGCAGCAATTAGCCTTGGTTTATAGCTTTCCCTCTTAAGGCACCTCCAAGCGTGGTGTGGGTGGTGGCCATTTGTGGACTTCTTTGTGGCTCATGCCAGATGGCTCAGGGCAGGGCATAGGTTGTGGCTGAAATTGGGACTTGGCCTGCAGTAGGGCCCCTCCCAGGAGGCCCGGGGGCTGGCATGCCTCATGGCCAGCTTCCACCTGAGTTGGATCATCATCCAGCTACCTCCAAGGATGACACACCAAAGGGCAGACTGGGCAGGCACCAGAGCCCTGCTAAAGTGAATTCTGATCCATAGGGTCAGCCTCTGCACAACAGCCCCTTCACTGTAGTCATGGCTAGTCCTCACAACCAATCAGTCAAAAGGTCAATCTCTTCCATTTATGTGCAAATAGCAACTAAGGCTCAACTACAACAGGAGGGCACACAAAACCCACACAAGGGACACACCTGGAGCACACAGCTCAGGTGACCAGGGAGTCTACACTACTGGGTCCCACAGGACACCTACTGCATAAGGCTCTACTAAGACTGGCAGACATAGCAGCCCTATCTAATACATAGAACAAACACAGAGAGGAAACCAAAATGGGAAGACAAATAAAAGAACAGAACAAAGTTCCAGAAAAAGAGGGAAACAAAATGGAGACAAGCAATCTATCAGACATAGAGTTCAAAACACTAGTTATAAGGATGCTCAATGACCTCAGGGAGAACTTCAACAATGAGATAAGAAACATAAAAATAAAGATAGAAAACATAAAAAATAACCAATCAGAAATGAAGAATACAGTAACTAAAATGAAGAATACATTAGGGGGAATCAACAGATTAGATGAAGCAGAGGATCCAATCAGCAATTTAAAAGGGAAGGTAGAAGAAATCACCGAATCAGAACAGCAAAAAGAAAATTATCAAAAAAAAAAAAAAAGAAAGAATAGTTTAAGGGGCCTCTGGGACATCAAGCATACCAACATTCGCATCACAAGGAGAAGAGACCCTAGTTGAATAAATAATGACAGAAAACTTCCCTAACTTGGTGAATGAAATAGACATACAAGCTCAAAAAGTGCAGAGAGTTCCAAACAAGATGAGCTAAAAGAGTCCCACACCAAGACAAATCATAATTAAAATGCCAAAGGTTAAAGACAAAGAAAGAATCTTAAAGGCAGCAAGGGAATAGCAGTATGGGACGTACAAGGGAGCTCCCATAAGAGTGTCAGCTGATTTCACAACAGAAACTTTGCAGGCCAGAAGGAAATGGCATGAAATATTTGAAGTGATGAAAAGAAAGGACCTACAACCAAGATTACTTTACTCAGCAAAACTGTCATTTAAAATTGAAAGAGAGATAAAGATCTCCCCAGACAAGAAACAACTAAAGGAGTTCATCATCACCAAACCAGTATCACAAGAAATGTTAACGGGACTTCTTTTAGGAGGAGGAGGAAGAGGGGGAAGAAAGATCAAAATGATAAATAATAAAATGGCAATAATTACATATCTATCAACAATTACTTCAAATGTAAATGGATTAAATACTCCAATCAAAAGATAGGGGGGCTGAATTGATAAGAAAACAAGACCCTTACATATGCTGCCCTCAAGAGACTCGCTTCAGATTGAAAGACACATAGACTGACAGTAAAGGGATGGAAAAAAATATTTCATGAGAATGGTCACAATAACAAAAAAAGCAGGAGTAGCAATATTATACCAGACAAAATAGACTTTAAAACAAAGGCTATATATAACAAGAGATAAAAACGAAACCAGTAATCCCACTTCTGGGTATTGATATATATACATAAAAATCCAAAACACTACTTTGAAGGGACATGTGCATCCATATGTTCATTGCAGCATTGTTTACAATGGCCAAGATGTGGAGGCAGCCTGGGTGTTCATTGATGGATGAATGGATAAAGAGGACATGGTACATATATACTATGAAATGTTGCTTGGCCATGGAAAGGAATGGGTTCTTGCCATCTGTGGCAGCATGGATGGATCTGGAGGGTATTGTGCTGAGTGGACTATGTCAGACAGAAAGAGATGGATGCAATGTGATTTTGCTTGCATGTGGAATCTAAAGAACAAAATAAACAAAACAGAAATAAACTCATAGATAGAGAGAACATTTTGATGGTTGCCAGATTGGGGGTGGGGTGGGTGAAAAAGGGTAAGGAATTAAGAAGTACAAATTGATTGTTACAAAGTAATCATGGAGATTTAAATTACAGCATAAGGAATATAGTCAATCATATGGTAATAACTATGTATAGTGCCAGGTGTGTACCGGACTAGTCAGGGGGATTACTTCTTAAGTTATATGTGTTTAAGCACTATGCTATACACTTGAAATTAATATAAAATAATGCTGAAAGTCAAGTGTAATTGAAAAATTGAAAAAGAGGGGGGAAGGTGAAGTGGAATAAGAGGTCCAAATTTCCAGGTATAAAGCAAATAAGTCATTAGGATGCAATGTACAACATAAGAAATATAGCCAATAATATTGTGATAGCATAGTACAGTGTCAGATAGTTGCTAGACTTAATATGGTGGTCACTTCTTTAGGTATATAAATGTTGAATAACTATGGTGGTGTACCACTGAAACTAATATTGTATGTTAGCTACATTTTAATAAAAATCTTTAGAAAATAAAAATAAATTTAAAAAAATTTCACTAGGTACTCTTGCAAATTCTTGTCACAATCTTACAGAATTCTTACATATGCAATCTAACTTTCTTTTATTCTCTTCTGTTTATAATAGAAAATGTGTTGCCTCTCCAATGACAGTCCAATCCTTAAACCTATGCTTTTATCAGGAACTTGGCTCTTTCTTATATCTTTAATTTTTACCTCTCAATTGGCTTTTTTTTTCTATCAACACAAGTACACTTAATTGTTTATATCTTAAAACAAATACTTCCTTAACCCCCACTGTTCATGCTTCCATCTCTCACCTCAGTCAGTTCACGCCATCCTTTCAGTTATAAATGCCAGAAAAATGGGCATCGACCTTGATGTTTCTCTCCTACATTAAATTATATAATAAGCACTCTCAGCTTTCCTTCATAAATTTATCCTCAATTCATAATTAGCTCCTATCAGTACCGCCATTTTAGATTAATCTACCTTTATGTCTTTCCTAAATTTCTGGACTCTGCAATAACTGATCATCCTTCATCTACTCTTATTTTCCAATTCATTCCCTGTACAGTGCTATAGTAAATGTTTCCAGACTTAAATCTAATTGTGCCATTCTCTTGCTTAAAATATCTAATGATTTTCCTTTGTTTAGGGTGAAGAACTGTTCACTTCTCCAGGCATCTTGCTCCAATACCCCTTTGCCTTCTCCACCCCAGCTACATAGCTGTAGGATTCCCTTATGCTGTGGATTTCCACATGCTGTTCCCTGCACCTGAAAATCTAGCCCTCCACATTTATTGCTTCAAAGCCGATTGTTCCTTTAGGAAAGCTTTCTCTGAATTTCCAGACTATGTCAGGTCCCAAAGATGAGGACTTTTTTATTTTTATTTTTTTATTGGGGGATGGGAACAGCGCTGGGGAATTGGGGAAGGGGAACAGAGAAGTTGCTGTCCTTTTGTTCTTCAGTTTAGTTGTGGAGGACACCGCTTCACTGGCCCAAGTCGGCACCATCATTGCACTCTTCCCGGGCGAGGCAGATCAGTCGCTGGCTTCTGGACAGCCGCTCACAGAGGCTGCTGGCCGCTCACGCTGGCTGCTGGCCTCTCACGCTGGCTGCTGGCTACACACGGTAGCCCCTGGCAACCCACTGCAGCAGGGGCTGCAACCTATGCCAATGCCAGTGACTCATGGCAGCCTAACTCCAGGTTGAGCTGTTGTTCAGCATCTTAGCTGTGGAGGGCAGTGTCACTGGCCCTCATATGTGGGATCCAAATCGGGGTTCTCTGGCATCCCAAGCCAGCTCTCAACCAACGCGCCACTCAGCCGGGCTGAGGACTTTTTTTTATAACACTGTTTTTCCTTTAAAACATTTATCACAGTTTTAAATTGGATGTCTATTACTCTTATTACTTGATTAGTGTACACCATGTCTTTATTTTATTTTACATTTTTCTCATTAATATATCTCCAGAGCCTCACACAATGACATCACATATTAAGTAAACTAATTTACTTAACTAAATTAAATAAAATTAATAATGAATAAGTGGCTACACAGAAGCATGCAAAGTGGGGGTTAAGGAAGTGTTTGTTTTAAGATATAAAAGAGGTTTTATAGAGTTCAATGTCTAGCCCCCTCCATCCTCTATTTCTCAGAGGTCAGTGGTTGGGGATGAAAATTTTAAATCTTTAATCATCTGGTCTACTGAGCCTACCTAGGGGCCCACCACAACTCACCTCATTAGCATAAATTCTGCTGTGTTCAAAAGGGGCTCCTTATGAATGATAAAAGATACTTCTATCACTCAGGAAATTGCAAGGGTTTAGAATCCCTGTGCCAGAACCAGGGACTAAGATTATATAAATATAGATATAGATATAGATATCTATATCTATATCTATGATTCTAATATTTATTTGAGTTCTGTCTTTTGCCAACGAGTCAGAAAAGTATGTTATAGAATAAGGGACAATGCGTGAGTGATTAGTTTCAGAAAAAAAAAAGGTGAGTACTATTGTAGATTGATTTATTTCAAAATAAACACATATATCAATATTTAGCCAGAGTGCTTTATTCAAAATAGAAACTCAAAATCTGAGGTGTTCCTAAAAATATAAACCACAGGGGAATTTGTAAAGATTTGGGGAATGGGAATGAGAGAACAATGGATATTGCCCAATTCATAATCAATTCAGAGTTAATTTTAACAAGACATTAAAGGTTCTCACTTGACACCTGGGTGTTACTATTATTTATTAATTTGTTAATTCAATAACTACTTATTAAGTGTCTATTATATAGTAAGCATTATTTTACAAATAGGGTATCAGGATCAATTAGTGAACAATTAGACAAAAATTCTTTCTCTCAGATAGCTTACGTTCTCATTATGCAAAGGAAACCACACTAAGTACTGTACACAGTTATACTGTTTCACATCAATTAATTTGACAGTTTGGATAAAATGGCTAAATTCCTTGAAAGTCACAGTTTACCAAAACTGACAAAAGAGGAAATAGAAAATCTGAGTCCATTCAGTATTAAATATATTGGACCTGTTATTAAAAGTCCTGCCATAAAGAAAACCCAAGACCCAACTAGCTTCACTGGTGAACTTCTCTAAACATTTATAAAAAGCATGACACCAGAGAACAGAATCAGGGAATTCATTTTCCAGGTCTTTTAAGGAGGCCATTATAAGTTTGATGTAATACCTTTCACAGACACTAGAGGAAAGTAAAAGAACAGACCCATTTTTACATAAACATAAGTGCAGAAATTCTAAACCAATCTAGTAATATTAATTATGAATATGTAAAATACATCAGGACCAAATGTGGTTCATTATAGGAATGCAAGGCTAATTTAACATTCAAAAATTAATATAGTTTATGATGATGTAAATAAAATAATAAAAATAATATGATTACCTTAATATATGCAGAAAATTCATTTGATACAATCCAATAGCATTCTTGATTAAGAAATGAAGAAAACTCTTAGTAAACTAGAAATAGGAAACTTCTGTTGTCGGATAAAAAATAGCTGAAAACAATCTACAGCAAACTTCTTACTTAATGGTGAAATACTAAAGTTTTCCCCTCAATGTACTCTCTCATCTAAGCTTTACAAATTCCCCATCCTCTGTCTCTTCTCTTCCCTTGTTCTCTTCCCACCTCTACTCTCCCCAGGGTATAGGCTGAGGTCCTCAAACCAAAATTGATACCAGTAGTGCTCTATGTCCATTTCACCCCCAAAATCAGGGGGCACCAAATTATTTTTCAAGGTGAATGGCTCTGTATGACCCAAGGAAAGATGAAGCTGGAACTGGGAGCAGGGTAGGGGCAGGCAGAGCTCACAAATGTTCCACAGTCCCTCACATTTCCTGTAGCTCAGCTTCTGTGGGAGGTGAAGCAGGTTTGGCTGTTGTGTCAATGGTCTCAGCTGAGTCCTTGGTCAGGGCCCTCTCCAGACTGGCAGGCAGGGAGTAGATCAGTCTCCTTTGGAAGCCTTGGCCCATGAAGACTTAGAGAATTGGGTTGAGGCAACTGTTGAAGAATGCCAGGGGGGGTCCTCAGGACCCTCAGGAGAATAATGATGCTGTACTTATTTTCAAGCAGTATCTCTTTAATCCAGGCTCTGTACAGAGAAGAATCAGTTGAAAGGGGAACCAACAAAGAAAGAAGGGAAATATGACAGCAATGAGGACCTGTAAGGTACGGCTGGAATTCATCATGGCTTCTTTGTGGATCTTGGGAGCTATGAGCCCAGAGCAGATAGCTACAATGGACATCGGCATAATGAAGCCAATGACAAACTGTATGATCCCCATAGTTGCAAGTGTCATAAAGACAATCACCATCAAGCTCATTTCATTGATATCACCCCAGAAATTAGGGTAGAAAAGACAGTATGTATTTTCTTTTTCATCACTTATTGTAGTCACAAGGATGAAAACTGGCAAGGAAAGGACTAGTGCAAAAATCCAGGGTACAAAGATCATTATTCTAGCCAGACTTACAGTGCGGTGGTTCAGACTGGATGCAGGACGCAAATACATTGGTCCAGAGCAATGAAAGCAATAAGGAAGGCACTTCCAAACAGGTTCATGTCCACCATTATGAAAACAATCTTGCATGGGAACCAGCCAAAAGGCCGTTGTCCTCTCATGGCAGTTGAGACCATGAAGATTGGTAAAGTGGCAGTGAAGGAGAAGTCAGCTAAGGCCAGGTTCAGGTAACATAAGGTGGTGACAGTGCGTGCCATCTGGAATTCAGTCACCCAAGAGCACAAGCCCATTTCATTACCCAGGATGCCAAGCACAAAGGTGATTCCAAACAGCAGTAAGTAGATCTCTATAGCAGTGTCACCAGAAGACTTGTAAAGCATCTCTTCAGGTCCATTCAGAGGGCTGGAGAAGTTGGTTTCCATCTTGCCCACACCTGAACCATTTCAACAATGGCCATTGCTCAGCTGTGAAGCCACCTACAGCATCCCTATTCAGGCCCACATCACCTTCTATCCACTATGGCTCCCATAACAGGATACTCACTCTACCGAACCTGTGGTCAGTCATGCTGTAAATTTGGGGCTTCTTGGCTGTCCCCTTGGGAAAGGATAGCTCTCCATATTCCCATGATTGTGAATATGCAATCCACATATCAGGCTGATTACTTAAGCAAGAAGGTACAAGGCTTCTGTCCACCAGCAAAGTACTAAGCTGAGGTGTGTGGACCACAGAAAGTGAATGGGCGGCATCTTCAGCTGTGAACAGTGAGGGAAGCACTAGACTCAGAATCTGTAGGGTCACATCTTCTTCCACCGATGACTCAGTGCATAGGTGCTGGCAGGTTCGGCAACCTCCTCCTGCCCCAGGTGCCCCAGACTCCCAGCTCCTGGCCCTGCCCTGTGTGAGAACATATGACCTATTGTTTGGTTCATCTTCAAGTTAAAGTTTCAGAGAGAGGTTTTAGTTTATAGTTAAAGGATCTTGAACAGTTACTGGTAATATGTAGTAATGTGTCATATCCTGTGAATTCTGTGTGGGAGGCAGTCAGCAAAGGGGGCCCTGTCTCTGCATTCAACCCTCTGTTATTCATTGTCTGTGTTTGATATGAAGCTCTTCTCTGCTTGGGATGCAAAGATTTTCACTCATTGTCTAGCTTTAGCTCAGTGACATAAAGAATATGAAGGTAGTAGGTTGAGTTTTATTTGTGGGGGTTCTAATGAGAGACTGTATTACATTAAGTGGGGATCTAGATATATTCATGGGGATCCACTTTGACCTACATACAATTCTTCAATGTTCATTATTTATAGTTTCATGAAAAATTGACATTCAGAGCAATTCTGAGATCTGCCAAAGGTCACTTATATAATACACGGTAGAGGATGGCCATCAATTCAGCTGCAACTGAAATCCAGAGAATGGGGTGACTTTGTGGTGAGCACTGGTTTTAGGTGAGAGTCAGGTGAGATAACACATGGAAATCTTTTAGGCTGAACCGAGTGACTTGACCACATGGCAACTCTGACGCTCATCAGGTTCTGTGCTGTGTCCTGGGACTCAGTCCTGACCATGCATTGTAGAAGTTCAAGTTCAGGTCAAGAACAATGCTGATAACAATCATAGTTACTACTTATGCACATTTTGTATGGCCAAGAGTTCTTCTTTTAACCCTCATCTCAACTCCTCATATGGCTCTTGAGGATTTCAAGTGTGAATCTGCGTGAAGCACTGAGCATACTCTGGGACACTGTAAATATGGAATCATGTTAGATATCATTAATATAACCATTGTACAGATGAGGAAGTGAAGACTGAAACTGGTCCCATTAATCGTTTAAAACCCGCCGTTAGAAAGAGATAGATCCTGAATTTGAGCTCAGGCAGATGAGTTCCACCAGAAATGTACTCTTAAATTTATTCCCCTGCATAATTCCTCAACAGGGTTTCTACACCCACTCAACATGCTACAAGGCAATCAGAAGATAGGATGAGCTCATAATTTCTAAATCATTGTTTTAAAATGTTCATACAACAAGGAAGGATGATTGTGCAATGACAGGTGGAGAAGTCCAGTGAGGCAAATTTGTGAAATTATGGGCCCAGCCTAGTTGTAGGGTTGGGGGTGGGGGGAACCTATTGCCTCAGATGGTACTTGGATGGATTATGATAGCCGGTATTTGGTGAGCCCCTAAAAGTTGCCAGTCATAGTATAATACATTTGATCATCTCCAAAGTCAACATCCTGGCTTTTGGATAAGTATCATCATTGTGTATTACAAGAGGAAATGTGGCCTTGGGAAGGGAAGTAACTTGTCGAATGTCACAATTGTTAAGGCTGTGTTTATCAACACAGATTTCACTTGGACACCCAGCACTTCCTTGTTAGCTTATTCTTATTTCTTTGACATATTAGTGTTTCCATGTTTGAAATAATAATTTTAGTTCTGCTTTCCCTTCAAAGTAACTAACTTTCCAATCCCTGCTCTCAGCAGATGCCCTTGCCTCATATTTCAATGAGAAAATGGTAACAATTAGTTGTGAACTTTTTAGACTTTTCTCACCCAAACCCTCCTAATTATCTGCAGATGTTACAGTGAGTAGAGAGTTCTTGTTCATTCCATTCAAGAGTTCTCATTTACTCCCTCCCCTCATTTGCTCTGGACCCCTCACCTCTCACCTTCCCATGAATTTCCCTCGTGCACTGTACCTTTTTTTTTTGCAGCACAACCCCAAGATTATATTTCTTCTAGCTCATTTTACGACATAAACATGATCATATCCCTTCCCTCAACAAAGAATCCATCCTCAGCCCATACCCCTTTCCAGCTTCCACCCTGTTTCTCTAGAAGATGGTTTCAGTGAGGAGGATTCACAGCCAGACTTTCAGAGGCCGTGTCTCCACCTCCTCCCCTCCCCTTTCCTCCTAACCACACTCCAGTTGTCTTTGTTCCTGTGCACTCCACGGACTGTGCTCTCAGTAAGGATGCATGTGGCCTCATGTCACCGACTCCAGTGAGGTCTTCTCAGTTCTTATCCTGATACTTCTGTGACATGGGACCCCTTTTGACCCCTTTCTCTTTCTTAAAACAAATTTTTCTTAGGCCTTGACATGCTAAAGTACACACAACACCCTCTTGATTATTTTTATAGCTCAATTGGCCACTTTTCTCAGTTTGAATTTGTAGCTTTAGCACCTCTAAGTTTTGGGGTGTCCAAAGACTTGTACCTATCTCCCTCCTTCCTCTAGTTTTTCCATAGGTGCTATCATCCTGTCTCATGGTTTATAATATTGTAGTGATAACTTGTGATCTATGTAATCAGCCTTAGCTTTTCCCTGGAGCTCTAGCCTCACATAATCAACTGAGTTTTTGACAACTGAGTTGTCACCTGTGCTTCTGACCAACTGGCTACAAATCAGAGGTTCCAACAATCTCCTCCACAAGTTTGATTAATTTGCTAGAGTGGGCTCACAGATCTTAGGGAAACACTTGTGTTTACCAGTTTATTAAAGGAGATGACAATACAGATGAAAACCAGATGAAGAGATACATAGGGCGAGGTCTGAAAGTGTCCTGAGTGTAGGAGCTTCTGTCCCCTTGGGGTTAGGGTGCATCACCCACCAGGTGTGGATGTTTTCAGCCACTTGTAAGCTCCCCAACTGTGTATGAGGTCTGACAATTAAATTGGTGAACTTGTTGCAACAATGTTGCTAACCTTTTTTGATATCAGAGGGGTTATTCATTGAGTTTGTACCAACTGGACAAACAGTTGACCAAGTTTACTATTTGGAAGTGCTGGAAAGGCTGCATGAATGTTAGATGACCTGAACTTTTCGCCAGCAATTCATGGCTCTTGCATCACAACAACGCACCAGCTCACACAGCACTGTCTGTGAGGGAGTTTTTAGCCAGTAAACGAATAACTGTATTGGAACACCCTCCCTACTCACTTGAGCTGGCCCCCAATGACTTCTTTCTTTACCCAAAGATCAAGGAAATATTGAAAGGAAGAAATTTTTTTTGACATTCAGGACATGAAGGGTAAATATGATGACAGGTCTAATGGCCATTCCAGAAAAAGAGTTCCAAAATTGCTTTGAAGGGTGGACATCAGTGCATAGTTTCCCAAGGGGAGTACTTTGAAGGTGACTGTAGTGATATTCAGCAGTGAGGTATGTAGCACTTTTTCTAGGATGAGTTCACAAACTTAATTGCCTGAACTCGTACTATTGGAATTTTACGGAGACTTCCTCATGTAGCCATGATCCATTATTAACTCCATCTCTAGCCCAAATCCCATCTCTAGAGAAGTGAGGCATGGTAGGTGGGGGAGCTAGCTGAAAATCATGATGTGGTCTTTCTGCTGACCAGTCCCCATCCAGGAGCCCACCCAGAGTCACCTCAGTAGAACAATAGATGCTCCTAGTGCTCTCTTCACAGAGGAAATCACAAGAGTTTTAAGAGTTCTGTGTCATGAACTGGGGGCAGAGACCAATACATATACATATACATATACATATACATATACATATACATATACATATACATATACATATACATATACATGTGTATTTATTTATTATTTCACAATAATCATTTTATTTTGCTCATGAATTATGCAGGTTGGGAATTAGAATGAGACACAGAAGAGATGCTTGTTTCTGCCCAAACACACAAAGGTTTTGATGTGACTTGAAGGCTGAAGACTGTAATCATCTGGAGGCTCGTTTGTTCACATGTCTGGTGCCTGGGTTGGAATGACTCAAACATTGAGCTAGGCTGGGACTGGGTGACCTACACAAGCCATCTCCAGCATGGCAGCCTTGGGGTAATCAGATTTCTTGCACCATGATGGCTGCCTTCCCACAGAATGGTTGTTCCAAGAGAACCAGTAGAAACTTCTTGGCTTTTTGTGACCTCACCTCAGTATCATGTAGTGTCATTTCTACCACATTTCATTGGTCAAATTGGTCCCAATCCCACCCAGATTCAAGGACAGAAAGAGAGCATGATCCTTACCTCTCAGTGGGAGAAGTGTCAACAAATTCTGTGACCATTTTCTTTGAAGTTATCACACTAGGGTAATTTAATGGCTTTGAGGGCCATCATTAACATGGAGTCCCATTAGGAGCAGAATATTCTAGATGCTCGGGCTGCCATAATGACATACCAGTGACTGGATGGCTTAAACAACAGAAATTATTTCTCACAGTTCTGAAGCCTAGAAGTTCAAGATCAAGGTGTTGTCAGGGTTGTTTCCTTCTGAGGCCTCTCTCCTTGACTTGCAGATGGCTGTCTTCTCCCTGTGTCCTCACATAGTTGTCCCTTTGTGTGTATCTGTGTTCTAATCTCTTCTCATAAGGACACCAGTCAGATTGGATCAGAGCCCACCCTAATAACCTCATTTTAACTTAGTTATCTCTTTAAAGGCCCCATCTCTAAATACAGTCACATTTTGAGATACTGGGGGTAAGGACGTCAACATATAAATTTTGTTGGAACACAATTCATCCCAAAACAGTTATAGGAGAAGGGGATGAGATCAAATTCTTGAGATGAGCCTGAAGAAACAGAGGAATTCAAGATGACATGTCTGGAATTCAATAACAAGGTCTGAGTTGGAGGTGGGGTCTTGGGGATTTTTAATGGAGGTGTCGTTGGAGCCTAAAGCATGGGTAGGTTCACCCAGAGAGCGTGTAAAACATGAGATGAGATTTTTTTCTAATTACTATTATATAGATAATATTTATTGCCTGAGAATCCATATTAAGTGCTTTGCATCAAATATTGTATTTGTTCTGCTCAAAAAGTCCTCTGTAAGCATTATTATTCTCAATTCGTAGATGAAATGACTAAGACTCAGTAAAGTTAACTCAGGGGTTAAATCCACCTGTTTTTGTATAGCCTTTGAGTCAGCAATGAGTTTTACATTTTTAAATGGCTGAAGAAGAGCAAAAGAAGACTTACCTGTGACAAATATAAATTATATAAAATCACACTTCAGTGTCCTTACATAACATTTTATTGGCACACAACCATGCTCATCACTTCCATATTGTCTATGGCTGTATTTATGCTGTAACAGCTCAGCTGAGGAGTTGTGAGGGAGACCCTAGGGCCTGTAAAATATAAAATATTTACTCTCTGGCTCCTTACAGAAAACACTTGCTGACGCTTAGGTTAAATGTCCTTAACCAACTGGTCAAGGGTAGACCTGGGTTTCCATCCCAGACAATCTGGCTTCACTGTCTCAGGCACCATGATTTACTGAAAAATGTGGCTGTTCACAGAGGCCATTTCAGACATCAGCTATCATCAGGGTCAGGCATTTTTGCAGCAGAGGCCAGAATTTGCCCAAGGTCAACCCCAATGTCATTACCCCTTTGGCCTTACCATGTTTAGGCAGAGGGGCCACTCCAGAATGGGAGTCCATTTGAGAGTTTTCTTCTTGTCTTCACCCTAGTCATGTTGCCTCTCTCCATTGTTTCAAATCCTGGCTAATTGTCAGCCATTTCATAGCAAAGAACAAAACCTGCTTATGCTCCTGTAAAGAGGGTTTATGGGAAACATGCAAGAGAAGGGTGTGTCTGAGTTTTAGGAAGAACACCCAGACTTTCTTAAAGACCTGGAAATCTGTGTGGCAGTTACTGTCTGTGGGATCCCATGTCTCTTGTTTTTTCTCAGCCTCTGGGTCCTCCTCCTGTATGCATTGCAGTGCCCTCTGCCATATTCTTTATTGTAATTCCCCAGAAGACTTTCGCTTCCTTTTGACTCTTGGTCACATCCACACTTGTTACCCTTCCTATCTTGGGAGCTTTCTAAAAGTTGTCTTTTATGTATGACCCCGAAGAAATTTTTATAAAATACAAATCTAAACATATCGCCTTCTGATTAAAAATCTTCAGTGATTCCCATTTCATCCACATCCTCCTGGCTTGGGATAATGTAGTGTGAAGTCAGAAGTTATGGCAGCTATCTTGCAGCCATGAGGTAACCATCTCCAGGAAGAAATCCACAATATTGGGGATAACAAAGTAGAAGGATTAAAATAAGCATGGTTCTTGATATTATTCATACAGAACCTAATCTAGCACTATCCATCTCCAAAGTTCTCGCAAACCATGAGCATTGTCTTGGTTTAAGCCATTGTAAAGTGTAATTGTAAATTATAAATTACTTATAATTGCAAACACCTTAAATGATACAAGGCCTTGGGAATAATGTGGTTTTTTTTAAGATTTTAAAAATTTATTTATTGGGGAATTGGAGGGATGGGAACAGTGCTGGGGAATTGGGGGAAAGGGAACAGACAAGTTGCTGTCGTTTTGTTCTTCAGTCTAGTTGTGGAGGACGTTGCTTCACTGGCCCAAGTTGGCACCATCATTGCGCTCTTCCTGGGCGAGGCACATCAGTCGCCGGCTTCTGGGTGGCCGCTGACTGTGGCTGCTGGCCGCTCACGCTGGCTGCTGGCTATACACCGTAGCCCATGGCAACCCACTGCCACAGGGGCTGCAGCCTACGCTGTCGCCGGCGACTCACAGCAGCCCAGCTCCAGGTTGAGCTGTTGTTCAGCATCTTAGCTGTGGAAGGCAGTGATACTGGCCCTCATATGTGGTATCCAAACCGGGGCCCTCTGGCGTCCCAAGCCAGTTCTTGACCTTTGGGCCACTCAGCCGGCCTGGGAATAATGTTTTTAATATGAATGTCCTTACCTCTGTCTCTGTTGTCCTGTAATTCCCTATATCACTCCTATACCCTAGGCTAATACTTAAAATTTCAATAAGACTGCCATCTCTTTGGACCAGAAGCCTACCAATAAGGTTTTTTTCTAAACATTTTACTGGGGAATTGGGGAAAGGAACAATGTTGGGGAATTGGGGAAGGGGAGCATTGTGTTTTTCCAGGACCCATCAGCTCCAGGTCAAGTTGTTGTCCTTCAATCTTAGTTGTAGAGGGCGCAAGCTCAGCTCCAATCTATTCTCCACTTTCAATCTAGTTGCAGATGGGAGCAGCCCACCATCCCATGCAGGAGTCAAACTGGAAACCTTGTTGTTAAGAGCATACTCTCTAACCAACTGAGCCATCCGGCTGCCTTTTGGCAGCTCAGCAGCAGCTCAGCTCTGGCGCAGCTCACTGGCCCATGAGGGAGTCAAACCAGCAACCCTGCTGCTCAGAGCTCAAACTCTAACCAACTGAGCCACCCAGCCAGCCCCTCTCAATGAGCTTTCACTGGAGCAGAGGAGTATAGGATTAACCTTGGCAGTGGTGGGTGGATGTGGAGTGCTCTGTCTTGTCCAACGATCTCAGCTTCTCTGCCTCCCATCTGGGAGCTCTCCCTATGTTTCTAGTTCCTGTCTCTCTCCCCATTGTCTCTGCCTTTCATTGCTTACCTCTGATTCTTCTCACCTCAGTACTTACTTCTTTGTTTATCCTGATTCATTGAGAGAGAAACATCCTGGGCACCCAGATTCTTTGACCCTTGATGTTGAGAGGGTTGAACTTATTTTATTTTATTTTTATTTATTTTTCCATTGAAGTTGACATTCAATATTATTTTACATTAGTTTCAGGTGTACAGCATAGTGATTAGATGTTTATATAATTTACGAAGTGATTCCCCCCATAAACCTAGTACCCACCTGGTACCATACATAGTTATTACATTATTGACTATATTCCTTATGCTGTACTTTACATCCTCAAGACTATTTTGTAACTACCAATTTGTATTTCTTAATCCTTCCCCTTTTTCACTCAACCCCCCAACTCCCCTCCCATCTGGCAGCCATCAGTTTGTTCTCTGTATCTATTTCCATTTTGTTTGTTCATTTATTTCATTCTTTAGATTCCACATATAAGTGAAATCATATGGTATTTGTCTTTCTCTGTCTGACTTATCTCACTTAGCTTAATGCCCTCTAGGTCCGTTCATGTTGTTGCAAATGGTAAGATTTTATTCTTTTTTTAAGGCTGAGAAATATTCCATTGTATATACGTACCACTTCTTTTTTATCCATTTATCTATTGATGAGCATTTAGGTTACTTCCATATCTTGGTTATTGTAAGTAGCACTGCAATGAACATAGAGGGGCATATATCTTTTTGAATTGATGTTTTGGATTTATCAGATAAATACCCAGAAGTGGAATTGCTGAGTAAAAGGTAGTTCCCCATTTTTAATTTTTTTGAGGAACCTCAGTACTGTTTTCCATAGTGGCTTTATGAATTTGCAAGTAAGAGGGTTGAACTTCTGCATTCCACAGAGGACTGAAGTTATGGAAAACAGCCATACTGGAGTTTCTGAAAGGGCCCAGTCTACTGCCCAAGTGCTGTTGAAACAAATGCCATGTTGGTTTATTCTTGGTGTATCGGGCCACTAAGAAGCACAAGGAGCCCTACTTTCCTGTTATCCAATTGGTTTCAGTTAACTTGCCTGTTTTCTGGTCCTGTTTGTGTATCTTCTGCTAAGACCATTAGAGCTAGAGTCACCCTCTTCAGGAGACCAGGACTTAGAATTGTCCAGAGCAAGGACCACAGTTTGTGGAGAGTCCAGGGGACACATGTATCCCTGGGAGGTGGGAAGCTGGACCAGGGAACACTCAGTAGAATGGTGGGGACAAACGACTCTTCAGAGAGAGTTGCAGAGCAATGCGAGGTGAAGAAACGAATACAGCAAACATACACAACTCTTTCAAGATGTTTTGCTGTGAAGGAGAGCCAAGAAATTGATTAGAAACTAAAGTAGGATGTGGAGTTGAAGGATACAATTTTTTTTATTTCTCCCTCGTTTTTGTTTTGTTTTGTTTTGTTTTTTAGCTGAGCCATCCTGCCACCTGTCGGCAGCTCAGCGGCAGCTCAGCTCGGGCCTGAACTCTAACCGCTGTTGCTCAGAGCTCACACTCTTGAGTGAGCTCTTAACCAAATGAGCCACTCGGCCAGCCCAAGGATACATATTTTTAAAAAAGATAAGAAGTTCTAGACCATATTGGGGTGTTGACAAGAATGATGGAGTAGAGAGAAAATATTGATGCTGCAGGAGAGAGGGGGATAAGTGAAGTGGGGCGTTCTTGAGAAAGCAATGGGGTGGGATTCAGAGGACAAGCAGAGCATCTTGGGCTACGGTGCCTGTTTTCAGGTCATGGAGGTGAAGACCAAGGACAGCAGTGCAGGAGGGGACAGGCGTGTGGATTTGGTGGAGTATGAGGCCAGGGCGTCTGCTGCAAGTGGGGATGACAGAGGAGGCTCAGAGCTTTCAGGACAGAGCAGAAGGGTCATAAGAGTGAGTATGGATCATGGAAATGAATGTAATCAGGAGGCAGTAGCCTCCCAGAGCAGGGATGCATCTCCACATGAAGAGACTAGTCCTAGGTGTTGTGTGGGCCCCATCAACAGGATTCAGCTCTGCCCCATCCAAATCACAACCTTAAATCATAGACCAGTCACTATGCTTCTCAAGGCCCAAGTCTCTTCTTCTGTCACTTGGTGATGATGATGTTTAGCCAATTCCTAGCTTGTTGAGCTGAGAGGCAAGAAAGGTGAGGATTCCGTAGAGTGACTGCCCCATAGAAGGGGCTCAATGAATGGCAACCACCATGATTTGTATTAGTTGCAGATCACCGGTTTTCTCCCTCACCCTCAGGCCTTGGCAGAGTCACAATTACCCAGTTTTCCTTTCTGGCATGTCTCCTCCTGTCATTTCAGAATCTTCCTCACTCATTGCCCTAACCTTTTCAAATGATTGTCTTAGACATTCTTGAGGATAAACTGTCCCCAGGTCACTTCTGTGCTTAGATGAGGGTGGAAAAACATCTACAAATTATTTCTCAGACTGCAGAGCATCGAAGTTCAACAGAAATGCGAGCCACATATGCAACTTTAAATTGTCTGGTAGGCACTTTGAAAAAGTAAGAAGGAACAGGTGAAGTTAAATTTTTTTTTTTTAAGCTGAGCCATCCTGCTACCTGTTGGCAGCTCAGCAGCTGCTCAGCTCGGGCTGGACTCGAACCACTGTTGCTCAGAGCTCAAACTCTTGAGCGAGCTCTTAACCAACTGAGCCACGCGGCCGGCCCCGAAGTTAATTTTTATAAAATATTTTACTTAACCTTATATAGCCGGCTTATCAGCATTTCAACATGTAGTCAATATAAAAATTATCAATGAGGTAGTTCACATTATTATTTTTTTATTGTAAGTCTTCAAAATCCAATGGTGCTTTACTCTTACAGCTGATATCAAATAGGACCAGCTATATTTCAAGTGCTCAAAACATTCAGTGATTGCTATTATATTAGACAGCTCAACTGTAGTGCACTATGGCAGGGCAGGGACAGAATGGGGACCTCTGTGGTATTTAACAAGTTTGAACTTTGGGGGGACTTTAAGCAATTAACTTAAATTACCTCATTTGCAAACTAATTGTGAAACCCTAATGTTATTCCGTAATAAGTGTATCAATCACTGGCCAATGCTTTAATGTATTAACCTATTTTATCCTCACAGCAAACATTTGAAGAAGGTTGATGCAAGGCTTAGAAGGGACAATAAGCTCTTGGTGAGAGCCTGGCATGTATTTTGAGAACTCACCCAAATTAAATGTCACACCCAGCACATATTTGGACTGTTATTACTATCATGTTCTTCACCAGGAGTAGAGCCCACCCAATGGAGGCCCTGTTTTCTTTATACACCTTTTACCCAGTGTTTGTAGATGTGTTTCCTACATGCATCCAACCACAGAGACACCCTGAGGACTGCTTGTTTGTCCTCATCAATATCTAAGACAATTATTTCAAGAAGGTTGATGCAATGAATAAGGACAATTCTGCAATAACAAGAGGGGACTCACCGGGAATAAAAATGGAGAACAGTACCCCATCTCTCTGGCCAAGATAACCACACAGACAAGAGTGGAAATGGGGTCTCCTGCTCTGACTTCCTGTAGCACAGACTCCACCAGATGTAATAATACTTGGTTGCACATTGTTATCACTCTCTGATCCATTTTGCCTGTCTTTGAAAACTAACTAAATAGTAAGCCTGACTTCTCACAACTGCAGAGGAAAAGGGGCTTTGATGCCCCCTAAGAGAAGGGGGCAGAATCTGAGATGGAGAAGTGAGTCTTGTAGCCCTCAGTCAGAATCTTCGGAGGACTCCTCCTCCTTCTCCTTCTTCTTTGTTTTTTAAAAAATTGTGGAAAATACACATAACATCGAATTTACTATTTTAACCATTGGATGTATATAGTTCAGTGGCATTAATTACATTCACATGGTTGTGCAATCATCACCACCATCCATCTTCAGAGATTTTTGACCACCCCAATCAGAAACTCTGTACCCATCAAGCAACATAACTCCCCATTCGCCAGCCCCTGGCAATCAGCAACCTGCTTTCTGTCTCTGTGAGTTTGCCTATTCTGGACATTTCATCTAAGTGAAATCTTACAATATGTGACCTTTTGTGTGTGGCTTCTTTCACTTTTCAAGTTTCATGCCGCACTGTGGCATGTATCAGTATTTCATTCCTTTTAATGGCTGAATAATGTTGCATTGTATGGATGGACCACACTTTGTTTCTCCATTCATCCATTGATGGACATTTTGGTTGTTTTTACTTTCTGGCTATTGTGAAGAATGCTACTATGAACACCTCTGTGTGCAAGTTTTTGTTGGAGTACCTGTATTCTCTAGACATTTTTTGCTGAAAATTTTCTCTCAGAGGGCAAGAATCTTATCTTCTTTAGCTAAGTAATGTGCCTGGTGGGTGGATTTCATCTTAGCAATTGTAGAAGCACCTATGATACTGTGATTTGTAATGAAGAATGTATATTTGATCTTCATCCCAGTTCCTGGCACAGAGCTCCTAAACCCCTTGGAATTGCCTATGATGAGAGTGATAAAGGTGTCTTTTGTTACATTAATGAGGTGACTTGGAAAAAAACCTAAGGATGGGTCTGGTTCCAGAGGAACCAACCCTGTGTTTAGAGGGTAGAAACTTTTATGTAACTCTTTATCTGGCTGTTGATTCATATTCTTTAATGTCCTTGTATAAACTGGCAGTCTAGTGAATAAGTGGGTTTCCTGAGTTCTGTGAGCCATTCTGGCTAATTTATCGAACCAAAGGAGGGTTTAGTGGGAACCTCTGACTTATAGCTGGTTGGTCAGAAGTACAGGCAGCAACCTGGACTTGTGATTAGCATCTGTAGTGGAGAGAGGGCAGTCTTGTGGGACTGAGCCCTTCACCTGTGGAATCTGATGCTGTCTCTGGGTAGATTGTGTCAGAATTAAGTTAAGTTGTAAAACCCCCAGATGATGTGGGAGAATTGTTTGGTGTGGGGAAAAACACACATTAGAATTAGGGTCAGAATCGGAGCATTGCTTTCCCCACTCGCCTCCTCGTTGGCTGCACCCTTTTTCATGGCAGCCATGCATCCAACCCAGAGTCTAAATCTCCAGGGGAGGAACTAGATTATAAATGTAATTTAATTTTAATCCATTTAAATCTAAATAGCTGCATGTGGCGAGTGGCTAGGAGCTTGGCCAGGGTAGCTCTAGTGTGACCAAGGGCCTCCCTCTCTCCTCTCCCAACTACACTGAGCTGACTAAGCCTGTTCTTCTGCATTCGAGCCAGAGCCTGGCACACGCAGCCCCAGGAAATATGAAGAAACAGATCCTCATGCTCTCGCATTTGTTTTTATAGTCCCAGTTTTCTCTCTGCTTTTGACAAATGTGTTTGTGAGATAGAAATTGGCATTTTATAACTTTTAAAACCTCCATGAGACCTGTATGTCCTTGGCCTCAGAGATCACAAATCAACTCCAATGTGCAGAGGGCCACAGGAGAGTAAGACCACGTCAGTGAGTATGAGGAGGGACCCCGGTTCCTGTTACTCAAGCAATCCCAGGTCTGCCGTCATCCCCCCTTATACCTTCTAAGACCCCCCGAGTGGATGCGAAACTGAGGATGGTCCTGAACCCTACATATACTATGTTTTTTTCCTATTCATACATACCCTTGATAAAGTTTAATTTATAAATCAGGCACAGTAGGAGATTAACAACAATAACTAATAATAAAACAGAACATATATAAAAATATACTGTAATAAAATTTATGTGGATGACTCTGGGGCCATTGTTAAGTAAAATAAGGGTTACCTGAACACAAGTGACAGTCGATCTAATACCTGAGCTGGCTACTAAGTGCCTAAAGGGCAGATAGTGTAGACAGTAAGGAGACGCTGCACAAAGGGGTGGTTCACACGCTGGTGGGATGGAACAAGATGGCACACATGAGATTTCATGAAGCTACTCAGAATTGCATGGAAGTTACAACTTACCAATTGTTTATTTCTGGAATTTTCCATTTATTATTTTCAGACTCCAGTTGACCTTGGGTAACCGAAACCACAGAAAGGGAAACGGCAGATAAGGGGGAAACTAGTGAACTTACCTTCTTATCCGTCAGCTCTGCTGCTTTGGAAATTACTGCAGCTTGGTTAGCTTTGCCCGGGTCAAGACATAGCTCCCTGAGGGCTAGAGAACTGGGGCCCTCAGGCTCTGGCGTGGCTGACTAAGTGGGAGTGCTGGGGACCCATACTCCTGGCACCGTGGGCTTCATCTCTTTGAGCCTCTGTCTTCTCACTTGTGAAATGGGTCTGTTAACAATCCCTCCTTTAGAGCATTGTCTGCACAATGAATAAAGACAGAGGATATACACACAGTGAATCGCTGCTCTACAGGAAGGAGAAAGAGTGAATCGTAACAACATGCACAACTCTGGAGGATCTCCTGAGCATAATGTTGAGTGAAAGAAGACAGGCGCAAAAGATGCACTGTGAGATTCCATTTATAGGACGTGTGAAAACAGGGGAGTAGCATGTGCCAACTAGAGTTAGGACAGTGCTTATCGTGTGTGTGTGTGTGTGTGTGTGTGTGTGTGTAGGTGACTGGAAGGGCAGCTTGGGATGTCCTGCTTCTTGATCTCAGTGCTGGTTACACAGGTGTGTTAACCTTGTAAACATTTGTTGATGGGACATTTATGATATGTGCACTGTTCTGTGTGTATATTATACTTCAGTAAGAATTTTACTGAAAGAGAAAGGAGGAAGGGACAGAGTGAGAGAGAAAGGAGAAAGGGAGGGAGAGGGAGGGAGGGTGAGAAAGAGAATCAAAGGAGGGAAGGAGGATGGAGGGAAGGAGAAAGGAAGAGAAAAAGGAGGGAGAGAGGGACAGAGGAGAGGAAATGAGGGTGAGAGAATACCGCATTTCCCCATGTATAAGACCCACCCTTTTTCGAAAAATTTGAGACCTAAAAACTGGGTGCGTCTTATACAGTGGTTGTAGATTTTTTTACTTGCATTTCCCGCTTTTTCGCACTTGCTGTCTTTGCGCTCATTGTTTCGCACTTGTTACCGGTATATTAGGTTACATTTTGCCACGTTCTGCCCAGAAATGGCTCAGAAAAGATTTTTGTACAGTGCTGAATTCAAGTTAAAAGTGATTCAGTTTGCAAAAGTGAATGGAAATCGTGCTGCTGAACATAAGTTTGGTCCTCCTCCAACTGAGCAAACAATCCGAGACTGGCTATGGTTGGGAGTTTTGACAGTGATGAGGAGTTGCATGAATTTTATGATGAATAAAACTTGAGTTCAGTAACTTTATGTAATACATTTTTTTTCAAATTTCGGGCCCCCAAATTAAGGTGCATTTTATACATGGGAGCATCTTATACATGGGGAAATACAGTACCTTCCTGGCGCAGAGGAGGTAAAAAGGTCAGTTTAAGAGTTTTCTGTAGCTGAGGTGGGGTGAGTTGACATGGTACTCAGTAGAGACAGTGAAAATCATTCCTTATCCTTCCTCACCAGCAAACCCATCCACACATCTGGAGACACAGAGGGGAGGCTGGGAGAGACACCAGCACAGCAGACAGAAATGCCTGGGTTCCCAGCACAATGGTCAGTGACCTGAGGCAGAAAGACTGCCACTGACAAATTCCCTCTACTGTCAATTTTATTTCCATGGGCTGGAAATGGCCTCGGCCCCCAGCCTCAGGCTGGGGACCATGATTTCTGCAACTCTGACATGGAGGAGGCCCCATGTCTGTCCCCCCTAACATATACCCATGGGAGCAGCACCAGCGATGTGTTGAGATGGCTCATACCAGCTCACAAGGAGACGGCTGTCAAAATGTCAGGGATTTTATGAGCCATTGCAATCATATAAAATTGCAATTAAATAAGTGACATCAAAAACAAAGGCAACAAGTTCTTAAAATTCATCACTGCCTAATGACTTAGCTACATTTTGATGAACAAATGCAGTTCCAACATCTATCTTCTTTCTCTCACTTGTGTCTCTCTTGTTAACAGAAACAAAAATACCAGTGAACATTCATGTTGGAACCACACTTGTTCATCAATGATATGAGCTGAATTGGATAATAATCAAGCATTTATATTTAGTCTGATTTTTGTGACATTATTGATGGTGCCAGAATTATATAAATTGCTACTGGATTTTGTGAGAAATAACAAGTTGCTTTGAAACTCTCGTGCAGAATTTACACTACAGCGTATGGTGTATTGTAGCATTATTTGTAAACTGTGTGCTATGTATTCTTAACAACCAGTAAATTTTATCATAAGCATATGTATATACCGACTTTTTTTCCCCAGGGAGAGCTGGTTGTTAAACATTTCCCGGCACCCCCCAGTGTGGAAAACACATGTGCTTAGGATTCTGTAAGAGCCCCGTTCAGGTCCCAGCTCTGTCACTACTTGTGTGAACTTAGACAAGTCACTTCCCTTTTTAAAGGGGAGCTACACCAGGGTGGGAAGGTGGCTTGCTTGAGGCCTCCAGCCTTGGAACCCAGGAGCATCCAACTCCTCGAGAGCTGAGGTAGCGAAGGTAGGTGAAGGGTCCCCCTGTTGCCACCTGAGTCAGTCATGGAGACACTTAGCTGCTGCTACTTCAAGAACAGCTAACACTCGGGCTGGCCGAGTGGCGCGATGGTTAAGAACTCGCTTGGGATGCCAGAGGGCCCCGGTTCGGATCCCACATAGGAGGGCCAGTGACACTGCCCTCCACAGCTAAGATGCTGGACAACAGCTCAACCTGGAGCTGGGCTGCCATGAGTCGCCGGCGATGGCGTAGGCTGCACTCCCTGTGGCAGTGGGTTGCCATGGGCTACCGTATGTAGCCAGCAGCCAGCGTGAGCGGCCAGCAGCCGCAGTGAGCGGCCGTCCAGAAGCCGGCGACTGATCTGCCTTGCCAGGGAAGAGCGCAATGATGGTGCCAACTTGGGCCAGTGAAGCAACATCCTCCACAACTAGATTGAAGAACAAAACGACAGTAACTTGTCTGTTCCCCTTCCCCAATTCCCCAGCACTGTTCCCATCCCCCAATTCCCCAATAAAAATCTTAAAAAAAAAAAAAAAAAAAAAAAAAGAACAGCTAACACTCACCTCAAATTCCAGTGTGTGGGGCAGATGCTCTCTCCTCATGTGAAGGGTTCCCTGTGAGAGACAATTTGAGATAGTCCCATTTCACAGATGAGGGAAGAGAGGCTCAGGGGAACGAAGCAGCTCCTTTCCAGGAACACACTGGCTCCTCCTGGGGGTGGGGGGTTGGGGAACACACACACACCCTGTCCCTCCAGTGCCTTAAACTTTGCATCCTTCTGACTCAGGCTGTTGTGTGTCTCCCATGGAGGCAGAGGCTGACCCAGGACTAAAACTGGACCACAGAACTTCAGGAAGGGAGTAGGGGAGGCACACAGCCCAAGCGTGTGTGCAAGAGAAACCTGGGTCTGAAAAATTTTCTGTCAGGGCTCAGAAGGGGATGGCCTCAAGGGTCCAGGGGCCAGGCCTCCTCTTCAGCACACAGGAGTGCAGATTCCGGGTGCCTCCTCCCTCAGACCCAGGAGTCCAGGCCCCCAGCCTCTCCTCAGTAACTACCTGGCTCTGTTGCCCCCTTCTGCATCAGGATGCCCAGGAAACTGCTCTTTCCAGACCTCATTTTCCCTCTCTGGAAAATTCTTCAGTGGGAGAGGATGAGCTGCCGAACAAGGAAGTCTCCCTCGGTCTCTGGCTCTTTCTGTTTCTGTTCTCAGGAAAGGGCAGGAGCCATGGAGGGAGCCCTGTGGAGGAGTCTTCAGCTGATTGGCTGACAGGGTCCTCCACTCCTCCTGGCCCAGAGGCCCCACAGCTTCCTCCAGAGGGAGGAGGGTGTGCCATCACCGCCACCTCCCTCCTTCCCAGGATTTGGGCAGAATCTGAGAGGCCTAGGTGTTTTCCAGAGCGCGGGTGTGTGGGCGGAACAGCCTGTGTAACTCCAGCCATCCAGGGCTCCGCTGAGAGCACTGGGAGCCAAGTCTGTGACTTCCTGGAAGTCCAGGGCGAGCTGCTTCCAAGTTTAGGATCTTTGCTGATCTGGGGGGCCTTGCCCAGGATCCCACCTCACTGGGAGCTCCTCACCCTACCCCTCTCAGAACTGGCCACTCTGAGGGGTGGACACCGAGCTGCTGGGTGGGTGGGGGTCCCAGCTCTTGGGCGCGCTCCCTCCCACTCCTCTCCCTTCCCCCCACCCCTCTGCCCTCTTCCCCATCCTGCGCCCTCCTCACTCCTTCCTCCCGCTTCTCTATTCCCCCCCTCTTTCTCTTTACCCTCTCCGGCTACCATTCTGACTCTCCAACCTGACCTCTCTCGTTCAACATAGATGCATTGAGCACCGACTGTGTGCCAGGCCTCAGTCCAGGCCCTGAGGAAATAGTCATGAACAAAACAGGCAGAGACAGCTTGCATCCTGACAAAGGAGAAGCACATCATCCAAAAAAGATAATAAACGGGAAGTTGTACTTTATGTAGGAAGGTGATAAATGCTACGGGGGGGGGGGGGGGGAGAAAAGAGGGGGCTAGGAGGCCATGGTGGGGCAGGTATTTTTGTATTAAATAGGTCAGGTGAGTGGGCCCCTCCCTCCCCTATGTCTTTCTTCCCTCTTCTGCTCCCTC
Source organism: Hipposideros larvatus (assembly GCA_031876335.1). Lineage (NCBI taxonomy): Eukaryota > Metazoa > Chordata > Mammalia > Chiroptera > Hipposideridae > Hipposideros > Hipposideros larvatus. The sequence goes on from CM063099.1 coordinate 30,606,961, forward strand.
CTCTGTCTCTCAGTATCTAGAGTCTTTCAAAGAACTTCCCTGTCACCCAGGACACCTTGCAGAGAAGCCACTTGCCTGGACCCAAGCATTTAAGAAGACACAGCCTTCCTCAAATTACTTCCCCAGGCCTCTTGCTCTCCCTAGTTCTCCCAGAGGCAAGTAATCGTAAGATGGTAAGTCCCTGAGCTGAAGCAGATGTAGTCAGCACAGTCGCAGTGAAAGGCTGAGTCCGCCTGCCATGTCTGCCATCCATCTCCCTGTCTCCTTGCTCCTAGAGGTTTTCTCTGGGACCTCTGCCCCACCTCGCTCTGCGTGTCTCTTTCTGAGTGCTCCCCCAGTCCCACAGCTTCCACCTACATCCAGGCTCAGACTCAGGGTTCACTCTCCCCCAGAAAAGACCCTGACATGACCCACCACCCAGATACCGTGGCTAAAAACCCGCAGTCTCTCTGTCCAGTGTGACCCTCGCAGGCACCCAGAGCTTCCCCTGCCCCTCCGCCATTCAGTCTTCCATGGCTCCCCAGCACCTCCAAGACAAAGTCTAAGCCTCTGAATCTGGTATTCAAAACCCTGCATGGGGTGGACCTTGCTATGCACCCTACCCCAATGTTTCACCACTTATGCTTTCACAACATCAATCTGTCTGTACTTTCCTGACTGGCCAGGGCATTCCTTGGCTTGGATGCCCTGCCCATTCCACCTTCCAATGCCCAGAGCCATTCCGCCCTTACCCCAGCTAACTCCTCCAGTATATCACCTCCTCCAGGAAGCCCTCCCTGAGTTTCTCACTGGGTTGGTGCATCCTCAAACTGGTCTGTGATCCCCCGTTTACACAGCTGTCTCCTCCACCAGATTGGCATCTCCTCAAGGGCCAGGCCCACATTTGAGTCATCAGTGTGCCGGGCATCGCCCAGCTGAGAGCCCGGCCTGCAGCAGTGCAAGAGGTGTCCCTACAGTGAACAAACATTCTTTCCTCTGCCTTTTCTCCATGTCTGCCTTGTTATCTCGCCACTCTTCTCTTCTGTCCTGGTGGTCTGTAATCCACACCCTGAGGTTTTCTGATGATGATGGAAGTCTTGGGAGGGCCGCTGTGGACTCACGGCAGGGACTGGAGACCAGCCTCCATGGGAGTAGAGGGTTCTGGGAGAGATGGCTGTTAGTAAGGGGAGCAGGAGGTGGTCCCACCACTACCAGTCCATGCCTCATCTGTCCTTGTCTTTCAGCTCTGTCATGGCTGCTTCCAGCCTTGGTTATCTCTTCTAGCAAGGAATTCTGAGAGACTGGACTCCTGGGTCTGAGGGAGGAGGGGCTGAGAGCCTGGACCCCTGGTCTGAGGAAGGAGGGGCTGGGACTGAACTCCTGGGTCTGAGGAAGGAGGGGCTGGGGGCCTGGACTCCTGGATCCTAGAGGAGGAAATCATTGGGGTGTAAAATCCTGGTCCCTCCTCCCTTATCCACACTCTGGTTTTAGAAACATCTGGTTTTATACAGCTGCTCCACCCGGGCAGGGCGGGGTGGGGGCTGGGCAGCCAAATGCCCAGCTTCTGAGTGGAGCCTGGGCTGCCCCCACCCCCACTCTGGAGTAGAGGAATCACCCTCCCCTCCTGCTCTGGGCTCAGCTCCCACCGGAGAAGCCATCATCCTGACACAGCCAGACACCAGGCGGTGGCCCAGGCTCCCAGCAACCACGTCAACCAGCGCAGGCCTGCCTGGCTCTGGTGGAGTGGGCGGGGTTTCCCTCGCTTGCGCCCTGAACTGGCCTCCTTCCCCGACAGCCAGGCTCAGGCAAAGGCCCAACCTGGCCCTGGCCCCCCACACCCTGCCTCTCCCGGGAACTCCAGGGAGTGAGGGCTTGGCATCTTGCGAGGAATTGCTCCACGACAGGCTGGACAAGATGGAACAGCAAGGAGAAAGGAGGAATTACGGACAGAAAAACAGAGAAACAGTGAAGGAGAGAAGAGTGAGTCAGGAAGAGAGAGGGAAACACATACAGAGACAGAGTCTCAGGAAGAGATACACAGAGATGCAGGGAGACCCAGGGAGGTTAGAGACAAAGATAGATGGATTGATAGATAGATACAGGCAGAGAAAGAAGAAACAGGTAGCCGCAGAGAGGAACAGAGAAACAAAAACTGGAAGACAGAAAAGAAAACGAGACAAGGATACAGTTATTCAGAGAGAAGGAACTAGAAATATGTAAAGAGGGACAAAGGCAAAGAAATACAAGGAGAGGGAGGAAGAGAGAAAGACAGAGACAAAGGATGAGAAACTCAGGAAGAGATACTCGGAAAGAAAGAGAGGCAAGACTAAGAAAGTCAGGGAGAAAAAGAGTCAGAAATTTAGAGACAGACAGAAACAAACCCAGAGGGAAGCAGGTAGAAATGGAGGGGGTGGGGAATGGAGAGAAACAGACAGGAACACACAGAGAAAGAACCAGACAGACAGATGGACAGAGAAACAGAGCCAGGGAGACAGACAAAATGGTAGCCTCACAGACAGAGACAAGGAGAGAGAAGGAGATGGGAATGTACAGGTATAAAGACACAGTCACAGACGCGGGGAGGGGAGGGATGGATATTATCAGCTCATAATAAGAGGAGCACAGAGAAAGAACTAGATACAGAGGTTTTTTTTTTTTTGTTTGTTTTTTTTTTAAAAAAAACGATGACATTTATCACTGAATCTTCTGGTCCTGAGGGCCTGTGGCTCGGGTGTCCAGGAACCCCATTTCTGTGGCCTCTGAGAGAGGCCACTGACACCTTTACTGTCACTCAGTTTCCTGGGAGGCTCCCTGGGGGCAGGCAGCTAACCAACAACTCTGAGATTACCCCCAGGCCTCTAGGGAGGCAAATCCCAATGTTCCAGCCCCCTCCCCAGCTCCTGGCACATACACATGCACACCCACACATGTACACGCACACACGGACCCGTCAATTAGGCGCTGAACTGACAGACGTTCACTCACAGCTCCAGTTCCAGACAGCCGTGTCTCACAAGCCAGCGCACACAGTCACACCCACAATCACGCACGTGTGTGCATTTTATTCCATCTGCCAGTTCCTGAGACAAGTCCCTGGGGGAACACCACCCAAGATGGATTCTGGGGCTAGGAGAGGAGGGAGAGTGTATGGGGTGACTGTTGTGGGTGAGAGGGGGGGAGGCGAGGAGATCTGGGTGGGGGTGGAGGGAAGGAGAGAGAAATGGGGGGAGAGATGAGGAAAGGGAAGTGGGAGGGAGGGAGGGAGGCAGGGAGGCAGGGAGAGAGAGAACACAGAGAAAGGGCGGCTGGACGAAAGAGATAGGGAGAAATAGGAATGGAGAAAAATAGACGGATAGGGGACAAGAGGGAGCTGAGAAAATTGGGGAGAGAAGGGGAGACCTAGGAGGAGAGAGGAGGGCCGTGACGTTGGGGGACTGGGAAGGGAGGCCCGTCTGGGCGCAAGGGGGGGTGGTAATGGCGGGAAGCGGGTGGAGCCGCCGTGACCTCAGAGCCCCTGGCCCAGCTCAGCCCTGACGTCAGCCCCTCCTCCCACCCCCGCCCGCACTGGTCTTCAAATGACCCCCCAGCTCTGGAGCCAGAGAGAGACTCTGAGAGCAGCAGGAGAGGAGAGAGCCCAGCCGACCCGCAGCGATGAGACAGGTGCGTGTGTGGGGAAACCGCGTGTGCTCAAGATTTCATGTGTGAGCGCAGGTGTCTGTCTGTGTGGGACAGTGACCATGTGAGGCTGAGTTTGAGGCTATCCCGCCTATACTTATGTGACATGTGACATGTCCATGCTCATGTTGCTATAAGTCCGTGAATGTCTGTGGTTGGGAAAGTGGGGAGAGGAAATGAATGGGGGGGGGGCCTCTATATTTGCTTGACACGTGGGTCTGAATTTCTGTTGTGTTCAGTTTAAGTTGAACTTAATGAAATCACCGGATTTTGATCACTCTTGACTGGTTAAAAGGGCAATTTCATATCGCTCAAACTCTACAGTTACTATTTCTTCTGAATCTTGTCTGGTTACTCCAGACTTATGTTGGGTGTCTGTGTGTCTGTTGTCACGTGGGCATCTCTTCCTGGTGTTGTTTCTTCCTTTCAGAGGGTGAAAGACGTATGTCTCCAAGATCAGCAGTGTGGCTGTTGGCAGGGGTCTCAGGATCACTAAGTTCCACCTTAGAACAACTGTCTGGGTCACTGTCGAGGAATGAATGTATTTCTATGTGGGCACATTGTGTATCCCTTGTCATGTGTGAGTATAGGTGTGCGGTGTCGACGGTTGATACACGTGTGTTCATGCTTGTGGTGGGGACTAGAACACTGCGGATGCCCACGCATCTTGGTGATTCCCAGCATGAATTGGGTCACCCCCAGAAACTCAGGCAGGGCTCGGTTTGGGACAAGGGGACAGAGCAGGAGGATTCCAGAAGAAACATAATAATTGGTAATATTGAGCAATTACTAGTGCCAGGTGAAAAACTCCACCTTATCCCTGTCTTATAGAAACATAATGTGATCTACATACATAATTTAAATTTTTCTAGTAGCCACACCAAAAAAGTAAAAAGAAACAGGTGAAATTAATTTTAATAATATATTTTATTTAACCAATGTACCAGGGGTCAGCAGACTGTACTAGGCCAGATAGCCAATATTTGAGGCTTTTCCGGCCATATGGTCTCTGTTGCAACTAACTTTGGCATGGTGTGAGATCAGCCACAGATAATATGTAACAGATGAGTGTGGCTATGTGCTCACGAAAAGTGATGTAAAGACGCTGAAATTTGAATTACATATAATTTTCATGTGCCACAAAATATTATCCCTCTATAGACTTTTCCCAGCCATTTAAAAATGTAAACACCAGTGTTAACTTGAGGGCCATAGTGAAAAAGGTGGCAGGCACTGGGCGGCGGATATGTATGAGGTCTGAGGTTAGCAACTTGTTGCAACAATGTTGCTAACCTTTTTTGATATCAAAGGGATTATTCATTATGAATTTGTACCAACTGGACAAACAATTAACCAAGTTTACTATTTGGAAGTGCTGAAAAGGCTGTGTGAAAAAGTTAGACGACGCAAACTTTTCTCCAACAATTCATGGCTCTTGCATCACAACAATGCATTGTCTGGGAGAGAGTTTTTAGTCAGTAAGCAAGTAACTATATTGGAACACCCTCCCTACTCACATGATCTGGCCCCCAGTGACTTCTTTCTTTACCTGAAGATAAAGGAAATATTGAAAGGGAGACATTTTTATGACATTCAGGACATCAAGGGTAATAAAACAACAGCTCTGATGGCCATTCCAGAAAAAGAGTTCCAAAATTGCTTTGAAGGGCGGACTAGGTGCTGGCGTCGGTGCCTAACTTCCCAAGGGGAGTACTTTGAAGGTGACTGTAGTGATATTCAGCAATGAGATATGTAGCACTTTTTCTAGGATGAGTTCACAAACTTAATTGTCCGATCTCGTAGTGTGCTACCTATCAAAAATATTATCATTTCCATATGTAATCAATACAAAAATATTAACAAGACATTTTACTTTCTTTTTTCGTACTCAGGCTTCAAAATCCAGATGTGTAGCACATCTGACACAGATGCTATATTTTCAATGGAAATACTTGATCTGTATTTAGAGTTTATAAAATTTACAGTCGAAAAAGAACACAGATCTTACTTGTTCCAAACACACTTAAGAGCGTTCCAATAACTGAATCGAGGATCAGTGTTTAAATTTAGATTAAATAAAATGAAAAATTTAGCTCCTCGTATGTCAGAGAAAGACAGATGCAACGTGATTTGACTTACATGTGGAATCTAAAGAACAAAATAAACGAACAAAATAGAAACAACTGCATAGATACAGAGAACATTTTGATGGTTGCCAGATGGGGTTGAGGGATGGGTGAAAAAGCAGAAGGGATTAAGAAATACAAATGGGTAGTTAAAAAATAGTCATGGGGATTTAAAGTTAAGCATGGGAATATAGTCAATAATATGGTAATAACTATGTCTAGTGCCGGGTGGGTACTAGACTAGTCAGGGGGATCACTTCTTAAATTATATAAATGTCTAACCACTATGCTATACACCTGAAACTAATACCATATTCAATGTAAACTGGAATAGAAAAATTAAAAAGAGAAGGAAGAGGTGAAGGGGAATAAGAGATCCAAATTTCCAGGTACAAAACAAGTAAATCATAGGTATGTAATGTACAGCACAGGGAATATAGTCAATAATATTGTGATAGCATGGTATGGTGTCAGATGGTTGCTGGACTTATCGTGGTGATCACTCCTTTAGGTATATAAGTGTTGAATAACTATGGTGTACTCCTGAAGCTAATCTAATATTGTATGTTAGCTGTATTTTAATAAAAATCTTTTTAAAATTGAGTTCCTCAGTCATGGCTGTATTTCAAGGGCTCAGTAGCCACATGTAGCCCGTGAGTTCTGTATGAGACACCACAGCTCTATAACTCCTATAACTCATAAGTCCATAAGGTAGGTGGGGACTGGTGACAGTGGAGGGAGTTTAGCACAGTGGAGGACAATGGGCAAGAGAACACACACACCCCCACCCCGCCCCGGTGCCTCAGTTTCCTCATTTGTAACAGATGAAAGTACCCGTCCTTACTTCAGGGAGAGCAGTGCATGGCACGTGGAAGGTGCTAAATCCTCGTTTTACAAGTGAGAAAATGGAGGCACCTCTCCGCTCTGATGTGGGCTCTTCCAGCCTCACATATTGAGCACCTGGCCCTATCAGAGGGGCAGTGGAGGAGAAGCAGGCTATGCCTCTGGGCCATCAGAGAGAAGACTCCACCTGTGAACTTTGTGACCTTGAGCAAACCACTCCTCCTGGCCCATCAGTCCTCAGTTTTGCCATCTGTATCGTGGCAGTAAACATTATCTGCCCTCCAGAGGAATAAACCCAGACTGTAGTTTAGTGACTGGATTCTTAGGGTTCAAATTTTGGCTCCCTTGCTTTCCAGGTGTGACTGTGTGACACAGTTGCCTCATCTGTAAAATGGATGATAACATTACCTGTTGTGAGGATTAAAATAAATTAGTTCCTACAAAAGGCTTAGAGCAGTGCCTGGTACATACCATACTGTATTGTTCTTTTAGATGTACACTATACTATTATTGCTATTATTGTCTCAGCACTAAGAAGCCTTTGATTGTGAGATGAATCATTATTTTATGTGCCACTAAGAAAGGGGGGGACCACTGTTAATTAAACTGTGATACTCCATTGACTGTAATCCTCATGGATTTAAGAGCTGTTAAAAATGTGAAACAATGCATTAGAATCAATGTAATCAGGCATTCAGCCTTGATAACTGTTTGCCACAATTATTTTAACTAATGAAAATAACATTTCAGTACCCAGGAGATTTTCTTCCCAAAAAGCAAATATCAGTCCCTGGCTTGGGGGAAAAAATCCAGGAGGTCTTCCTTCCTGGAGGAGGATTTCAGGACTCTTTCCTTTACTATCTCCTCTCTCTCCTCCCCCGGCAGGACGCGCCCAAGCCCATCCGGGCTGCCCGCCACTGCTCGGGCCTGGCCCGGCGGGTGATGACCATCGCCTTTGCGCTGCTCATCCTCTGCCTCATCGCCTGGGCCTACGCCGCCGGCGTGCCGCTGGTCTCCGATCGCTACGGCCTCCTGGCCTTCGGCCTCTACGGGGCCTTCCTCTCGGCGCACCTGGTGGCGCAGAGCCTCTTCGCGTACCTGGAGCACCGACGGGTAGCGGCAGCTGCGCGGCGGGCGGCGGCGCGGGGGCACCCGGACGCGGCCACCGCGCGCAGCGTGGCGCTGACCATCTCGGCGTACCAGGAGGACCCCGCCTACCTGCGCCAGTGCCTGGCATCTGCCCGCGCCCTGCTGTACCCGCGCGCGCGGCTGCGCGTCGTCATGGTGGTGGACGGCAACCGCGCCGAGGACCTCTACATGGTCGACATGTTCCGCGAGGTCTTTGCCGACGAGGACCCCGCCACCTACGTGTGGGACGGCAACTACCACCAGCCCTGGGAACCTGCGGCGGCGGGCGCGGAGGGCGCGGCGGGCGCGGGCGCCTACCGGGAGGTGGAGGCCGAGGACCCCGGGCGGCTGGCGGTGGAGGCGCTGGTGAGGACGCGCAGGTGCGTGTGCGTGGCGCAGCGCTGGGGCGGCAAGCGCGAGGTCATGTACACCGCCTTCAAGGCGCTCGGCGATTCGGTGGACTACGTGCAGGTGAGTGGAAAGCGCCCCCGCTCCACCGTGACCCTAACACACCAGTCCCACTGCCCTCGGGGCCTTTGTTCAAGGTAGATTGCAACGAACCTCTTCCTTCCCTTATTCATTCATTCAGTGTAGAGATCCTTGCCTGCACTCATTCATTCGTTCATACATCCATCATCCAATATGGAAATCATTCATTCATTCATCCATTCAATAGAGATTCATGCCTTCACTCATTCATTCATACATCTATCTACCCATCCATCTAATATGGAGGTTATTCATTCATGCATTCATTCATTCATTCAATGTAGCTTCTTTCCTTCACTCATTCATTCATCTATCCACCCAATAAGAGATCATTCATTCCTTTATTTATTCATCCGTTCAATGTAGAGATTCCTTCCTTTCTTCATCCTATGTAGAAATTCTTTCCTTTGCTCATTCATTCATGCATCCATCTATCCACCCAATATGGAGGCCAAAATTTGTTCATTTAGTCATTCATTTATTCATTAAGTGTAGAGATTCATTCATTCCTTTCCTTCCTTTTTCCATTCCTTCAATGTTGAGATCCTCTTATTCATTTCTTCATCCATTTATCTATCTATCCAATATAGAGATTCATTTGTTTACTTAGTCACTCATCCATTCAATGTAGAGATTTGTTCATTTATGCATTGCATTAGTTTTCTTTTGCTGCATAACAAATTACCACACGTTTGGTAACTTGAAACCAAACACATTTATTACCTCATAGTTTTCATGGGTCAAGAGTCTGGACAAAGCTTAACTGGATCTTCTGTTCAGGGTATCATCAGGCTGCAGTCATGGTGGCAGCTGGAGCTGGGTCTTATCTAAGGCTCAGGGGCCTCTTCCAAGCTCACCTGTTTGTTGGCAGAATTCATTTTTTTTGCAGTCGTAGAACTCATGGTAGCTTACCTTTTCAAGACCAGCAACAGAAAGTCTCTGAGTTCTAGACCCTTTTTCAAAAGGCTCCCCTGATTAGGTCAGGCCCACCTGAGATCATCTCCCTTTTATTAATTTATAGTCAAGAGATTAGGGACCTTAATTACATTGCAAAACTCCTTCACCATTCCCATTAATATAATCATGGGAGTTATATCCCGTCACTCTTGCCATATTCTGTTGGTCACAAGAAAGTTACAGGTCATGCCCCCACACCAGAAGAGGGTATTATTCAAGAGCATGAGTCTTAGGAGGGTGGGGACCATCTTAAAATGTACTTAGACATTAAAAATGACTAAAAATTCTAGGTTATGTTCATATTGGCTGCAGTGTCACAGTTGCTCTCTACCCACTGCTGCCCTCCCTCAAGCACCAGCTGCATTCAGAAATCTGACCTGATCCTGCCTCCTTCTTACCCCACAGGTGTGTGACTCAGACACAAGGCTGGACCGTATGGCACTGCTGGAGCTGGTGCGAGTGCTGGATGAGGACCCCCGGGTAGGGGCTGTTGGGGGGGATGTACGGATCCTTAACCCTCTGGACTCCTGGGTCAGCTTTCTAAGCAGCCTGCGGTACTGGGTGGCCTTCAACGTGGAGCGGGCTTGTCAGAGCTACTTTCACTGCGTATCCTGCATCAGTGGTCCCCTAGGTGAGCAGGGGTAGGGCTTGGGCAGGCCATGGATGAATGGGGTGGAGAGGAACAAGGAGAGCCAGAATGGGCTGAGGATGTGATTGAGATTGTGGACAAAGATAGGGGTGGGGCATGAATTGGGGATAGGGATAAGAAAGAAGTTGGAGGTAGGGATGCCGTTTGGTGTTGAGATGGGGTTGGAACTGGAGATGAATTGAGGTGGTAAATAGGAGTGGGGATGGTGTCTGCGACAGCAGAAGATGATGCTCCTGTACTTCCTCCCCCACCTAGGCCTGTACAGGAACAACCTCCTGCAACAGTTCCTTGAGGCCTGGTACAACCAGAAGTTCCTGGGCACCCACTGCACTTTTGGGGATGACCGGCACCTCACCAACCGCATGCTCAGCATGGGCTATGCCACCAAGTAAGCCGAGGGGACCACATGGTCAAGTGTGTGGAGGCCAAAGAGTATCTCAATGAGTGTGTGTGTGTGTGTGTGTGTGTGTGTGTGTGTGTGTGTGTGTGTTTGTGTTGGGAATTCTCCAAACCCCAAGTAACTTGCAGAACAGAGTTCTTCCAAGTGGGATGTTAGAGAGGGAGATACCATAAGGGGCAGAGGTATCAGTTGCATTGAACCACATGACTCAATGGACTCTCCCAAGTGAGGCAAGGTGAGGGTGGGAATTCCACCTACAAGATACATGAGGTACAATGTGCATGGGTGGGATGGCTCTACCATGGAAAGCACAGATTCCCACAGCAGCAGAGATTACTCCAAGTGAGGTAGGAGTGGAAAGAGACAGAGTGGGATCTAACCAGTGAGAGAGCGAGAAGAATCAAGTGAGAGAGGAGAGCACCTAAACTCTAGTAAGTGCTTCAGGAAGAAGAGATGTTATTCAGTGAGACTTGGGGGCGTATGAGCTAGAGCACGTGAAGATCAGTGGAGTGATTTCTACAAAGCTAGACCCAGTGAAAGGGCCAGAGAGAACTTGGGGTAAACCAAACCCATGCATTCATTCACTCAACAGATATTCATTAAGCTCTGGGGATGCAGCAATTAACAAAAGACACAAATTCATGCTTACGTTGATTGGGGAGACAGACAATAAATAAACATGTAGAACATATAGTATGGTTGATAATGACACATGCTATGGAGATAAATAAGCCAGTAAGGGGGGTAGGAAGTTTACAGGCAGGGAATGAAATGCTAAATAGGGTGTCAGAGGACAGATAGGGATGGAGGCTGAAAGTCATGCTACTGGAGCAATAGCAAAGGAGTGTCAGGAGAGGAGGACAGAGTTAACAGGGGGTCCACCCATGAAAGGCTTGTGGGCCAGGGTAAGAACTCTGACCTAAGATGAGGGTGCGGCCAGTGTGTGTGGTGGGGTGTTCAGCAGAGGGGTGACAATGGTGTAACAGGATCCCTCTGGCAGTTGTTTTGAGTACAGACTGCAGGGGGCAAGGGGATTGGCAGGGAGGCCATGGAGGATGCCAAGGGGTGAGAATAGTTTGACCCCTCCTAACAAACTGACTGCTGGTGGCCACTTGATAACAGTCCATAAAAGGGATTCTAGCTTTCTGTGGGTGTGGCTGGAAACCCAGTAGGGATTGATTCGTGATGTCTGCCAGGGCCACAGGAAGGGAGGTTTATGGTTCCCTTGAGAGCGCTAACACATGAGCTGTCCTAGGTAGGAACCATGCCTGGCTTGCTTCTCACCTTGAGGCCTGCCAGTAACTGTAAGTGCAAGAGTATTCGTAATAGAATAGTGATAGTATTAGTAATAGAGTCAGTAACTGCAATGGTTATTAGTAATGGCAATGGTAAGATGAGTCATTGTAAAAATAGCAGTAGATAACATTTATTGAGCAAGTACCATATATTGGTCCTAAGCAGTTGGCATTTAATCCTCATTCAATCCTCACAATACCCCATTAGATAGGAACAATTATTAACCCCATTTTAAATATAACACTGAGGCTCAGAGAGGTTGAGGGAACTTGCCCAGGGCTCATGGGCAGTGGCCATTTCTGGATTCGTGTCGGGCCCCAAGGAGAGCTGTGCTGATGCCTCCTCCCACCGGTACAGGTACACCTCCCGGTCCCGCTGCTACTCGGAGACCCCGGCGTCCTTCCTGCGCTGGCTCAGCCAGCAGACACGCTGGTCCAAGTCGTACTTCCGTGAGTGGCTGTACAACGCACTGTGGTGGCACCGGCACCACGCGTGGATGACCTACGAAGCGGTGGTCTCGGGCCTCTTTCCCTTCTTCGTGGCAGCCACAGTGCTGAGGCTCTTCTACGCCGGCCGCCCGTGGGCGCTGCTGTGGGTGTTGCTGTGCGTGCAGGGCGTGGCGCTGGCCAAGGCTGCCTTCGCGGCCTGGCTGCGGGGCTGCGCGCGCATGCTGCTGCTCTCGCTCTACGCCCCCCTCTATATGGGGGGCCTCCTGCCTGCCAAGTTCCTAGCGCTGGCCACCATGAACCAGAGTGGCTGGGGCACCTCGGGCCGGCGGAAGCTGGCCGCCAACTACATCCCCCTGCTGCCACTGGCCCTCTGGGCTTTGTTGCTGCTTGGCGGCCTGGTGCGCAGTGTGGTGCACGAGGCCAGGGCTGACTGGAGCGGCCCCTCCCGGGCTGCCGAGGCCTACCACCTGGCCGCCGGGGCCGGTGCCTATGTGGGGTACTGGGTGCTTATGTTGACGTTCTACTGGGTGGGCGTGCGGAGGCTCTGCCGGCGGCGAGCAGGGGGCTACCGCGTCCAGGTATGATTCCAGGTACTTGACGTGCCAGCCCAGAAATCTTCAGGGGAGGCAAGAGGAGACCTACCAGGCCCCAGGAGCCATGAACTTGCTAGGTGATTCTCTGGGCCTCAGTTTCCCTCCTTTGGGTCGATCCAAGATTCTTCAGCCTGGACTGTTTGGGGACTGGGTCTCTGGGGTGGGGTATTTATTGATCAGGGTGTAGATTTTTTTTTGGGGGGGGAAAGCGGTCTCTACATGCTGTTCTGGGGCCCTTGCTTTCTCCTTGCTCTTATTTAATCTCCATTTGTACTGTGTGGTTAAGATATAATAAAGAATTTTATTTATTTTCTTCTGAGACTGCCCCCCGTCAAATTTTTTTAATTTTTAATTTAATTATTTTTTCATGGAGAGGACTGCATAGTTGAGAATTGGAGACTCCTGGCTCAGTCTTCGGTGCCAGCCATTTCAACTAGACAGGATACCACCCCCCTTCCTCAGAGCCTTGGTTCCTTCTAGGGAAAACAGGAATATTAATCCCATTGTCAGGGTTGTTGTGAGGGTGGAATGTCTGTTGTAGAATTTCTCAACTCCTCATTTACAGATACTTATGGAGCACCTACTAAATGCAGACACTGTTAGGCACTGTGGATGTGTTTTCCTGGTTCATCCATTCATCTACTCTCTAAGAAGGGTAACTCATATTTTCTCTCCAACTCCCAGCACCTCCTCCCCATCTCATCCTTAGCTTGCTTCGTAGCTCACTGAGAAAACAAACATGACAAGAAAACTTTCATCAGAGTCCCCACCTCCATAATTCCCACTCACTTGCATCTGTGCCCACACAGACCACCTTCCCTCATTACTGAGGGTGAACTGTCTGTGCTCCAATGCCCTTCCACTTGACATGCTTTCTTCACTTGGCTTTCAGAATGCCAGTTGCCTTGCTTTGACTGTTTTCCTCCTGGGTTCCTCTTAATGTTGCTGATTGCTTAACTTTGGAGAAACCTCTACTTATCCTCTTATCCATCTACTCATTTCCTCTGTGCATCCAGTACCATGGCTCTGAATGCCTCATTCATGCTCCAGGTGTGAAGAAGGGACTCTGAAACTTTTATCTTGAGATCAGACCTGGGCCCTAAATTCCAGATTTGTACACCCAATTGCCTCCAAGACATTTCCACGTGGGTACCTAGCAACTAGATCCAACTCCTGATATGTTCTCCTCATCCTCCTTCTTAATCCCCACAAAACCTGCTCCTGCAACAGTCTCCATATCTCAGTAAACAGAACTCCATCCTTTCAGCCGCTCACCCAAAAATGCTAGAGCTGTACTGCCTACAACAGGAGCCACTGCTACATGGGACTATTAACATTTTTTCACTCATTCATTCTTTGATTCAATTAGTCACAAAAACATTTACCAAGCATCCACTGAATTCCACACTTTGCCAGGCTTGCAAATAAACAATTAAGAGCCAGTGCCTGCCTTCTAGGAGTTCCTCGTCGAGTAAATAGTGTGACCCCTACTTTAAGGATACTGACACATGCCTCCGTGACTTCTGTTGTCACAGAGGGACGGGTTAGACTTATCAAAGCTATATAAAAGATTACAATTCAGTTCCTCAGTTGCATTGACCACATATGGCTGGCAGCTGCCATACTGGACAGCACAGATGTAGAACATTTTCATCATGGCAGAGGGTTCTGCTGGACATCGCTGCAGTCCTAACCATTGATCCTTGACCCATCTCTTTTCTTCCTCTTATACCCAACATTCTGATCTGTCAGCAAATCCCACTGGGTCTCCCTTTAGGACAGATCTGGAACCATTCCTCACTTTCACTGTCACCTTTGTCCCCAAGCTGCATCGCTTTCCTGGATTAAAGCTGCAATCTCATACCTGGATCACTCACTGCTTCTCCCCATGGGCCCCTACAGTCAGTTATCCATATAGTAGTTGTATACATCAAATCAAATCATGACCTTGGCATAAAAACCACCCAAGATCTCATACAGAGGAAAATCCAGATCTTAGTGGCCAAGGTCCTGCATGATCTGATCCCATGCCTTCTCTGACCTCACTGCATATGCATTTCCTAAAGCTCTGCTCCAGCTGCTCTGGCCTCCTGGCTATTCCCCCACACCAGGAACACTCCTGCTTCTGGGTGTTTGCTCCTGCTGTTTCTTTTGCTGGGACACTCTTAACACAAATAGCCACATGGCTCACACCCTCATCCCCTTTCTTCATTCAAATGTGAGGCCTTTCCCAAAGCTCCTACTGCTCTCTCCGTCCCCCATATTCCCTTAGTTTCCCTGCTTTGTTTTCCCCATCACATATATTATCATATACTTTGATGCATATTTTATTGTTTAATTTTCTTGTTTATTTCTGACTATCTACAAGACCCAAAACTCCATGAGGGTGCAGATTTTTGTCTGTTCTGATTTCTTCATTGATGTCTCTACAGTGACTTGAAAATGCCTGGCACATAGTAAGCACTCAGTAAATATTCACTGAATGAATGAATACATCAGTGAATAAGAATTAGTATATATCCAGAAGGGCTTATTTTTTAGGTGGGGAAGACACAAAACCAAATAAAAATAAACAAATTTACATTAGGTCCAGGTGAGTGTTATGCATGAGCTACAATAGGGGGATGTCAGTCACACAGTGAGGGGAGTAGTCAGAGAAGATGACATCTGGGATCCATGCAGTGAGAGAGAAGTGGTTTTGTGAGGTGCAGAATACAGTCCTTTTAAGCATACAAAGAACAACACATGCAAAGGCCCGGAGATGGGACTGAGCTTTGCATATTCAAGAGACAAAAAACGGCCAGTGGGACTAGAGAGTCAAGAAGGGGACAAGAGGGAGGTGGAATCATGCAAAAAATACAGCACTGGCCATACAGAATTGTCATGGGGATTAAATGGGTTAATACATGTACAGGTTGTTCGGGGGAAATAATAGCTGAGTTAACTGGACAGAAAAGGGAGAAAGCATTATTCTAGGCAAGAAACAGCATGTACCCAGGTTCTAGAGAGGGTGAGAAGAATCATGAGGAATACAGGGAATGAGCAAAGGCCAGACAAACTGCAGGTCAGAAAGATCAAGGTGGAAGAGTGAGTGGTAGAGGACAAGGCTAGCCAGGCCAGCAAGGGCCAGAACCTGGGGGGCCTTGAGGCCTTGACACCAAATTAGATTTGTTCCAGTGGTGATGGGGAGCCACTGAAGGGTTTTGAGCAGATAAGTGAGCTGATCTGACATACTTGAAAATATTACTCTGGCTGCAATGCGGAGAATGGACTACAGTGAGGCCAGGCTGAGCAGAGGCAGGGAGGTCAGTGGAAACCGTGCAGCAGAGGTCCAGGCAAGAGACGGTGGTGTGACAGGGACCATAGAGGGTAACTTTATGAGATATTTGGCAGTTGAAAAGGTTGAGACTTGGAAAGAGACTGGAAGTGGAGGAGGTGTAAACACCACCCTTAGGTTTCTGTTGAGCAGCTGGGTGGATGGTGGTATCCTTTATGTCAGGAAAGCCTTGGGGAGGAACCAACTTTCAGGGCAACATCAAGGACTCTTGATGTTGGGTGGCTTCTGCAGTTGGAAATGTCAAGGAGGCTGCCAGAAATCTGGGGAGGGGTCTGGGCTTGCACCTAAAGCCTTCAACACAGGGCCTGCAATGTGACAGCCATTATATTACTGTCATTATGGAGGTGCAGGCCCTTGGGCATATTTGGGGCATGCTGCCCCTCCTCCTATCTAAATTAGTAGAAACCATTTTCAAAGATGAAAGAATTTGTACAGCTGAAATATATTCTTTATTTTAGGGATGGAAATAGGACAAAACAGAGAAAGATACCTTTGTTAGTTGCCACTGAAGTACCATCGAAAGAACATCCTGGGGAAACAAGGAGATGGTGGTGTGTGGCAGGGAGAAATTAGGGAGTACGTATCTGAGTCCTGGAAGTCTGGGCCCCAAAGGTGAACACAGCTTGGACTCCCGGATCTGAGGGAGGAGGGGGTTGGGCACCCGAGTCTGAGGGAGGAGGGTTAGATGCTGGAACTCGGTGTTCTGAGTACTCACCACGCCAGTAAAGTCACACTGGCTGATGCTAAGGCCGCAATGGCCGCGAGCAGGCACTGGTTGCTAGGCGTCAGAGCCTCAGGCCTGGCCAGCAGCTCGCCCAGGCTCGGCCTCCAGGGTTCGATCATCTCCACCTCCCACGGTGCCCACTGCAGCACTTCCCGAAAGGAGATCTGGAGTTCACTCTCCCCGCGCGGGGGTGGACCGGTCACTACGGGGGCGCGCACGTCAGCCGGACGCCAGCCCCGCCCCCCGCGCAGCCCTGCCCCCCACCCCCCCGCACCGTTAAGAAAGAAGTAGAGTCGCGCCACGGGGCGCTGGTCGTGCGTGATCACGCAGGAGAAGGTCCCGCGGTGAGTCGGCTGCACGGGCCGGATCCGCGCCAGGTACCCTTGGGCCCGCGGCATCTCTCGGAAGTAGGACAGGTCCTGAGTCCGGAGCTGCGGGACGCTCGGGCTGAAGCGGCGGGAGGAGCGGGGCCGCCCTGAGCCCAGGTCAGGCTCTCCTTCTGGACTTGCCATCCTCAACACACAAGCCCCACCCCCGAACTAGACCACGTCTTCACGAGCCCCTCCCCCAGTCGTTATTCGTCAATTCTTCACGCATAACCCCGCCTCCTAAATCTTGACTCGCCCCTAGGGCCTAATATTGTAGTTGCTCTCCCGCTCTAAACCCTTACGCCGGGGTCCTGCACTGTGAGCCTTGACCCCTCCCCTAAATGCCGAGACTCTCGCTGGCACGAAGCCTGAATCTAGACCGAGTTCCCCCGAGTCCCACCCCGGCGTCCTGACTCCCCATCCTCTGTGAAGCATAACCCGCCTCCTAAACCCAACGCGCTGGCCCCGCTCCAACTCACACCTCCTCCTGCGAACTTCCAGGAATACATGATCTCCTCCTTAGGCAGCTGGAAGTTCACCGTGCAAGAGAACATAGCCTGATCACCCCGAGTCACCGTCACGTCTTGAACTGGAGAAGGAGCTGAGTCACCCCTTCGGCCCCGCCCCATGCCATGCCTCTTCCCCCACCCGCTCTGCTCCCTTCCAGGCCCCGCCCCTCACCTGGGCAGTCCAGCGGGAGGTCGCAGACGGTGGAGTAGCAGCCGCGGCACCGGAAACGCCGGGCGACCTCCTGGAGTCCTAAGGGCGGGAACGCAGGGTCTCGACTCCACCTGCCGTCTCCCCAGCCCGGGTCTCTTGGGCAATTTAAGGTCTACTAAGCCTCCCTGGGTTCACCAAGAGGTTTGTGAGCAACACCTGGTAGACTTTTCTCCAGGGCTCTTCTTGGCCTCCTTCGAGTCTGAAGCCCACCCTTGCTCTCCCATTCCAAGTCCCAGGTTTTGTCCCTCCCTTACCCCTGCAATTCTGAGCTTTGAATTCTGAGCTTACCGCAGGGAGGGATGCAGGCCTGCACTGCAGAGAGAGAGGAGCGTTATTACTCTGGAAGTCGCGGGAGGTGCCCACCTGAAGCTCCCATTGAGGATGTCACTGGGTCGGATGCATTTATCGGAGAGGGCGGAGCAAGGCCTGCCATGGGCCACCTAGGGGGCGGGGCCAGGCCTGCTGTATTCCACCTGGGGATCAAGCCAGGCCTGCAGCATTCCACTAGGTCAAGCATGGGCTTGCCGCTGGCAGACGGAGGCAGGCTTGCTGCATGCACTAAGGAGGCGGGGCCAGCTCTGGTGTAGTGCACCAAGGGGGCGGGGCTAGGTCCGGGGCGATCCTCAGGGACTCAGAGAAGGGTTGTGACCAGACTAGAGGTAGCCCTCTTTCACTGAGTGCTCAGGGCTAGACCCAGTGAACCAGGAAGGGGTCCGGGCTAATCTGAGACAGAACCATCCCAAGCACGGGTCTTAGCTGGGGAGGAAACCTTAGAGAAGGGGTGGGGCCAGATCCCAAGTGGTCCTCAGAGGAAGTACCTGTGTCCCGAGTGCCTCCCCACCCCCCGCCCAGGAAGTGGCTCAGAACGGCCAGGGGATCGGACTGAAGGGAGCGGACGGCAGTCTCAGGATCGGGGGTTTCTAATTGTGTCTGTCTGTGCCTGTGGGAAGGAGATGGAGTCTGTTTTACCTTCTTTAAGCTGTATAATGACCTTCCGCATTTTCTCTGCTGCATCAGGGAAGGCAACCTCAAATGACCCTAGAGGGTGGAGGGAGGCCTTGCAGTAGAGACTCTTGCCCCTTGGCCCGGCGAGCTCAACTGGACTCGCTGTCATGGTGTCTGTGCCCTTCCCCAGCCCTTCTCTACCCGTGTCTCTGGTATTGACATGATTCTCTCTTACCTCCTCCCACCCAGTCTCCCAGGAAGTCTGACAAATCCCCAAGTCTTCCTTCTGCCTCCTCACCATGGAAGACCTCCTCCGTATCATCTGCATTTATCTTGTTGAGGGGTAAGGGGAGGATGATAAGGATCAAATTCTCACCAAGGCCTCTTAAGCCCTACCTGATCCAGCCTACTTTCCTCTCACTCACTATTCCATTCCTACTGCACACGTTTCACTTCCCCTCATAGGGAAAGCATATTCTCTAGCATCTCAGGGCCTCTGCACATGCTGGCTTGTTTTTAGTACATCTTTCCCCTACTTCTACTCATCCTTCAATGTCATACCTTACATAGGCAGTGCATACATATATAGGCGGTGATGAACCTCATTAGAGCGTTACAAAGGGGTTTGAGTGTTCACCAGAGTTCATGTCATACTTCGTGTCATCCACTTGAGGTTTTCCCTGACCATAAATCTAAACTGAGTTCCCTATTTTTGTCTCACAGTTCCCCATTCATTACATTCATAGCTCTCGCCAGTTCACAATTATATTTTTATATACACGGTGATCATTCAAGTATCTCAAATAAGTAAACATATCCTTCTTTAGTGCTGTGTCCCCAGAGCCTAGGATAGGGCCCTGTCTTAGAAAGGGCTCAGTAAGTATGTATAGAATTCCAGTATCCAACTGGGATGGAGACCCCAACTGGTGGCCTGTGGCCCAAATCCATCCCCTGGATGTGTTATATTCAGCCAGCCAGGAAAGAGTTAAAATTAAAAAACAGAACCAGTTGCCATCACATAAAATTTGGGGAAGTCACATAAAATGTTTGGCATCTGTTTTTAAAAAATTGGAAGAGCTGTAACACAGACACAGAATTTCCATGAGGTTGCAATTAGCTGGAGCTTAGACAGGGCACACACCCGCCACCTCTCCACAGTCCCTGCCTTGATTCATTTCTACTCTTTCCCTCTTTCATGTCCTCTGTCCTTACAGGTGTTTTCAGTTTTAACCATTGTAATAGCCTCCAAACTGTAAGGTTCTGTGACTTTTCCAAAGTGGATGGCTGGATTTAGAGGTGGAGGTCATTTTGGAAATCAGAAATGTGGCAGGGCTGAATTATGTCTCTCCCAAATTCATACGTTGAAGTCCTAACCCCCCAGTACCTCAGAATATGACTGTACTTGGAGATAGTCTTAAAGAGCTAATGAAGTTAAAATGAGGTTATTAGGGTGAGCCTTAATCCAATATGGCTGATTTCCTTATAAGTGGAGGAAATTTGGAGACACACACACACACACACACACACACACACACACACACACACGACCATGTGAAGACACAGGGAAAGAGAAAATGGTCATCTACAACCAAGGATAGAAGCTTCAGAAGAAACCAGCTCTGCCAACACTGACACTTTGATTTTGGACTTCCAGCCTCCAGAATTGAGAAAATGAATTTCTGTTCTGTAAATCACCCAGTCTGTGGTAGTTACAGCAGCCCCAGCAAACTAATACACAGGGATTGCCAACTGCTTCCAAATATCTGTTTCTCTTTAGTAACAGAACACTGTATCTCAGCGGGGAAAGCACTCCCCAGCTGAAAGACTACATTTCCCAGCCTTGCAACTAGCTCTGATCATGTGACCTAGTAGTGGTCACGGGACCAAGTTCTGCCTATTGAGAGTGGGTGGAAATATCATGTGGGAGTCACAGGAAGTAACCTTAAAGAGAACTGGTACCATCTTATTGATCCCTTCCCCTTCCTCCCTACTAGAATTTGATGGCTGGAACTCTAGCAGTCACAGAGGACCACGAGGACAAAGGCTATACCCAAGGATGGCAGAGCAGAAAGATAGAAGGAACTTGGGTCCCCATGAAAATGGAGCTGCCATACTAACCTTATGTGCCTATCTCAAACCTTATTTCATACGGGAGAAATAAAGTGCTAGCTTGCTTGAGCCACTGTAGTTTCCTCTGTGATTTAATATCATACAAAAAGGGAGGGAATTGAGGATCTTGGGGAGAGTGGCTGAAATGATGATCATTAGGTATAAAGTGGAGAGAGGGGGCACTGAAGCTAGGAAGTGGGTTCAAAATGAGGAGTCAAGGACTGAGGTCTCTTCTTGGCCCCAGAGCAGGCATGTGGTCTGGAGAAGATGGCAGGATGAACAGAAGGATGTGGTCAGAATGGGGTGCTCAGAAGAGAGGCCAGGATGTTGGAGGAGTCATCCAAGAAATATCTGTGGGCCAAACCAAGTGACTCACGGGGAGGGTGAATGTGGGATATACCAAGTGAGCCATGGGGGCAGGGTGTTAGATCTAGTAAACTGTGGGAGTCAAGTGGGGATGGAGTGAAATGTCGAAAGAGGCCAAGGGACTGCGGTTATATCAAGCGACAACAAGGGTATGCGGGTCGATGTTGGGAAGCCTCCCCAAAAGAGGTGCCTATCCTGGGAGCATCATCTGTTTTTGATTATCTGGCTCTGAGTCCTGGCTTGTCCATCACTGAGCACACCTGTCTCTCATCTGAAATGGCCATCAGAGGGCCGGCCGAGTGGCTCAGTTGGTTAAGAGCTCGCTCAAGAGTTTGAGCTCTGAGCAACAGCAGTTCGAGTCCAGCCCAAGCTGAGCAGCTGCTGAGATGCCAACAGGTGGCAGGATGGCTCAGCTAAAAAAAAAAAAAAAAAAGTGACTTGAAATGGCCATCAGAAGTCCTCCTCCCTATGTGATTTCAGCCAAGTCACTTAGCTTTCCTAATCCTGTTTCCTCGTTCATAAAATGGCGACAATATCAGTGTGTGTGTGTGTGTGTGTGTGTGTGTGTGTTTGGTGGGGGGGAATACAATGCCACCACACAACATAAAAGCATCCTCACCCCTGTCCCAAATTATGTGCCAGCTACCATTTGGTGACTGCATAACACCTGTAAGTGCTTAGCATGGTGCCTGGCACACAGGAAGTGTTACAAAGGGGTCAACCACTAGTATTACCATCCCCAAGTTTGAGATGGGGAAACTGAGGCGTGGAGAGGTTAGGAAAGTGGCCCAACACCAAACAGCTAGATCTGAACTCAGGCGGTCCGGCTCCAGAGCCCCGCATGTAACCACTGCTTGTAGTATATCGTCTTCCTTTCTATACCATACTCTCCACTCCATGGCTTATACACCACAGAGAGCCACTCTGAATCAGCATGTCTCTCTCGGGTCCTCCATCTAGGAGAGACCTGGGAGTCAACCTTCTTCCTATCGCTCTCCCCCCACACACATCTGGTTCAGATGTCTCCTGGGTCTGTCCTCCCTGTCCATCTGAGCCCCAACTTTCCCATCTAGAAAATGGGGCTATAAACCCCACCTCACAGGGCTGGTAAGAGAATATCCTTTAGGAAGTTAATTAACATAAATAATTCTCTGTCAGCCTTTCCCATGTATAGGGCAGGTTTGGCACATACTCAAGTCCTTGACCTTCACCTCCTCCTTCCTTATGGCCTATCCCCCTCAGCTCAGACCTCATCTTGGCCCATCTGGACCACTGTGACTGGCCCAGTCACCACCAGTCTCCCTGCTTCTGCCCTTGGTCTTAGTCACATCTTGTCTCTCTCTCTCTCCTTAAAATCCTCCAATGCTCCCCTCCATCTCAAGAACAAAGGCCAAAGTTGGTCCAAGGGCCTACAATGGCAGTTCTCAAACTGTGTTCCAGGAGCGTCACCTGAGAACTTGTTAGAAATATCAATTTCCAGGCCCTACCTCAGACCTACTGGTCAAATATGGAGGGTGGGGCCTAAGACTGCATTTTAACATGCTCCCAGGAGATCCTGATGCACAGTGGGGCTGGAGAACCACTGGCCTACAAGGTCCTACAGATGTGGCCCCTTGCTACCTCTCTGATTTCACCTCCTTTGCTTCCTCCCTCTGTGGTTTTAGTCCAGCCCCAGTGGCCCCAGGGCCTTTGCACTGGCTCTTCTCTCTACCTGGACCATTCTTTTCCCAGATTATCTGTATGGCTCTCACTGTCATCTTGTTCAGTGTACCAATTTGCTCAGTTGTACCTTCTCTTTTCCACCTCCCCCGACCAACTTGTTTAAAATGATCACCCCACTGACCCATTCCCTTCCCCTTCTGTTTTCCTCCGTAGCATGGATCACCAACTGACATACTATTTCATCATGTTTATTGTCTGTCCACCCTGCTGCATATAAGCAACCTAAGGGCAGGTGGTTTGCAGTTTTGGTCGCAGCTGTGTCCCCGGTGTTGTTCCTAGCACATTCAATAAATATCTTTGGAACATATTGCACCAGCTTCTCCCGGCCTCCAGTCTGTCCTCAACACGGCCCCAGAGGATCTTTCTACACCCAGAGGAAACCCTGTTCTTTCCCTCCTCACAGCCCTGCTCCTCCAGGACAGAGCCTCAAGTCTTCCTTACCTTTCAGCTGAACCCTAAACCCATGTATCTAGCTGCTTTCTGGGCCCCTCACAGTCACTAAATCCTAGCCTAGGTCACCATCTACCCCAGCTGGTTTTTCTCCCAGGCCCCCCATCTCAGGGATGACCCACCGCCCTGGCCCCCACCCCGGCACGTGGAGCCCCTGGGCACTGTCCTCTAATCTTCCTCTTCCCTTCTCCCTAAACAGCCCATCGGACCCGAGCCCTGTCCCTTCTGCCCTTGACTCTTGCAGCCCTGTCCCCTCATCTCCACCTTCACAGCCCCTGCCCCAGCTCAGGCAGTTTTCACCCCAGCCTCCACCCAGGCCTCCCAGCCTCCATTCTCTCCTTGCTCCAGACTGTCCCAAATACAGCCCTAAGGGATCTTGCTCCCCTCTTTTCAAAACCTTCTGGGACAAGATAGCCTATGTGGGGAGAAAGGGCATTTCCTGGGGTCCTTTGGCCCCTCTGCCAGCTCTGAGTTCTTCAAGTCTCCCCGAGGGTAGGGGATTCGCAGCTGAAGTCTCCTCCATGCTGGAGCCCCAGACACCCCCTGGGTGGATGGGAACCTCCCCATCTTTGGGGGAATCTTTGTCAGAATGCTTGGTGGGCAAGAGCAGAAAACAAAAGAAGTAATGGCAGCTGTAGAAATAAGCCAAGCCCCCGGACCTCTGAGGTGGCCAGTTTATGCTGCACGACAGAACCCAGGCCTTCCTCCCTCCCTTCTACCCCCAACAGTTCCAGTCTCTGGCATAAGGAACATATGTTTTATGCCAGAAGATCTCCTCCCTGAGGTTGTCTCATCAAGGGGCTCCTCTCTCTCACTGAGCTCCAAAGCCATCCTGGGAGGCAATGAAACTGTCCCACCTTACAGGGAGGTAGGTTGGGGCACAGGAGGCAGCAACATGTCCAAAACCTCATAGCCAAGAGGGTGAGCCACACAGTGAGGTCAAAACATACGTCTACCTGATCCCAACGGGGCCTCAGACTTGAGGTTATTTCTGAACTGTCCCTTTACGTCCCGCCAGTATCTCCCTGGCAATTAACTTGCTACTTGGCACCACCTCGTCCTCCCAGGTCACTGTCACATTCCTGGGCCCTTCCTGCACACACACTATCTCTTAGGGGCTCCAAGCCCACATCTTCCACTGCTGTTCACCCCACTCACCTTGGGCGGTGGCCATGTCCTGGAGGGAGTGGGTCATCTGGGTGAAGGCATCATGCAGGTGGCTTCTCTCATCATAGTCTGGGGGTGGGTGTGAGGGCAGGGGCTTGGGGGAAGCAGCTCATCCCAACACCACGTTCCCTGTGTGGACATTCTCTGCCTCTCTAAGACATCGTCTGTATCTCTCTGAGTCTCTGTACCCCCATCTCTATCCTCCTGTCTGTGAGTCTCTGTCCCCCCAGTCTCTATCTTTCCCTCTGTGTCTCTGCCCCCCATCTCCATCTTCCCATCACTGAGTCTGTCCCCCGCGTCCCGTCTCTATCTTCCCCTCTCAGAGTCTCTGTCTCCCCATCTCTATCCTCCTGTCTCTGAGTCTCTGTCTACCTGTCTGTGTGTCTCTCTCTCCCCAGGTCTCTCCAGGCCTTTCTGACCCCTCCCTCCGCATACTCCCCCGCCCCCCCAATGCCCCTGGAGGATAGTAGCGGGGTTTCCTCACTGATTTCGGTGTCCAGGAGGCCCTTAAAGGCGGCTGTGAAGGCTTCCTCACACTTCTCGAGCTCCGGGCCCTCCATGCCTGCGAAAGTCTGGCAGACACGGAGGCGCTCATTGTAGGATGTGAAGCAGAGAAGACAGGCCCAGGCGGGGGCCCTGAAGACCAAGAGGGCCACCAAGGTGCATGGGACAGCACTCACTGGAGCCAGCAGGGCCATAGCAGAGGGTCTTGGGCTGGGGAGAAGCTGGTGACCTTTGTGAGGTCACCACAGGTTGGGGGAGGGGCTTGTGGTATGAGGCCAGAGGTCAGATTTCAGTTGCTGGTCAAATGTCAGTCTTGGGGTTTTTAGAGAGGAAGGATGTCAAGGGTCAGGGGTCAGTGGTCAGGGGTAGGGCTAGCAATCTTCAGGCTTGTGGTTGGGCCAGACGCCAGGCTCCCAAGAACCTCACCTGTGACCCTGGACGTGCTCACAGGTTAAAGGGTCTCAGGGACCCAGAGGCTGGCAGTGTGGCACGTGGTGGCCTGACAGGCCCTGGGGTGGGGTGAGAGGGTGGATCTGAGATGGAGACGCCGCAGAGACACTGTGAGTGCCTGAGAGACACAGAGACACACCAGAAAGCACAACAGAGAGACAGAGAGTCTGAGAAGCCACCGTGCAGACACACACACACACACACACACACACACACACACACACACACCCCTCCAGAGACACAGCAGAGATGGAGAAACAGAAAGAAGAGAGATTTCTTGATGGGAGAGAAAGTCTTTGAGGGAAGAGGAGGAGGGAATGCACGGACAAGGACAGGAGAGACAGCCCAGCTCCTCCTCTCAGGGTCCCTGCGGCAGCCAGGCAGGGCGGGGCACGGGCTAGAGGGGTCCCCGCCGGGTGGGCGTCCCGTGCAGGGCGCAGCCTGGGGAAAGCTAGGAGGCCGTATAGTGATCTCCTTGGGTGTCCTCCTCAACTATACAACCTCCTACCTCAGCCCGGGGGGCGCGGCAGGTGGACAGACAGACGGATGGACAGACACACAGGGGCCAGGAGGGCAAGGGAGGGTGGGGAGGGCCGGGGAGGCCCCAGCTGCGATGGTGAGCCCCCGACACGGACCCACAGACACGAGCTTGTGTGCGGCGAAGGCCCCGCAAGGTCGGTTCTACGGGTGGGTGCCAGGACCCAGGAATCCGGGCCCCCGGCCCCCTCCTCCCCAAGGAACCCAGGAATCAGCCCCTCAGCCCCATCCTCACTGGGGACCAAGGAGACTAGCCCACCCAGCTCCTCCTCCCTCGGACCCAGAAGTCCAGGCCCCCAGTCCCCTCCTCCTTCAGCCCTGGGAGCCCAGCTATGCCTGTCTCCCTGGGGAAGGCACAGCCTGGCTTCCTGGATGCTGGGTCAGAGGGAATCTCACCTGTTTTGGAGTTTGGCTCCCTATCCACCTGTCAGAGTCAGGAATCCAGGATCAGGCTGAGGTGGGCCAGGGGTTATGAAACCTTCAAAGTCTCTCTCGGTCTTTTTTCCCCCTCTCTCATCCCTTCTTTTGGACTCTCATCCTTTATAATGATGACAGCTACGACCCCTGAGCTCCAACACTGCCTCAGGCCTCTGCTGTCTCACAGTCCAGAGATCCAGGTGCTATCAGCACCCCCATTTCGCAGGTGGGAAGGCTGAGCCCCAGAGAAGGGCAGGGACTTGGCCAAAGACAACTGGTAAGTGGTGGGGGGAGCAGGCTTCCCAGGTGGGTGGGGCCCAGCACCCACTGTCCCACCCCTGGGCTAAGTATCTGCAGCTGGGGGTCCCTCTCTCTGCCCAGTTCTCTGTCTTGCTCTCACTGTCCCACCTCCATCTCCATCTTTATGGTGCTCTCTCCTGTCCTGCCGCCTTTTTCCTGCCGCTAGGTATTTCTCAGCTTCTGTCTCACCTGGTTCTCATCTCCTGCATCTGTGTATTTCTTATTTTTCCCTCTGCTTCTCCTCCTCTCACAGTGCCTTTCTCAGACTCCCATTTCCTTCTCTCTCTCTCTCCCTCTTCTCATTCTTTCCTTTATCTTCTTTCTTCCTCCCTTTCTCCTCCCTCCCTCTGTCTTTGTCCCTCTCATCCTCTCTCTCCCTCAATTTCTGTCTCACTCTCCTCTCTCCGTTTTTTCTCTCCCTCCTCCCCTCCCCTTTCTCTCCATCTCTCTGTCTCCTTTGCTCCCACTGTCTCTCTCCTTTCCTCTCTTAGGTCGCTCTCCTCCTTTCCCTTCCCCCTTCTCTTCTCTCTCGCCGTCTCCCTCCCTTCTCTCTCCCTCCCTTCTCTCTCTTTCTTTCTCTCTCTCTCTCTTTCTCTCTTCCCTCCCTCCCTCTCTCTTTCTCTCTCCTTCCCTCCCTCCCCCTCGCAGCTCGGAGCCAGGTCTGGAGCTGGGGGTGGGGTGGGGGTGGTTGGAGAAGGGGCCCAGGGCTGGGGTAGCGACCTGCTGAGGGGGAGGAGAAGCGGGAAGGGGGCGGAGGAGGAAAGGGGGAGGCGGGGGCCAGAGACGGGTCTACGGTCCCGGCTTTCATCCCCCCTTCCCTCCTTCCCAACCTCCCAGACCCTCAGGCAGGGGCGAGAGTCAGGCCAAGGTGGGGAGGAAGGGGAAGGGAGGAGGCTGCCCCCGCCCCCCCCCCAACAACCTGGCCCAGAGCCCAGGCCTGGGTTCCCAGCATGCCCTGGGGCTGCCTGGGGCCTGAGGAGGGGTGAGAGGAGAGGGGAAGCTGAGAATCTTCAAGGTTTGCAGGACCTGAGCATCCTCCTACTCGCCCAACAAATTTATCCTTGGGGAAACTGAGGCCCAGAGAGAAGGGTCAGGACTCCTTCAAGGTCACTGGACGAGGCGGTGGTGGAGACTCAACTGCCTGGGCCTAGAGGCCCGATTTGGGGAAGGGGATGGGGCTAGCCTTCCCCCAGGTCTGCGTCCCCCTCCCCCTCTCTGTAGACCCTGGGGAGCCCCCAAGGGTCAGAGAGCAGACCCAAACAGTCTGGCACCATGGCAACCAGCTGGCCCCGCCCCCTTAACCCCCAGAGGGCAGGACTCCAGCTGGGGCTAAGGAGGTGGGGACTCCTGGGTTCAGGGTAGGAAGGCGCTGGGGGCCCGAGTTCTGGGATTTCATGGAGGGTGGGGTCTGGAGTGTGGACTTCCAAAGCCTGAAAGAAGACCTGGGAAGCCAGACTCCAGAGTCCTGGGGTGAAAGGGGCCAGGGGTTCGGATTCTGGAATTCTGAGGGAGGGGGCTGGGTTGCGGACTCCCAGGTCTAAGGGAGGAGGAGGCTGGGGCCTGGAATCCCAGGTCCCCAAGGGAGCATGGATGCTGGGCCTCTCCTCCGCCAGACATCCCCTGCCCCCGCCGCTGACCCTGGCCTGTCTGGCAGCCCAGACAACCTCCCCCTCCTCCGCGGCCCCCTCCCACTTGGCACGGCTCACCCTTGACCCCTCAAAGCCCTGCAGCCCCTTCTCTGCCCCTCCTCCTCCCCTCCAGCCAGACGTTAACCCTTCCGCTGCCAGATGCACCTCCAAAGCCAGACTCTCCCTGCACCTCCCCCGAGGGCGCCGGCGGGCATCTTGCCCTCAGTCTCCTCCAGCTCCGAACCTGGCTACCCCAGCCCGTCTCTCCTTCCAGTGGAATCCAGGAGGTGTTCCCCGCCCTCTCCTCCTTTGGATCCCGGAATCCGGGCCTCCAGCCCCCATCTCCAAAGATTCAGGAGCCTGGACTCCCAACCCCCTCCTCCTCTTCCAAGAAGCCAGCCATCCAGACCCCCCGGCTGCCTTCTCCCTCGGGGACCCCGGAGTCCGGGCCCCGGGCCCGTCCTCCTCCCCTTCTGCAGACTCACGGCTCCGCGGCTCCCGCGTCGGAGGGAAGGGTCTCCCGGGCCCCACGGCCGCCGGCTGCTCTCCATCCTCCGCCCGCCTCGGCCGCCCGACGGCCTCTCCCTTGCCTCCCAGTCTCCGCCATCCTCCTCCCTCCTCCCGACTCCCCCCGGCGCCGCGGCCCGGCTACCCGCCCGGGACCCCGCGGCCCAGCCCCCTCCCCAGGGGGCCCCCGCCCCGGCCCCTCCCGCCGCCCTGCCCAGCGCGGCCTGGCTTCCCCCTGTCCCGCAGCTGGCCCCGGTCCAGGGGAAAAAATTCCATCCAGCCCGGGAGGAGGAGCGGGCGGGGGAGGGCGCGGGCGGGAGGCCGGCCGGGGAGCGTGACGCAGGGAGGAGGGAAGGGACAAAAGGGGCCGGGAGGCAGCGGGCCCGCGGCGCTCCCACCGCTCCCTCCCTCCGCCTCCCTCGGCCGGGCCTGTCTCTCCTGTCTCCGCTTCTCATCCTCTCCACCTCTTCTCCCTTCCCTGCTCTCTGCTTGCCTTCTTGCTCTCTCTCTCTCTCTCTCTCTCTCGCTCTCTCTCTCTCTCTCTCTCTCTCTCTCTCTCTCTCTCTCTCTCTCCCCTCCCTCCCTTCTTCCCTTCCTCTCTCTCTCTCTCTCTCTCTCTCTCTCTCTCTCTCTCTCTCTCTCCCTCTCTCTCTCTCTGCCTCCCCCCGTCTCCCTCCCTCTCTCTCTCTCTCTCTCTCTCTCCTCTCTCTCTCTCTCTCTCTCTCTCTCTCTCTCTCTCCCCCCCCCTCCCTTCTTCCCTTTCTCCCTTCTCTTTCTCCTTACACCCTCCCCTCTCCCCATCAGGGTCCGCTCCTCTCTCTCCTTGCCTCCTTCCCCTGCGTCCGCTTGGGTCTCCCCACCCATCACCCACTGGGCACTCAAAGGTGAATCAGACCCACATCTGCCCTTGCAGACGGAGCTCACAGTCTGATAGAGGAGACAGATCCAGACGCAGACAGTTCCAATCCCGGGTGATGGGGTATGACCGAGGGCGAGGCCAGCGGCTGTGAGAGCCCAGGGCGGGAGGAATTCTTTCAGCTGGAGACAAGCCCAAAGGACCTCCAGAGGAGGCAGTGCTTGTGGCTTGACCTCCAGGAACCGGGAGAAGTTAGATTTGAATGGCTGAGAGAGTGAGAGGGGCGGCAGTAAGGGCGTTCCAGACCGAGGACACTGCTTCAGCAGGGGAAGGCAGGAAACCAGAGGCGACTCTGGGAGAACAGCACAGCAGTCAAGGCTGACTGGAGCGGTAGAGGACTGGAGCTCAGGAGCAGAGAGGACGAGGCCGAGGTGGTGGGCGGGGCCCCATTCGCTAGCGCTTTGGAGGCCAAGCTGGGGACTTTTTTTTCTGAGATTGAATGGGAGCCTTGGACGGGAGGCGTAGGGTCAGATCTGGATGTCAGGAAGACCCCTGTGGGCCGTTTGAGGGATGCAAGGAAGGGGAGAGACTGGTGGAGGTCAGGAGGCTGGGGTGGAGGATGCCTGAGCTGGGGCTGGGATCCTGGGAACAGAGAGGAGAGGCTGGGACAGTGAACGGGAACAGGCAGAAGGGACTGAGTACCGAGGCTCTGGGCAGTGACTGCTAGGGAAGACATGAAGAAGATAAAACAACCAGGAGTCTGGCCCAGGACCTGAGGGGGCAAACGTTGTTCCCAATGGGGAAATACTGTAGAAGGAAGAAGAGGGTATAGGAGAGGGAAGATGCTATGCACAGCTTGGGACTTGGTGGACACTCGGGGCTGGGGGACATTTAGGGATTTTCAGGAAGTGGTGGGTATACATTTATGGGGCTCCAACAGTGAAAAATATATTTCCCTCCCACCCTGTACCTCGGTCACCCATTTCTCTCTGGAGACAGCTTATGCTTTCTTGTGTGTCATTGCCGAGGAATTCTATACATCTTTGCACAATAGTTCACCACCCCCTTGTTTTTTCCCCAGGTGGGATCACATTTTTCTACACTTTGCTTTTTTAACACTATATCCCGACAATCCTCCTATAGCTATGCTTACAGAGCGACTTTATTTATTTTAGTGGCTGTATAGTATTCTACTGTATAAGTTTATACTGATTCGATCAGTCAATTGGGAGATTTTTTTTACATAAACTAATGCTTATGCGTATGCAAATCACTGGGGGTTGTTGTTTTACTGATTTCTTTCAATGCTCTTAAGCCTCTCAACCCAGATATTTGATACTTACTTACTTGTAGGTCTTTTAAAATTTATTATTCATCACTAATGATAGGAATATTAATAATGACAAACATACCCTTTACTGAAAGTCTACTTGAAGATAGGCCCTAAGCTGGGTATTTGTTATCCATGATATCATTCAATCATTACAGCAATCTCATTAGGATCTATTTTACCTCCTTGAAAGCATGACAGAACTGAAGTTCTGAATAATGAGTTGCCCAAGCTCACAAAGTAAATGGCAGGACCGGGATTCAAACCCAGGCTCTCTGGCCCCAAACTCCATGCTCTGTCTTTGGAGGTGGACTGCCTCTGCGAAAATGTGCAACTTACTTGGGATTGATAATGGGCACGTGTGAGACTTGTCATGCACACAAATTCACATGTGATAAAAAGGACCTTTTGTCAGAACCTGCACCTTGACTTGTACCCAGAATTACTGTCACTACATTCACCCCAGATGCCCTGTTGTTAGGTCAGGATGGTAACCGAACCACCCTGCTGTGTCTCCTTGGCCTGGTGCTGATGCTGTGATTCTCAGTGTCTGGGTCTGTCTCTGGGAATTCACTGAGGGCACGATTCAGGTCTGAGTCATCTCTGTGTCCTCAGTATCACCCGGCATAGGGTGTGGCTCAGAGCAGGGGCTCAGGAAAATCTTTGCTAAATGAATGAATGGAGAGATGTTATGAATAATATATGGCTTATGGGTTAGGCTGGGACTCGTTTAAGCCTCTGGGATAAGAGAACATAATTCCTGTTAGTTCCTGAAACAAGGCCTCCATTCCCATTAGTTAGTGAGTCACAGGAACCACTGTTTCCATCATTCTCTGATACGCAGGGTTCACAAATCTCTTGGCACCTAAGACTCAGCTACTACAAGTCCCCAAATTCCTGAGTCTCATGAGCCTCCCTTTCCATGAATACTTGAAATTCAGGAGCCACCATTCATTCCCATTAGCCCCTGAGACACAGGGTCCATCATTTCCATCAGCCATAGAGACATTGGGGCCACCATTCTCATCAGACGTCCACCTACTGTTGTTGTTGGTCCCGATACTCATCACCCATAATTCCCATACCCCTGAGGTACAGGGGGCCACCATTTCCATCGACTCCTGAGACACAAATTCCACCATTCTTAGTATTCCTCAGAACAGCGTGCCAGTGTAAAAAGAGAAACATCCCATCCTTCACAAGCTATCCCCAAGTTCCTGGAACAGGAACTGCTAGATACGAAGACACTTCGATCTGCCCTAAGGTAAGTCTGAGTCAAGGACTCACTTGTTAATACTCTAGAGAAGGAGACACCAGGGCATGAGGAATATCAAAGTAGCAGAGAATTCTTCCACATGAGGGGTCTACCCCAAACTTGAGATAATCCTACAGCACCACTTATTGCTCACAGGTGTGATATCCTCAGACTGGCAGAGCATCAGAAACACCAGATGATCCAAATGCAACAGATGCTTCCTTTGTGCCCGTAAATAAATAATCCCAAGTGGCAATTTGCCCTGGTGGACTTGCAAGAATTGTGGACAGGGCACCTCTCTCTCTCTCAGACAAATTTCATTCCACTATTAACCCTTTCCTGGACAGGCTGGTTGGAAAAATAGATGTGATTTTGGGAGGAGGGTGTCCCTGCAGCCTGTGTCTTCTCTGGGCCATGTCTTCTGTTTATCTGAATAGTGAAGGGCCTTTAGCTGCTCTTCACATCTCAGCAAAAGGTAGGGAAGGTGGTTCTGAGGCTCAAGGAGACTGGAGTGGGTATGGTTTTTGCAAGCCCATCAGCTGCCATCCACTTCCCCCTCCTCTGGTAATAGAGCCTCTCTTTCCTATGAGAAACCTACTCGCTGTGACACTAACAAGAATGTTTAGCACTAATGCCCATCTTGCCTCTCCCAAAACACTTGGTCTGGACATGTGACCCAATAGGCCAATCAGAGCATTCATTCATTTGTGACTTTCCATTAGAGCTGGTTAGAATCCAAGCTTTTATTTTTTATCTTGACACTTTATGTCTTCTAAAATATACAAGCATCTGTACACACATGCAGCATTTTTGCTTTCCAAGAACAGAATTATATTACATACGAGGTGTGATCAAACAATACAGTGAATGTTTAAATTAAAAATTATTATAGTAAAAAACACATTGCCATTAATCCCCCTCAAAATATTCCCCCTTTCTTCAAACACACTTATCTCATCATTGTTACCACTTTCTGAAGCAGTTCTGGAAGTCCTCTTTTGTGAGTTTTTAGTTGCACTGTTGTGGCTGCCTTGATGTCCTGAATCATTTTGACTTTGGGGAAGAGCCAGAAGTCACACAGTGCAAGATCCGGTGAATAAGATTGGATGAGGACACACTGTAATGTTTTTTTTTTGTTGTTTGTTTGTTTTTTTAAAGATTTTTATTGGGCAATCGGGGGGATGGGAACAGTGCTGGGGAATTGGGGGAAGGGGAACAGACAAGTTGCTGTCGTTTTTTGTTCTTCAGTCTAGTTGTGGAGGACGTTGCTTCACTGGCCCAAGTTGGCACCATCATTGCGCTCTTACTGGGAGAGGCAGATCAGTCGCCGGCCTCTGGACGACCGCTCACTTCGGCTGCTGGCCGCTCACGCTGGCTGCTGGCTACATACGGTAGCCCATGGCAACCCACTGCCACAGGGGCTGCAGCCTATGCCGTCGCCGGCGACTCATGGCAGCCCAGCTCCAGGTTGACCTGTTGTTCAGCATCTTAGCTGTAGAGGGCAGTGTCATTGGCCCTCATATGTGGGATCCGAACCGGGGCCCTCTGGCATTCCAAGCCAGTTCTTAACCATCACGCCACTCAGCTGGCCCACACCGTAATGTTTTTATTTGACAGAAATTGCCATACCAAAAGTGACATGTGATACGAAGCATTGTCATAATGGTTTATGCACACTTTAAAACATACCTTCTCTCAACCGTAGCTCACACCCAACTGACTGCACTGAACAAGTTGAAACTTGTCACACACTGTTACTAAGGTTCGACATACCGCTTCCTGTATTGAAGATCCCTGCCTTTCCGTTGGATTGCACTCAGCAGCAGCATTCATAATTTTTTATCACAAGAAAGTCTCCATGTCACACATCGCTTCTGGTACAGCAATTCCTGTCAAATATAAACATTACGGTGTGTCTTTAGCCACGTTATTCACCGGATCTGGCACCATGCGACTTCTGGCTCTTACTCAAAGTCAAAATGACCACGAAAGACAGACAGTTTGAATCAATCCAGGACATTGAGGCAGCCACAACAGCACAACTAAAGACACTCATGAAAGAGAACTTCTGGAACTGCTACAGGAAGTGGCAAAAATGATGGGATAAGTGTGTTCAAAGTGAGGGGCAGTATTTATTTATTTATTTTTAGCTGAGCCATCCTGCTACCTGTTGGCAGCTCAGCGGCTACTCAGCTCGGGCTGGACTCGAACCGCTGTTGCTCAGAGCTCAAACTCTTGAGCGAGCTCTTAACCAACTGAGCCACTCGGCCGGCCCGAGGGGCAGTATTTTGAAGGGGATTAATGACATTGTATCTTTTATAGTAATAATTTTTTTTAAGATTTTATTGGGAAATTGGGGGAGGGAACAGCATTGGGGAATCAGGGAATGGGAACAGACAAGTTGCTGTCCTTTTGTTCTTCAGTCTAGTTGTGGAGGACGTCGCTTCACTGGCCCATGTTGGTATTGTGATCATTGCGCTCTTCCCGGCAGAGGCAGATCAGTCGCCGGCCATTGGATGGCCACTCATGGCAGCTCACGGCAGCTCATACCAGCTGCCGGCCGCTCATGCTGGCTGCTGGCCACTCACGGTAGCTTCCAGCAGCCCACTGCAGCCCCACTGCAGATGGCAGCCCAGCTCCAGGTTGAGCTGTTGTTCACCATCTTAGCTGTAGAGGGCGCAGTGTCCCTGGCTTATGTGGAATTCGAACTGGTGGCCCTGCTGCTCAGAGCTCACGCTTCCAAGCCAACTCTTAACCAACGAGCTACTCAGCCGGCCCAATTTTTTTTTAAATTTAAACCATCACCGTGTTTTTTGATCACTCCTTGTATAGCAAGGCATTTAAGAGCATGGACCCTGAAGCCAGACTGCATGGACCATTTTACTAGCTATGTCTCTTTATGCCTTAATTTTGTCATCAGTGAAATGGGTATGATAAGAATAGTACCAGGCCAGCCAAGAGTGGTTCAGTTGGTTAGTAGTGCGAGCTCTGAGCAACAGGGTTGCTGGTGCGATTCCCACATGGGCCAGTGAACTGTGCCGGAGCTGAGCTGCCGCTGAGTTGCCAACAGGATAGGTCAGCTGGTGAGAGCACGTGCTCCTAACAACAAAGTTGTCGGTTCAACTCCCACTTGGGATGCTGGGGTACACTCACCTGCGACTAAGATTGAACATTGCACCTTGAGCTGAGCGGCTGGGAGCTGCCAATGAGTGGCCGGATGGCGACTGGACTTGGGAGCTGAGCTAGCTGCACCCTCCATAACTAAGATTGAAGGACAACTTCGCCTCCCCAATTCCCCAACACTGTTCCCCTTTCCCAATTCCCCAATAAAAATCTTTTAAAAAAACAAACAAAACTACTAAAAAAGAAAAAAGAAAAAAGAATAGTACCTACATCATAGGGTTGAGATATGAGGATTAAAGGAGTTAATGTATGTAAAATGCTTAAGCAGTGTCAGCACATAGTAAGCCACATAAAAGGATTATCTGTTGTTATTATTCCTACAAAGAAATAGAGAGCTAGCTTGTTGTTTTAATTT
This sequence comes from Hipposideros larvatus, assembly GCA_031876335.1. NCBI lineage: Eukaryota > Metazoa > Chordata > Mammalia > Chiroptera > Hipposideridae > Hipposideros > Hipposideros larvatus. Next base: position 30,642,775 of record CM063099.1, read on the forward strand.
CTTTATATACATGCACAGAATTTTACATAAACAGGACAATTTATACTTATGGAGATATTTTTGCTGCAGTCTTCCTTCCTCTTCCCCCACCTTTCTCTTTTCTTTGCCTGGTTTTTCTTCTTTCTTTCTTTTTTTTTTTTTAAAGATTTTTATTGGGGAGTTGGGGGAATGGGAACAGCGCTGGGGAATCGGGGAAGGGGGACAGACAAGTTGCTGTCCTTTTGTTCTTCAGTCTAGTTGTGGAGGACGTTGCTTCACTGGCCCAAGTTGGCACCATCATTGCGCTCTTCCTGGGAGAGGCAGATCAGTCACTGGCTTCTGGACGGCTGCTCACTGCGGCTGCTGGCTGCTCACGCTGGCTGCTGGCCACACACGGTAGCCCATGGCAACCCACTGCAACAGGGGCTGCAGCCTGTGCAGTCGCCAGCGACTCATGGCAGCCCAGCTTCAAGTCAAGCTGTTGTTCAGCATCTTAGCTGTAGAGGACAGTGTCACTGGCCCTCATATGTGGGATCCGAACCGGGGCCCTCTGGCGTCCCAAGCCAGTTCTTAACCATCGCATCACCCAGCCAGCCCTGCCTGCTTTTTCTTGACTCCTCCCTTCCTGCCCACTTCCCAGGTGCCTCTGCACCCTAAATCAGGTATTGTATCTGTTGTGGGTTGAATTGTGTCCCCAAAAGAGATATATTTGAAGTCATAGTTCCTAGTATGTATGGATGCGTCTTTATTTATAAATGGAATCAAATTAAAGTGAGGTCATATTGGATTAGGATGAACCTTAACTCCAATGACTGGTATTCTTTTGAGGAGAGAGAGATGTGACAACACAGAGGAGACACGCAGGGAAGAAGGCCATGAGATGATGGAAGCAAAGACTGGAGTGATGGAGATGCAAGCCAAGGAACGCCATGATTGCAGGCAACACCAGGAGCTGAAAGAAGCCAGAAGGAGCCTTCAGAAGGAGTGTGGCCCTGCTGACACTTGATTTCCGACTTATGACCTCCACAACTGTGAGAGAATGAATTTCTGTTGTTTGAAGTCACCCAGTTTGTGGTAATTTGTTATGGAAGTCCTAGGAAAGCAATACAGTAGCCATGTTAACCTGTATGTTTTTCCGTACTTTACTTCATGCTTAAACACACACACACACACACACACACACACACACACACACACACACATGAATATACACATATTTGGTCTGCATTAAAATTCAGCTTCAGTCACAGTATTTGTTTACATTTATCTATTTGACTTACCTCTAACTTACCTCTGTCAGCTTTTCCTCTGTCTTTTGAAGGCTGAAACACTGAATGCAACCTTGAAGGTCATTGCTGGCATTCCAGAACTTGTGTGAGCTCAATGAATATGCCATCAATTGGATTACCATCACATCTAACCAGTGTAATAACATTAGTAATCTTGAAAAGCCAAGTTGCTCCCATCTAATGTTGAGATCTTAATAGTTCCTTTCAAATTTAACCATCCTACTATAACTTGGAGTGAAAATCTTGTGTGTGTGTTCAAGGTTAAAATTGTATCAGTTGAAGTATAAATGTGTGTGTGTGTGTGTGTGTGTGTGTGTGTGTGTGTGTGTATGTGAAACTATGTGTGTATAATTATACAATTACAGGAGTAAGAGGCTGAAATAATTAATGATGATTGTGAAAGCCTGTAGGTTGTAGGGGGAAGTTTCAGAAAATAACTCTGAAAAAGAAATTAGAATTTAGGAAATTAATTGGGGGAGTGCTCTCAGGTTTAATACTTGTAAGGGAGTAAAAGAGGCAGATTAGGCTCTGGGAAAAGCTGAACTATTATGCAGTCATAACAAAGGCCTCAGCCAGACCCACAGGGAGCTCTGGAGCTGGATGGCTCTGAAGAGATGTCTTGAGTTAAGGTAAGGGGATTTGGCCTTTAGACCACACATTGACCAGTCATTGGATGTGGGCTGCCCCAGGAAGGGGCCATGACCACTGGGAGGCAGCTTTCTGCCTCTTGACAGCAATCTCTGGGAAGGGTGCTTAGTTTCATGCTCTCAACACTCCCAGCTGCTGAAGAAACAGTGAGTACTTCAGCTCTGAGGGGGAAATCTGCATGCCTTATACACTCAAAAAGGCATGTGAATATTAAGGGTGCTTTAATTAGATACCATTAGCAAGATAGTATCTCTTCTTGGAACCGACAAATGGTTCTAAAAATGTAAATAACAACATGAGGCAAAAGAGCAAAGATTAGATTAGAGAGAAATCCAGAGATCATTTTTTATGGCAGGCAGCCTTCTTTACAGAATGGTTTGGTATTCTAGCCTTCATATTATTAAAGAAAATAATCTTTAATAACTGCATTTCAGTTTTTAGTTATTTAATTACATTTAAATCAGGAATCTTTTAAGAAAAGTATTATGTGAAAATTCTTCACATTTGTGAAGATGAAATTAAAAATTGACAACTTTGCTCACTTAAATTTCTTGAAGTAGAAATAAAACTCTCTAAAATCATGTATGACACCTTCTATGATAAATCAGCTTTGATCCAGGCATAATAATGAATGCAAAGAGAAGGAAAAAAATAAGAGTCAGAAATGAGATGCCCCAAACACATTTTGTTCTCACTGATCATACTTCAAAACAACATATTTTAAAGGATACTTTTTAAAAGATAAGTTCTTTTTAGCTTTGATTCTATTGAAGCCAAAGCCTTAAATCAAAGCTGCCAAATTGACTGCAAAATACTGTGAATCATTTTCAGAAGGGGAAGATGAATTATTTTCAAAATTTGCCCAAGCTATTATTCCTAAAAGTTCTTTCTAGAAATTATGTTTTGAAAAAGTTATTTTGGATTATATTAAACTGTGCACAGAATTATTGTATATACTACTTCTCTGTCTTGTACACAAAATATTTGGACATGAAGAAATAATCAGGTGTCTTTTTTACCTGATTTATAATAAATTTAACTACATTTCTACTTGGTTACTGAGATATTTCTGGGTCTTACACATAGTTAACAAGATAGTGAATATGGCTTGTAAAATGTATGTAAATGGAAAATCAGTAGTTGACATTGATAATGGGACAAAAATGGCAATGGCTGTGAGTGAATTAGAAATTACCAGCATATTGTGATTTGTTCACACTCTTTAGTTGTGCATCCAAAAATAATTAGAGCTCAGTATCAGGTAAAAGAATTACTGGCCATAAGCAGGAAGATGGTGGGCTACACTTCCGTCATTCTTCTTCAGTCAAAGTCAAACTCATGGCATACAGGAGATTTTAGAACTGTATTCATACAAGGTATTCAAACAAAATGGCAAAGAAGGTCTTCTATCTTCAAAGGGCTACTTGAACAAAAAACGAGATTTTATAAGTCAGTTGGAGAAAGACAAATACCATATGATTTCACTTATATGTGGAATCTAAAAAACTGAATGAACGAGGGAAGTGGGCAGAGGTGGTCTCGGAGATATGGAGGAGCAACCGATGGCTGTTGGTTGGCAGGGGGTGGGGATGGGGGAGAGGGGGAGGGGGTTGGACAGCATAAATACGTAGCTGCAGTGTTGCCACAGGGATGTGGAAGACAGTTCGAGGAATGTAATTGATGGTGTTGTGAATATTTTGTGGGGTGTCAGGTGGTCACATGTCTTGCTAGGGAGACCACATAATGGGTGGGGAAGAGGCTTGATCACTGCACTGTACACCTGAAGCTGATGTTGTATAATATTGTATGTCAACTATAAGTGAATATATATATATATATATATATATATATATATATATATATACACACACATATATATATATATAGTCATGGGATGTGGAGTATAGCGTGGGAGTGGAGTCAAGGGAATTGTAATAGATATGTATGGTATTGGGGGTAAGTGGGGCGGTGGATTGGGGGAGGGGCATTGTCACTTCGAGGGGTAAAAAGTATAACTATTGCACTGTGTTGTACAGCTGAAACTAATTCTAAAAAATGTGTATTTCATAATAAAAAATAATTAAAAGAAAAAAACAACGAGATTTTATAGTATACTCTGCAGATGGTAATACTAACATAATCAGGAAATACAACTGAGAGTTGCTTGCAGAGACAGTGGTTGGTTTATTTGATGAACCTCTGAAGGAGTAGACAAACCAATTTGCTGTGAGAGTGGAGGTATTTCATACATGATACATGCTATAAACATGTTGCTGTCATTCCACTCCTGCCACAATGCTGAAACTAGTGTGTAGAAATTGAAAGCTGAGATTGAGATGGAAATTTTGACATCATTTTTGCGGTGGAGGCAGCCTCCTAAAACGGTTCCCAGTGAGCTCCACTTCCTGATATTCATGACCTTGTGTCATCCAATTCCCCTTGAGTGTTGGCTGGACCTAGTGACTTGCTTATAACAAATAGAATATGGCAAAAGTGATGGATGGCATTTCACTTCCAAGATTAGGTTACAAAGGACTGGGTCTTCTGTCTTGCTAGCAAACTGTGTATTTTGCCTTCTCGGCTTTCACCTATTAATGAAGTGAGCAGCCACATTGTGAGCTGCCATTTTCGAAAGGCCCATGTAGCAAGAAATTGAGGGAATCCTCTGGCCAAAAGCCAGCAAGAAACTGAGGCCCTCGGTCCAAAGTCTTGTGAGGAACCGAATGTTGCACAAATCCAGTGAATGAGCTTGGAAGTGGGCCATTCCCCAGTAGAGCCTTCAGATGAGGCTGTAGGACTTGGAGCAATATTTTTACTATAACCTAATGAGAAATGATGAAAGAGAAGACCGAGATAAGCTGTGTTTGAATTCCTGACCCAAAGAAACTATGAGATAATATTGGGTTGTCGGAAAAGTCATGATGCATGTTTGCAACAGATGGCACTAGTTCATTTTTGGAAGTACTAGAGTCATTCACATCTACGTTATTGCTATGTCATTTGACAGCTGACAGTTCTAGCTTCATTCTAAAAAAAATTGAGCGATTTGGTTGAGTTTTGAAGATTTTATAACAAGTTGAAGATAGAAGACCAAACTGTGCCTTTTTGCCATATTTTACTGTTTTACTTCCATAAAGGGAAGAACGTGCGTCAAGCTTGTGAAAAGTTGCATAAAGTTTACAGTGACAATACTGTACAAGAACGTCAGTGCCAACCATGGTTCACAAAATTCTGTGCTGGCGATTTTGATTTCAATGACGTTCCTCAATCAGGGAGGCCCACCGAGGTTGATGATGACAAAATAAAGGCATTGATTGAGTCAAACCCATGCTACATGACACAAAAGATTGCAGAAACATTGAACATCCATCATTCAAGTTCACAACCACCTAAAGAAGTTGGGATAAATAAGCAAGCTCGATATTGGGTTCTGCATGAACTCAAAGAAGTTCATTTGACGGCGTGTATAAATATCTGCAATATGCTCATTAAAGGTGAGTAAAACGATCCTTTTTTAAAGCGACTGATAACTGGTGATGAGAAGTGGATTGTTTACAACAATGTGGTGTGCAAACGGTCTTGGTCCCGATGTGATGATTCGCTTCAAATGACATCGTAAGCAGACATTCATTATGCTCTCAGTGTGGTGGGATTTTAAAGGTGTTGTGTTTCTCAAGCTCCTACCAAGGAACCAAACAATCAATTCAACTGTGTTACTGTCGGCAATTGGACAGTTTGAATGAATCCATCCAGAAACATCCAGAGCTTGTTAATTGTAAAGGAGTTGTGTTCCATTGCGACAATGTGAGACCACACACAAGTTTGATCACCCGTCAAAAATTATTGGAGCTTGGATGGGATGTGTTGCCACACCCACCATACTCGCCTGACCTTGTGATGACCGACTTCCAGTTGTTTCGCTCTCTTCAAAACTCCTTGTGTGGTATAAAGTTCAATTCAGATGAGGCTGTAAATCAGCACCTTGTTCAGTTTTTCGCAAATAAAGACAGATCCTTCTATGAACGAGGAATTATGAAGCTCACTGAAAGATGGCAAAAGGTTATTGAACAAAATGGGCAATATATCATGGATTGATCTTTGTTCTTTATATAAATAAATGACCTTTGAAAAACATAGACAAAATACGTCATGACTTTTCCGACAACCCAATAAAAGTGTGTTATTCTAAGCTGCTTGGTTTTGGGGGTAATTTGTTATGTAGCAATAGATGACAAATATGATGTGGATATTCTTGAAACTCAGTGGCCTTGCTCCTCTCATTCAAGATTTAAAGATAGATTCTTTCTTAGTGATTACGCAGAACAGCAAGCGCATGCAAAAATCTTAGAAAAAAAAAAAAGAGAGGGCAGGACTCTCTCATTTTTGTTAATGGCAGGTTAGGTTAGTTCGATCAACCCTTCTGCTGAAAACAATTCAAAGTGCTGGATAAAATACTAAAAACAGTCTTTAATCATGAAAGACATGACAATCTAGTGAAGAATTTCCCAGCTGATGTTTAGAACTCGGAGAAATAACTAGAGCACTCTCAGTTGTATTTCCTGATATGTTAGTATTGCCAAGCTGCTTTTTACCGATGAGAGTTTGCTTAGTCTGATTATGAAAATGAGCTGCAGTTTTCAACAGACTCCTGGAATGAGGGGAATTGAAATAAAAAGTGGTACCAAACTGGAACCATGGCAAATGGAAAGGCAAACTTAAACCTTTTCTGGAGGAAGGTACTCCAATCATAGAAAACGGTAAGTGTATAGGTGTATCAGTCAGGATCTCAATAGGAAATTGAGGGCACTGTCAGGGACCTAATTAAACAAAAAAAATGAAGGGACTAGTTACAGAGATGCGGCAGGATTAAGAGGTCCAGTAAAGGATGTACAAGCAAGAGCCATGACCACCCCAGACCTGATGGGGCAAGAAGGGGCAGGATGGTGCCTGGAGCCAGTGAGAGTTGTAGCTTTGGAGGATGGGTGTATTAGTCAGGGTTGTCTAGAGAAACAGAGCCAACCGGATATAGATACATGCGAAGAAAGTTATTATAGGGAATTAGCTTACACAATTATGGAGGCTGAGATGTTCCATGATCTGATGAAGACAGACATTAAAAATATTTGCAAAGGGCCGGCCGAGTGGTGCGATGGTTAAGAACTGGCTTGGGACGCCAGAGGGCCCTGGTTCGGATCCCACATATGAGGGCCAGTCACACTGCCCTCCACAGCTAAGATGCTGAACAACAGCTCAACCTGGAGCTTGGCTGCTGTGAGTCGCCGGTGACGGGGGAGACTGCAGCCCCCTGTGGCAGTGGGTTGCCATGGACTACTGTGTGTGGCCAGCAGACAGCGTGAGTGGCTGGCAGCCACAGTGAGCGGCCGTCCAGAAGCCGACGACTGATGTGCCTCGCTCAGGAAGAGCGCAATGATGGTGCCAACTTGGGCCAGTGAAGCGACGTCCTTCACAACTAGCCTGAAGAACAAAATAACAGCAACTTGTCTGTTCCCCTTACCCCAATTCCCCAGCGCTGTTCCCATCCTCCTAATTCCCCAATAAAAATCTTAAAAAAAAAAATTTGCAAAGATGTAAATACAATGTCACTCTTTTCATTTATTTTTGTTTAAAAAAATAGAGGAATATTTTGTTAAATATATTATTTATGTTAACATGTAACTTTAAAATGTTATTTCAAATTAATTAATGTATACATCTATTGACATTTTCTCAGTTTTAATTTCGAATAAGACAAATATTGATAGATATAACCCGCATAAGTAAAAGCTCTTTGGGACACACAATGCTTGCTTTTGTTTTTGTTAATTGAGGAATTGGGGGAAGGGAACAGTGTTGGGGAATTGGGGAGGGGGACCATCCAAGTTGTTGTTCTTCAATCTTAGTTGTGGAGGGCACCAGACACCATCTGGCTGCCCAACGGCAGCTCGTGGCCTCTAAGCTCAAAGTGCTGTGTTACAAATAGTTGCAGATGGGTGTAGCCACCATCCCATGTGGGAGTCGAACCAGCAGCCTTGTTGTTAAGAGTGCATGCTCTATCCACTGAGCCATTCAGGAGGTAGCTCAGCTCAAGGTGCAGCGTCACTGGCCCTGGGAATTAAACTGGTGGCCCTGTTGCTCAGAGCTCGCACTCTTAAGCTAACTCTTAACCAACTGAGCCACTCGGCCAGCCCCACAGTACTTGTTTTTCAACAGTGTAAAGGAGTCCTGAGACCAACTAGTTTGAGACTGCTGCCCTAGAGATACACATGCACAGTTACTCCAGATGCATGTGCAAGAATGTTCACATCAGCGTTGTTTGTCATAGCCCGAATCTGGAAGCAATCCAAACGTCCACTTAGAGTCAGATGGATAAATAAAGTGTGGTATATTCACACAATGAAATACTATGTAGCAAGGAAAAGAAATGAACTATAGCTACACAACAACATGGTCCACTCCCCCAATGTTGGAGAAAATAAGAAGACACAAAAGAATCCATAAAGTCTTGTTCCAGATATATAAATATTTCATCTTAAAAACGGTCAAAAGAAAACTACATAAGTGATGGCACTGAAAAGAAGAGTGAGGGCAAGATTACAGAAAAGAAGGCTGCTTTCTTCTGAAGGGATGGAGGAGTCACTATTGGGGAAGCCACTAGAGGAGATTCTGAAATATTGTCTATATTTCATTTCTTGGCCTATATGACTACAGGAGTGTTTACTTTAAACTTATTCATGGTATGTGTATGATTACATTTGTTTTATGCATCTTTATGTATGTTGTACTTCACAAGAAGCAACTGAGGGTAAGTCTTACATCTGCTTCTGAAACTATTGAGAAAGCAGCAAATGTTCAGTTTGTGGTACAGTTTTTATGGAATGACATCATTACTTTTGACCAAGTCTTCCTGAAAAGGAAGTAATTCTTTCCCTTAGTCAGTTTCTATTAGTGAGGAAGGAAAGTTTAATAACTTGGTAGCAGTATCACTATTACTAGGATACTTTACTGGCAAAATGAACATCTGTTTAGTATCAAAGCTGTGCAGTATGGTGAACCGAGAAAAAAAAAAACAGCTAAAAGTGCTCAGAAATCATCGTTCCCATACTCTAATATTAAAATACTAGAATTAAACTACTATACAGTTTTAACTCTTTCTGTTAATTTTAGTGTTGAAAAGTTACAAAAAAAAAAAACCACTGCTCCCAAGTTCCCCTAATGTTAACATCTTATATAATTGTGCCAAGACTACACAATGGGCAAAGGATAGTGTCTACAACAAATGGTGCCAGGAAAACTGGATATTCATATGCAAAAGAATGAAATAGGACCCTTATGTTACACCATACACAAAAATCAACCCAGAATGGATTCAAGACTTAAATGCAAGACCTGAAACTGTAAAACTCCTAGAAGAAAACACAGGGGAAAATGCATTTTATGAATATGACACCAAAAGCACAGGCAACAAAACAAAAAGAAAAAGTGGGACTTCATCAAGTTAAAAAGCTTCTGCACAACAAAGGAAACAATCAACAAAGTGAAAAGATAACCTACAGAATGGGAGAAAATATTTGCAAACCATATTTCTGATAAGGAGTTAATCTCCACAGTATATAAGGAATACCTACAATTCAATAGTAAAACACCTAGTAACCCAATTTAAAAGTGGACTAAGGACTAGAATAGACTTTTCTCCAAAGAAGACATACAAATAAGTACATGAAAAAGGTATGTGAAAAAAACAGGGATACGAAAAACCACTCCGCCTCACTAATCATCAGGGAAATGCAAATCAAAACCACAGTGAGATATCACCTCACTCACACCTGTCAGGATGGCTATTATCAGGAAAACAAAGACAACAGGTGTTGGCAAGGGTGTGGGGAAATTAGGACCCTTGCACACTGTTGGTGGCAATGCAAAATGGTGCAGTTGCCATGGAAACAGTATGGCGGTTCCTCAAAAAATTAAAAATAGAAGTACCATACGATCTATCAATCCCACTTCTGGATATTTACCCAAAAGAATTGAAATCAGAATCTCGAGAAGATATCAGCACTTCCACGTTCATGGTAGCATTATTAACAACAGCCAAAATGTGGAAATAACCTAAATGCCACTCAATGGAACAGTATCCAGCCTTACAAAAGGAAATTTTGCAATATGTGACAACAGGATGAACCTTGAGGACATCATGCTAACTGAAATACGCCATCACAGGAAGACAAATACTGTATGATTTCACTTACATGAGGTATCTAAAATTGTCAATTTCATAGAATCAAAGAGTGGAATGGTAGCTGCCAGGGGCTGGAGGGAGAGGAATTGGGGACTTACTTTACTTGGGGACTTAATCTACTGACATAAAGTTTAGTTAAACAAGATGAAGAAGTTCTAGTGATCTGCTATACAACACTGTATGTAAAGTCAACAACACTGTATTGTACACTTAAAATTTTGTTAAGAGGGTAGCTCTCTTGTTAAATGTTATCACAATAAAAGTAAAAATTAAAAAAATCACGAAATTAACATGGGTGCAATACTGTTAACATTGCTGTATATTTTTAAATAAAAAATTGAGAACCTTTAAATATAATTAGCAGGCATTTCGACTTTTTTTTTTTTTTTTTTGCGAAGTCTGCTCAGGTCATTAGCCAATTTTTCTATTGGGTTGTCTAATGTTTTTCTAATTAAATTTGTAGTTTCTTTATAATCTTTATCCAGTGAGAACTGTTGTCAAAATATTAATATATTAATTATATTAAATATATTATTAATTATTTAATTATAATAACATATTTATTATATTATTTATATTATATTATAATTCATTTCATTATTAATTCATTTAATATATTAATTCATTTAAAATAACAGTGCTAAACCCATACATGTTAAAGCAGTTTATATATTTAATAAAATATAACTATATTTTCAAACACAAAAATCAGTATAAAGAGTGACAGTGTTTTACATTTGGCAAGTTTTAAGAATATCTAGAAGATAAGTGAATTTGCATGCCTGGTTCTTCATTCAATTTGTTCTGATTTTAAAAATTTGCGTTGTATTTAGTGGTGTCCATGTACCAAAGTTTATTCAGCCATTATCTGATTGATGGGTATTCATCTTGTTTCCAGTTTTGTGATTTTTGTTTTGTTTTGTATTTGCCACCACAAAATTTACATACTGATGCTTTGGTTTTAATGGGATAGGTTCCCAGGAGTGAGATTGTTGAGATTAAGTGAATGTGTAGATGTAATGCTAATGGATGATGACAGATTGCTCCCACGCAGAAGGGTACCTTTTCTTTCACATCCATGCAGGCTAAGGGTGTCCAAATTTCTTATAATTTTGCTGGTTTCCAAATGTCCATAGGGCTGAAATGGAAAAACTGTGGTGTAACTTGACACCTTAATGAGTTATCATATTGCTTCTAATAGTCCTTCCAGTTAATTTTGCATCTCCCAGATATACAATCATACTCATCGCAAATGACAAGGATATATCCTTTTCAGTATTTATACCTCTTATATGGGTCTGTTTTGTAATTGCATATAGCTAGTACTCTCAGAACAATGTTGGCACTCAGCAGCTGAACTGTATTTCTTTACTTGGGAATTCCATCATTGTGTGAGATCCCAACGTCCCACTTCCCACCACTAAGGAAGCTGGATACTTGCTGTCCCTGAAACTTAGTGGCTAGTGTGCAGGTGTCTGACCAAAGTCACACTGCAACTTTATAAAGACATAAAGAAGGGTCCAGTGCTCCCTTTGATGGCACTGGCATTGAACTCGGTTGTCCCGAAGCAAACGTGGCAATTATTCTCCTTTCATTATTTCCATTCTGACCCATTTTCTAAACTTGGTACTTCAGCTTCTCATCCAATCTGTCAGCTGCCCAATCTACAAATGAATTCTTTTCCTTTTTTTTTGCTGAACTTCACCCAAATCGATTCCCTTCACAACCAAGAACCCTATTGTTAGAATGTTAAATAGTAATTGAGATAGCAGGTACCATTTTCTTGTTCCTGACTTTTTGGAAATAACCTCTCATCTACACTCATTCATTAATTCATTCATAAAGCAAATGTTCACTCCTTTACTTCCAGTTCCAATCCAATACCACATGGGTCATTCTAGTTTTCTGCTGTCCATATATGCAAATCTCTTCTCTGAGAATGAGAAACCTGTTTCCCATTATCCATAATATAGTTACTTACTTGAGCAGCCTCCCTGAGTGTAACTAGTCCCCCATCTCAGCCACCGCTTCTCCCCAGTGTGGTTGCCCTCCTCAACCTGCTTGGCTCAGCTTCGCCTGTTGACATGTCTCCACTCCACCCCATCCCACCCCATCAAGGACTCCCTCATCACCCTGCTGGGTCATTCCTGAGTGGAAACATGTGCAAATGCCCTCTCACCTTGCTCAGTTCTGACATTCCTCTCTGACAGTGGGTAGATGCCCTCCTCACTCTCTTTAAGACACCTCATTCTAGGCCACTGCTCTGCACAGATATCCATCTCGCTTTGCCACACCTGATGGCTTTAGAGCTCAGTTGAGCAGGAAAAAGAGAGACAGGAAAAAGAAGGGAAGGGAAAGGAAAGAAGGAACGGAGAGGAGAGGAGAAGAGAGGAGAGGAGAGGAGAGGAGAGGAGAGGAAGAAAAAAAGAAGACCAGTTCTGGATACATTTTGAATGTAGAGTTGAGAGGATTTCTGACTGGATGTAGGATGTAAGAGAGCAGGGAAGACAAGGATGACTCTGAGATCTTTGGCCTGACCAACTGGAAAATGGAGTTAACATCTACTGAGATGGGGGAGACTATAGGAAGAGCAGGCTTGGAGTGGAAATCTAGCGGAAGGTTTGGACATGATGAATTTAAGACTCGTATTAGACATCCAGGCAGGCAATTAAATTTATGAGTGTGGAGCACTGGGGAGGGAGTGAGGATGAAGTTATGCATTTGGGAGTTATCAATACTCAGTAGTATTTAAAGCCTTTGGATTGGATGAGGTTACTTTGGGAGTGAAGTACAGATGGCAAAGAGAAGTGATCCAAGGACTGAGTCCTGGGGTAGGCATTTAAACTTGTTTTTGGTTTTACGAGATCTGCTAGATCGGTAAGTTAATAGAATTCTAGATTAAGGAAATAATCTTATATAAGGGGATTTTTGTTGCAAAAGATACCTGAATTTTAAAAGCTTCCTGTTAAGCCTGTAACAAAGTGATGTGCATAATTTCTTTTGAACTAGCTAAATATTTATGAGGATTTCTGGTCAAGATGGCGGAGTAGGTAGATGTTGTGCTCACCTCCTCTTATGACCACATCAGAATTACAACTAAATTATAGAACTATAATTTTTTTTTTTAGTTGAGGAACAGTGTGTTTTTCCAGGACCTATCAGCTCCAAGTCAAGTAGTTCCTTCAATCTAGTTGTAGAGGGTGCAACTTAGTGGCCCATGTGGGGATCAAACTGGCAACCTTGGTGTTGTGAGCACTGTGCTCTAACCAACTGAGCTAACAGGCTGCCCCAGAACAACTATAACTTAAAAAGATATTCTAACATTAAATCATGTATGCATTCCTAGGTAATATCCATTTGGCGTGTGTGTGTGTGTGTGTGTATGTATATATATATATATATATATATATATATATATATATATACACACACATATATATATATATATATATACCAGGGGTGCCAAAAAAATGTATACAAGTGGACACTTTGGTCAATGTTGCTCAAGCAGCAGTTTGCCATAATCAGAAGTCTGGATGCTGATGGTAACCACTTTGAACACTTCTTGTAATTGCAGAAATCAAATGTGACTTTGATTCCTCTTTTGTTATTGGTATATATTGAGTATTACAATTTTAATACAGTTTTCCTTTCTTAAAATGTGTATACGCTTTTTTAGATATATAGATATAGATATATAGATATAGATATAGATATATAAATAAAAGGTCTGACAAGATCTTGTTGCAATGATGTTGCTAACCTTCTTTTCATATCAGAGGGATTATTCATTATGAATTTGTACCAACTGGACAAACAGTTAACCAAGTTTACTATTTGGAAGTGCTGAAAAAGCTGCATGAAAAAGTTAGATGATCTGAACTTTTCGCCAACAATTCATGGCTCTTGCATCACGACAATGCACCAGCCCACACAGCACTGTCTGTGAGGGAATTTTTAGCCAGTAAACAAATAACTGTATTGGAACACCCTCCCTACTCACCTGATTTGGCCCTCAGTGACTTCTTTCTTTACCTGAAGATAAAGGGAACACTGAAAGGAAGACATTTTGATGACATTTAGGACATCAAGTGTAATATGACTGCAGCTCTGATGGGCATTCCAGAAAAGAGTTCCAAAATTGCTTTAAAGGGTGGACTAGGCACTGGTGTCGATGCATAGCTGACTAAGGGGAGTACTTCGAAGGTGATCATAGTGATATTCAGCAATGAGGTATGTAAGCACTTTTTCTAGGATGAGTTGGCGACCTTAATTGTCAGACCGTGTGTGTGTGTGTGTGTGTGTGTGTGTGTGTGTGTGTAATTTAATGGATATTTGTATTGCTAGTAATCTGTTTGGAATTTTCTCATCAATATTCATTAGAGAGCTTTGTCTATAGTTTTCTCTTTTTGTGTTACTATGTTAGGTTCTTATATTGTGTGATAGTGGCTCTATACAAATAATTGGGAAGATTTTTATCTTTAGTTGACATTGAATCAGAATTATCTGTTTGTTGGTATTTTGAAATAATTTAATATGTTTCTGTCTGTTTATTTCATACTTGCCATTTTTTAACATGGTTATCTATTCTTGAGAATGGTTTTGTAATTTATATGCTCCTGAAAAGTCATCCCAAGTTTTCTTGTTATTAGCAAAGAACTGAACAAAGAATTATCTAAATAAGTTGATTACTCCAGACCTAGCCCCTTCCCTCATCATTTTCATGCCTTGTATCTGTTTCCTGCCTCCTTTGTGACTTTCCCAACTCTGGACTCTATGCCACTGGTTTTTATTTTCTGTGTGCCAAGTCTTGTATTTTATGCTTCTAAGTGCATTTTAATTTTTCATTGTCATTATTTGCTCTTTAATTATTTCCCCTAGATTTTCTAGTTCTGCTTTTATTTTATTGTCTTACCATTGCTTACTTGTATATCTAAGAAAGTTTAATTGGCTTGTAAGTGGGAAACTGCTACAGTCTACCAGTTTCTTTGTTTCATACAGCTAATCATTAAAAAATACTCTTTATATAATTTTTTCCATGCTATATTCTTTTTATGCTTTATTATCTGTCAAGATGGTGTTGGAAGAGAGCTGGAGCATCCGACTTTTAAATTGTGGATCCTGGTCTCTCCGAAGATTTATCTGTTCAGTGTGCTGAGTACACTTTTCCCAGCAGGTGGCGCACTTGGACTTTGTTTGCCTCTGCCTCAGGTGGCGAAAGATTCATTGTTGAGAAATTAAATTACAGGGCAAACCTCTGGCTAGACGACTTTTTGTTTGATGGACCAGTGGATCTATATTCCCAGGAGATACAAAATCAAGCCCCTTCAATAGAAAGGCAGGTATAGAAAATGAGTCTGGTAGATGTGGAATTAAAAAAAACGGGGCAAGTATGCTGACAAATGGTACCTGAGCTTTGGCCTCAGTGCAGGGGAGACCATAGATAGCACTTGGTGGCAGAATTATATGCAGCGAAATAAAGCCAACAGCTCCTGCTCAGCCACAGCTGATTTTTGTCACATGGAAATGCCAGATATTAACATTTTTTTAAACAAAATTTAGACATTCAATTATTGTGAGACCGCCAAATGTTAAACTGTGAACAATAAATTTAAAATGTTTTAAAAGCCTGTACGTAAACTAAATACAAACTGAGATCTGCAATTTATTTTTTCAAAAGGTACTGGGTTCACTGTCCTTATGTAGCATGGCCTTCCAGTTATACTGAATAGTGAAATATTGAACACGTTTCCCTGAAGGCCAAGAAAATGACAAGGATGTGTATTCTTACCACTTCTTTTCAACATTGTAATGAAATTGCTAGAGGGTGCAATAAGGCAGGGAAAAGACTAAAAGGCATAGTGATTGGAAAAGGAGAAGTAAAACATTATTGTTTCCAATGATAAGATAGTGTACATAGAAAATTCAAAATATCCTAAGAACAAGCTATTGGAATCAGTCTGTGAATGTAACAGAATAGCTGCATCCAAAATCAACATACAAAAATAATTTCCATATCTATATTAGGAACATCAGCCAATTAAATTAAAAATACAATATATTAAAAAAATTACTCCAAATCACAATATTTCTAAAAGTAAAGCTAACAAAATAGTTTCAAGACCTCTACACTGAAAATAGGAAAATGTTGCTGAGAGAAACTAAAGAAGCCCTGAATAAGAGACATATTCTGGATCATGTTCATGAATTAAAATATTTGGTATTTTAAAGAAGTCAATACTTCCCCAAGCCAAGACCCCAGGTGCTGAGGGCTTTTCCCTCCTTGATCCATCTTAATGTTGCAGGAGAGAGGTGGGGGGGGGGACTCTTGCTGTCACCCAGAAAGACCAAGTGTTGGGATGGGGTCCAAGAGAGCAGCAGAGTCAGGCTCTCAGTCCCACATGATGCAACTAGCTGGCTATTGGTACTATTGGGTTGTCGGAAAAGACATGACGTATTTTTTTCTATGTTTTTTGTTGCAAAAATGCGTCATGACTTTTCCAACAACCCAGTATTTTTCTGTGTGCTAAAGCTGTTGGGGCTGCTGCAGCAAGTGCGGATGCTGTTCCCTGCATCTCGACCGGCCTCCTTGAGAATATAATTGTGGCATGGCGGATGTTTCTTGCTGCGTCGCCATTGGCTGCCCTCGAGAATATATCGTTATGAACCCTCTCTCTGTGGCTCGGTGGTTTTTCTTTGGCCTCATCGTATCCAACATTCACCTGCCAGGAGCAGAGCTCCTGCGTCACACCAGGTGGTCTTCATTTCTGTTACAATGTCTTTTTCCTTCTAGCATTTCTTTTTTATTCTATCTTAGAGCTTTCATCGCTCTGCTACATGACCATCTGTTCTTGCATGCTGTCTACTTTTTCCTTTAGAACCTTTAACACAATTTTAATTTCTCTGAGTGGTAATTTCAACATCTGTGTCATGTCTGAGTCTGGTCCCAATGCCTGACTTGTCTCTTCACACTGTAATGTTGTTGATGTTTTTTAAAAGACATACTTTATTTTTTGGAGCAGTTTTAGGTTCACAGCAAAATAGAGAAGAAAGCAGAGAGTTCTCATCTATCCTCCCTGTGGTTTGTTGTTGTTTTGTCCAGTTTTGCCTTTTGGCATGCCTCAGTTTACTTATTTTTTTAAATTGAAAGCCAGACATGATGTATGGAGGGATAAGAACTGAGGTACATACTGCCCTAGTGTAAGGTTTTATGTTAATGTGAATAGGAGTTGGGCTGTGTTTAATGTTTTCTGTAGCTGTGGGTACCATACTTCAAATTCCTCTCCTGCTCTCTTTCAGCTGCAATCTACTGTTATTATGCTAGAGCTTTGCAGACATAGCTAAGGGAAGTATTCTACAGTGTTATGTGTTAGTTTCCTATGGCTGCTGTAACAAATGACTACAAACTCAGTGGCTTCAAACAACACATATGTATTCACTTCTGGAGGTCAGAAATTCAAAATCAGTTCCACGAGGCTGAAGTCAAGATGTCAGCAGGGCTGGTTCCTTCTGGAGCCTCTGAGGGGAGACTGTTTCTGTGTCATTTCCAGCTTCTAGTGGCCTTGTCTATTCCTTGGCTTGTAGCCTCTTCCTCCATCTTCAAAGTGTATCACTCGAATCTCTGCTTGTCATCATCACATTGCTGTCTCCTCCTCTATAGTCAAATCTCCCTGGTCTCTGTCTTATAAGGTCCCTTGTGATGACATTTAGAGCCCACCCAGATAATTCAGGATAATCTCTCCATCTCAAGGTCCTTAACTTAATCTCATCTGCAAAATCTCTCTTGCTATTTAAGGTCACATTCACAGGTTCCAGGGATTAAGAACTGTATCTTTGGGGGTCACTATTCAGCTCACCACATTTTATAATTAAATCTCAGTCTCTTAACAGGTGAAGCGTAAGTGCCTGAAACGAAGCTTTTTGACTGTAGTTTAAGTGCCTGACATTAAGATTTGATTGCCGAGGCACCCAATTTCAAAAGACATCTATCTGAATAAACATTGCCAGCTGTAAAACACAGCTACTAGCAAAATATCCAGAAGGAATTAGGTCACCCCCACCTATGAAGTTCCCTTTTTTAGAAAGCCCCAGGGAACCTAGACAACTGACCACTTAAGTGACCCCACAAATGCCCTGATTAGCACTCTTATGCTTTAAATTAGCCAGTAAAGAGTGAACCCGTGAAACCTTAAACCCCCCATGCTCAGACTCTAAGGGCAGAGCCGCAGGTCTGACCTCTCTCCCTCTCTCTACCTGTGACCTCGACCTTGCTGTGTGTCCTGTCAGGACCTCTGAATAATAAATCTTGTTCCTTAGGCCGGCCAAGTGGCGCGATAGTTAAGTGGCTTGGGATGCCAGAGGGCCCCGGTTTGGATCCCACATATGAGGGCCAGTGACACTGCCCTCCACAGCAAAGATGCTGAACAACAGCTCAACCTGAAGCTGGGCTGCTGTGAGTCGCCGGCGACGGCGTAGGCGGCAGCCCTGTGGCAGTGGGTTGCTATGGGCTACTGTGTGTAGCCAGCAGCCAGCGTGAGCGGCCAGCAGCCAGCGTGAGCGGCTGTCCAGAAGTCAGCGACTGGTGTGCCTCGCCCGGGAAGAGCGCAATGATGGTGCCAACTTGGGCCAGTGAAGCAACGTCCTCCACAACTAGACTGAAGAACAAAAACGACAGCAACTTGTCTGTTCCCCTGCCCCCAATTCCCCAGCACTGTTCCCATCCCCCCAATTCCCCAATAAAAAAATCTTTAAAAACAAAAAATAAAAAAATAAATCTCGTTTCTCAAACGTTCCTGGTAGTTTTTGCTGAAGTGAGTCCTGCAAGCATCCTAAGAACCACAACGCTGGCTCTGGTTGGGGAAATGTGTGTGTGGGTCAGCTACAAGTAATACAGGCCAGGTGGGTGCCCAGGTGTTCCTAGGTGATAGCATCACTACTGGAGGCTGGGACCCACACAACCGTGGGCTTCTGTCTCTGCGTTACGGCCTTCACACATGATCCTCAGCTTCCTCCTCTCCTCTTAGGTGAGACAAGAAGGCTAGCCTATGCTGGATTTGGAGATACGCCTCCCTCCAGATGGGAACAGGCTCTGGTACCGTCTTGCCCTGGAGAGTAGGCTTGTTATGGAAAATGTTCTGGGCTTATTTCATAATGATTACTCTTCCTTCTCCCTGTCAGAGCCATGAGGGGCTCTTCCCTGTGCAAACCTGGTGGGGTTCCTGGAGGTAAAACCCATGAAAGTATGGGGACCCCGAAGACTGAGACCCGTAGGAGCTTCTGACTCTCATGGTAATTCACTCTCAGCCTCCCCCTAATTGTCAAAATTACCATGTAAGTGCTGCTACCAATTTATGACTCCAGCAGCGCCTGCTCTAGAGGAAAAGATCTCAGTTGTAACTTTCTGCATTTTCCAGTCTCTACATTTTGGGGTGGTGGCTTTCTCTGTGACCTTAGTTGTTTGATGGGTCTAAGAAAAATAATTGATTCCCAGTTTATTCAGCTTTTTCTTGTAAGAATGAGAGTGATACTCCAAGCAGTTTGCATGTCAGAGCTGAAACCAGAGGTGTCCTGCTATGTCATTTATTTTTCTTTGTACATTTTTGTTGGAGGCGGGGCTGTGCGTGTCCACACTTTGGGACCATGTGTAGTGTAAACGTCTGAAATGTCAAAAATGCTAAGTTAATCAAGTCCAGCAGGGGGAGCCCTTGCTCTCTGGTTTCTTGTTTGGCCTGTCAGACCAGTTAAAGAGGGACGCCCTACAGCTTGTGGGATTTTTGTTTGGTTCACCTGTCCAAGTTTTGTTTTGTTTACCTTCAGGCCCAGCCCCCAAATCAAATCCCTATATGGATAAGGCAGTTATGGTAAATGAGTGAAGTAGAGGAGTGTAAGGAGAACAACTGGGCAAGTGTTTTTTGACAAATGGCACCTGGATTTGGCTTTAGTGGAGGGAGACCATAGCGCATGGTGGGGGACGCAGCAACAGGTGGCGAAAGCCTTCCCGAGAATAAAGCTAACAGAAATCCACAGAAAAGTTGTGAACTTGAAACTGGAGTCATGTTTTGCAAGGAGGTTTTTTGGCAACTTCAGGAGCTGAGGCAGAAAAGGTAAGGGCGAGTGGACACGGTGGTTAGGGGAGAGGTTGTGTTAGACCCAGGCAAGATCTTTCCAGCTTGAATTGGAAAAAATAAAACAGAACGAAAGCAAAATGTTGACTCATAGTTTGGAAAGTTCTGAAATATATTGGCTTCAAGCACAGAGGGTTCCAGAGCGTGGTCATGTCACAACATCCTTTTTTGTTATTTGCTAACCCTATAGCTCTGCTTTCCTCTGGTGGCTTTGCTCTCAGCAGGCTCTCAGCACGTACTGGGCTCTGAGGTTGTCCCGTCCAGCCTCTTTTTTTTTTTTTTTTTGTTCGATATTTTTATTGGGTAATTGGGGGGATGGGAACAGCGCTGGGGAATTGGGGAAGGGGAACAGACAAGTTGCTGTCGTTTTGTTCTTCAGTCTAGTTGTGGAGGACGTTGCTTCACTGGCCCAAGTTGGCACCATCATTGCGCTCTTCCGGGGCGAGTCAGATCAGTCGCCGGCTTCTGGACGGCCGCTCACGGTGGCTGCTGGCCGCTCACGCTGGCTGCTGGCTACACACGGTAGCCCATGGCAACCCACTGCAGCAGGGGCTGCAGCCTATGCCGTCGCCGACGACTCACGGCAGCCCAGCTCCAGGTCGGGGCCCTCTGGCGTCCCAAGCCAGCTCTAAACCATTGCGCAACTGGGCCGCCCCTGGTCCAGCCTCTTGCCTGCTGTGAAGCCTTCCTTCCTTAGAGATGTTATGAGGAAATTCCTTTCCTGTCAATCAGGGTTCTTATGTCTACACGTGGCTTCTGGGTGCAACTTCCTTCCTGCTCACCGATATCGTCTGTACCAACTTTTAACAGGTAAAATCAGAGCATGTAGTAAGAAAATGAAGTAATCCCAGGGCAGGGCCTTTGACCCTGCAGCCTAGAGATGTTTCTGCCCTCCCTGCTAGGGACCAGGGAAGAGCCTGGGAGTGTGCAGGAAGAGACATGCGACCACAAGCCCTGGGCCTTCCCCGACCCTGACATCTAGTTTGACTTTGGTCCTCAGGTCCATGAAGCCCCAAATTCAAGTTTTCCACTTTCAAAACTCCCCTGGGGCACGTGTGACTTTGATGCTTTGCTTCCCTCTTTGGGTTTCCACCCTGTCCTAGATTTTGGACTGAAAATTCTTCTGTCTCTTTAGCCCTTCAGTGGTTTTAAGAAGATTTACAATGACTTTTTCCCACTTGTACTTTTAGTTATTTTCAGCAGGAAGGTGGGTCTGATGGCCAGCTCACAGAACCCCTAGAGATGTCCTCATCTCTTTTCCATCTAAACTCATGCCCTCTATGATATTACTTAGGCTCATGACTTTAACTACTATCTGTACGGTGACCATCCAAATTCATGTGTCAAGCTAGGACTTGTCCCTAAGCTCCAGACTTGTAGATTGAACACCCTCTGTGGATTCTCCACTTGTGTGTCTAATATTCATCTCAACCCAACACATCCTAAATTGAGCTCCCAGTTCTCTTCTTTAAAAACCTCTTAAAGCCTTTCCCTTCTCTGGCAATGGTAGCTTCACACCAAAAAATGTTGGCTTTGTTTTTTACTTTTCTTTCTCTCCCAGTGTGCTGCTAGCCCACCTGCTTCTCACCAGCTCCATTGGGTCCACCCAGACCCCGGTGCCCTCATCTCACACCCGGGGCATTGCAACAACCCCAGAGGAGGGGGAAAGCAAAACAGATCCTGTCCATTCTCTACTTGAGCCCTGAACTGTCGTCCTATCTGTGATACTGTGACTTATATAATAAGAAAGTTATGTTTGGTCTTTGTCCCATTTCTGATGCAGAGCTCCTAAAAGCCTTGGAGTTTCCTAAGTGATGAGAGTGATAAAGGTGCCTTATTATGTTATTGAGGTGACTTTTGGCAAGTACCTAAGGAAAGGGGCTGGTTGCCAAGGGAGCCAACCACATGATTAGAGGGTTAGAAATTTAGGTCCCACCTCCCTGGCCAGAAGCCGAATCAATCACCAATGGCCAATAATTTAATCAATCACACTTATGTATGAAGCCTCCATAAAACCCTAAAGAACAGAATTCAGAGAGTTTCTGGGTTGGTGAACATGTGGAGATTCATGAACGGAGCACACCTGGAGGGGCATGGAAGCTCTGAGCCTTTTCCTCATATCCTGTCCTATGCATCTCTTCCATCTGGCTGTTGATTTATATTTTTTAATATGCTTTTATTATAAACCAGTGAACTAGTGGGATAAATGAGTTTCCTGAGTTCTGTGAGCCACTCTAGCAAATAAATTGAACCCAAGGAGGGGCTCATGGGAGAGATCTATAGCCAGTTAGTCAGAAGCACAGGTGACAACTAGGATTTGCGACTGGCATCGGAAGTGTGTTTGTGTGTGTGTGTGTGTGTGTGTGTGTGTGTGTGGAGGGGCAGAGGGGAGTCTTGTAGGACTGAGCCCTTAACTTATGGGATCTGATGTTATCTCCAGGTAGATAGTGTCAGAAATGAGTTAATTGCTTAGTGATATGGGGGAAAAAATATACACATCAGAATTGCTGTTGGAATCATAACAACTCACTCCATGTGATGGTTCATTCTATGTGTCAATTTGACTGGGCCAATGAGTGCCCAGGCATCTGTTAAAACATTATTCTGGGTGTTTCTGTGAGGGTGCTTTTGGATGAGATAGATATTTGAATCAGTAGACTGAGTATAGCAAATTGTTCTCCCTAATGTGGGTGGGCGTCATCCAATCAGTTGAAGGCCTGAATAGAAGGAAAAAGCTGACCCTCCCATGAGTAAGGGGAACTCCTTCTGCCTGCCTGCCTTCCAGGTGGGACATCAGCTTCTTTCCTGCCTCTGGACTTGAACGGAAACATCAGCTCTCCCTAGGTCTCAAGCCTGTAGGCTTTCAGACTAGAATGACACCATCGGCTTTCCTGAGTCTCCAGCTTGCTGACTACAGACCTTGGGACTTTGGTCAATCTCCATCCCTGCATGGGCTTTGTCTACTGGACAAATAATTCTCCAGGTAATCCGCCAAAAGAGCGCTTTATTTGGGAAAACAAAAAGAAACAAAGCCACCAAGGAGTGTGTGAATGTACACTTCCTGGCCTGGGCTCCAACCGGCCGCCCACGTGCAAAGAGAGGAAGAGCCAGCTCGCCAAGATGGCCTCTATTTATAATCAATCCTTCCCCCTGGAAGTCACCACGAAGTTTAACAGGAAGTCGGGACTAGAGAGCTAACAAGGGGCCCAGCTCTACCCATAGTACCCCCAGCTTTTTGGTTAATCATCTTAAGATGCCAGTTCACTTTTATCAGCTGATTCCTAATAATAGGCCCTTTTATATATGAGGTCAGACAATTAAGTTCACAAACTTGTTGCAGCGATATTGCTAACCTTTTTTGATACCAGAAAGATTATGAGTTTGTACATTATGGGTTTGTACCAACTGGACAAACAGTTAACCAAGTTTACTATTTGGAAGTGCTGAAAAAGCTGTGTGAAAAAGTTAGATGACCTGAAATTTCACCAACAATTCATGGCTCTTGCATCACGACAATGCACCAGCTCAAACATCACTCTCTGTGAGTTTTGTTTGTTTGTTTGTTTGTTTGTTTTTTAACTTTATTGGGGAACTGTGTTTTTCCCAGGACCCATCAACTCCAAGTCAAGTTGTCCTTCAATCTTAATAGTGGAGGGCACAGTACTTCTTCAAGTCCAGTCGCCATTTTCAATCTAGTTGAGGGGGGGGCGCAGCCCACCATCCCATCCCGGAAGTCAAACCAGCAACCTTATTAAGAGCATACACTCTAACCAACTGAGCCATCTGGCTGCCCACCCGTAGCTCAGCGGCAGCTCAGCTCAAGTCGTTGTCTTCAATCTATAGGGTTGCCGGAAAAGTCATGCCGCATTTTTGCAATGAAAAACATAGAAAAAATACATCATGACTTTTCCGACAACCCAATAGCTGTGGAGGACACAGCTCACTGGCCCATGTGGGAATTGAACCGGCAGCCCTGTTGCTCAGAGCTCACGCTTTAACCAACTGAGCAACAAGTCGCCCTGGGGGAGAGTTTGTAGCCAATAAACAAATAACTGTATTGAAACACCCTCCCTATTCACCTGATCTGGACCCCAATGACTTTTTTCTTTACCCAAAGATAAAGGAAATATTGAAATGAAGACATTTTGATGACATTCAGGACAGCAAGGGTAATATGACGACAGCTCTGATGGCTATTCCAGAAAAAGAGTTCCAAAATTGCTTTGAAGGGTGGACTAGGCACTGGCATTGGTGCATAACTTCCCAAGGGGAGTACTTTGAAGGTGACCGTAGTGATATTCAGCAATGAGGTTTGTAGTATTTTTTCAAATGTGAGTTTGTGAACTTAATTGTCGGACCTTGTATGTACACACATCCTATTGGCTCTGTTTCTTTGGAGAACTCTGAATAATACACCCTGAGTAAAAATCAAGTTCTTACAATAGCTTCCAGATGTCTTCATAGTCTGACCCAGCACCCCTCCCAGACCTCTCTTTCCACATTCTCCATTTCTCATTCTGCTATATTATCATCTGGCTGTCAGCCAAACACACACATGTGTCCCCAACTTAGGACTGCTGAATGCACGTGTTTGCCTGCACAAACTCAGGACTCACTCTCTCACTTCCTTCATGTCTTTACTCCAATGTCACCTTCTCTGTGAGGCCTGCCCTGGCCATGTTTTTAAAAATTCCAGCAGTCCTCAACAAATTCTCTTCTGTTTCCTATTCTTAGTTTTTTGTTTAAAATACATCATTTTCCAAGAGACTGTGTTTTTAAACTTTCCTATTAAATGTGTGTCCTCCAACTAGAGTGTTTGACTCACTTTTTCCACCCTAAGGGCTTACCCTTTGCTGTATCTCCAGCTCCTAAAGCAGGACCTGGCTTACAGCAGCTGTCCACGAAATATTAGTTGAATGAGGGGGTACTCAGTGCAGGCACTGTTTCCTATGCTTTTGACACGTATGAACTCCTTTAATCCTCATGCAACATTTCTGGTAGTGTCGTTATTTTTTTAGATGAGCACACTGAGGCACAGAGAGGCTAAATAACTTTGGTAAAGTGGAACAGGTGATAGGTCAGGTGGTAGGGAGGTGTCTGGGTTCCAACCCAGGCATGCCATGCCCTCAGCTTCCCTCAAATGTCCAGCTCTCAGGCCTGCTCTGAGCATCAACGCCAGGGCCAGACTCTGAGGCCGCCTGGGATGAGGACAGGAATGGGAATGTGGACCCAACTCCAAGGGGCCAGGAGGCCCCAGGGTCACTGGTGGGGACCACAGTCATGACCACCTGATGTATTTGTCTCTGAGAACTTACCTTCTCTCCAGACATAGTGGCAGGCCTCTGCCACTTGGACCCCTCAGCCTGGGGTCCTCTTAGTACTGCTCCCAGGACATGATAATGGATTTGGTCTTTGGTCTCCCTGAGGGCCCAGAGGCTGTCATCCCCAGGGAACTGACCCCCAGGGAGCTGGCCAAGTTATGCAAGAGGGAAGGGGTGCAGCAGTGGGGCCTTATGATCCTAGACAAGCCTGTCATTATCTCACTAGTTCAGGGGATCCATCTGTGAAAGGGAGGAGGAAAGGGAGGAGACATATTTTTCAGCCTCCAGCTCACCCTGAAGGCAGGCTTGTGGAGTCTAAGTTCACCTTGCAAGCATGGCCTCAGTCTCTCAGCCTGGGCTTCCTGCTGGGGCGTCCTCAGCCCCACCCACCACACTGTAGGCATTTCCTTCCCTACAGAGGGAACCAGACCCAGGCTCTGGCTGTCAGATGCGGTCATGGTGCCCCTGCTGCTGCTGCCCCTGCTGTGGGGAGGTGAGTGGCCAAGGGTTGGGGGACCTTCACAGGTTGGGGAGGGTTTGGAGCTGCAGCTGAGGCTCTGTGTCCCCCCAGGTTCCCTGCAGGAGGAGTCAGGGTACGAGCTCAGATTGAAGGAAGACGTGACAGTACAGGAGGGTCTGTGTGTCCATGTGCCCTGCTCCTTCTCCTACCCCTGGAGTTCATGGTCTCCCCCGTTTGAACTCTACATGTACTGGTACCGGAGTCGGGACAACATACGCCAAAGTTACCCTGTGGCCACAAACAACCCGCGTGTACCAGTGAGGCCTGAGACCTCGGGCCGATTCTGCCTCCTTGAGGACCCGACGACCAACAGCTGTTCCCTGAACATCAGCAACGCCAGGATGAGCGACACAGGAAGCTACTTCTTCCGAGTGGAGAGAGGATATAGTGTGAAATATAATTACGGAGATAAGAAGCTGAATTTGCAGGTGACAGGTATGGCAGGGCCCAGAACAGGACCCTGGACGGGGGACCCCCATCTTAGGACAGGAACAGGACACTGGAACACTCCCTGTCTAGGCCTAGGGGTGGGTGGTGGGAAGAGACACAGGACCTGGGGTCAGCTCAGGCCCTGAGGCATGGGTCCCTCTCAGGGTCACACTCTGGGTCCCCACCCCCTGGGGCCTAGGCACCGCCTCTCTCCTCATCTGCCCTGACAGAGAAACCCAACATCCATATTCCGGAGCCTCTGGAGTCCGGCCACCACACAAGCCTGACCTGCAGCCTGTCAGAGACCTGTGAAAGGGGAAGACCTCTGTCCTTCACCTGGGTGGGGGAAGCTCTTTACTCTCTGGGCCGCCAGGCCCCCTGCTCCTCAGTGCTAACCTTCACCCCGAGGCCCCAGGACCATGGCACCAACCTCACCTGTCGGGTGAAACAAGGAGATTCAGTAACTATGGAGAGAACCATCCAGCTCAATGTGTCCTGTGAGTCTGGAAGGCTGGCTGGGTCCCTGTGGGTAGTAGGAGTGCTGGGTGTGTGTGTGTGTGTGTGTGTGTGTGTGTGTGTCTGTGTGTGTGTGTAGAGAAGGGAGAGAGGGAAGCTGAGCTGACCTGAGAAGACTCACGTGGATCTGAGTCTAGGTGGGGAGTCAGCCCGGGAGCAATTCCACCTTCCTGGTGCCCACCTACCCCGCTTCGGGTGTGGGGTCACCTTCCATTTCGTTCCTCACCTCTGAGTGGGGGGCATATGTTTCAATTCCAGATGCCCCACAGAACCTCACTATACACATCTTCTCCAGAAATGTCACAGGTAGGAGAGAGCCTCATCTCTCTGGGGCTGGGATGTGTCCCTAGGGCCCCCATGGAACAGAGGGGGAATCAGCTTGAATGGGATCAGATATGGGAAGGGCAAAGATACAAGTCACCACCCTCCTCCCTCACCTCTTGTGGGTGGGTGCCTGCACCTGTGCATTCCACACATCTTTTCTCTTTCTCTCTCTTTTTCTCTCTCTTTCTCTGTGTCTCTCTCTCTCTCTCCCTCACTCTCACTGTGTGCACTTCTCTCTCCAAAGCCTTCGAGATTCTGCAAACCACTTCGCCCCTTCTCATCCTGGAGGGCCAGGCTCTGCGGCTGCTCTGTGCTGCTGACAGCAACCCCCCTGCAGCACTGAGCTGGTTCCGGGGGTCCCCAGCCCTGAACGCCTCCCCCATCTCCAGCACCGCGATCCTGGAGCTGCCTCGAGTGGGGACTGCAGAAGAAGGAGAGTTCACCTGCCAAGCTCGGCACCCGCTGGGCTCCCCAAGTGTCTCTCTCAGCCTTTCTGTGCAGAGTGAGTTGCAAGCCAGGTGCTGGGGGCAGGCAGGGTGCTGGGATCGGGGCAGTGGGGGGAACTTGTGGCTGACACAGCTTCACCCCCTGTTGTGTTCCCCAGGAAGCCCTCCTTCTTGCAGATGTGTGACTGAGGAGCAACAGGGCTCCTGGCCCCTGGTCCTCACCCTGATCAGGGGGGCCCTCATGGGGGCTGGATTCCTCCTCACCTATGGCCTCACCTGGATCTACTACACCAGGTGAGCAGGCCTGTCCCTGTCCAGGGAAGGCTGGTGATTGGCCTGAGTTCCAGGTGTGGCTGAGCTGCCCCGCCCTGCCTGGAGTGAGAGTTCAAGGGGCAGGTTCTCTGAGCTGAGACTGGGTTGGCTCTGCAGGTGTGGAGGCCCCCAGAGAACAAGGCCGAGATCCTGACTGAGCCCCCTCCTCGTCAAACGAAGCCCAGAGGGACAGACGTGGGACATCAATGTCAGCTTCTCCCTGGAAACTCTTGAATCACACCCTGTGCCAGTTGTACCCATGGCATTTTGATTTGTGGAGGTGACTGAGTGATGACCCGGAGAGTCAATGCTATTGAAAGAAGACGTTTCTTACTGACATTTTCTTCTGTCCTTTTTTACCTTTGCCAAGCCAGACAGGGCCACGGGCGAAGCACCAGGTTTGGTCAGGAGGCAGGAGCAGGTGAGGGGAAGGCCTCCTGTGAGCCTTTATTGGGGATTCCGTAAGAAATCCAAGGCAGAGCAAGGCAAACAGTGTAGTATCAGCTCATTGGAATGATTCTGGGGGGCTTTGACTCCTAAGGGTTGTCTGTAGTTGTCTGTTTCCTGGTTCTGGGTGATTTAGGGCTCTGTGGGGCTGAGAGTTAGACAAAGGAGGTCACTGGGGTATGTGTGCTCAGGATTGGTTGGTTTGCATCTGAAAGGCTGTAGCTGGCTGGACCCTTGGATGTCTCTAAGAATAGGTGACCAAGGGAGGGGCTGTCTCCCTGGCCAGCAAGCTTTTTAAGATGTCAAAACTTCATAAGGTACAGAAAATAAAACACAAGCAACACAGCTCCACTGACTGTCCCTTGTTTCTGCCCATGCCTCTCCCCTTTGACCCACCCTCTCTCTCCGCTCTGATGCTGCTCCACTCATGCCCGCCACCCCAGTTCCTCTCTGCCCATCCCCAGGCTCAGGAAGGTAGTGAACGTGGGGCCTTATCCTCCTATTGCCCAGAAATTCCGTGGTTACCACCTGAATATCTGGTCTCCCAAACTTCCCTATCAACACAGACATCAATACACAGTAGAGTCAGCAGCTCAGGTCTTCTTTCCAGGTTTACAGACACTTACCTCATACTGGTTGTTATAAAATATCCCAACATTTAATTATAAATAAAAGTTTTATTAAATAACACAACAGAGAAATTGATTTTACTATTTAGTGTCTTGGGAGTTTCTAGAGACAAATTATATCTGAGTCCTCTATTCCTCTTTCCTTAACCTGTTTCAAGCAAATTTTTTGTTTACTCACTGTTTTTTGAAGCTTAACGTAAATGAAGTAAAATATACAAAGCCAAAGAGTTCGATTAGGTGGATGTTTCTATATGTACACACTCTGCTTCCACCACCAAGCTCAACAAACAGACTCTTTCCACCTACCCCTGCTGGTCAGGTCAGGCTACAGGAAAGACAGAAGGGGCCTGAGCTGAGGTTGGGTGTATGAGACGTCGGTGAGCAGCTCAGCTGATGTGTCAAGAACTGAGGCAGCCTGGCACG
Organism: Hipposideros larvatus; assembly: GCA_031876335.1. Taxonomy (NCBI): domain Eukaryota; kingdom Metazoa; phylum Chordata; class Mammalia; order Chiroptera; family Hipposideridae; genus Hipposideros; species Hipposideros larvatus. Next base: position 30,672,418 of record CM063099.1, read on the forward strand.
TGAGAGGAAATGCACCTACATGTGCACCTACATAGAGGACCAGGAGCACCAGACACGATGATGGTGGCAGACAGGCACAGTCAGAATATCTATGTGTGGTGTTCTTCCTGTCCCAATTATAAAATCTTTGCCTATTCCACTATCTGAAAGATCTTTCCAAATAAGGTCAAATTTATTAATTTTGTCTTTAAATGATCATATTGTACCATTTATTTTTTTGCACTACAGTTGAGTGGATTTTAAAAATATATAGATTTGCTTAATCAACGCCACCAAAATTAGAATGCAGAGTAATTCCATCACCCCAAATGTTCCCTCGTGCTAGTCCTTTTAGTTACACCTTCCAAACAACCTTAACCCTGGCAACCACTGATCTGTCCTGCATAACCACAGTTGCGTCTTTTCAAGGTTGTCATATAAATACGTCATGTGCTATGTAGTATTTGAGACCAGCTTCTTTAACTCAGCACAATGACTTTGAGAGTGAGCATAGTTCATTTCTTTTCCTTGCCCAGTAGTCTTCCATTGCACAACAGTACCCTGTTTCTTTATCCATTTGCCCGTGAAGTACATTTGGGTTGTTTTCAGTTCTTGACGATTGTGAGTAATGCTGCTACAAACATTCATGTATAAGATGTTGTGTGGACATATGTTGTCATTTCCCTTGGATAGATTCTTCAAAGTGGGATTACTAGGCCGTGTGGTAAGTTTATATTTAACTTTCTGAGAAACGGTCAAACTGTAGTTTGTGCTTTTCCTGGGAATGCTCCATGTATTTAAGTTTTTCAATTTTTATACATGGAGGTGCTCATAGTAATCCCATATTGTCTTTATAATATGTGTTTGTAGGTAGTGATTTCACCTCTTCCATTCAGGGTATTGATAGTTTGTGTCTTCTCACCTTTTCTTAATCTTGTAAACCTTGTTAGATGTTTGTTAACTTGATTGGTATTTTTTTTTAAAGATTTTTATTGGGGAATTGGGGGAATGGGAACAGTGCTGGGGAATTGGGGGAAGGGGAACAGACAAGTTGCTGTCGTTTTGTTCTTCAGTCTAGTTGTGGAGGATGTTGTTTCACTGCCCCAAGTTGGCACCATCATTGCGCTCTTCCCAGGCGAGGCAGATCAGTCGCCGGCTTCTGGACAGCCACTCACTGCGGCTGCTGGCCGCTCATGCTGGCTGCTGGCTACACACAGTAGCCCATGGCAACCCACTGCCACAGGGGCTGCAGCCCACACCATCGCAGGCGACTCACGGCAGCCCAGCTCCAGGTTTAGCTGTTGCTCAGCATCTTAGCTGTAGAGGGCAGTGTCACTGGCCCTCGTATGTGGGATCCAAACCGGGGTCCGCTGGCGTTCCAAGCCAGTTCTTAACCATCGTGCCACTCGGTCGGCCCTTGATTGGTATTTTTAAAGCACCAGTGTTTACATTCATTGTTTTGAAACTGCTTTCCTGTTTACAATTGTACCGATATCTGCTTTATCCTTATTATTCCTTCCTTCTGCTTGCTTTGAGAATAAAGTATATGTTGCAGTCTTGGGTGTAGTGTTTTCTATGTATAACTTCAGTCAAGATGTCTGATTGTGTTCAAATCTTCTCTATCCCCAACTGATTTTACTTTATTTTATATTTTTGCTTATTCTACTAGTTACTGAGAGAGGTGGATCCATCGACTTGTGTTTGTATATTTTGAAACTATGTTATTAGTTGCATATAAATTTAGAATTATTATATATTCTTGTTGAACTGAACTTTCTCTTTAGAAATACTTCTTGCAGATATCATTATAAGTATTTTGGGATACCGTATACATGTCATAACCTTTTCTAGTCTTTGTTTTCCAATCATCTTGCACTCTTATGGTTAAAGAATGTCTGACAAATAGCTTACGTTCTTTTTGAAAATCCAGTGTGGCAGTCTGTCTTCTATTTAGATTGTTTGGTCTTATTAGGCAATGTAGTTACTGATATAGGTTGATGTAAGTCAATCCTATTTTTAGTTGAAGTCTATTTGCCTTGTTTCTTTCTCATTTCTTCCTTAAAAAACTTTTCTTCGTCTTGTTTTAGATTATTCACTTGTCTTTTATGAATCCATTCTTTTTCTCTATTAGTTTATGTTTATTCACTTTTATTACTTATAGTTGCCTACTTATTAACATATACATCCTTGATATATTGCAATTGTTCTTTCATTGGTAATTTTATCTATTCTTGAATCATGAAAAAATTTCAACACTTCAGACACGTATATCCATCCTCTCACCATTTGGATTATAACTGTCACATATCTTACATCTATAAATGTGATAAACTTCACAGAACATTATAATTCTTTTGATTTTAAAAATGAGTATTTCGGGCACCCAGGTAGCTCAGTTGGTTACAGCATGTACTCTTAACTACAATATTGCTGATTCGACTCCCTCATGGGATGGTGGGCTGCGCCCCCTGCAACTAGATTGAAAATGGCGACTGCCCTTGGAGCTGAGCTGTGCCCTCCACACTTAGATTGAAGGACAACAACTTGACTTGGAGCGTATGGGTCCTGGGAGAAACACACTGTTCCCCAATAAAGTTTTTTTTTTAAGTATTAAAAGGGAAATAACAGCATCAAGTTTTTTTTAAATGAGTGTGTTCCAAGATTTATTGATATATTATTGAAATATATCACATGTAAATTTAAGTTGTACATTGTGATGATTTGTTACACATATATATTGTGAAATGATTACCACAATAAGCTTAGTTAACAATTCTATCCTCTCACATAATTATCATTTGTAAATGGTTATAACATTAAAGATATACTCTGAAATGAGACTATCAATTATAGTCACCACACTGTACATTAGGTCCCCAGAACAACCCATCTCATAGCTAAGTGGACATTTGTGCACTTTATCAACATCTCCCCATGTCCTCACCCCTAGTCCCCGGCAACCACCATTCTACCCTCCATTTCTATGAGTTCAGCTATTTTAGATTCCTCATATAAGTGAGAACACATGACATTTAAATAATGAATAATTTGAAAAAGTACCCCCAGAGTTATGATTGTTTCATGCAAGTCTAGGTTTTCACCACAAAATCATTTTCCTCTACACAAATTTAACTCAAAATCTATTAAAGACCTAAAGCCCCCAAAATGAACACTCTTAGAAGAAAACATAGGGGAAAACGTAATGACAGTGGTTTTGGCACTTACTTTCTGGTTCTTTATACCAAAGGTACAGACAACGAAAGCAAATATAGACAAAGGGGGCTATAGCAAACTTAAAATTTTCTGGGCATAAAAGGACACAATCAAGCAATTGCAAAGAAATAAGAGAAAAAAATGTACCCAATAAGGTTTAATATCTTCAATATATAAAGAACACCCATAAACCAATATCAAACCCCCTAATAACACAATTTAAGAATGGGCAAATGACTTGTGTAGACATTTCTCCAAAGATGATATACAAAGATGATATTTGCCAGCAAACACACAAAAAATATTTAACATCAGTAATCCTAAGAGAATTGCAAATCAAAACTATAATGAGGTATCACCTCACACCCTTTAGGGTGGTTAGTATAAAAAAAAACACCAACAGAAAATAACAAGTGCCAGTGAGAATGTGGAAAATTTGGCACAACTGTGCACATTTGGTGGGGTTGTAAAATGGTGCAGTTGCTATGGAGAACAATATGGCAGTTCCTCAAAAAATTAAAATATGGTGTAACGGTCCCACTTCTGACTATATATTCAAAAGAATTCAAAGCAGAATCTCAAAGAGATATTGGCACACCAATCTTTACAGCAGCATTATTCACAAGAGTTAGGAGGTGTAGGCAACCAAATGTCAATTGATGGATTAACGGATCAACAAAATGTGATATGTCTTAGTCTGATCAAGATGTTTTAGCAAAATACCACAGACGGTGGCTTATAAATAGCAGAAATGTATTGCTCACAGGAATGGAGGCTGAAGTTCAAGATCAGGCTGCCAGCATGGCTGGGTTCAGGTAAGGGCTCTCTCCCTGGTTGCAGATGGCCTACTTCTTGCTGTATTTTCAAATGGTGGAAGGGGAGAGGGGACTACCTCAGGTCTCCCAGAGGCCCCACCTGCTCATAGCATCCTCTTGGGGGTTAAGATTTCAATGTATTTCTTTGGGAGGCATAAACATTCTATCTATAGCATTCCACCCCTGACCCTCTAAAGTTCAACCTATAGTACATCTAATGGAATATTATTCAGTCTTAAATGAAAGGAGGTCCTGTTTAATGCTATAACCTTGAGGACTTTGTGCTCAGCGAAATAAGCTCGTCGTAAAATACAATTATGTACTATTTCACTTACATGAGGCATCTAAAGCGGTCAAATTCATAGAAACAGAAAGTAGAATGGTGGGTACCAGGGGTGGGGGTAGGTAAAACGTGGAGTCATTGTTTAATGGGTAAAGAGTTTCAGTTTTACATGAAGACAGAGCCCTGGAGATCTGTCACACAACAAGGTGAGTATTTTTAATTCTACTGAAGTGTGTACTTAACAATGCTAAATTCCTTAACTGGTAGAATATGGTAAAACAGTTAAAAGTGATACATTTTATGTTATATATAATTTGCCATTTTTAAATATGGCAAAAAAACACACATTTTCCTTTAGCCTGAAGAACTTACTTTAGTGTTTGTATCAAATAATCTACTGGAATTCAAGGATGTTTGCTTCTTTATCTTGAAATATTATTTCAATCTATTTTTTAATCATATATTGTCTCTGGTGTGAAATCTGGGTGATGAGTTTTTAAAACTCCTTTAAAGACATCACTCCATTATCTTCTAACTTACAGTTTCTTGTGCAATGTCATCTTTTTTATTATTCTCTCTTCATGGAAGTGAACTATTTGTAATTTTCAAACTATTTGGCTGCTTTAAAAGTTTCTGTATTGCCTTTTCACAAAAATTCGTGCTATTAGGTGGACTAGAAGAAAAGGGTGACAGTGAGGTTTTCACACCTGGAGCTGCCTGCTTCCTCTGCCGTCCAGGAAAGGGGCACAGGGAGGCGTTCATGACGTCTAGCTCTATACCTTCTCCTACCCCTGGGATTCTGAGATTGACCACAGTCAGTCTCACATTAAACTAATAGTTCTGGGTCAAACTTGTAATGAATTGGAGCAACACATTCAGTCCTCTCCTCTATCACGGACTCCAGATAAAAATGTACAAAGCAGAATCCAAGTCATTTTAATTCCTCAAGGACCACCAAATGCCCCCTGACCACTAGACTCACTCAGGTTGTTAGAGAAGAGGGACCAGGAGGTCCTTGCTTCCCACAGAGAGGAAGGGTCTCCTGTGAGATGTATTCCGGACCATAAAATGCTGACTGCACCTTGTCCAGCAGAGGGACTTGACCTTGGGTTTCCATCCAGGCTTTGGGTGAGCCAGACCTTTGCTGAGAAGCTGAATTAGAGAGACACCCTTTGGTCTGTGGGGTTTTGTTGGTGCATCAGTGCATTCATCTCTTAGGAACTCCCAAATTACATACCTACAAGGCAAGGCAGGTATGGTAAAGGCTTGGCATAAAGAAAATGATGGGGAAGTGAGGTGATGAACAGCTCCAATGTGTATACATCGAAAATTCTTAGTAGTAATGTCATGTCATGTGAATTTCACCTCAGCAAAATGTTGTACTATTTGTTTAGAAAACACACACACACACACACACACACACACACACACACACACACACACACACACACATCCCTTCCTCTGACCTGAAGCCTCTAGCCCTTCTTGCATGTGAAAATGGTTGCTTCTTTATCCCAGATCATTAGTCTGGGTTAATTTATTTTTATTAGGATGGGTTGGCGCTCCTGAAGTGGGCCAGCCTGGCCTCTTGTGTGCCTTTGGGGCCCACCCTGCCTGGTACAGGTTATGGGCAGTTCCCTCCTTTTCCCTTCTGTCTATATCTTGTGGCTTCTGGTTGCTACTTCCTCTCCTGTCACCCCTCTGCGTCTGTTCCTCACCTCTAGCAGACAGGACAGAGTGTGGCGTTAGGGAAATGAGGCAGTCTTGGGGCAACATCTGGAATCTCCAGCCTCAGAGATGCCTCTAGTATCAGGTGGGATGAAGACCAGAGGGGACCAGGAGTGGAGAGAGGGGCTGGAGGTTGAACCAATCGCCAACATCCAATGAAGTAACTAATCATGATTATGTAATGGAGCCTCCATAAAAACCCTCAACGACAGGGTTCAGAGAGTTTCCAGGTTGGTGAGCCCTTGGGGGTGATGGGAGAGTGGTGACCTCAGAGAGGCCATGGCAGCTCCATGCCCCTTGCTTCATACCTGGCCCTGTGCACCTCTTCTGTGTGCCTGTTCCTGAATTATATAAGTTAAATCAGTGACTGAGTAAGTACAATGTGCTCTGAGTCCTGTGAGCTGCTCTTACAAATTAATAAATCCTAAGGGAGAAGGTCTTGGGAACCTATAGCCAGTTGTTTTGAGAAGCACAGGTGACAAGCTGGACTTGTGACTGACATCTGATACACGGTAGGGAGGCATATGAAGAACTAAACCCTTAACCCCTGGAGTCTGACACTGTCCTCAGGTACACAGCGTCAGAATCGAGTTGTATTTAGTGCATTTAGCCCTCCTCGTGGTGTTTTATGAAGAGTGGGAGAAATGTCTCCTTCACCCCCATTTAAAATGGTCTCAGAATACCAACATAAATGATTTAAATGTTTTCTTGTAGTGAGACTTCTAAATCCAGAGTGTGTGTTACCTTAGAGCACATCTGATGGCCCCTTACAGCACACATCCTGATAGGCACCTTTCCAGTGGTCACCCGCCACGTGTGGCGATTGGCCAGCACATCAGACAGAGGCTCTAGAACATAAGTCTGGGAGTACAGTTTTGCTGGTCATGATATAAGCTGAGCCCCAGAGTATCAGATGATGCTATTTTACTCTGAAGTGCTTGTACCCATTTGTATTTCAACAGCCATTGTCCCACACTTTCACTAACACTCGATGTTTTCAGTCACTTTAATACTGGCCACCTTGGAGCAAGTATAATAGTATCTTGTTATGGTTTTAATGTGCACTTTCCTGGTTGCGAATGCTGCGGAGCCACTTTGTATATCTTGACTGGCTCATCGTATGCTGTCCTTTACGAGGCAGGCGCCTGCTCAAGTGATTTTCTCTGTTTTCTCTTTCTTATGTGTTTATAGAAATTCTTCTTGTCTTATGGAGACTGATACTTTCATACTTATTGTGTTTAAAACGTATTCTCATACTTGAAGGCTGATGACTGAGCCTTGCTTTGGTGTTTTATGAAGAGTCTTCAATTTTAACATAGGCTGTATTTTCAAGGTTTCTCTTTATAAATAGTGCTATTTATGTCTTGTTCAGGAAAATTTCCCTACCTTAAGTTCATGGAGCTATCTTGTAATATCATCTTCCAAGAGCTCTGTTGTTTTGTGTCACAAAACAACAATAGGTCTTCAAAAAGCAATAGGTCTTCTATTCATCTGCCCTTGATTTTAGTGCATCCTGTGTGCGAGGGATGCAATTTCGGGTCCCTGGTGGCCCACACATATTATTGAAATGTCTTTCTTTTTGTCACTTTGAATCACCTCCTCTGTGGTGCATGATGTTTCCTGTGTTGAGGTCTACAGTATTTCTGGGCACCCCTATTCTGTACCTGTGACCTATCCCTGTGTCAGTACAACACTGTCTTATTCTCTGTAACGTTGTAATACATCTTGATATCTTACAGAGCCCGTCCTCACAGTGTTCTTCATGATTGCCGTGGCTTTCCTTGGAAATTTCTACTTCAATGTAAATTGTATAATAGTTGAGTTCCACAAAAGTCATTTGGGAGATTGGGTGACATATTGCTTTATTCTGCAGATTAATTAGGATAGAATTAACAATTATATAATACTGTTTTCAAACCCATTAACATGCACATTTTTCAGTTTATTTGCATCTTTAATGTCCTTCAATACAGATTTATAATTCCCTTTATTGAGAAAGTACACATTATACGTTTGTGAAGTACATCTCTAAAGAATGAGACATGTTCCAGGTATATCAAAATTTTGTATGCTATTGTCAATGGCATCTTTTATAACGTCCAATTTTTGTTTCTTACTGTGATATAGAAAAGCATTTGATTTTAGTAATTTGATTTTGTCTCTTGGAATCTCGCTAAGTCTCTTATTAAGCCTCCAAATGTATCTGTACATACTTTTGGATTTTTTAATACATATAATCATTGATGAAGAAAGACTGCTTTGTTATTTTTTCAATATTCGTATCTTTTACTTATTGTTGTTGCCTTTCTAGACTAGGACCTCACGTGACTGGTTTAGGTATGCTGTTTGCTGAAGACACCCTTTACCTTGTTAGGAAAATCTTTCTTCCTACTTTGCTGTGGGTTTTATTAGGAAGACATTTGAAATCACCCAATGCTCACGTTTTTCATGTTTTTATATTTAATCAGTTGAAGGGCCAATCATGACAATAGAAGCCAAATGTATTTCAGCAGTGGGAATGTAATACAAGGGGTTTGTTATGCACATGTTGAAACAATAGTGGAACACAAAGAGAACTCTGCCAGGAGGCCTTGCATCACCCTAGTCTAAGTGCCCAGCTTGACATTTTTTGTTTTTTGAGGTTTTTTTTTGTTTTCTTATGTATATATTTTATTTAGGTATAATTGTTATGTCACATTATGTTACTGTCAGGTGTCCATTATAATGATTTGATATATGTATACATTGTGAAGTGTCACCACATTATGTCAAATTAACGTCCATCACCACAATATATTGACTCATTTTTTTCTTGCGATCAGAATTTTTAACAATTTTCTCTCTTAGCAATTTTCAAATGTACAATAAGTATTATTAACTATATTATTAAATTAATAGTATTATTAACTATATTATTAATTATAATCATCAAACTATACATTACATCTCCATGAGTTAATTATTCTATTGTAACTTTGTGCTTTTTGCCCATCTGCTACTGCTGGCAATCATTAATATGTTCTCTGTATATGAGTTCTATTTATTTTTAACTTTCCACATGGAAGTGAGATCAAACAGTATTTGTGTTTCTCTGTCTGACTTATTGCACTTAGCATAATGCCCTCATGGTCCATCCATGTTGTTGCACGTGGCGGAATTGCCTCTTTTTTATGGCTGAATAATATTCCCTAGTCCGTGTACCACATTTTCCTCATCCATTCATTTGTCCAGGCCCTCTAGGTGGCCTCCATATCTTGGCTATTGTAAATAATCCTGCAGTGAACTTGGGGGTGCATATAATTTTTCAAGTTAGTGTTTCATTTCTTCTGAATAAATACCGAGAAGTAGAATCGTTGGATCATATGGAAGCTCTATTTTTAATTTTTTTTTTTTCTACGCTGTCGCCGGCGACTCATGGCAGCCCAGCTCCAGGTTGAGCTGTTGTTCAGCGTCTTAGCTGTAGAGGGCAGTGTCACTGGCCCTCATATGTGGGATCCGAACCGGGGCCCTCTGGCGTCCCAAGCCAGTTCTTGACCATCGCGCCACTCGGCCGGCCCTCTATTTTTAATTTTTGAGGAACTGCCATAATGATTTACATAGTGGCTGCACCAACTTACATTTCTACCAACATGCAAGAGAGTTGTGCTTTCTCTACATCCTTGCCAACACTTGTAGTTTCTTCTCTTTTTGGTAACCTCAGTTTGAGATTTGCTAGGCCACTCAGTGATGTGAATTGTGGGGACACAATGGTGGGAGCCCTGCTTTCTTTAGTCCTTTCTTGCACAAGACAATCTTCTTGGCAATATGTGAAGAGTCAGGGGTGAGTGGGGGAAAGGGCTGGTTCCTTCCCGCTCACCTGGACCCCGTGGCAGGGGCAGACCCAGGTTTTGTGGAGCCTGCCGTTTACACAAATGTTGAGATCAGTCCTTCAGAAAGAAAATACAAAATGTGGCACACATATGAATTTTTCTGAAATGATAAAACACATCTTATGAAGTCACAAAAGCTAAAATGCTCTAAACTAAAATATAAAATATAAGAAACTACAGGAAAATGACAGACTATTTTGATCAGTAGTACACCATGCCTGTCTGTGTCACCTGCATAACACAGGCTCCCCACATTTATGGCTGATACTGTTCTATTGCCTCTTTTTATAAGAATAATTGCCATTATTAATAAATATTAATATTATATTACTAAATATTTATTGTCATAATTATTATGTTTATATAATATAGAGAATAGAAAGACAATTCATTATTTCCTCCAGCACGATTTATTGAAATTTCTTTTGCTCTTGTATGCTTTAAGAAACGTTCTTTCCATCTCCAAACCTGTTACTGGGAATGTCTAAAATGGTTAAGATCATTGTTACATTTGGGAAAATGTTGATCAACTTTCCTTCATGAAAGAACAGTAGGATTACAGGTTATGTCCTCACATCACTCGAGTCCTTGCCAGGCTTTGAAAAAGGAAGCGAGCATGTGAGGGACCCTGAAGAGGGAGCTTCCTGAGCTCTAAGGCAGCAAATGTGCTTCTGTGCTGAGGTCTAGCCTTTGGAGTCCCCGCGGAATGGGGCGAGTGTCTCCCTTCCACATCCCGTTTGGAGCAGGCCTGTGCTGCATCGCTGTCGCACTGACCCTGGACTCAAGAAGAGCAACACTCGTGCGTCTCACGTCCCCAGAACCTCTCAGAGCAAAGGGGCTTCACTGCGCAGCTTTCCCCGAGTCCCGCCGTCCAATGGATTTGAGCCTAAAGTACCCTTTTCTTGATGATACTTGAATGATCTTCAGAAAATTTAAAAATATTATTTTCCGAAAGCATTTAGTGGTTTCAGCTGGAGGGTGGGTCCCCCTGAGTCACCAGGACCAGTCCTGTTTCTTCCAACCGCGCTGGCCCCCCTCAATGAGCCCCCTCTTTACTTAAACATGATGTGGAAGGTGATCACTTCCAGGTTCCCATCTGCACAAGCCTCTCCAACTCCCAGGACCTGGGTATATCCACCTGCAGGGTTGGGTGGGGCCGGGGGGAGAGGGAGGGACAGGGTGATTTCTCAGCCCCCAGCTCACCCAGAAGGCAATGGAGCCTAAGTTCCCCTTCCAGGCGTGGCCTCAGTCTCTCAGCCTGAGCTTCCTGCTGGGGCGTCCTCAGCCCCACCCCACTGTAGGCATTTCCTTCCCTACAGAGGGAACCAGACCCAACTCTCGCTGTCAGATGCAGACATGGTGCCCCTGCTGCTGCTGCCCCTGCTGTGGGGAGGTGAGTGGCCAAGGGTTGGGGGACCGGCACAGGTTGGGGAGGGGTTGGAGCTGCAGCTGAGGCTCTGTGTCCCCCCAGGTTCCCTGCAGGAGGTGCCAGGATACGAGCTCAGACTGAAGGAAGACGTGACAGTACAGGAGGGTCTGTGTGTCCATGTGCCCTGCTCCTTCTCCTACCCCTGGAGTTCATGGTCTTTCCCCGCTGAACTCTACATGTACTGGTACCGGAGTGGGGACCACAGACGCCAAGATTATCTTGTGGCCACAAACAAACAGCGTGTACCAGTGAGGCCTGAGACCTCTGGCCGATTCCGCCTTCTTGAGGACCCCACAACCAACAGCTGTTCCCTGAACATCAGCAACGCCAGGATGAGTGACACAGGAAGCTACTTCTTCAGAGTGGAGAGAGGAAATAGTGTGAAATATAATTACGGAGATAAGAAGCTGAATTTGCAGGTGACAGGTATGGCAGGGGCCAGAAGAGAACCTGGGACAGGGGGCCTCCATCTTAGGACAGGAATAGGACACTGGAACCCTCCCTGTCCTGGCCTAGGGGTGGGTGGTGGGAAGAGACACAGAACTTGGGGTGAGCTCAGGCCCTGAGGCATGGGTCCCTCTCAGGGTCACACTCTGGGTCCCCACCCCCTGGGGCCCAGGCACCGCCTCTCACCTCCTCAGCCCTGACACAGGAACCCAACATCCACATTCCGGAACCTCTGGAGTCCGGCCACCGCACAAGCCTGACCTGCAGCCTGCCAGGGTCCTGCGAAAGGGGAAGACCTCTGACCTTCACCTGGGTGGGGGAAGCTCTTTACTCTCTGGGCCGCCAGGCCCTCCGCTCCTCAGTGCTAACCTTCACCCCGAGGCCCCAGGACCATGGCACCAACCTCACCTGTCGGGTGAAACAAGGAGATTCAGTAACTGTGGAGAGAACCATCCAGCTCAATGTGTCCTGTGAGTGTGGAGGGATGGCTGGGTCCCTGTGGGTAGTAGGAGTGCTGTGTGTGTGTGTGTGTGTGTGTGTGTGTGTGTGTGTGTGTGTGTGTGTGTAGAGAAGGGAGAGAGGGCGGCTGAGCTGACCTGAGACGACTCACGTGGATCTGAGTCTAGGTGGGGAGTCAGCCCGGGAGCAATTCCACCTTCCTGGTGCCCACCTACCCCCCTTCGGGTGTGAGGTCACCTTCCATTTCATTCCTCACCTCTGAGTGGAGGCATATGTTTCAATTCCAGATGCCCCACAGAACCTCACTATACACATCTTCTCCAGAAATGTCTCAGGTAGGAGAGAACCTCATCTCTCTGGGGCTGGGATGTGTCCCTAGGGCCGCCATGGAACAGAGGGGGGATCAGAGCTTGAATGGGATCAGATATGGGAAGGGCAAAGACACAAGTCACCACCCTCCTCCCTCACCTCTTGTGGGTGGGTGCCTGCACCTGTGCATTCCACATATCTTCTCTCTCTCTCTCTCTCTCTCTCTCTCTCTCTCTCTCTCTCTCTCTCTCTTTCTCTCTCTCCCTCACTCTCACTGTGTGCACTTCTCTCTCCAAAGCCTTCGAGATTCTGCAAACCACTTCGCCCCTTCTCATCCTGGAGGGCCAGGCTCTGCGGCTGCTCTGTGCTGCTGACAGCAACCCCCCTGCAGCACTGAGCTGGTTCCGGGGGTCCCCAACCCTGAACGCCTCCCCCATCTCCAGCACCGCGATCCTGGAGCTGCCTCGAGTGGGGGCTGCAGAAGAAGGAGAGCTCACCTGCCAAGCTCGGCACCCGCTGGGCTCCCCAAGTGTCTCTCTCAGCCTCTCCGTGGTCTGTGAGTGTGGGGACCCTTGTGGGCAGGACACCTGGGTGCTAGGGAGGGGAGGGCACAGCTGACCCTTCTCCTCTCTCGCACAGACCCCCCGCAGGTCTCCTGCTCCTGGGAGGACAAGTGGCTGCACTGCAGCTGCTCCTCCAGAGCCCAACTGGCTTCTTCTGTGCGCTGGCGCTGGTGGCTGGGGGAGCAGCTACTGGAGGCGAACTTCAGCAATGCCTCCTTCAAGGTCACCTTCAACTCAGCAGGTCCTTGGACCAACAGCTCCCTGAGCCTTAGAGAGGGGCTCAGCTCCAGCCTCAGACTCAGCTGCGAGGCTGGAAACGTCTATGGGGCCCAGAGAGCCACTATCCTACTGCTCCAAGGTCAGGAGGTCTGCTGGGGACAGAGGATTTGGGAGAAAGGGGAAGATGGGAGAAAATGAAGCTGTGGGCGAGGGGCTGGGGCCTGGAAGGCAGGTGATTGCTAGGACATGACCCTCCAGCTCGTGCCTGCACAGGCCCTACAGCCAGTTCTGCAGGAGGTGGGAAAACAGGGGACTGGGTGCTGAGAGTGGGTCATCTCATGCTCTTTTCTCTGTAGGAAAGTCAGTGTCCCCGTCGGGAGTGGTTCCTGGGTCTCTTGGAGGCGCTGGCGCCATGGCCCTGCTGTCCCTGTGCTCATGTCTCATCTTCTTTTGCATGTAAGCCTTTGTCCTGGGGAGGAACAGGGAGGTGCGTGGTCAGGGATGATGAGAGATGTCACTGAATCCCAGAAAAGCAGAGCTGAGTGCATCCAGAGGGGCCTTTTTGGGGAGGTGTGTGGGAAACAGCTTTATTGAGATAAAATTCCCATGTAGTTAAAGTGTACAATTCAATGGCTTTTGGTTCATTCACACAGAGCTGTGCACCCATCACCACAACCAATTTTAGAACTTTTTCATTAGCCCAAAATGGAAAAGAAACAAACAAAAAGAAATCCTACACCCCTTGTCATCCCACCCCCATTGTCCCCCCAGCCGTAGGAAACCACAAATCTATTTTCTATTTCTCTAGACATTTCATGTAAATGGAATTATATAATACGTAGTCCTTTATGACTGACTTCTTTCATGTAGCATGATATTTTCAAGGTTCATGCATGTGTCAGTACTTTATTCCTTTTTATTTCTAAATAATATTCCATTTTATGAATGGGGCACATGGTATTAATATGTGTGCATTCAACTGTTGGTGGACATTTGGGTTGTTTCTACGTTTTAGCTATCACAAAAAACCGCTATGATCACTCGTGTAAAGCTTTTGTGTGAAAGCGAGGTCTTTAGTGATGGAAATTCAATCTTGGCCAAATGCCTGGTCATCCAAGGGGACCGGGTACTCACCTGCATGTCAGGAGGGTCTCTGAGTCTGGTCCCAGGGTCTGGATGCCTCAGCTGTGTTACGAGGGAGTGGGGGCAGCGTGCCCACCTGTGCCTGAGCCATTCTGGCCGCAGCGTTTTGATTTCTCCCCTTAGAATGAAAGCCCGCAGGAAACAAGCAGCCAGGAGACTGAAGGGCATGGATGATGAAGACACTGTCATGGGTACGGTCGCCTTGGTGAGTGATGTGGGTGTCTTTTCATGCAGTGTCAATGTCCATTCAACGAGTCCAGTCAGCTGCTCCGCATTTCCAGAAACCCACTCCTCTGTGGTCAGCTGGGCAGGCAGCTGGGAGGTGACTTTCTTTGGGTTCTTCCCGTTCATCTCCCGGAGCCAAGGGTCAGCCCTCTGCCCCACCCCTGCTGACCACTGAGCCCACCTCACCTCTTTGCCAGATACAGCTGCCGGAGCCATTTCCTCTAAACTATTACTGTCTACCAATTCTGGGCATGTTACTTCACCTCTCCCACCTCAGTCTCCTTATCTGCAAATGGGGATAATAACAGTATCATTCGCACTGGGTTTTTGTGATAATTAAATATATTAGTAAGCCCCCGATATGGTTTAATCAATTGTAGCATTACAAAAATTTGAATGAATGAACAAATAGTTGAGTTCATAAGAAACGTGTAAAATAAGATAAATGAAAACCTGTTCCATCAGCCCAACTTGTTCTTGGGACCATGCATGCCTTACTTCTTTCCCGACTTCCTTCTCTACCTTCACTCAGGGTTCCAAGCAAAAGCCCCGGCCAGACACCCCCCCAGAGCACGCGCCACCTGCCGGGGATGCTGGGGATGCCCCTTCCTCAGGGGAGCTACAGGAAGAACTCCACTACGCAAACCTCAGCTTTCACGGGATTCAGTTGCGGGAACCTCAGGACCAGGAGGCCACCAGCACCTCTGAATACTCAGAGATCAATACAGGAAAATGAGGACTCACCCAGAGCTCAGTCCTGGCTGGAGGAATCACAGCCCCTCTCGGGGTAAGAAATCGAGGACGAACTGATGCGGCATGAGGAGCCCTTGTGGCAATGTTAACTAAGAAGACAGGTGATAGGACTAGAGAGACTTGGGCTCAACTGCAGGCTTTAGCACTTCCTAAGGCATTGTTATCACGCAGTGTACTTCATGTCCCTGTTCCTCAGTTGCCCATTCTGTACATCAGATTATCACGCAACCTACCTCAAAGGTGGTTGTGTGCATTAAAAAAATTAACACGGAAATCAATCAACAGAGGCCCTGTCACATGGCATGTGCTCAGGGTTTGCTGGTCTCTCTCTCTTTTTGAACAGAAAAGTCCTGCTTGCAAGTTCTCCTGAGGCCAGGGGTGACCAGCACAGAGGGCAGGGTGGCAATTTGTTGGTGCCATTCTCCTTCCCAGAATGCTTCAAAGCCTCCCCCCACACACACACCCGGGAAAGACCAGCCCCTCAGCCTCACATTCGTTTCATAATAAGGTATCTTATAGTCTCTCTGGTGTTATCTCCGCACCCATTTTTACTTGTCAAAATTTCCAGCACATTCCTTTAACTCCTGACCTCCCATCCCTTCCTTATCTCATTTACAGGCCCCATAAGGTTCTTTGCAACAGTCGGCCAACCGAAAACAAAAGTCAACTCGGTATTTTGTCATAAAGAGGATTCATTCAGGGAAAAAGAAAGTTTTGCAAAGTGTATGTACAGCCATAGTGAGCCACGTGCACACACTGCACAAGGGGAAGCAGAAAACCCTTTTTACAGAGGGGAAGAAGTTAGGGGGAGGGGCTGTTACAACCACAGAGCTCTGTTGTAACTATAGAGTTCTTCCTGTAGGGCTCTTGGAACCCTGTGGGGTGTGAAAGCTCCTCCCACAGCCCCCCCTGATTCCTGTCTGGGTTAAGAGTGTCTCTGTCACAAATTTGGACAAGCCAGAGAGCTGACCTTGACTGTCTCCTACACAAATCCATTCACAACTCTCTGGCCTTAGGCAAAACATAACAAGCATCTCCTCCTGGCTTTTATCTACTCATCCACCCTCTCCTCTTGGCCTTTGTTCCTTCAGCTCTCATGCTGGTTCATACTGAAGTCTTTGCAATTCCAGGTCCCTCTGCTGCTGGCCACACCACCTATTCTCATCTGGCTTATACCATCCTGTCCTTCAAACCTGGGTTCATGGACAGATTTGGAATGAGAGGGTGGACTGAGAAAAGAGCTCATACTCTCCCTCCTCTAGCTTTAAACTAATTTAATTTTTTTTTAAGATTTTTATTGGGGAACTGGGGGATGGGAACAGTGCTGGGGAATTGGGGGAAGGGGAACAGACAAGTTGCTGTCTTTTTGTTCTTCAGTCTAGTTACGGAGGACGTTACTTCACTGGCCCAAGTTGGCACTATCATTGCGCTCTTCCCGGGCGAGGCACATCAGTCGCCAGCTTCTGGACGGCCGCTCATGCTGGCTGCTGGTTACACACGGTAGCCCATGGCAGCCCACTGCAGCAGGGGCTGCAGCCTACGCCATTGCCGGCGACTCACAGCAGCCCAGCTCCAGGTTGAGCTGTTGTTCAGCATCTTAGCTGTAGAGGGCAGTATCACTGGTCCTCATAAGTGGGATCCGAACCGGGGCACTCTGGCGTCCCAAGCCAGCTCTTAACCAATGCGCCACTTGGCCGGCCCCTAACTTTTTAAAAGAGAGCACTAAAACCAAAACAGCCAGTAATTTACCAGCAGTACTACAGCGTAAGTGTCTAACAATAAGCTTTTTTGATTGCAAGTGCCTGATGTTAAGCTGTTGATTGCCAAGGCATCCATCTATTTTCTAGGGCATCCACCTGGAATAAACATATTGCCAGCTACACAACTAGATGAAGAGCCCAGCTACCCGACCCATGAAGTTTCCCTTTCAGAAAGCCCTGGGTGACCTAGATAACTCACTGCTTGAGTGACCCCACTTTTCCCTTCCCAAACTTTAATTCCCATTCTTAACATTTTAAACTTGCCTGTAGAGAACCCATGAAACCCTAGGCACCCCACCCTCCATCCAAGTTAAGGCAGAAACCCCAGTTCTCTCTCTCTCATTCGCTCTCTCTCCCTTCCTGTGCCCTTGCTGAGTGGCTTTCAGTCGTGTTATATATCCTCCAGGACTTGTGAGTGCAATTGTCTCCCCTTATCCATGGGTGATATGTTTCAAGACCCCCAGTGGATGTTTGAAACCTTGGATGGTACCAACCTTATGTATATTATGACTTTTCCTATGCATACACACCTATGATAAAGTTTAATTTGTAAAAAAGGCACACTAAGAGATTAACACCAATAACTAATGATAAAATAGAACAATTATAGCAATATACTGTGATAAAGGTTATGTGAATATGGTGTCTCTGTCTCTCAAAATATCTTATTGTACGGTACTTACCTTTCTTGTGATGATGTGTGATGACACAATGCTTACATGATGAGATGAAGTGAGATGAATGATGCAGGCATTATGACATAACATTAAGTTACTATAAGAGTTACCTGAGGCCGGCTGAGTGGCACATTGGTTAAGAGTTGGCTTGGGACACCAGAGGGCCCTGGTTTGGATCCCACATATGAGGTCCAGTGACGCTCACCCTCTACAGCTAAGATGCTGAACAACAGCTCAACCTGGAGCTGGGCTGCCATGAGTCGCTGGTGACGGCGTACGCTGCAGCCCCTGCTACAGTGGGTTGCCATGGGCTACCGTGTGTAGCCAGCAGCCAGCGTGAGTGGCTATCCAGAAGCCAGCAACTGATCTGCCTCTCCCGGTAAGAGCGCAATGATGGTGCCAACTTGGGCCAGTGAAGCAACGTCCTCCACAACTAGACTGAAGAACAAAAAGACAGCAACTTGTCTGTTCCCCTTCCGCCAATTCCCCAGCACTGTTCCTATCCCCCAATTCCTCTATAAAAATCTTTTTTTTTTTTTAAATAAAGAGTTACCTGAACACAAGCACCACAATACTGTGACAGTCGATCTCAGAATGTGACTAATGTGCTAGAAGCATATATAGCATGGAGACACAAAGGGATGGTTTACAGCCCAGGCTGGATGGACTAGAACAGCACAAGATTCATCATATTACTCAGAATGTCATGAAATTTAAAACATATGAAATGTTTATTTCTGAAATTTTGCATTTAATATTTTCGGATTGTGATTGACCATGACTAACCAAATACATGGAAAACAAAATCACAGGGAGAGGTGGACTACTATAATAAACCTGTTTTTTCCAAAGTTCTCTGATGGTTGTTGCTGAAGTGTGTCTTATAATAAGAAACACAAGGGCTGGTTCAACCACAACATTGGCTCCAGTGGGGGAAATGTGGTGGTCACACATAGTATGGGCCTAGGTGAGCGTCCCAGTGACACAAAACAAGCACCCAAATCTGGATAAGTTATTTCCTAGTCTTCAGAAAGTGGGCCCTAGGAAGGAAGTGGACAATTACCGTGTGGTAAGAAGTTGAGTTGTGAATCTTGTGTCGGTAATGACAGGTTAGATCATTCTGATCAAGACTTGTGCTGACAATAACAAAATCCTTTGGGGAAAAAAATAAAGAGAAGCAATAAAATCCCTCATTTTATAAGTATAGAATACCTGAAAAAAAAAAAGAAAATGGGAATGTATTATACCAGAATTTTGGGGAAATCTTGAATCCAGAGAATGAGGCAGCATATCTAAGCCAACATACCAAAATTCTCAATGGCGTTTACCCACACTGATCATGTGAGCTTTGATTCTGTGGCTTTGTGTGGCTCTGAAATGAAGGTCAAGACCCCTGCCCAAGGTGGAAAGTTTCATAGGAGACCACCCCCATGTTGAGTTTGTATCAGGGCAAGGATGAGTCAAAGAAAACCTAAGACAAGGAGAAAATCTGAACAGCAACCAGAGGAAAAAAAGACAGATTGCCTTCAAAACAATAAGAAGCAGTTTAATGGAAGTATCAGTAGCAACCGTGGAAAATAGAAGAAAGCAAATCCTATCTTTAAATGTCACGTTATAATCTATACTCAGTAGAGATAATCCAAAAATGAGGAAGCAATATAGATCTTTTGGAAAAATAAATGGGGGAAATCATTGCCTGTAGAATAAAAATAAAAGATAATTGTAAAATTCCTGACAATGATAACAGCTAAGTACAAAGCTGGGGGGAGGGTATATGTATTTTACATTTTCTAATATCTACATATTATCTAGGAGGAGAGAGAGGTTTTCATTTACTAAAGACTTTGGTAAGTTAATTATGCATGCAGTAATTTTTATGGTACTCACTACAAAAATAGGATCAAAATGTATAACTTATGAAATGAACTAGAAGTAGTTAAAAGTGTACTGTGAGAAACTTAGTAAATCAAAAGAAGACAGGAATGGAGAGACAAAGTAATGCGGAATTAGTGGCACATATAGAAAATAAAATATAACATGGGATACTTATATTGAATGTAATGGATAAATGCTTCAGTTAAAAGGACAGAATCAGCTTGGATTAATATTCCAAGCATACACTCCTTATAATGTATGCATCTAAATGATAAGGATAGAGAATGTCAAAAATAAAAGGACGGGTCGGCCGAGTGGCTCAGTTGGTTAAGAGCTTGCTCAAGAGTTTGAACTCTGAGCAACAGTGGTTCGATTCGCAGCCCGAGCTGAGCAGCCGCTGAGCTGCCAACAGGTGGCAGGATGGCTCAGCTAAAAAAACAAAAACAAAACAAAACAAAACAAAACACAACATATATATTGTGAAATGATTAACACAATAAGCTTAGTTAAAACTTCCATCGTCTCACATAATTACCATTTGTAAATGGTTATAACATTAAAGATATACTCTGAAATAAGACTATTAATTATAGTCACCACACTGTTCATTAGATCCCCAAAACAACCCATCTCATAGCTGGACGTTTGTACACTTTACCAACATCTCCCCATTTCCTCACCCCTAGTCCCCGGCAACCACATTCTACCCTCCATTTCTATGAGTTCAGCTATTTTAGATTCCTCATATAAGTGAGAACAGATGACATTTAAATAATGAATATTTTGAAAAATTACCCCCGGAGTTATGATTGTTTCATGCAATTCTAGGTTTCCATCACAAAATCATTTTCCTCTACACAAAATTAACTCAAAATCTATTAAAGACCTAAAGCCCCCAAAACGAACACTCTTAGAAGAAAACATGGGGGAAAACGTCATGACATTGGTTTTGCCACTTACTTTCTGGTTCTTTATTCCAAAGGTACAGACAACAAAAGCAAATATAGACAAAGGAGGCCATAGCAAACTTAAAAGATTCTGTGCATAAAAGGGAACAATCAACCGATTGCAAAGACAACCTAAGAAATAAGAGAAAAAATGTACCCAAGAAGGTTTGATATGTTGAATATATAAAGAACACCCACAAACCAACATCAAACCGCCTAATAACCCAATTTAAAAATGGGCAAATGACTTGTGTAGACATTTCTCCAAAGATGATATACAAAGATGATATTGGCCAGCAAACATACAAAAAAATATTCAGCATCAGTAATCCTAAGAGAAATGCAAATCAAAACTATAATGAGGTGGGCCGGCCGAGTGGCGCGATGGTTAAGAACTCGCTTTGGATGCCAGAGGGCCCCGGTTCGGATCCCACATATGAGGGCCAGTGACACTGCCCTCCACAGCTAAGATGCTGAACAACAGCTCAACCTGAAGCTGGGCTGCCATGAGTCGCCGGCGACGGCGTAGGCTGCAGTCCCTGAGGCAGTGAGTTGCCATGGGCTACCGTATGTAGCCAGCAGCCAGCGTGAGCGGCCAGCAGCCAGCGTGAGCGGCCAGCAGCCGCAGTGAGCGGCCGTCCAGAAGCCGGCGACTGATCTGCCTCGCCAGAGAAGAGCGCAATGATGGTGCCAACTTGGGCCAGTGAAGCAACATCCTCCACAACTAGATTGAAGAACAAAATGACAGCAACTAGTCTGTTCCCCTTCCCCCAATTCCCCCAGCAATGTTCCCATCCCCCCAATTCCCCAATAAAAATCTTTAAAAAAAAAAAAAAAAAAAAAAAAAACTATAATGAGGTATCATCTCACACCCTTTACGGTGGTTAGTATAAAAAAAACACCAACAGAAAATAACAAGTGCCAGTGAGAATGTGGAAAATTTGGAACGACTGTGCACATTTGGTGGGGTTGTAAAATGGTGCAGTTGTTATGGAGAACAATATGGCAGTCCCTCAAGAAATTAAAATTTGGTGTAACGGTTCCACTTCTGACTATATATTCAAAAGAATTGAAAGCAGAATCTCAAAGAGATATTGGCACACCAATCTTTACAGCAACATGATTCACAAGAGTTAGGAGGTGTAGGCAACCAAATGTCAATTGATGGATTAACAGATCAACAAAATGTGATATGTTTTAGTCTGATCAAGATGTTTTGCAAAATACCACAGACGATGGCTTATAAATAGTAGAAATGTATTGCTCACAGGAATGGAGGCCGAAGTTCAAGATCAGGCTGCCAGCATGGCTAGATTCAGGTAAGGGCTCTCTACCTGGTTGCAGATGGCCTACTTCTTGCTGTATTTTCAAATGGTGGAAGGGGAGAGGGAGCTACCTCAGGTCTCCCAGAGGCCCCACCTGCTCATAGCATCCTCTTGGGGGTTAAGATTTCAATGTATTTCTTTGGGGGGCTTAAACATTCTATCTATAGCATTCCACCCCTGACCCTCTAAAGTTCAACCTATAGTACATCTAATGGGATATTATTCATTCTTAAATGAAAGGAGGTCCTGTTTCATGCTACAACCTTGAGGACATTGTGCTCAGCCTTATAAGCTGGTCACAAAATACAATTATGTACGATTTCATTTACATGAGGCATCTAAAGATGTCAAATTCATAGAAACAGAAAGTAGAATGGTGGGTAACCGGGTGGGCGTGGGAAAAACGCGGACTCGTTGTTTAAAGGGTAAAGAGTTTCAGTTTTCCATGAAGACAGAGCCCTGGAGATCTGTAACACAACAAGGAGAGTATTTTTAATTCTACCAAAATGTGTACTTAACAATGCTAATTCCTTAACTGGTAGAATATGGTAAAACACATAAAGGTGATACATTTTACGTTATATATATTTTGCCATTATTAAATATGTCAAAACCCCCCACATTTTCCTTTAGCCTGAAGAAGTTACTTTAGTGTTTATATCAAATAGTCTACTGGAATTCAAGAATGTTTGCTTCTTTTGTCTTGAAATATTACTTCAATCTATTTTTTTTTATTGGGGAATTGGGGGTATGGGAACAGTGCTCGGAAATTGGGGGAAGGGGAACAGAGAAGTTGCTGTCGTTTTGTTCTTCCGTCTAGTTGTGGAGGACGTTGCTTCACTGGCCCAAGTTAGCACCATCATTGTGCTCTTCCCGGGCGAGGCAGATCAGTCGCCGGCTTCTGGATGGCCTCTCACTGTGGCTGCTGGCCGATCACGCTGGCTGCTGGCTACACATGGCAGCCCATGGCAACCCACTGCAGCAGGGGCTGCAGCCTAAGCCGTCGCCAGCAACTCAAGGCAGCCTAGCTCCAGGTTGAGCTGTTGTTCATTATATTAGCTGCGGAGGGCAGTGTCACTGGCCCTCATATGTGGGATCCGAATTGGGGTCCTTGGCGTCCCAAGCCAGTTCTTAACTATCACACCAGTCGGCTGGCCCTCAATCTATTTTTTAATCGTATATTGTGTCGGGTGTGAAATCTGGGTGGTGAGTTTTTAAAACTCCTTTAAAGACATCACTCCATCATCTTCTAACTTACAGTTTCTTGTGCAATGTCATCTTTTATATTATTCTCTCTCCATGGAAGGGAACTATTTGTAATTTTCAAAATAGTTGGCTGCTTTAAAAGTTTCTGTATTGTCTTTTGACAAAATTCGTGCTATTAGGTGGACTAGGTCAAAGGGGTGACAGTGAGGTTTTCACACCTGGAGCTGCCTGCTTCCTCTGCCCTTCAGGAAAGGGGTACAGGGGATAGGCCTGCATGACCTCTAGCTCTATACCTTCTCCACTCCTGGGATTCTGAGACTGACCACAGTCAGTCTCACATTAAACTAATGGATCTGGGTCAAACTTGTAATGAATATGAGCAACAAATTCAGTTCTTTCCTCTATCACAGACTCCAGATAAAAATGTACAAAACAGAATCCAAGTCATTTTATTTCCTCAAGGACCACCAAATGCCCCCTGACCACTAGACTCACTCAGGTTGTTAGAGAAGGGGAACCAGGAGGTACTTGCTTCCCACAGAGAGGAAGGGTCTCCTGTGAGATGTATCCGGACCATAAAAATGTTGACTGCACCTTGTCCAGCAGAGGGACTTGACCTTGGGTTTCCATCCAGGCTTTGGGTGAGCCAGACATTTGCTGAGAAGCTGAATTAGAGAGACACCCTTGGGCCTGTGGGGTTTTGTTGGTGCATCAGTGCATTAATCTCTTATGAACCCCCAAATACACTCCTACAAGGCAAGGCAGGTATGGTAAAGGCCTGGTGTAAAGAAAATGATGGGGGAAGTGAGGTGATGAACAGCTCCAAAAGTGTATATATCCAAAATTATTAGTAGTAAATTTATGTCATGTGAATTTCACCTCAGCACAAAGTTGTACTATTTGTTTTGAAAACACACACACGGGGCCGGCCGAGTGGCACGATGGTTAAGAACTCGCTTGGGATGCCAGAGGGCCCCGGTTCGGATCCCACATATGAGGGCCAGTGACACTGCCCTCCACAGCTAAGATGCTGAACAACAGCTCAACCTGGAGCTGGGCTGCCATGAGTCGCCGGCGACGGCGTAGGCTGCAGTCCCTGTGGCAGTGGGTTGCCATGGGCTACCGTATGTAGCCAGCAGCCAGCGTGAGCGGCCAGCAGCCGCAGTGAGCGGCCGTCCAGAAGCCGGCGACTGATCTGCCTCGCCAGAGAAGAGCGCAATGATGGTGCCAACTTGGGCCAGTGAAGCAACGTCCTCCACAACTAGATTGAAGAACAAAACGACAGCAACTAGTCTGTTCCCCTTCCCCCAATTCCCCCAGCAATGTTCCCATCCCCCCAATTCCCCAATAAAAATCTTTAAAAAAAAAAAAAAACAAAAAACACACACACACACACACACACACACACACACACACACACACACACACACACACACCCCTTCCTCTGAGCTGAAGCCTCTAGCCCTTCTTGCACGTGAAAATGGTGGCTTCTCTCCCCACGTTCGTTAGTCTGGGTTAATTTATCTTTATTAGGATGGGTCGGCGCTCCTGAGGTGGGCCAGCCTGGCCTCTTGTGTGCCTTTGGGGCCCACCCTGCCTGGTACACGTTATTGGCAGTTTCCTCCTTTTCCCTTCTGTCTATACCTTGTGGCTTCTGGTTGCGACTTCCTCTCCTCTCACCACCGCACCTGTTCCTCACCTCTAGCAGACAGGACAGAGTGTGGCCTTAGGGAAATGAGGCAGTCTTGGGGCAACATCTGGAATCTCCAGCCTCAGAGATGCCTCTAGTATCAGGTTGGAGGAAGGCCAGAGGGGACCAGAAGTGGAGAGACGGGCTGGAGGTTGAACCAATCACCAATATCCAATGATGTAACTAATCATGATTATGTAATGGAGCCTCCATAAAAACCCTCAACGACAGGGTTCAGAGAGTTTCCAGGTTGGTGAGCCCTTGGGGGTGATGGGAGAGTGGTGACCTCAGGGAGGCCATGGCAGCTCTATGCCCTTGCTTCATACCTGGCCCTGTGCACCTCTTCCGTCTGCCTGCTCCTGAATTATATAAGTTAAACCAGTGACCTAGTAAGTACAATGTGCTCTGATTCCTGTGAGCTGCTCTTACAAATTAATAAATCCTAAGGGAGAAGGTCTTGGGAACCTATAGCCAGTTGTTTTGAGAAGCACAGGTGACAAGCTGGACTTGTGACTGACATCTGATACACGGTAGGGGGGCATATTCAGAACTAAACACTTAACCCCTGGAATCTGACTCTCTCCCCATGTACACAGCATCAGAATCGAGTTGAATTTAGTGCATTTAGCCCTCCTCATGGTGTTTTATGAAGAGTGGGAGAAATGTCTTCCTCACCCCCATTTAAAATGGTCTCAGAATACCAACATAAATGATTTAAATGTTTTCTTGTAGTGAGACTTCTAAATCCAGAGTGTGTGTTACCTTAGAGCACATCCGATGGCCCCTTACAGCATACATCCTGATAGGCACCTTTCCAGTGGTCACCCGCCACGTGTGGCGATGGGCCAGCACATGAGACAGCTGCTCTAGAACATAAGTCTGGGAGTACAATTTTGCTGGTCATGATATAAGCCGAGCCCCAGTGTATTAGATGATGCTATTTTACTCTGAAGTGCTTGACCCATTTATATTTCAACAACCATTGCCCACAATTTCACTAACACTCAGTGTTTTCAGTCACTTTAATATTGGCCACCTTGGAGCAAGTATAACAGTATCTTGCTATGGTTTTAATGTGCACTTTCCTGGTTGTGAATGCTGCGGAGCCACTTTGTATTTTTTTACTGGCTCATTGTATGCTGTCCTTTACGAGGCAGGCGCCTGCTCATTGATTTTCTCTGTTTTCTCTTTCTTATGTGTTTATAGAAATTCTTCTTGTCTTTGGAGACTGATACTTTGATGCTTATTGTGTTGTAAACATCTTCTCGTACTTGAAGTCTGATGATTGAGCCCTGCTTTGGTGTTTTATGAAGAGTCTTCAATTGTAACATAGGCCGTATTTTCAAGGTTTCCCTTTATAAATAGTGCTATTTACGTCTTGTTCAGGAAACCTTCCCTACCTTAAGTTCATGGAGCTATCCTGTGAAAGTGTCTTCTAATAGCTCTGTTGTTTCATCTCATGTAAAGCAATAGGTCTTCAATCCATCCGCCCTTGATTTTAGTGCATCCTGTGTGCTAGGGATGCAATTTCGGGTCCCTGGTGGCCCACACATATTATTGAAAAGTCTGTCTTTTTGTCACTTCTTTTGTATCACCTCCTCTGTGGTGTATGATGTTTCCTGTGTTGAGGTCTACAGTATTTCTGGGCACCCCTATTCTGTACCTGTGGCCCATCCTTGTGTCAGTACAACACTGTCTTATTCTCTGTATCTTACAGAGCCCGTCCTCACAGTGTTCTTCATGATTGCCGTGGCTTTCCTTGGAAATTTCTACTTCAATGTAAATTGTATAATAGTTGAGTTCCACAAAAGTCATTTGGGAGATTGGGTGACATATTGCTTTTTCTGCAGATTAATTAGGATAGAATTAACATTTATCTAATACTGTTTTCAAACCCATTAACATGCACATTTTTCAATTTATTTGCACCTTTAATGCCCTTCAATACAGGTTTATAATTTCCTTTATTGAGAAAGTGCACATTATACTTTTGTGATGTACATCTCTAAAGAAGGAGACATATTCCAGGTATACAAAATTTTTGTATGCTATTGTCAATGGCATCTTTTATAACGTCCAATTTTTGTTTCTTACTGTGATATAGAAATGCATTTGATTTTTGTAGTTTGATTTTGTCTCTTGATATCTCGCTAACTCTCTTATTAAGCCTCCAAATGTATCTGTATATACTTTTGGATTTTTTAATATATATAATTATTTATGAAGAAAGACCGCTGTGTTTTTTTTTTCAATATTCATACCTTTTACTTATAGTTGTTGCCTTTCTAGACTAGGACCTGACACGACTGGTTTAGGTATGCTGTTGGCTGAAGACACCCTTTATTCCTACTTGGCTGTGGGTTTTATTAGGAAGACATTTGAAATCACCCAATGTTCACGTTTTTTCATCTTTTGAGATTTAATCAGTGACGGGCCAATCATGACAATAGAAGCCAAATGTATTTCAGCAGTGGGAATGTAATACAAGGGGTTTGTTATGCAGATGCTGAAACACTAGTGGAACACAAAGGGAACTCTGCCAGGAGGCCTTGCATCACTCTAGTCTAAGTGCCCAGCTTGAGGTTTTTTGTTTTTTTGTTTTTTGTTTTCTTATGTATATTTTATTGAGATGTGATTGACAAGTCACATTATGTTACTGTCAGGTGTCCATTATAATGATTTGATATATGTATACATTGTGAAGTGGCACCACAATATGTCAAATTAACGTCCATCACCACAATATATTGACTCATTTTTTTCTTGCAATCAGAAGGTTTAACAATTTTCTCTCTTAGCAATTTTCAAATATACAAAAAGGATTATTAACTATATTATTAAATTAATAGTATTATTAACTAATATTATTAATTATATTCATCAAACTATACATTACATCCCCATGAGTTAATTATTTTATAACTATAACTTTGTGCTTTTTGCCCACCCGCTACTGCTGGCAATCATTAATATGTTCTCTGTACCTATGAGTTCTATTTTTTTTTAACTTTCCACATGGAAGTGAGATCATACAGTATTTGTCTTTGTCTGTCTGACTTATTTCACTTAGCATAATGCCCTCATAGTCCATCCATGTTGTTGCAAGTGGCGAAATTGCCTCTTTTTTATGGCTGAATAATATTCCCCAGTATGTGTACCACGTTTTCCTCATCCATTCATTTGTCCATGGCCTCTAGGTTGCCTCCATATCTTGGCTATTGTAAATAATCCTGCAATGAACACGGGGGTGCATATCATTTTTCAATGTAATTTTTTCATTTCTTCTGAATAAATACCCAGAAGTAGAATCGCTGGATCACATGGGAGCTCTATTTTGAATTTTTGAGGAACTGCCATACTGATTTACACAGTGGCTGCACCAATTTATATTTCTAACAACATGCAAGAGAGTTGTGCTTTCTCTACATCCTTGCCAACGCTTGTAGTTTCTTCTCTTTTTGGTAACCTCAGTTTGAGATTTGCTAGGCCACTCAGTGATGTGAAAGGTGGGGACACAATGGTGGGAGCCCTGTTTTCTTTAGCCCTTTGCTTGCACAAGACAATCTTCTTGGCAATATGTGAAGAGTCAGGGGTGAGTGGGGGATAGGGCTGGTTCCCTCTCGCTCACCTGGACCCCGTGGCAGGGGCAGACCCAGGTTTTTGTTTGTTTGTTTGTTTTTTAAGGATTTTATTGGGGAACTGGGTGGAGGGTAACAGCGTTGGGGAATCGGGGAAGGGGAACAGACACGTAGACAAATTGCTGTTTTGTTCTTCAGTCTAGTTGTGGAGGACGTCGCTTCACTGGCCCATGTTGGTAGATCATTGTGCTCTTCCCGGGTGAGGCAATCGGTCTCTGGTCATTGGCCAGCCGCTGACAGTGGCTCCCGGTAGCTCACACCAGCTACCAGCCGCTCACGCTGGCTGCCAGCCACTCATGTACCTCACAGCAGCCCACTGCAGCCGTGTTGCAGCCTACGCCGTCGCCAGCGACTCACAGCAGCCCGGCTCCAGATGGAGCCATTGTTCATTATCTAGCTGCAGAGGGCGAGCATCACTGGCCCTCAATGTGGAATCCAAACCGCAGCCCTGCTGCTCAGAGCTCGTGCTCTCAAGTGAGCTCTTAACCAGCTTAGCCACTCGGCTGGCCCCAGATCCAGGTTTTATGGAGCCTGACGTTTATACAAATGTTGAGATCAGATCTTCAGAAAGAAAATACAAAATGTGGCACACATATGAATTTTCCTGAAATGGTAAAACACATCCCATCAAGTCACAAAAACTAAAATGCTCTAAACTAAAATATAAGAAACTACAGAAAATGACAGACTATTTTGATCAGTAGCACACCATGCCTGTCTGGCGCACCTGCATAACACATGCTCCCCACCTTTATGGCTGATACTGTTACATTGCCTCTTCTTATAAGAATAATTGCCATATATTAATAAATATTAATATTATATTGGTAAATATTATTTATTGTCATAATTATTATGTTTGTATAACATAGAGAATAGAAAGAAAATTCATGATTTCCTACAACAAGATTTATTGAAATTTCTTTTGCTCTTGTATGCTTTAAGAAACTTTCTTTCAACACCAAACCCGTTAATGGGAATGTCTAAAATGTTTAAGATCATTGATACATTTGGGAAAATGTTGATCAACTTTCCTTCATAAAAAAGAACATAAGGATTACAGGTTATGTCCTCACATCACTGGAGTCCTTGCCAGGCTTTGAAAAAGCACGCGAGCATGTGAGGGACCCTGAAGAGGGAGCTTCCTGAGCTCTAAGGCAGCAAATGTGCTTCTGTGCTGAGGTCTAGCCTTTGGAGTCCCCGCAGAATGGGGCGAGTGTCTCCCTTACACATCCCGTTTGGCGCAGGCCTGTGCTGCATCGCTGTCCCACTGACCCTGGACTCAAGAAGACCAACACTTGTGCGTCTCATGTCCCCAGAACCTCTCAGAGCAAAGGGGCTTCACTGCGCAGCTTTCCCCGAGTCCCACCGTCCAATGGATTTGAGCCAACGTCCCCTTTTCTTGATGATACTTGAACGATCTTCAGAAATTTTAAAATATTATTTTCCCAAAACATTTAGTGGTTTCAGCTGGAGGGTGGGTCCCCCTGAGTCACCAGGACCAGTCCTGTTCCTTCCAACCGCGCTGGCCCCCCTCAATGAACCCCCTCTTGACTTAAACATGATGTGGAAGGTGATCACTTCCAGGTTCCCATCTGGACAAGCCTCTCCAACTCCCAGGACCTCTGTATATCCACCTGCAGCGCTGGGTCAGGCCGTGGGGAGAGGGTGGGTCAGGGTGATTTCTCAGCCCCCAGCTCACCCAGAAGGCAATGGAGCCTAAGTTCCCCTTCCAGGCGTGGCCTCAGTCTCTCAGCCCGAGCTTCCTGCTGGGGCGTCCTCAGCCCCACCCCACACTCAAGGCATTTCCTTCCCTACAGAGGGAACCAGACCCAGGCTCTGGCTGTCAGATGCGGACATGGTGCCCCTGCTGCTGCTGCCCCTGCTGTGGGGAGGTGAGTGGCCAAGGGTTGGGGGACCTGCACAGGTTGGGGAGGGGTTTGGAGTTGCAGCTGAGGCTCTGTCACCCCAGGTTCCCTGCAGGAGTCACCAGGATACGAGCTCAGACTGAAGGAAGACGTGACAGTACAGGAGGGTCTGTGTGTCCATGTGCCCTGCTCCTTCTCCTACCCCTGGAGTTTATGGTCTTCCCGCGGTGAACTCTACGTGTACTGGTACCGGAGTGGGTACTACAGACCCCAAGATTATCCTGTGGCCACAAACGACTTGCATGAACGAGTGAGGCCTGATACCTCTGGCCGATTCCACCTTCTTGAGGATCCCAGGACCAACAGCTGTTCCCTGAACATCAGCGACGCCAGGATGAGCGACACAGGAAGCTACGTCTTCAGAGTGGAGAGAGGAAATAATGTGCAATATACTTACAGAGATAAGAAGCTGAATTTGCAGGTGACAGGTATGGCAGGGGTCAGAACAGGACCCTGGACAGGGTACCCCCATCTTAGAACAGGAACAGGACACTGAACACTCCTTGTCCAGGCCTAAGCAGTGTGTGGTGGGAAGAAACACAAGACCTGGGGTGAACTCAGGCCCTGAGGCATGGGTCCCTCTCAGGGTCACACTCTGGGTCCCCACCCCCTGGGGCCCAGGCACCGCCTCTCTCCTCCTCAGCCCTGACACAGGAACCCAACATCCACATTCCGGAGCCTCTGGAGTCCGGCCGCCCCACACGCCTGACCTGCAGCCTGCCAGGGTCCTGCAAAGGGGGAAGACCTCTGACCTTCACCTGGGTGGGGGAAGCTCTTTACTCTCTGGGCCGCCAGGCCCTCCGCTCCTCAGTGCTAACCTTCACCCCGAGACCCCAGGACCATGGCACCAACCTCACCTGTCGGGTGAAACGAGGAAATTCAGTAAATGTCGAGAGAACCATCCAGCTCAATGTGTCCTGTGAGTGTGAAGGGATGGCTGGGTCCCTGTGGGTAGTAGGAGTGCTGTGTGTGTGTGTGTGTGTGTGTGTGTGTGTGTGTGTAGAGAAGGGAGAGAGGGAGGCTGAGCTGACCTGAGAAGACTCACGTGGATCTGAGTCTATGTGGGGAGTCAGCCCGGGAGGAATTCCACCTTCCCGGTGCCCACTTACCCCCCTTCGGGTGCGGGGTCACCTTCCATTTCATTCCTCACCTCTGAGTGGAGACATATGTTTCATATCCAGATTCCCCACAGAACCTCACTATACACATCTTCTCCAGAAATGTCTCAGGTAGGAGAGAACCTCATCTCTTTGGAGCTGGGATGTGTCCCTAGGGCCGCCATGGAACAGAGCGGGGAATCAGCTTGAATGGGATCAGATATGGGAAGGGCAAAGATACAAGTCACCACCCTCCTCCCTCACCTCTTGTGGGTGGGTGCCTGCACCTGTGCATTCCACACATCTTCTTCTCTCTCTCTCTCTCTCTCTCTCTCTCTCTCTCTCTCTCTCTCTCTCTCTCTCTCTCTCTTTCTTTCTCCCTCTCCCTCTCCCTCTCTCCCTCACTCTCACTGTCTGCACTTCTCTCTCCAAAGCCTTCGAGATTTTGCAAATCACTTCGCCTCTTCTCATCCTGGAGGGCCAGGCTCTGCGGCTGCTCTGTGCTGCTGACAGCAACCCCCCTGCAGCACTGAGCTGGTTCCGGGGGTCCCCAGCCCTGAACGCCTCCCCCATCTCCAGCACCGCGATCCTGGAGCTGCCTCGAGTGGGGACTGCAGAAGAAGGAGAGTTCACCTGCCAAGCTCGGCACCCGCTGGGCTCCCCAAGTGTCTCTCTCAGCCTTTCTGTGCAGAGTGAGTTGCAAGCCAGGTGCTGAGGGCAGGCAGGGTGCTGGGATTGGGGCAGTGGGGGGCCCTTGCGGCTGACACAGCTTCACCCCCTGTTGTGTTCCCCAGGAAGCCCTCCTTCTTGCAG
Source organism: Hipposideros larvatus (assembly GCA_031876335.1). Taxonomy (NCBI): domain Eukaryota; kingdom Metazoa; phylum Chordata; class Mammalia; order Chiroptera; family Hipposideridae; genus Hipposideros; species Hipposideros larvatus. The sequence goes on from CM063099.1 coordinate 30,704,808, forward strand.
ATGTGTGACTGAGGAGCAACAGGGCTCCTGGCCCTTGGTCCTCACCCTGATCAGGGGGGCCCTCATGGGGGCTGGCTTCCTCCTCACCTATGGCCTCACCTGGATCTACTACACCAGGTGAGCAGGCCTGTCCCTGTCCAGGGAAGCCTGGTGATTGGCCTGAGCTCCAGGTGTGGCTGAGCTGCCCCGCCCTGCCTGGAGTGAGAGTTCAAGGGGCAGATTCTCTGAGCTGAGACTGGGTTGGCTCTGCAGGTGTGGAGGCCCCCAGAGAACAAGGCCGAGATCCTGACTGAGCCCCCTCCTCCTCAAACGAAGCCCAGAGGGACAGACGTGGGACACCAATGTCAGCTTCTCCCTGGAAACTCTTGAATCACACCCTGTGCCAGTTGTACCCATGGCATTTTGATTTGTGGAGGTGACTGAGTGATGACCCGGAGAGTCAATGCTATTGAAAGAAGATGTTTCTTACTTACATTTTCTTCTGTCCTTTTTTACCTTTGCCAAGCCAGACAGGGCCACGGGCGAAGCACCAGGTTTGGTCAGGAGGCAGGAGCAGGTGAGGGGAAGGCCTCCTATGAGTCTTTATTGGGGATTCCGTAAGACATCCAAGGCAGGGCAAGGCAAAGAGTCTAGTATCAGCTCATTGGAATGATTCTGGGGGGCTTTGACTCCTAAGGGTTGTCTGTAGTTGTCTGTTTCTGTGGTTCTGGGTGATGTAGGGCTGCTTGGGGGTGAGAGTTAGACAAAGGAGGTCATTGGGGGTACTGCTCAGGATTGGTTGCTTTGCATCTGAAAGGCTGTAGCTGGCTGGACCCTTGGCTGTCTCTAAGAGTGGGTTACCCAGGGAGGGGCTGTCACCCTGGCCAGCAAGCTTTTTGTAACAATTTTTTTTTTTTAAGCTGAGCCATCCTGCTACCTGTTGGCAGCTCAGCGGCTGCTCAGCTCGGGCTGGACATGAACTGCGGTTGCTCAGAGCTCAAACTCTTGAGCGAGCTCTTAACCAACTGAGCCAGTCAGCCGGCCCTCAGCAAGCTTTTTAAGATGTCAAAACATCTATAAGGTACAGAAAATAAAACACAAGCAATACAACTCCACTGACTGTCCCTTGTTTCTGCCCGTGCCTCTCCCCTTTGACCCACCCTCTCTCTCCACTCTTATGCTGCTCCACTCATCCCCGCCACCCCAGTTCCTCTCTGCCCATCCCCAGGCTCAGGAAGGTAGTGAACTTGGGGCCTTATCCTCCTATTGCCCAGAAGTTCCGTGGTTAACACCTGAATATCTGGTCTCCCAAACTTCCCTATCAACACAGACATCAATACACAGTAGAGTCAGCAGCTCAGGTCTTCTTTCCAGATTTACAGATACTTACCTCATACTGGTTGTTATAAAATATCCCAACATTTAATTATAAATAAAAGTTTAATTAAGTAATACAACAGAGAAATTGATTTTACTGTTTAGTGCCTGTGGGCATTTCTAGAGACAAATTATATCTGAGTCCTCTAGTCCTCTTTCTTTAACCTGTTTCAAGCAAATTTTTTTTTTACTCATTGTTTTTTGAAGTCTAACTTAAATTAAGTAAAATATACAAAGCCAAAGAGTTCGATTAGGTGAATGTTTCTATGTGTACACACCCTGCTTCCACCACCAAGCTCAACAAACAGACTCTTTCCACCTACCTCTGCTGGTCAGGTCAGGCTACAAAAAAGACAGAAGGGGCCTGAGCTGAGGTTGGAATTATGAGAGGTGGGCGGGCAGCTCAGGTGATGTGTCAAGAACTCAAGCAGCCTGGCACGTGAGGGGAAATGCACCTACATGTGCACCTACGTGGAGGACCAGGAGCACCAGACATGACGATGGTGGCAGACAGACACGGTCAGATCATCTATGTGTGGTGTTCTTCCTGTTCCAATTATAAAATCTTTGCTATTCCACTATCTGAAAGATCTTTCCAAATAAGGTCAAATTCATTAATTTTGTTTTAAAATGATAATATACTACCATTTATTATTTTGCGCCACAGTTGAGTGAATTTTAAAAATATATAGATTTGCTTAATCAACACCACCAAAATTAGAATGCAGAATAATTCCATCACCCCAAATGTTCCCTCGTGCTAGTCCTTTTAGTTACACCTTCCAAACAACCTTAACCCTGGCAACCACTGATCTGTCCTGCGTAACCATAGTTGCATCTTTTCAAGATTGTCATATAAATAGGTCATGTGCTGTGTAGTGTTTGAGACCAGCTTTTTAAATTCAGCACAATGACTTTGACAGTGAGCATAGTTCATTTCTTTTCCTTGCCCAGTAGTCTTCCATTGCACAGCAGCACCCCGTTTCTTTATCCATTTGCCCGTGAAGTGCATTTGGGTTGTTTTCAGTTCTTGACGATTGTGAATAATGCTGCTACAAGCATTCATGTACAAGTTTTTGTGTGGACATATGTTCTCATTTCTTTGGATAGATTCCTCGGAGTGGGATTACTGGGCCGTGTGGTGAATTTATATTTAATTTTATAAGAAACGGTCAAACAATAGTTTGTGCTTTTCCTGGGATTGCTCCATGTATTTAAGTTTTCCAATTTTTGTACATGGAGGTGCTCATAGTATTCCCATATTGTCTTTTTAATATGTGTTTGTAGGTAGTGATATCACCTCTTCCATTCAGGGTATTGATAGTTTGTATCTTCTCACCTTTTCTTAATCTTGTAAACCTCGTTAGATGTTTGTCAACTTGATTGGTATTTTTAAAGCACCAGTGTTTACATTCATTGTTTTGAAACTGCTTTTCTGTTTACAATGTTACCGATATCTGCTTTATCCTTATTATTCCTTCCTTCTGCTTGCTTGAGAATAAAGTATATGTTGCAGTCTTGGGTGTAGTGTTTTCTATGTGTAACTTTGGTCAAATTGTCTGATTGTGTTCAAAACTTTTCTATCCCCAACTGGTTTTACTTTATTTTATTTTTTTGCTTATTCTGCTAGTTACTGAGAGAGGTGGATCCATCGACTTGTGTTTGTATATTTTGAAACTATGTTATAAGGTGTGTATAAATTTAGAATTATTATATATTCTTTTTGAACTGAACTTTCTCTTTAGAAATGATTCTTGCAGATATCATTATAAGTATTTTGGGGTACCGTATATATGTCATATCCTTTTCTAGTCTTTGTTTTCCAATCATCTTGCACTCTTATGGTTAAAGAATGTCTGACAAATAGCTTACATTCTTTTTGAAAATCCAGTGTGGCAATCTGTCTTCTTTTTAGATTTTGGTCTTATTAGGCAATGTAATTACTGATATAGATTGATGTAAGTCAATCCTATTTTTAGTTGAAGTCTATTTGCCTTGTTTCTTTCTCATTTTTTCCTTAAAAAACTTTTCTTCGTCTTGTTTTAGATTATTCACTTGTCTTTTATGAATCCATTCTTTTTCTCTATTAGTTTATGTTTATGCACTTTTATTACTTATAGTTGCCTACTTATTAATATATACATCCTTGATATATTGCAATTGTTCTTTCATTGGTAATTTTATGTATTCTTGAATCATGAAAAAATTTCAACACTTCAGACACGTATATCCGTCCTCTCATCATTTGGCTTATAACTGTCACATATCTTACATCTATAAATGTGATAAACTTCACAGAACATTATAATTCTTTTGATTTTAAAAATGAGTATTTCGGGCAGCCAGGTAGCTCAGTTGGTTACAGCATGTGCTCTTAACAACAATGTTGTCGATTCGACTTCCTCATGGGATGGTGGGCTGCGCCCCCTGCAACTAGATTGAAAATGGCGACTGCACTTGGAGCTGAGCTGTGCCCTCCACACTTAGATTGAAGAGAACAACTTGACTTGGAGCTGATGGGTCCTGGGAGAAACACACTGTTCCCCAATAAAGATTTTTTTTTAAGTATTAAAAGGGAAATAACAACATCAAGCTTTTTTTTTAAAATGAGTGTGTTCCAAGATTTATTGAGATATTATTGAAATATATCACATGTCAATTTAAGTTGTACATTGTGATGATTTGTTACACATATATATTGTGAAATGATTACCACAATAAGCTTAGTTAACACTTCTATCCTCTCACATAATTATCATTTGTAAATGGTTATAACATTAAAGATATACTCTGAAATGAGACTATCAATTATAGTCACCACACTGTACATTAGATCCCCAAAACAACCCATCTCATAGCTGGACGTTTATACACTTTATCAACATCTCCCCATGTCCTCACCCCTAGTCCCCGGCAACCACATTCTACCCTCCATTTCTATGAGTTCAGCTATTTTAGATTCCTCATATAAGTGAGAACAGACGACATTTAAATAATGAATAATTTGAAAAATTACCCCCAGAGTTATGATTGTTTCATGCATTCTAAGTTTTCACCACAAAATCATTTTCCTGTACACAAAATTAACTCAAAATCTATTATGACATAAAGCCCAAAAAACTAACACTCTTAGAAAAAAACATGGGGGAAAATGTAATGACAGTGGTTTTGCCACTTACTTTCTGGTTCTTTATTCCAAAGGTACAGACAACAAAAGGAAATATAGACAAAGGTGGCTATAGCAAACTTAAAATTTTCTGTGCATAAAAGGACACAATCAACAGATTGCAAAGACAACCTAAGAAATAAGAGAAAAAATGTACCCAATAAGGTTTAATATCTTCAATATATAAAGAACACCCGTGAACCAACATGAAACCCCCTAATAACACAATTTAAGAAAGGGCAAATGACTTGTGTAGACATTTCTCCAAAGATGATATACAAAGATGATATTGGCCAGCAAACATAAAAAAAATATTCAACATCAGTAATCCTAAGAGAAATGCGAATCAAAACTATAATGAGGTATCACCTCACACCCTTTAGGGTGGTTACTATAAAAAAAAAAACACAAACAGAAAATAACAAGTGTGGAAAATTTGGAACGACTGTGCACATTTGGTGGGGTTGTAAAATGGTGTAGTTGCTATGGAGAACAATATGGCAGTTCCTCAAAAAATTAAAATTTGGTGTAACGGTCCCACTTCTGACTATATATTCAAAAATTCAAAGCAGAATCTCAAAGAGATATTGGCACACCAATCTTTACAGCAACATGATTCACAAGAGTTAGGAGGTGTAGGCAACCAAATGTCAATTGATGGATTAACGGATCCACAAAATGTGATATGTTTTAGTCTGATCAAGATGTTTTAGCAAAATACCACAGACTGGGTGGCTTATAAATAGCAGAAATGTATTGCTCACAGGAATGGAGGCTGAAGTTCAAGATCAGGCTGCCAGCATGGCTGGGTTCAGGTAAGGGCTCTCTCCCTGGTTGCAGATGGCCTACTTCTTGCTGTATTTTCAAATGGTGGGAGGGGAGAGGGGGCTACCTCAGGTCTCCCAGAGGCCCCACCTGCTCATAGCATCCTCTTGGGGGTTAAGATTTCAATGTATTTCTTTGGGGGGCATAAACATTCTATCTATAGCATTCCACCCCTGACCCTCTAAAGTTCAACCTATAGTACATCTAATGGGATATTATTCAGTCTTAAATGAAAGGAGGTCCTGTTTCATGTTACAACCTTGAGGACATTGTGCTCAGCCACATAAGCTGGTCATAAAATACAATTATGTACGATTTCATTTACATGAGGCATCTAAAGTGGTCAAATTCATAGAAACAGAAAGTAGAATGGTGTGTACCCAGGCGGGGGTGGGAAAAACGCGGAGTCATTGTTTAATGGGTAAAGTGTTTCAGTTTTACATAAAGAAAGAGCCCTGGAGATCTGTCACACAACAAGGTGAGTATTTTGAATTCTACTGAACTGTGTACTTAACGCTAAATTCCGTAACTGGTAGAATATGGTAAAACACTTAAAGGTGATAAATTTTTCTTTTTTTTTAAAAGATTTTTATTGGGGAATTGGGGGATGGGAACAGCGCTGGAGAATTGGGGAAGGAAAACAGGCAAGTTTCTGTCCTTTTTGTGTTCTTCAGTCTGGTTGTGGAGGACGTTGCTTCACTGGCCCAAGTTGACACCATCATTGCGCTCTTCCCAGGCAAGACCAATCAGTCTTCTGCTTCTGGACGGCCACTCATGGTGGCTGCTGGCCACTCACGCTGGCTGCTGGCTACACAGGGTAGCCCATGGCAACCCACTGCAGCAGGGGCTGCAGCCTACGCCGTCGATGGCAACTCACGGCAGCCCAGCTCCAGGTTGATCTGTTGTTCAGCATCTTAGCTGTAGAGGGCAGTGTCACTGGCCCTCATATGTGGGATCCAAACCGGGGCCCTCTGGCATCCCAAGCCACCTCTTAACCATCGTGCCACTCAGCTGGGCCTCAATCTAATTTTTAGTCGTATATCATCTCGGGTGTGAAATTCTGGGTGATGAGTTTTTAAAACTCCTTTAAAGACATCACTCTATCATCTTCTAACTTACAGTTTCTTGTGCAATGTCATCTTTTGTATTATTCTCTCTTCATGGAAGGGAACTATTTGTAATTTTCAAAATATTTGGCTACTTTAAAAGTTTCTGTATTGCTTTTTGACAAAAATTCCTGCTATTAGGTGGACTTGGGGAAGGGGTGACAGTGAGGTTTTCACACCTGGAGCTGCCTGCTTCCTCTGCCCTCCAGGAAAGGGGTACAGGGGGCGTGCCTGCATGACCTCTAGCTCTATAGCTTCTCCTACCCCTGGGATTCTGAGACTGACCACAGTCAGTCTCACATTAAACTAATGGTTCTGGGCCAAACTTGTAATGAATGTGAGCAACACATTCAGTCCTCTCTTCTATCATGGACTCCAGATAAAAATGTACAAAACAGAATCCAAGTCATTTTAATTCCTAAAGGACCAGCAAATGCCCCCTGATGACTAGACTCACTCAAGTTGTTAGAATAGGGGAACCAGGAGGTACTTGCTTTCCAAACAGAGGAAGGGTCTCCTGTGAGATGTATTCCGGACCATAAAAATGCTGATTTCACTTTGTCCAGCAGAGGGACTTGACCTTGGGTTTCCATCCAGGCTTTGGGTGAGCCAGACCTTTGTTGAGAAGCTGAATTAGAGAGACACCCTTTGGCCTGTGGGGTTTTGTTGGTGCATCAATGAATTAATCTCTTAGGAACCCTCAAATCACATTCCTACAAGGGATGGCAGGTATGGTAAAGGCCTGGTGTAAAGAAAATGATGGGGGAAGTGAGGTGATGAACAGCTCCAAAAGTGTATACATCCAAAATTATTAGTAGTAATTTTATGTCATGTGAAATTCACCTCAGCAAAGAGTTGTACTATTTGTTTTGAAAATACACACACACACACACACACACACACACACACAACACACGCACACACACACAACACACGCACACACACACCACTTCCTCTGAGCTGAAGCCTCTAGCCTTTCTTGCACGTGAAAATGGTGGCTTCTTTCCCCCAGTTCATTCGTCTGGGTTAATTTATCTTTATTAGGATGGGTCGGCACTCCTGAGGTGGGCCAGCCTGGCCTCTTGTGTGCCCTTGGGGCCCACCCTGCCTGGTACAGGTTATGGGCAGTTTCTTCCTTTTCCCTTCTGTCTATACCTTGTGGCTTCCGGTTGCGACTTCCTCTCCTCTCACCACCGCACCTGTTCCTCGCTCCTAGCAGACAGGACAGAGTGTGACATTCGGGAAACGAGGCAGTCTTGGGGCAACATCTGGAATCTCCAGCCTCAGAGATTCCTCTAGTATCGGGGGGAGTATGGCCAGAGGGGACCAGGAGTGGAGAGAGAGGCTGGAGGTTGAACCAATCGCCAATGTCCAATGAAGTAACTAATCATGATTATGTAATGGAGCCTCCATAAAAACCCTCAACGACAGGGTTCAGAGAGCTTCCAGTTTGGTGAGCCCTTGGGGGTGATGGGAGAGTGGTGACATCAGAGACGCCATGGCAGCTCCATGCCCCTTGTTTCATACCTGGCCCTGTGCACCTCTTCCGTCTGCCTGCTCCTGAATTATATAAGTTAAACCAGTGACCTAGTAAGTGAAATGTGCTCTGAGTCCTGTGAGCTGCTCTTACAAATTAATAACTCCTAAGGGAGAACGTCTTGGGAACCTATAGCCAGTTGTTTTTTTTTTATTTTTTTTTTTCTAATTGGGGAATTGGGGGAATGGGAACAGCGCTGGGGAATTGGGGGAAGGGGAACAGACAGTTTGCTGTCTTTTTGTTTTTCAGTCTACTTGTGGAGGACGTGGATTCACTGGCCCAAGTTGGCACCATCATTGCGCTCTTCCCGGGTGAGGCAGATCAGTCGCCAGCTTCTGGACAGCCGCTCACGCTGGCTGCTGGATGCACACGGTAACCCATGGCAACCCACTGCCACAGGGGCTGCAGCCTACACCATCGCAGGCGACTCACGGCAGCCTAGCTCCAGGTTGAGCTGTTGTTCAGCATCTTAGCTGTGGAGGGCAGTGTCACTGGCCCTCATATGTAGGATCCGAACCAGGGCCCTCTGGCGTCCCAAGCCAGCTCTTAACAATGTGCCACTCGGCCGGCCATAGCCAGTTGTTTTGAGAAGCACAGGTGAAAAGCTGGACTTGTGACTGACATCTATATACGGTAGGGGGGCATATTAAGAGCTAAACCCTTAACCCCTGGAATCGGACACTGTCCCCAGGTACATGGTATCAGAATCGAGTTGAATTTAGTTCATTTAGTGCATTTAGCCCTCCTCATGGTGTTTTATGAAGAGTGGGAGAAATGTCTCCCTCACCCTCATTTAAATTGGTCTCAGAATACCAACATAAATGGTTTAATCGTTTTCTTGTAGTGAGACTTCTAAATCCAGAGTGTGTGTTACCTTAGAGCACATCCGATGGCCCCTTACAGCACACATCCTGATGGGCACCTTTCCAGTGGTCAGCTGCCATGTGTGGTGATTGGCCAGCACATCAGACAGCTGCTCTAGAACATAATCTGGGAGTACAATTTTGCTGCTCATGATATAAGTTGAGCCCCAGTGTATTAGATGATGCTATTTTACTCTGAAGTGCTTGTACCCATTTATATTTCAACAACCATTGTCCCACACCTGCACTAACACTCGGTGTTTCAGTCACTTTAATATTGGCCACCTTGGAGCAAGTATAATAGTATCTTGTTATGGTTTTAATGTGCACTTTCCTGGTTGCGAATGCTGTGGAGCAGCTTTGTATTTGTTTACTGGCTCATCGTATGCTGTCCTTTATGAGGCAGGCGCCTGCTCAAGTGATTTTCTCTGTTTTCTCTTTCTTATGTGTTTATAGAAATTCTTCTTGTCTTTGGAGACTGATACTTCGATGCTTATTGTGTTTAAAACGTATTCTCGTACTTGACGGCTGATGATTGAGCCCTGCTTTGGTGTTTTATAAAGAGTCTTCAATTTTAACATACCGGTAGGCCATATTTTCAAGGTTTCTCTTTATAAATAGTGCTATTTATGTCTTGTTCAGGAAACTTTCCCTACCTTAAGTTCATGGAGCTATCCTGTGATATCATCTTCTAAAAGCTCTGTTCTTTCATCTCACGTAAAGCAATAGGTCTTCAATCCATCCGCCCTTGATTTTAGTGCATCCTGTGTGCTAGGGATGGAATTTCGGGTCCCTGGTGGCCCACACATATTATTGAAAAGTCTCTCTTTTTGTCACTTCTTCGTATCACCTCCTCTGTGGTGCATGATGTTTCCTGTGTTGAGGTCTACAGTATTTCTGGGCGCCCCTATTCTGTACCTGTGGCCTATCCCTGTGTCAGTACGACACTGTCTTATTGTCTGTAACGTTGTAACACATCTTGATATCTTACAGAGCCCGTCCTCACAGTGTTCTTCATGATTGCCGTGGCTTTCCTTGGAAATTTCTACTTCAATATAAATTCTATAATAGTTGAGTTCCACAAAAGTCATTTGGGAGATTGGGTGACATATTGCTTTATTCTGCAGATTAATTAGGATAGAATTAACATTTATCTAATACTGTTTTCAAACCCATTAACATGTACATTTTTCAATTTATTTGCATCTTTAATGTCCTTCAATAGAGATTTATAATTCCCTTTATTGAGAAAGTACACATTATACTTTTGTGATGTACATCTCTAAAGAATGAGACGTGTTCCAGGTATATCAAAATTTTGTATGCTATTGGCAATGGCATCTTCTATAATGTCCATTTTTGTTTCTTACTGTGATACAGAAATGCATTTGATTTTTGTAATTTGATTTTGTCTCTAGAAATCTTGCTTACTCTCCTACTAAGCCTGCAAATGTATCTGTGTATACTTTAGGATTTTTTAATAGATATAATCATTTATGTGGAAAGACCACTTTGGTTTTTTTTTTCAATATTCACACCTTTTACTTATTGTTGTTGTCTTTCTAGACTAGGACCTGATGCTACTGAGTTAGATATGCTGTTTGCTGAAGATACCCTTTACCTTGTTAGGGAAATTCTCCTTTCTTCCTTCTTGGCTGTGGGTTTTATTAGGAAGACATTTCAAATCACCCAATGTTCACGTTTTTTCATATTTTGAGATTTAATCAGTGAAGGGCCAATCTTGACAACAGAAGCGACACCATGTATTTCAGCAGTGGGAATGTAATACAAGGGGTTTGTTATGCAGATGTTGAAACACTAATGGAACACAAAGAGAAATCTGCCAGGAGGCCTTGCATCACTCTAGTCTAAGTGCACAGCTTGAAGATTTTTGTTTTTTGGGTCCTTTTTTTTAGTTTTCTTATATATATTTTTTATTGAGATGTGATTGACATGTCACATTATGTTACTGTCAGGTGTCCATTATAATGATTTGATATATGTATACATTGTGAAGTGGCACCACAATATGTCAAATTAACGTCCATCACCACAATATATTGACTCATTTTTTCTTGTGATCAGAATTTTTAACAATTTCCTCTCTTAGCAATTTTCCAATATACTATAAGTATTATTAAGTATATTATTAAATTAATAGTATTATTAACTTATATTATTAATTATAATCATGAAACTATATATTAAATCCCCATGAGTTAATTATTTTATAACTATAACTTTGTGCTTTTTGCCCACCTGCGACTGCTGGCAATCATTAATATGCTCTATGTATCTATGAGTTCTATTTTTTTACTTTCCACATGGAAGTGAGATCATACAGTATTTGTCTTTCTCTGTCTGACTTCTTTCACTTAGCATAAGGCCCTCATGGTCCATCCATGTTGTTGCAAGTGGCGGAATTGCCTCTTTTTTATGGTTGAATAATATTCCCTAGTACGTGCACCACGTTTTCCTCATCCATTCATTTGTCCATGCCCTCTAGGTGGCCTCCATATCTTGGCTATTGGAAATAATCCTGCAATGAACATGGGGGCGCATATAATTTTTCAAGTTAGTGTTTTCATTTCTTCTGAATAAATACCCAGAAGTAGAATCGCTGGATCATAGGGGAGCTCTATTTTGAATTTTTGAGGAACTGCCATACTGATTTACACAGTGGCTGCACCAACTTACATTTCTACCAACATGCAAGAGAGTTGTGCTTTCTCTACATCCTTGCCAATGCTTGTAGTATCTTCTCTTTTTGGTAACCTCAGTTTGAGATTTGCTAGGCCACTCAGTGATGTGAATTGTGGGGACACAATGGTGGGAGCCCTGCTTTCTTTAGTCCTTTGCTTGCATAAGACAATCTTCTTGGCAATATGTGAAGAGTCAGGGGTGAGTGGGGGAAAGGGCTGGTTCCCTCTTGCTCGTCTGGACCCCGTGTCAGGGGCAGACCCAGGTTTTGTGGAGCCTGATGTTTATACAAATGTTGAGATCAGTCCTTCAGAAAGAAAATACAAAATGTGGCACACATATGAATTTTCCTGAAATGGTAAAACACATCCCATCAAGTCACAAAAGCTAAAATGCTCTAAACTAAAATATAAGAAAATACAGGAAAATGACAAGAGTATTTTGGTCAGTAGTAGAGAATGCCTGTCTGGCGCACCTGCATAACATAGGCTCCCCACATTTATGGCTTATACTGTTGCATTGCCTCTTCTTATAAGAATAATTGCCATATATTAATAAATATTAATATTATATTGGTAAATATTATTTATTGTCATTATTGTTATGTTTATATAATATAGAGAATAGAAAGACAATTCATTATTTCCTCCAGCACGATTCATTGAAATTTCTTTTGCTCTTGTATGGTTTAAGAAACTTTCTTTCAATCTCCAAACCTATTACTGGGAATGTCTAAAATGTTTAAGATCATTGTTACATTTGGGAAAATGTTGGTCAACTTTCCTTCATGAAAAAAAACAGTAGGATTATAGGTTATGTCCTCACATCACTGGAGTCCTTGCCAGGCTTTGACAAAGGACGCGAGCATGTGAGGAACCCTGAAGAGGGAGCTTCCTGAGCTCTAAGGCAGCAAGTGTGCTTCTGTGCTGAGGTCTAGCCTTTGGAGTCCCCGCGGAATGGGGCGAGTGTCTCCCTTCCACATCCCGTTTGGAGCAGGCCTGTGCTGCATCGCTGTCCCACTGACCCTGGACTCAAGAAGACCAACACTCGTGCATCTCACGTCCCCCAGAACCTCTCAGAGCAAAGGGGCTTCACTGCTCAGCTTTTCCCGAGTCCCGCCGTCCAATGGGTTTCAGCCTAAAGTCCCCTTTTCTTGATGATACTTGAACGATCTTCAGAAAATTTCAAAGTATTATTTTCCCAAAACATTTAGTGGTTTCAGCTGGAGGGTGGGTCCCCCTGAGTCACCAGGACCAGTCCTGTTCCTTCCAACCGCCCTGGCCCCCCTCAATGAGCCCCCTCTTGACTTAAACATGATGTGGAAGGTGATCACTTCCAGGTTCCCATCTGGACAAGCCTCTCCAACTCCCAGGACCTCGGTATATCCACCTGCAGCGCTGGGTCAGGCCGTGGGGAGAGGGTGGGACAGGGTGATTTCTCAGCCCCCAGCTCACCCAGAAGGCAATGGAGCCTAAGTTCCCCTTCCAGGGGTGGCCTCAGTCTCTCAGCCAGGGCTTCCTGCTGGGGCGTCCTCAGCCCCACCCCACACTGTAGGCATTTCCTTCCCTACAGAGGGAACCAGACCCAGGCTCTGGCTGTCAGAAGCGGACATGGTGCCCCTGCTGCTGCTGCCCCTGCTGTGGGGAGGTGAGTGGCCAAGGGTTGGGGGACCGACACAGGTTGGGGAGGGGTTGGAGCTGCAGCTGAGGCTCTGTGTCCCCCCAGGTTCCCTGCAGGAGGCGCCAGGGTACGAGCTCAGACTGAAGGAAGACGTGACAGTACAGGAGGGTCTGTGTGTCCATGTGCCCTGCTCCTTCTCCTACCCCTGGGGTTCATGGTCTTCCCCTAAACTCTTCATCTACTGGTACCGGAGTGGGGACGACATACGCCAAGATTATCCTGTAGCCACAAACAACCCACGTTTACCAGTGAGGACTGAGACCTCGGACCGATTCCGCCTCCTTGAGGACCCCACGACCAACAGCTGTTCCCTGATCATCAGTGACACCAGGATGAGCGATAAAGGAAGCTACGTCTTCCGAGTGGAGAGAGGAAATAATGTGCAATATACTTACGGAGATAAGAAGCTGAATTTGCAGGTGACAGGTATGGCAGGGGCCAGAACAGGACTTGGACAGGGGACCCCCGTTTTAGGACAGGAAGAAGACACTGGAAGACTCCCTGTCCAGGCCTAGGGGTGGGTGGTAGGAAGAGACACAGGACCTGGGGTGAGCTCAGGCCCTGAGGCATGGGTCCCTCTCAGGGTCACACTCTGGGTCCCCACCCCCTGGGGCCCAGGCACCGCCTCTCTCCTCCTCAGCCCTGACAGAGAAACCCAACATCCACATTCCGGAGCCTCTGGAGTCCGGCTGCCGCACAAGCCTGACCTGCAGCCTCTCAGAGTCCTGCGAAGGGAGAAGACCTGTGACCTTCACCTGGGTGGGGGAAGCTCTTTACTCTCTGGGCCGCCAGGCCCTCCACTCCTCGGTGCTAACCTTCACCCCGAGGCCCCAGGACCATGGCACCAACCTCACCTGTCGGGTGAAACGAGGATATTCAGCGATTATGGAAAGAACCATCCAGCTCAATGTGTCCTGTGAGTTTGGAGGAATAGCTAGGTCCCTGTGGGTAGTAGGAGTGCAGTATGTGTGTGTGTGTGTGTGTGTGTGTGTGTGTGTGTGTGTGTGTGTAAAGAAGGGAGAGAGAGAGGGAGGCTGAGATGACCTGAGAAGACTCACGTGGATCTGAGTCTAGGTGGGGAGTCAGCCCGGGAGGAATTCCACCTTCCCGGTGCCCACCTACCCCTCTTCGGATGCGGGGTCACCTTCCATTTCGTCCTCACCTCTGAGTGGGGGTCATATGTTTCAATTCCAGATGCCCCACAGAACCTCACTATACACATCTTCTCCAGAAATGTCTCAGGTAGGAGAGAACCTCATCTCTCTAGGGCTGGGAAGTGTCCCTAGGGCCGCCATGGAACAGAGGGGGAATCAGCTTGAATGGGATCAGATATGGGAAGGGCTAAGATACAAGTCACCACCCTCCTCCCTCACCTCTTGTGGGTGGGTGCCTGCACCTGTGCATTCCACACATCTTCTCTCTCTCTCTCTCTCTCTCCCTCACTCTCACTGTCTGCACTTCTCTCTCCAAAGCCTTCGAGATTCTGCAAACCACTTCTCCCCTTCTCATCCTGGAGGGCCAGGCTCTGCGGCTGCTCTGTGCTGCTGACAGCAACCCCCCTGCAGCACTGAGCTGGTTCCGGGGGTCCCCAGCCCTGAACGCCTCCCCCATCTCCAGCACCGCGATCCTGGAGCTGCCTCCAGTGGGGACTGCAGAAGAAGGAGAGCTCACCTGCCAAGCTCAGCACCTGCTGGGCTCCCCAAGTGTCTCTCTCAACCTCTCCGTGGTCTGTGAGTGTGGGCACCCCTGGGGGCAGGACAGCTGGGTGCTGGGGAGGGGAGGGGCACCGATGACCCTTCCCCTCTCTCCCCTAGACCCCCCGCAGGTCTCCTGCTCCTGGGAGGACAAGTGGCTGCACTGCAGCTGCTCCTCCAGAGCCAAGCTGGCCTCTTCTGTGCGCTGGCGCTGGCGGCTGGGGGAGTGGCTGCTGGAGGGGAACTTCAGCAATGCCTCCTTCAAGGTCACCTTCAGCTCAGCAGGTCCCTGGACCAACAGTTCCGTGAGCTTTAGCGAGGGGCTCATCTCCAGCCTCAGACTCAGCTGCGAGGCTGGAAATGTCTATGGGGCCCAGAGTGCCACTATCCTGCTGCTGCCAGGTCAGGGGATCTGCTGGGGACAGAGGCTTGGGGAGAAAGGAGTAGATGGGAGAAAATGAAGCTGTGGGCGAGGGGCTGGGCCTGGAAGGCAGGTGATTGCTAGGACATGACCCTCCAGCTCGTGCCTGCACAGGCCCTACAGCCAGTTCTGCAGGAGGTGGGAAAACAGGGGATTGGGTGCTGAGAGTGGGTCATCTCATGCTCTTTTCTCTGTAGGAAAGTCAGTGTCCCCGTCGGGAGTGGTTCCTGGGGTTCTTGGAGGCGCTGGCGCCATGGCCCTGCTGTCCCTGTGCTCATGTCTCATCTTCTTTTGCATGTAAGCCTTTGTCCTGGGGAGGAACAGGGAGGTGCGTGGTCGGGGATGATGAGAGATGTCACTGAATCCCAGAAAAGCAGAGCTGAGTGCATCCAGAGGGGCCTTTTTGGGGAGGTGGGTGGGGAACAGCTTTATTGAGATAAAATTCCCATGTAGTTAAAGTGTACAATTCAATGGCTTTTGGTTCATTCACACAGAGCTGTGCACCCATAACCACAACCAATTTTAGAACTTTTTCATTAGCCCAAAATGGAAAAGAAACAAACAAAAAGAAATCCTACACCCCTTAATTGTCATCCCGCCCCCATCATCCCCCCAGCCCTAGGAAACCACTAATCTATTTTCTATTTCTCTAGACATTTCATATAAATGGAATTATATAATACGTGGTCCTTTATGACTGACTTCTTTCATGTAGCATGATATTTTCAAGGTTCATGCTTGTGTCAGTACTTTATTCCTTTTTATTTCTAAATAATATTCCATTTTATGAATGGGGCACATGGTATTAATATGTGTCCATTCAACTGTTGGTGGACATTTGGGTTGTTTCTATGTTTTAGCTATCACAAATAACTGCTATGATGACTCGTGTAAAGCTTTTGTGTGAAAGCGAGATCTTTAGTGATGGAAATTCAATCTTGACCAAATGCCTGGTCATACAAGGGGACCGAGTACTCATCCAAGGGGACCTGGATGTCAGGAGGGTGTCTGAGTCCGGTCCCAGGGTCTGGA
Source organism: Hipposideros larvatus (assembly GCA_031876335.1). Lineage (NCBI taxonomy): Eukaryota > Metazoa > Chordata > Mammalia > Chiroptera > Hipposideridae > Hipposideros > Hipposideros larvatus. The sequence continues at coordinate 30,721,188 of CM063099.1, forward strand.
TGCCTCAGCTGTGTTACGAGGGAGTGGGGGCAGCGTGCCCACCTGTGCCTGAGCCATTCTGGCCGCAGCGTTTTGATTTCTCCCCTTAGAATGAAAGCCCGCAGGAAACAAGCAGCCAGGAGACTGAAGGGCATGGATGATGAAGACACTGTCATGGGTACGGTCGCCTTGGTGAGTGATGTGGGTGTCTTTTCATGCAGTGTCAATGTCCATTCAACAAGTCCAGACAGCTGCTCAGCATTTCCACAAAGCCACTCCTCTGTGGTCAGCAGGGCAGGCAGCTGGGAGGTGACTTTCTTTGGGTTCTTCCCCTTCATTTCCCGGAGCCAACGGTCAGCCCTCTGCCCCACCCCTGCTGACCACTGAGCCCACCTCACCTCTTTGCCAGATACAGGCTGCCGGAGCCATTTCCTCTAAACTATTACTGTCTACCAATTCTGGTCATGTTACTTCACCTCTCCCACCTCAGTCTCCTTATCTGCAAATGGGGATAATAACAGTATCATTCACACACACTGGGTTTTTGTGATAATTAAATGTATTAGTAATCCTCCGATATGGTTTAATCAATTGTAGCGTTACAAAAATTTTAATGAATGCGCAAATAGTTGAGTTCATAAGAAACGTGTAAAATAAGATAAATGAAAACCTGTTCCATCAGCCCAACTTGTTCTTGGGACCGTGCATGCCTTACTTCTTTCCTGACCTCCTTCTCTACCTTCACTCAGGGTTCCAAGCAAAAGCCCGGGCCAGACACCCCCCCAGAGCACGCGCCACCTGCCGGGGATGCCAGGGATGCCCCTTCCTCAGGGGAGCTACAGGAAGAACTCCACTACGCAAACCTCAGCTTTCACGGGATTCAGTTGCGGGAACCTCAGGACCAGGAGGCCACCAGCACCTCTGAATACTCAGAGATCAATACAGGAAAATGAGGACTCACCCAGAGCTCAGTCCTGGCTGGAGGAATCACAGCCCCTCTCGGGGAAAGAAATCGAGGACGAACTGATGCGGCATGAGGAGCCCTTGGGGCAATGTTAACTAAGAAGACAGGTGATAAGACTAGAGAGACTTGGGCTCAACTGCAGGCTTTAGCACTTCCTAAGGCATTGTTATCACGCAATGTGCTTCATGTCCCTGTTCCTCAGTTGCCCATTCTGTACATCAGATTATCACGCAGCCTACCTCAAAGGTGGTTGTGAGCATTAAAAAAATTAACACGGAAATCAATCAACAGAGGCCCTGTACATGGCGTGTGCTCAGGGTTTGCTGGTCTCTCTCTCTTTTTGAACAGAAAAGTCCTGCTTGCAAGTTCTCCTGAGGCCAGGGGTGACCAGTACAGAGGGCAGGGTGGCAATTTGTTGGTGCCATTCTCCTTCCCAGAATGCTTCAAAGCCTCCCCCCCCACACACACACCCGGGAAAGACCAGCCCCTCAGCCTCACGTTCGTTTCATAATAAGGTATCTTATAGTCTCTCTGGTGTTATCTCTGCACCCATTTTTACCTGCCAAAATTTCCAGCACATTCCTTTAACTCCTGACCTCCCATCCCTTCCTTATCTCATTTACGGGCCCCATAAGGTTCTTTGCAACAGTCTGCCAACCGAAAACAAAAGTCAACTCGGTATTTTGTCATAAGAGGATTCATTCAGGGAAAAAGAAAGCTTTGCAAAGTGTATGTACAGCCATAGTGAGCCACGTGCACACACTGCACAAGCGGAAGCAGAAAACCCTTTTTACAGAGGGGAAGAAGTTAGGGGGAGGGGCTGTTACAGCCATAGAGCTCTGTTGTAACTATAGAGTTCTTCCTGTAGGGCTCTTGGAACCCTGTGGGGTGTGAAAGCTCCTCCCACAGCCCCCCCTGATTCCTGTCTGGGTTAAGAGTGTCTCTGTCACAAATTTGGACAAGCCAGAGAGCTGACCTTGACTGTCTCCTACACAAATCCATTCACAACTCTCTGGCCTTAGGCAAAACATAACAAACATCTCCTTCTGGCTTTTATCTACTCATCCACCCTCTCCTCTTGGCCTTTGTACCTTCAGCTCTCATGCTGGTTCATACTGAAGTCTTTGCAATTCCAGGTCCCTCTGCTGCTGGCCACACCACTATTCTCATCTGGCTTATACCATCCTGTCCTTCAAACCTGGGTTCATGGACAGATTTGGAATGAGAGGGTGGACTGAATAAAGAGCTCATACTCTCCCTCCTCTAGAGTTAAACTAATTTAATTTTTTTTTTAAAGATTTTTATTGGGGAATTGGGAGATGGGAACAGTGCTGGGGAATTGGGGGAAGGGGAACAGACAAGTTGCTGTCTTTTTGTTCTTCAGTCTAGTTGTGGAGGATCTTGCTTCACTGGCCCAAGTTGGCACCATCATTGTGCTCTTCCTGGGCGAGGCAGATCAGTCCCCGGCTCTGGATGGCCGCTCACGCTGGCTGCTGGTTACACATGGTAGCCCATGGCAATCCACTGCAGCAGGGCTTCTGCCTACACCATCACTGGCGACTCACTGGCGACTCACTGGCGACTCACTGCCGACTCACTGCAGCCCAGCTCCAGGTTGAGCTGTTGTTCAGCATCTTAGCTGTGGAGGGCAGTGTCACTGGCCCTCATATGTGGGATCTGAACCGGGGCCCTCTGGCGTCCCAAGCCAGCTCTTAACCAACGCGCCACTCGGCCGGCCCCTAACTTTTTAAAAGAGAGCACTAAAACCAAAACAGCCAGTAATTTACCAGCAGTACTACAGCGTAAGTGTCTAACAAGAAGCTTTTTTGATTGCAAGTGCCTGATGTTAAGCTGTTGATTGCCAAGGCATCCATCTATTTTCTAGGGCATCCACCTGGAATAAACATATTGCCAGCTACACAACTAGAGGAAGAGCCCAGCTACCCGACCCATGAAGTTTCCCTTTCAGAAAGCCCTGGGTGACCTAGATAACTCACTGCTTGAGTGACCCCACTTTTTCCTTCCCAAACTTTAATTCCCATTCTTAACATTTTACATTTACCAGTAGAGAACCCATGAAACCCTAGACACCCCACCCTCCATCCAAGTTAAGGCAGAAACCCCAGTTCTCTCTCTCTCATTCACTCTCTCTCCCTTCCTTTGCCCTTGCTGAGTGGCTTTCAGTCGTGTTATATATCCTCCAGGACTTGTGAGTGCAATTGTCACCCCTTATCTATGGGTGATATGTTTCGAGACCCCCAGTGGATGCTTGAAACCATGGATGGTACCAACCTTATGTATATTATGACTTTTCCTATACATACACACCTATGATAAAGTTTAATTTGTAAATTAGGCACAGTACGAGATTAACACTAATAACTAATGATAAAATAGAACAATTATAACAATATACTGTGATAAAGGTTATGTGAATATGGTGTCTCTCTCTCTCTCTCTCTCAAAATATCTTATTGTACTGTATTTACCTTTCTTGTGATGATGTGTGATGACACAATGCTTACATGATGAGATGAAGTGAGGTGAATGATGCAGGCATTATGACATAACATTAAGTTACTATAAGAGTTACCTGAGGCCAGCCGAGTGGCACATTGGTTAAGAGTTGGCTTGGGACCCCAGAGGGCCCTGGTTTGGATCCCACATATGAGGTCCTGTGACGCTCGCCCTCTACAGCTAGGATGCTGAACAACAGCTCAACTTGGAGCTGGGTTGCCGTGAGTCGCCGGCAACGGTGTAGGCTGCAGACCCTGTGGCAGTGGGTTGCCATGGGCTACCGTGTGTGGACAGCAGCCAGCGTGAGCGGCCATCCAGACTCCAGCAACTGATCTGCCTCTCCCGGTAAGAGTGCAATGATGGTGCCAACGTGGGCCAGTGAAGCAACGTCCTCCGCAACTAGACTGAAGAACAAAAAGACAGCAACTTGTCTGTTCCCCTTCCCCCAATTCCCCAGCACTGTTCCCATCCCCAAATTCCTCTATAAAAATCTTTAAAAAAAAATAAAAGAGTTACCTGAATACAAGCACCACAATACTGTGACAGTCGATCTCAGAATGTGACTAATGGGCTAGAAGCATATATAGCATGGAGACACAAAGGGATGGTTCACAGCCCAGGCACACCAGACCAGAACAGCACGAGATTCGTCATATTACTCAGAATGTCATGAAATTTAAAACATATGAATTGTTTATTTCTGAAATTTTGCATTTAATATTTTGGATTGTGGTTGACCATGACTAACCAAACACATGGAAAACAAAATCACAGGTAGAGGAGGACTACTATAATAAACCTGTTTTTTCAAAGTTCTCTGATGGTTGTTGCTGAAGTGTGTCTTATAATAAGAACCACAAGGGCTGGTTCAACCACAACATTGGCTCCAGTGGGGGAAATGTGGTGGTCACACATAGTATGGGCCTAGGTGAGCATCGCAGGGACACAAAACAAGCACCCAAATCTGGATAAGTTATTTCCTAGTATTTAGAAAGTGGGCCCTAGGAAGGAAGTGGACAATTACAGTGTGGTAAGAAGTGGAGTTGTGAATCTTGTGTCGGTAATGTCAGGTTAGATCATTCTGATCAAGACTTGTGCTGACAATAACAAAATCCTTTGGGGAAAAAAATAAAGAGAAGCAATAAAATCCCTCATTTTATAAGTATAGAATACCTGAAAAAAAAAAAAGAAAATGGGAATGTATTAGACCAGAATTTTGGGGAAATCTTGAATCCAGAGAATGAGGCAGCATATCTAAGCCAACATACCAAAATTCTCAATGGCGTTTACCCATACTGATCATGTGAGCTTTGATTCTGAGGCTTTGTGTGGCCTGGAAATGAAGGTCAAGACCCCTGCCCAACGTGGGAAGTTTCATAGGAGACCACACCCATGTTGAGTTTGTATCAGGGCAAGGATGAGTCAAAGAAAACCTAAGACAAGGAGAAAATCTGAACAGCAACCAGAGGAAAAAAAGACAGATTGCCTTCAAAACAATAAGAAGCAGTTTAATGGAAGTATCAGTAGCAACCATGGAAAGTAGAAGAAAGCAAATCCTATCTTTAAATGTCACTTTATAATCTATACTCAGTAGAGATAATCCAAAAATGAGGAAGCAATATAGATCTTTTGGAAAAGTAAATGGGGGAAATCATTGCCTGTAGAATAAAAATAAAAGATAGTTGTAAAATTCCTGACAATAATAACAGCTAAGTACAAAGCTGGGGGGAGGGTATATGTATTTTACACTTTCTAATATCTACATATTATCTACGAGGAGAGAGAGGTTTTCACATACTAAACTCTTTGGCAAGTTAATTATGCATGCAGTAACTTTTATGGTACTCACTACAAGAATAGGATCAAAATGTATAACTTATGAAATGAACTAGAAGTAGTTAAAAGTGTACTGTAAGAAACTTAGTAAATCAAAAGAAGACAGGAATGGAGAGACAAAGTAATGTGCAATTAGTGGCACATATAGAAAATAAAATATAACATGGGATACTTATATTGAATGTAATGGATAAATGCTTCAGTTAAAAACAGAGAATCAGCTTGGATTAATATTCCAAGCATACACTCCTTATAATGTATGCATCTAAATGATAAGGATAGAGAATGTCAAAAATAAAAGGACGGGTCGGCCGAGTGGCTCAGTTGGTTAAGAGCTTGCTCAAGAGTTTGAACTCTGAGCAACAGCGGTTCGATTCCCAGCCTGAGCTGAGCAGCCGCTGAGCTGCCAACAGGTGGCAGGATGGCTCAGCTAAAAAAACAAAAACAAAACAAAACAAAACAAAACACAACATATATATTGTGAAATGATTAACACAATAAGCTTAGTTAACACTTCCATCGTCTCACATAATTACCATTTGTAAATGGTTATAACATTAAAGATATACTCTGAAATAAGACTATTAATTATAGTCACCACACTGTTCATTAGATCCCCAAAACAACCCATCTCATAGCTGGACGTTTGTACACTTTACCAACATCTCCCCATTTCCTCACCCCTAGTCCCCGGCAACCACATTCTACCCTCCATTTCTATGAGTTCAGCTATTTTAGATTCCTCATATAAGTGAGAACAGATGACATTTAAATAATGAATATTTTGAAAAATTACCCCCGGAGTTATGATTGTTTCATGCAATTCTAGGTTTCCATCACAAAATCATTTTCCTCTACACAAAATTAACTCAAAATCTATTAAAGACCTAAAGCCCAAAAAATGAACACTCTTAGAAGAAAACATGGGGGAAAACGTCATGACATTGGTTTTGCCACTTACTTTCTGGTTCTTTATTCCAAAGGTACAGACAACAAAAGCAAATATAGACAAAGGAGGCCATAGCAAACTTAAAAGATTCTGTGCATAAAAGGGAACAATCAACCGATTGCAAAGACAACCTAAGAAATAAGAGAAAAAATGTACCCAAGAAGGTTTGATATGTTGAATATATAAAGAACACCCACAAACCAACATCAAACCGCCTAATAACCCAATTTAAAAATGGGCAAATGACTTGTGTAGACATTTCTCCAAAGATGATATACAAAGATGATATTGGCCAGCAAACATACAAAAAAATATTCAGCATCAGTAATCCTAAGAGAAATGCAAATCAAAACTATAATGAGGTATCACCTCACACCCTTTAGGGTGGTTAGTATAAAAAAAACACCAACAGAAAATAACAAGTGCCAGTGAGAATGTGGAAAATTTGGAACGACTGTGCACATTTGGTAGGGTTGTAAAATGGTGCAGTTGTTATGGAGAACAATATGGCAGTCCCTCAAGAAATTAAAATTTGGTGTAACGGTTCCACTTCTGACTATATATTCAAAAGAATTGAAAGCAGAATCTCAAAGAGATATTGGCATACCAATCTTTACAGCAACATGATTCACAAGAGTTAGGAGGTGTAGGCAACCAAATGTCAATTGATGGATTAACAGATCAACAAAATGTGATATGTTTTAGTCTGATCAAGATGTTTTGCAAAATACCACAGACGATGGCTTATAAATAGTAGAAATGTATTGCTCACAGGAATGGAGGCTGAAGTTCAAGATCAGGCTGCCAGCATGGCTAGATTCAGGTAAGGGCTCTCTCCCTGGTTGCAGATGGCCTACTTCTTGCTGTATTTTCAAATGGTGGAAGGGGAGAGGGAGCTACCACAGGTCTCCCAGAGGCCCCACCTGCTCATAGCATCCTCTTGGGGGTTAAGATTTCAATGTATTTCTTTGGGGGGCTTAAACATTCTATCTATAGCATTCCACCCCTGACCCTCTAAAGTTCAACCTATAGTACATCTAATGGGATATTATTCATTCTTAAATGAAAGGAGGTCCTGTTTCATGCTACAACCTTGAGGACATTGTGCTCAGCCTTATAAGCTGGTCACAAAATACAATTTGTACGATTTCATTTACATGAGGCATCTAAAGAGGTCAAATTCATAGAAACAGAAAGTAGAATGGTGGGTAACCGGGTGGGCGTGGGAAAAACGCGGACTCGTTGTTTAATGGGTAAAGAGTTTCAGTTTTCCATGAAGACAGAGCCCTGGAGATCTGTAACACAACAAGGTGAGTATTTCTAATTCTACCAAAATGTGTACTTAACAATGCTAATTCCTTAACTGGTAGAATATGGTAAAACACATAAAGGTGATACATTTTACGTTATATATATTTTGCCATTATTAAATATGTCAAAACCCCCCACATTTTCCTTTAGCCTGAAGAAGTTACTTTAGTGTTTATATCAAATAGTCTACTGGAATTCAAGGATGTTTGCTTCTTTTATCTTGAAATATTACTTCAATATATTTTTTTTTATTGGGGAATTGGGGGTATGGGAACAGTGCTCGGAAATTGGGGGAAGGGAAACAGAGAAGTTGCTGTCGTTTTGTTCTTCCGTCTAGTTGTGGAGGACGTTGCTTCACTGGCCCAAGTTAGCACCATCATTGTGCTCTTCCCGGGCGAGGCAGATCAGTCGCCGGCTTCTGGATGGCCTCTCACTGTGGCTGCTGGCCGATCACGCTGGCTGCTGGCTACACATGGCAGCCCATGGCAACCCACTGCAGCAGGGGCTGTAGCCTAAGCCGTCGCCAGCAACTCAAGGCAGCCTAGCTCCAGGTTGAGCTGTTGTTCATTATCTTAGCTGCGGAGGGCAGTGTCACTGGCCCTCATATGTGGGATCCGAATTGGGGTCCTTGGCGTCCCAAGCCAGTTCTTAACTATCACACCAGTTGGCCGGCCCTCAATCTATTTTTTAATCGTATATTGTGTCGGGTGTGAAATCTGGGTGATGAGTTTTTAAAACTCCTTTAAAGACATCACTCCATCATCTTCTAACTTACAGTTTCTTGTGCAATGTCATCTTTTGTATTATTCTCTCTCCATGGAAGGGAACTATTTGTAATTTTCAAAATAGTTGGCTGCTTTAAAAGTTTCTGTATTGTCTTTTGACAAAATTCGTGCTATTAGGTGGACTAGGTCAAAGGGGTGACAGTGAGGTTTTCACACCTGGAGCTGCCTGCTTCCTCTGCCCTTCAGGAAAGGGGTACAGGGGATAGGCCTGCATGACCTCTAGCTCTATACCTTCTCCACTCCTGGGATTGTGAGACTGACCACAGTCAGTCTCACATTAAACTAATGGATCTGGGTCAAACTTGTAATTAATATGAGCAACAAATTCAGTTCTTTCCTCTATCACGGACTCCAGATAAAAATGTACAAAACAGAATCCAAGTCATTTTATTTCCTCAAGGACCACCAAATGCCCCCTGACGACTAGACTCACTCAGGTTGTTACAGAAGGGGAACCAGGAGGTACTTGCTTCCCACAGAGAGGAAGGGTCTCCTGTGAGATGTATTCCGGACCATAAAAATGTTGTATGCACCTTGTCCAGCAGAGGGACTTGACCTTGGGTTTCCATCCAGGCTTTGGGTGAGCCAGACATTTGCTGAGAAGCTGAATTAGAGAGACACCCTTGGGCCTGTGGGGTTTTGTTGGTGCATCAGTGCATTAATCTCTTAGGAACCCCCAAATACACTCCTACAAGGCAAGGCAGGTATGGTAAAGGCCTGGTGTAAAGAAAATGATGGGGGAAGTAAGGTGATGAACAGCTCCAAAAGTGTATATATCCAAAATTATTAGTAGTAAATTTATGTCATGTGAATTTCACCTCAGCACAAAGTTGTACTATTTGTTTTGAAAACACACACACACACACACACACACACACACACACACACACGCACACACACACCCCTTCCTCTGAGCTGAAGCCTCTAGCCCTTCTTGCACGTGAAAATGGTGGCTTCTCTCCCCATGTTCGTTAGTCTGGGTTAATTTATCTTTATTAGGATGGGTCAGCGCTCCTGAGGTGGGCCAGCCTGGCCTCTTGTGTGCCTTTGGGGCCCACCCTGCCTGGTACAGGTTATGGGCAGTTTCCTCCTTTTCCCTTCTGTCTATACCTTGTGGCTTCTGGTTGCAACTTCCTCTCCTCTCACCACCGCACCTGTTCCTCACGCCTAGCAGACAGGACAGAGTGTGGCCTTAGGGAAATGAGGCAGTCTTGGGGCAACATCTGGAATCTCCAGCCTCAGAGATGCCTCTAGTATCGGGTGGGAGGAAGGCCAGAGGGGACCAGGAGTGGAGAGAGGGGCTGGAGGTTGAACCAATCGCCAATGACCAATGAAGTAACTAATCATGATTATGTAATGGAACCTCCATAAAAACCCTCAACGACAGGGTTCAGAGAGCTTCCAGGTTGGTGAGCCCTTGCGGTGATGGGAGAGTGGTGACCTCAGAGACCATGGCAGCTCCATGCCCCTTGCTTCATACCTGGCCCTGTGCACCTCTTCCGTCTCCCTGCTCCTGAATTATATAAGTTAAACCAGTGACCTAGTAAGTACAATGTGCTCTGAGTCCTGTGAGCTGCTCTTACAAATTAATAAATCCTAAGGGAGAAGGTCTTGGGAACCTATAGCCAGTTGTTTTGAGAAGCACAGGTGACAAGCTGGACTTGTGACTGACATCTGATACACGGTAGGGGGGCATATTCAGAACTAAACACTTAACCCCTGGAATCTGACTCTCTCCCCATGTACACAGCATCAGAATCGAGTTGAATTTAGTGCATTTAGCCCTCCTCATGGTGTTTTATGAAGAGTGGGAGAAATGTCTCCCTCACCCCCATTTAAAATGGTCTCAGAATACCAACATAAATGATTTAAATGTTTTCTTGTAGTGAGACTTCTAAATCCAGAGTGTGTGTTACCTTAGAGCACATCCGATGGCCCCTTACAGCATACATCCTGATAGGCACCTTTCCAGTGGTCACCCGCCACGTGTGGCGATGGGCCAGCACATGAGACAGCTGCTCTAGAACGTAAGTCTGGGAGTACAATTTTGCTGGTCATGATATAAGCCGAGCCCCAGTGTATTAGATGATGCTATTTTACTCTGAAGTGCTTGACCCATTTATATTTCAACAACCATTGCCCACACTTTCACTAACACTCAGTGTTTTCAGTCACTTTAATATTGGCCACCTTGGAGCAAGTATAACAGTATCTTGCTATGGTTTTAATGTGCACTTTCCTGGTTGTGAATGCTGCGGAGTCACTTTGTATTTTTTTACTGGCTCATCGTATGCTGTCCTTTACGAGGCAGGCGCCTGCTCATTGATTTTCTCTGTTTTCTCTTTCTTATGTGTTTATAGAAATTCTTCTTGTCTTTGGAGACTGATACTTTGATGCTTATTGTGTTGTAAACATCTTCTCGTACTTGAAGTCTGATGATTGAGCCCTGCTTTGGTGTTTTATGAAGAGTCTTCAATTGTAACATAGGCCGTATTTTCAAGGTTTCTCTTTATAAATAGTGCTATTTACATCTTGTTCAGGAAACCTTCCCTACCTTAAGTTCATGGAGCTATCCTGTGAACGTGTCTTCTAATAGCTCTGTTGTTTCATCTCACGTAAAGCAATAGGTCTTCAATCCATCCGCCCTTGATTTTAGTGCATCCTGTGTGCTAGGGATGCAATTTCGGGTCCCTTGTGGCCCACACATATTATTGAAAAGTCTGTCTTTTTGTCACTTCTTTTGTATCACCTCCTCTGTGGTGTATGATGTTTCCTGTGTTGAGGTCTACAGTATTTCTGGGCGCCCCTATTCTGTACCTGTGGCCCATCCCTGTGTCAGTACAACACTGTCTTATTCTCTGTATCTTACAGAGCCCGTCCTCACAGTGTTCCTCATGATTGCCGTGGCTTTCCTTGGAAATTTCTACTTCAATGTAAATTGTATAATAGTTGAGTTCCACAAAAGTCATTTGGGAGATTGGGTGACATATTGCTTTTTCTGCAGATTAATTAGGATAGAATTAACATTTATCTAATACTGTTTTCAAACCCATTAACATGCACATTTTTCAATTTATTTGCACCTTTAATGCCCTTCAATACAGGTTTATAATTTCCTTTATTGAGAAAGTGCACATTATACTTTTGTGATGTACATTTCTAAAGAAGGAGACATATTCCAGGTATACAAAATTTTTGTATGCTATTGTCAATGGCATCTTTTATAACGTCCAATTTTTGTTTCTTACTGTGATATAGAAATGCATTTGATTTTTGTAATTTGATTTTGTCTCTTGATATCTCGCTAACTCTCTTATTAAGCCTCCAAATGTATCTGTATATACTTTTGGATTTTTTAATATATATAATTATTTATGAAGAAAGACCGCTGTGTTTTTTTTTTTCAATATTCATACCTTTTACTTATAGTTGTTGCCTTTCTAGACTAGGACCTGACACGACTGGTTTAGGTATGCTGTTGGCTGAAGACACCCTTTATTCCTACTTGGCTGTGGGTTTTATTAGGAAGACATTTGAAATCACCCAATGTTCACGTTTTTTCATCTTTTGAGATTTAATCAGTGACGGGCCAATCATGACAATAGAAGCCAAATGTATTTCAGCAGTGGGAATGTAATACAAGGGGTTTGTTATGCAGATGCTGAAACACTAGTGGAACACAAAGAGAAATCTGCCAGGAGGCCTTGCATCACTCTAGTCTAAGTGCCCAGCTTGAGGTTTTTTGTTTTTTTGTTTTTTGTTTTCTTATGTATATTTTATTGAGATGTGATTGACAAGTCAGATTATGTTACTGTCAGGTGTCCATTATAATGATTTGATATATGTATACATTGTGAAGTGGCACCACAATATGTCAAATTAACGTCCATCCCCACAATATATTGACTCATTTTTTTCTTGCAATCAGAAGGTTTAACAATTTTCTCTCTTAGCAATTTTCAAATATACAAAAAGTATTATTAACTATATTATTAAATTAATAGTATTATTAACTAATATTATTAATTATATTCATCAAACTATACATTACGTCCCCATGAGTTAATTATTGTATAACTATAACTTTGTGCTTTTTGCCCATCTGCTACTGCTGGCAATCATTAATATGTTCTCTGTATGTATGAGTTCTATTTATTTTTAACTTTCCACATGGAAGTGAGATCATACAGTATTTGTCTTTGTCTGTCTGACTTATTTCACTTAGCATAATGCCCTCATAGTCCATCCATGTTGTTGCAAGTGGCGAAATTGCCTCTTTTTTATGGCTGAATAATATTCCCCAGTATGTGCACCACGTTTTCCTCATCCATTCATTTGTCCATGGCCTCTAGGTGACCTCCATATCTTGGCTATTGTAAATAATCCTGCAATGAACACAGGGGTGCATATCATTTTTCAATGTAATTTTTTCATTTCTTCTGAATAAATACCCAGAAGTAGAATCGCTGGATCATAGGGGAGATCTATTTTTAACTTTTGAGGAACTGCCATACTGATTTACATAGTGGCTGCACCAATTTATATTTCTAACAACATGCAAGAGAGTTGTGCTTTCTCTACATCCTTGCCAACGCTTGTAGTTTCTTATCTTTTTGGAAACCTCAGTTTGAGATTTGCTAGGCCACTCAGTGATGTGAAATGTGGGGACACAATGGTGGGAGCCCTATTTTCTTTAGCCCTTTGCTTGCACAAGACAATCTTCTTGGCAATATGTGAAGAGTCAGGGGTGAGTGGGGGATAGGGCTGGTTCCCTCTCGCTCACCTGGACCCCATGGCAGGGGCAGACCCAGGTTTTTGTTTGTTTGTTTGTTTTTTAAGGATTTTATTGGGGAACTGGGTGGAGGGTAACAGCGTTGGGGAATCGGGGAAGGGGAACAGACAGGTAGACAAATTGCTGTTTTGTTCTTCAGTCTAGTTGTGGAGGACGTCGCTTCACTGGCCCATGTTGGTAGATCATTGTGCTCTTCCCGGGTGAGGCAATCGGTCTCTGGTCATTGGCCAGCCGCTGACAGTGTCTCCCGGTAGCTCACACCAGCTACCAGCCGCTCACGCTGGCTGCCAGCCACTCACGTACCTCACAGCAGCCCACTGCAGCCGTGTTGCAGCCTACGCCGTCGCCAGCGACTCACAGGAGCCCAGCTCCAGATGGAGCCGTTGTTCATTATCTAGCTGCAGAGGGCGAGCATCACTGGCCCTCAATGTGGAATCCGAACCGCAGCCCTGCTGCTCAGAGCTCGTGCTCTCAAGTGAGCTCTTAACCAGCTTAGCCACTCGGCTGGCCCCAGATCCAGGTTTTATGGAGCCTGACGTTTATACAAATGTTGAGATCAGATCTTCAGAAAGAAAATACAAAATGTGGCACACATATGAATTTTCCTGAAATGGTAAAACACATCCCATCAAGTCACAAAAACTAAAATGCTCTAAACTAAAATATAAGAAACTACAGGAAAATGACAGACTATTTTGATCAGTAGCACACCATGCCTGTCTGGCGCACCTGCATAACACAGGCTCCCCACCTTTATGGCTGATACTGTTGCATTGCCACTTCTTATAAGAATAATTGCCATATATTAATAAATATTAATATTATATTGGTAAATATTATTTATTGTCATAATTATTATGTTTGTATAATATAGAGAATAGAAAGAAAATTCATGATTTCCTCCAACAAGATTTATTGAAATTTCTTTTGCTCTTGTATGCTTTAAGAAACTTTCTTTCAACACCAAACCCGTTAATGGGAATGTCTAAAATGTTTAAGATCATTGATACATTTGGGAAAATGTTGATCAACTTTCCTTCATAAAAAAGAACATAAGGATTACAGGTTATGTCCTCACATCACTGGAGTCCTTGCCAGGCTTTGAAAAAGGAAGCGAGCATGTGAGGGACCCTGAAGAGGGAGCTTCCTGAGCTCTAAGGCAGCAAATGTGCTTCTGTGCTGAGGTCTAGCCTTTGGAGTCCCCGCGGAATGGGGCGAGTGTCTCCCTTCCACATCCCGTTTGGCGCAGGCCTGTGCTGCATCGCTGTCCCACTGACCCTGGACTCAAGAAGACCAACACTCGTGCGTCTCACGTCCCCAGAACCTCTCAGAGCAAAGGGGCTTCACTGCGCAGCTTTCCCCGAGTCCCGCCGTCCAATGGATTTGAGCCAAAGTCCCCTTTTCTTGATGATACTTGAACGATCTTCAGAAATTTTAAAATATTATTTTCCCAAAACATTTAGTGGTTTCAGCTGGAGGGTGGGTCCCCCTGAGTCACCAGGACCAGTCCTGTTCTTTCCAACCGCGCTGGCCCCCCTCAATGAACCCCCTCTTGACTTAAACATGATGTGGAAGGTGATCACTTCCAGGTTCCCATCTGGACAAGCCTCTCCAACTCCCAGGACCTGGGTATATCCACCTGCAGCGCTGGGTCAGGCCGTGGGGAGAGGGTGGGTCAGGGTGATTTCTCAGCCCCCAGCTCACCCAGAAGGCAATGGAGCCTAAGTTCCCCTTCCAGGCGTGGCCTCAGTCTCTCAGCCCGAGCTTCCTGCTGGGGCGTCCTCAGCCCCACCCCACACTCAAGGCATTTCCTTCCCTACAGAGGGAACCAGACCCAGGCTCTGGCTGTCAGATGCGGACATGGTGCCCCTGCTGCTGCTGCCCCTGCTGTGGGGAGGTGAGTGGCCAAGGGTTGGGGGACCGACACAGGTTGGGGAGGGGTTGGAGCTGCAGCTGAGGCTCTGTCACCCCAGGTTCCCTGCAGGAGTCACCAGGATACGAGCTCAGACTGAAGGAAGACGTGACAGTACAGGAGGGTCTGTGTGTCTATGTGCCCTGCTCCTTCTCCTACCCCTGGAATTCATGGTCTTCCCGCGCTGAACTCTACGTGTACTGGTACCGGAGTGGGTACTACAGACCCCAAGATTATCCTGTGGCCACAAACGACTTGCATGAACGAGTGAGGCCTGATACCTCTGGCCGATTCCGCCTTCTTGAGGACCCCAGGACCAACAGCTGTTCCCTGAACATCAGCGACACCAGGATGAGCGACACAGGAAGCTACGTCTTCAGAGTGGAGAGAGGAAATAATGTGCAATATACTTACAGAGATAAGAAGCTGAATTTGCAGGTGACAGGTATGGCAGGGGTCAGAACAGGACCCTGGACAGGGTACTCCCATCTTAGAACAGGAACAGGACACTGAACACTCCTTGTCCAGGCCTAAGCAGTGTGTGGTGGGAAGAAACACAAGACCTGGGGTGAGCTCAGGCCCTGAGGCATGGGTCCCTCTCAGGGTCACACTCTGGGTCCCCACCCCCTGGGGCCCAGGCACCGCCTCTCTCCTCCTCAGCCCTGAGACAGGAACCCAACATCCACATTCCGGAGCCGCTGGAGTCCGGCCGCCCCACACGCCTGACCTGCAGCTTGCCAGGGTCCTGCGAAGGGGGAAGACCTCTGACCTTCACCTGGGTGGGGGAAGCTCTTTACTCTCTGGGCCACCAGGCCCTCCGCTCCTCAGTGCTAACCTTCACCCCGAGGCCCCAGGACCATGGCACCAACCTCACCTGTCGGGTGAAACAAGGAGATTCAGTAACTGTGGAGAGAACCATCCAGCTCAATGTGTCATGTGAGTGTGGAGGGATGGCTGGGTCCCTGTGAGTAGTAGGAGTGCTGTGTGTGTGTGTGTGTGTGTGTGTGTGTGTGTGTGTGTGTGTGTAGAGAAGGGAGAGAGGGAGGCTGAGCTGACCTGAGAAGACTCACGTGGATCTGAGTCTATGTGGGGAGTCAGCCCGGGAGGAATTCCACCTTCCCGGTGCCCAATTACCCCCCTTCGGGTGCGGGGTCACCTTCCATTTCATTCCTCACCTCTGAGTGGAGACATATGTTTCATATCCAGATGCCCCACAGAACCTCACTATACACATCTTCTCCAGAAATGTCTCAGGTAGGAGAGAACCTCATCTCTTTGGAGCTGGGATGTGTCCCTAGGGCCGCCATGGAACAGAGCGGGGAATCAGCTTGAATGGGATCAGATATGGGAAGGGCAAAGATACAAGTCACCACCCTCCTCCCTCACCTCTTGTGGGTGGGTGCCTGCACCTGTGCATTTCACACATCTTCTTCTTCTCTCTCTCTCTCTCTCTCTCTCTCTCTCTCTCTCTCTCTCTCTCTCTCTCTTTCTCCCACTCCCTCTCCCTCTCTCCCTCACTCTCACTGTCTGCACTTCTCTCTCCAAAGCCTTCGAGATTCTGCAAATCACTTCGCCTCTTCTCATCCTGGAGGGCCAGGCTCTGCGGCTGCTCTGTGCTGCTGACAGCAACCCCCCTGCAGCACTGAGCTGGTTCCGGGGGTCCCCAGCCCTGAACGCCTCCCCCATCTCCAGCACCGCGATCCTGGAGCTGCCTCGAGTGGGGACTGCAGAAGAAGGAGAGTTCACCTGCCAAGCTCGGCACCCGCTGGGCTCCCCAAGTGTCTCTCTCAGCCTTTCTGTGCAGAGTGAGTTGCAAGCCAGGTGCTGAGGGCAGGCAGGGTGCTGGGATTGGGGCAGTGGGGGGCCCTTGCGGATGACACAGCTTCACCCCCTGTTGTGTTCACCAGGAAGCCCTCCTTCTTGCAGATGTGTGACTGAGGAGCAACAGGATTCCTGGCCCCTGGTCCTCACCCTGATCAGGGGGGCCCTCATGGGGGCTGGCTTCCTCCTCACCTATGGCCTCACTTGGGTCTACTACACCAGGTGAGCAGGCCTGTCCCTGTCCAGGGAAGGCTGGTGATTGGCCTGAGCTCCAGGTGTGGCTGAGCTGCCCCGCCCTGCCTGGAGTGAGAGTTCAAGGGGCAGGTTCTCTGAGCTGAGACTGGGTTGGCTCTGCAGGTGTGGAGGCCCCCAGAGAACAAGGCCGAGATCCTGACTGAGCCCCCTCGTCCTCAAACGAAGCCCAGAGGGACAGACGTGGGACACCAATGTCAGCTTCTCCCTGGAAACTCTTGACTCACACCCTGTGCCAGTTGTACCCATGGCATTTTGATTTGTGGAGGTGACTGAGTGATGACCCGGAGAGTCAATGCTATTGAAAGAAGATGTTTCTTACTTACATTTTCTTCTGTCCTTTTTTTACCTTTTCCAAGCCAGACAGGGCCACTGGCGAAGCACCAGGTTTGGTCAGGAGGCAGGAGCAGGTGAGGGGAAGGCCTCCTGTGAGCCTTCATTGGGGATTCCGTAAGAAATCCAAGGCAGAGCAAGGCAAACAGTCTAGTGTCAGCTCATTGGAATGATTCTGGGGGCTTTGACCTCTAAGGGTTGTCTGTAGTTGTCTGTTCCCTGGTTCTGGGTGATGTAGGGCTGCTTGAGGGTGAGAGTTAGACAAAGGTCACTGGGGGATGTGTGCTCAGGATTGGTTGCTTTGCATCTGAAAAGCTGCAGCTGGCTGGACCCTTGGATGTCTCTAAGAGTGGGTTACCCAGGGAGGGGCTGTCACCCTGGCCAGCAAGCTTTTTGTAACAATTTTTTTTTTTTTAAGCTGAGCCATCCTGCTACCTGTTGGCAGCTCAGCGGCTGCTCAGCTCGGGCTGGACATGAACTGCGGTTGCTCAGAGCTCAAACTCTTGAGCGAGCTCTTAACCAACTGAGCCAGTCAGCCGGCCCTCAGCAAGCTTTTTAAGATGTCAAAATATCTATAAGGTACAGAAAGTAAAACACAAGCAATACAACTCCACTGACTGTCCCTTGTTTCTGCCCAAGCCTCTCCCCTTTGACCCACCCTCTCTCTCCACTCTTATGCTGCTCCACTCATCCCGGCCACCCCAGTTCCTCTCTGCCCATCCCCAGGCTCAGGAAGGTAGTGAACTTGGGGCCTTATCCTCCTATTGCCCAGAAGTTCCGTGGTTAACACCTGAATATCTGGTCTCCCAAACTTCCCTATCAACACAGACATCAATACACAGTAGAGTCAGCAGCTCAGGTCTTCTTTCCAGATTTACAGATACTTACCTCATACTGGTTGTTATAAAATATCCCAACATTTAATTATAAATAAAAGTTTAATTAAGTAATACAACAGGGAAATTGATTTTACTGTTTAGTGCCTGTGGGCATTTCTAGAGACAAATTATATCTGAGTCCTCTAGTCCTCTTTCTTTAACCTGTTTCAAGCAAATTTTTTTTTTACTCATTGTTTTTTGAAGTCTAATTAAGTAAATTAAATTAAGTAAAATATACAAAGCCAAAGAGTTCGATTAGGTGAATATTTCTATGTGTACACACCCTGCTTCCACCACCAAGCTCAACAAACAGACTCTTTCCACCTACCTCTGCTGGTCAGGTCAGGCTACAAGAAAGACAGAAGGGGCCTGAGCTGAGGTTGGAATTATGAGAGGTGGGCGGGCAGCTCAGGTGATGTGTCAAGAACTCAAGCAGCCTGGCACGTGAGGGGAAATGCACCTACGTGGAGGACCAGGAGCACCAGACATGACGATGGTGGCAGACAGACACGGTCAGATCATCTATGTGTGGTGTTCTTCCTGTCCCAATTATAAAATCTTTGCTATTCCACTATCTGAAAGAGCTTTCCAAATAAGGTCAAATTCATTAATTTTGTTTTAAAATGATAATATACTACCATTTATTATTTTGCGCTACAGTTGAGTGAATTTTAAAAATATATAGATTTGCTTAATCAACACCACCAAAATTAGAATGCAGAATAATTCCATCACCCCAAATGTTCCCTCGTGCTAGTCCTTTTAGTTACACCTTCCAAACAACCTTAACCCTGGCAACCACTGATCTGTCCTGCATAACCATAGTTGCGTCTTTTCAAGATTGTCATATAAATAGGTCATGTGCTGTGTAGTGTTTGAGACCAGCTTTCTAAATTCAGCACAATGACTTTGACAGTGAGCATAGTTCATTTCTTTTCCTTGCCCAGTAGTCTTCCATTGCACAGCAGCACCCCGTTTCTTTATCCATTTGCCCGTGAAGTGCATTTGGGTTGTTTTCAGTTCTTGACGATTGTGAATAATGCTGCTACAAGCATTCATGTACAAGTTTTTGTGTGGACATATGTTCTCATTTCTTTGGATAGATTCCTCGGAGTGGGATTACTGGGCCGTGTGGTGAATTTATATTTAATTTTATAAGAAACGGTCAAACAATAGTTTGTGCTTTTCCTGGGATTGCTCCATGTATTTAAGTTTTCCAATTTTTGTACATGGAGGTGCTCATAGTATTCCCATATTGTCTTTTTAATATGTGTTTGTAGGTAGTGATATCACCTCTTCCATTCAGGGTATTGATAGTTTGTATCTTCTCACCTTTTCTTAATCTTGTAAACCTCGTTAGATGTTTGTCAACTTGATTGGTATTTTTAAAGCACCAGTGTTTACATTCATTGTTTTGAAACTGCTTTTCTGTTTACAATGTTATCGATATCTGCTTTATCCTTATTATTCCTTCCTTCTGCTTGCTTGAGAATAAAGTATATGTTGCAGTCTTGGGTGTAGTGTTTTCTATGTGTAACTTTGGTCAAGTTGTCTGATTGTGTTCAAAACTTTTCTATCCCCAACTGGTTTTACTTTATTTTATTTTTTTGCTTATTCTGCTAGTTACTGAGAGAGGTGGATCCATCGACTTGTGTTTGTATATTTTGAATCTATGTTATTAGGTGTGTATAAATTTAGAATTATTATATATTCTTTTTGAACTGAACTTTCTCTTAGAAATGATTCTTGCAGATATCATTATAAGTATTTTGGGATACCGTATACATGTCATATCCTTTTCTAGTCTTTGTTTTCCAATCATCTTGCACTCTTATGGTTAAAGAATGTCTGACAAATAGCTTACGTTCTTTTTGAAAATCCAGTGTGGCAATCTGTCTTCTATTTAGATTGTTTGGTCTTATTAGGCAATGTAATTACTGATATAGATTGATGTAAGTCAATCCTATTTTTAGTTGAAGTCTATTTGCCTTGTTTCTTTCTCATTTTTTCCTTAAAAAACTTTTCTTCGTCTTGTTTTAGATTATTCACTTGTCTTTTATGAATCCATTCTTTTTCTCTATTAGTTTATGTTTATGCACTTTTATTACTTATAGTTGCCTACTTATTAATATATACATCCTTGATATATTGCAATTGTTCTTTCATTGGTAATTTTATGTATTCTTGAATCATGAAAACATTTCAACACTTCAGACACGTATATCCGTCCTCTCATCATTTGGCTTATAACTGTCACATATCTTACATCTATAAATGTGATAAACTTCACAGAACATTATAATTCTTTTGATTTTAAAAATGAGTATTTCGGGCAGCCAGGTAGCTCAGTTGGTTGCAGCATGTGCTCTTAACAACAATGTTGCCGATTTGACTTCCTCATGGGATGGTGGGCTGTGCCCCCTGCAACTAGATTGAAAATGGCGACTGCACTTGGAGCTGAGCTGTGCCCTCCACACTTAGATTGAAGAGAACAACTTGACTTGGAGCTGATGGGTCCTGGGAGAAACACACTGTTCCCCAATAAATATTTTTTTTAAGTATTAAAAGGGAAATAACAACATCAAGCTTTTTTTTAAATAAGTGTGTTCCAAGATTTATTGAGATATTATTGAAATATATCACATGTAAATTTAAGTTGTACATTGTGGTGATTTGTTACACATATATATTGTGAAATGATTACCACAATAAGCTTAGTTAACACTTCTATCCTCTCACATAATTATCATTTGTAAATGGTTATAACATTAAAGATATACTCTGAAATGAGACTATCAATTATAGTCACCACACTGTACATTAGATCCCCAGAACAACCCATCTCATAGCTGGACGTTTGTACACTTTACTAACATCTCCCCATTTCCTCACCCCTATTCCCCGGCAACCACATTCTACCCTCCATTTCTATGAGTTCAGCTATTTTAGATTCCTCATATAAGTGAGAACAGATGACATTTAAATAATGAATAATTTGAAAAATTACCCCCAGAGTTATGATTGTTTCATGCAAGTCTAGGTTTTCACCACACAATCATTTTCCTCTACACAAAATTAACTCAAAATCTGTTAAAGACCTAAAGCCCAAAAAACAAACACTCTTAGAAGAAAACATAGGGGAAAACGTCATGACAGTGGTTTTGCCACTTACTTTCTGGTTCTTTATTCCAAAGGTACAGACAACAAAAGCAAATATAGACAAAGGGGGCTATAGCAAACTTAAAAGTTTCTGTGCATAAAAGGACACAAACAACCGATTGCAAAGAAATAAGAGAAAAAAATGTACCCAAGAAGGTTTGATATCTTCAATACATAAAGAACACCCACAAACCAACATCAAACCCCCTAATAACACAATTTACGAATGGGCAAATGACTTGTGTAGACATTTCTCCAAAGATGATATACAAAGATGATATTGGCCAGCAAACATACAAAAAAATATTCAACATCAATAATCCTAAGAGAAATGTGAATCAAAACTATAATGAGGTATCACCTCACACCCTTTAGGGTGGTTAGTATAAAAAAAAAACACCAACAGAAAATAACAAGTGACAGTGAGAATGTGGAAAATTTGGAACGACTGTGCACATTAGGTGGCATTGTAAAATGGTGCAGTTGCTATGGAGAACAATATGGCAGTTCCTCAAAAAATTAAAATTTGGTGTAACGGTCCCACTTCTGACTATATATTCAAAAGAATTCAAAGCAGAATCTCAAAGAGATATTGGCACACCAATCTTTACAGCAGCATTATTCACAAAGGTTAGGAGGTGTAGGCAACCAAATGTCAATTGATGGATTAATGGATCAACAAAATGTGGTATGTTTTAGTCTGATCAAGGTGTTTTAGCAAAATACCACAGACTGGGTGGCTTATAAATAGCAGAAATGTATTGCTCACAGGAATGGAGGCTGAAGTTCAAGATCAGGCTGCCAGCATGGCTGGGTTCAGGTAAGGGCTCTCTCCCTGGTTGCAGATGGCCTACTTCTTGCTGTATTTTCAAATGGTGGGAGGGGAGAGGGGTCTACCTCAGGTCTCCCAGAGGCCCCACCTGCTCATAGCATCCTCTTGGGGGTTAAGATTTCAATGTATTTCTTTGGGGGGCATAAACATTCTATCTATAGCATTCCACCCCTGACCCTCCAAAGTTCAACCTATAGTACATCTAATGGGATATTATTCATTCTTAAATGAAAGGAGGTCCTGTTTCATGCTACAACCTTGAGGACATTGTGCTCAGCCTTATAAGCTGGTCACAAAATACAATTATGTACGATTTCATTTACATGAGGCATCTAAAGCGGTCAAATTCATAGAAACAGAAAGTAGAATGGTGGGTACCCGGGTGGGAGTGGGAAAAACGCAGAGTCATTGTTTAATGAGTAAATAGTTTCAGTTTCACGTGAAGACAGAGCCCTGGAGATCTGTCACACAACAAGGTGAGTATTTTTAATTCTACCGAACTGTGTACTTAACAATGCTAATTCCTTAACTGGTAGAATATGGTAAAACACTTAAAGGTGATAAATTTTATGTTATATATATTTTGCCATTATTAAATATGCCAAAAACCCCACATTTTCCTTTAGCCTGAAGAAGTTACTTTAGTGTTTATATCAAATAATCTACTGGAATTCAAGGATGTTTGCTTCTTTTATCTTGAAATATTACTTCAATCTATTTTTTTAATTTTTTTTATTGGGGAATTGGGGGGGGGGAACAGTGCTGGGAAATTGGGGGAAGGGGAACAGAGAAGTTGCTGTCGTATTGTTCTTCTGTCTAGTTGTGGAGGATGTTGCTTCACTGGCCCAAGTAGGCACCATCATTGCGCTCTTCCCGGGCGAGGCACATCAGTCGCGGCTTCTGGACGGCCGCTCACTGCAGCTGCTGGCCGCTCACGCTGGCTGCTGGCTACACACGGTAGCCCATGGCATCCCACTGCCACAGGGGCTGCAGCTTAAGCCGTCGCCAGCGACTCAAGGCAGCCTAGCTCCAGGTTGAGCTGTTGTTCAGCATCTTAGCTGTGGAGGGCAGTGTCACTGGCCCTCATATGTGGGTACCGAATCAGGGTCCTCTGGCATCCCAAGCCAGTTCTTAACTATCACGCCACTCGGCCGGCCCTCAATCTATTTTTTAATCGTATATTGTCTCGGGTGTGAAATCTGGGTGATGAGTTTTTAAAACTCCTTTAAAGACATCACTCCATTATCTTCTAACTTACAGTTTCTTGTGCAATGTCATCTTTTGTATTATTCTCTCTCCATAGAAGGGAACTATTTGTAATTTTCAAAATATTTGGCTGCTTTAAAAGTTTCTGTATTGCCTTTTGACGAAAATTCCTGCTATTAGGTGGACTAGGGGAAAGGGGTGACAGTGAGGTTTTCACACCTGGAGCTGCCTGCTTCCTCTGCCCTCTAGGAAAGGGGTACAGGGGGCAGGCCTGCATGACCTCTAGCTCTATACCTTCTCCTACCCCTGGGATTCTGAGACTGACCACAGTGAGTCTCACAATAAGCTAATCATTCTGGGTCAAACTTGTAATGAATGTGAGCAACAAATTCAGTCCTCTCCTCTATCACGGACTCCAGATGAAAAAGTACAAAACAGAATCCAAGTCATTTTAACTTCTTAAGGACCACCAAATGCCCTCTGATGACTAGACTCACCCAGGTTGTTAGAGTAGGTGAACCAGGAGCGACTCGCTTCCCACAGAGAGGAAGGGTCTCCTGTGAGATGTATTCTGGACCATAACAATGCTGATTGCACCTTGTCCAGCAGAGGGACTTGACCTTGGGTTTCCATCCATGCTTTGGGTGAGCCAGACCTTTGCTAAGAAGCTGAATTAGAGAGACACCCTTTGGCCTGTGGGGTTTTGTTGGTACATCAGTGCATTAATCTCTTAGGATCCCCAAATCACTTTCCTACAAGGCAAGGCAGGTATGGTAAAGGCTTGGTGTAAAAAAAATGATGGGGAAAGTGAGGTGATGAACAGCTCCAAAAGTGTACGCATCCAAAATTATTAGTAGTAATTTTATGTCATGTGAATTTCACCTCAGCAAAAAGTTGTACTATTTGTTTTGAAAACACACACAAACACACACACACACACACACACACACACACCTACCTCTGAGCTGAAGCCTCTAGCCCTTCTTGCAGGTGAAAATGGTGGCTTCTTTCCCCCAGTTCATTAGTCTGGGTTAATTTATCTTTATTAGGATGGGTCAGCGCTCCTGAGGAGGGCCAGCCTGGCCTCTTGTGTGCCCTTGGGGCCCACCCTGCCTGGTACATCTTATGGGCAGTTTCCTCCTTTTCCCTTCTGTCTATACCTTGTGGCTTCTGGTTGCAACTTCCTCTCCTGTCACCACTGCACCTGTTCCTCACTCCTAGCAGACAGGACAGAGTGTGGCGTTAGGGAAATGAGGCAGTCTTGGGGAAACATCTGGATTCTCCAGCCTCAGAGATACCTCTAGTATCGGGTGGGAGGAAGGCCAGAGGGGACCAGGTGTGGAGAGAGGGGCTGGAGGTTTAACCAATCGCCAATGTCCAATGAAGTAACTAATCATGATTATGTAATGGAGCCTCCATAAAAACCCTCAACGACAGGGTTCAGAGAGCTTCCAGGTTGGTGAGCCCTTGGGGTGATGGGAGAGTGGTGACCTCAGAGACCATGGCAGCTCCATGCCCCTTGCTTCATACCTGGCCCTGTGCACCTCTTCCGTGTGCCTGCTCCTGAATTATATAAGTGAAACCAGTGACTGAGTAAGTACAATGTGCTCTGAGTCCTGTGAGCTGCTCTTACAAATTAATAAATCCTAAGGGAGAAGGTCTTGGGAACCTATAGCCAGTTGTTTTGAGAAGCACAGGTGACAAGCTGGACTTGTGACTGACATCTGATATACGGTAGGGGGCATATTAAGAGCTAAACCCTTAACCCCTGGAATCTGACACTGTCCCCAGGTACATAGTGTCAGAATTGAGTTGAATTTAGTTCATTTAGTGCATTTAGCCCTCCTCATGGTGTTCTATGAAGAGTGGGAGAAATGTCTCCCTCACCCCTGTTTAAATTGGTCTCAGAATACCAACATAAATGGTTTAATCATTTCTTGTAGTGAGACTTCTAAATCCAGAGTGTGTGTTACCTTAGAGCACATTCGATGGCCGCTTACAGCACACATCCTAATGGGCACCTTTCCAGTGGTCAGCTGCCATGTGTGACGATTGGCCAGCACATCAGACAGCTGCTCTAGAACATAAATCTGGGAGTACAGTTTTGCTGGTCATGATATAAGCCGAGCCCCAGTGTATTAGATGATGCTATTTTACTCTGAAGTGCTTGTACCCATTTGTATTTCAACAACCATTGTCCCACACTTGCACTAACACTCGGTGTTTTCAGTCACTTTAATATTGGCCACCTTGTAGCAAGTATAATTGTATCTTGCTATGATTTTAATGTGCACTTTCCTGGTTGCGAATGCTGCGGAGCCGCTTTGTGTTTGTTTACTGGCTCATCGTATGCTGTCCTTTACGAGGCAGGCGCCTGCTCATTGATTTTCTCTGTTTTCTCTTTCTTATGTGTTTATAGAAATTCTTCTTGTCTTCTGGAGACTGACACTTTGATGCTTATTGTGTTGGAAACATCTTCTCGTATTTGAAGGCTGATGATTGAGCCCTGCTTTGGTGTTTTATGAAGAGTCTTCAATTGTAACATAGGCCGTATTTTCAAGGTTTCTCTTTATAAATAGTGCTATTTATGTCTTGTTCAGGAAACCTTCCCTACCTTAAGTTCATGGAGCTATCCTGTGACATCATCTTCTAATAGCTCTGTTGTTTCGTCTCACGTAAAGCAATAGGTCTTCAATCCATTCGCCCTTCATTTCAGTGCATCCTGTGTGCTAGGGATGCAATTTCAGGTCCCTTGTGGCCTACAGATACTATTGAAATGTCTATCTTTTTGTCACTTCTTTTGTATCACCTCCTCTGTGGTGCATGGTGTTTCCTGTGTTGAGGTCTACAGTATTTCTGGGCGCCCCTATTCTGTACCTATGGCCCATGCCTGTGTCAGTACAACACTGTCTTATTCTCTGTAACGTTGTAACACATCTTGATATCTTACAGAGCCTGTCCTCTCAGTGTTCTTCATGATTGCTGTGGCTTTCCTTGGAAATTTCTACTTCAATGTAAATTCTATAATAGTTGAGTTCCGCAAAAGTCATTTGGGAGATTGGGTGACATATTGCTTTTTTCTGCAGGTTAATTAGGATAGAATTAACATTTATCTAATACTGTCTTCAAACCCATTAACATGCACCTTTTTCAATTTATTTGCATCTTTAATGTCCTTCAATACAGATTTATAATTCCCTTTATTGAGAAAGTGCACATTATACTTATGTGATGTACATCTCTAAAGAATGAGACGTGTTCCAGGTATATCAAAATTTTGTATGCTATGGTCAATGGCATCTTTTATAACGTCCAATTTTTGTTTCTTACTGTGATATAGAAATGCATTTGATTTTTGTAATTTGATTTTGTCTCTTGAAATCTTGCTAACTCTTATTAAGCCTCCAAATGTATCTGTATATACTTTTGGATTTTTAAATATATATAATCATTTCTGAAGAAACACCACTTTGTTATTTTTTCAATATTCGTATCTTTTACTTATTGTTGTTGTCTTTCTAGACTAGAACCTGATGCTACTGAGTTAGATATGCTGTTTTCTGAAACACTCTTTAACTTTTTAGGGAAATTCTTCTTTCTTCCTTCTTGGCTGTGGGTTTTATTAGAAAGACATTTGAAATCACCCAATGTTCACATTTTTTCATATTTTGAGATTTAATCAGTGAAGGGCCAATCATGACAATAGAAGCCACACCATGTATTTCAGCAGTGGGAATGTAATACAAAGGGTTTGTTATGTAGATATTGAAACAGTAATGGAACACAAAGGGAACTCTGCCAGGAGGCCTTGCATCACTCTAGTCTAAGTGCCTATCTTGAGGTTTTTTGTTTTTGGGGTTTGTTTTTTTTTTAGTTTTCTTATGTATACATTTTACTGAGATATAACTGAGATGTCACATTATGTTACTGTCAGGTGTCCATTATAATGATTTGATATATGTATACATTGTGAAGTGTCACCAGAATATGTCACATTAACGTCCATCACCACAATATATTGACTCATTTTTTTCTTGTGATCAGAATTTTTAACAATTTTCTCTCTTAGCAATTTTCAAATATACAAAAAGTATTATTAAGTATATTATGAAATTAATAGTATTATTAACTAACATTATTAATTATAATGATGAAACTATACATTACGTCCCCATGAGTTAATTATTTTGTTGTAACTTTGTGTTTTTTGCCCACCTGTGACTGCTGGCAATCATTAATATGTTCTCTGTATCTATGAGTTCTATTTTTTTACTTTCCACATGGAAGTGAGATCATATAGTATTTGTCTTTCTCTGTCTGACTTATTTCACTTAGCATAATGCCCTCATGATCCGTCCATGTTGTTTCAAGTGGCAAATTGCCTCTTTTTTATTGCTGAATAATATTCCCTAGCACGTGTACCACAGTTTCCTCATCCATTCATTTGTCTATGCCCTCTAGGTGGCCTCCATATCTTGGCTATTGGAAATAATCCTGCAGTGAACATGGGGGTGCATATAATTTTTCAAGTTAGTGTTTTCATTTCTTCTGAATAAATACCCAGAAGTAGAATTGCTGGATCATAGGGGAGATCTATTTTTAACTTTTGAGGAACTGCCATACTGATTTACATAGTGGCTGCACCAACTTAACATTTCTACCAACATGCAAGAGAGTTGTGCTTTCTCTGCATCCTTGTCAACACTTGTAGTTTCTTCTCTTTTTGATACCTCAGATTGAGATTTGCTAGGCCACTCAGTGATGTGAATTGTGGGGACACAATGGTGGGAGCCTTGCTTTCTTTAGTCCTTTGATTGCACAACACAATCTTCTTTGCAATATGTGAAGAGTCAGGGGTGAGTGGGGGATAGGACTGGTTCCCTCTCGCTTGCCTGGACCCCATGGCAGGGGCAGACACAGGTTTTGTGGAGCCTGACATTTATACAAATGTTGAGATAAGGCCTTCAGAAAGAAAATACAAAATGTGGCACACATATGAATTTTCCTGAAATGGTAAAACACATCCCATCAAGTCACAAAAGCTAAAATGCTCTAAACTAAAATATAAGAAACTACAGGAAAATGACAGACTCTTTTGCTCAGTAGTACAGCATGCCTGTCTGGCGCACTTGCATAACACAAGCTCCCCACATTTATGGCTGATACTGTTGCATTGCCTCTTCTTATAAGAATAATTGCGATATATTAATAAATATTAATATTATATTGGTAAATATTATCTATTGTCATAATTAGTATGTTTATATAATATAGAGAATAGAAAGACAATTCATTATTTCCTCCAGCACGATTTATTGAAATTTCTTTTGCTCTTGTATGCTTTAAGAAACTCTCTTTCAATCTCCAAAACTTTTACTGGGAATGTTTAAATGTTTAAGATCATTGTTACATTTGGGAAAATGTTGATCAACTTTCCTTCATGAAAAAAAACAGTAGGATTACAGGTTACATCATCACATCACTCGAGTCCTTGCCAGGCTTTGAAAAAGGAAGCGAGCATGTGAGGGACCCTGAAGAGGGAGCTTCCTGAGCTCTAAGGCAGCAAATGTGCTTCTGTGCTGAGGTCTAGCCTTTGGAGTCCCCGCGGAATGGGGCGAGTGTCTCCCTTCCACATCCCGTTTGGAGCAGGCCTGTGCTGCATCGCTGTCCCACTGACCCTGGACTCAAGAAGACCAACACTCGTGCGTCTCACGTCCCCAGAACCTCTCAGAGCAAAGGGGCTTTACTGCTCAGCTTTTCCTGAGTCCCGCCGTCCAATGGGTTTGAGCCTAAAGTCCCGTTTTCTTGACAATACTTGGACGATCTTCAGAAAATTTAAAATTATTATTTTCCCAAAAATTTAGTGGTTTCAGCTGGAGGGTGGGTCCCCCTGAGTCACCAGGACCAGTCCTGTTTCTTCCAACCACGCTGTTCCCCCTCAATGAACCCCCTCTTGACTTAAACATGGTGTGGAAGGTGATCACTTCCAGGTTCCCATCTGGAAAAGCCTCTCCAACTCCCAGGACCTGGGTATATCCACCTGCAGGGTTGGGTCAGGCCGTGGGGAGAGGGTGGGACAGGGTGATTTCTCAGCCCCCAGCTCACCCAGAAGGCAATGGAGCCTAAGTTCCCCTTCCAGGCGTGGCCTCAGTCTCTCAGCCCGAGCTTCCTGCTGGGGCGTCCTCAGCCCCACCCCACACTCCAGGCATTTCCTTCCCTACAGAGGGAACCAGACCCAGGCTCTGGCTGTCAGATGCGGACATGGTGCCCCTGCTGCTGCTGCCCCTGCTGTGGGGAGGTGAGTGGCCAAGTGTTGGCGGACCGACACAGGTTGGGGAGGGGTTGGAGCTGCAGCTGAGGCTCTGTCCCCCCAGGGTCCCTGCAGGAGGCGCCAGGGTACGAGATCAGATTGAAGGAAGACGTGACAGTACAGAAGGGTCTGTGTGTCCATGTGCCCTGCTCCTTCTCCTACCCCTGGGGTTCATGGTCTTCCCCTAAACTCTACATCTACTGGTACCGGAGTGAGGACGACAGACGTCAAGATTATCCTGTGGCCACAAACAACCAACGTTTACCAGCGAGGACTGAGACCTCGGACCGATTCCACCTCCTTGAAGACCGCAAGACCAACAGCTGTTCCCTGATCATCAGTGACGCCAGGATGAGCGATACAGGAAGCTACATCTTCCGAGTGGAGAGAGGAAATAATGTGCAATATACTTACAGAGATAAGAAGCTGAATTTGCAGGTGACAGGTATGGCAGGGGCCAGAACAGGACTTGGACAGGGGACCCCCGTCTTAGGACAGGAACAGGATACTGGAACACTCCCTGTCCAGGCCTAGGGGTGGGTGGTGGGAAGAGACACAGGACCCGGGGTGAGCACAGGCCCTGAGGCATGGGTCCCTCTCAGGGTCACACTCTGGGTCCCCACCCCCTGGGGCCCAGGCACTGCCTTTCTCCTCATCTGCCCTGACAGAGAAACCCAACATCCACATTCCGGAACCTCTGGAGTCCGGCCGCCCCACATGCCTGACCTGCAGCCTGGCAGAGTCCTGCGAAGGGAAAAGACCTGCGACCTTCACCTGGGTGGGGGAAGCTCTTGACTCTCTGGGCTGGCAGGCCCTCCATTCCTCCGTGCTAACCTTCACCCCGAGGCCCCAGGACCATGGCACCAACCTCACCTGTCGGGTGAAACGAGGAAATTCAGTAAATGTCGAGAGAACCATCCAGCTCAATGTATCCTGTGAGTCTGGAGGGATGGCTGGGTCCCTGTGGGTAGTAGGAGTGCTGTGTGTGTGTGTGTGTGCGTGTGTGTGTGTGTGTGTGTGTGTGTGTAGAAAAGGGAGAGAGGGAGGCTGAGCTGACCTGAGAAGATTCGCATGGATCTGAGTCTAGGTGGGGAGTCAGCCTGGGAGGAATTCCACCTTCCCGGTGCCCACCTACCCCCCTTCGGGTGTGGGGTCACCTTCCATTTCGTCCTCACCTCTGAGTGGAGGCATATGTTTCAATTCCAGATGCCCCACAGAACCTCACTATACACATCTTCTCCAGAAATGTCACAGGTAGGAGAGAACCTCATCTCTCTGGGGCTGGTATGTGTCCCTAGGGCCACCATGGAACAGAGGGGGGATCAGAGCTTGAATGGGATCAGATATGGGAAGGGCAAAGATACAAGTCACCACCCTCCTTGCTTACCTCTTGTGGGTGGGTGCCTGCACCTGTGCATTCCACATATCTCTCCCTCTCTCTCTCTCTCTCTCTCTCTCTCTCTCTCTCTCTCTCTCCCTCACTCTCACTGTCTGCACTTCTCTCTCCAAAGCCTTCGAGATTCTGCAAACCACTTCTCCCCTTCTCATCCTGGAGGGCCAGGCTCTGCGGCTGCTCTGTGCTGCTGACAGCAACCCCCCTGCAGCACTGAGCTGGTTCTGGGGGTCCCCTGCCCTGAACGCCACTCCCATCTCCAGCACTGCGATCCTGGAGCTGCCTCGAGTGGGGACTGCAGAAGAAGGAGAGCTCACCTGCCAAGCTCGGCACCCGCTGGGCTCCCCAAGTGTCTCTCTCAACCTCTCAGTGGTCTGTGAGTGTGAGGACCCTTGTGGGAAGGACACCTGGTGCTGGGGAGGGGAGGGGCACCGCTGACCCTTCTTCTCTCTCCCACAGACCCCCCGCAGGTCTCCTGCTCCTGGGAGGACAAATGGCTGCACTGCAGATGCTCCTCCAGAGCCCAGCCAGCCTCTTCTGTGCGCTGGCGGCTGGGGGAGTGGCTGCTGGAGGGGAACTTCAGCAATGCCTCCTTCAAGGTCACCTTCAGCTTAGCAGGTCCTTGGACCAACAGCTCCCTGAGCCTTAGCGAGGGGCTCAGATCCAGCCTCAGGCTCAGCTGTGAGACTGGAAACGTCCATGGGGGCCAGAGCACCACTGTCCTGCTGCTGCCAGGTCAGGGGATCTGCTGGGGACAGAGGCTTAGGGAGAAAGGAGTGGATGGGAGAAAATGAAGCTGTGGGCGAGGGGCTGGGGCCTGGAAGGCAGGTGATTGCTAGGACATGACCCTCCAGCTGGTGCCTGCACAGGCCCTACAGCCAGTTCTGCAGGAGGTGGGAAAACAGGGGACTGGGTGCTGAGAGTGGGTCATCTCATGCTCTTTTCTCTGTAGGAAAGTCAGTGTCCCCGTCGGGAGTGGTTCCTGGGGCTCTTGGAGGCGCTGGCGCCATGGCCCTGCTGTCCCTGTGCTCATGTCTCATCTTCTTTTGCATGTAAGCCTTTGTCCTGGGGAGGAACAGGGAGGTTCGTGGTCAGGGATGATGAGAGATGTCACTGAATCCCAGAAAAGCAGAGCTGAGTGCATACAGAGGGGCCTTTTTGGGGAGGTGGGTGGGGAACAGCTTTATTGAGATAAAATTCCCATGTAGTTAAAGTGTACAATTCAATGGCTTTTGGTTCATTCACACAGAGCTGTGCACCCATCACCACAATCAATTTTAGAACTATTTCATTAGCCCAAAATGAAAAAGAAACAAACAAAAAGAAATTCTACACCCCTTGTCATCCAACCCCCATTGTCCCCCCAGCCCTAGGAAACCACTAATCTATTTTCTATTTCTCTAGACATTTCATATAAATGGAATTATATAATACGTGGTCCTTTATGACTGACTTCTTTCATGTAGCATGATATTTTCAAGGTTCATGCATGTGTCAGTACTTTATTCCTTTTTATTTCTAAATAATATTCCATTTTATGAATGGGGCACATGGTATTAATATGTGTGCATTCAACTGTTGGTGGACATTTGGGTTGTTTCTACGTTTTAGCTATCACAAATTACTGCTATGATCACTCATGTAAAGCTTTTGTGTGTAAGCGAGGTCTTTATTGATGGAAATTCAATCTTGGCCAAATGCCTGGTCATCCAAGGGGACCGGGTACTCACTTGCATGTCAGGAGAGTCTCTGAGTCTGGTCCCAGGGTCTGGATGCCTCAGCTGTGTTACGAGGGATTGGGGGCAGCGTGCCCACCTGTGTCTGAGCCGTTCTGGCTGCAGCGTTTTGATCTCTCCCCTTAGAATGAAAGCCCGCAGGAAACAAGCAGCCAGGAGACTGAAGGGCATGGATGATGAAGACACTGTCATGGGTACGGTCGCCTTGGTGAGTGATGTGGGTGTCTTTTCATGCAGTGTCAATGTCCATTCAACGAGTCCAGACAGCTGCTCAGCATTTCCACAAAGCCACTCCTCTGTGGTCAGCAGGGCAGGCAGCTGGGAGGTGACTTTCTTTGAGTTCTTCCCCTTCATCTTCTGGAGCCAACGGTCAGCCCTCTGCCCCACCCGTGCTGACCACTGAGCCCACCTCACCTCTTTGCCAGATACAGGCTGCCGGAGCCATTTCTCTAAACTATTACTGTGTACCAATTCTGGGCATGTTACTTCACCTCTCCCACCTCAGTCTCCTTATCTGCAAATGGGGATAATAACAGTATCATTCACACTGGGTTTTTGTGATAATTAAATGTATTAGTAAGCCCCCGATATGGTTTAATCAATTGTAGCGTTACAAAAATTTTAATGAATGCGCAAATAGTTGAGTTCATAAGAAACGTGTAAAATAAGATAAATGAAAACCTGTTCCATCAGCCCAACTTGTTCTTGGGACCATGCATGCCTTACTTGTTTCCCGACTTCCTTCTCTACCTTCACTCAGGGTTCCAAGCAAAAGCCCAGGCCAGACACCCCCCCAGAGCACGCGCCACCTGCCGGGGATGCCGGGGATGCCCCTTCCTCAGGGGAGCAACAGGAAGAACTCCACTACGCAAACCTCAGCTTTCACGGGATTCAGTTGCGGGAACCTCAGGACCAGGAGGCCACCAGCACCGCTGAATACTCAGAGATCAATACAGGAAAATGAGGACTCACCCAGAGCTCAGTCCTGGCTGGAGGAATCACAGCCCCTCTCGGGGAAAGAAATCGAGGACGAACTGATGCGGCATGAGGAGCCCTTGTGGCAATGTTAACTAAGAAGACAGGTGATAGGACTAGAGAGACTTGGGCTCAACTGCAGGCTTTAGCACTTCCTAAGGCATTGTTATCACGCAATATACTTCATGTCCCTGTTCCTCAGTTGCCCATTCTGTACATCAGATTATCACGCAGCCTACCTCAAAGGTGGTTGTGAGCATTAAAAAAATTAACACGGAAATCAATCAACAGAGGCCCTGTACATGGCGTGTGCTCAGGGTTTGCTGGTCTCTCTCTCTTTTTAAACAGAAAAGTCCTGCTTGCGAGTTCTCCTGAGGCCAGCGGTGACCAGCACAGAGGGCAGGGTGGCAATTTGTTGGTGCCATTCTCCTTCCCAGAATGCTTCAAAGCCTCCCCCCCACACACACACCCGGGAAAGACCAGCCCCTCAGCCTCACATTCGTTTCATAATAAGGTATCTTATAGTCTCTCTGGTGTTATATCCGCACCCATTTTTACCTGTCAAAATTTCCAGCACATTCCTTTAACTCCTGACCTCCCATCCCTTCCTTATCTCATTTACGGGCCCCATAAGGTTCTTTGCAACAGTCTGCCAACCGAAAACAAAAGTCAACTCGGTATTTTGTGATAAAGAGGATTCATTCAGGGAAAAAGAAAGCTTTGCAAAGTGTATGTACAGCCATAGTGAGCCACGTGCACACACTGCACAAGCGGAAGCAGAAAACCCTTTTTACAGAGGGGAAGAAGTTAGGGGGAGGGGCTGTTACAACCA
Source organism: Hipposideros larvatus (assembly GCA_031876335.1). Lineage (NCBI taxonomy): Eukaryota > Metazoa > Chordata > Mammalia > Chiroptera > Hipposideridae > Hipposideros > Hipposideros larvatus. The sequence continues at coordinate 30,755,960 of CM063099.1, forward strand.
TAGAGCTCTGTTGTAACTATACAGTTCTTCCTGTAGGGCTCTTGGAACCCTGTGGGGTGTGAAAGCTCCTCCCACAGCCCCCCCCTGATTCCTGTCTGGGTTAAGAGTGTCTCTGTCACAAATTTGGACAAGCCAGAGAGCTGACCTTGACTGTCTCCTACACAAATCCATTCACAACTCTCTGGCCTTAGGCAAAACATAACAAACATCTCCTTCTGGCTTTTATCTACTCATCCACCCTCTCCTCTTGGCCTTTGTACCTTCAGCTCTCATGCTGGTTCATACTGAAGTCTTTGCAATTCCAGGTCCCTCTGCTGCTGGCCACACCACCTATTCTCATCTGGCTTATACCATCCTGTCCTTCAAACTTGGGTTCATGGACAGATTTGGAATGAGAGGGTGGACTGAATAAAGAACTCATACTCTCCCTCCTCTAGAGTTAAACTAATTTAATTTTTTTTTTAAGATTTTTATTGGGGAATTGGGAGATGGGAACAGTGCTGGGGAATTGGGGGAAGGGGAACAGACAAGTTGCTATCTTTTTGTTCTTCAGTCTAGTTGTGGAGGACGTTGCTTCACTGGCCCAAGTTGGCACCATCATTGTGCTCTTCCTGGGCGAGGCAGATCAGTCCCCGGCTCTGGAGGGCCGCTCACGCTGGCTGCTGGTTACACACGGTAGCCCATGGCAGCCCACTGCCGCAGGGCTTCTGCCTACGCCATCACTGGCGACTCACTGGCAACTCACGGCAGCCCAGCTCCAGGTTGAGCTGTTGTTCAGCATCTTAGCTGTGGAGGGCAGTGTCACTGGCCCTCATATGTGGGATCTGACCCGGGGCCCTCTGGCGTCCCAAGCCAGCTCTTAACCAACGCGCCACTCGGCCGGCCCCTAACTTTTTAAAAGAGAGCACTAAAACCAAAACAGCCAGTAATTTACCAGCAGTACTACAGCGTAAGTGTCTAACAATAAGCTTTTTTGATTGCAAGTGCCTGATGTTAAGCTGTTGATTGCCAAGGCATCCATCTATTTTCTAGGGCATCCACCTGGAATAAACATATTGCCAGCTACACAACTAGAGGAAGAGCCCAGCTACCCGACCCATGAAGTTTCCCTTTCAGAAAGCCCTGGGTGACCTAGATAACTCACTGCTTGAGTGACCCCACTTTTCCCTTCCCAAACTTTAACTCCCATTCTTAACATTTTAAATTTGCCTCTAGAGAAACCATGAAACCCTAGGCACCCCACCCTCCATCCAAGTTAAGGCAGAAACCCCAGTTCTCTCTCTCTCATTCACTCTCTCTCCCTTCCTTTGCCCTTGCTGAGTGTCTTTCAGTCGTGTTATATATCCTCCAGGACTTGTGGGTGCAATTGTCACCCCTTATCTATGGGTGATATGTTTCGAGACCCCCAGTGGATGCTTGAAACCATGGATGGTACCAACCTTATGTATATTATGACTTTTCCTATACATACACACCTATGATAAAGTTTAATTTGTAAATTAGGCACAGTAAGAGATTAACACTAATAACTAATGATAAAATAGAACAATTATAACAATATACTGTGATAAAGGTTATGTGAATATGGTGTCTCTCTCTCTCTCTCAAAATATCTTATTGTACTGTATTTACCTTTCTTGTGATGATGTGTGATGACACAATGCTTACATGATGAGATGAAGTGAGGTGAATGATGCAGGCATTATGACATAACATTAAGTTACTATAAGAGTTACCTGAGGCCAGCCGAGTGGCACATTGGTTAAGAGTTGGCTTGGGACACCAGAGGGCCCTGGTTTGGATCCCACATATGAGGTCCTGTGACGCTCGCCCTCTACAGCTAGGATGCTGAACAACAGCTCAACTTGAGCTGGGTTGCCGTGAGTCGCCGGCAATGGTGTAGGCTGCAGACCCTGTGGCAGTGGGTTGCCATGGGCTACCGTGTGTAGCCAGCAGCCAGCGTGAGCGGCCATCCAGACTCCAGCAACTGATCTGCCTCTCCCGGTAAGAGCGCAATGATGGTGCCAACTTGGGCCAGTGAAGCAACGTCCTCCGCAACTAGACTGAAGAACAAAAAGACAGCAACTTGTCTGTTCCCCTTCCCCCAATTCCCCAGCACTGTTCCCATCCCCAAATTCCTCTATAAAAATCTTTAAAAAAAAATAAAAGAGTTACCTGAATACAAGCACCACAATACTGTGACAGTCGATCTCAGAATGTGACTAATGGGCTAGAAGCATATATAGCATGGAGACACAAAGGGATGGTTCACAGCCCAGGCACACCAGACCAGAACAGCACGAGATTCGTCATATTACTCAGAATGTCATGAAATTTAAAACATATGAATTGTTTATTTCTGAAATTTTGCATTTAATATTTTGGATTGTGGTTGACCATGACTAACCAAACACATGGAAAACAAAATCACAGGTAGAGGAGGACTACTATAATAAACCTGTTTTTTCAAAGTTCTCTGATGGTTGTTGTTGAAGTGTGTCTTATAATAAGAACCACAAGGGCTGGTTCAACCACAACCTTGGCTCCAGTGGGGGAAATGTGGTGGTCACACATAGTATGGGCCTAGGTGAGCATCCCAGGGACACAAAACAAGCACCCAAATCTGGATAAGTTATTTCCTAGTCTTCAGAAAGTGGGCCCTAGGAAGGAAGTGGACAATTACAGTGTGGTAAGAAGTTGAGTTGTGAATCTTGTGTCGGTAATGACAGGTTAGATCATTCTGATCAAGACTTGTGCTGACAATAACAAAATCCTTTGGGGAAAAAAATAAAGAGAAGCAATAAAATCCCTCATTTTATAAGTATAGAATACCTGAAAAAAAAAAAAAGAAAATGGGAATGTAGTAGACCAGAATTTTGGGGAAATCTTGAATCCAGAGAATGAGGCAACATATCTAAGCCAACATACTAAAATTCTCAATGGCGTTTACCCATACTGATCATGTGAGCTTTGATTCTGTGGCTTTGTGTGGCTTGGAAATGAAGGTCAAGACCCCTGCTCAAGGTGGGAAGTTTCATAGGAGACCACCCCCATGTTGAGTTTGTATCAGGGCAAGGATGAGTCAAAGAAAACCTAAGACAAGGAGAAAATCTGAACAGCAACCAGAGAAAAAAAGACAGATTGCCTTCAAAACAATAAGAAGCAGTTTAATGGAAGTATCAGTAGCAACCGTGGAAAATAGAAGAAAGCAAATCCTATCTTTAAATGTCACGTTATAATCTATACTCAGTAGAGATAATCCAAAAATGAGGAAGTAATATAGATCTTTTGGAAAAATAAATGGGGGAAATCATTGCCTGTAGAATAAAATAAAAGATAGTTGTAAAATTCCTGACAATGATAACAGCTAAGTACAAAGCTGGGGGGAGGGTATATGTATTTTACATTTTCTAATATCTACATATTATCTAGGAGGAGAGAGAGGTTTTCATTTACTAAAGACTTTGGTAAGTTAATTATGCATGCAGTAATTTTTATGGTACTCAATACAAAAATAGGATCAAAATGTATAACTTATGAAATGAACTAGAAGTAGTTAAAAGTGTACTGTGAGAAACTTAGTAAATCAAAAGAAGACAGGAATGGAGAGACAAAGTAATGCGGAATTAGTGGCACATATAGAAAATAAAATATAACATGGGATACTTATATTGAATGTAATGGATAAATGCTTCAGTTAAAAGGACAGAATCAGCTTGGATTAATATTCCAAGCATACACTCCTTATAATGTATGCATCTAAATGATAAGGATAGAGAATGTCAAAAATAAAAGGACGGGTCGGCCGAGTGGCTCAGTTGGTTAAGAGCTTGCTCAAGAGTTTGAACTCTGAGCAACAGTGGTTCGATTCGCAGCCCGAGCTGAGCAGCCGCTGAGCTGCCAACAGGTGGCAGGATGGCTCAGCTAAAAAAACAAAAACAAAACAAAACAAAACAAAACACAACATATATATTGTGAAATGATTAACACAATAAGCTTAGTTAAAACTTCCATCGTCTCACATAATTACCATTTGTAAATGGTTATAACATTAAAAATATACTCTGAAATAAGACTATTAATTATAGTCACCACACTGTTCATTAGATCCCCAAAACAACCCATCTCATAGCTGGACGTTTGTACACTTTACCAACATCTCCCCATTTCCTCACCCCTAGTCCCCGGCAACCACATTCTACCCTCCATTTCTATGAGTTCAGCTATTTTAGATTCCTCATATAAGTGAGAACAGATGACATTTAAATAATGAATATTTTGAAAAATTACCCCCGGAGTTATGATTGTTTCATGCAATTCTAGGTTTCCATCACAAAATCATTTTCCTCTACACAAAATTAACTCAAAATCTATTAAAGACCTAAAGCCCCCAAAACGAACACTCTTAGAAGAAAACATGGGGGAAAACGTCATGACATTGGTTTTGCCACTTACTTTCTGGTTCTTTATTCCAAAGGTACAGACAACAAAAGCAAATATAGACAAAGGAGGCCATAGCAAACTTAAAAGATTCTGTGCATAAAAGGGAACAATCAACCGATTGCAAAGACAAACTAAGAAATAAGAGAAAAAATGTACCCAAGAAGGTTTGATATCTTGAATATATAAAGAACACCCACAAACCAACATCAAACCGCCTAATAACCCAATTTAAAAATGGGCAAATGACTTGTGTAGACATTTCTCCAAAGATGATATACAAAGATGATATTGGCCAGCAAACATACAAAAAAATATTCAGCATCAGTAATCCTAAGAGAAATGCAAATCAAAACTATAATGAGGTATCATCTCACACCCTTTAGGGTGGTTAGTATAAAAAAAACACCAACAGAAATTAACAAGTGCCAGTGAGAATGTGGAAAATTTGGAACGACTGTGCACATTTGGTGGGGTTGTAAAATGGTGCAGTTGTTATGGAGAACAATATGGCAGTCCCTCAAGAAATTAAAATTTGGTGTAACGGTTCCACTTCTGACTATATATTCAAAAGAATTGAAAGCAGAATCTCAAAGAGATATTGGCACACCAATCTTTACAGCAACATGATTCACAAGAGTTAGGAGGTGTAGGCAACCAAATGTCAATTGATGGATTAACAGATCAACAAAATGTGATATGTTTTAGTCTGATCAAGATGTTTTGCAAAATACCACAGACGATGGCTTATAAATAGTAGAAATGTATTGCTCACAGGAATGGAGGCCGAAGTTCAAGATCAGGCTGCCAGCATGGCTAGATTCAGGTAAGGGCTCTCTACCTGGTTGCAGATGGCCTACTTCTTGCTGTATTTTCAAATGGTGGAAGGGGAGAGGGAGCTACCTCAGGTCTCCCAGAGGCCCCACCTGCTCATAGCATCCTCTTGGGGGTTAAGATTTCAATGTATTTCTTTGGGGGGCTTAAACATTCTATCTATAGCATTCCACCCCTGACCCTCCAAAGTTCAACCTATAGTACATCTAATGGGATATTATTCATTCTTAAATGAAAGGAGGTCCTGTTTCATGCTACAACCTTGAGGACATTGTGCTCAGCCTTATAAGCTGGTCACAAAATACAATTATGTACGATTTCATTTACATGAGGCATCTAAAGATGTCAAATTCATAGAAACAGAAAGTAGAATGGTGGGTAACCGGGTGGGCGTGGGAAAAACGCGGACTCGTTGTTTAAAGGGTAAAGAGTTTCAGTTTTCCATGAAGACAGAGCCCTGGAGATCTGTAACACAACAAGGAGAGTATTTTTAATTCTACCAAAATGTGTACTTAACAATGCTAATTCCTTAACTGGTAGAATATGGTAAAACACATAAAGGTGATACATTTTACGTTATATATATTTTGCCATTATTAAATATGTCAAAACCCCCCACATTTTCCTTTAGCCTGAAGAAGTTACTTTAGTGTTTATATCAAATAGTCTACTGGAATTCAAGAATGTTTGCTTCTTTTGTCTTGAAATATTACTTCAATCTATTTTTTTTTATTGGGGAATTGGGGGTATGGGAACAGTGCTCGGAAATTGGGGGAAGGGGAACAGAGAAGTTGCTGTCGTTTCGTTCTTCCGTCTAGTTGTGGAGGACGTTGCTTCACTGGCCCAAGTTAGCACCATCATTGTGCTCTTCCCGGGCGAGGCAGATCAGTCGCCGGCTTCTGGATGGCCTCTCACTGTGGCTGCTGGCCGATCACGCTGGCTGCTGGCTACACATGGCAGCCCATGGCAACCCACTGCAGCAGGGGCTGCAGCCTAAGCCGTCGCCAGCAACTCAAGGCAGCCTAGCTCCAGGTTGAGCTGTTGTTCATTATATTAGCTGCGGAGGGCAGTGTCACTGGCCCTCATATGTGGGATCCGAATTGGGGTCCTTGGCGTCCCAAGCCAGTTCTTAACTATCACACCAGTCGGCTGGCCCTCAATCTATTTTTTAATCGTATATTGTGTCGGGTGTGAAATCTGGGTGGTGAGTTTTTAAAACTCCTTTAAAGACATCACTCCATCATCTTCTAACTTACAGTTTCTTGTGCAATGTCATCTTTTGTATTATTCTCTCTCCATGGAAGGGAACTATTTGTAATTTTCAAAATAGTTGGCTGCTTTAAAAGTTTCTGTATTGTCTTTTGACAAAATTCGTGCTATTAGGTGGACTAGGTCAAAGGGGTGACAGTGAGGTTTTCACACCTGGAGCTGCCTGCTTCCTCTGCCCTTCAGGAAAGGGGTACAAGGGATAGGCCTGCATGACCTCTAGCTCTATACCTTCTCCACTCCTGGGATTCTGAGACTGACCACAGTCAGTCTCACATTAAACTAATGGATCTGGGTCAAACTTGTAATGAATATGAGCAACAAATTCAGTCTTCTCCTCTATCACGGACTCCAGATAAAAATGTACAAAACAGATTCCAAGTCATTTAAACTCCTTAAGGACCACCAAATGCCCCCTGACGACTAGACTCACTGAGGTTGTTAGAGAAGGGGAACCAGGAGGACTTGCTTCCCACAGAGAGGAAGGGTCTCCTGTGAGATGCATTCCGGACCATAAAAATGCTGACTGCAACTTGTGCAGCAGAGGGACTTGACCTTGGGTTTCCATCCAGGCTTTGGGTGAGCCAGACCTTTGCTAAGAAGCTGAATTAGAGAGACACCCTTTGGCCTGTGGGGTTTTGTTGGTGCATCAGTGCATTAATCTCTTAGGAATCCCCAAATCACATTCCTACAAGGCAAGGCAGGTATGGTAAAGGCCTGGTGTAAGGAAAATGATGGGGAAGTGAGGTGATGAATAGCTCCAAAAGTGTATACATCCAAAATTATTAGTAGTAATTTTATGTCATGTGAATTTCACCTCAGCACAAAGTTGTACTATTTGTTTTGAAAACACACACACACACACACACACACACACACACACACACGCACACACACACCCCTTCCTCTGAGCTGAAGCCTCTAGCCCTTCTTGCACGTGAAAATGGTGGCTTCTCTCCCCATGTTCGTTAGTCTGGGTTAATTTATCTTTATTAGGATGGGTCAGCGCTCCTGAGGTGGGCCAGCCTGGCCTCTTGTGTGCCTTTGGGGCCCACCCTGCCTGGTACAGGTTATGGGCAGTTTCCTCCTTTTCCCTTCTGTCTATACCTTGTGGCTTCTGGTTGCAACTTCCTCTCCTCTCACCACCGCACCTGTTCCTCACGCCTAGCAGACAGGACAGAGTGTGGCCTTAGGGAAATGAGGCAGTCTTGGGGCAACATCTGGAATCTCCAGCCTCAGAGATGCCTCTAGTATCGGGTGGGAGGAAGGCCAGAGGGGACCAGGTGTGGAGAGAGGGGCTGGAGGTTGAACCAATCGCCAATGACCAATGAAGTAACTAATCATGATTATGTAATGGAACCTCCATAAAAACCCTCAACGACAGGGTTCAGAGAGCTTCCAGGTTGGTGAGCCCTTGGGGTGATGGGAGAGTGGTGACCTCAGAGGCCATGGGAGCTCCATGCCCCTTGCTTCATACCTGGCCCTGTGCACCTCTTCCGTCTGCCTGCTCCTGAATTATATAAGTTAAACCAGTGACCTAGTAAGTACAATGTGCTCTGAGTCCTGTGAGCTGCTCTTACAAATTAATAAATCCTAAGGGAGAAGGTCTTGGGAACCTATAGCCAGTTGTTTTGAGAAGCACAGGTGACAAGCTGGACTTGTGACTGACATCTGATACACGGTAGGGGGGCATATTCAGAACTAAACACTTAACCCCTGGAATCTGACTCTCTCCCCATGTACACAGCATCAGAATCGAGTTGAATTTAGTGCATTTAGCCCTCCTCATGGTGTTTTATGAAGAGTGGGAGAAATGTCTCCCTCACCCCCATTTAAAATGGTCTCAGAATACCAACATAAATGATTTAAATGTTTTCTTGTAGTGAGACTTCTAAATCCAGAGTGTGTGTTACCTTAGAGCACATCCGATGGCCCCTTACAGCATACATCCTGATAGGCACCTTTCCAGTGGTCACCCGCCACGTGTGGCGATGGGCCAGCACATGAGACAGCTGCTCTAGAACATAGGTCTGGGAGTACAATTTTGCTGCTCATGATATAAGTTGAGCCCCAGTGTATTAGATGATGCTATTTTACTCTGAAGTGCTTGACCCATTTATATTTCAACAACCATTGCCCACACTTTCACTAACACTCAGTGTTTTCAGTCACTTTAATATTGGCCACCTTGGAGCAAGTATAACAGTATCTTGCTATGGTTTTAATGTGCACTTTCCTGGTTGTGAATGCTGCGGAGCCACTTTGTATTTGTTTACTGGCTCATCGTATGCTGTCCTTTACGAGGCAGGCGCCTGCTCATTGATTTTCTCTGTTTTCTCTTTCTTATGTGTTTATAGAAATTCTTCTTGTCTTTGGAGACTGATACTTTGATGCTTATTGTGTTGTAAACATCTTCTCGTACTTGAAGTCTGATGATTGAGCCCTGCTTTGGTGTTTTATGAAGAGTCTTCAATTGTAACATAGGCCGTATTTTCAAGGTTTCCCTTTATAAATAGTGCTATTTACGTCTTGTTCAGGAAACCTTCCCTACCTTAAGTTCATGGAGCTATCCTGTGAAAGCGTCTTCTAATAGCTCTGTTGTTTCATCTCACGTAAAGCAATAGGTCTTCAATCCATCCGCCCTTGATTTTAGTGCATCCTGTGTGCTAGGGATGCAATTTCGGGTCCCTGGTGGCCCACACATATTATTGAAAAGTCTGTCTTTTTGTCACTTCTTTTGTATCACCTCCTCTGTGGTGTATGATGTTTCCTGTGTTGAGGTCTACAGTATTTCTGGGCGCCCCTATTCTGTACCTGTGGCCCATCCTTGTGTCAGTACAACACTGTCTTATTCTCTGTATCTTACAGAGCCCGTCCTCACAGTGTTCTTCATGATTGCCGTGGCTTTCCTTGGAAATTTCTACTTCAATGTAAATTGTATAATAGTTGAGTTCCACAAAAGTCATTTGGGAGATTGGGTGACATATTGCTTTTTCTGCAGATTAATTAGGATAGAATTAACATTTATCTAATACTGTTTTCAAACCCATTAATTAACATGCACATTTTTCAATTTATTTGCATCTTTAATGTCCTTCAATACAGGTTTATAATTTCCTTTATTGAGAAAGTGCACATTATACTTTTGTGATGTACATCTCTAAAGAAGGAGACATGTTCCAGGTATATAAAATTTTTGTATGCTATTGTCAATGGCATCTTTTATAACGTCCAATTTTTGTTTCTTACTGTGATATAGAAATGCATTTGATTTTTGTAATTTGATTTTGTCTCTTGATATCTCGCTAACTCTCTTATTAAGCCTCCAAATGTATCTGTATATACTTTTGGATTTTTTAATATATATAATTATTTATGAAGAAAGACCGCTGTGTTTTTTTTTTCAATATTCATACCTTTTACTTATAGTTGTTGCCTTTCTAGACTAGGACCTGACACGACTGGTTTAGGTATGCTGTTGGCTGAAGACACCCTTTATTCCTACTTGGCTGTGGGTTTTATTAGGAAGACATTTGAAATCACCCAATGTTCACGTTTTTTCATCTTTTGAGATTTAATCAGTGACGGGCCAATCATGACAATAGAAGCCAAATGTATTTCAGCAGTGGGAATGTTATGCAGGGGTTTGTTATGCAGATGCTGAAACACTAGTGGAACACAAAGGGAACTCTGCCAGGAGGCCTTGCATCACTCTAGTCTAAGTGCCCAGCTTGAGGTTTTTTGTTTTTTTGTTTTTTGTTTTCTTATGTATATTTTATTGAGATGTGATTGACAAGTCAGATTATGTTACTGTCAGGTGTCCATTATAATGATTTGATATATGTATACATTGTGAAGTGGCACCACAATATGTCAAATTAACGTCCATCACCACAATATATTGACTCATTTTTTTCTTGCAATCAGAAGGTTTAACAATTTTCTCTCTTAGCAATTTTCAAATATACAAAAAGGATTATTAACTATATTATTAAATTAATAGTATTATTAACTAATATTATTAATTATATTCATCAAACTATACATTACATCCCCATGAGTTAATTATTTTATAACTATAACTTTGTGCTTTTTGCCCACCCGCTACTGCTGGCAATCATTAATATGTTCTCTGTACCTATGAGTTCTATTTATTTTTAACTTTCCACATGGAAGTGAGATCATACAGTATTTGTCTTTGTCTGTCTGACTTATTTCACCTAGCATAATGCCCTCATAGTCCATCCATGTTGTTGCAAGTGGCGAAATTGCCTCTTTTTTATGGCTGAATAATATTCCCCAGTATGTGTACCACGTTTTCCTCATCCATTCATTTGTCCATGGCCTCTAGGTGACCTCCATATCTTAGCTATTGTAAATAATCCTGCAATGAACATGGGGGTGCATATCATTTTTCAATGTAATTTTTTCATTTCTTCTGAATAAATACCCAGAAGTAGAATCGCTGGATCATAGGGGAGATCTATTTTTAACTTTTGAGGAACTGCCATACTGATTTACACAGTGGCTGCACCCATTTATATTTCTAACAACATGCAAGAGAGTTGTGCTTTCTCTACATCCTTGCCAACGCTTGTAGTTTCTTCTCTTTTTGGTAACCTCAGTTTGAGATTTGCTAGGCCACTCAGTGATGTGAAATGTGGGGACACAATGGTGGGAGCCCTGTTTTCTTTAGTCCTTTGCTTGCACAAGACAATCTTCTTTGCAATATGTGAAGAGTCAGGGGTGAGTGGGGGATAGGGCTGGTTCCCTCTCGCTCACCTGGACCCCGTGGCAGGGGCAGACCCAGGTTTTTGTTTGTTTGTTTGTTTTTTAAGGATTTTATTGGGGAACTGGGTGGAGGGTAACAGGGGAAGGGGAACAGACAGGTAGACAAATTGCTGTTTTGTTCTTCAGTCTAGTTGTGGAGGACGTCGCTTCACTGGCCCATGTTGGTAGATCATTGTGCTCTTCCCGGGTGAGGCAATCAGTCTCTGGTCATTGGTCGGCCGCTCACAGTGGCTCCCGGTAGCTCACACCTGCTACCAGCCGCTCACGCTGGCTGCCAGCCACTCACGTACCTCACAGCAGCCCACTGCAGCCGTGTTGCAGCCTACGCCGTCGCCAGCGACTCACAGCAGCCCAGCTCCAGATGGAGCCGTTGTTCATTATCTAGCTGCAGAGGGCGAGCATCACTGGCCCTCAATGTGGAATCCGAACCGCAGCCCTGCTGCTCAGAGCTCGTGCTCTCAAGTGAGCTCTTAACCAGCTTAGTCACTCGGCTGGCCCCAGATCCAGGTTTTATGGAGCCTGACGTTTATACAAATGTTGAGATCAGATCTTCAGAAAGAAAATACAAAATGTGGCACACATATGAATTTTCCTGAAATGGTAAAACACATCCCATCAAGTCACAAAAACTAAAATGCTCTAAACTAAAATATAAGAAACTACAGGAAAATGACAGACTATTTTGATCAGTAGCACACCATGCCTGTCTGGCGCACCTGCATAACACAGGCTCCCCACCTTTATGGCTGATACTGTTACATTGCCTCTTCTTATAAGAATAATTGCCATATATTAATAAATATTAATATTATATTGGTAAATATTATTTATTGTCATAATTATTATGTTTGTGTAATATAGAGAATAGAAAGAAAATTCATGATTTCCTCCAACAAGATTTATTGAAATTTCTTTTGCTCTTGTATGCTTTCAGAAACTTTCTTTCAACACCAAACCCGTTACTGGGAATGTCTAAAATGTTTAAGATCATTGATACATTTGGGGAAATGTTGATCAACTTTCCTTCATAAAAAAGAACATAAGGATTACAGGTTATGTCCTCACATCACTCGAGTCCTTGCCAGGCTTTGAAAAAGCACGCGAGCATGTGAGGGACCCTGAAGAGGGAGCTTCCTGAGCTCTAAGGCAGCAAATGTGCTTCTGTGCTGAGGTCTAGCCTTTGGAGTCCCCGCGGAATGGGGCGAGTGTCTCCCTTCCACATCCCGTTTGGAGCAGGCCTGTGCTGCATCGCTGTCCCACTGACCCTGGACTCAAGAAGACCAACACTCGTGCGTCTCACATCCCCAGAACCTCTCAGAGCAAAGGGGCTTCACTGCGAAGCTTTCCCCGAGTCCCGCCGTCCAATGGATTTGACCCAAAGTCCCCTTTTCTTGATGATACTTGAATGATCTTCAGAAATTTTAAAATATTATTTTCCCAAAACATTTAGTGGTTTCAGCTGGAGGGTGGGTCCCCCTGAGTCACCAGGACCAGTCCTGTTCCTTCCAACTGCCCTGGCCCCCCTCAATGAGCCCCCTCTTGACTTAAACATGATGTGGAAGGTGATCACTTCCAGGTTCCCATCTGGACAAGCCTCTCCAACTCCCAGGACCTCGGTATATCCACCTGCAGCGCTGGGTCAGGCCGTGGGGAGAGGGTGGGTCAGGGTGATTTCTCAGCCCCCAGCTCACCCAGAAGGCAATGGAGCCTAAGTTCCCCTTCCAGGCGTGGCCTCAAACTCTCAGCCCGAGCTTCCTGCTGGGGCGTCCTCAGCCCCACCCCACACTGTAGGCATTTCCTTCCCTACAGAGGGAACCAGACCCAACTCTCGCTGTCAGATGTGGACATGGTGTCCCTGCTGCTGCTGCCCCTGCTGTGGGGAGGTGAGTGGCCAAGGGTTGGGGGACCGGCACAGGTTGGGGAGGGGTTGGAGCTGCAGCTGAGGCTCTGTCCCCCCAGGTTCCCTGCAGGAGACGCGAGGGTACGAGCTCAGATTGAAGGAAGACGTGACAGTACAGGAGGGTCTGTGTGTCCATGTGCCCTGCTCCTTCTCCTACCCCTGGAGTTCATGGTCTCCCCCGTTTGAACTCTACATGTACTGGTACCGGAGTCGGGACAACATACGCCAAATTTACCCTGTGGCCACAAACAACCCGCGTGTTCCAGTGAGGCCTGAGACCTCTGGCCGATTCCGCCTTCTTGAGGACCCCAGGACCAACAGCTGTTCCCTGAACATCAGCGACGCCAGGATGAGCGACACAGGAAGCTACGTCTTCAGAGTGGAGAGAGGAAATAATGTGCAATATACTTACAGAGATAAGAAGCTGAATTTGCAGGTGACAGGTATGGCAGGGGCCAGAACAGGACCCTGGACAGGGTACCCCCATCTTAGAAAAGGAACAGGACACTGAATACTCCTTGTCCAGGCCTAAGCAGTGTATGGTGGGAAGAAACACAAGACCTGGGGTGAGCTCAGGCCCTGAGGCATGGGTCCCTCTCAGGGTCACACTCTGGGTCCCCACCCCCTGGGGCCCAGGCACCACCTCTCTCCTCCTCAGCCCTGAGACAGGAACCCAACATCCACATTCCGGAGCCTCTGGAGTCCGGCCGCCCCACACGCCTGACCTGCAGCCTGCCAGGGTCCTGCGAAGGGGGAAGACCTCTGACCTTCACCTGGGTGGGGGAAGCTCTTTACTCTCTGGGCCGCCAGGCCCTCCACTCCTCAGTGCTAACCTTCACCCCGAGGCCCCAGGACCATGGCACCAACCTCACCTGTCGGGTGAAACGAGGAGATTTAGTAACTATGGAGAGAACCATCCAGCTCAATGTGTCCTGTGAGTGTGGAGGGATGGCTGGGTCCCTGTGGGTAGTAGGAGTGCTGGGTGTGTGTGTGTGTGTGTGTGTGTGTGTAGAGAAGGGAGAGAGGGAGGCTGAGCTGACCTGAGAAGACTCACGTGGATCTAAGTCTAAATGGGGACTCAGCCCGGGAGGAATTCCACCTTTTCAGTGCCCACTTACCCCGCTTTGGGTGTGGGGTCACCTTCCATTTCATTCCTCACCTCTGAGTGGAGGCATATGTTTCAATTCCAGATGCCCCACAGAACCTCACTATACACATCTTCTCCAGAAATGTCTCAGGTAGGAGAGAACCTCATCTCTCTGGGGCTGGGATGTGTCCCTAGGGCCGCCATGGAACAGAGAAGGAATCAGAGCTTGAATGGGATCAGATATGGGAAGGGCTAAGATAAATGTCACCACCCTCCTTGCTTACCTCTTGTGGGTGGGTGCCTGCACCTGTGCATTCCTCACATCTTCTCTCACTCTCTCTCTCTCTCTCTCTCTCTCTCCCTCACCCTCTCTCCCTCACTCTCACTGTCTGCACTTCTCTCTCCAAAGCCTTCGAGATTCTGCAAACCACTTCGCCCCTTCTCATCCTGGAGGGCCAGGCTCTGCGGCTGCTCTGTGCTGCTGACAGCAACCCCCCTGCAGCACTGAGCTGGTTCCGGGGGACCCCAGCCCTGAACGCCTCCCCCATCTCCAGCACCGCGATCCTGGAGCTGCCTAGAGTGGGGACTGCAGAAGAAGGAGAGTTTACCTGCCAAGCTCGGCACCCGCTGGGCTCCCCAAATGTTTCTCTCAGCCTCTCTGTGGTCTGTGAGTGTGGGGACCCTTGTGGGCAGGACACCTGGTGCTGGGGAGGGGAGAGGCACTGCTGACCCTTCTCCTCCCTCCTCACAGACCCCCCAGAGCTGCTGGGACCCTCCTGCTCCTGGGAGGACAAGTGGCTTCACTGCAGCTGCTCCTCCAGAGCCCAGCCAGCCTCTTCTGTGCGCTGGCAGCTGGGGGAGTGGCTGCAGGACAGGAACTTCAGCAATGCCTCCTTCAAGGTCACCTTCAGCTTAGCAGCTCCCTGGACCAACAGCTCCCTGAGCCTCAGCAATGGGCTCAGCTCCAGCCTCAGGCTCAGCTGCGAGGCTGGAAACGTCCATGGGGGCCAGAGTGCCACTGTCCTGCTGCTGCCAGGTCAGGGGATCTCCTGGGGACAGAGGCTTAGGGAGAAAGGAGTGGATGGGAGAAAATGAAGCTGTGGGCGAGGGGCTGGGGCCTGGAAGGCAGGTGATTGCTAGGACATGACCCTCCAGCTGGTGCCTGCACAGGCCCTACAGCCAATTCTGCAGGAGGTGGGAAAACAGCGGACTGGGTGCTGAGAGTGGGTCATCTCATGCTCTTTTCTCTGTAGGAAAGTCAGTGTCCCCGTCGGGAGTGGTTCCTGGGGCTCTTGGAGGCGCTGGCGCCATGGCCCTGCTGTCCCTGTGCTCATGTCTCATCTTCTTTTGCATGTAATCCTTTGTCCTGGGGAGGAACAGGGAGGTTCATGGTCGGGGATGATGAGAGATGTCACTGAAGTCCCGAAAAGCAGAGCCGAGTGCATCCAGAGGGGCCTTTCTGGGCAGGTGGGTGGGGAACAGCTTTATTGATATAAAATTCCCATGTCGTTAAAGTGTACATTTCAATGGCTTTTTGTTTATTCACACAGAGCTGTGTACCCATCACCACAATCAATTTTAGAACTTTTTCATTAGCCCAAAATAGAAAAGAAACAAACAAAAAGAAATCCTACACCCCTTGTCATCCCACCCGCATTGTCCCCCCAGCCCTAAGAAATCACTAACCTATTCTATTTCTTTAGACATTTCATATAAATGGAATTATATAATACATGGTCCTTTATGACTGACTTCTTTCATGTAGCATGATATTTTCAAGGTTCATGCATGTGTCAGTACTTTATTCCTTTTTATTTGTAAATAATGTTCCATTTTATGAATGGAGCACATGATATTAATATGTGTCCATTCAACTGTTGGTGTACATTTGGTTGTTTCTAAGTTTAGCTATCACAAATAACTGCTATGATCACTCGTGTAAAGCTTTTGTGTGAAAGCGAGGTCTTTAGTGATGGAAATTCAATCTTGGCCAAATGCCTGGTCATCCAAGGGGACCGGGTACTCACTTGCATGTCAGGAGGGTGTCTGAGTCTGGTCCCAGGGTCTGGGAGTGGGGGCAGCGTGCCCATCTGTGTCTGAGCCATTCTGGCCGCAGCGTTTTGATTTCTCCCCTTAGAATGAAAGCCCGCAGGAAACAAGCAGCCAGGAGACTGAAGGGCATGGATGATGAAGATACTGTCATGGGTACGGTCGCCTTGGTGAGTGATGTGGGTGTCTTTTCATGCAGTGTCAATGTCCATTCAACAAGTCCAGACAGCTGCTCAGCATTTCCACAAAGCCACTCCTCTGTGGTCAGCTGGGCAGGCAGCTGGGAGGTGACTTTCTTTGGGTTCCTCCCCTTCATCTCCCGGAGCCAACGGTCAGCCCTCTGCCCCACCCCTGCTGACCACTGAGTCCACCTCACCTCTTTGCCAGATACAGGCTGCCGGAGCCATTTCCTCTAAACTATTACTGTCTACCAATTCTGGGCATGTTACTTCACCTCTCCCACCTCAGTCTCCTTATCTGCAAATGGGGATAATAACAGTATCATTCACACTGGGTTTTTGTGATAATTAAATGTATTAGTAAGCCCCCGATATGGTTTAATCAATTGTAGCGTTACAAAAATTTTAATGAATGCGCAAATAGTTGAGTTCATAAGAAACGTGTAAAATAAGATAAATGAAAACCTGTTCCATCAGCCCAACTTGTTCTTGGGACCGCGCATGCCTTACTTCTTTCCCGACTTCCTTCTCTACAATCACTCAGGGTTCCAAGCAAAAGCCCCGGCCAGACTCGCCCCCAGAGCACGCGCCACCTGCCGGGGATGCCAGGGATGCCCCTTCCTCAGGGGAGCTACAGGAAGAACTCCACTACGCAAACCTCAGCTTTCACGGGATTCAGTTGCGGGAACCTCAGGACCAGGAGGCCACCAGCACCTCTGAATACTCAGAGATCAATACAGGAAAATGAGGACTCACCCAGAGCTCAGTCCTGGCTGGAGGAATCACAGCCCCTCTCGGGGAAAGAAATCGAGGACGAACTGATGCGGCATGAGGAGCCCTTGGGGCAATGTTAACTAAGAAGACAGGTGATAGGACTAGAGAGACTTGGGCTCAACTGCAGGCTTTAGCACTTCCTAAGGCATTGTTATCACGCAATGTGCTTCATGTCCCTGTTCATCAGTTGCCCATTCTGTACATCAGATTATCACGCAGCCTACCTCAAAGGTGGTTGTGAGCATTAAAAAAATTAACACGGAAATCAATCAACAGAGGCCCTGTACATGGCGTGTGCTCAGGGTTTGCTGGTCTCTCTCTCTTTTTAAACAGAAAAGTCCTGCTTGCGAGTTCTCCTGAGGCCAGCGGTGACCAGCACAGAGGGCAGGGTGGCAATTTGTTGGTGCCATTCTCCTTCCCAGAATGCTTCAAAGCCTCCCCCCCACACACACACCCGGGAAAGACCAGCCCCTCAGCCTCACATTCGTTTCATAATAAGGTATCTTATAGTCTCTCTGGTGTTATATCCGCACCCATTTTTACCTGTCAAAATTTCCAGCACATTCCTTTAACTCCTGACCTCCCATCCCTTCCTTATCTCATTTACGGGCCCCATAAGGTTCTTTGCAACAGTCTGCCAACCGAAAACAAAAGTCAACTCGGTATTTTGTGATAAAGAGGATTCATTCAGGGAAAAAGAAAGCTTTGCAAAGTGTATGTACAGCCATAGTGAGCCACGTGCACACACTGCACAAGCGGAAGCAGAAAACCCTTTTTACAGAGGGGAAGAAGTTAGGGGGAGGGGCTGTTACAACCATAGAGCTCTGTTGTAACTATACAGTTCTTCCTGTAGGGCTCTTGGAACCCTGTGGGGTGTGAAAGCTCCTCCCACAGCCCCCCCCTGATTCCTGTCTGGGTTAAGAGTGTCTCTGTCACAAATTTGGACAAGCCAGAGAGCTGACCTTGACTGTCTCCTACACAAATCCATTCACAATTCTCTGGCCTTAGGCAAAACATAACAAACATCTCCTTCTGGCTTTTATCTACTCATCCACCCTCTCCTCTTGGCCTTTGTACCTTCAGCTCTCATGCTGGTTCATACTGAAGTCTTTGCAATTCCAGGTCCCTCTGCTGCTGGCCACACCACCTATTCTCATCTGGCTTATACCATCCTGTCCTTCAAACTTGGGTTCATGGACAGATTTGGAATGAGAGGGTGGACTGAATAAAGAACTCATACTCTCCCTCCTCTAGAGTTAAACTAATTTAATTTTTTTTTTAAGATTTTTATTGGGGAATTGGGAGATGGGAACAGTGCTGGGGAATTGGGGGAAGGGGAACAGACAAGTTGCTATCTTTTTGTTCTTCAGTCTAGTTGTGGAGGACGTTGCTTCACTGGCCCAAGTTGGCACCATCATTGTGCTCTTCCTGGGCGAGGCAGATCAGTCCCCGGCTCTGGAGGGCCGCTCACGCTGGCTGCTGGTTACACACGGTAGCCCATGGCAGCCCACTGCCGCAGGGCTTCTGCCTACGCCATCACTGGCGACTCACTGGCAACTCACGGCAGCCCAGCTCCAGGTTGAGCTGTTGTTCAGCATCTTAGCTGTGGAGGGCAGTGTCACTGGCCCTCATATGTGGGATCTGACCCGGGGCCCTCTGGCGTCCCAAGCCAGCTCTTAACCAACGCGCCACTCGGCCGGCCCCTAACTTTTTAAAAGAGAGCACTAAAACCAAAACAGCCAGTAATTTACCAGCAGTACTACAGCGTAAGTGTCTAACAATAAGCTTTTTTGATTGCAAGTGCCTGATGTTAAGCTGTTGATTGCCAAGGCATCCATCTATTTTCTAGGGCATCCACCTGGAATAAACATATTGCCAGCTACACAACTAGAGGAAGAGCCCAGCTACCCGACCCATGAAGTTTCCCTTTCAGAAAGCCCTGGGTGACCTAGATAACTCACTGCTTGAGTGACCCCACTTTTCCCTTCCCAAACTTTAACTCCCATTCTTAACATTTTAAATTTGCCTCTAGAGAAACCATGAAACCCTAGGCACCCCACCCTCCATCCAAGTTAAGGCAGAAACCCCAGTTCTCTCTCTCTCATTCACTCTCTCTCCCTTCCTTTGCCCTTGCTGAGTGTCTTTCAGTCGTGTTATATATCCTCCAGGACTTGTGGGTGCAATTGTCACCCCTTATCTATGGGTGATATGTTTCGAGACCCCCAGTGGATGCTTGAAACCATGGATGGTACCAACCTTATGTATATTATGACTTTTCCTATACATACACACCTATGATAAAGTTTAATTTGTAAATTAGGCACAGTAAGAGATTAACACTAATAACTAATGATAAAATAGAACAATTATAACAATATACTGTGATAAAGGTTATGTGAATATGGTGTCTCTCTCTCTCTCTCAAAATATCTTATTGTACTGTATTTACCTTTCTTGTGATGATGTGTGATGACACAATGCTTACATGATGAGATGAAGTGAGGTGAATGATGCAGGCATTATGACATAACATTAAGTTACTATAAGAGTTACCTGAGGCCAGCCGAGTGGCACATTGGTTAAGAGTTGGCTTGGGACACCAGAGGGCCCTGGTTTGGATCCCACATATGAGGTCCTGTGACGCTCGCCCTCTACAGCTAGGATGCTGAACAACAGCTCAACTTGAGCTGGGTTGCCGTGAGTCGCCGGCAATGGTGTAGGCTGCAGACCCTGTGGCAGTGGGTTGCCATGGGCTACCGTGTGTAGCCAGCAGCCAGCGTGAGCGGCCATCCAGACTCCAGCAACTGATCTGCCTCTCCCGGTAAGAGCGCAATGATGGTGCCAACTTGGGCCAGTGAAGCAACGTCCTCCGCAACTAGACTGAAGAACAAAAAGACAGCAACTTGTCTGTTCCCCTTCCCCCAATTCCCCAGCACTGTTCCCATCCCCAAATTCCTCTATAAAAATCTTTAAAAAAAAATAAAAGAGTTACCTGAATACAAGCACCACAATACTGTGACAGTCGATCTCAGAATGTGACTAATGGGCTAGAAGCATATATAGCATGGAGACACAAAGGGATGGTTCACAGCCCAGGCACACCAGACCAGAACAGCACAAGATTCATCATATTACTCAGAATGTCATGAAATTTAAAACATATGAATTGTTTATTTCTGAAATTTTGCATTTAATATTTTGGATTGTGGTTGACCATGACTAACCAAACACATGGAAAACAAAATCACAGGTAGAGGAGGACTACTATTAGAAACCTGTTTTTTCAAAGTTCTCTGATGGTTGTTGTTGAAGTGTGTCTTATAATAAGAACCACAAGGGCTGGTTCAACCACAACATTGGCTCCAGTGGGGGAAATGTTGTGGTCACACATAGTATGGGCCTAGGTGAGCATCCCAGGGACACAAAACAAGCACCCAAATCTGGATAAGTTATTTCCTAGTCTTCAGAAAGTGGGCCCTAGGAAGGAAGTGGACAATTACAGTGTGGTAAGAAGTTGAGTTGTGAATCTTGTGTCGGTAATGACAGGTTAGATCATTCTGATCAAGACTTGTGCTGACAATAACAAAATCCTTTGGGGAAAAAAATAAAGAGAAGCAATAAAATCCCTCATTTTATAAGTATAGAATACCTGGAAAAAAAAAAGAAAATGGGAATGTATTAGACCAGAATTTTGGGGAAATCTTGAATCCAGAGAATGAGGCAGCATATCTAAGCCAACATACCAAAATTCTCAATGGCGTTTACCCATACTGATCATGTGAGCTTTGAATCTGTGGCTTTGTGTGGCCTGGAAATGAAGGTCAAGACCCCTGCCCAAGGTGGGAAGTTTCATAGGAGACCACCCCCATGTTGAGTTTCTTTCAGGGCAAGGATGAGTCAAAGAAAACCTAAGACAAGGAGAAAATCTGAACAGCAACCAGAGAAAAAAAGACAGATTGCCTTCAAAACAATAAGAAGCAGTTTAATGGAAGTATCAGTAGCAACCGTGGAAAGTAGAAGAAAGCAAATCCTATCTTCAAATGTCACGTTATAATCTATACTCAGTAGAGATAATCCAAAAATGAGGAAGCAATATAGATCTTTTGGAAAAATAAATGGGGGAAATCATTGCCTGTAGAATAAAAATAAATGATAGTTGTAAAATTCCTGACAATGATAACAGCTAAGTACAAAGCTGGGGGGAGGGTATATGTATTTTACATTTTCTAATATCTACATATTATCTAGGAGGAGAGAGAGGTTTTCATTTACTAAAGACTTTGGTAAGTTAATTATGCATGCAGTAATTTTTATGGTACTCACTACAAGAATAGGATCAAAATGTATAACTTATGAAATGAACTAGAAGTAGTTAAAAGTGTACTGTGAGAAACTTAGTAAATCAAAAGAAGACAGGAATGGAGAGACAAAGTAATGTGGAATTAGTGGCACATAGAGAAAATAAAATATAACATGGGATACTTATATTGAATGTAATGGATAAATGCTTCAGTTAAAAGGACAGAATCAGCTTGGATTAATATTCCAAGCATACACTCCTTATAATGTATGCATCTAAATTATAAGGATAGAGAATGTCAAAAATAAAAGGAGACAAAATGATATATTATGCCAACATTAATAAAAGGATAGCTGCTATAGTCCTATTAAGCTCATACAAAACACATTTACTACATTCTTCCATTTAAATAAAGTTCTAAAGCAACTGTCTTTGTCAAGAATAGATACTCAGATATTATGCTTATAGGCAAAGGCAGGAAAAAAGATGGCCCCAAATGGCACTATGGAGGTAATTCCTGAGAAGCTGAGATAGGATGGGAAACAAAGAGAAATTCTGAGGTTCCTGGGGAGCCTCCAGGTTCTATTTCTTGACTTGAAAGATGATCACACAATGTGAACTATAAATATATTATATATACTAAAAACTACATATTCTGTATTTATAACACATTATCATACATTATGTTTATAACGATTATATAAATATAATGTATTATTGGAATAATATATTAATTATATGTATAATATATTATATATTTATATAATATAAACCGTAAACATATACACAATGTAAACTATACATATATTTTTCATACCAAATATATGTAAAAATATTTCAAGCTAGCAAATGTCTTATTTTCTGATGGTCATCTTTTGTAGAAAAATGTGAATGAAGAATAATATTATTAAAAGAAATGATGATTAAAAGTTAATTAAAAAATTCAGTCTTCTTGCCAGAAATCTTGATGGATGTGACAACACCAAAATTGAAATCATTGTGGTAAAAGACATTTTAGATGCAATTAATAGTGATAGGCTGGAAGGAGCTGGAAAGAGATATTGGCAAGATATTACACTGAGGAGAGCTCATTGGACTGTGGGGGCAGGGAAGGGCATGCCAGCTGGACAGTCCTGTCTGAGTAAGGGCCAGGAGGCCCAGCACGGCCTGCCTTGTTCTGAAATTGTGAGGAAAGGTGTGGCTAGGGTTGGGTAAATGCTGAAGAGAAATTAGTCCTGGCAGAAGTGGGGCAGCCCAGGTCCCCAAAGCCACACCCCTTCCTCACAACAGCCCCAAGGGCTCCTCAGGGCAATGGCGTCCTGCTCCATTATACAGGTAAGGAAACTGAGGCTCCACAGAATGTCCTGGTTCACTCTGAAGTCAGTGTCAAATGTGCTTTGTTCACTTTTGAATCTCTAGCGCCTAGCACAGTGCAAATGCACATTTATTTATGAATGTGTCAAGTAGCTTGGCCTCCCTCCAAATGCAGTGTATTTCATAAGGCAAACTCCTATATTGCAAGTGCCAGTGGAAAATCTGCAACACGTAAAGAGCTAACATAGATTCCAGCCTGTGGGCAGTAAACACATTTGACCAATGCTTCTTCTTGTCATTCTCAGCACCTCTGCACATTCTTCTCCTTTATACCCAGCTTCCTCCCCGGTCCCCAGCTGGCCTAACACTGTCCCCAAACTACCTTCTCTGTAGATCACAATGAGATCTTAATTCTTAGTTGTGGCCTGACTAGATTGGTCAATCTCCTAAGACATGGAGCAATTCATTGGGGAGCTTCCTCTTTTAGGGACATTTCAGTGGCAAATGCTAAGTGGAATTCACCCCTTCAGTAATAGCATGCTTCTGGCACCAACGAGTTCCAAACAACAAGGCAAATAGAGGGGTAGGAAAGCACAGAGATGAGCCCAGCCCACACCCATGCCTTCTTCTGACTCCTCCTCCCCAAGAGGAACCCAGCCTTTCCAAAGCCCCTCCGACTTAGGTGCCTTGCTGGCCGAAGGCTCGGAACCTAGTGCCTGTAAATTGGGGTTCTTGACAGGGTTGAGCCCAGGCATTCTCCAGAACCACGGACAGCACCAATCCTTTGAAGAGGAGCTCCCCAGGTCTGGCATGGTGGATGGAGCACAGAGCTCTGGAGGCAGGGCTCTGGCCTGTCTCATGGGAGGTAGGAATGCTGGGGAATGAGCCTGGTGACATTCTGTCCTATAGGACAGAGATGCAGCCAACTCCTCCTCAGTCTCCCCTCATCCTAGAGAAGAGGAGACTTAGTCTCAGAAACACAATGCATTGCTCAGAGGTCACTGGGTTTCTTGCCCCTGAGGGGGCTGGCTCTACCCTCACCCCCTCCAGAAAACTTTCTGTCAGGTTCCTGCTCTTCCTCCTCTCACTTTCCAGTGGGTTGATATTTCGCTTTTGCTTTTAATGTTTTCCTTCTACTGTCATGGAGCTCTGGACAACAGAAAACATGATCTGTGATCCTTTTCTGTGCCTGGTGCTATGCCAAGTCCTGATTCAGCTCACATGAAGAAATGAAGAAGTATCAGGAGTCTGGCTGAGATGTATTTGAAGCTGAAGGGTCACAGAAATAAATTCTAAGGTTTACTTCATTCTACATGAAGGGTGAATATTCAGATTTGGGAAAGGAACCTATGGACCATAGCATGAAGAGTTGTCACGAGGGCAGAGCAAACCAGGCAAGGTCAGGGAAAAACGGTGGTGGGGTAAGGAGAGGGAGATTCCATAGATACCATAGAGAGGAGATGCCTCTGGGGGCTGCAGGAACTGTTTAGAAGTTAGAAGTCATTCTAAAGGTATAAGTGTGGGGCTCATGGGAACCCTGAGAATGGGCTGAGAGCCACACACAAGTTCGATGGGTTTCTGAACTGAAATTGGCACCAGAAACCCACAAACATCACACTCACATCTGGGGCTGGAGCCAGGGCCACCATTCTCAGTTCCAGCCTCTGAACCATAAGGGGCCCCTTGCAGATGACTATGAGTTCAGCCATCCCTTCTGGAGTCTTCTTGTGTGACCAGGCCTGGGCTGAGGGTTATAACAGAGAGACGATTCAATGAACAGAGAGACCACACCATCCATTTCTGAGGGATGTGGGGGTGGACACTTGGGACAGAAGACATGAGTGGGGTGTCGAATGGAAGGGGCCACCTCGACAGGTTATCAGCAGACCTGGGGTGAGAGGAGCTCAGCTTTCACCTCCCTGATCATCACTGGGGAAAAGGGAGCTCCTGAAAGAGGAAGAATTTGGGGGGGCAGCCCAATCCAGAGTACTAGATGTCTCCTGCAGTTACTCCTGATCTTCAGATAGAAGGGACTAGTGTAGTAGTGTCAGGGGTCCCAGGCATGCCTCTCCCAAGCCAAGCTTCTGCTGCTGCCCCTGTTGTGAGTATTTAGGGGTAAGAGGGCTTCAGGACATGGTCCTTTGTCTCCACTGGGGCACAACTTGGAGAAGCATGCAGGGTAGAAGCTGCAGATAGGAGAATTGGGGACACGATGTAGGACAAAGTGCTTGTGTATCTTCATGCTCTGGCCTTCTCTCATCCTGAAATTTATGGGTTTACTATAGGATAGTCTACATCTTTTGACTTAAGGGAGAGGCCAACCTATACCAGGATCTGTCTATGCCCAAACAGACCAAGTCAAACGCTTCAGGAGACCAAGGACCTTGGGCCGATTCTACCTCTTTGGGGAACTATCTCCACCTGCTGCCTGAGAAACACAGATGCCAGGATGGGGAGAGGTGGACATTGTTCCTTCAGAAGAAGACTTCTTGGGAGATACTGTCACAAATAGAAAACACAGTCTCTGAATGTGACAGGTAAAGTAGAAGTCTCAGCTTAGGGGTTGGGTTGGCATGATGGACCCTTCCTGTGTCACACTTTTCTGAGTTCTGGGTCTCTTTCCCTCCTCTCCATTGCTAACCCAGATATTTGACATCCACATCCTGGGGACCCTGAGGTTTGGGCACAACAGCTTTCACTGGCAAGGGGCCACCCTGAGTCGCCCTCTGCCCAACACACATCTTATGGTTGTAATGATGCAGAAGGGTCTGTCTGCATCCCTGCTCCTTCTCCACCACAGGATCCTGGGGTGAACTCAGATCTAGTTCATGGCTGCTGGTCCTGGGATGGAGACATCTCACCTGGATGCCCCAGTGACCACACATAACAGCATCTAGAATGTGTAAGAGGGTCACGGCAAATCCACCTCCTCAGATGCCCAGACCAGCAACTGCTCCCCAAGCATGAGAGGTGTCCAGATGTAGGACACAGGGACATCTTAACTGAGTATGATAGGTACTCGCTAGGGATGGCTCTAGAAGAGGACATGGGGGATGGGGTGTGTGGGGACATGTGGTGTGTGGGGATATGTGGTGTGTAAGGCCCAGAGCAGGGAGGACATGGGGACTCCTACTCACCTGTTGGGTGACTTGACCCACAGCTGGTGCAGTCATAGAGCAAATTATCCTGTGGAGTGGCTCATGATTTCAGGCAGGCTAGCTGGTCCTGGGAGAAATAAGGCTTGTGGGGGAGACCCTCAGTGGGTGGCATCCTAGAAACTTAAGGGAAAAGGCACTCAGAGCATGGAGGAAGGTTAGGTAAATTCTCTAGTTCAGGTGACATAATTCTGACAGTGCTTTGCCATGTTATTTCAAACCTTACTCAAGGAAAAGATAAAAAGAACTAGAAAAGCTGAATAAAACTTTTTAAATATTTGGAGTCAATGGAAAGAAAATTTGCACAGTGAAGATGGAGGAAGCAGGAAATCAAAAGAGATGAGTCAAGTATTTGAAGCCACTTTTTTCCTCAAATAGATTGTTGACTCTGAGCAGTCACTGAGAAGCTAGGCAGAATATTCACCAGTCTCATGGGGGCCAGAGTAAAAGATATAGAGTTGAGGGCTTGCCAAGGGATAGGGGCCCTGGTAAACATTGCAGTGTTGTGGCTGTGACCCTAAGGCAGCGGTTCTCAACCTGTGGGTCGTGACCCCTTTGGGGGGTTGAACGACCCTTTCACAGGGGTCGCCAGGTACTCGTATGTGGGCGTATCTGCATGTGGGCCTGGAGACAGATAGAGGAGCGGTGTCTCAGTTCCTAAGACCATTGAAGATATGTGTTTTCCGGTGGTCTTAGGTGACCCCTGTGAAAGGTTGAGAACCGCTGCCCAAAGGAGTGAGGGGAGACTGGAAATAGATGAGAACCTATAAGGCTTGAAGCCAGATTTCAAATTCCCTCAATCCTTGATCCGATTGAAGTGATCCACCTGCTAGAGACAACAGGAAATATGTCTGGAGGAAGAGAATACCGTCCAGAGTCTGAAATTGTCTCTGTAATTTGTCATAGCTGCATCAGATAGGCTATCGTCATGGAAACAGCCACAGAGGGAACTATGAGAAGGGGTTAGAAAACCCAGATGGTACGCCGTGTGAGAGGAGCCAGGAAGTGAAGTTCTGGGGGGCAGGAGGGTAAGAGAGAGCATCACGAAGCATCTCACCTGAAGCACAGGTGTGGATGGACATGGCAGAGCTGGCAGAGAATGTGAAAAGCCAAGATATACAGCCGCCAACGTGGGACCCCAAAGGGTAGTGCACAGAAAGTTCCAGGGGAAGTTGTTGCTTCTGTGTAGCTACTGCCTCTATGGGCACAGGGTCACGTGGTAGTGAACTTGAGGTTGTTGGTGGTCATCAGGGTTGGCAGTTGCGGGTGGGGGGTGGGGCGAGCTGCATGTGGAGCAAGGCAGAGCAAATTGTGTCACATTATGTCTGGTTTGATTTATAGCAGTTGTTTGCAGCAGGAGGGTCAGTCCAGTACTAGTCGTTCTGCCCTGCTTGGTTCTTTGTTATGTATTCCAGTTTGGCAGTGAAATTCTTCATTTTAGCATCTACTTGAACATGTTGGTGACAGTTCAAGTCTATGCCTGAAACTCCTACACCTGGATCACCTGTGACCATGTCTGCTATTTTCCACTTCGCATTCAGTCATTTTGTCTCATCGCGTGGCATGCTTGTAAAACATTTTTTTAAATTGAATATCAGGTATTTTGTATGAAACACTGTAAAGATTTTCTGAGGCTCTGGTTGAAAAGTTTTTCCTCTAGATTCTAGAACAGTCTAGAACAGCACCGCACAATGGAATTTTCCGTAATGATGGAAACATTCTCTATCTGTGGTGTTCAACATGGTAGCCACTAGCCAAGTGTGGCTAAGGAACACTTGAAATGAGTTTAGTGTGACTGAAGAAATGGGTTTTAAATTTAATTTTAACCAATTTAAATGTAAATAGGCTTATGTGCCTAAGGCTACCCTATTTTTTCTTCCTGGCAAGCAGAGTGGGGATCTCCTTGGTCCAGTGTGGAATTGACTGAGTTTGAAGCTAGGGTTCTGGTCTTCTAGTGGGTGTGTCTATTCGCAAGTGACTTACTTCAATTTGTAATCCTGCTTGGGTCCTGAGGTGTTTCTGGGACCTCTCCTTCAAACAAGATCCTGAACATCAAATTTTGTTTACCGAGTCCCCTGACACTGCCCAGGGGGGAATGTGAGCACACTATTGGGCTCACCTCAAAGCTCTGTCCTTTCCAGGATGTTGGCCTGAGTCCTGCCTGCCTCAGTAGCCTCCGACTCCACGTCAGCCTCCAGCCCCATGACACTGCTGAAAGCTCAGCTCAGGCTCCCAGCTTCGTAGCCTAAGCTTTCTGCTTGTTTCCTTAGTCTTCTGGCACCTCCAGCAGAATGAACTTCCCTTTTCTCTGGGATGCTGGGTGCCTTGGTAGCTTTTTGATGTCTTCAAATACATTCTAATTTTCTTTAATTATAATTTATTGGGGTGACAATGGTTAGTAAAGTCACATAGGTTTCCAGTGTACAACACATCATCTATATATCACATTGTGTGTTCACCACCCAGAGTCATTTCTCCTTCCGTCACCATATGATTTGACCCTCTTTATCCTCTTCTACTAACCGCCTCCCCCCTTTCCCTCTAGTAACCACTGAACTATTGTCTGTCTGAGTTTTTGTTTATTTGTCTTGTTCCTTCATTGCTTTCAGTTTTATATCCCACATATCAGTGAAGTCATATGGTTCTCGACTTTTTCTGACTTATTTTGCATAGCATAAAAATAGATTCTATTTTATATCTGTGTGTGTGAGTTGTATTTTTTTTTTCCATTTGGTCTCAGTGGAAGTGTTGTTCTGACATGATATTCCATCATGGCAAGAAACCTCCTTTTCTTTTGGTCTCGGCCCAAACCGCCTTCTCAAAGAAGCTCTGACCTCCCAAATCATAGTATGTATTTCTTTGTTGCCCCTCTTCCACAAGATCGCAAGCTTCATGAGTGAGAGGGTTTTGTCCCTTTCCCCACCAATGTCCAGAAATGCTCCTGCATACATTAGGGACTCAATAAATGTTGGATGGATGATGTTGTATTATCTGGTGGGGAGGGAGACCTGGTCTCTGCCCTCAAAACTCAGTTCAATTAGGTAAAACAAAACCCAAAGAGTGTGGATGGCCACACATGAGGGCCAGACCCAGGGGCTGGGGGCTGGAAGGGTCCTATGTCCTAGGCTGGGTGGGGTGGGAGGAGAGAATCGGGGAGGCTTCTAGGAAGACCCTGGAGGGGCAGGAACATGGAAAAGGAAGGGCATTATCGACAAGGGACCAGCCCAGCAAAGCTTGGAGATGGGACTGAAAACACCACGTCACCCGAGGCAGGAAGCTTCTGGGTCTCACACCTGCCTGGACAGGCAGGGCAGTGCCCCTGACATCCAGAGCCCCGGGTAGCCAAGCCTTAACGTGAACAACCAACTCGGCACCATTTACTGAGCACTTGATCAAATCCTCACAATAGTGCCTTGATGGGGGCTTTGATTTCATTTTCAGAGGAGGAAACTGAAGACCAGAGGGGTTAAGTCACTGACCCAGGCTCACCCAGCTCTGCCTCCAGAACCCGAGGTCTGGGGAGCCCACGGAGCAGCTCCTCACCCATCACACAGAGACACCAGGAGAGATTCAGGTGTGTGAGGGGGGGCGGGGGGCGAGGGGGAGGGGCAGCAAATTCACTGTCTTGAAGAGCCCAGTGTGAACCCTTATTCCGTCACTCTCCAGCCAGGTGACCTCAGGCCAGTTACCCGGGCCTCAGGCTACAGTCAACGAGGTCCTGGCGCGGATGAGATGGCGCGGTGCCTGCAGTATGCACAGCGCTCAGAGAAGCAGCACGATTATCGTGAATGAGGTGCGCACAAGTCGTGTGCTTTGCTTATCCCACTACAGGCACATCTGGCACACCAGACACATAGTAGGTGCTCAAGAAGGGTTAGGACTGTTTGAGCACGCCGGGAACCTGGCAGAGGTACAGGAAAGCAGCACCCTAATTCCCACTTGCTCAGGAACGTTGTTCAGTCCCCTCCTCTGAGACCCAGAGCCCAGGCCCCAGCTTCTGCAGGGTCACAGGTAACCGGTTCCGTCCCCTCCCAACCTCACACCGAAGCCCCCAGCAAAGGTAACTCCGGTTTATTCACAGTCATTTACAGACGCCCCGTGCTCCCTGGTCGGGTCCCAGCCATGCAGTGGAAGCCCTAGAAAGTGGGGATGGCCTCGGGGACCGGGGTTCGGACCCGCTCCTGCTCCCGCGGTGTCTCCACTTCGTCCCGCCCCCGGCGTCCTTTGCCGATGGCCAGGCGGGGCCGACCGCGGTCCAGGCCGTCCAGGAGGGCGCAGGCCTGGCAGAGCGCGCGGCTGGCCAGCGCCCCGCAGCGGGAGCAGGCGCCGGGGGGCGGGGCCCGCGCGGCCGGGGCCAGAGCCAGGCGCTCCGCCGAGTGTACGAGGTCCAGCACCGCCGACGGCCGCGCCGCCTCCAGCAGCTTGAGCAGGTCGCGCGCGTGGCCGCGGAAGGCCTCGGGCGCGTAGACGCACTCCTCCGAGAAGTAGTCGAGGCGGCGGAAGTGCGCGTACAGCACCACCTCCTTCTGTGACGCCAGCTGCAGCGGGCGGCAGCGCGGCAGGGCGCCCCCCTCGCCTGGCGAGCCCAGCCCCCCGCCCCGAGCCAGCCGGCCGGCGTCGCCCCGCAGGAAGTTCATGAGCACGGTCTCCGCCATGTCGTCGGCGTTGTGGCCTGGGGGAGAGACGGGGAGCAGGTCAGGAGGGGGCACCGCGGGGCAGCCTAGACCCAGAGAGACTTGGGAGCAGGTAACGGCACGGGGTGCAGGCCGTGGAGACCCCCAGGCACTGTGGGGCAGACAGGTGGAGGTGCAAGGTGGACACGAGAAACAGAAGGGGACACACACAGGATCCAGTGGAGCAACTTGGGGTGCTCTCATTTGTCACCGGCTTATTGCAAAACAGGCCCTGTGTTTAGAAGCCCTTTCACGGAGGGACTGAAAGTCCTTTACGCTACAAATATAATTTCATTCTCAATTAAAAGTGTACTTGACTGCCCAGAAGTCAAAATGCATTTAACGGAGATCAGATCCTCAAGAGAGCTTCTGACTCAAGTGCCTCTGGAAATGCAGATCACGGAAAGACCAGGGAGAAAGTGACTATTTACACAACAGTCACCGTCAAATTTACCGTATTTGCCGGCATATAAGACGACTGGGCGTATAAGACGACCCCCTAACATTTCCACTCAAAATACAGAGTTTGTTATATACTCGCCGTATAAGACTAACCCCTCTTCCGCACACCTTCCACACACCAAATAAAAGGTAAAACAATATCAGATTTGATTTGGCCCACTGAAGTGCAAACAAGCGTATTGTATTTTGTGTTACCACATAACCGTTTTGGCGATGTTGAGCCACCATGTCTGCTACATGTTTTTCGAGTTCTGGCCAGTGTGGGGTGCCTCTTCTTAATGCACACTTACCCCTTGGCATACTCTTTAATGCTTTCTCATTTGATTTCCAGTCCCGAACCATCTTTTCTGTTACTCCATATTGTCTTGCAGCAGCACAATTATTATTTTCCTTAGCAAAGTTTATAACTTTCAGTTTAAAATTTGCATCATACTTCTTTCTTTTGGCTGG
Source organism: Hipposideros larvatus (assembly GCA_031876335.1). Classification (NCBI taxonomy): domain Eukaryota; kingdom Metazoa; phylum Chordata; class Mammalia; order Chiroptera; family Hipposideridae; genus Hipposideros; species Hipposideros larvatus. Next base: position 30,787,634 of record CM063099.1, read on the forward strand.
TGCCATGATAGGGATGATAGGGGTTTGACTGGTCGACATTTTCTATGCTGTACTGTACAATGGTGCAGTATTGTGGTTGGCTGTTGGCTGTATACAAAGCCTGATTTGATTGGTCCCTGCTCCCTGTTTGCCCGCCCTGTCACTATAGCAGTCTGGTCCACCCTTGCATCAGCATCTCCCTGGGACCTCACTAGTGCGCAAGTGCGAGCTCTTCAACATTCTAACAGGCACCATGATAGCGCAAAATCGCGAATCTTCAATGCATATGTAAAGAAATATACGGTAACCTGAGTTTACCACACTCGCAAAATCGCACACAGCCCAGCATACACCCAGCAGCACTGCTGATGCCTGAACGGTATGTGGAATGAAGTGGGCGGGCATCGGGAGGCCACTATGGCACGGGGCAAGCACTATGGGCAGTCTATCTGAAGTGTACCTGGCGTATAAGACGACCCCCCACTTGGAGGCATATTTTTCAGGGCCAAAAAATCGTCTTATACGCCGGCAAATACAGTAAGCTAAATCTTACTCTGCATTTTGTCATCTTATACTTGAGTCTACACAGTAAAACACTGGTCTTTTTGGGGCTTCTCAAATTGGCCCTGCTTCCTCTCCTCAGGCCTCTGCATAAGCTGTTTCCTCTGCTCAGAGCACACCGCTCCCCACATCCTCAGCTAGTTACCCACCAGCCTTCAGGTCTTGGCTCATCCAGAAACGCTTCTTAATCCCCACCTTTCTCCCACCACTAGGATCCTCCTGTTGCAAGCTCGCCAAGTCTGAGTAATTTTCCCGAGTAGTACTTGTCAGGTTATAATTATGTGTGTGAGAATCCGTTAGGAGCAGACTGTCTTGTGCATCATCACAGCAAAAGTTTACATAATGTTCTCTGCTTTTCAGTCTCTAGTCTAAGAGCTTCACACTTAACTCATCAAATTCTCAACCGCCTCATTTTACAAAAGAGGAAAACAAGGTCATGAAATTTGTTCTAGGTTCCATAGCTTGTATCTGCTACACAGTAAACGGTCGGTACGTATTAGTTGAAGTAACGACTGGGAGAGAATAAGAGAGTTATCAGAGAAGCCGACAGAAAAAAGGAATTAAGACACAGTTGCGTTTCAGACTACAGACGGCTTCTGATGGAAGATAGTCCTGCCACCCCTCCTTGTGTGAAGGAGACACAACGTGTCATTTTTTTTTAACACAGGGAACCACAGCCCTAGCCAGTAGAGAGTACCCTCAACCTCTATTTTCCAATGTGTGTGTACCAAGATGATGGCAGTGACTCAAAAGCCCGCCACGCCCATCCCAGGGACTCCCACACATAACGATGCCCATGTCCTTATTGAAGTCCTCTGCTAGATCATACCCACATGGCTTCCTTTTCACTGTTTTGGCATGAGCCCCAGCCCCCTTTCAATGCCCGCCCTCACCAATGCTTGAGCTGGGTGCTCCCACAGCGGCCCCCCCGTCCCCTGTGCTGCGCCTGTGCTCACCCGTCACGACGTGCGTGGCTCCCACCAGGCGCGCCCCTTCCTCCAGCGCTCGGCGCCGCAGCACCCCGCAGAAGGTACAGCAGGAGCGGCTGCGGCCGGAGCCCGCAGTGCTGCGGGCCACGGCGTCCATCGTCCAGCCCCGGAAGAGGTCAGCATAGGCCACGACCGTGAGCGGCAGCTCCCAGCGCGCCGCCTGGCGCCGCACGGCCGCCAGCGCAGCATCCCGGTAGCCGCCGATGCCCTCGTCCACGGCCACCAGGTGCAGCGAGATGCCCAGGCGCGGCGCCAGCTCGCGCAGCACGTGCGCCAGCACCGTTGAGTCCTTGCCTCCCGAGGCGCCCACGGCCACCACGGCGCCGGGCGGCAGCAGGCGGCCCGCGACCACCGTGTGCAGCACTTCGGCCTCGAAGGCGGCGCAGAAGCAGGCGCCGCACAGCGCTTGGCCGGAGCGCGGACGGCGGAGGGAGGCGCGCGCCTTGCAGCAGGAGGCGCACTGTGGGGCGGGCATCGCGGGGTACCAGCGGGGTGGGAAAGGTCAGCTTCTCCTGGATGGGGAGGGAGGAAAGGCGGTTACAGTCGATTCCGGGTGGCGGGGTCGTTGCCTCCAGGGAGGCTGCCTGGATAGCACCCAGAGTAAGCCCATTGCCTGGGACACTCTTCCCCCAGCAGTGTGCAAGCCTGGCACCTTCAAGTCTCAGCTTAAGATTTCTTTCTTCCTTCCTTCTTTCCTTCCTTCCTCCCTTCCTTTCTTTCCTTTCTCTCTTTTCTTTTTCTTTCTCATTCTCTCTCTCTCTCTCTCTCTCTCTCTCTCTCTCTCTCTCTCTCTCTCTCTCCCCCTGTCTGTCTTTCTCTCTCTTTTTTCTCCTCTCCCCCCACTCCTTTTCTATTCATTCATTCATTCATTCATTCATTCATTCATTCATTCAACAAGTGCCAACTCAGTGCATCCTAGGCACTGGGGACATAGCAGTGAACAGAACAGAAAAAGCTGCAGGCACTAAGTTCTGGTGGAAGAACCAACCTCGGGAAAAGTAAGAAATAACCAAGATACTTTACAAATATGAGGAGTAATATGAGGGAATCAGCCTCTGAGAGGAGGCCAGAAGGACAAGGAGTCAGGCATGATATCAGGGTAGGAAGAATGTTCCAGATAGTTAATAGCATATGCAAAGGACCTGAAAAGCAGGGCCTGTCTGTGTTCAGTTGGTTGGAATGTGTGTTGTGGCTGAAGATGGGACAGGGTTGGGGACTTGGAGGTTGGCAGGGTGAGGAGCCTGGGCTTTGTACTGAATGAGATAGGAACCACTGGATGGTTTTTCGCTGCGGAGTGACAGGATCTGATTTATATCTTAACAGGATCCCCCAAGCTGCTGCGTGAGCATAGAGGGTGGAGAGTGGCGAGGGCAGACCTGTGAGGAGGCTCTTGCAGCGATCCAGGTGAGCAATAATGGTGGCTCGGAGCAGAGTGGAGGCAGTGTAAGTAGAGAGAAGTGGTCAGATTCTGGATCTCTTCTGGAACTAGAGCAGATGGGACTCACACAAGACTTAGTTGGGGGAAGGCAGTGGATGAAAGAAACAGGGGACTCGGAACAATTCAAAGGTTTTGGCTTGAACAGTTGGAAGAACAGTGGGACCATTTAGTGGGGAGGAGGTGGGGGATAGGGAAGAATGGGGAAATATTGTGAGAGGGGCAGGTTTAGGGCACAGGATCTGGAATTCCGTTTGGGCATGGTAGAGTTGAGGTCCTTTGCTCTAGAAGACTCCTGAACCCTGGGCGGGAGCGTCTTCTGAGCGCTCAAGGCCTCCTTCAGCATCCCCCCCAGGCCAGCCCTGACCCCTCTAGGTTGTAACTAGGACAGAGGAGGCTGCGCTCGTACTGCACCCAGCTTTGGAGGTGGGAACGAGGAGTCAGACTGGGCCGCAGAGTCCAAAGGGGGTCAGCAGGAGGAGTGCCATCTCTCCTGCGATGCCTACTAGAATGTGTGGGAGAGAAACATGGAGGCATCCAATACTACACAGCAGCGTGACAAAGGCCACGGGATCGGCCCGCGGCGGGAGAAAGCACTCACCCGAGCAGGATCCGCGTTGGAAGGTCCAGGCTGCGAGAAATCGCGGAAGCGGGTAAAAAGACTACGACTCCCAGAAGTCTATTCGCTTTGAGTTTACTCGCCTCCGATTCCCAGGTGCCCGTGCAGCGGTTCCACCCAAGAGTTTACTGCTTTCTGACAAGCTAGGCCTACAACTCCCTGCGATCCTCGTGGTGGCGTCACGCGCTCCACCCACGGATCCCAGAATGCTCCAGGCCAGTTTGGCCTGTTTCCCGTCTGCGCCTGCGCAATAAGTAGTGCGGTGTCTGGTTTCTGGGTTCTGCCACGCGCTATGCACTGCGTTATTGAGTGCATTGTGTTCCAAAGATGGACTAGATGTTTTCCAGATTTTGTGGTGCTGTTAGAGAGGTTTTGGGGTGGGCAGAAAGGAGACATGAAAGGGTGAGGTAGCGCATGCGCTGGACAGATTCCTAAGAGAGACAGGGTGGGCCTTTGCGCGCGCCCTCGCAGGCGTGGGAGCGGGTGCGCGCTCAGGCGGACGGCCACCATCTGTTGGCTGGGGGTGGGGGTGGGGTGCGGAGCGGATAGTAGCGGTTTGCGGATCTCTGCGCGTGCTGCGGGCTCCGGGTGTGGATCCAGTGAGCAGTAATGCGCACGCTTCCTGCCTGTTGGCGTTGAAGGCAGAGCTCGGGATGGAGGGCAGGTGAGACCTGTGAGACGGAGGGTCCCCTCGGGCGGAAGCCCCCAAAACCAAAAAACAGCACCTCTCCGGGTCCAATTCCTCAGCCTCCTTCCTGTATTCTGAGTTCCTCTTGTCTGTATCCCCGTGAGGTCCTTGATAAGGGAGGATTCAGAGTGACGGTAAGGGGGGTGGGGGGCATTGGGGAATGTGAACCTGGCAAGGGTTGAACCATAGTCAGCAGGTTCATTCATTTGTTAATCATTTTCTGAGACTTCCTTTTTTGCCAGGCACGATCTGTGAGACACAGGTGTATCAGACCTGGTCAGGGAGATAGAGATGATAAAGCTTGATGTGGAGGTACCAGAGGTCAGGGGCTGCAGGAGCCCAGAGTTTACAGGTGCTGCTAATCAGGACATTGGGGGGGGAGGAGGGGGGACGGGCAACAGCATTTAATGAGCCATCAGCAAGTGCCAGACACAGCTCAGCCCTTCCCACCAACCATCTCAAGTTCCTCATCTGTCAAGTGGGGAATGATAATAGTACCTGCCTGGCATAGCGTTTGTGAAGATAAATGAGTTAACATGGAAAAGTGTTTATTGACCAAACAATGAATTTTCATCCCATTTAATTCTCATAATCAGGGATGGCTTCCTCTTCTAGGCCAGGCCCAAATTTTCTTTTAAAGCAGGCCGTGATGTGGGACTTCAAAACCTCAGGTGACCTACACATAGTCTAAGTCAGTTCTCAGTTGGGGGTGATTTTGCCCTCCAGAGAACATTTGACAATGTCTAGAGACATTTTTGGTTGCAGCAACTTGCGGGGCAAGTGGAAGAGTGTGACTGGTATGTGGTAGGTAGAGTCCAGAGATGCCACTAAACTGCACTGGGTGACCTCCCATAACAGAGTTATCCAGCCCCAACTAATAGTGCCAAGGCTGGGGGACCCTGGCCTAAGTGGTACTCTGCTGTACCTTGGTTTTCGCCCCCAAAACTAGTACACAGATTCAGGTGTTTCTGTTGGCTTTAGTCTCCTGCTTTGAAATTGTCTTCAAATATTTAAGCAGGTCTCAACACCACTCACTTACTTTTGTGTGAGAAGTTAGTAAAAAGGAGGCAAACCTCAAACAGGATCTCAGTGAAGAAGAGGATATGAGAGCTGGCCTGCCCACGCGACTAAGGACCACATGGTTAGTTGCATGACCCTGAGTAAGTGGCTTAACCTTTCTGTGCTTCCGTGACATCGTTCAGTGGGGATGGTAATAGCGCTGTGGGGAGAACCAAATGAGTTAATGTATGTAAAGCATTAAGACCAGTGCTTGGCACTTCATAAGTGCTGTAAAAAGTGAGTGTGCGAGGCGCAGTGTCCTGGTTCCTTACCACAGGTATTTGGGGTAGCAGTCATTGGCAGTACTAAGAACTGGACCACTTCCTCTTGTTCTTAGTAGCCATGTTCCTCAACCAGTTGGCACAGTTAGGGCAGAGGTTTCTCATGGATGTTTTGCAAACATTTTACGTTACATTTGTTGCAACACATTAATTTAATATTCAAGGGTGGAAAGACTGAGTTGGTGTCTGGTTTCTGGAGAGGGCTGGTGACTGACTGTCTATATCTCCTCATCAATTACAGGGTAATGGTTGAGTTCCTCAGTCTGGTGTTTGGGACCTGGTCCCTGACGACTTTTCAGCCCCATCTCACCACTGAACCTAACAGGTCCCCATGTTTGCCAGTGAAATAACGTTTTCTGCCAGGTGTTTGCACATGCTATCTCCCCTTCCTGAAGACTCTCTCTCCTTCACCCTTCCTCGCCACCACACTCATTTCTATTTCTCATCCAGGTAGCCACTTCACTGTACTTCCTTCAGGAGGCCTACAGGACCCCTTCTCCCTTGCACTGGATTAACAAGCCTCTTGTGGGCTCCCATGCCCCTGGTCCCTTACTTTGTCAGAGGCCCTGTCACCTTGGGCTGTGGCTGGCTGTTTCTGTCTCACTGTCTCTTTGGGTTGAGAGCGCCTTGAGTGAGGGGCTTGGTCAGATTTGATTTGAAGAGAGCACCTTGAGTGAGGGGCTGGGTCCCTAGCACCACTGGCCACAAGGCCAGGTATAGAGCAGGCAAGATATTCAAGGCCCATCCTGAGCTGCTCCTAGTTTAACCTCTCCTTGTCACCTACTGTCATCTGCACCCCAGTGATCACAGAGCTCAGGCAGGATGCTTGCTGTCGAATGTGGTAGTTAAGGACAGAGGTGGCCTGGTTCAGATCCTAGGACTACCTTTCTATTGGGTTGTCAGAAAAGTCATGACGCATTTTTGCAATGAAAAACATAGAAAAAATCCATTATTACTTTTCTGACAACCCAATAGTTGTGTAACTGCAGACATGTTACATTTTCTCACCTGTAAGATGGAGGTGATAAGAGTAAAGCCATCATAGGGTTAGAGCAGTGGGTCTCAACTTGGGATGATTTTGACCCCCAGGGGACTTTTGACAGAGACGTTTTTGTTGTCACAGCGGTTGGAGGGTCTGGCATCCAGTAGGTAAAGGCCAGGAATATTACTAAATCTCTAACACATAGGACAGCCCCCCACAGCTAAGAACTAACCTGCCCAAAATGTTAGTAGTGCTGAGGTTGAGAACAGATGGTATTTGAGTGCTTAGAACACCTTTTGGGCCATAGTGAGTGCTCTGTAGATATTAGTTAACATTACCACCAATTACTATCTTTTAGCTTTTTATTTATTTTTTAATTTAATTTTTTTTTTTAAGATTTTTATTGGGGAATTGGGGGGATGGGAACAGCGCTGGGGAATTGGAGGAAGGGGACCAGACAAGTTGCTGTCCTTTTGTTCTTCAGTCTAGTTGTGGAGGACGTTGCCTCACTGGCCCAAGTTGGCACCATCATTGCACTCTTCCTGGGTGAGGCAGATCAGTCGCCGGCTTCTGGACGTCCGCTCACTGCGGCTGCTGGCTGCTCACGCTGCTGCTGGCTACATACGGTAGCCCGTGGCAACCCACTGCCACAGGGGCTGCAGCCTACGCCGTCGCCAGCGACCCATAGCAGCCCAGCTCCAGGTTGAGCTGTTGTTCAGCATCTTAGCTGTGGAGGGCAGTGTCACTGGCCCTCACATGTGGGATCCAAACCAGGGGCCTCTGGCATCCCAAACCAGCTCTTAACCATCGCGCCACTCGGCCGGCCCTATTTTATTTTTTTTAGCTGAGCCATTCTGCCACCAGTTGGCAGCTCAGTGGCAACTCAGCTTGGGCCAGGAATCGAACCGGCAACCCTGTTGCTCAGAGCTCGCACTCTTGAGTGAGCTCTTAACCAGTTGAGCCACTTGCCCCCCCCCCCCCCCCCCCCCGCCATTATCACCAATTCCTTAAGCACACCAAGCTTTCTGGTGTCTCCATCTCTCTGCCCAGAATGCCCTTCCCCCACTTGGCATGGAGGTTGAATGCCTTCTCATTCTTTAGGACCTACCCAGAAACCCACCTCTTTGGGGAAGCCTTCCCTGACCTCTACCACCTTTGTCCCCCAAGACACTCTCCACCTCGTAGTGGGAAGAAGTCACAGACACACAGGTTGGGGCACAAAATCAGGTTCTTACACCTGAGTGACTTTAGACAAATGATTTCTCTGTGTCTCAGTGTCCTTATCTATGAAATCAAAGGATAGCTGTGAAGATGAAATGGGCCAGCACCAGGTAAATATTTAATGTCAGGACTCCCTTTTGGAGTCCTAAAAGCTTATTGGTTCAGATTGGGAGAAGTTGTTAAGAAATATATTTTTAATAAGATTTGCTGTGGAAGAATAGGAACCAGCAAAACTTATCCCCAGGAGAGTTAAGAAGAAAAAAGATGTTATGTGCTGTTTACATGAGACCCACGTTACTGACTAAAGACTCAGAGCCCCGCTTTTTGACCGCTTTTCCCTTTATTATTATTTTTTTTATGGACCTCTTCCTCCCTTGTGAGCCTTGCCTTTGTGTGTGGCCAGCTCCAAACTCTTTGGAAGGTAGTTTCTAATAATAGGCCCTTGAGCCATTCTCTACTGCTCGGGCCTACTTCTATTTCTTTGAAATGCACTATCTCTTCTAATAAACTGTTTTTTTACTACTTTGAAAAAAAAAAAAAAGACTCAGAAAGTGTGAAAGTAAAAGAGTGGGAAAAAGTATACCAGAAAAATAACCCAAAGAAACCTAAGTTTAGTCACATTGGTCACCAAAGTAGATTTTCAGTCAAAAAGCACTATCAGTAATAAAGAGTGTCATCACAAATGAGAAAGGAAGCTTTGCACAGTGGCAATATCGTAGCCAATGAGGTTTATTCAAGGCACGATTATTGCTAATTGAAACAAATGAGAAAGGAATGACCAGGATGACAAAACAATTCTAAACCTGAATGCACCTAACAGCATAGTCTCAAAAGAAATAAAATTGAAGTTAACAGGATGACAAGAGATCAACACGTTCCAGAAGCACTGTGACATTTGAATACATCTCTCTGTAATTAACACGTTTTCTCTTCCTTTCCGTTTAGTCTGCGATATCCGATTTCACCAATATGCTTTCTCTTCGGTCAGTTGTCTGTGGTTCGTTTTCCAGTGCAGTTTAAAAAATTTTTCTTTCCCGGTAGCAGTGACAATGTCAGTAGAAGAAACGTGTGAAAGTGATTCAAGTGAAATTAGTTTCCCTAATAGAAGAATATAATTTTTTAAATTGTATATCATCAGTCACCAGTGACTGACGCGGTCCAAACGGAAAGTATAGTGTCAGTCACTGGTGACTGACATGGCGCTTAACGTGTTAATCAAGTAGACAAAAAACTACAAAGCTATGGGAAATTTGAACAAGACCACCAACAAGCTTGAACTAATGGACAGGAATGGAACCCTGTACCCAGTGGTTTGAGAATACAGGTTTTTGCCAGGCACACATGGAATCTGTACAGATGTCCTAGGCGTAGCTGTTCAGTATGGTGCCCCCTGGTTATACATGGGTGATGAGCATTTGAACTGGCTAGAATAAATTTTATCCTGATTACTTGTTGAAATGGTAATATTTTTGATATATTGGGTTAAGTGTAACATTAAAATTAATTATTTTATTTATTTATTATTATTTTTTTTTACATTATAAATGTGGCTAAAAGAAAATTAAAGGACCGGCTGAGTGGCTTGTTGGTTAAGAGTTGGCTTGAAAGCACAATCTCTGAGCAGCAGGGCTGCCGGTTCAGATCCCATATGGGGGCCAGTGATGCTGCGTCCTCTAGAGCTAAGATGTTGAACAACAGCTCGACCTAGAACTGGGCTGCTATGAGTTGCCGAGGCTGCAGTGGGGCTGCAGTGGGCTGCCATAAGCTACCATGAGTGGCCGGCAGCTGGCGTGAGCTGCCATGAGCCACCGTGAGCAGCCATCCAATGGCCAGCGAGTGACTGCCTCACCTGGGAAGAGCACAATGATAATACCAACATAGGTCAGTGAAGTGATGTCCTCCACAACTAGACTGAGAACAAAAGGACAGCAACTTGTCTGTTCCCCTTCCCGATTCCCCAACGCTGTTCCTTCCCCCAATTCCCCAATAAAATATTTTTTAAAAGAAAATTAAAATTACATCTATAACTTGCATTATATTGGACAGCTCTGCTCTAGAACACAAGTCTCAGCAAACAGCCACGTCACTCTGCCCCACTCCCCAGGCAGAACAAGGGACCTTAACTGAGAGGGTTAATATGTGTACTTCTGATCCAATAAATGAATTTTCCCATTAGCCACTGTTTATGACTTAGAAAATACTTGAAACAATTTTTCATTAATCTTGAAACTAGCTAAGACATCAGGGTTATGTGTGTATGTGTGTGTGTGTGGTTAGGTATATATTGTAGTCATCTTAAAACACTTTTGCTTGGGAGACCCCAAAACCATTTCGAAAACTTTGTATCAGCACCTCTCTTAAGTTGACTCTTGAAAATTTTCAGCATTAGGTTTTTGTTGTTACTCAGAGGTAGAAAACATACATCTTATAAGGTGACATGAGATGAGGATTGGCTGTTAGTGGAGTAAATATTTCATGACATAACTCAATTAAATAGGTTTCAATTACCTTAGAGAATAATACACACCAATTCTAACAGGTCATTAATTTTTACCTGGATGTTTTGTTCAGTGTAATTCAAACAATTTGTCCCTGAAAACATTCCAGTTAGTTAAACAAACAAACAAACAAACAAAACTTCACTAACCTGTAATCCTTTGGCTGTTCTGAACACAGAGCATCCCAACATGAGCCAAGCTGCACCTTAACTGAAATGAGTGGAAAAGAAATACACAGCACCTGCTGGGAGTACTTCTTTGTCAGATAAAATAGGCTCTGTATCCCAAAGACGTGTAGGACCTTCTGAAGGTCAGGAAGTTTAGGTATTGCCTTAGAGCAAAAGCACAATCTGATCTGGGGCATGTGTTTCTGAGCCTAACAGATCCAGCCAGAAAGATAGTTTCCTGATGGAAAAAAAAATAGGTTTCATTCTTAAAGTACTTAGGTTTCCATTGTGAGATTTTATTTGGAAGGAGGTGCTTCTGGATGGTTTTCACACCTTCCCTCTTGTCTATGACGTGTTTTCTGGATAATGTGGGCCTTGGAGAGTGTATAGTGTGTGACTTAAGTCAGCGAAAGGCCCCCTCGGCCTTGACCTCTCCCTTTTCCTTGGAAAGAGGGGCCTGATAAACCTGGGTTGGGACAGAGGGAGTGCTAGGCATCCTCACCCTCTAACAACTGATTCTCTTAGTCTGGCTCAGAAAAGAGCTGGTGTGGGGACACGTGTTAGGAACCTGCCAAGGGGGAAGGGGAACCAGGTGTCCAGACTCCTTGAGGGAGACTCTCCAGGGTCTCCCAGACTGAGGTCAGCTCCTACGGGATGTAGGAGCACACCTGCGGCAGCCAGACAGCTTTCTTTGTACAAATGAAGATATGACGTATTAAACAAAACAGAACCATATCACTTGGAAAATGGGGGCATACACTCTACTAATTTGAATCCCGGAACATGCATGACAGTTGCTGCTAGTTTAGGACATCAGAAATTTTTTCTTGAAATCTTATGTAACTTTGGGAAACAAAAATTCTATATACAATTGATTTTATTACACTCGGTTCACTTTCCAACAATAGTGAAATAGTCTTTGTTATTTTTTTGAGGAGGTAACAAGAATCCATCCTTATGCTTCCACACCTAGTCACGATTATGCTACCGAATTCTTTCTTAAAAGATCATTGTTCGTAATTAACTTTTCACCATGAAGAGCCTGAAATACAGTAGCACTATGTCTTCAATCATAACCCTTATCATTGAGATAGGAATTACAAAATGAGGAATAAGAAAGCAATCATTGGTTAAAATCTACAAAACTCTTGGGCTCTAAAATCCCTCTGTCATGTTTCATGTGGAATTGAAGTGGTCACATTTTACTGGGCTCTCCAGGAGACAAACCACACTTTCGATAGCAGTAGCCTTTGCTGTCCCAGCGCGAGGAGAAATCAGGAAATGTGAGCCTGGGCATTCTCACACTGGATGATGTGTGACCAACACACTCTGTTGGTGGCTCTGTGGAAATCACCAAATGCATCCGACTCCTGTGACCAGCCAGTGTGGCGTGCCTCAGGCATGGTCCACACCCGTAGCATTCACAGCTGGGAAACAGAAATTATGAGCCCTGCTATTTTCAGCCCAGCAAATATGTCCATAAATTGCTGCTGGGCCAACTCTACCAGGACATTTCAAAGGCTGGTGCACTAAATCCAGCTGAAGTTCCTGAGGTGTTCTTGACAGTTATCTTCTGTGTGTGAATGGTGTGCATCTCCACTGTATCTGTGGGGTCTAGTTCCTTCTCATTTCACTGGAAGGATGGGTGTCTGAATCTAGGAGTGCCACTCCAATGCCTGGATGATGTTCTCTGAAACAGCTTTCCTATGTGAGCTGCCTGTCCAGCTGAAAAGCTGGGAGAAGTTCTACCAGCAGGTAGTTCTTCCTTATTCCTGTCCCACAACAGAGAATCCGCTACTAAAATTGGATTCTTGTTTCCTCAGTGCTCCAAACTTTAAGGATTTTCTATCCTGGGTCACATTCTGTCCTGCCCCACATTTGAGATTTGATCCCCAGCCTGCTTCTGTAATGAGATAATTTCTAGTTCATCTAAAAATATACCCTCTAATTTAGTGACAAGGACACCAGCCTGGATGTAACTTTCCAGTGCCAATGAAAAAGTTCATTTATTCGTCTATTAGTATTCTTCACTTTTGGCTTCAGAATGATCACGTGGACCAGCACAAATCCTGCTCATTTCTGTTCATGGGAGTCACGTGCTTCCGGCTTAAAGACATCCCCTGGGATAAGCCTGGAGAGTAAAGAGGTTCTTTTGAACCCACCCCACTCTCTACCATCTTTCCCCAAGAGCACCCGTTTCCACTGTAAATAGAATACCTTCTCTCTAAGCATAAATTCAAAACAGGACTCATCGTGCATCAACTAGGAGCCCTCGAAGCACAGGAAGAGATCCCAGGATTCCGTTCTTCATGCTACAGCCAGAGGGAAAGCTCTAGGGTCCATGAATCAGTCCCTGTCTTTAATGGATCTTTGGAAGAGCAGGAATTCAGAGCCCTCCCCACCCTTCTTCAGGAGCAGTGTTGACACCACTTCAGGCCTCAAGGCCAAGAAGTTTCTTTGGCAAGAGAGAGAAAGAGAGGGAGGAGGGGAGGAGGAAGAAGGAAGGAGAAGGGGGGAAGGGAGAGAAACAGACGGAGGCGCTCTCCACTGGTAAAAGAACCACATTGCCTGTAGAGCAGTTTCTCAACTTCAGCACATCCTTTGGTTTCGTGGGGTGTGCATGGGCTGGCTTGTACATTGTAGGATGTTCAACCCACCAGATGCCAGCAACACTTCTCGCTGCCAGTTGTAACAAAAATGTCCAGACGTTGGCAGATGTTCTGGGGATCGGAGGACACAATCTTCTCCAGTTGAGAACCACCGCTCAGAGTAGTCTTAAATATGTGGGTCAGATCGCATCACTCGGGGTAACCCAGAAGACCCTTTCTGATCCAGCTTTGCTGCCACTGTGACCACTTTTCTTACCACTATTTCCAGTATTCCCCCCTTGCCTACCTCAGGGCCTTTACACTTGCTGTGTTCCCTCCACCAGAAACATTTCCCTCAGCTGGCTTCCCCAGGGCTCGGTATAAATGTTCGCTCCCCAACCACCTAGCAGAAATAATGTCCCTCTGTTTCTTTACTCTCTACTCCCTTTCCTCTATCTTTTCATTTATAGGTTTTTACTACTGTCTGAAATTATCTATTTTCTTTCCTTTCTTCACCAGAATGTAAGTTTCATGTGGGCAGAGGTTGTTGTTGATTTTGTTTTTGGCTGTTTTTTTGGTTCACACCATCATGCCTGGCACAATGTGGGAACTTAGTAACTATAGATGAATACATAAGCGAATGCTCAGACTTTGTTGTGGATGATGCTGGGGACCCAGAGACGAGCCGTGCCCAAGGCTGGTAAGGGAGAGAGCCCTGGACGCAGATCATTTCAGTTCTGGTGACCAGAGCTGTGATAGCAGAGATACCGGGAACCAGGAGAGCCCAGAGAGTGATGATGAGAGTGAAGGACTTGGAGAAGACAAGAAGCACATGTGATGGCTCTTGAAGGATGAATCAGAGTTTGTCAGGTGGAGCATATCATCTATCTGTACTCATTCATTCATTCATTTATTCATTCACTCTCTATTTCTAGGACCTCCTGTGCTGGAAAATGCCAGGGACCCAGAGATGAGTTAACCCTGAACCCTGCTCTCCACGAGCTCCTAGTCTGTTGGGGGAGATTGACACAGATAGTCACAATCCAGGATGTTCAGACTACAGTGGAGGGAGATACCATCTGTGGAAGCCACTAGGGGCATGGAAAGGAAGGGCACCGAGAATGATCAGGAGTGGGGTAGGTCCTTTCCATACAGGATGCTGGACATATGAAAGAACCTAGCCTAGTTCTGGAATAATGCTGAGTTTGTGTCACACCCGGCCTATGCACATTGCGTGTCAAAGCACAACAACCTAATGAGCCTGATCCAGCTATAAGCCCCATTTTACAGACAAGGACATCAAGCCTTAGAGAGATTGAGTTGCTTACCCAAGGGGGCAGCCCCACTGGTGTCCAGTGTGACCAAAGGGTTGGACCAGGTTGAAAGAAATGAGGCTGGAGATGTGCACAAGGCAGGTTCTTTGCCCAGATCGTGTGGCCTTGAGTGGCCTTGGCAAGTCTCTCACTCTGATCGCCCCTCTGTGGAGTGTGCAAAGCCAGTGAGGGAAGGATGGGTGCAAGAGACTGGGACTGAGCCCCATGGCACAAAAGTGAGGGGTTTGAAAAACGGGAGGAATCACCTTCTGTTTTCTTTCCCAGAGTGGAAGAGCAGAGGGGGCTCCTGTTATTATTTCTGGGGGTACAACTGCTGATTGTGGGGTTATTCCTCTACCAAAACCACCACCACTATGGTGTCACCACCTTTTTGAGCTTCCTCATAACAAGACAACCCGGGGGTGAGTGAAGAGCTACCCTTTGTGGTCCAGGTCTCCTCTCCATGAATCCCTCAGCAGGACGTGTACGCCAACCTCAGGCACATCCACTCTCTGGACATCAGTGAGACAGATCTGCCCAACTGCCCCCATCTACTCATCCTACACCAGTAAGTTTGTAGGGGCCTCCTACACCTCCAACCCCACTTCGGGCTTTGAAGAGTGAGGAGGAATCCCTGAGGAGGGGCCAGAACCTGGAAGCAGAAGGCAGTGGGCCTGGCAGCTGGGGATAATGGAGAGAATGCTGATAACCTATTGCTGCATCATAATGAATCACCCCCAAACTTAAGCGTCTTTAAACAATCATTAACTCTCAAAGTTTACGTGGGTCAGGAATTTGGGGAAGGGCTCAGCTGGGTGGTTGTGGTCCAGGTTTTTCATGCAGTTGCAGTGAGATATGGCTGGAGCATGAACAGCAGGGGCAGATGTGGCAGGAGCTGGCTGGGCACCTCGATCTCTTCAAGTGATCTCAAGGGCTCTCTGTGATGTCTCTGCCGTGGGCTAGTTCAGACTTCCTCACAGTGTGGTGCCCTAGAGCTTACATGGGGGCTGACGGCTTCAAGAGCAAGTATTTGTGTAAACAAGGTGGAAGCCATATGGCCTTTTATGATCTAGCCTCAAACGCTACATAGTGGGCCGGCCAGGTGGCTTCAGTTGGTTAAGAGTTAGCTTACAAGCACGAGCTCTGAGCAATAGGGCCGCCAATTCAATTCCCACATGGGTCAGTGGTGCTGCGCCTGAGCTGAGCTGCCAACAGGTGGCAGGATGGCTCAGCTGGTGAGAGCATGTGCTCTTAACAACAAGACTCCCTGTTCAATGGTGGGCCAGATGGCTCAGTGGATACAGTGTGCACTGTTAACAACAAGGCTGCTGGTTTGACTCCCGCATGGGATGGTGGCTACATCCACCTGCAACTAAGATTGTAACACAGCACCTTGAGCTTAGAGGCCACAAGGTGCCGTCGGGCAGCCAGATGGGGACTGGCACCCTCATAACTAAGATTGAAGAACAACTTATCTGGTCCCTCTCCCCAGTTACCCACCCAATACTGCTCCCCTCCCCCAATTCCCCAATGTAAAAAAACGAATAAGTAAATTTTAAAAATAAATAAATAAACAGTCCAAAAAAAGCCACATAGTGTCACTTCTGCCATACTCCATTCATTGAAACAGTCACAAAGCCCACCTGATTTTAGGGGTGGGGCATAGACTCACCTCTCAGTAGCACTAATGTCAAAGTCACATTATAAGAAGGGCACGTCGGGTAAGAGATATTATTGTGGCCATCTTTGGAAAAAAATACAGTTCACCACAGAAATGGAGGCACAGCTGGGGGCGAGCGGGTGGACAGTGGAGCTCTCAGCGAGGGAGGTTACTGAGAAAGAGGCTATTCTGAGATGTGGGGATAGTGGGCGGCATGGGAACCATCCAGGACGAGACATGCGGAAGCAGGTTGGGGTTGGAGCTCAAGAGGCAGATGTAGGACTTTTAGGGTCTCTTGGAAGAGAAGCCACAGGAGGTGATGAACTTGCTGAGCGGGGAAGAGAGAAACATGGGAGCCAGGGGAGAGATAAGGTAAGAATCAGAGGCAGAGGTACGAGAGATGGAGGGAAAACCAGGGGGGCAGGGCATCTTTAAGCCAACTGGGGCAGTTCAGAGCCCTTTGTGCTGCTGTATTAGTTTCCTAGAGCTGCCATAACAAAGCGCCACGAACTGGGTGGCTTAAAACAACAGAAATTTATGCTCTCACAGTTCTGGGGGTCAGAAGTCCGAAATCAAGGTGTTGGCAAGGATTGGTTCCTCCTGGAGGCACTGAGAAAAAAACCCTCCTATGCCTCTCTCCTCACTTCTGGTGGCTGCTGACAATCCCCAGCGCTCCTTTGCTTGTTGGCGCATCACTTTCATCTATGCCTCCATGGCTGCCTTCTTTCTGGGGTTTCACATGGCCTTCCTATTAGGCCCACCCTAATCCGATATGACCGCATTTTAAACAATTCCATCTGTGAAGACCTTATTTCCAAATAAGGTCACATTCTCAAGAATTTGGGGGGGGGGGGGCGGCATGATTCAACCCAATACAACTGGGTGATGGGGTTTCTGGGGTAGGGCCTTGATCATCTCTGGCCTCTGCCTCTCTCCGGTGGCACCTTGAAGGTGATGATCCCAGAGAACCTGACGGTGAAGCAGGTGGTGGAAAAGAACCCACTGGTGGAGCTGGGAGGCCAATACCAACCACCCGACTGTTGGGCATGGCACCACATAGCAGTAGTGGTGCCCTACTATGGGCAAGCCCAGTACCTCCAGCACCTGCTCTTCCATCTACACCCCTTCCTTCAGTGCCAGCCACTGCACTGTGCCATATATGTGGTGAACCAGGTGTGGCAGGAGGGGCAAGCACAAAAGGGCAGAGGTCTCTGAGCCCTCTGAAGTTGTCACTCTCTGAGCTGGGCCAGAGAGTATCTGGGGGGCTGGATTTATGAGTCAAGAAGTTTTGAATTGGGAAAAATCAGAGTCAAGGGCTATAGGTTTTGTCTAGACTGGCTGAGTCTAGGATCAGCTTGAATGGCTGTCTGGAGTAAAGGCTTAGTCTCACTGAGTCTGGCCTCTCTGAGATCAGGATGACCAGAATGGGCAATAAAGCTAAGAGGTAAATTAAAGAGTTTGGGGTCAGTTAGATGCTTGTTTGAATCCCATTGCCCACCACTATCTGTGTAGTCTGAGTGTTGGACTAATCATCCATCCATCCATCCATCCATCCATCCATCCATCCATCCATCCATCCAACACACTATTACTCAGAATAATTCTGTAGAAACGGGGAACAGCTTATCCTCTGTGCCATGGTTTTCTCATTCATGAGACAGGGATGATGATAATACCTCCATCATTGGGTGGGGTGGGGAGGAAATTAATCGAGTTAATGAATGTAAAGCAGTGAGACCAATGCCTGGCACATAGTAAGTGCTCAATAAGTGATATGATGATGAAAATTATGGTGATGGTGATGATGGTTTTGATAGTGATGATTCTGGTAATGACAGTGATAAATAAGATGCTGCTGCTGCTGCTGACAGTGGTGACAGTGACAATGATAGTGGTCATGGTAATGGTGGTGATGGTGGTGATGGTGATGATGGTGATATTGGTAGCAGTGATGATGGAGTTGAGGTGGTTATGTTGATGGTGTTGAACATAATGAAGACAGTGATAAATATGATGGTGATGATGATGATGAACATGATAATAAGTGATGATGGTAATGATTAAGGTGATGGTGATGAAGAAGATGATGATGGTGTAGGAAGAAGAAGGGGAAGAAGAGAGGCAAGCCTCATGGTTTTTGGTCATCAGACCTGGTCATTGTCTAGTAGGAGCAGAAACAGACACAGGCAGCCCCTGATCACTCCTAACCTCTGCCTCCCTCAGTTGGCCTCTTGAAGGTGATGGTCCTTGAGAACCTAGAAGATGGCCAAAGAGGGAGAGCTGAGAAGCTGAAGCTACTGACTCCACATAGGATGGGGGTGGGGATCCAAGAAAAGTTTCCCAGGGGAAGGTGACCTTTGAAATGAACCTTCCTGGACAAGTATGGGTTTTCCAGCTCCACAGTGGGTATAAGAAGGGGTTCCAGGTAAGAGAATGGCACTTGAAAAGGTAAGAGAGGACTGGCCTGGCAGGCGGGGGAACACTACTGCCTGCTGGTGAGGGCAGCACGGAGTATCTCTGTCCACCCACTTGAACAACACTGCCTTTAACCAGGGCAAGCTATGCAACATGGGGTTCTGGGAGGCGATGCAGGAGGACTGGGACTGTGTCTTCTTCCATGATGTGAACCTACTCCGAGGACAACTGCAACCTCTACACCTGTGACATCTCTCCTGCCCATGTGTCTGTGGCCACAGACAAGTTCAACTACAAGTAGGTGGAGGGAGGGGGACTGTTGGCCAGACCCTGCCCTTCCCTGGACCTGTCCATTTGTAAGGTCCAGACCCTGATCCCTTGGGCTGAGGCAGCAAGGGGACGAAGCAGTCTGCGGTAAGGCCTCATCCAATGAAGAATCATCCTCTTGGATGTAGGTGTCAAGTGGGGGTGGATTTGGTTAATAATGAGGGAGTCAGGATGCACTTAATAAAGTGGCAGGCAGAGAGATTAACGGAGGTCAGAGAAGGGGAACGAATGATAGGAGGGACTAACTAGGGGTCAGGAAGGGGCCATCAATGGGGTCACAAGATGGGCCTGTCAGATGACTCAGTGAGTGGATATCCCAAGGTCAAGTGAGGGGTCATCATAAGGGTCAGGGAAAGAGCTACCCCAGGATTAGACAAGGGGACATCTCAAGGGTCAGGGGAGAGGTTAACACAGGGGTGAGTTGAGATGGGGTAACCCAGAAATTAACCTTGGAGATCCTAGCCAGAGGGCCAGGGCCAGTTGCTTGAAATTCCCTGTGCTTCCAACTCTCTCTGCCTCTCCAGACTGCCCTACCCAGATAACCTTGGAGGGGTGTTTGCCCTGTGCCCTGTTCACCACCCCCTGAGGATAAATGGCTTTCCCAACACACACTGGGGCTGGCATCGTGAGGACAATGACATCGCTGCCAGGTGGGGTCCCTGCTCTAGGGAGCCTAGCACAGGGAGCTGGAGGTCCCTCCATGGCGTGGAGGAGATGGGCTGCCCTGGACTGAGGGGGACACAGGCACCCTGGCCTTAGAGGCTGGGCTGTGGGGCGGGCCTATCAGAGGAGACAGGCATCTGGCCTCCTTATCCTCTCCCCTGTAAGGCTTAAACTAAGGGAAATGCTCCTCTCACAGCTCCACCTGCTCTTTGGCCACCACCAGATGGTGGAGGAGTGGCAGGACCCCAGACACAAGCAGAACCCCGAGAGGTGAGTCCATGTTGGAGGAGGGGTGGTCCTGGACAGTCCCAGAGACCTGAGCTCACATGGCTGCCCCTCCTACCCCTCGCCCCCAGTTCTGGCCTCCTAGCCCGGATCCAAGGCAGGTGATGACACAATGGCACGATGGCACGAGCTCAGTGGGCTACAGGCTGCTCTCCAAGGAGCTGCAGCCCCTCTACACCAACCTCACAGTGGACATTAACTTCTTTTATTATAATTTTTTATTGTGAAATACACATTTTAAAAAAAATTAGTATCAGCTGTACAACACGGTGCAATAGTTATACTTTTTACCCCTTGAAGTGACAACACCCCTCCCCCAATCTGCCGCCCCACTCCCCCCCATATCATACATATTTATTACAATTCCCTTGACTCCACTCCCACTCTATACTCCACATCTCGTGACTATATATATATATATATATATATATATATATAGTCACTTATAGTTGACATACAATATTATACATCAGCTTCAGGTGTACAGTGCAGTGATCAAACCTCTACCCCGCCTATGATGCGGTCTCCCTAACAAGACATGTGACCATCTGACACCCTATAAAATATTTACAGCATTATTAATTATATTCCTCAAGCTTTCATATCCCTGTGGCAATACTGTAGTTATGTATTTATGCTGTCTAATCCTTTCCCTTTCTCCCTCATCCCTACCCCGCTCCCAACTAGCAACCATCAGCTTTCTCTATATCTCTGATACCATTTCTGTTTACTTTGCTCCTTCATTCAACTGTAGTACATTTATACAATGGAGTATTGCTCCGCTATAAAGGACATTAACTTCTTAGTTCCAGGAGCCCCAGTGCCAAGCTGAGGGGTATCTGGAGGCTGGAATGGAATCCCAGGTGGGAAACCAGCCCTCGCACCTGATTTCTTATTAAAGGAGAGTTTATTTTGCTCGCTTCTTCTCTCTGCCATCCCTAATCCCCATCCTGTCAATTTTTGTCCATTCAGGGTTGCCCTCAAATCTACCAAGCACTGGTTCTCTCCACACTGTTCCAAGTGCTTAACATACACTTACTTTTCATGACTCGTGGGGTGTGGG
Organism: Hipposideros larvatus; assembly: GCA_031876335.1. Taxonomy (NCBI): domain Eukaryota; kingdom Metazoa; phylum Chordata; class Mammalia; order Chiroptera; family Hipposideridae; genus Hipposideros; species Hipposideros larvatus. The sequence goes on from CM063099.1 coordinate 30,808,427, forward strand.
CACTATTATAATCTTCCTTTTGAAAACCAGGACAGATGAGTTAGCTAACAATTGATGTAGAATCAAATACAGGAACCTGGCTCCTGGGCCTGTCCACTTAAAGACTATGGTATTCTGCTTCTTGTAGGAAAAAAAAAAAAACAGTAAGGGAAAGAATGAATAAAAATGTGAGGATGGTTGAATTGCAGCACGTCCACATAATAGAATGCCATGCAGCCACTGGACAGCTGTATTGTAGAGTGAAAAGAACAAGGTGCACACACGTGTATGAAGATTCAATATTTACAAAACAAAGAGGAAAGGTCCTTTATAGGTGTCATTATGAGCATAGTAATGAGTGTGTATGGATAACAAGTGTTGGTAAACTTCTGGAAAGGGCCAGAGAGTAAATATTTTTGGTTTGCAGGCTACATGGTCTTTGCCACAATTACTCGACTCTGCCATTGGAGCACATGAAACAGCCACAGATAACACATAAACAAATGAGTATGTTCCAATAAAACTTTATTTTAAAAAAGATGGCCGTTTGCTGACTCTTGGTGTATACGACAGGAGCCTACTTAAAAATATGAAAGAATCCATACTAAAAGGTTGACACTGGTTATTTATGAAGAGGCTCGCCATAGATGGTGGAGGTGGAAAGAAAGGGGAGGGGAATGCTACGCTAATCATGAGCAAAAGAAAAAAAAAACTGCATCATGAAGACCAGTATACACTATAGTCATATTTACACATTTAACAAAAACGTACATTCATGTGTCTATATATATAAAGCAATGGATAATTATTGACTGTGCAACCTCAGAATACAAATATCAATAGGGAATAAATTTGATAAATACAATTACATCCTTTTTAAAAATATATACTCTATCCACGCCTCCTACAGTGTAGCAAACACTACAGAACTGAGGGTGGGGTGTGTGTATATATATATATATATATATATATATATATATATATATATATATATTTTTTTTTACATATATAATATATATAATAGTACAAATATGGACTATATATATTGACCTGACCATATAAATTTATGTCCATACATAAATATACATACATAAGATTGTGTAGTCATAATTCAGTTTGCTGACACTTTAAAAATATTGATATCCCCCATCAAACAGGGTTATCATTAATATAAATTCCCTACAAACTGTCTTATAAATAACTTGGTAACAATCTGCCTTGTACCACTATCTATAGAAACACTTTTCTCAATACATCTTCCAGGGTTTCTTCCCCAGATGAATTTTATAATCCCTAACAAGGGTAGTACAAATGTAGACAAATTTCACACTCATCCTTAAAAGTTTTTTCTGGGCCGGCCGAGTGGCGCATTGATTAAGAGTTGGCTTGGGACGCCAACTCTGAGCAGCTGGACCCTGGTTCGAATCCCAAACGCAGGCCAGTGACACTGTGCCCTCTACAGCTAAGATGGTGAACAACAGCTCGACCTGGAGCTAGGCTGCTGAGTCACTAGCGACAGCGTAGGCTGCAGCAGGGCTGGCCGGCAGCTGGCGTGCACTCTTTCATGAGCTGTCATGTGCCACTGTGAGTGGCCGTTCAATGGCCGGCGAGCAACTGCCTCACCTGGGAAGAACGCGATGATAATACCAACATGGGCCAGGAAGCAACATCCTCTACAACTAGACTGAAGACCAAAAGGACAGCAACTTGTCTGTTTCCCTTCCCCGATTCCCCAACGCTGTTCCCCTCCCCCAACTCCCCAATTTTAAAAAAAATCTTAAAAAAAAAGTTTTTTGAGTGATTTTCCTCACATAAAACAATGTTTAACTCTGTGATATGCAATACATTCCTAGAGCTTTTCTAAAGCATGAATTCTATAACATATAATTAAATCTGACACATGAGATTTTTTTCTTCCAGAAATTCAGGGTTTCTTTTATATATACGTGAATGCATACTAGGTATTAATTTCTAGGTAAAGTCTTCCACAGAATAACTGCTTTTGTAAGATTTGTCTCTGGTATGAGTTGTTTGGTGTTTATTAAAATTTGACCTGTTGTTGAAGGCCTTTCCACATTTAGTACATACATAGGGTCTCTCTCCTGTGTGAATTCGTTGATGCACTTTGAGTTGTGGTTTCTTACTGAAGGATTTCCCACAGTCACAGCATTCATAAGGTTTCTCTCCAATATGAGTTCTCTGATGTGTAATCAACTCTGATTTCTGAATGAAGGAATTCCCACATGTGTAACAGGCAAAAGTTCTTTCTCTACTATGAGTCATCTGATGTTTATGGAAATTTGACCTACCATTGAAAGCCTTCCCACATTCAGTGCATACGTAGGGTTTCTCTCCAGTGTGAATTCGCTGATGCTCTTTGAATTGTGACTTGGAAGTGAAGGCTTTCCCACAGTCACTGCATTTGTAAGGCTTCTCTCCAGTGTGAATTCTCTGATGCATGCTGAGTATGGACTTCTGGTTGAAGGCTTTCCCACATTCACTGCATACATGGTGTCTTTCTCCAGTATGAATTTTCTGGTGTATATTGAGATGTGACTTTTGGGTGAAGGTTTTCCCACAGTAACTACATTCATAAGGTTTCTCCCCAGTATGAATTCGATGATGTATATCGAGCTGTGACTTGGAAATGAAAGATTTTCCACAGCTGCGGCACTGATAAGGTTTTTCTCCTGTGTGACTTCTTTGATGCACAATCAGGTGTGCCTTCTGGATGAAGGCCTGCCCGCATTCAATACACACATAGGATTTCTCCCCTGAGTGAATTCTCTGGTGCAAGCTAAGTGTTGACTTCTGGGTGAAGGCCTTCCCACATTCGCTGCATGCATACTGCCGCTCACCGGTATGAATTTTCCGATGTATGATGAGGGTCGAATTCTGGGAGAAGCCTTTGCCACATTCACTGCATTTGTACAGTTTTTCTCTTGTATGAGTTCTCTGATGTCTGAAGAGAGATAACATCTGGAAAAAGGCTTTTCCACATTCATGGCATTTATGGAGCTTCTTTCTAGTGTGAAATTTCTGGTGTGTAATCAGTTCTGACCTCTGAATGAAGACTTTTCCACATTCCTTACATATATAAGGTATGTCACCTGGAGGGTCTGTCATATGTACACTGAGTTTTAGTTGTGGAGTGAAGGCTTTTCCACATTTGCTGCATTCCTGGAGGTTTTCTACACTATGGAATCTCTGTTGCCTAAGGTGTGACTTCTGGGGGAAGTCCCTTCCACATTCAGTACATTTATCTGGTTTTTCCTGAGTATGAATTTGATGTTGTGCGAGTGACTGTTTACGGCTGAGGACTTTTGTACACTGATTACCTTCACAGAAGTTCTCTCCTGTATGAATATTCTTGCAGCTGGCATTGGAAGAGCTATGAGTGAATAGCTGACCAGATCCAACAATCTCATCAAGGTATTTTGTACTAATGCTTTGATTTTGATGATTTACTTCTAGGTTAGGCTTCAAACTTTTTGCAAACAAACAATGTTTGTGAGGTCTTTTTTGTGAAGAAACAAGGTGGGGCCTCACATGAATGATTTCCCCAGGGTCCTTACATTCACAGTCTTTCTCTGTATTGAATGTTTTCTTGTTGAGGAAGGCCCCAGGATGTGAAGGTTTATTTTGATTTTGCTGATCTCTCTCTGTATGGTCAGCATCTTTCCACAGTTCTTCTAAAACGGAACACCAAGAACCATCTCTTGTGACTTTGCCCGCCATATCATTATGAAATGAAGCTTTTTCAGAAATTTCCTGTTGTTGGGTTTCAAACCCAAACTCCCCTCCTAAAAGGAGAAAAAGATGAAATAGACACAATGAATAGTTAGAAAAGGATAGAGGGGAAATCATATGGATCTGACGAGATTGAGCACAGGGAAATAACTGAGACATATGACAATGGTGGTGGTGATGGCGATGAGAGGAAACAGTCGCACAGCCCTTATTCAATGCCAATCACTCATCTGTATAGCACTTAGCATTTGCCAGGCAATGTTCTATGTGATACACACATAAACTTAAACTCATTTAATCCTCACAACAACCTACGTGGTAACTACCTGCATTGTCCCTGTTTTATAGATGACAAAAAGGAGGCACAGAATGGTTGAATAATTGGCCAAAAGCACTTTTCTCACTCGTGGGGAAAATTAGATTTGAACAAAGGCAACTTGGCTCCACTTATGTAGGCAGTCTAGATACCTAGACCTAGTGGGATGACTACAGGATCAAAGATAAAACAGACAAGTGTTATAGGACAACATCTGTGAATAGTCAAGGCTTGAAGGAAGAAGCTCACAGTACAGGATTTTGTGAAACTGAATAAAGGAAATCTCATGTAAAATGGAGTTGAAAGGCCAGAAGGAGACATTCTCACACATTACCCTCAACATCTATTATACACCTCAACAGGAAGAAGTGTGAATTACAGACACCGACAGGGAGAGCCCCAACAAGAGATGTACTTTGCGTTCCTAACAAGAAGTATCTCTACTACCCCCACAGGAGGAAGATTTTCTCCTTGCCCAGCAACAAGCCCAGCCAGTGGAACCCTCACAACTCTGCCAACGAGAAGCCATCACCATCCTGAACTCTTGCTTTCCTCCAATGGACTTTGGAACAAAATACCCCTCTCCCTCATTTTTCTCTGTTAAATAAGGTTCCTCTCCTTTGTTCGCTGGACTTGCCTATAGTTTTTGCAAGAGCAGGCTTGTCCCAAATTGCAATTCTCTGCTAGTCCCAAATAAACCAATATTTGCTAGTAAAAATAACTGGCTGTTTTATTTTGAAAGTCATCTTCATTAGCTTTCAGATCTAAATTGTCACTCATCTCCCAGCTTCCTTCCACTTGGTAGTAAAAATACCAAATCCATCAGCCCTGTATATCCTCTGGAAAACTCTTCAGGTGTCAGTCCTGACATAGCCAAGCAGTGAGAGAATACCTATGCCCAAACTCAACTCTACATGAAGCTGAAATTTGTTTTCTCGAGCCTAGGAATATATACATGCCCCATGAAAGGTATATTGGAAGACTGGACAAGCAAGCTGTCCCCTAGAATGTTTCACCCTTCTTCCATAGAAGTTAGTTGTGGCCAGGGACATAGCCGGCGAAGCTACATAACAGTTCACAATTTCCTTTGCAATCAGATGTGACCGTGAGACTATTTTTACTGATGGAATGTGCCTAGATTATGCCCACTTCTGGGCCAGGGCGGTAAACCACAGCTTCTCAATACCCTCCACCCCTCTTCTACCTAGGAAAACTGGCTTTGGATGTGATGCACATTCAATCACGCAGCTCAACAATATCATAAAGGATAGTGTGACAATGACAAGGGAAAAAACCGAGTGCATACAGAAAGTAAGGCAACTGGCTGACCTGCCTTTTAGAACTGTCTTACAGAAGAGAAATTATTTTAGAAATTATTATATTGGACTTTGATCTCTGTTATAACTTTCAGCTTTATGTTACTTAATATAACCCAATTTATTAGTATAGAACATAAGACAGAGCAGATTTAAAAAAAAAAAAAGTGGCTAAATTTTACTATTATTTTATCCCCTGCCACCCCCACCCCCGCCCCCAGAGATTTAAATACTGAGCATGATATGGCCATTATATATTGTTTTTTTGTCTTTCAGTCACTTGGATAAACTGTATTCCAAACCCCTTGTCATGTTAAAAAAAAAACTTCATTCATTTTATGCATTTTTAAAAATGAGAATGCTCTTTAATTTTATCATTAACTTTTTAAATTATAAAAACACAATATAAAATCAACCACTTCTAAGTCTACAGTTCAGTAGTGTTAAGTACATTGACACTGTTGTGCATGCAATCTCAAAACCTTTTCATCTTGCAAAACTGAAACTCCACACCCATTAAACACAGCTCCCCTTTTTCCTCTCCCCTCAGGGTCTTGCAACCGCCATTCTCCTTTCTGTTTCCATGAATATGACTACTGTAGATAATATAAGTGGAATCATACAGTATTTATCCTTTGGTGACTGGCTTAGTTCACTTATTATAATTTCGTCAAGGTTCACCCATCTTGTAGCTGGTGTCAGAATTTCCTTCCTTTTTCAGGCTGAAAATATTACATGGTATGTTTAGACCAAATTTTGTTTCTCCGTTTATCCACCAATAGACAACTGGGTTGCTTCCACTTCTTGGCTATTGTGAATAGGGCTTTTATGAACATGGGTTTGCAAATCTCTCTGTTTTCAGTTCTCTTGAATATATACAGAAACAGAATGCTGGATCATATGGTAATTCTGTGTTCAATTTTTTGAGGACGTGCCATTACATTTTCCACAGCGGCTGCACCATTTTACATTCCCATTACAACAGTGACTAAGGGTTCCAATTTCTCCACATCCTCACCAACATGTGTTATTTTCTGTTTTCTAACAGTAGCTATTCTAATGGCTGTGAAGTGATATCACACGGTGGTTTTGATTTGTATTTCCCTAATAATTAGTGATGTTGGGCATCTTTTCATATGATTGTTGGATGTTTGTGTAACATCTTTGGAGAAATGGCTATTCAATTTCTTTACTTATTTTTTAATCGAATTATTTGGTTTTCTGTTTCGTTTTTCATTCTTATATAGTAATTTTACCCAAATATTGGCTTTCATTTATTCTGAGGATCTCACATTCAGGCATATATTTGAAACATTTTAAACTTTTCATTTCATTCAGATCATTAAACTCTTGCTGAACCTGATGATATCTAAATCATTGCCACAAATGTGCCTATACAATAGAATTATGCTGAAAAGCTTATCCACAGCTCTCCAACACGGCTTAATAATGCTGACTCAAAAATAGTCCAATTTATTACCAAATCCAACCATATACTTACGTTCTCTATCCCCATTAAGCTTACTTTGCCTGCTCCTTTGTTCTGATTCAAAATTGCTTCATTGGACATTTACAAATACTGTGCCCTTAAAACTGTCTTGCTACGTCATTGCACCTCTGAGGTGACACCATTTTCTTTCTCTGACCTTCAAAAGCAGTCACCCTCTATGCCCCCCAGTTATTAGACATGATTAATGTAAAAAGGCTGATGATTTTCATATTACATGCCATTACCCACTCTATCCAGTTACAATCTCTGTTCCTTTGAATTTAACTCAGCAGATATTTAAACTATCCTTCTAAAATAGAAGAAAATATTTTCTGCCTATCTTCAGAAATTCAATAATTTTTATATCCTGAATGATTTCCTCATGCTTAACAATGACATAATAAAAATTAAGTAGGTGGCTGGCCGGGTGGCGCAGTTGGTTAGAGCACGAGCTCTGAGCAACACGATCGCCAGTTCAATTCCCACATGGGCCAATGAGCTGCGCCCGAGCTGAGCTGACGCTGAGCTGCCAACAGGTGGCAGGATGGCTCAGCTGGTGAGAGCACGTGCTCTTAACAACAAGGCTGCCGGTTCAACTCCCGCATGGGATGGTGGGCTGCGCCCCTCGTTGCAACTAGATTGAAAGTGGCAACTGGACTTGGAGCTGAGCTGTGCCCTCTACAACTAAGACTGAAGGACAACAATATGACTTGAAGCTGATGGGTCCAGGAAAAACACAATGTCCCCTTCCCCAATTCCCCAACACTGTTCCCTTCCCCAATTCCCCAATAAAACCTTAAAAAAAAAAAGTTAAGTAGGCAGAGTACAAAATAATCAACAGACCATATGTAGAATCATCCTATAGACAATGTATATTGTCTGTATATATTAGATATATGTATATATATATTTATATATAGTGTCTATATAGTAGATATTAAAGAATATATGAAAACAATGAAGTAGAGGATGAGTGATGAAAACTATTCAGGTACATTTTTAAATTGGAAATATGTGGCCACGATGATAATGTCACTAAAAAGTGTTAATCCTACATAGTAGGAAATAACTATATTTTTGCATAACTGTATTTTGCACCAAAACCTTTTTTTGATAAAAAAATAGAAACAAAAGGGGCCAGCCGAGTGGTTCAGTTGGTTAAGAGCGCGAGCTCTGAGCAACAGGGTCGCTGGTTTGATTCCCACATGGGCCAATGAGCTGCGCCCGAGCTGGTATGAGCGCGTGCTCTTAGAAGCAAGGTTGCCGGTCTGACACCCACATGGGATGGTGGGCTGCGCCCCGCCCCGCAACTAAGACTGAACATGGCACCTTGAGCTGAGCAGCCGTGAGCTGCCGAAGGCTGGCTGGGTGGCTCAAGTGTGCAACAAGGTTGCCGGTTCAACTCCTGCATGGGATGGTGGACTATGCACACACCCCTCCACCACCAGATTGAAAGTCGCGACTGGACTTAGAGCTGATGGGTCCTGGAAAAACACAATGTTCCCCTCCCCTAATTCCCCAATAAAAATCTTTAAAAAAAGAAACAAAATCTCAATCTTTGTGGTAATAAAATCGGTCAAGAGCATCTTGATTTAACTCATATATGATGTCAATCTATAAATCACATGAGGAACAGAATAAGCCAAGCCTGAGAAAATAGGGAGGTGCTTTATGGTTTTACCACTAGGATTAAGAAAAAGGGGTGGCCGGCCGAGTGGCTCGTTGGTTGAAAGTTGGCTTGGGGGCCGGCTGAGTGGCTCAGTTGGTTAAGAGCTTGCTCAAGAGTTTGAGCTCTGAGCAACAGCAGTTCGATTCCCAGCCCGAGCTGAGCTGCCAACAGGTGGCAGGATGGCTCGGCTAAAAAAAGAGTTGGCTTGGGAGTGCGAGCTCTGAGCAGCAGGGCTACCAGTTCAGATCCCACATGGGGGCCAGTGACGCTGCACCCTCTAGAGCTAAGATGGTGAACAACAGCTCAAGCTAGAGCTGGGCTGCTGTATGTCGCCAGCGACGGCATAGGCTGCAGCGGGGCTGGCAGTGGGCTGCTCTGACCTACCGTGAGAGGTTGGCAGCCAACATGAGCTGCCAATACCGGCCATCCAATGGCCGGCAACTGACTGCCTCACCCGGGAAGAGCACAATGATCATAGAACCAACATGGGCCAGTGAAGTGACGTCCTCCACAACTAGACTGAAGAACAAAAGAACAGCAACTTGTCTGTTCCCCTTCTCCAATTCTCCAATAAAATCTTTAAAAAAAAAAAATGGGGCAACTGAATTATACATGCAAGAAGAAAAAATGGTGGGATTTCTAAAATAATAAACTAGAAGACTGAGCTGGAAGAGCTAAGAAAGACAGAAGAAGCTGACAAAATGTATAAGGTGAAAAGAATTTCAGATTTGTGTGATGATTCTAATTTCTGATCTGCCCAAAATAAAGAAAGTGAGTCATCTCATGGGAGCTGTCCACCACACAGCTAAACAGGGTAACAGGACACAGTTTAGGCTCGGGGACGTGAGGGGTTGATATAGGATCATCAGAAAAATATGAGGCCTAATGATCAGCATACAAGGGCCCTTTAAGACAATTCCTATATGAAGGGATAACCAGAGGGAAGTATAGGGCCTCAAGCTGGTGACAACACAATTACAGGATGAAAGAGAAAGGAGATCCAGCACAGAAAAGAAAAATCAATGACTTCAGGGAGCAAATAAAAAGGAAAAAAGGCCTTGAGAAAACTCCATGGACACAAAGGGGTAAAGTAATAAAACAAAGGCAGTGTACACAGATCTGATGAGCTCCTATAACTATTCAGTTATGAGAAAAAAGAAATTAAAACCCTTTGGGTAAGCCCTTTTACCCATCACATGGGCCATAAATGAGAAATTTGGTACATGCTAAGTGTTGGCAAGCAAGGTGTGCAAATGCGAATCCTGCGCACAGCACATGGGAGTGGAGGCTGTGCAACTCATCTGAAGAGCAATATGGTTTATTAGTCAAAGTAAGTATATTTATATCCACTCCAGGCAATCCCACTCCAGAGTATCTACCTGTGAGAAACTGTTACACCCATCCCTATGGGACATTTACAAGAAGGTATAGTGGCATTAGTTGTAGAAACTGGGATTAGGAGGCAACCTAAGTGTCCACCACCGTGGGAATGGATGAGTGTGGTATGTTGAATAACGGCCCCTCAATGATATCCACACCCGCTAGGGTAACAGTCACTCACCTTGATGCCTGTGATGTGGAAGTTCATCCTCCCCTAGCCATAGCTCCTTTTCTTTTTCCATCCTGAAAATGACCTCTGGGTTGGGAATGTGATACCCTGTGAATGAGAAAGGATATTGGATTGGGATGTGGTCTTGAGCTTTAGGGGCCGTTCAATGAAGCTTTGCATGGGCTCATCAGAAAATTCAACATCTTTCACTAAGAACAAAGTAATACTCAAAGATGCCCAAAAGGAATGAACAATTTCAGACAAAGAAAGACAAACCAATTACATGCTACAGATACCCCACTGCATTCCACAAGAAGGAAAGAACTCTCCCTGACGAGGCCCATCCAAGACTCCCAGGGCAGGTGTGCTTGCTCACCCACGGAGACAAGGTGGCTATAGATCTCTAGCATCACATCCTGGTACAGGCTTCTCTGGGCAGGGTCCAGATGCTGCCACTCCTCCCTGCTGAAGTCTATGGTCACGTCCTCAAATGACACTGGTCCCTGTAACATACCCCAGTTCAATGTGAATTAGTCATCACTGGTAAATGGGGAAGATAGAGACTTGTTTTTAATTTTTAAAAAATTTTCATAGTGTTGATGTTTCTTTCTCTTTAATGTTTTCTATTATAAAATGTTTCTGTCAGGCTGCTATAATTTTTTAAACACACTGAAATATATCATCTTTTCACAAAATATGGGTTCACAGTGGTAAAAAGCCATGCATTTGTTATACCTTTTGAAATAGAACATCTCTGTAATTTGAGTATAAACCTATCACAGTACAATGGTGTACTGTTTATTACTATGGCCACTCATTATTATTTTAAAACACACGAATAAAGTGTCATGAAATACACTGAATACCTTCGAATTTCAGGAAATCTTGAGTATACCCAAGAATCCTGCTTTTTCATTCCCAAGTATCAAATATTCATATCTGTGGGTAATTCGGAAACATTGTTCTCTGGCATTTTTATTCATCTTTTACTAAGTCACACACTTGACTACTCAGCATTGGGAGACGTGCTGCCGCCGCTGCCACCACGGGTCTTTTATTCATCTTTTAAAACAGGAAAAACCACCGGTCCTTAAGCACCAGTTCTTGCTCTAGTATCCTATCACTCAATAAACTATGAGGACAGAGGGGAAACAAGCCAACCCCACTGAGCAGGTAAGCAAGAATCGGTTGGGAACCAGCCGAGAATATGCAAAGACCAGTGGTGGTGAAGGATCTTAGCCTATGCCCAGCAGGAAGGAGTGAGCACTTTCCGGCCTGGGGCCAGGGCTTCCCTCCCAAACCAGGGGCCAACTTTTCTTCCTTGGCCCTAGGGCTGACCCTCTTCTCCAACATAGTCACCTCTTTCATCATCGCCAGTTCTGTTTCCTCTATAACACAGGCCTGTGACAGGAAGATCCAGACTGTCTCAGGCACAGGAAGTCCAGAACCTGCTGCTTCCTGTGTCTGCCCAGAAGTTCTCAATAACTGTCCCTGGGGCTCCTGCTTACCTCACATGATCTATCCTGCTCCTCTGGACCCAAGACCTGGGGCCTCTGGGGCAAATTCACACCAGCAGGCATGTCTCCTCTGGGCTTCAACTCTTGGTCTTTCTTGCAGACAACTCCACTTTTCCCAGGAGCCTGAAGCTGCGTGGGCATCTGGAGGCTCCAATCAGCGCTGCTGGGGAGAGGTGGGCTGGGCTATGAAGGGAGGTCCTATAGCCTCGAGGATGTGGCCTGACCCAGGGGCTCTGCTGAGACACCAAGAAGCCCTGGAAGGGCAATGACTACATGGTCACTCATCTAACATTTGCTCCACACAAATATTTCTGGGGGCTCTTAGGCGAAGGTCACTATGCTAGATAAATAACCAAAGTTCAGAAAAATCCAACTCTAGTTATTAACCAGTGAAAAATAAAGAACGACTGTAAGTTTGGACTAAACTTAATGAAGGTTTAATTGCAGCTCTGCCACCTTTTAGCTGTGAGAATATGACGTTATTATGTTAGTTCTAGTTTCCAAAATAAGGAGGAGGATAGGGATTGGGCACTGGGAAGCTCACAGGACATGAGGCTTATTAAGCCTTCGGCACCTGCCTGGCATGTGGTAAACCCCGAATAAAAATCAGCAGGTTGCAAGTCAGGTACCTTGTTTAATTTTCACACAACACTGTCAGCTAAAGAGTATAATTATTATACTCATTTTGTAGATAAGGAAACTGAAGTTGAATGCTGTTACATAGTTTGCATTAAGGTCACTCAGTATGCAAAGAGAATCAGACCCACGTCTGCCTCATTCTAAAGTGCACAGTCGCCACCATCCAATGTCATCCCCTATATGGTCAGCTTCCAGAAACACCATTTCCATTTTGAACTAGCCATATCTGGTATGCCCAAGGTTCTGGACATTTCAATGCCCATCCATAACGCCCTAGACATCTCAGCCTTTCCTGACAAAGATAAAATTTAAATTCACTGTACTCAACCTCACTTTGACCTGAAAAAACTGCAGACCGTACCAGGACCCTAATCACTTATCCATTTCTGGCTTGTCCACAATGAATTACCACTCCCACCCCCCACCCCCCAACACACATGCAAATGCAGTCACTGACAGCTCTGACCTCCAGAAATCCCCAATGAGTGGACCACAGGACTGTCAGAAGGTCACAAAATGCCTCCCAGCCACTGAAATGGCCAGGTTCCTGAAATCATCACTACCCGGATTGCCAATAAATGTTTCCCAGGAAGTGTGATTTCCACAGGACCCAAAATAATCCCCAACAATTGGGTTCAAAACAATGCACCTCAAAAGGAAACCATCATCAATCTGCTCAACTGTCAATCATTGACCTTTACCGTGTCCACAGGCACCCAAGGAGAGGCCAACACTGACCCAACCATCCTTTCCTGAAGGACCCCAAAACTCACTGCGTAGAAAGCAATGCAGGCACCCTCACGCTAAGCCCCCATCACTGACTTCCTAGGCTTCTGGTCGACTGGTTCTCATATGCTACCCTTAGCACCCCACTTTACCGATTTCATAGGTCACTAATCACTGCCCCCGAGTCGAGTGTGTTATAATGTGACCCTCAATGTCCTCCAATCCCTGAAGCTCCTGCTCCCAGTCAATCACTGCCTTCTACAGTCCCTCAAGCAACTGATTGTTTCCCCAAGTGTCCCCCAGTGCCATCTACTAAGTCCTCTTAAGATGCACCTTCATTGTCCTCAAATGAGCAAGTTTCATGCGCCAACAATATATAAAATCTGACATTAAAGTACACTTGGAATTTAAGTTACAAAAATACTTATACACATACAGAAAATATGCAAAAAAAGTGAAAATTAACGAGCTAATCTCCCAACTTAAATTAGAAAACGCCATTTAGCCCACAATCCCCATCACTAAGAACCCCATCACTCACCCCAGATTCCCTCCCATCACTTTGCAGACCCGACATCATTCATGCCACAGACCACTCACTGGTCCCCCAACCACTATATCACTCACACCAAGTTGTTTTCACCTCACTAACCCCACAGAATCCCCACTGCTAATATTCCAAATCACCTCAACATCTTGCATGCGACACACGGGTAAGAACCAGTGGACAACGTAGGCGAAATGGCCACTCTGGCCCACTTCCAGGGCGGATTGAACTGTGCGCATGCTCACTAGAACCTTTGAAGCCACACCCTGCCAATAGTTATCATGGCGTATTACAGTGTAGGTATTTCTATTCTGCGGTTCACTTTCCTCCTGGGACTGTCAGGCAAACGACATGGCCGCGACCATAGGGACATGACAATAGAGGTCGCCATTTTCAAAGAAGTTTTATTCCGTACAGCCAGGGCTTGAATTTGCAATTTCACAAATAAAGTCTTGGGGCTGTCCCATGTTGGCAGGGGAACTAGAGATTTGGATCTCCGGTATAATTCAAATTAATAAGTGCAATTTAGCTTGGAACTTTTTGAAAGCTTTCTTTTCTTTCTTAGCCTTTTAATGATTCTGCTTGCTGTACATTTACTATGCATACCCGTTTCAATGTTTCTATTTACTTAGGCCCAGTGATTTAGGAGAGGTTTTGCATCTGTATGGGATCCACTCTCCTGGCTCCAACTTAAATCTACATAACGTATGCAAAGATTGCAATAACCAGCTTAACCAGCTTAACTGCACCTTCCCCCACCCCCAACTATAGGCCAAAAAAATTTACATCCTGGTTAGAAAATATAAAACTTGAGAACAAAGACTCGAGGCAGTAGTTTTCAGTAGTTCCCAGCAGACTGCCCAGCTGACCCTCCTCTTACTTTAATAAATCTTACTTGTATATTTCTGTCTGACTTCGTGAATGCTTTCACGGCCCACAAGCAAGCAGACACAACATATACTTGTATATATATATATTTGTGTGTGTGTGTGTGTGTGTGTGTGTGTGTGTGTGTGTGTGTATTTCAGTTTCTTAAGGTTGTGAAGATTGAATAATTAAATTATCACATGCAAAATGTTTAAAACAGAGCTGCTACATAATGAGAATGAGCTGTTACATGAGAAATATAATATAATATTTATTCTATTTCATCCACTCAACAAATATTAGGTTCCTATGATGTGCTCAAGAAAAAATTGCTTAAGGTCGTTGTTTGCAAAAGTGTTTGAGGATTTCAACATTTTTTCCCAAGGACCATTGGTAATCCTTTGATGTTCAGATTGCTGTTTTGAATCATCATGCCATCATTCTTACTGATTTTTTCTTATTGTATTAATGGGTCTGACTCTTCTAGGTCCTTCCAAATCTATAGTTCTGGCACATTTTCCAAACATCCATTTCACCTTTGATTTCATGAAATCCTGAATCTCTTGAGAAATTTTCAATTTTGCCTGTTATTTCTTTGCATTATAGTCACACTGTATTGTAGGAGGTTTGCATCATCAGAGAGACTGAATGAGGTAGATGTTTGTGATATAATGATTTGTAATAAGAAATGTAATATGAAATATTTGGTCTTCTGGCACAGAGCTCCCATAACCTTTGGAATTTCCTAAGTGTTGCAAAAGATAAAGGTGTCTTTTGTTATGTTAATGAAGCGACTTTGGGGAAAGCAAAGGTAGGTGGGAGCTGATTGCTAGGGGAACCAACCTTGTGATTAAAGGGTTGGAGATTTCAGTCCTACACCACCCTCCCCCTCCTTTGGGGAGGGGTAAGGGGCTGGAGGTTGAATCAGTTGCCAAAGGCCAATGATATAATCAATCACTTCAATGTAAGAAAGCTGCCATAAAAACCCAAAAGAACTGGGTTCTGACAGCTTCCAGGGTGGCGACCACATGGAGATTTGGGAGAGTCGTGTGCTTGATGGGAAAGAGCCTGGAAGCCCTGCACCCTTTCCCCCTACCTTGCCCTATGCGTCTCTTCACCTGGCCATGTAAGAGTGAAATTCGGTAAATCAATAACATAATTAGACTTAGCTAGTTTGCAGTTTTTTTGGGTCCAGACAATTAACAAAGAGGCTGGATGTCAAATTAGGGTTCTGAAGATCTTATTAAGCTAAGCTCAGCAACCACCTCTCCAACTAAGGAGAGATGACGCCTAAGACTCAGGGGATAGGGTTTTTATAAGGCAGGGCTATAAGCAAAGCAAGTTACAGAAGCCAAAAAAGAATGTGCAGTTATTCCAGTTAAAACCGCATCCCGCTGTCACAACAATGCCGTTATGTTCAGATGTCTTAACAGTATATCGTGACCCGGTTGAGCTGACCGCACAACTGTCCCTCAGAGATATGGATAATCAATGTTAGAAACTAAGGACGAGGTAGATAAACTAAAGTTAACTGTTGCAAAACCTCTTTGAAGTATTAAGATAGAGGCCAGGGGAGTTAACTGTTGTAAGGCCTTTTGATATGTTAAGATATGGGGGGAGTTAACTGCTGTGAGGCCTCTAGATATGTTAAGATTGAGGCGAGGGGAGGGGAGGAAGGGGGAACTGAGGAATGTTTTTCTTTAACCTTTTATTCCCCAGCAGAAGCAAAGCAGGTGTACTGAAGCAAAAAGAGCTGTTAGTTCTTAGAGTCTAGCTGGAGTAGCTAAGTACGATTTTTTTTTTTTTTTTTTTTTTTTTTTTAGCTGAGCCATCCTGCTACCTATTGGCAGCTTAGCGGCTGCTCAGCTCGGGCTGGCCTCGAACCGCTGTTGCTCAGAGCTCAAACTCTTGAGCGAGCTCTTAACCAACTGAGCCATTCGGCCGGCCTCCCTAAGTACGATTTTTTAACATGAATCTGTCCAGCCTAGGGTCCGGGCCCGGGTCCCTTCAGTTTGACTCACCGCATAGCTCACTATCTAGCCACTTGTAGTTAGACTTAGTTTGCAGTTTGATCCACCCTGATATTCAGCTATTTCCTCTTTGTTTCTCCTCTCACTGATTAACTGAAGAACTCTGTTTTATTCCCTTTCTCAAGCTTACCCATAATTCCTCGTTAATCCATTTGATCAACAGAATCCTAACCTGAAAAGAGCAATTTCTTAATCCTCAGATGTCCAGATACTGGGATACACATAAAGCCCCAGGCCTCAGTTGTCCAGTCCGAGTCTGGAGTCCAGAAATAACATTCTTAAAAACAGACCAGGGCCGGCCGAGTGGCGCGATGGGTAAGAACTGGCTTGGGACGCCAGAGGGCCCCGGTTTGGATCCCACATATGAGGGCCAGTGACACTGCCCTCCACAGCAAAGATGCTGAACAACAGCTCAACCTGGAGCTGGGCTGTCGTGAGTCACCGGCGACTGCGTAGGCTGCAGCCCCTGTGGCAGTGGGTTGCCATGGGCTACGGTGTGTAGCCAGCAGCCAGCGTGAGCAGCCAGCAACCACAGTGAGCGGCCGTCCAGAAGCTGGCGACTGATCTGCCTCGCCCGGGGAAGAGCGCAATGATGGTACCAGCTTGGGCCAGTGAAGCAACATCCTCCACAACTAGACTGAAGAACAACAACAAAAAACGACAGCAACCTGTCTGTTCCTCTTCCCCCAATTCCCAAGCACTGTTCCAATCCCCCCAATTCCCCAATTAAAAAAAAGTCTTCAAAAAAACAAACAAACAAAAAACAGACCAGACCCCAAGAAGCAATGTCAGCCCTCGGACCTGCCTGACGGACTCCTCCTTTCCTTTGTTCTTCTTGTGTACCTATAAAACCTTCTGACTGATCTAGAAACAGGGAGGTGGCCTTTGTGTTAGGTAGAAGTTAGAAAATGTAGGCGAAGGAGGCGGGCTGGGAGGGAGTCCACAGTACCATAGAGAAAGCTAGTTAGCTTTGATTCACTGCCTCCAGCCACGTATCTGTTTATACAACAACAGATGACAAGAGGTAGTGTTTTTTGTTTTTTGTTTTTTTAGCTGAGCCATCCTGCTACCTGTTGGCAGCTCAGAGGCTGCTCAGCTCAGGCTGGACTCGAACCACTGTTGCTCAGAGCTCAAACTCTTGAGCGAGCTCTTAACCAACTGAGCCACTCGGCCGGCCCTAAGAGGTAGTCTAGAGCAAGATAAAATATCTGCGTCAATAGACCTCCACCCATCTTAGAGGAAGAGCATCCTCTCGTGGAAGAGCATGCATCACTTTTCCCGCCAAGTCAATATGGAACTCTCTCACCCTACCAAGCAAACTAGAAGTCCTCGAGATGAGCTCTCTTGCCCTTTTTTGCGCCAGCTCTCTCCCTGGCACTTGAGCTCTGTTGCTCTCACTCTCTCCCCCTTTCTCTCTCTCTCTCTCCTCCACCTTAGCTAGGCCCGTTCTCTCCCCTGAGCACGTAGCACTAACAGAGGCTTAGGGCGCTCTCTCCAACCTCGGCTAGGCCTGTTCTCTTTCCTGAGAATGTATCACTAATAAACCCTGCTTGCATATTAATCAGCTTGCTGACCTTTAATTTTTCACTGCATCAGCAAGAAGAACCGAGATTCCCCTTTTTGGGGATTTGGACAGGAGTCCACCATCTTCCCAGAACGCCGGCATTCTGAATAAACCTGCTTTTCTTTCCACCAATTTTTAACTTTTTCAAGTGGCAAGCACCCAGACCTTAACACGGGTATCAGCTGTTTGTGAGTCACATCACAATCTCTGGCCCGGGAAGCTCATATAATCGGAAGGGAACCTGTGGTTTCATGTAACCACAAGCCAGATGTTTTGCAGTGAGGCAGTGAGGCAGGCCCGGCATCTACTGGGTCTAAGAGGGGGCAGGATGAAGAACGATGATGTCTGTTCTCAATAGATGGGGTCTTGGGGGTTGAGGGGCTAGATGAAGTGTGAAAAGGCCGACTCTTCAGGATCTGCTGCAAGAAGCCACATGGCTCCAAAACCCGAGAAAGAAAAGATCTGAGGGGAGGCAGAGGAGTGGTTCAGGGTAGTGAAGCAGCAGATAGCAAAGCTATCTTGGGCCTCGCTCAGACAGGAAAACCACACTGCAAAGGGAGAGCTTGGGGGGAAACCCAAGGAAACTCTGTGATGCCGGCTCCTCTTTGATCACAAATAGGCACAAGGAAACCAACAAACGTCCCACCCAAGCCAGGGCCTGCATCCACAGCTCCCAGGCCTCAGTTCTAGCTTCTGCCCTTGGTCCTCCCTGCTCAGAGGAGTTCAGGAGCTTGGCCAGCACTTCGCACGGCTCTCTATGTGCTCAGAACTGGGCTGCAGGTGAACACAGGATGGGAGGATTGGGTCCCAGGTGGGTCCCCTGCATGGTGGGAGAATTACCTGAATGCCTGGCTTTCCTGAGGGAAGGTGGAGAAGGGTTTTCAGGGTCGGAAAGATGGGGTCTGCATGGGGAAGTGAAAGAACAGAGCTCCCTTCCGAAGTGTCTCTGGGGTTAATTGAGCTTAACTTTCACTTCCCCTGCAGTGGTTTTGTGTTCCTGTTGGAGAGATGGGTTTGAGGTAAAACTCAGAAATAGATGCCATATGTCTGTTGGGAAGGGCTAACCAGGTGGTTTTAAGGGTTTCTGAACAGGCCTTCTAGTGTCAGAGATGTCACCCCTGTTACTACTGCTGTCCTGGTGTCATGAGCGACTGCTAGACTCACAGTCCGTGCTGCAGTCTCTTCCTACAAGTCAGGGGGACTAACCCCCGAGAGACTCTCAGGCTCCCAGGATCTACCTGGCACTGACTGAGGCCTCCGCGGTAGCCATGGCATGAGCGAAGAACAGAGCACGCAAGGTCTTAAATGCCTTTCAATATGCTCTTTACTCAAACATCAACCATCAATACACCAAACAGTAAAGCACACAAAGTAATACAATAATTTGGTAAAATAGAGTAACAAATCAGACCCAAAGTCAATCAGAGTCCTGGCTGAGTGAGGAAGGATGGCTGGGCTGGGAGATCAGTCAGGCAGAGGTTTGGCTGAGTGGAGCAGAGCAGAGTGGAGGGTTCTCAGAGCAGAGTGACAGTGTGGTCGCCTCTCAGTCGAGATTGGCTCTCTAAGCTGCAAAAGTCCTCAGTTCTTCTGCAGTTCTGAGTGCCTTTCTGATGTCACCTTTTCAGGGCAGCCAGCCAGCAACCCTGACTGTCCTCTCATCTTCAGTAGCAGACCTTTGGAGTGTAGCTGGTTACACCCAATTACCAGGGCAACCAGGCAGCTCTCTGGGTGTTGTCTGATAAGTTCTCTGCGCATGTCCAAAATGGAGTTACTCTGCTCATTCAATGTGGAGTCACTCTTGCTCACACGAAACTCACTCTAGTAGCTTCCAGGGGTGCACTACACACTTTGCAATGGGGAGATGAGTGAGTTGGGACAGAGGAGTGTAGGGGACACCTAGAGCTAAATGTCACAGAGCTAAATGTTGGGCTCTCCACATGTCCCTGGAGGGTATGAGCTACAGATACCAGGATCAGTCATGGTACAGGAGGGCTTGTGTGCTCCGGTGCCCGGTGCCTTCACCTACCCCCAAGATTGATGGAATCACTCAGGCCCACTCTACATCTTCTGGTTCCTGGAGGGGGCCAACATATACCAGGATCCTCCTAGTGACCACAAACAAACCAGTCAGAAGCTGCAAGAGGGGACCCTGGGCATCTTCCATATCCTCGGTGACCCCCAGACCAACAAGTATTCCCTAAACAGAGACACCGGGAAGAACAATGGCGGGGTGTACTTATTTCGGTTGGAGAGGGGACCTGTCGTGAAGTTCAATTTCAAGTATAAGACACTCTTCGTGAATGTGATAAGTAGGCTTGGGCCCCTACTCATCATCTAAGGGTGGGGATCAGAGTGACGGTAGGTGTACCCAGAAGCCTGGGACTCAGAGGGGAGGTATCTCGGGCTGGTGCAGAGGCCACTTCCAGAGTCACACCCTGGAGTCCCCGCTCCGTGTCTTGGGTTTCTTCCTCTATCCTTCCCAGCCTTCACCCAGACACCTGACTCAAGTGCCAGCGCCTCTGGAGTCTGGCCATCCTGGGAGCCTGACCTGCTCCATGCTGGCAGCCTATAACTGGAAGATGCCCCCTCATCTTCTCCAGGATATGGGATGCCCTTATCTCCTTGAGCCTTGAAATAGCTCACTTGTCAGAGGTCCCCATTAACCCACAAACCTGGCATCATGGCACCAATGTCACCTGCCAAGTGACCTTACTGAGGTCCTATGTGACCACAGAAACAACCATCCAGCTCAATCTCTCCTGTGAGTGCTGGGCCAGGACTTCTGGGTGTTTGGGGGCAGTGGCTGTGGGAAGAGAGTAAGGGTCTGGGGTACTTGTAGCTGAGTCCTGGATTCTGGGCAGGGGAGGGGGGCCAAGAGGATGCCAACACTGAAGCTAACGTCAAACCTTAAGAAGGACATAATGTCTTCTGAATTCAGATGCTTCACAGAACCTGACCATCAGTGTCTTCTGTGGAGATAACACAGGAGAGAACTTCTCCTTTGCAAAGTTGTGATGGAGGGAAGCAGATGTCTACAGTACCTCAGAACACAGTCCAAGTCTCAAAGCTTGAAGGAGATCAGAAAAGCAGAGAAATGTACTGCAATAGAATGCTCCCTAGCTCCTCTGTACCCTGTTGTCAAACCCTACTGTCAGCACCACAACAAAGACCTTCTTCTTGTCAAATCTTAGGGAGACTTTCCATCCTCACTTTCCTGGGCCACTTGGAAGGATCTTTGGTTTTGACCGCTGACTTCTTAAACTTCTCAGTTCCCTCCTGAATAGCTAAATCCAAGCATCAGATGTTGCTTTTGAAAATCCTTTATCCTACCTCTTCACCAAGCCTCACCTTTCTAGTTTTCAGTGCTTTTTTTCTTTTCAAACGTTTTTTAAATAATCACTTTATTATTTTTTAATAGTTTCAGGTGTAGAAAACAACATAGTGATTTTTTTTTTTTTTTTTTTTTTGTCAGCCAGTTTGTGCTTTATTGATGCTGTGATGCTTAGGCCTTGACCGCGTACTTCCGCAGTGGGTACAGCCGCTCCTTCAGCTGCTGCTTCTTGGTCTTCAGGTTCTCTTCGTGCTTGTTGAGCCGGCGGCGCATGGCTCGTGTTTTCTTGGGTCGAAGATCCAGGGGCTTGTACTTTTTGCCCTTGTAGAATTTCCTGAGGTTCTCTTTCTGAGTCTAGTTAATGACGGTGAGCACACGGGCAATGGATTTGCGAACAACTCGGATCTTGGAGAGCTTGGAAGCCGCGCCACCAGTCACTTTGGCGACGCATAGCTGGGACAGCTCCACTTTCAGGTCGTCCAGCTGTTTCAGCAGCTCCTCCTTCTTGCCACGAAGGTCTCGAGCCTTAATTTTGGCCATGGCTGAACAAACCACCGGAGCCGCCTCCTGCTGGGACAGCAACATAGTGATTTAATGTAAATATTTCCCCCAGGCAGTTCATTTGCATGGTCTCAAACTAGCACATAGTATATATAGAATGACCTCTCCCAACTCTACTCCCCACCCCAGGTTCCTAGTTTCCTTGATGTAAGTCACCCATTGTAAATTGTATCTATATATGCCTTATGCATATATAGGGATACCTGTATCTGTAGAGACAGATTTTGTGTAAACTTGTTTTTTTGTTTGTTTGTTTTTTTACACAGTGTCTTATAGACACTGTTCTGCATCTTATTTTTTCTAATTAACAATAAGTTTTGGAAATCTTTCTATGTTAGTAGGTAAAGAACTTCATCCTTTTCTTTTTTACAACTGCAAAGTATTCCATTGTATTATAATGTCTTTAAACAATTGTGTACCAATGAAAAAAAATCTTGCTACTTATAAATACTGCTGCAGTAAACAAAAAAGTTGTACACCTATTTTGTAAGAATGCTAAAATATCGGTATGAATTTGAATTCCTCAGTCAGAGGGTACAAGCATTACCAGTTTTGATGGATATGGTCAAATTGCTCTCCTAGAGGTTGTACAAGTTTGCATCCTTACCCCCTGCAATGTGTTAGCATCTCTGCTTCATTCTGACCTCAACAGCAGAGTGCATTAGCAATGATTTTGGTCTTTCCAATCTTACTGATGAAAACTGTACCCCACCATAGTTTTAATTTGCATTCCTCTTGGTAAGCAAGACGGTGAGCATTTTTAAATAGGTTTCATAGTCATTAATATTTTCCATTCTATTCTGTTCTGCTAGTCTATGAACTAACTGTTGTTCATATCATTTTCTATTGTTATCAGCTTATATTTCTTTTTTCAAGGATTTGGATAAGTTCTTGTAATATTAGGAAATACAATCATTAGTCTGTAATATAATTGTGATTACATTTTTCCAGTTTATTATTGTCTTCTGACTTACTTTGGCTTGGATTTGGTTCCAAATTTAATTTTATGCAGTTAACTTTATAAGCATTTGCTTATAACTCTTTTCTTATTCCGGAAAATTTTCCCAACTCCGAGGTTATATATAATGTATATATTGTAATATATTTATGTTAATATTTAATTTGCATTTATATTTACATGTAACCCTGCCAAGGCTTCCTTTCTTGGCCTTGGCTCTCCACATTTCCAGCTCTCCACACTTCCGTACACATTCCTTTCCTCTTGCCTTACAAAATTAATTTCCATCCTGTGAAAATTTAAGGCCATTTGTATCCCTGGTTGTCTTTGCTCTGCTGTTCCTTCCTTCCAGCATGATTTTCTGCTCCAAAAATCATGAAATGTGTTTCTTTTTTTTTTTTTTTTTTTTTTTAAAGATTTTTTTATTGGGGAATTGGGGGGATGGGAATGGCGCTGGGGAATTGGGGAAGGGGAACAGACAAGTTGCTGTCGTTTTTTTGGTCTTCAGTCTAGTTGTGGAGGACGTTGCTTCACTGGCCCAAGTTGGCACCATCATTGCGCTCTTCCTGGGTGAGGCATCAGTCGCCGGCTTCTGGACGGCTGCTCACTGCGGCTGCTGGCCGCTCACGCTGGCTGCTGGCTACATACGGTAGCCCATGGCAACCCACTGCCACAGGGGCTGCAGACTACGCCGTTGCA
Organism: Hipposideros larvatus; assembly: GCA_031876335.1. Taxonomy (NCBI): domain Eukaryota; kingdom Metazoa; phylum Chordata; class Mammalia; order Chiroptera; family Hipposideridae; genus Hipposideros; species Hipposideros larvatus. Next base: position 30,831,934 of record CM063099.1, read on the forward strand.
GGCGACTCACGGCAGCCCAGCTCCAGGTTGAGCTGTTGTTGTTCAGCATCTTAGCTGTAGAGGGCAGTGTCACTGTGCCTCATATGTGGGATCCAAACCGGGGCCCTCTGGCGTCCCAAGCCACTTCTTAACTATCGTGCCACTCGGCCGGCCCCATGAAATGTGTTTCTGTTTGTCCCTCTACTCTGCTCAAGCTCCTCTTCTTCCAGGAAGCCCTCCCTCACTGTCTGTTTCATTGAGCTGCCCATCCTCCAGGCATCTGTAGCCTGAGTTACTTCATCACAGCACTCACCGTATTGCTGAGTAAGGGTCTGCTCCTGGGCCTCTTGATTGTCTCCATGAGCTGTGAGTCCCTCAGCTGCTGATACCCTCTGAGTGGCACCTCATTTAGACAGGGAGCAGTAAATGGTTGCAGAACAAATAAATACATGATTAGCTTTGGGAAAATTGGATATGGACCTTGATAAGGGTAACAGGAGGGGAGATGTGAGAACTGGGGCATGGGGGGTGGGGGTTGGCCAAACCAGCTTGACTAGAGATCTTGATCTTGTAAAGACAAAGATCCTCCCTTTATTCCTGCACTTCAAAGTGTCTGAATCTAGACCAAGTGATCAGCTGGGGAGGGGGAAAAAACGAACTGCATCATAAAGGAGAGGGGAGGAGGGAGAGCCTGCTTCTAAATATCTGAACGCTAGGTCCACATTGGTTGCTCTTTCTCTTTCTCTCTGATGTTCTGTTCTCCCCTCTTTCCAGCACCTGCACCCCTGGAGAATGGCTCCTCCTTGTGAGTCCAGAAGGGCTAATCCCTGTGTCTGGTCTGTGTGATTGACAGCAAGCAACCCCCCTGCCAGGCTGAGCTGGACCAGGGGGGCCAAACCCTGAGCTCCTCCCAGTCAGCAGAGCCTGGAGCTGCCTCACATGGTGGAGTCTGGTGATAGAGGGGAGTTTGCCTGCCAAGCTAAGCACCCTATGGGCTCCCAACATATCTCCATTAGCCTCCCTGCAGAGTGAGTCATGGGAGGAAGAGGGGACAGGATACCTGCATTCTGAGGGTGGAGCTGTGGGCACCATGAGGTCTGGGAGGAAAATTACATTCTTTCCTTTTCATCATAAGACTCTATTATCTCTGTAGCTCAAGATGTTTTACAGCCCCTGGGTCTTATGCTGCTTAAGGGGATTTGCATGGGGATCATCTTCCTACTCACCTATGGACTCACCTGTATCTACTACACTAGATGAGTTGCCGCTTCCTCAGATGACCCAGTCAGTACCTGAGCACCCAAATTTCAAGGGACAGCAGCCTGGTCTGTCTTCCCCAGGGTGGGCTCTCTGCAGCCTTAGTCCCTAACCTACTCTTACATTTCCCCACAGGATCAGAGGGTCCCAGAGGAGCATGGCCAGGAGAGTAGCCTGAACCACTCTCTCTCCTCTGGACATGGTGGGGAGCAGGACACAGAAGCTCAGAGGGACAGAGTCCCTGTCTCTCAGGCATCTCTCTCACCAAAGCCCACCTCTGTGCACCAGGGAAGCACTTGCTGATTTTTCACAGCCAGAAATAACCTCAGTCCAGTTTCAGGTCTGGTCTTCTGAACAGGTTCCATGGAAGAGGATGGGTGAAATGATGGATGAACCAGTCCTTGGCTGGTGTGTTCTCAGACCATTTCCTGGCCCCTCCCCTACACTGCTTTCTACGACTGGGATTTATCTCTGCAGGCTACATTTTCCAGGTACCTTTATTAGCTGGCTTCCCAGTAGGCTCAGTTAATGAGAGTCAAGTGATGGAGATTAAAATTAAAGAATAAAATGGAGAAGCCAAAGTATTTATTTCTTCCCCTCTATTTGCATTGTGCAGCATCTCTGGCAGTGGCTTCATCCCCTGTAAGCCTCCAGCTCCCAAGGGGGAAGATCTTCCATGGATCAGCTTCCTCTAGGTGCCCCTGATCCTTGGGCTCTGGCGCACTGCCTCTTCCTTTGTCTTGGTGGTGGCCTCCTGCTGTTGTTAATCTCTAGGTTGCTTCATTGCCCTATTTAATTTTTCACCTCTTCTATCAACTGTGTAACCAATTTCATTGATTAAATTTCCCCTGTTTTAAATACCTGGGGTGATTTCTATTTTTGTAATTGGAACTTAACTGATACATATGGACAGAAGAATGGATGGATAAATGGAAAGGTAGATGTTATTCATCTGATAGATAAGTGTATGAATGGATGAAGAGATGGATAGTTGGATGGATGGATGGATGAATAAACGGAAGGATGGATGGATGGATGGATGGATGGATGGATGGATAGATGAGGATGTTATTCAATGAACGTGACCCTCTTACCAGTTCCATTTTTCTGAGTTTCGTCTACTCTCAATGTCTAGCACAGTGATCTTCACATGAGGGACCCCAGAAATTCATGAGGAGTGAAAATTAGATGAGTGACCATGTGACCATTGCCTTTGCTGGGCTCTTGGTGTCTCTGCAGAGCCCCTGAATTTCCTTTCACAGCCCAGCCCACCTCTCCCCAGCAGCTCTGATTGGAGCCTCCAGATGCCCACGCAGCTTCAGGCTCCTGGGAAAAGTGGAGTTGTCTGCAAGAAAGACCAAGAGTTGAAGCCCAGAGGAGACATGCCTGCTGATGTGAATTTGCCCCAGAGACCCCAGGTCCTGGGTCCAGAGGAGCAGGATAGATCATGTGAGGTAACTGGAAGCCCCAATGACAATCCTTCAGAACTTCAAGACAGACACAAGAAGCAGCAAATTCTGGACTCCCTGTTCCCAATATACTACTCAGCAATAAAATGAAATAAACTGCTGATATATACAACAGCATGTAAGAGTCACAAAAAGCCAGGCATAAAAGAGTACACAGCATGATTCTATTTTTATGAAAAGGCTGCCTCAGGGAGGGGGTGATATGAGGGAAATTTGCATAGTAGTGATGGAAATATTCTACATCACAACTGGGGTTGATGCATGCATTTATCAAAACTCTTCAAAATATGTGCACTATATAAAAATAGATTATATAAAATGTATGAGATATAAATATATAAGTAGGTTATACATTATAAGTATATCATGCATATGTGATAGAACATGTATGTAAGATACTGTAATGGTGGGTACATGACATTATTCTTTTGTCAAAACCCATACACCTGTACACCACAAAGAGAGAACCTTAGTGTGAACTATGGGCTTTAGTTGATAATGATGTGTGGCTATTGGTTTCTTAATTGTGACAAATGTGACACATTCATGCAAGATGTTAATAACAGGAGAACCTGTGAGGGAATTGGGAACTCTGTGCTAAGTACTCAATTTTTCTGTTAATCTAAAACCGTTCTAAAAAATAATTTCTTAATTAGAAAAAATTCACTTGTTATATAAATCCATTATTTATAAATGTACATAAATATATATTTATCATATGTAAATTAAACAATAGAAATGAAGCAAGATACAGGCAATATACAATGAATTTATAAAAAATTCAAAAATAGGTTTATCTGAATTATACTTTTTAGAGATACATAGATAGGTGATAAAATTACAAAGAAAACATGGAAATGGTTAAAGTAAAAGCCAAGAGTATGGAAGCACAGGTACTTTTTTTTTTTTTTAAGATTTTTATTGGGGAATTGGGGGGATGGGAACAGTGCTGGGGAATTGGGGGAAGGGGAACAGACAAGTTGCTGTCGTTTTTGTTCTTCAGTCTAGTTGTGGAGGACGTTGCTTCACTGGCCCAAGTTGGCACCATCATTGCGCTCTTCCCGGGTGAGGCAGATCAGTCGCCGGCTTCTGGACGGCCGCTCACTGCGGCTGCTGGCCGCTCACGCTGGCTGCTGGCTACACACGGTAGCCCATGGCAACCCACTGCAGCAGGGACTGCAGCCTACACCGTCGCCAGCGACTCACGGCAGCCCAGCTCTAGGTTGAGCTGTTGTTCAGCATCTTAGCTGCAGAGGGCAGTGTCACTGGCCCTCATATGTGGGATCCGAACCAGGGCCTCTGGCATCCCAAGCGAGTTCTTAACCATCGCACCACTCGGCCGGCCCCACAGGTACTTTTAAGGGGACACAGAGTGATGTGATCAAAGAGGCACAAAAAGGGACATCTAGAGGGTGGTCGTTAGTGTTTTATTATTTGATCTGTGTTGTGCTTATACTAGTTTTTGCTTTCTAACCATTTGGCTAATGTCACCTATATGGTTATACTATATACCAGGGGAGCCAAAAAAATGTATACACACGACTTGTATCCATCTTTTATTATTGGTATAGATTGAGTATTACAATTTTAATACAGTTTTTTCCTTTCTTAAATGGTGTATACATTTTTTGGCACCCTCTGTACATATCATTAAAATATATACATCTATATTATATATAATATATATAACAGTAAACTATAGTAAAAATCTGAAGGTAAGAGAAATGCTCTGACACTCATCTTTTGGTGACATTTTATAGTGCTTCTTTCCTACACAGCTCAATATTCATAAATGAGAAATTTTTTTTTTTAAGTTCAAGAAATACTCAGTTTTACCTACCGGAGAAATGAGACCAGTTCATATGATACATTTGATTGCATCATAAAGGTTTCCATCAGAGGGCAACTCAGACAAATTTAATCAAGAGATGACAGAATGGGAGAAATCATTTTCTTCATTTAAGCTCACAAGAGCTTTTTAACTAGATTAGAATGCACACAAACTTCCATAAATCATCAAGGAAAGGAAAACAAGCCAACATAAAAGTAAGCAAAAGGCATAAATACTTATTTCCCAAATGTGGAAACAGAAAAGCAAATCCACATTCAGATGCTCAAACTCACTGGTAGTTGAAAAACATCAAATTAAACAGAAATGCGATACAACTTTATACACAATGGACCAGAAAACCAAGAAAGCAGATAACAGCAAGTATGGGAAAGATGTGAGGAAATAGGACCCTTGTGCTCTGATGGTGGGAGAGCAGACTGTTGAGGCATTTTGGGAGCTGGCAATACTTTATTTCATCAATTGATTATATTTACTTTGTGATAGATCACTGATCTGCACACTTAGCTGTTTGTATCTTCTGCATGTTATACACTTTACAATATAAAAAAATTATTTAATATTGAAAGGAAGTAGCTAGGAAAAAAATGCAGACTGTATGATGCCATGTATATAAAGGTAAAAAAAAGTAAAACCTGAACTTTAAAATTTAAGGATGCATATTTCATTGGTAAAAAAATATTATCCTCTAAGGTACATAATGGGGATGAGATTAATATCTTCAGAGAAGTTGATTAGGAAAACTCCAAGGTCCTTCTGTGTAAACTCTTTGAATAGATAACTCACAAAAAAGGATTACAGTTAATTAAAAAATAGATAGGAAAAGTTGTTTATAATCACATCAATGTAGGAAAAAGATATCATATTATTCTCTAATCTTGAGTTAGCAAAAGTGAAAAAAGTCAATCATATCAGGAACTCTCATGTGTTGTTGGGAGATGCACATGAGCACTTTTGGAAAATGTCTTGTTGGTTTCAAACGGAACTGGAGGAGTCATCTCCACTCCCCACATATTTTATCAGTTAGATAATGCGCTTGGCTCTAAGTTACAAATAGGCTGGTTTTCAGGAACTTTAATAAATAGGGCTTTATTTATTTTACTTTTTTACTTTTTTTTTTTTTTTTTTTTTTTTTAAAGCTGAGCCATCCTGCCACCTGTTGGCAGCTCAGCTCGGGCTGGGAACCGAACCACTGTTGCTCAGAGCTCAAACTCTTGAGCAAGCTCTTAACCACTCAGCTGGCCCTAATAGGGCTTTATGTTTGTCACATAACAAGAAGTCTAGAGATGGCCTGTGTTGGCTTTGATTTAGCGGCTTGGCAGAGACCACAGGACTTTCAGGGAGGTAAAGAAGGAGGAGGGAAGTGGGGCACAGGGAAAAGCCAAGCCTCCAGACCAGAGGTCGGCCCCTCCCTGATTTTCTCCCTCCTAGGTCGCCGTTACCTCTGATTCAGCTGCTTTCCTAGCCTGAGGCCCGGATCCGGTTCCTGAATAGCCAGAACCTTCCTCACAGCCCAGTTATTCCTAAATTCAGCAACCAGTCCTGCTTCAGCACCACGGACAGCGTCAGCTCTGTTTTCTGGGGCTCCACGAGGACCAGCCTGAGAGTCTTGGCTAAAAAGAGCGCTCCCCAACCCCCGTGGACAAACCCTGATGGGAGACTTGGGAGAGGCTTGGGCACCGGAGAGGAACAGGATAGCGACCTCCCAGTCTAGGTCTGCCCTTCTCAGACGCCTTGCCACCCTCGGAAATATGGGCCTTATATTGTAGTCAGAGAGGGACTGCTCACATACCCTTGATTTCTTGCTTCTCAGGGTAGGCTCCACCCCCAATCTCTTCAGAAATCCCTCCCTGTCTGGGATAAACCCCCTTCCCCTCCTCCTATACCTCTTATAGTTAGTAAGAGCCTCTTTCCCGAACATACTGATGCTCTCTCTCTCTCTCTCTCTCTCTCTCTCTCTCTCTCTCTCTCTCTCTCTCTCTCTCTCTCTCTCTCTCTCTCTCTCTCTCCTCTCTTCCTCTCTAATCTTTCCTTTGCTTAGTCTCTGGCTGGTACTCAAATGGAGCTCTGGAGACAGAACAGGCGCATGGTTCTTTACTGTCTGTAGCTTGGTGCCAAACCCTGGAAGATTAAAAAACTATATATGCCTCAGTGTCCGATAATGAAGGAAAGAACTATACAGAGGCTGACAGAGGCATCGTCTTGGAAGTGATGGAAGACATTCAGTGTGTTTGGGCACATGAAGGACCTTGTTTAGATTGGGAAACCTGAGATGTAAGCTCCGAAATAGATCACTGCCAATGGGAGACCTACAGGCTACAAGAGGGAGATAAATAAGGAGAGGGAAATTAGGTGGTCACCCATGGAGGAGAGGAATTGTGGAAGCTGGAGGAGCTGTAAAGAAGACAGGGAGGGATATTTTGTGTACTTGTGTGGTGGGCTCACAGGAACTGTGAGGAGGGATTAAGACCCAGTCATAAGTTGTCTCACCCTACACCCAAACTGCTCGCCTGTCTGGCACTGCAGTGAGGGCTCCATGCTCAGTCCCAGACTCTACCTATAGGGTCTCTCTCTGCAGATGAATTCAAGAGTTCACCCAATGCTTCCTGAGGCCTCTGGGGTGCTCCAACCCTGGGATAGGCGCTACGTGGAGAGCATTCCATGCCAGGAGAGTCTTGGAATCCCGTTGCTCTGTGCCCATGAGAGGAGCTCCAAGAAATCTGTCTGGGGGAAAATAGACACTTAAACTCCAATCTCTCTTGAAAGAAGTGGGTGTTGGTCTTTAGGAGGTGAGAGGCAGGCTTTCAGGGTACAGGAGGAAGGAAGAGTCCACCCTGCTGTGGTCCAGGTGGAGAAGAGATCAGCTTTCACTTCCCCTGTGGTGGCCCAAGGGAGAAAGGGGTGTTCCCTGTTGAAGGGAGAAGTTCAGGGCAGAAACCATACATTTCCATCCAGAAAAAGTCCTCAGTTGTCTTACCACCCAGCAGTCGCCCCCACCTCCAGGCTGGAAGAGGCCAATCAGATAGTATCAAGTGAATCTACATGGTCCTTTGCAGCCCAGAGATGCTGCAGCTGCTGTGACAACTTTGAGGGCAGCAGAGGATCTAAGCAAGAGGTTTCTGGGTGGGGCTGCAGTCAGAGACTCTGTTGGCTGCATTGGTCCCTGGAGGATGGTGCAGGTACAATCTGTAACCTTCAGCCAGTGACAGCAATAAAAGGCCTGCCTGTGCGTCCTATCCTATTCTCCAGTCCAACCCATGGATAATCTGGCCTGACTTTAGCCCACTAGACTCCCTCCTTCAGATCTTGGAGGTGGGCCAACAGACACCAGAATCCTCCTCTGGCCACAGGCTCTATCAAAAGCTGAAAGAGAGAACCTAGGGCCAGTTCCACCTCCTTGGGGAACCAGGAACACGTTGTTGCTCTCTGAGCATCAGATTCTCCAAGGTGCAGAAAAGGGAATACTTTCAGATTGAGAAGTATTATGTGAAATATAGTTCCCAATATATGACACTATCTCTGAAGTGACAAGTAGCCAAGGGTCCCCAGGAAAGAGCTCCGTGGGCCAACTCTGGTGTCTTCCCTATGACCTTCTTCCCAGCCCAGCCATGCATGTTTGTTTTGTTCTTGGTGATGGCATTGTCCCCCTTTTTACTAGAGTCAGGGCTTGGGGAGTCACTGTAGATGCCTCCCTCCCCCACCCACCACACCTCCCTTCAAATTTCAGTTCCCGAAGTGTCTTCCATCTCAAGCCTTCCCTCCATCAGCATGCAGGTTTGGCTCTCCCTTTCCCCCAAAATCACAAATTTCCTCTCTGGCCTCTTGGCCTCTTGCATTTCCCCTCCAGCTCTTTCCTAACTGGCCTCAGAGGGACCGTGTGGATACTTCTATCACTGTGCCCCTTTCTTGCTCAAGAACCTTCCGTGGCTCCCCATTGCCTTCAGATAAAGCTCAAGCCCATCAGCTTGTCTGTCTTCCCCCACTGCTTGAACTAGTTGAGTATCAGGGCTGATTCAAATATTTTTTATGTGAGTTTGCAAATGAATAAGGGAGTGAATGAAATGAGTGAAGGTGTGTGGTGCTTCTCTTACCTCATCTAGACCCTTTTCCACTCCTGGTGCCCATATAGACTATCCTAAGACCCATCCCTAGCAGGTCACCTCCATGAAGGTCCCAAGGCCATGGCTCAGGGACCTGCTTTTCCAGTGCAGATGACTGCACGAGCCCAGGAGGCAGGACTCGGGTGCCCTTGTCCTCCCTTGCAGCTTTACTTGGGGAAAGGCCCTCGCTTCCTCTGAGCCTCAGGGTTCATTTGCCCAGTGCAGAAATGATATCAAAGTCAATCACAGCAGACTTTCTGTAAGTCTAAAGTCCCCTCTTCCTGGCTTTTGCCTTTTGTTCTCACCACAGGCTTCCTGTCTAAGCTTTTTCTGCCCTCCTTTATCTGCAGTTTTCCCTTCTCTCTGAGGGGCCCTAGAAGGCAGGTTGTCCCAGGGCATAAGGAAGGCATGTCGCTGAGGCTGCTGCTGCTGCTGCTGCTCGTGCTGTGGGGAGGTGAGTGGTCTGAGCAGAGAGACGACCCCACTTAGGGGAGGCCAGGGAGCTCCAGGCTGAGTTTTTTCCTCTCCCAGGACCCCCGGCTTGGAATCTGAGGTACAGGTTAGAACTACAGGAGTCTGTGACAGTACAGAAGGGCCTGTGTGTCCTTGTACCATGCACATTTTTCTACCCCCATGTTTCCTCTGGACTCTTCCACCTGTTCTGGTTCTGGAAAGGGGTGGATATGAACAATGATCCTCTAGTGGCCACAAACAAACCAAAACAGAAGCTGCAGGAGAAGACACAGGGCCAGTTCTTTCTCCTCAAGGATCTTCAGACCAACAATGGTTCCCTGACCATCAGAGATGCCAATATGAAGGACGGTGGGACACACTTCTTTCAAATGGAGAAACCCTTCATGAACCACTCATGTTTAGAGGAGATGCTTTCTCTGAAGGTGACAGGGATAGTAGGGGCCCAAGGAAAGGCCCCAGGGTGTGGGGTGCCAGAAATAGAAAAATGAAGGTTGTTTTCCTCCTGGGGCTGGGGTGGGGACAGTCATGACAACACCCTGGGGGCAGGCTGACAACACATCAAGGTGCACTAACCTCCTCTCCTCACCAGCCCTGACCCACAGGCCCCACATCCTCATCCTGGGCACCCTGGAGTCCGGCCTCCCCAGGAACTTGACCTGCTCTGTGCTCTGGGCCTGTGAGCGGGGCACAGCCCCCCATCTTCTCCTGGACCTCAGCTGTTCTCATCTCCCTGGGCCCCAGGACCCACTTCTCCTCTGTGATCACCCTCACCCCTCAGCCCCAGGACCACGGCAGCAACCTCACCTGTCAGATGGTGTGACCGTGGAGAGAACCATCTAGCTCATTGTCACCTACGAGAGCTGGGCCAGGACGCCTGGGTCCCTGAGGGGTAGAGCCAGGACAGAGTTGGGTCAGGGCTTAAAATTGGGGTCCTGATAGTCCACCAGGAAAGGAATATCCTTACCTGTGTCCATGGCTCCTGGGGGTAAAGGCCCAGTGCCCACCCATCTGTCGCCATGGATGTTGAGGCTGCCATATCCTTTTGCCACAGATGCTCCACAGAACATGGCCACCAGCATTTTCCAAGGAAACAGCACAGGTAGGAAAAGACCTCTTCTCTCCAGGGCTAGGATAGACGTAGAGTCTAGTTTGGTCTCAGAGCTCCGATTGGCCAGAGGCTAAGTCTGATATCTACAAGAAGCCAGTCACTGAGATCAGATGTGGGGAGGGCACAGGTGGACAGTCCCCACAAAGTTCAACTCCCTGGAGTTACTCTTTTGCTCGCCCACAGCTTTCTGTGACCATATCCAAAGGAAACTCGCATCCCTCTCCCTTCACTATTCTCTGTGATGTTTTACCTCCCCCTGCTTTCCTAGGCTCCTCTTTGGCCCATTACTGCATTTGTTTGCCATATCCCTGTCTCGAGCCCTCTGTCCTCCATCCATCGGACAGCCTGGGCAGCTCCAGGGAAATCGTCTGAGTCATTTCTGAAGGCCTGAGCCTGGGACTCTTGCCAGTTCCCTTCCTTCTCAGAGCTAGTGTGAACATCACAGGAAGAGAGTCTCCAACTTTGCTCACCCAATTTCTCTCTCTCTCTCTCTCTCTCTCTCTCTCTCTCTCTCTCTCTCTCTCTCTCTCTCTCCCCCTCTCTCTCAATCTGCACTTCTCTCTCCAAAGCCTTTGAGATTCTGCAAACCACTTCACCCCTTCTCATCTTGGAGGGCCAGGCTCTGCGGCTGCTCTGTGCTGCTGACAGCAACCCCCCTGCAGCACTGAGCTGGTTCCGGGGGTCCCCAGCCCTGAACGCCTCCCCCATCTCCAGCACTGCGATCCTGGAGCTGCCTCGAGTGGGGACTGCAGAAGAAGGAGAGCTCACCTGCCAAGCTCGGCACCCGCTGGGCTCCCCAAGTGTCTCTCTCAGCCTCTCTGAGAGCAGGACACCTGGGTGCTGGGGAGGGGACCTCTCTCCCCCAGACTCTCCAGAGCTGCTGGGACCCTCCTGCTCCTGGGAGGAGGAGGGTCTTCACTGCAGCTGCTCCTCCCGAGCCCAGGCAGCCCCCTCCCTGTGCTGGTGGCAGGGAGAGAGGCTGCTGGAGGGAAACCTCAGCAATGCCTCCTTCAAGGTCACCTTCAGCTCAGCGGGTCCCTGGGCCAACAGCTCCCTGAGCCTCAGCAAAGGGCTCAGCTCCATCCTCAGGCCCAGCTGCAAATCCCGGAATGTCCATGAGGCCCAGAGCACCACTGTCCTGCTGCTGCCAGGTCAGGGGGTCTGCTGAGGACTGAAGTCTGAGTGAAGAGGAGCCTGGACTCCTGTAGGAGTTTCCCAGGGCTGCTGTAACAAAACACCTCAAACTGGGAGGCTCACAGTTCTGGAGGCTGGAAATCTGAGATCAAGGCGTCCGCAGGGTTGGTTCTGAGGCTGTGAGTGTGTTGCAGGTGCCTCCCAGTTTCTGGGGGTTTGTTGGCGATCCTTGCTGTTCCTTAGTTTGTACGAGCATCACTCCAATCTCTGCCTTCTTGTTCCTATGGCCTCCTCCCTGTGTGTGTCTGTGTACAAATTCCCCATTTTTATGAGGACACCGGTCCTATTGGATTAAGGGCCCACCCTACTGGTCTCATTTCAGCTATTACCTCTGTAAGACCCTATCTCCAAATAAGGTCACATTCTGAGGTATGGGGTGCTGGTGGGGTTCAGGAGGGTTAGGACTGCAACATATGAATTTTGGGGGCACACAATTCAAGCCATAACAACCCCAGAGAGATGGAGTTTGGAGGAGAGGCACCCCAAAACTCCAACAAGAGTGGCTGAGGCCAGGGAAGGGAAGTGTACAGGGAAAGGGGCCAGTCCAGGGTCTACAAGGCAGCACAATGCTGAGTGACCGAGTCCTGGATGGGGACTGGGCACACTAACGGAACACACAGAGACAGTGGCCAATTGGGAGGGCACCATGGATTGGAGTTAGAATTTACATAAAACTCAAATTATCTACAGGTAAACCAGAATCCAGGGCCAGCGTGGTCCTGGGAGTGGTCAGGGGAGCTGGCACAATGGTCCCGCTTTCTCTCTGCCTTTGTGTCATCTTCACATGAGAGTGGGATCCAAGGATGGAGAGGGAGGCTTGGGGTGGAAAGAGCTTAAGGTCCTGGAATCTCAGAAAACCTGAGCTGGAGGACCCTGGGCTGGTTGGAAAGCCAGGAGCCGGGAAGGGAGGCTGAGTGCAGGAATGAATCAGCCCATAACCAACTGGGCCAAGTATGGGTCTTCTTCCCAACTGCTCTTGGGTCAGTTCTTGGGTTAAGGGAGCACCTGGTGATCTCCACCCACCTCACTGCATTCTCTTCATAGGGAGTAGGGATAGTACGCCTACTCCATGCCCCAAATAACAGGGCTGAAAAGCCCGGGATTGTTCCCATAGAGTGAAGACTCACAGGAAGAAAGCAGCCCACCCTATGCACAGCATGGAGGGCGATGTGAACCCAGTGGTGGGCTCAGGCTCCAGCATGAGTGACAGGACTTAGTTCCCACTTAGCATTATTCCTTTTGGATGCCGCCCTCCGTAAGGGCCCTTAGGCATTTCCCTATTGATGTCCAACACTACCCAGAGTTATATAATTGGCTATTTTAAACTATAGATTCAACCGTTTTAATGCTTCTGCTTCTGATGGACTATGCATGTAGTCCAGTTGCCTTGTTGGGGGTGTTTATGCCTCGTATGTCAGATTATCACCTTCCCAAGAATATTTTATTTTCTCTACATACAACAAAATGCAAATATCTAAAATGTACAGTTTCATGAGTTTTAATATTTATTCTGGCTTTCTTTTTTAAAGTTATATTTATTAGGGACACATTGGTTAATAACATTACATAATTGAAGTTTGGTGTTTTTTTTTTTTTTTTTTTTTAGCTGAGCCATCCTGCCACCTTTTGTCAGCTCAGCGGCAGCTCAGCTCAGGCCAGGACTCAAACTGCTGTTGCTCAGAGCTTACCCTCTTGAGTGAGCTCTTAACCAACTGAGCCACTCGGCCGGCGGTTAATAACATTATATAAATTTCATGTGTACAACTTTATAATGTGACATCTATATACCACTGTTTACCATCCAAAGTCTAGTCTCCTTCCATCACTATATATATTCTTTGACCCCTCTACCCTCTTTGTCCTTCCCCAGCCCCCTTCCCCTCTGGTACCCTTCTGTTATCTGTGTCTGTTGGTTTGTTTTGTTTTATATCCCACATATGCGTGAAATTATATGGCTCTTGATCTTTTCCATCTGACTGACTTCACTTAGCATGATGCTATACATGTTGTTGCAAATGGCAATATTTCCTCTTTTTTTAAAATGGCTGAATAGTGGGAATGCTAGCCTCTCTTCTGGCCTTGAGAACAAGGAAGTGAAGTACAAACTTCCTTGAGAACAAGGAAGAGGCGTACACAAGCCCCAGGGTAGGTAGTTGAGGCATCCCAAAGTCACACACAATTCACACACCCATTTTGCATTTTTCAAATCTACCACCATGTTTATTTAATATCAACTTTATTGAGGTATAATTTACATATAATAAAATGCACCCATTTTAAGTATACAATTAAATGACTTTTGACAAATGTATATACCCTGCAACCAAGCCCATAATGAAGATAAAGACCATTTCTATCATGCCCCCAAATTCCACTGTTTCCTTACCCAGTCACCTCCCCTTCCAACAGTCACCAATTTCTATCACTATACATTAGTTTTTTCCATTCTGGAACTTCATATAAATGGAACCATGCAATACTTACTCTGCATATCTAGTGTCTATCACCTCATTTAAAAATATAAAAATACTAAACATGTATGTGCCCAATAACAGAGCATCATTCATCAAAATAAATGAACCAAAACTGACAGAGCTTCAAGAAGAAATAGATACATCCACAATTATTTCACGAGTATTCTCTCAGTAACTGAGAGAACAAGTAGACAGAAAATTGTTGTTCTTTTTAATTTTTAATTTACATAATTTCCCATATTGTTGCTGCTTGGTTGATCTCAGGGAATGAAAACCTTAGTGTGTGCTGAATCCTCATCTTGTCAGAAACCACAATATATCTTTTCCATTACTTTATTTTTAAATTTTCAGTAACATTTTTTCTTTTAAACTTTTTTTCCCTCTTGTAGTATCACATAGTAGTTCAAAGCGTGTACTCTAGAGCTAGACTGCCTGCACTCAAACCCTGTCTTTCCCTACTTACAAGCTGTGTGGCCTTGGACAAATGATGTAACCTCTCTGACCTCTATTTATTTTCTGTGATGTGGGAATATTAAGAGTATTGGTATTATAGAGTAGTTATAAGGAGTGCTTCAAACAGTACGTGGCATATACTAAAGAAAAACATAACTTTCACTTATAATATATATTATATTTATTATTATACAATATATAATGAAAATATAACTCTATATAACTATATTTGTAATTATTAATGGAAATTTAGAAAATTCCTTATAAATAAGTCAGATAAATTAATCATAATATAAATTTTAAATTATTTTAAATTGAATGATGAAAATATTAACTATAAAACATTTAATGTAAAACTAAAGTAGTTATTAGAGGAAATATATATACAAAACTTCAGCTGTATATATTAGAGATGAAAGAAAGCTAAATTTTAATGATCTAAGATTTTAAGAACTTAGAAAAAGAAAAAATAAAATAAACCAATAAGAATTTGAAGGAAGAAAATACTAAATGATAAAAGCAAATATAATAGAAAACATATTTAATAGAATGACAATATAAAAAACTGTTAGTTCTTTGATATGAGCAATAAAACTGACCTCAGTTGAGATTAATCCAGAAATAAATATAGAAAACAAGAACAACCAGCATCCAGGAACATAAAGAAGACATCACTCGATGTAGCAGGAACCAAACAGGAATAAATGAAAATCCTTTATGCTCATAAATTTAAAATCTGTAACAAATGGGCAAATTCCTAGACAAATATGTTACTCAAACCTTTAGCCATTATTCCGTATGTATCTGTACTCTTGGCCATATCTCAGCCCAGCCAATGTACTGACGAATTTCTGCCACTAGGGGCCTCCCTTCAGCGCTGTCTCTCAGGTTTCCTGTGATTGGGTTTTTAACAATCCACTTCTTGCCATGCCAGCATGTTGTCAGAACCATTTGTAAACCAAGGTGGGATGTGATGTTTCCTCCTTGTACAATGGTCATACTGAACATCCCATGAGGTCATAGGTGTGATTTCATTAAAAACAATAAACAGGGCTGGCTGAGTGGCTCGTTGGTTAAGAGTTGGCTTGGGAGCGGGAGCTCTGAGCAGCAGGGCCGCCAGTTCGGATCCCACATGTGCCAGTGATGCTGCACCCTCTACAGCTAAAATGGTGAAAAACAGCTCGACTGGGCTGCTGTGAGTTGCAGGCAACTGCGTAGGCTGCAGTGGGGCTGCAGTGGGCTGCCGTAAGCTACCTTGAGTGGCGGGCAGCCACCGTGAGCAGCTGTGAGCCGCTGTGAGCCGCCATGAGCGGCCAGCCAATGGCCAGCGAC
Source organism: Hipposideros larvatus (assembly GCA_031876335.1). NCBI lineage: Eukaryota > Metazoa > Chordata > Mammalia > Chiroptera > Hipposideridae > Hipposideros > Hipposideros larvatus. The sequence goes on from CM063099.1 coordinate 30,847,623, forward strand.
CGATCTGCCTCAGCCTGGAAGAACGCAGTGATCACACCAACATGGGCCAGTGAAGCAATGTCCTCCACAACTAGACTGAAAAACAAAAGGACAGCAACTTGTCTGTTTCCCTTCCCTGCTTCCCCAATGCTGTTTCCCTCCCCCAATTCCCCAAATAAAATCTTTAAAAAAACCAAAAAAAAACCCCACAAAAACAAAAACCTAAGGCAATACACTAGGTGTAGGTATTGAAGACTTGTGTGTCGCATCCTCAGATGCACAGAGGTCCTGGTCCTGCTCTGATGCTGGAGGAAAGCCCCCGAGATGGGGCAGGACCTGGTGTCTGCTCCTTGTCTGTTCCTCTCTGGGAGGGTCTCTGGGCTGTAGGGTGTCCACCCTCTCAGTGCAGAAGGAGGGGACGAGCTGTGGCTCTGAGGTTTCTCTTCTGTTAACCAGGAGGCCCCGTGCTCCGCCCCAGCTTCTGTGGTTTCTCCCCAACCCCCCTCCCCCACACTGCCTTCCTTCTCTTTTCTCCTGGAAGAGCTCAGAAACCCTCTCTGTCAGGGATGCTGCCGCTGCTGCTGCCCCTGCTGTGGGCAGGTGAGTGGACGAGGGGGGAGGGGGCGGGGCAGGGGTTGCAGCTGACCCTCCTTTCCCTACAGGGTCCCTGGCTCAGGATAAGGACCACTGGGTGACAGTGCAGAGGTACGAGATGGTGCAGGAGGGCCTGTGTGTCTTCGTGCTGTGCACTGTCATCTGTTGCCGGTACTACTAAACTGACTCTACCCCAGCACAGGGTTACTGCTTCCGGGAAGGGGCAAATTAATTCAAGGATCCTCCAGCGGCCACAACCCACATTGTAAAGTGCAAGAGAAATCTCAGGGTCAATTTCGCCTCCTCGGGGACTCACGGACTTACAATGGTTTGCTGAACATCAGAGACACACAGAGAAGGGACACAGGGACTTACTTCTTTAGGGTGGAAAGAGGGTATTATTGAGACATATAGTTACAAAAAGAACCAGCTCTTTGTGCATGTGAGGAAAGGCGTCAAGGAGAGGACACACAGATGGGTCTTGAGGACTCCCAGGGCAAGTCTGGGATGGGACATCCTGATCCTCATCCTAGGAAGAGGGACACCGGGAGAGGACACTGGCCTGAGGCAGAGGCTGCTCTTGGGGACACACTTAGGGACTTATCTCCAGGGCCTGAGTATCTGTCTCTCTTTTCTCCATTTCTGTCACAGACACCTGACATCCATGTCAAGGGGACCCTAAAATCTGGGCACCCCAAGAACATTACCTGTACAGTACCATGAGCCTGTGAGAGAGGGACGTGCCCCCCCCCACCTTCTCTGGGATTGGGGTCAACCTCACCTCCCTGGGTCCCAGGAATTCCCCACTCCACAGTGGTCACCCTCACCCTGGGGCCCCAGGACCATGGCACCAACCTCACCTGTCAAGTTACGTTCTCTGGTATGAGCATGGAGAGGACTATCCAGCTCAACGTGTGTGAATACCCGACCAGGACACTGGGTCCCTGAGGGCAGTGGGTGTTGGTGAGGGGGAGGCAGTGCCTGGGTAGAGGATACTTGGGGACTCTTCTTAGAGGCATGGCTGGGTAAAGATGGAAAGAACGCCCAGACCCAATCACCATGCTCATGACCAACCCATCACACTGCAAGTGGCCAATTACATCTGTTCCAGGTGCTCCACAGCCTGACTGTCCATGTCTTCTGGGGAAACAGCACAAGTGGGAGAGGTTGTGGAGTCTCACCCGCTCCAGCCTGCCACAATTCGAGCCTCAAAGGGATCTCTACATACCCCAGATCTGCCCCTATTCCTTCCCTGCCTAGAACCCACCATGGCTCTCTTATCCCTCAGGGGAGAGGCTGAGAGCATCACCTGTTTGCAAGCCTCCATGGTCAGACCTATGTGTGCCGGTGCTCCTGCACGATGTCACACATCAAGGTCCACCCCCTGGGTGGTCTCCCCTGGCCTAGATAGAACGAGCTCTTCCTCAGTGTCCTTCCTCCTGCCCTGGGATCATCAGGCCGCCTCTCCTTCCCCAATCTCACCTTACGGATCTTCACCCCTACTGGCCCTTGCTTGTAGTGCTTATCTCAGAGACACTGTTTTCCATTCCTGAGCCTGTGGGAGGACAGAGGAGCCCCGCCCTTCTGGCTCTCTCTGTCTCCCTAGTCCCAGAGGACCCAGGCAATGCCATCTCCCTGCAAGTCCAGGAGGGCCAGTCCCTGTGCCAGGTCTGTGAAGCGGCCGGCAATCCCCCTGCCAGGCTGAGCTGGTCCTGGGGAAACCTGACACTGAACCCCTGCCCCAGCCCTTGGATCCTGGGGTCCTGGAGCTGCCCATGGTAGTTTAAGGAGATGGAAGAGAATTCACCTGTCAAGCTCAGCACCAACGGGTCTCCTACCACATCTCCCTGAACCTACTTATGTAGGGTGAGTATAAACAGACACCTGAATTCTGAGGTGGAGCCATGAGGTGTGGACGTAAGGAAACTCACACCGTCACTTTCCCCCTCTTCCTTCCCCAGGTGTTTCCTGTTCCTGCCCTCAGATCTGTGGGGAGCAGCAACACTTTTGGCCCTGGTTCTCACCCTCCTCATGGGAGCTGGCTTCCTCCTCTCCTACGACCTCACCTGCATCTACTACACCCAGGTGAGAATATTTCTCAAACTGTCCCAGATTTGTAGAAACCTTGGTGGCTTCACCCATCTTGTCCCTTCCAGAGCAAACCTTCCACAGAACTGGTCTCTCATTTCAGAACTTGTTTCTCCCATTGGTCAGAGGCTTCCGCAGGGATAAAGTTGAAAGATGTGACTGAACCCCTTTTTCAAGATGGTGCTGAGGTCTGGGTACAGAGTCCTCGCAGGTGGATGAGGATCCAGCCAGCCAGTGTACCCCAAGACCCAGTCTGCACAGCTCTGTGGAACAAGGAGGTGCTGGATGACTCTGCCCTGCATCCTACCCAGAAATAAACTCTTCACCTCTGGTTCTCAGGACTCTACCTGATAGTTGTACCTCAATGGTTGGGAGGGCAAGTGAGGAAATAGATAAAAATTGTAAAGTATTAATTGAATCATACTCCATGTAACATTTTGCTTCTGTGTGCTTACCTTAACGTAAGTTTTGGTAAACCCATAATGCAACCCCATAATATATTGTTATAAATCCCATAACATGTTATCTTTAAAACAGTCAATTTAAAGTTTTTTGTGTTTTTTTTTTTAATTTCTTCTCCCCACACACACCTCCAAGCCGTTGTTCTCAGTCTAGTTGTGGAGGATGCAGCTCACTGCTCATGTTGGTATTATGATCATTGAGCTCTACCTGGCTGCGGCAGTCGGTCGCCGACCGACGGCGGGCTGCTCATGGCGGCTCACGGCAGCTCACGCCCTCCGCCGGCCACTCACGGCAGCTCAGCTCCAGATCGAGCCATTGTTCACAATCTTAGCTGTAGACAGCGCAGCTTACTGGTGCAGCTAACTGGCCCATGTGGGAATCAAACTGGCAACCCTGTTGTTCAGAGCTCGCGCTCTAACCAACTGAGCTATCTGGCCACCCTAAAGTAACTTTTGAATTAGAAAAAGCAACTTTTATACTTATCCACATGTTAACCTATTCAATTGCCCTTTATTTCTTTGTATACATTCAAGTTTCTCTGTAGTATTATTTTTCTTTTTCCCAGTTTTATTGAAAATTAATTGACATACATCAGTGTATAAGTTAAGGCATACAGCATGATGGTTTGATTTGCATATATTATGAAATGATTGCAATAGGTTCAGGTAACATCCATCTCATATAAATGCAATAAAAAGTAAGGGAAAAAAAGGAAAATAAATATTTCTCTCTGTGATGGGAACTCAGGATTTACTTCCTAAGAGCTTTCTTAGATATGGTACAGCAGTGTCAGCTATACTCATCATGTTGTATAGTACGTCCCTAGTACTTATTTATCTTATAACTGGAAGTTTGTATCTTTTGACCACCTTTCTCCATTTCCTCCTTCCTATCATTTTCTTTTTGCCTTGAAGAACTTCTTTGTATATTTCTTGTAGTGTAGGCATGCTGGTGATGAATTCTCTCAGCTGATGTTTGTCTGGAAAAGTTTTCATTAGCTTTGGGAAGATATTTTTACTGGGTGAGGAATTGTAAATTAATATAGTTTTCCCTTTGGTTAAAAATTTATTTTTATTTTGACTCTCATAGTTTCTTTTTTTTATTTTTATTTTTATTTATTTTAAATTTTTTTAGCTGAGCCATCCTGCCACCTGTTTGCAGCTCAGCTTGGATCGGGAACTGAACTGGCGACCCTATTGCTCAGAGCTTGCACTCTTGAGCGAGCTCTTAACCAACTGAGCCACTCGGCCAACCCAGACTCTCATAGTTTCTAATGAGAATTCTGGTGGTTGTTTGTTTGTTTGTTTTAATCGTTCTTTGTCTGCAGTTTGTCTTTTTCTCTGGATAGTTTAAATATTTTCTCTTCTTCACTGGGTTTAAATGATATGATTAATATGTGCCTTGGTGTCAGATGTGTATGTGACTCGTGTGTGTGTGTGTGTGTGTGTGTGTGTGTGTGTGTGTGTGTTAGAGAGAGAGAGGGAGAGAGTGAGAGAGGGAGAGAGATTATACTATTGTGAGTTTGTTGAGTGTCTTGGATATATGGATTTACAGGTGTGATCAAATTTGTAAAAATTGAAGCCAATATTTAATTGTATATTTTTTATTCTTCTTCTTGTCTCTTCTTCTCTGACTCTCCAATTTTACATAGGTTATATTGCCCAATATTATCTCATAGGGCCTTGAGCATCTGTGCACTTTTATCCAGTTTTTTTTCTTTATATTCTTAACTTAGAACAGGAATTATTGCTACATCTTTAAGTTCATTAAACAATCTACAATGTTGAATCTGCTGTTAATCTCTTTCAGTGAAATTCACCTTTTAGATAATGTATTTTTTCCCTAGATGTTATAGTTCCTTCATTTTTAATCTTATATTTATTCTCTTATTATGTAAATGTTTTCCTTTACATGCTTGAGTATATGAAATATATTTATAAGAACTCTTTTTTTTTTTTTTAAGATTTTTATTGGGGAATTGGGGGGATGGGAACAGTGCTGGGGAATTGGGGGAAGGGGAACAGACAAGTTGCTATCGTTTTGTTCTTCAGTCTAGCTGTGGAGGACGTTGCTTCACTGGCCCAACTTGGCACCATCATTGCGCTCTTCCCGGGCGAGGCACATCAGTCGCCGGCCTCTGGACGGCCGCTCACGGCGGCTGCTGGCCGCTCACGCTGGCTGCTGGCCGCTCACGCTGGCTGCTGGCTACACACGGTAGCCCATGACAACCCACTGCAGCAGGGGCTGCGGCCTACACCGCAGTGGGCGACTCATGGCAGCCCAGCTCCAGGTTGAGCTGTTGTTCAGCATCTTAGCTGTAGAGGGCAGTGTCACTGGCCCTCATATGTGGGATCTGAACCGGGGCCCTCTGGCGTCCCAAGCCAGCTCTTAACCATCGCGCCACTCAGCCAGCCCTATAAGAACTCTTTTGATGACTTTGTCTGCTAAGTCCGTCTCCTCTGTCATGTCTAAGCATGATTCTATTGAATGATTTTTCTCTTATTATGTGTCACATGTTCATACTTCTTTAAAAGTCTAGTAATTTTTTTTTTGTTTTTTGTTTTTGTTTGTTTGGTAGCATAGGATAATTTTATTAGAGCAGAAAGTTACAGCTCTCGAAACGAGAGGCTGTCCTGACTGGGATGCCCCTCTAGTAATTTTTCACTGAGTGGTGGACATTGTTAATTTTATAAGGCTGACTGCTTGGCTTTTTTTGTATCTCTTTAAGAACATTGGCTCCTTTTCTTGAAGCCAGTGAAGTTACTTACATGTTGGGTCATTGTTGTTGTTTTTTTAACTATATTGAGGAACAGTGTGTTTTTCCCAGGACCCATCAGCTCCAAGTTAAGTTGTTTTCCTTCAATCTTAGTTGTGGAGAGCGCAGCTCTGCTCTAAGCCCAGTTGCCATTTTCAATCTAGTTGCAGGGGAAGCAGCCCACTATCGCATGCGGGAGTTGAACTGGGCAATCTTGTTGTCGGCTGCCCACCCACGACTCAGTTCAAGTCGTTGTCTTCAATCTATTGGGTAGTCAGAAAAGTCATGACGTATTTTTCTATGTTTTTCATTGCAAAGATGCATCATGACTTTTCCGATGACCCAATAGTTGTGGAGGGTGCAGCTTACTGGCCCATGTGGGAATCGAACCAGCAACCCTGTTGCTCAGTGCTCACCTTCTAACCAACTGAGCCACCCGGCCTCCCCGAGCCATTGTTTTTAAGGCTCTTTAATTTTTAGCCTCTCTCCTAAGATAGGTTTGGTGTTGCCTTTATTCTAGGGCAAATTTTCTTTCACTTGAATGCCATGAGCCTTTTGGAGATTTGACTGGATGCCATATAGATTCAAGGAGGTATCTTCACTATGGCTGGAGGTACTATGCACAAGTCCAAAGATTTTGTAAGTTTCAGGAATTTTCCATCTGCTAGCTCTCTGGTTATTCTCTCCTTAGAAATTGCTTTTGTCGGATTCATGGGATTTCACCCAATGCATGTGCCAATTGCTACTATATTTTGTGAACTACTCAAGGGGCCTTTAATGAAGACCTTGAACCCTTTCTCTGCAATACTCTTTCTTATCTAAAACTCTGATGTATGTATTTTAGCCATGTCCGTCTCCTTAATTAGTGTTCATGTCTGGCTCCTCAATTCAGCAAAATTTCAGCTTTGTTTTTGTTTTTGTTTTTTGTCTGCTTTGCAAACTATCTCCTTGCAGAAAACCTGGGTGATAAGTCTCATCTCATGTTTTTCATTTTCTCAAGGGTCATAGTTATTCCCTGTTTGTGTTCCGTGTATAAAAATATAGGTTTCCTGTATTTTGTTTAGTATTCTAGTTGTTTACAGAAGAATATTAATTTTGGACTCTTAGTCTCTCATGCTCAGAAGCAGAATTCTTCTTTAAAAGAGAATTCGCCATTAAAAGAGTTTAAAAACTCTTTTAATGAGGTATAATTTATGTAACATAAAGTTAATTCATTGTAAGTGGACAGTTCAGTGATTTTTTAGCAAATTTTTAGAGTTGTGCAACCATTGTCGCACATTTAGATTAGCCTAGAAATGACCCTTGAGACTATTTGCAATCAATACCCACTCTCTTCACAGCTCCAAAAACATCATTGTTCTGTTTTCAAGCTGTAATGATCTGTTTTTATGAATATTCCATATAAAATAAATCATATAATATAAAATCTCTCATGTCTGTTATCTTTCACTAAGCATGAAACTTTTGAAGTTCATCCATGTTGGAGCACATGTCACTAATTTTTAAATTAATACATGTGGGCTGGCCGAGTGGCGTGTTGTTTAGGAACTGGCTTGGGATGCCAGAGGACCCTGGTTCGGATCCCACATATGAGGGCCAGTGACACTCCCCTCTACAGCTAAGATGCTGAACAACAGCTTGACCTGGATCTGGGCTGCCGTGGGTCGCCAGCGACGGCGTAGGCTGCAGTCCCCTGCTGCAGTGGGCTGCCATAAGCTACCATGTGTAGCCGGCAGCCAGCGTGAGCAGCCAGCAGCCGCTGTGAGCAGCCATCCAGAGTCCGGCGACTGATCTGCCTCGCCCAGGAAGAGCGCGATGATGGTGCCAGCTTGGGCCAGTGAAGCAACATCCTCTACAATAGACTGAAGAACAAAACAACAGCAACTTGTCTGTTCCCCTTCCCCCATTCCCCAGCACTGTTCCCCTCCCCCAATTCCCCAATAAAATCTTTTTAAAAAGCAATTAATTAATTAATTAATTAATACATCTTATTGTATTAATTAAAAGTAATTACATTTATTCGCAATATTACCATGTTTCCCCGAAAATAAGACCTAACCAGAAAATAAGCCCTAGCATGATTTTCAGAGTGCTCATAATATAAGCCCTACAACAAAATAAACCCCAGTTAAGATCAGCCAGACATGACTGTATTTGAACAAATGGAGATTTTTGTACATGAATAAATGAATAAATTGCATCTTTTGGTGAAAAAATTAATATAAGATCTGGTCTTATTTTTGGGGAAACATGGTATCCTACTCTATGATTATATACTGCATTTTGTTTATGCATTCGTCAGTTGATAGATATTTAGATCATTTCCAGTGTGGCTTTAAGAATAGTTGATAAAAACCTTTAAAAGTAAAAAAAGAGAGAGTTAAAAACTAAACAAAAAACTAAATAATTTATAATAATAAAAAATTATCTCAATTAGAAATATTGAAAACATTCAAAATGTATCTTCTGTACTATATTGTTTCAAATAAATATCCAGTTTTTAAATTTTCCCTTAAAAAAAGAATAAGGCCGCTAGTTCACTTTTGAAATAGTAGTCCACTTTTGAAATGTTCCATGGACTCACTCTCCCATCAAATAAGCATAACTAGTGAAAATTATTTTTAAAAAACAATCATTTACATTTTCTGGAAATTGTCCTAAGGGCAAGCATCAAATGGTGAAACAGGTATTTAAGAAAATTTACTAAAACTCGGGAGAAATGATGTGAGTCTGTGGCATTAAGAGTACCATCCACACCCTCCCATCCCTATTCCAGCTCAGTATGAAAGAAACTCCCTTCCAGGTGCATGGTGCCAAGAACACAATGTTCCCTCCACTCCAAGTCCCCAGTCGAGGGATATGGTATCTTCTCAGGAGGGGCAGACTGCTAGCATGTCTCATCCCCTGCCAGCTCTGCATTGAGGTGAATGCAGCTGAGAAGTTGGGGGCTCTCTTCTTCAGGATGCCCCTCAGTCCATGGGGCAGAGGTTGTCATTCAAGTATAGCATGCTGAGAAGACTGAGAGTGACATGGAAGGGCATGGTGAGTCATATTTTCTAGGGTGACAGAAATACTCCCTATCTTGATCAGGGCTTCAGATGAATATATGCCAGTCTCACCAAGTGAGCTTCCATGGGTGTCTGTCTTAGCCTGTTCTGGTTGCTGTAACAAAATGCTATAGAGTGGGTGGCTTATAGACAACAGAAATTTATTACAGTTCTGAAGCTGTGAAGTCCAAGTTTTAGGCACTGTCACTAGGTGTCTGAGAAGGACCCATTGCCTGGTTCATAGGCAGCATCTTCTCACTGTGCCCCCATGTGGTGGAAGGGGTGATAGTGCTCTCTGGGGTCCCTTTTGTGAGGGCACAATCCCATTCATGAGGACTCCACCTCATGACCTAGTCACCTTCCAAAGGCCTCACTGACAAACACCATCACACTGGGGTTAGAGCTTCCACATATGAATGTGGGGCACATTATTCAGTCCACAGCAGAAGCTGAAGCTGTAGTTGGTCAATAAACCTCAGGATAAGGGTGTGTTTGGTCATTTTGTGGCTTAGATAATGTTCTTGTTTGTGTCTGTGCTGAGATATGACTGGGGTGGTCTTGTTCCACCATGGTCACAATGGCCTTGTCTGCTGTGACACCCTGTGATGTTGTTTATGTTCAGTGGGAGAACAGCAGGGCCTGGCTGTGAGTGCCAGCAGGAGCTGCTTTACTCTTTCTTAAAAGAAAAAAATTTAGGGCCGGCCGAGTGGCTCAGTTGGTAAAGAGTTGGCTTGGGAGCGCCAGCTCTAAGCAGCAGAGCCACTGGTTCAGTTCCCATATGGGCCAGTGATGCTGCGCCCTCTACAGCTAAGATGGTGAACAACAGCTCGACCTGGAGCAGGCCTGCCAAGAGTGGCCGGCAATGGAGTAGGCTGCAGCCCCTGCTGCAGTGGGCTGCCATGAGCTACTACCGTAAGTGGCTGGCAGCCAGCGTGAGCAGCCGATAGCCGGTGAGAGTTGCCGTGAGCCGCCGTGAGCGGCTGTCCAATGGCGGGCGACTGATTGTCTCAGCCAGGAAGAGCACAATGATCATAATATCAACATGGGCCAGTAAAGCGGTGTCCTCCACAACTAGACTGAAGAACAAAAGGACAGAAACTTGTCTGTTCCCCTTCCCCGATTCCCCAATAAAATCTTAAAAAAGAAAAGAAAAAAATTTAAAGTAATCGACTATGAAGATAGGAGGCCGGAGACATCAACAGGGATCAGATCACAGACAGCCTTGGGTGGTAACCTAAAGAGCTGGTATTTGCTTTTGGAAAACAAATACTTCACACGTCACACTGAGTGGTAACACACACACACACACACACACACACACACACACACACACCACACACACACACACACACACACACACACACACACACACACACACACACCAGTGAGTAGCAATCATAATTAATCATAAAGTACTGAACTTGCAAAATTTTTCCTTTACTGGAAATTAGTGAAGCCAGGTTATCCTATTGTAGTAGTTCACTCACCTTTTTGCCTCATAATATACTATCTTGACTTGAAGAGAAAAGGATGAAGGCCCAGCTAAGAGCCCCTGCAGTAAGAACAAAGATGTGACCTGAATAACCCCACATGCTATAGGCTATGTCTCCTCAAAAAACTGTATGCTGAAACCTAACCTTCAATGTTTTGATTTTAGGAGGTGGGACCTTTGGGAGGTGGTTAATTAGGTCATGAGAGTGGAGACCTCATGAAGGGGATTTGTGTCCTTATAAAAGAGACCCAGGAGAGCTCCCTTACCCCTTCCACCATGTGAGAACAGAGGGAGACCAGGAAGTGAGCTCTCACAGACACCAAGTCTGCTGGTGCCTTCATCTTGGACTTCCAGCCTCCAGGACTGTGAAGAAATGAATGTTTGCTGCATAAGCCACCCAGTCTGTGGTGGTATTCTGTGATAGCAGCCAGGAGGGACTAAGACACTGAGGGAACACATTTTCTTCTGTGGACATCACATGATGAGTGTGTCTGGGTGGAAGTCACTTCAGAAAGTGAGAGTGGGAAGATATTGAAGTGTTTTAAATTGGGGGGAGGGTGGGTTTGCAGGGGGTAGTGGGATGGTCATGGCAACAGCTTCTATTGAGGTGCAGTGAAAAAGGCACAGTCATAATTTGTAGGTGCGGTGAGAATGAATGCAGCCTTTTCAGAAAAGCAACATTTTCAAATGTGTCCAGAACTGGGAAAGAACCACTGTAGAGCTGCACTTCTCTGGAACGCAGATTGTCACAGATCCTGGTGCCCCGGCTTCACAGGGGTCATTCTGTACTGGTGGAATGGAGCGCCACCTGGAGCCGGCGTCCTAAACTGTAGCACAGGCAGCTATGGGAAGGAACTTGGAGAGAAAGATGTGACTTGGCTAGAATATGTGGATGCTGTCCCAGACTTGACCAAGATGGCAGTGCCAGACTTCAGTGCTACAAGAAATGAGTGGCTGTGCACGTCAAATGCTGTCAAATGAGGTGGCATCCACATAAAATGAGAGCAGAAATGATCTGTGGGTGTTAGCCGTTTAAGATTTTGGTGACCTTGACAGGAACAGTTAGAGTGATGTGGGAACGAAGGTAAGATTAGACTGGGTTGGGCAGGATGGACCGTCAGTAAAGAAGGACTGGTCCTTGAAGAACTTTTCCTGTGAAGAGAAAAAGAGAGAACCCTGAGGGTTTGGGGACAAGGGGAGAGAGGGGCTGATGATCTTATGAACACCTCCAGGAACCTCTTGACAGCTGCCTCCAGAAGGGGAAGGGTCATTCGACAGGCAGGGTCACTGAAGGGTCCCCTGACCTCACTTTCCACCTCTTCCTGTCAATGTGGTTAGACCTGCCAAGCTGTCCTCGCCTGGTACCGGGGGGCCTTCTCAGTTCCACATCTGAGGGATTGGCTTTGAGGTTCAAAGGGCGATCTGCCCCCGAGGGTGGCCCACACTCTGAGGTGGGGTTCTGAGACCTCCAAGTCAGCCTGGAGGAACCAGGGAGCCACAGTTTGATATCTTTCTGCCCCAGGGTGGCAGAGGGTCCTTTCTCGCTTCTCCAGCTGAAGGGGCAGCATTGAAGAGTGGTGTGAAGAACCCACAGAAGGACCGAGAGGTTGGCATTCTCCTGGTTCTTGCACCAGGTTGTCCCATAGATGCATAGAAATGCTCAAAGGCAGAGGTGGGACTGGGCTTAAGCTGGGGAGGGAAGGTTGGGGGGCTCCAGTCTCTGCTCCTTCAGGACAGGCCCCCAGCAGGATCAGCCATCCTTCCCTCCCTCTCACTTCTCTCTGGAGAGTCACCTCCTCCATGAGCTCCCCTGGGAGAAGGGAACCTGGCTGTCCCCAAGAAAGCCTAGGTTGGGCAGTGGGGACCCGGGGATCAGAGTGGAGAGGAAGGCGGATGTTATGAACTGAATCGTCTCACCTGCAATTCATATGTGAAAGCCTTAACTCCCAGTACCTAAGAATGTGACTGTATTTGAAGATAGGGCCTTTGAGGATGTAACTCAGTTAAAATAAGGTCATACGGTGGGCCCAAATGTAATAGGACTGGTGTGAGGGAGGACCATGTGAGGACACAGGGAGAATACAGCCATCAGCAAGCCGAGGAGAGCAACCTCGTAAGGAGCCGTCCCTGCCGACACCTTGATCTTGGACTTCCACCACCCAGAGCCGTGAGGCTATAAATTCCTGTTGTTTAAGCTGTCCAGCCCGTGGTGTTTTGTGGTGACAGTCCAAGCAGACGAGTACAGTGGAAGTGAGAGCAATGACAGGCACAGCTACATGTCACCTCCTCCAGGTCACCATCGCCTGACTTCTCTCCACCAGGAAGAAGTGACCCTTCCATCCCTAGGCCCATTGGTGGGGGTGGCGGGGAGGGGGGGAGGGGAGTGGCAATGATGAGCATGTCAGTGCTTTTCTGTTTCTAAGTATCTTTATTTACCAAACTGGGTCCCCTTGAGGTCAGAAACTGTCTGATTTTTCTGTGTCCCCCGTATGCAGCACAGTGCCTGCCACACATGAGGTCCCAGGGCAAGAGGTTCCATTGACTAGCCGTGTCCCCTTGTGACCAAAACACAGTCATTTCAAGAAGATGGGATGGGCGAGGGAGATGACATCTGGGGAAGTTTATCTCACTCACTCCTCACCCCCCATTCCCTTTACATTGCTGCAACTCCCACCAACAGCATCACCTCTGGGTGCAGGTGTTCTTATCACAACAGGTGTTACAAGTACGTGTGTCCAACTGTATGACAGAAGAACGGGCGATGGGCGAGTGGGGGTGGTGCTCCTGGACGCCCAGGGTCAGTAAGCCCACCAGGGAGGATGATGGGGTGGCACTGAGGTCAGCCTATAGTTGCCAGGCTTAGCACATAAAAATGCAAGGTGCCCAGTTAAATTTGAATTTCAGATAGAAACAACATATCATTTTAGTATAAGTATGACCCATGCAATATTTGGGACATACTTATACTGAAAAAAATGATTCATGGTTTATCTGAAAATCAACTTTACTGAGGATCTTGCATTTTATCCAGCAAGGCCAGCGCCCCCGCCCCCACCCCCCCCCCCCTTCCCGCAGGAAGCCCACCCTCAGCTGCACTCACCTCCATCTTCAGGGGCCCCTGTAGAAAGGGCTCACTGTGGACTTTCACTTCTGCTTCTGCAGTGACCCGGGGCCTGGCAGGACAGCCCCCCACTTTCCACCCACCCCCAGCCAGGCACCAGGGTTAAACACATGCCTTCCCCTCCCTCCCCCAGAGATGACTCAGGAAGGACCAGGTCAGCGAGCCCAACGGCAGGCAGGGCCCCCAAGGAAAGGCTGAGGGTCCAAGTGGGCAAAGTCGGGGTGGGGAGTGGGGAGAAAGGGAGATTCCCGTGGGTCTCAGCTCAGAAGCTCATTTTCATGCACCAGTCCCCCAGGCTCAGTTTCCGCCTGCTCCTGGCTTCCCCTTCTGCCCCTGCCCAGTGGCAGTCACGGCGTCTGGGGAAGGAGCCTGCCTTGGGGCAGACCCAAGTGCCTCCTGTGCAGAGATGTTCCTGCTGCTGCTGTTCGCCATGTGCAGCGACGGTGAGTGGGCTGAGGGCCAGGGAGGCCTGGGTTGGGGCTGGGGCTGGGGTTGCAGCTTGAGCCTCTGTTCTCCCGCAGGATATCTGGTTCCAATCTCAGAATTCTCGCTGACAGTGCAGAAGAAAGTGACGGTGCAGGACGGCCTGTGTGTGCTTGTGCCCTGCACCCTCTCCTACCCTCACAGAAACTGGAGTGAAGATACCCCAGCTTATGGCTACTGGTTCAAACTTTGGGGCGCCTCTGTTCTTCCAGTGGCCACAAACAACCAGTCTCAAAAGGTGGACACGAATACCCAGGGCCGATTCCAGCTCGTGGGCAGTCCTCAGGACAAGAGCTGCTCCCTGCTGATCAGAGATGCACAGATGGGAGACAGGGCAACATATTACTTTCGGGTCGAGAGAGGCTCTTACGTGCGATATAATTTCAAGCAATTTCCATTCTCTCTGGATGTGACAGGTATGGAACTGGCTTGAGGTGGAATGGGGTGAGACCTCCCCTGCTTCTCATACTGGGAGGGGCTGTGGGGAATGGACCAGCGGACACCCCCTGCAGTATCCCATCTGGGGACTAACATTGTGTCCTCTCTTCATCCAGCCTTGACACGGAAGCCAGATGTCTACATCCCAGAGATGCTGGAGCCTGGGCACCAGGTGACAGTCGTTTGTGTGTTTGACTCAGACTTTGAGCAATGTCCAGTCCCTACTTTCTCCTGGACTGGGGCTGCCCTCTTCTCCCAAGAAACCAGACCGACAAGGTCCCACGTCTCCATGCTCACTTTCACACCAAGGCCCCAGGATGACGGCGCCAACCTCACCTGTCGAGTAGATTTCTCCAGAAAGGGCGTGAGTGCTGAAAACACCGTCCGCCTTAATGTGGCCTGTGAGTTTGGTGGGGAAGGTCTGGGTGATCAACAGCCCCTGTGGATGGGGAGGGGGAGAGGTGGCCAGTGCTGGGCGCCCTGGGTAGGGTGTCCAAGAAGAAGGTGTGGAGGTGGATGTCATCTGGCCCTCCCTCTGCAAGCATGTCTTTGTCACTCCTTTGTCGCTTGTCTTCCCTGAAGATAGTCACACTTTCTGTTCTCTGAGGGTGTTCTCTCTGACTATGGGGAACCAAACTGTTCCTCCCCAGAGCTAGCTCACAATCTCATTGCAGATGCTCCCAAAGGTCTGTTGATCAGCACTTCCCCAGCCAAAGGATCAGGTACCGAGAGCCTGTGGGGCAGGGTGGGGCTGGGTCAGTCCCTTTTGGTGGAAGAAAAGGGTCAGGAGGCTGGGGAAATGGTGCTTGTCCCTACAGCCCTTTCTCTGTCTCTCTGTGTCCCTCCCTCTCTGCAGCCCTGGAGCCCCAGGGAGACAGCCTATATCTGGAATCCCAGAAAGGCCAAGACCTGCGACTGCTGTGTGCTGCTGACAGCAGACCCCCTGCCACCCTGAGCTGGGCCCTGGAGGACAGGGTCCTTTCTTGGTCCCGCCCCTCAGGATCCAGAGGCCTGGAGCTGGAGCTGCCCAGGGTGAAGCCTGGGGACGCAGGACACTACACCTGCAGAGCCGAGAACAGGCTTGGCTTCCAAAGCCGCACCCTGAACCTCTCTGTGCAGTGTGAGTGTGGCCAGCAGGGCCCCCGTTTCAGGGAA
Source organism: Hipposideros larvatus (assembly GCA_031876335.1). NCBI lineage: Eukaryota > Metazoa > Chordata > Mammalia > Chiroptera > Hipposideridae > Hipposideros > Hipposideros larvatus. Next base: position 30,863,237 of record CM063099.1, read on the forward strand.
GAGAGAGGGTGAGGGGTCAGGGGTTGGGGGCAGGGTCCCAGAGCTCAAAGGAACCTGGAACCCCAGGCTTAGGGGACTAAGGATTCTGATTCCAATTCTATTGTAGGTATTTTTCTCCCCCATCACCAAGCAATTCTCTGACACCAGCTAGGTGTCCTGCAATTCAACTCAATTCTGACGCTATCGCCCTGGAGATAGAATCGGATCCCACAGATTAAGGGCTCACTCTCACAAGACTGCCCCCCACTTCAGACACCAATCTCAAGTCCAAGTTGTCACCTGTGCTTCTGACTATAGTTCAGAGGCTACAGATGGGAGGTTCCGTGACCCCCCTCTTTGGGTTCAACCGATTTGCTAGATAGAGCAGCTCACGGAACTCAGAGAAATGTTTTATTTACTAGATTACCAGTTTGTTATGAAAGAATGTAATTCAGGAGCAGCCAGACGGAAGAGATGCGTAGGGCCAGGTATGGAAGCATATGAAGCTTCCATGCCTTCTCCAGGGGCACCCTCTACTTAAATCTCCAACCCAGAAACTCTCCACCCCATCTTTGGGGTTTTATGGAGGCTTCATTACACAGGCATGATTGATTAAATCCTTGGCCATTGATGACTGAACTCCCTTTCCAGCTTCTTCCCTTTTGGGAGGCCAGGGGGTGGGACTGAAATTCCCAACCCTCCAATCGCAAGGATAGTTCCCCTGGCAACAACCCCATCCTTCCGTGCTTTCCAAAAGTCACCTCAATAAGGTAAACTCATGTGTGGTAAAAAAGGGTTTGTTATGAATATCAAAACACCTTTATTGCTCTCATCGCTTGGAAATTCCAAGGGTTGCAGAAGCCCTGAGCCTGGAACTGGGGACTAAGACCAAATATATATTTCTTATTAAAAATCACAGCAACACAGGGAGCTACCTTTCTTACCCATCTATTCCCTTGGGTAGTTTGTGTCACTCAGTGGTGAATCACAGTCAGCTGGTGATTCAGCCCTCCACCCCCACCTCACCCCCCCAACCCCCACTTGTCACTGCCACTTGTCTCCAGGGACCCTTTGCCCAGAGTGAAGCCTCCTGCCTGGCTACAGCTGGTGCTCTGTCTGTGTTTCAGATGCCCCCGAGAACCTGAGAGTGATGGTTTTCCAAGCCAACAGGACAGGTAGGAAGGGGGGACAGAAGAGCCAGGGACTCTCAGTGCCCAAATTGGGGGCCCAGGTGCCGGGAATGTAAGGATGCAAGAGGGTCCCTGTGCCCTCAGCTGTGTCTCTGTCCTGCCTCTTCCCTGCCCTAGTCCTGGAAAACCTCAGGAATGGCACATCCCTCCCAGTCCTGGAGGGCCAAAGCCTGCGTCTGCTCTGTGTCACTCACAGCAACCCCCCAGCCTTGCTGAGCTGGGCCCGGGGGGGACAGATTCTGCACCCTTCCCAGGCCTCAGACCCTGAGGTCCTGGAGCTGCCTCAGATACAAATGGAGCATGAAGGAGAATTCACCTGCCATGCTTGGAACCTGCTGGGCTCCCAGAACGTCTCTCTGCATCTCTCTGTGCACTGTGAGTGGGGGGATGAGGAACCCCTGGGAGCAGGACACCTGGGTGCTGGGTTGGGGAGAGGCACTGCTGACCCTTCTCCTCCCTCCTCACAGACCCCCCAGAGCTGCTGGGACCCTCCTGCTCCTGGGAGGAGGAGGGTCTGCACTGCAGCTGCTCCTCCCGAGCCCAGCCGGCCCCCTCCGTGCGCTGGCGACTGGGGGAGGGGTTGCTGGAAGGGAACCTCAGCAATGCCTCCTTCAAGGTCACCTCCAGCTCAGTGGGGCCCTGGGCCAACAGCTCTCTGAGCCTCAGCAAGGGGCTCAGCTCCAGCCTCAGGCTCAGCTGCGAGGCTGGAAATGTCCACGGGGCCCAGAGCGCCACTGTCCTGCTGCTGCCAGGTCAGGGGGTCTGTTGTATGCTCCCCGGAGGCAGGGGCTGAATGAGGCAGGGTCAGGGTCCTGTGGTTGGAGCAGGAGCTGGAGATGGGGACATGGCACTTGTGGCTGGCGGTGCAGAAGGAAAAAATACAAATTGGGTGGCCTCACACCTGGGCCTGGGGTGCAGCTGGGTTTTAAAGCAATAGACAGGAAGGGGTTGCAGGTAAGATGTCTGGAATGGGAGCTGGAAGCCTGCATGCCTGGTGGTAGGTGGGTGGGAGAATCCAGGTTGATGGCAGAGGCTCAGAGACGGCTGACTATCCCTCGTGCAGATAAAAAGGGACTCATCTCAGAAGCGTTCTCTAACGGAGTAGTTCTGGGCATTGGCGTCACCACCCTCTTCTTCTTCCTTGGCCTCTGCCTCATCCTGGTCATGTGAGTTAGGAGCAGGAGACGGGGCTGTGGGGTGTGGGGACAGGGGAGGTGCCAGGGAGCACACCAAGGTGGGTCGTTTCCTCAGCATGAAGACGCTGGGGAAGAAACAGACCCAGGCAGAGACTCCGACCCAGGCAGAGACTCGGAGGCCCAGGATCACAAGGAGGAGCACGATCCTGGATTACATCAACGTGGTCCCTCACACCGGTCCTCTGGTGGGTGGTCCAGAGGCGCTGCCTCTTCTTTCTCTCTGTGACTCCTGAACTGGCTCCCGCTTTGCCTGAGGGAAAGCACGGGTGTGGGATGCAAATCCTCATTCTCTTGGCACTTACTACCTATGAGGGCTTGACCAAATGACTCTGTCCTTCCATTTCCTCCTCTCCTGCCTTTGAGAGCTGGTTTCAGGAGTAGCACTTGCTCAATACGTAGCAGCTATTCCATTATTGCCACCACCAGGGGCGTTATTAATTATAATTAATGATGTAACAATTATTAATATCACTGAAAGGCAGCATGTTCTAGTGATTAAGAGCAGGGCTGCCTGGGTTTACTCTTGCTTTCGTCGCTGTGTGTTCTTGGGCAAATCACTAAACGTTTCTGTGCCTCAATTTCTTGAACTATAATATGGGGAAAATAGTAGTACCTACCACCTAGGAGCTCTCCAGGTATTCAATATGCTCAAATTGTACCTGGAAAACATTTAGAATAGTACCTGGCACATAGTAAGTGTCAGAAAATGCAGGATATTTTCCAGAAGAGGCTGTCTATACCCTGATGGCTCTAAAATTTACATCTCCCAGACTCACCCCTGAACTCTAGACTCACTTGTGAACTCTAGACTCCTATCCAGCTGTCTAGGCAGCATCTCCATGTAGCTGTCTAACAAGCCTGTCCAAAAGCAAACTTACGAGTAACTACACTTCTATGTCTCCTCCATCCTCCCATCTCAGCAAATAGCACCACGTCTGCCAGCTGCTCAAGCCTAGAGCCTCAGAGTTGTCTTCCATGCCTCTCTTCTCTATCACCCCACAATCGATGCATCAGCAAATCCCCCTCAAAACACAGTCAAACCACTCCTCTCCCCACCTCCCTAGTCCATGTACCAACATCTCTCACCTGGATACCACCGCCACCTTCTGTAGGTCTTCTCGGCTCCTCACACCCCAGCCTCTTTCTCTGTACATGATATCTATTTAAGACCCCAATAGGTCCATCAACCCTCTTTAATATAACAAAAAGGAACAAAGAATTGATACATACAACCTGTTAAATAGAGCTTAGAAACAAACAAAAAAAAAAATGGAAAAAAGCCCATCTCCAATGGTCACATACGCATGGTTTCATGTACCTAACACTCTCGAAATGATAAAACTGTAGAGATGGAGAGCAGATTAGTAGCTGCCCAGGGTTGGGACTGGAAGGGTGATGAGAGGGACTAGAGAGGGTGAGCAAGAGGGAGGTGTTTGTAGTGTTGGAGCATCTGCATCTTGGTGGTGGTGGTGGTTACAGGAGTTACCCGTGTTAGTTGCTAGAGTGGCAGTATCAGAAAGCTGCAGATTGGGTGGCTTAAATAACAGACATGTGTTTATTGTTTCTGCCCCAAGATGGAATGTAAGCTCAGCGAGAACAGAGGCTTCGTTTTACTCCCTGATGTAACCCCAGTTCCTCCATCAGTGCCTGGCATGTGGTAGGCACTCAAGAATTTGTTGAATGAATGAATGAATGAATGAATGAATGAATGAATGTCATTTTCCCCTTAGGCTCGGAATCGGAATGCCAAACCAAGCAGTCCTTTCCAGATGCCTCCTGCAGAGGCTGACTCTCCACAATCTAAGAACAGCCAGGAGCTACGTTGTGTTGCCCACAGTGGTCCAGGACCCAAAGCACCCCCTCAAGCCCCAGAATCAAGGAACAATGAAGAGGAGCTCCATTATGCTACCCTCAACTTCCCAGGCCTCAGACCACAGGAGACCCAGGAGTCCAAGGACACTGGCTCAGAATACGCAGAAATCAGGTTCCACTGAGGGTCCACAGGCTGTGGAGACAGGGATCCAGGCTAGAGAGAAAGGCAGGGCCATTGAGAGGACGAGGAAGAGGGCAAAGTATCTGTCTCTTTTTCTTTTACTCCTCCAAGGATGGGTCATCCCATCCCACACCCGGCATTTGAACTGCTTGACAAATCTTCAGAGTGACCTCTAAATACACAAGGATAAACTTTTCTTCTGACATACCCAGGCACCACCCTAGCTGATAACTCACAGTCTCATGTTTCTCAACGGTGGGAGGGCCTTTAAAGATGGTTAAACAACCATCTTTGTGAGGTCAGCAAGCTAACCTCTCAGGTCAAGACTGGTCCTATGCCTATTTTCATTCCGCATGTCAGCCAATAATTTTTTTTTAACCTTTTAAACAGTTGGGGAGAAAAAAAATCAAGACAAGAAGAATGTTTTGTGATGCATGGAAATATAAAATTCAAATGCTGATGTTCCTTAATAAAGTTTTATTGGAGCCCAGACAAGCCCATTCTTTTATGTATCACCATCTATGGCAGGTTTCATGTGGAGTTGAGTTGCCAGCCTGCAAAGCCTTAGATATATAGCGTCTGGTCCTTTACAGGAAAAGTTTATGGATATTAGTCTAAAGTAAATTCACCCACTTATTTTTACAGAAGAGGAAACAGGAGCAGAGGTTCAGAAAGGGGTCAAAAGCAGCCAAGGCCTACGTGACTATCTGTGGGTCTAGATGGAAGGTTCCCAGAGTGAGGGTGTGAGGCACGAGGGGGTAAAGGATGAACACATTGTCCACCCCCAATCTAGGGAAGAGCAAATACTTGAGGGCATGGGAGCGGGGACACTGGCAAAATGGAATGAAGAACAAACTGGCAACGTGTTCTGATCCAACCAGCTGGTAAACAGAGGAAAAGGAGTCTGTTTCACACAGCAAAGCATGTCTTTTCCCTTCGTCCTTCCCCAGGGCTCATAGTTCTAATTGTTTCATGGACAGTCCTCTTGGGGGATGGTTGCCAGTTGTCAGGCAGAAAACTGGGTACTCAGAAAAGATGCTGGTCTTTGCATTTTTAAAAAAAATTTTTATTGGGTAACTGTGTTTTTCCCAGGACCCATCAGCTGCAAGTCAAGTCGTTATCCTTCAATCTAGTTGTGGAGAATGCAGCTCAGCTCCAAGACCAGTCACCATTTTCAATCTAGTTGCAGGGGGAGGGGGCCCAGCTCAGCATTCCATGAGGGAGTCGAACCGGCAACCTTGTTAAGTGCACGTGCTCTAACCAACTGAGCCACCCAGCCTACCTCTTTGTGTTTTTTTAAAGTGATAATGACATAATTGGAAGATAGGAAGAGCTGGAAAAAAGTATGAATAAAGCAGAAGAGGTTATAAGTAAAGCTGAAAAAAATATAGATAAAAAGGTCAAATAAGGTTCTCTCAGGTGACAAACTGTACATACGAGGTTGGACAATTAAGTTCGTGAACTTGTTGCAATGATGTTGCTAACCTTTTTTGATATCAGAGGGATTATTCATTACGAATTTGTACCCACTGGAAAAACAGTTAACTAAGTTTACTATTTGGAAGTGCTGAAAAGGCTGCGTGAAAAAGTTAGATGACTTGAACTTTTTGCTAACAATTCATGGCTCTTGCATCACAACACCAGCTCACATGGCACTGTCTGTGAGGCAGTTTTTAGCCAGTAAACAAATAACTGTACTGGAACACTCTCCCTACTCACCTGATCTGACCCCCAATGACTTCTTTCTTTACCCGAAGATAAAGGAAATATTGAAAGAAAGACATTTTGATGACATTCAGGACATCAAGAGTAATACAATGACAGCTCTGATGGCCATTCCAGAAGAAGAGTTCCAAAATTGCTGTGAAGGGTGGACTAGGCCCTGGCATTGGTGCATAGCTTCCCAAGGGGAGTACTTCGAAGGTGACCATAGTGATATTCAGCAATGAAGTATGTAGCACTTTTTCTAGGATGAGTTCATAAACTTAATTGTCAGAACTCATAAGTGGCAGTGTAATTACAAGAGGAAGGGAAGGGGGGAAGGAAATTGTTTTTTTTTTTTTTTAAAGATTTTTATTGGGGAATTGGGGGTATGGGAACAGCACTGGGGAATTGGGGAAGGGGAACAGACAAGTTGCTGTCGTTTTGTTCTTTAGTCTAGTTGTGGAGGATGTTGTTTCACTGGCTCAAGTTGGCACCATCATTGCGCTCTTCCCGGGCGAGGCAGATCAGTCGCCGGCTTCTGGACGGCCGCTCACTGTGGCTGCTGGCCGCTCATGCTGGCTGCTGGCTACATATGGTAGCCCATGGCAACCCACTGCCACAGGGGCTGCAGCCTACGCTGTCACTGGCGACCCAGCTCCAGGTTGAGCTGTTGTTCAGCATCTTAGCTGTGGAGGGCAGTGTCACTGGCCCTCATATGTGGGATCCAAACCGGGGCCCTCTGGCATCCCAAGCCAGTTCTTAACCATTGCGCCACTCGGCCGGCCCAGGAAATTTGTATTTTTAAGCACTTCCTAGGTATCACATTGTGAATCAGCTATTTATAGCTGTCTCTTTCAACAACAACTGTGGTGTATGATAAAGAATATCTTCATGGTGAAGATATCTGAGGCTCAAAGAAGTGAATTAATTTATCTGAAGGCACCAGGAGAGATGGGTGGAATCAGGAATCCCAACTGGCTGGCCGGCTCTAAAACCACAGCTTTCCTTGTACTTCACAATTCCTCCTGAAGGGAGCGCTCATGAGTGAAAAGGACTCTGAACCCAGGGCACTTACCTTGGCTGGGGAGAGGCTGAGACCTAAAGGATCTAGCTTATAGTCAACAGGTCAAGATGGGAGGGGATTGGGGGGATGGGAGAAAGGTGAAGGAATTAAGAAGTACAAATTGCCAGTTATACAAACAGTCCCAGGAATGGAAAGCACAGCATAGGGAATATAGTCAATAATATTGTAATTACTATGTACGGTGTCAGGTGGGTACTAGACTTATCTGGGTGATCACTTTGTAAGGTATATAAATGTCTAATCACTAAGTTGTACACCTGAAACTAATATAATCGTATGTCAACTGTAATTGGAAAATACTTTTTTTAAAAAGATGCTATTTAATTGGGAACAATTGACATCTTTATAAAATCCTGTCAATAGTTTACATGGTATTTTCTCTTATTTAATTGTGTCCTTTAAAATTTTATTTCTCTATAATGCTTTATAATCTTCCATGTAGAACACATGCATATTTTTGTTAGATTTCTTTCTAGGTATTTGATGTTTTTTTGTTGTATTAAAAATGGTGTATTTCTTTTGATTTCATTTTCTTGTTGATTCTGGTATATAGAAATACACTTGAATTTTGCACATTAACCTTGTATTGATCAGCCTTGTGAAATTTGCCTCTTTAAATAATTCATCTGTAAGTTATTTAGGATTTTCTATATAAAAAATCATATCATTTGATAATAAACATTTCTTTTTTTTTCTTTTCTTTCTCTCTATTTTTTTTTTGCCAAAGGGAAAATAAATAAATACAATTTTAATTATGCTAAAAAGCAGGGTGAGATTTAGAAGGGACATTATTTCAAAAGGTGACAACTTAGACTGAGAGGAAAAAGCTGTGAGCGGACAAGTTAACATTTTCCAAGCATAAGCAGAGGTGTGTGGCTCATGTCCTGAGTCATGATGTCCTGAGTGAGAGAAAAACAGAGGATGTTTAGAGATAATATCAACTTCAGCTAAGCCCTCTCACATTCCAGAGCTATTTATTTGTGAAAATGTCTATCACACTAACATATACTGAGCACTTACTGCAGGCACTGTTTGTTGCTTAATGCTTATATTATCCCACCTAATACTCACAAAACGTTAAGGGAATTTTTGTCCAAAGACCAGGGAAGTCTCCCTTCTTTGGGCCAGGATCTTGATGTGGTAATTGCCAGGTAGTTGATGATATAGTAAGGAGGCCCACTCTGACATGTTTTGCTTCCAAATGTGCCAGCACATCCAGGTACTGAATAAAATTAAAAACTGAATTGGGGGCCGGCCGAGTGACTCAGTTAGTTAAGAGTGCAAGCTATGAGTAACAGGGTCACCGGTTCAATTCCCACATGGGCCAGTGAGCTGCGCCAGAGCTGAGCTGCCGCTGAGCTGCCAACAGGAGGCAAGATGGCTCAGCTGGTGAGAGCATGTGCTCCTAACGACAAGGTTGCTGGTTGGACTTTCACGTGGGATGGTGGGTTATGCCCACCTGCAACTAAGATTGAACACAGCACCTTGAGCTGAGCAGCCGCAAGTTGCCACCGGGTGGCCGGATGGCAACTGGACTTGGAGCTGAGCTAGCTGCACCGTCCGCAACTAAGATTGAAGGACAACAACTTGGCTGTTCCCCTTCCCCAATTCCCCTACACTGTTCCCCTTCTCCAATTCCCCAATAAAAATCTTTAAAACAAACAAACAAACAAAACTGAATTGGCTGCAAGGACTGAAGTTGGCTCCCAGAAGCCAGGGTACACAGAGTAATGGAATTACAGACTCGTGGTTGGGGTATCCACTTCCTGTTATAGATGGGTCTTAGAGAGGGACGGGGTCTTAACTAGGTCACACCACGAAATAGCAGAAGTGAAATCCAAAACTCAGACAGGTCCTAAAATAGATGAGCACTGCAGGTCATGAATCCCTTTTCATAAGCTTAGAGTGGGGAGGAAGCTAGACGGGCTTCTGTTTCTCTCCCTTGACCTCCAAATTCTGCCAGGAGAGCAATCCTTCCAAGCTGGTTTGACCTGGGAAACCAAGATTACAAAGTTGTGTTGCTAAGGCAACAGGTTTGACCAGGGGTCAGGAACTTGGAAATGTGTGTGTTAAGGTCCTGACTTCTGCAATCATGACTTGGGACTTGGAGGAGGTGGTAGGGATGATGTCGTTATCCAGTATTCTTGGGGAAAAGCAGTGTTGTATAGATGAAAAACATTATTTAATTTACAAACAAACAAACAAACAAACAAAAACCCAAAAGCAAATAGGTACCTGGAGTCAGAAGACCCAGCTTGGACTTTCTGCATTGCCAAATATCCTCTGTAATCAGTTAATCAGAGACGATTAACAGGAAATATAAATACACAACAGTTCCATATTTCTAATCGCTGACTAAGTTGTGTTCTGTTAAAACTCTTTTTCTCAGCCCTTAACAGTGTCTTGGACATTCCGTAACTTTCTAGTCAGTTCTGTTGATTAAAACTCAACCTGGTCTGAAGTCTTCACTTCAAACTTGGCTTAAATCCCATCACCTCCTCTCTGCATTCAGCAGAGGTTTGAGCTGAGACCTGACCCCTTGGAGAAGACAGGGAGGCCAGTTTTCCCTCACACACCTCTTCTCCATTTCCACTTCAAGTCCTAGTTTCCCAAAGTACTGGGGCTCAGAAGAGGGACAGGTATGGGAACAAATGACTCTAGATCTAACTGGCTACAGCTATGGCCTCTTGTTGGCTGAAGCAGTTTCTCTGGCTAACCCTGCTGGCCCTCTGTGTGGCAGGTGTCCAAATGCTGGCTCTCTCATGGAGCAAAAGTGTGAGGATTTGGGTGGGCCCAGTGACACTTTCTGGACTCCTCTGTTTCTTGACATGAGAGGAGTGCCCCCTCCCACACTGTAAGGGACAAAAACCTTCCTTTGTATTCCTCCTTTACTCTCACACTGCTACCACACTTCATGTCACTTCTGACCTCAAATGTGTTTCCACACATCAAACAATTCTTTGACACCAGTTGGGTGTCCTAAAATTTACCGCAATTCTGACACTATCTACCTAGTGGTCAGTCATACAAGACTGCCCCTTCCCAAACTTCAGGTGCCAGTCACAAGTCATGTGCTCCTGACCGACCGGCTAAAGATTGGAGGTTCCAAATGATACAGGCCGAACAAAAGGGCTTCTCACTACAGAAACTCTAAGTTTTCTTTTTCCTAGTGTTTCGACTCCATAGCCCTTGGTTATAATAATTTTTCAAATCAGTTTCTTAATCATAAATAATAGATTGTTTCCAACCTGAATCATAGAAATCTCCCATCCCCTTGCTTTAGATAATTGCACTGAAACTTGTGATTTATGCTTGTTGATCGTAATCACTGAAGCCTAATGTTCTTTCCAACCTGTTCTGGGCCCAGCTCCTGAATAATTAACATCACCTGAATAACTGGTTAAGTGGCCACAGGCTCCATAGAGCGGATAGATTTTCCATCATGTAGCCACCTCGCATCAATACTTTGAGCTCTGCTCTTTAAGCCAACACTTTTAAATTTATTAATTAAAATCTATTTTTCCTCAGTCAGGGGCCTTAGGGATACAGATGATGCCCCAGCAAGACTGCCAGTCCCAACCAAAGAAGCCAATGCAGTCTTCCAGGCAGATCTCGAGACCCTTTCCTCTCATCTAAGATCAGATAGGGCAAGAGTTCCATGAATCCCCCAATAGGCAGGGACAGCTCTACACCCCTGCCCAGATACAGAAGAAAAGACCTCTGGTCCCTCAACTTCCCATAGAGATTTTGTGGGGAATCATGTCCTTCAAGGGGAAAACAAAGCAGGCATTTAGAGACAGGCATTGGGTCTCTGCATTTCTGCACGTCCAACACAACCCACAGAATGCAACTGCCCAAAAGACCCCCTCTCTGCCCAAAACTTCCCCTTCTCACTATAATTACCTACCCCTATGAGGAAACAAATGGGTACAAAATACCCAACTAGATTAGACCAGTCACACACCTGTGCAATCAAGACCACAATGACCTTCATTTCACCTGGGCCTCATTATACCATCATTACAATATCATACATATGCCCAGAAGTTCATTAATATCATTATAACAGACTGAACTCTGGGAAGGAACATGCACAGTCTAAAAAGATGAGGTAATAGGCTTAGCCTCTTGTCAATCACAGGTGTCAATCAAGTGGTCTCACGCCCAGGGAGGAACAACCCATTCTAGAGAAAAAAAGGATAAAAACTCCAAGTCCTGGCCAGTCAGTGCCTTTTGAGCTCCTTCTTTTGCTTGGCCCGCTCCAAACTCTTCGGAGTGTACTTTCTCCTCTAATAATGGCCCCGGAGCCACTCTCTACTGCTTGGGCCTGCTCCTATTTCTTTGGCGCATACTATCTCTTCTAACAAACTTCTCTTTCACCACTTTACCTCTGTCTCATTCAATTTTTTTGTTGGAGAAGCCAAGAGCCTGGATAAAGCGCCAAGAAGGACCCGCTTCTCTGGTAACACAACCACCCCTTCCTTGGGTTCAATAATTTGCTAGAATGGCTAACAGAATTCAAGAAAACCCTTACTTACACTTACTGGATTATTATAAGAGGATATAATTCAGGAAGAGCCAGATGGAAGCGATGCACAGGGCAAGGTATGGGGAAAGGGTGCAGAACTTTCGTGCTCTCACCAGATGCATCTCCCTCCCAGCACCTTCATGAGTTCACCAATCCGGAAGCTCCCCAAACTTCATATTTTGGGGATTTTTAAGGAGGCCTCATCACATAGGCATGAACTCCATTTCCAGCCCCTCTCCCTTTCCTGGAGGACAGAAAGGTCCAAGCTTCTAATCATGGCTTGGTCATTTTGGTGACCAGCCCCCATCCAGGAGATCACCCAGTCACCTCATTAGAACAAAAGACATTCCTCTCACTCAGGAGATTCCAAGGGTTTCAGGAGCTCTGTGCCAGGAACCTGAGGCCGAGACCAATATATACGTTTTCTATTATTTCGCCGACACCTCCAATTCAACCACTAGCCGATGCCACATGGCCTCTCGTTGCCCTTTTGGGTAAGACGTCTTCTAGACGGCTGAGGCCCAACTAATCTCCTTGGTATCCACTTGACTCATACATCCTAACCACGCTGTACTGTGGAACTTGGGCAGCACAACCTCCGTTCCCACTTCAGCCACCAGCCACGAGCTCAGAGATCGCAGGCCACCAACACTTCTGACCAACTACAAATTCAGGGGTTTCCATGACCTCATGTTCAGTAATTCACTACAATGACTCACATCAGGAAAGCGCTATACATATGATTACAGTTTTATTATAAAGTCTTCATATCAGGACCAGCCAATAGATGAGGTGCATAAGGGGAGGTCAGGGAAGGGTACAGCTCAAGGGAGACAGCAGGGCCCCCAGAGTCTCCGGGACGAGGACTTGTGGGAATCCGTGAGCCCTGTGGGTCGAATCTTTGGACTCTGATGGTCTGAGGCGTAGGCATGTGTGTGTGTGTTGAGGGGGCGATGGTCTGAGGCGTGCGTCTATGTGTGTTGGGGGGGGCGGGGGGAGGCAGGGAAAGGAAGGGTTTGGTCCTAAGGCGGGGATGGGGCAATGGGACTCACTGGTGGGCAAGAAGACCCCCAGGCGGGATTTCCCTCTCAGCCCAGGGCCCCTTGTCATCTCCCAGCTTCGCTCGGATCTCTAGGTCTGGGCTGGGTCTCCCCGGACGCAGCCGACGCCACCCTTATCGAGCGCGGGCAACCACACCGAGAGAGGCCGGAACAAAAAAATGTCAGTTACAAACGGAAGCTCATCCACCAATCAGAGCCGCGAATGCACTCTCGCGCTTCGCTAACTATCAAGGAGTGGGCGGGGCTCAGAGCAATCCCGCTTCACCTCCCCCTCCCCGACGCAGCAGTTGATTGGTCACTTTTCAGTACTTGCCTGTCAATTTTGGAAGCTGAATAAAAAAGGCATTTCCTTAGAGACGCAAGATCCCTCCTCCGCCCTCCTGGCGTGGGAGGGGGTCCTTAAAGGGCCAGGTACGTGGTAAATGAGGAGGTCGGACCTTCATCGCAGAAACAGGAGAAACAATAACAACAAAATAAGGAGCATTCCCATCACGCCGTAATCGAGCAGTCAGCGCTATCTCGTCAAGAAACGGAGACTCAAAACATTTCAGCAGCTTGCACTGGTAAATAGCGGAGCAGGGATTCGAACCCTCATTTTCCAAACCCTATCTGCACATAAGCTGGGACACATAGACCCAGACTAAAAATCTAGGGACCCAGATCCTAATCACAGTCGCCAGGAAAGGAAAGTTTGCTTTCTTGATAAAAATCTTTAGATTCCAGTGACCTGGCCTTTGCTCACTGGGCCACCTCCTCTAGAAACTCCTCCCTGACCACACGCTCCACCCCTTGCCTGCAGGCAGCAGTGTTTTCCCAGGTTAGGGCACTCACTGCTCCTGTTCCTCCTTGTGTCCTGGCTCTGATTGAAGCAGGGCCCAGCTGGGCCCCGTTGTTCTCAGAATGCCTCCGGGATGCCCTGTCTGGGTTCCATTCCAGCTCCTTATCATAGAAGATCACCTTGTAGATGGTTGCTAATCACAAACCATCGCTTAGCATTTTCCCTAGGTTTCTCTTCCACTGTTCCGGGATACTGGTGCCACAACAGATATGATGGCAGAGGAGGGCATCATGAAAGGAGAACAGACTTCTGGTACCATCTTGCAGCCTCTGGGAGAGTGCCCTGATTTTTCCTTAAAACCCCCAGCCGGTCTGAGAATGTTAAGGCAGTTTTTGGAGGTGTTAACCAGCTGCCTTCTCAGACCACCGGTGCTCTGATAATAAACGCTTTTTCTGTGACCCAACTCCTGTGTCGATTTAGTGGCTGAGCGGTGCAGGCAGCAGGAGCCCCAGATTTGTTTGGGCCTCTAGTTACATGATGACCCTGGAATGTTACTGTCCATCTCTGTATCTGCCCCCCACCCCTCAGGACTGAGAGCCCTTGGAGGGCAGGTACTAGCTCTGCATCATTTTGGTGTCACCAGCATCATCCAGCAAAGGGCCTGGATTCAAGAGAACTCAGAAAGTGAAAGCTAGTATCTGGGATTTCTCATCCTTAAAATGGGATGTTGTTGTAAACCTCTCAAAAGAAGATTCATGTTCAAAAGGACTGCCCAGGTTGAAAACTTTGCATCAGTATTTCCTCATTACCCACCCCCAGCAGCCTTTCAGCAAGTCCTGATAGTTCTTCCTCCAAAATACAGTTGACTCTTGAACACTGTGGGTGTTAGGGTTTGGATCCCTGCGCAGTCGGATCCAAACTGTTGACCAGAAGCCTTTCGGAAAACACAAACAGTAGATTGACACACATATTGCATGTTATATGTATTATATACTGTATTCTTACAGTAAAGTGAGCCAGAAAAAAGAAAAGGTTATTAAGAAAATCATATGGAAGAGAAAATGCATTAATGGGCTGTATGTATTTATTGAAAAAAATCTGCATATAAGCGAACGCTTGCAGTTCAAACCCATGTTGTTCAAGGGTCAGCTGTCCATCTGAAATTCATTCCCATCCCTACTAATCCCACTTTCTTTGGTGTCACTACCACCCCTTGCCTGGACCATAGCAGCTTCCTCCCTGGGCTCCCATGTGTCCACTCTTGCTTTCCACTGCAATCCATTCTCCAAACTGCCGACACAGTGCTCTTCATAAAACATAAATCAAATTATGTCACATCTCTGCTTTCAAATGTTCAAAGTCATCTCAATGTTTTAGAAGTTAAAAAAGAAAAAGCTTCCAAAGTCTTTACTGTGGCCCTGCAATCTGGCTTCTACTTGTGTCCCCCTTAAAAGCACAGACTCTGGAGCCAGGCTGCCCGTGGTTCAAATTTCAGTTGTGCCCTGAGTCAACTTAACCTCTCTGAGGCACAATTTGATCCTCTTTGAAATGAGGATTAAATGAGTTAGAATTATGAATTGAAACAGGTCTCTATTTTATAAAATAGCTGACTAGTTAATATTTCTCAAGAACATCAAGGTTGTGAAAAACAAGGAAAGATAGAAACTGCCCCAGACCAGAGAAGACAAAGGAGATCTCATGACTGAATGGTAGTCTGCCCTGGATTCTGGAACAGAAGGCAAAACAAAAACAAAAGCCATGAGTGTAAATATTGGCAAAATCCAAATACAGCCTGGAGTTTAGTTAGTTAACAGTCATGTTGGTTTCTTACTTGTGACAAATGCTCCACAATGTAAGAAGATAACATTAAGGAAGCTCGGTGAGGAGTATATGGGAACTCTGTACTTAGTAACTTTTCAAGAATTTTAAAAGTTTACAAGAATTTGAAAATAAACAATTTATTAAAAAATAAAAAAAAAGATCTATTCCTCTCTTCCTAGCTCATTCTGCCCAATGCCTCAAACACTGCATTAATTCCACCCTCAAACCTTCGCATTTGCTGTTCCCTTCGCTGGGAAGACTCAAGTTCCAGGTCTTCCGATCCTTCCATAACCACCTTATCTAAGACAACTGCCCCTATGCCTCTATATCCCTTTAGCCCTGACTTCACATCTTCACAGCACTTATAGGAAATGTATTGTTTGTGTCTTATCTGTCTCTTTCTGCCACATGTAAATTCCATAGGAGTAGGGTCTACATCTATCTTGTCCTGAGTTACATCCCCAGTGCCCAGCCTAGCACAGGACAGGCACTGAATGTGTATTTCTTAAATGAATGGATATAAGAATGACTATTGCTTCTTAATAAAATGCCATCAGCAATAACGATAAGTGACTCTCATTTGTTGAGACTAATTACAGTTCAGATTCTGTGTTGACGACTTTACACATGTGGTATACTTTAAACCTCCCAAGAACCTGGAAGGTAATAGTAGCCCCATTTCTCAGATGGGGAAAACGAAGCATAGACTTAAGGTCACAGAGTAAGTCAGAGATAGAGCTTATAATGGAATCCAACCCCTAAGATTCCCAGCTCATCTACTAACCTCTCTACCCTTGGGAGGGTTCAGACATCCAGATTTCCCTGTCTAAATATCCCTTTAGTCCTAAAGAACACCATCAGGCCCCCAGAAAACAGGAATACCTATGGAGAGAGAGGAGGGACTGGGTGTCCTGACTCCTGAGTCTGAGGGAGGAGGAGCTG
Organism: Hipposideros larvatus; assembly: GCA_031876335.1. Classification (NCBI taxonomy): domain Eukaryota; kingdom Metazoa; phylum Chordata; class Mammalia; order Chiroptera; family Hipposideridae; genus Hipposideros; species Hipposideros larvatus. The sequence goes on from CM063099.1 coordinate 30,879,513, forward strand.
GGGGCCCAGACTTCTAGGTATGGGGGAGGTGGGCGCTGTGTCCTGAGCTGAGTGGGGTTGTGGAACTAGCTCCCACGAACCCACCTGCCACTCTTTAACACGGCGACTCACGCTCTACAGGCCACGCCCCATTTCTGCCAAAGACCCGCCCACTTTCTTTCCGACCTCTTCCGCCTCCCTGGGCCTTGAAGAAATCGGTGGAACGGTGGAACGTGCTAGAAGAGACTTGAGCGAGCCCTGTGAAGATGGAACAGCAAAAGGAAGACACTGGGCCTGAGGGGTGAGAGACTCACAACCTCCGGCGCGGAGGACAGAGACCCAGAGAAAGGAGGGGACAGAGAAAATCAGAGAGTGGTGGACAAAGCCAGAAAAATATCAGAGGGAAAAAAAAGTCTCAGTTATCATTATATAGACCGAATCTTAGGGGATCTTGGTGACAGAGTTGAGCGAGATACTTAGAACTAAACAGAGAGCTAGAAACAGATATTCGAGGGACAGAGAAATTTCAAGAACCAGGAGAATGGAAGATGCGAGGAACAGTGGTAGGGCTGGAGAAATAATAGTAATTGTCTCCATTTCTTGAACGCTTCCCAGCCCCAGCCCTTTAATAGGCACCTTTGATACCATCAAAGGCCATCTTTTGGTATGAAAAATTAAGGCTCAGAGTGGGAAAGTGATTTGGCCACAGACACACCGTGAGCAAGCGAGGCAGCCTGGAATTGGAACGGAGTTCCATCTGATGCTGAAGTTTTGGCAGAGCTGCCTGTCTCTCTGTAAAGAGAGATGGGAAGAAACAGGCATGTGGAAGGAGACAGGGGTGGGGAGAAGGGGGAGAGGGCAGAAGATGGGGATGCAGAATGCAGGACGGAGAGAAATGGACTCGGGGAGAAGCACAGAGGCAGCCAGGCTGCACTAGGAAAGACATAAGCAGATGATGAGAACCGCTGACTTGATTCTCTTGTCATTCTAGGAACAGCCTGTCCCTGCCATCACCTGGGACTGCATCGTGGCCCCCTCTGCCTTTCCCAGCCCTGTCACCTTCTCTTTTGGGCACCCCAGATCCAGCCCACCTGGGGCTCCCTGAGAGCCTGGCCTCTGTCACCGTCCCCATCCGTCTGGACGCCCTCTCCTACCTTCTGCACAGTGCCCTGCTGGGGGCATACACCCTTCAACAGTCCTTGGCCTCCTGCCCCTGCAACCCCCAGTCAAGCCGCACCCACCCGGGCACCACCAAGAGGCCATCCAGGGGACGTGGGGGCTGGGAAGTCCCACGCAGGCCAGGCCGGGGCCGGGGCCGGGGCCGGGGCCAGAGGCCATGGGGACCTGGGAGGGCTGAGCAGCCAGAGAAGGGCTGGTCAGGGGACTCTGGGGCTGGCCCCAGTACCCTGCTGAAGACACCGCCATCACCACCACCAACGCCTGCCCAGGATGGGAAGAAGGACGTGCAAGGTCCGGAGCCACCTCTGGACCCGTCCCCTGTGGCTGAGGACTGGGATGCTGAATACTAGGACTCTGGGGGAGGATGGGTTCGGGGTCACCCCTCGGGTTTTCCTGGAGCCGAGAGCAATGTCAGCCCTGTCAGAAATACCCTAAGAAGCACCCAGCTCCCATCCTTCTTCCCCCAAAACCATGGCTTTAGGAGTGGGGCCTGAGAGTCCGCTGGCGAAATCTGGACCTGATTTAGGATTCCAAGCCAGAGAAAGCCTTAAACCTCACACCCTATGACTCTCCCCATTCTGACCCCAGCTATAGCGGACAACCCTCTCCTCGTTCTCAACCCCAGGAGCTCCTCCAACCCCATCCCGACCCCATTCTTAACCCCAAAGCCATTCCCACGTGCCTGGGCAGCCCTCATCCCACCCCCGCTCTCAGTGCCGTATTCCTAATCCCATTCATTCCCGTCTCCACCTTAGCCCACCTCATTCCTAGCTTCTTCATCCTCACTCCCCACCTGCCTCAGGCCAACCCAATCCTGACCCTTCACCCAAACGCGGTCCCAAACCCAGCCAACTTTCACCCCAGCCAGCCCCATCGCGTCCTCAACCGCTTTCGTGTTTCAGTCCCAGCCTCTGCATGCCCTGTGACCCCCCCCCCCCCCCGCAAAGAACCCCACAGGCCCAATATATCCAGACACCACGCCGTTTCCTGCCCTGATTGAGCAATAAATGGATGGCTGTTCTTATGTCTTGTGTGTGTGTGTGTGTGTGCTTACGCAGCTCAGACCGACCCAGTGGGTGCTGTGAGTGAGGCCTGTGAAAGGGTGGAAGGGTGGTCGGGATGGCCACAGAGAGAGGCCAGTAGGGTCAGGGGCTGCAGGGAGGGAGCGCCTGGATCCCTGCTTCAGCAAATTCCATTTGGGGCCTCTGCCACCGCTGCACTTCTGCCTGCTGGAAGCTGCTGGGCCCTGGGGCCATTGTGTGGGGAGGCTTAAGGGATTTGGGGGACCCAGGGAGCAAAGAGGCCAGCAAGCTGGCTCGGCTCAGTCTGCACAGAGGGGCCGAGGCAAACGGAGGGCTCAGGACAGGCTCTGCCATTCAGGTAGGGACCAGGCATGGGTCCTGTCACCCCCTCCTCCCCCAAGACTTAGGCCTGCAGTCATCCAGCTCCTTTCTATCCCAGGGAAATGATGGGGTCCCAGCTCCTAGCCTCCTCCCCACCTAGGACTTGGGAGTCCAGGTGCCCAGTCCCTATCTTCCAAAGGACTTGGTGTCCCAGCGCCCAGCCCACCTCCTGAGCTAGGACCTGGAAGTCCAGGCCCCCAGCCCCTTTCTCCTCCAGGACCTAAGGGTCTAGGGCTTCAATCCCTCTTCTCTCAGACTTAGGACTCCAGACCCTCAGCCCCTCCTCCCCCAGGACCCAGGAGCCCAGGCCCTGAGCCCTTTCCTCCTGCAGGACCCAGGCGTCCAGCTCCTGACCCCATCTCTTTCCTTCCCCACAGATCACCATGTACAGCTTCATGAGTGGCGGCCTCTTCTGTGCCTGGGTGGGGACCATTCTCCTGGTGGTGGCCACAGCCACAGACCACTGGATGCAGTACCGGCTGTCAGGGTCCTTTGCCCACCAGGGCTTATGGCGGTATTGCCTGGGTAGCAAGTGCTACCTGCAGACGGAGAGCATCGGTGAGGCTCTGGGGCAGGGCCTGGGCTGTGCTTGGTCAGAGCCCTGCAGGGCAGAACCTCACAGCTGAAGGGCCACCTGTTTTGCAGATGGAGAACCCTGTGACTCAGAGAGAGAAAAGGACCAACCCAAGGTCCCTCAGCATGGAAGGGGCAGAGCTGGGATTTCTTCCTAGTACAGTGACAGGATGTACTGATTGAGGGATTAAGTAGGGAGAGGTGACATCTCTTGGCACAAAATAGAAGTCAGGTTAGGGTGGGTGGGACTGGGGTTGCTGGAATAGCATTTTCTAAATATTTACTATGTAGCTACTGGGGGATACAGAAGCAAGATGGACCCTAAATTTGCTAAATACTGAATGAGGTATTTTTTTTATTACTTGCTATGTGCCAGGCCATTTACTACAAACACACACACACACAAATACACACACACACATATACATATGTGCATATATGTATATATTACTATATATTATAAAAATGGGGATGAGTAGTACTTCCTGTATAGGGCTCTTACAATCTATATTATATACACATATATGTATATTACATATATGTATAGTATATATATAATATCTATTATGTAATATACTATATCTCTATATGTATCTCTAGAGACACATAGACATATAGTATATCACACAATATATATTTAATAGAAAGAGAGAAGACTGATCCCCAGTGCTCAACATCTATTCATTCAACGTGTTTATTGAGCAGCTATTATGTGCTAGGCACTAGGTACTGGGATATAGCAGTGAATGGGAAAGCAAGGCCTTATCCTCACAGAGATGAGACTTCAGTGGGGAGAGACAGACATCAAAAACAAGTTTAAAATGAATAAATAAATAGGACATTTTCAGATATGGGCAAGTGGTATAAAGGAAATGAAATAGAGCAATGGGAGAGAGGATAAAGAATGATTAGCAAGAAAATACGGGGAATCAGCATTCATTCATTCATCCAACAAATATTTCTCTAAGCCCATGTGCAAAGCAAACCTGTGCTGGAGGTATCCGTGACATAGAATCAATCCAGTTCCTGTCCTCAGGGAGCAATCAGGCTAGAGGGGGAGGCAGACAAAGAATCACAACATAGAGCAGGGAATGAGGGGCAAAGGGATGTTTTCTGGAAAAGGGGAGTTGGGAGTTGGGCTTTGGAGGATGAATAGGAGTTTGCCAGGTGATGAGGAGGGCATTTGCAGAGGGGGGAGGGAGGAACTGGGTCAGGGACATGGAGAGTGGCAAGGCATTCCCGCCCTCAGAGGTAGCAGCCTTCACCACTGAGGGCAGCGGAGGCATGGGAGTGACTATGGGGTGCTCTCACAGCGTACTGGAATGCCACCCGTGCCTTCATGATCCTGTCCTCCCTGTGTGCCACCTCTGGCATCATCATGGGCATCCTGGCCTTCACTCAGCAGCCCACCTTCACCCGTGTCTCCAGGCCCTTCTCTGCTAGCATCATGTTTTTTGCCTCCAGTGAGTAGACCCACTCTTTCCCTAACTCTCTCCCTACTCCCTGCCAATCTCTAAGCCCAATCCAGCCCCACTTCCAATACCACTCTTATCTCTGACTCCTCCTCACTCTCAGCTTTATTCCCACCCTAATGCCAACCCCACGCCCAATACCACCTCCAAGACTATTTCTAATTCCACCTATTCCAACACTGCAGTTCAGTTCTGGCATTACCTCCCGGAACCAGCGTCAGATCCCACAGGTGTAAGGGAATGATTCCCAAAAAACCTGCCCCTACTTCAGCTGCAAGTAGAATCCCCAGGCCACCTGCACTTTTGGCCAACGGGCTACAAATTCGGGGGTTCCCGGGACCCACTCAGGTTTGAAAATTTGCTAGGACAACTCACAGAACTCAGGAAAGCGCTATACCGATAATCCCAGTTTTATTATGAAGGATCAACTCAAGACTAGCCAAATAAACGGATGGAGAGGGAGAAGCCTGAGAGGGTCTATCACCCTCCCAGCATGTCCAGGATGCTTCAGTTGCACTCCATCATCCAGAGTTTTTACTGGAGTTTCATATTGAATCATTGACCAGGGGACTGCGCTCAAGTCTCCAGTCACACTCCCCTCCCCAGAGGGGCTGATACCTGCTGGCACAAAGCTCAACTCTCTATTCCGTTGTTGGTCTTTCTGGTGACCAGCTACCATTCTGAGTCATCTCAGCTCAACAACAGGTGTGAAACCAGAGGCCCCAGAATAGCAAAGACACTCTCAGGAAATTACAAGGATTTAGCGCCAACCTCCCAGGAACCAGAGACAAAGACCAGTCGGATCCTGCCGGTCCCTACCCCATCCCCACTCCCTGTCCATCTTTACTTGCACTTTCAACTCAATGTCCTCACCCTTATTCCCACCTCCACCCACTCCACCTCACCCCTTGCCTCAATCTCAGGCCCACCCCATCTCCACACCCAACCCCCACCCCCTACTCCCACCCACACACCCTCTTCTCCCCAGCCTTTTTCATCCTGCTGGCCTTGGCCATTTACACTGGAGTCACTGTCAGCTTCCTGGGTCGCCGCTTTGGGGACTGGCGCTTTTCCTGGTCTTACATCCTGGGCTGGGTGGCCTTGCTCATGACCTTCTTTGCAGGTACAGGGGCTTGATGGTGGGAAGGGCGGTGTCTGGGGCAGAGCGGGCAACACTTCAGAGGGTGAGATGATAGGTGTCCCACACGGTCCCCCAGCACTGAGCCAGAAGGCAGACTCCAGGCCCTGCGGACACTCAGAGAGAAAGAAAGTGCTGGGGCGGGAGCTTGGGGGGACGTCCAGTGGGATCTTTTCTCGCACAGGAATTTTCTACATGTGTGCCTACCGGATGCATGAATGTCGCCGCCCGTCCACGCCCCGCTGAGCCCAAATGTATCCACCAACTAACTTCTCCTGGAAGTTAAAATGAGGGAGAGGGAGCAGGGGAGAAGAGGAGGGGTAGAGTCTAGAGGCCTGAAACCCTGGCTCCTGGGGACAGGAGGGGGCTCAGTCCTGGACTCTGGGTGGGGGCTCCTGAATCCTGAGTCCAGTGGGGGAAGAAGGGAGAATGGGGTTTGGTGGGAGGGAGTTGAGAAGACTCAAGGCCCCACCTGTTGGGAGGGGAGGGGTGTTTGAGAAATGGAATACCCATTAGAATGATTTTTTGAAGTCTAATAAAACTGATGTGAAACTATTATAGATTGGGGTGAGTGTGGTGGATGGGGTGGGGGGGGTTGTTGTGGTGGCTCAATCTGTTATTTCTGTAGGCATAGGGACAGAGATAAATCACCCAGCCCCCACCCAGAGGACAGTTCAACTTCTGGGAAAGTGATGTGTAGGTCCAATTCTGACACCAAGTCCTATGTGTATTTTTTTCCCTACACTACCAAGCAATTAACTCAATTCTGATATTATCTACCTGGAGATTGCATCAGATACCACATGTTAAGGGCTCAGTCCTACAAGACGGCCCCCTGCTTCCGATGCAAATTGCTGGTCCAGGTTATCGCCTCTGCTTCTGACAAACCATGTGTAGATCGGTGGTTCTCACAAACTCCTCCTCAGGTTCCGTTAATTTGCTCACAGAGTGGCTCACAGAACTCTGAGAAACATTTTACTCACTGGAGCACTGGTTCATTATAAAAGGATATAGAACAGTAAGATGGAAGATCTATGTACAGGGCCAGGTCGTTGGAAAGGGTGCGAAGAAGCTACTACCACGGCCTCTCCAAGGTCACCATTCTCCCCAAATCCCCAAATACTCACTCACCTGGAAGCTCCCGGAACCCTCTCCTTTTGGGTTATTATGGAGGTTTCATTACATAGGTGTGAGTGATTCAATCCTTGGTCATTGGTGATTGAACTCAGCCTCCAGCTTTTCTCTCCTCCCTGAGGTCAGGGGCTGAGACTGAAACTTCCAGCCCTCTAATCACATGGTTGGCTCCACTAGCAACCATTCCCCATCCTTAGGTGGGATTCAAAAGTCATCTCATTAACATAGCAAAAGACTATGGCTCTCATCACTGAAGAAATTCCAGGGGTTTTAGGAGCTGTCACAATCATGACTCAGACCAAATATATATATATATATATATATATATATATATATATATATATATATATATATATATATTTTATTGTAAATCACAATATTACAGTAGGATAATAGAATAAATGAAAAGCTCCATGAAAAAAAACTTCCCAGCCCACAGCCTCGCCCCATTTCCAGTTGGCTCTCCCAACTGCCTCTCCCCTCCCTGATGGCCCCTACAACTAGAAACACCAGAACCCTGAGCCTTCACCTCCTGCACCTGCCTCTTCACACACCACTCATGACCTTGACTTTCTCTTCATTCACTCATTCATTAGTTCATTCAATAAACTGATGCTGACTGCCATGAGATTTACTGATGCCAATCATAAATTAATAAGACTGTTTAGCAAGGCTGGTTCTAATAATATTTATCACAGCCTATGCTAGTAATTGTTACATTAATAGAGGCTTACTCCCTGGAGATAATATTTATTGGGGCCTCCTCAAATAACAGTAATACTATATTTATAGAGGCTACTTATAATAATAATGATAATTGAGGCCTTGTCTAATAATACTTTACTGAGGCCTCTTTAGAAATATTGACTGAGGCTAATGCCAATAGTATTTACAGGGGCTTCCTCTAGCAATGATAATGATGTTATAACTCCTGAGTCACATCTCTGCCTTCTTACTCAACATTTCCACTTGAAGAGAAGAGGTATCTCAAACCTCACATATTTGACACTCAGTTCCTGATATCTCTCACACCCCACATCTGCTCCTCCCACGATCTCCCCCATCTTAGTAAATAACAACTCTATTTTATTTATTTATTTATTTTTTGGTGTGGGGCGTCAACAGATTCTTTATTTTTTTTAATTTATTTTTATTTTTAAAAATTATTTTTTTTCAATTAGAGTTGACATTTAATATTACTTTATATTACTTTCAGGTGTACAGCATAGTGGTTAGACATTTATATAATTTATGCAGTGATCCCCCTCATTAGTCTAGTACCCACCTGGCACCGTACACAGCACCGTTGGTGGGATTGCAAATCAGTGCAGCCGCTATGGAAAACAGCATGGAGGTTCCTCAAAAAAGTGAAAATAGAACTTCCTTATGACCTAGCAATTCCACTTCTGGGTATTTATCCGAAGAAATCCATGACAACACCAATTTTATCCAGCTGCTCAAGCCATAAAGGTTGGGGTCATCCTCCGCTTTCTTTTTGTCACATCCTACGTCTGATTCATCAGCCAATAGTGTTGGCGCTACCTTTAAAATGCGTTCAGAATTTAACTCCATCTTGCTCAACCAGTTATCACTCTGAGGCAAGCCACCATCATCTATCACCTGGTTTATTGTCACTTCTTCCTAACCACCTCTACCTCTGCCCTTGCCCTTTCCCCTGCCCCCCTTTGCAGTTCATTCTCTGTGCAGCATCTAGAGGGGTTTTTTAAATTAAAATCATGTCACTCCTGTCCTAAGCCCTCCAGTGGCCCCCATCTCAGGTGAAAAGCTAACATCTATCAAGATCATACAAAATGCCACGGGTTCCGGCCCTGTCTAACTCTCTGACGTAATCCCTCCTCACTCACTGCAGTTCAGGGGTCCCCAAGACTGCCTTAGGGTTCAGTGAGTTGCTAGAAGGATGCACAGAGCTCAGGAAAACTGTTACACACAGTTACAGCTTATTACAGTGAAAGGATACGGTTTCAGCATCCAGGAGAAACCAGGAGCGAGCTTCCAGTTATCTCTCCCCAGTGGAGTCTAAGGACAGCACCTCCCCCAACAATGATGTGTGATAACACCCACAGAGTGCTGCCAACCTGAGAAGCTCACCCAAACCCTGAGGGTTTGTTTGTTTTTAATTCAGAACAAGGTTTCTTTTTTTAAATATTTTTTTCAGTTATAGTTGACATACAATATTATATTAGTTTCAGGTGTATAACACAGTGATTAGACATTTATATAACTTACAAAGTGATCACCCCAATAAATCTAGTAGCCATCTGACATTATACAGTTATTTACAACATTATTGACTATATTACCTATGCTATATTTTACATCCCCATGACTACCAATTTGTACATCTTAATCCCTTCCCCCTTTTCACCCATCCCCCTCACCCCCCTCTCATCTGGTTTTCAAAATGTCCTCTGTGTCTGTGTCTGTTTCTGTTTTGCTTGTTCACTTATTTTGCTCTTTAGATTCCACATATAAGTGACATTGTATAGCATTTGTCTTTCTCTGACTTACTCCACTCAGCACAGTACCATCTAGGTCCATCTATGTTGTTGCAGATGGCAAGATTTGATTCTTATTTTATGGCTCAGTAATGTTCCATTGTATACAAGTACATGTACCACCTCCTCTTTATCCATTCATCCATTGATGGACACCAGGTTGCCTCCATATCTTGGCCATTGCAAACAATGCTGCAATGCACATATGGATGCACACGTCCCCTTGAAGTAGTGTTTTAGGTTTCTTCAGATAAATATCCAGAAGTGGAATTACTGGGTCTTTCTTTGTCTCTTGTTACAGCCTTTGTATTAAAGTCTGTTTTGTCTGGCATAATTATTGCTACCTACCCCAGCTTTCTGTTTGTTTGTTTGCTTGTTTGCTTGAGATATCTTTTTCCATCCCTTTACTTTCAGTCTGTGTGTGGTCTCTTTAGGTATGTAAGGGTCTCATTTTCTTATCCATTCAGCCATCCTATGTCTTTTGATTGGAGCATTTAATCCATTTACATTTAAAGTGATTGTTGATAGATATTACTTATTGCCATTTTATTATTCATATTTTTTAATCTTTTTTTTCTTGTCCAGTCTAGGGTTTTTATTGGAGGTCAGTTTTGTAGGCATGGAGCACCCACATGGCTGATCTTAGTTATTCAGTCTCCAGCCTCTCTAGGGGTCAAACTGATAAAGTGCAGCCCAAGTCCCTCTGCCCCCCATAAACCACATTGGTAGCATAAGTGTGGCCCAAGGACTCCAGGTAAACAGAGACAATGATCAGGCAGGGCATTCCAACGGCTTAGAGATTCCTTCCAGGAGCCAGGCAAAGTCGACCTTCATTTGGTCAATGGTGGTGGTGGTGGTGGTGGTGGTGGTGGTGGGACTTAGGGAGATGAGAAACAGGGTTACAGCCTTGAACCTGAAAATGGGATGAAGATGAAATGGGGTGGGGTTGAGGTAAGAGTTATAAGGTTTGGGGAGAAGTATGAGGAAAGAAGTGGGTGTGGGCCTGGAGCTGGAGTTGGGATTGGACATGTGATCACATGTGGGGATGAGAATGAGGTTAGAGTTAAGTCTCAGGATGAGGCTGGGCTTTGGGTTTGGGGATAGGGTTTATTTTGGGGTTGGGTTTGCAAATAAGAATGAGGTTAGGTTGGAGGATAGGGATGGGGTTAAATCAGGGATTGGAACTAGGGTGGAGAAATGAATTGTGTTTGGGATTGAAGATGGGATTGGGTTTAGAGTTGGTCTGGGGAATTGAGTTGGAGCTGGGATTATGCATGGGGTTGAGTTTAGAGTTGGGTTTGGAAATGAGAATGGGGTTAGGTTGGGAATTGGGATGGGGTTGGGTTGGAGAATAGGGATTGGGTTAAGGATGTGGTTGGGTTTGGAATAAGGTCAAGAGCACAGATGGGCTCTGTGCTCTGACTTTCCCCTCACTACACACCCACAGCCCAGACTTCCTGAAGCCTATCTGGCTGTTCCTTGCCAGAGCCATGTCCATAGTCATTTTTTTTTTGCGCTGGTGCCCCTGCAGCTGATGACCTCGCTCCACCTCTTGGAGCCTGTCCTCATGATCATGTCCTCATGATCATGTTCTCAGTAGTGGCCAGTTACCTCACTGGTGAGGGTCTGGGTGAGGGATGGGGGCCTGCAAACTGGAGTCTCCAACGAAGGAAGATGCATGGCCTCCTGGGTCACTGGTTCTCGCTTTCTCCAGCTGTTCTTGGGCTGCTGGCTCATTTGTCTTCACAACAGAGGTCCTCTTCAGGGCCATTCCAGTTTCATAGAGGTCAAGTTTGCCTGGGCCTTCCACCTGAGCTGTGGCACCGTCACCTTCCACCTGCTCATAGGTGAGGTGCTGCCCAGGACGTGATGCTGATATGGGAGGAGGAGGCTCTTGCTTGGAGCGCCAAAGGGCCCTGTACTGACAGCCCTGCACCTGGCCCCCCCACCAGGTACCATGATCCTGGTGATCTTGAAGCTGGCCACGTTCAAAGCAGAGCTGCGTGTGAACTCATTTATCGGATGTGGATGTGAGCATGTCTTCCCTTCCACAGACTTTCAGAATTGTGATTCTCCACTTTTTGCCTGCCCTGAGCATAAGCTCCAAAGAAGGATCCAGGAGTCTGAGCCCCCCCCACGTGTCCTCCTACCACCCCTCCCTCCCTCAGGACCTGGCATCCTGGCCTCCAGCCCCCTCCTTTTATGGAGACCCTAGAGTGGCCCCTCACCTCCCCCAGAACGGAAGACTGCAGAACCCACAGGAAAACATGACGCATCCCCAACTGTCCCCTCTGGCCACATCCCCCCTGCCATTTAACTCACACCCTGGTCTCATTTGCTACCTCTACCCCTGAGCTCCCAAGCCTCTCTCTCACCTCTTCCGGGAGGCCCCTTCTGGTGCTGAGGGCTCCAAGGGAGGGAGGTAGAGAATGTGAGATAGAGAGGCATGTTCTGAAACACCAACCAAACCACTGATTATGTGACACCCTTCCTCACCACACGCTGCGAGGGGAACCAGGATCTCGGGGAGGGGAGACATTATCGGTGCAACGCAGGAAGGGGGGTGTATGACAAGAGCAGGTTGCAAAGAGCTGAACTGGGTGAAACAGAACCAGCCTGGTCTTAAGGAGCACAGGCCCTCTAGCCACCCCTACTGCTTGCTGGCTTCTTTTTCTTGAGCTCAGGAGACCCAGGAGTCTGGGTGCATAGCCTCCTCCTCTCTCAGAGACCCAGGAAGCTGGATCACCAGCCACTTCAACCTCCAGAACCCAGAAGCCAGCGCTCACCCTCATGGAGCCCTGTCGGTCCCTGGCCCTGCTGGCTGGCTCCCTGGGCCTGATATCTATCCTTGTTGCTCTGAGCACGGATTTCTGGTTCGTGGCCATAGGGCCCACATCTTCAGCTCACTCAGGTCTCTGGCCAAAAGGGAATCAGGACCCAGTAGCAGGTAAGGGGAAGTGGTCTTTCTTGTGGGGGGACCTGCCTGAGGGGGCAGGCCCTCAGAGGACTTGTCTCTGAGCAGGCTACATCCACGCGACACAGACCTTCAGCATTCTGGCTGCCCTGATTGGCCTGGTGTCTGTGGGCCTCCTGGTCCTGTCCTGCATCCCCTCGCTGTCGGCCCCGGGCCGTGGGCCGCTTGTCTCGTCCATCACAGCTTTTGTTGCAGGTAAGGCTCCCAGGCTGGCCGTGGGCCCTGGGAACTGTGAGTTCCTGCAGAGGGGCAGAGCAAGCTCTCTTGTCTTTGTCCCCAGCCCTTTTTGTGATGGTGGCCGTGGTGGTCTATACCAGCGAGCGGTGGAATGAACCCAGATGCTCCCAGATCCAGACCTCCTTCTCCTGGTCCTTCTACCTGGGCTGGGTTTCCGGTCTCTTCTTTCTCAGTGCAGGTAACTGCTGCCCCGGGAGCTTGGGAGGGCCAGCTGGGGGGCTCTAAGGAAGCAGGGTGGGGATAAGTGCTAACCTCCTCTGCCACCCCAGGTGGCCTGAGTCTAGGTGCTCACTGCAATGCCCCCCGGCCTGGCTACGAAACCATGTGAGGCGCAGGCGAGGACAGCAGGATGGGTTTGGCGCGCCCTTCTCTGAAAGCATCATCGGGAGACATGGGAACACCTGACCCTCCCTCGGCCTTCACCTCCAGCACTTTCACAGCCCCTTCATTTGTTTCTTCACTCAGTCAACAAAAATTGCTGGAAGCTTGTTATTCTGAGATTCATTGAACCACAGCATACGCCGACGGCACACCAGCTCCATGATGGGCGATACTGGGTACCCAGAATAGAGTCAGACCCTCGATACGCTCTCCGGGGGCTCCCACCCGGTGCAGGGCCCAGTGCGGACTCAGGCACTGCCCCACGTGTTTCTCTCCCCTTCTCTGGCTCTTGTCTTTCTCCGTTTCTGTCTCTTTTCTCCTCTGTTTCACTTTAGCACTCTTTCCTTCTCACTACCTCTCTGACTTTGTCACCTCACCTTCACTCTAGTCCTCCTTGCTCATTTCATTAATTCATTCACTCCTTCTGCTGGCTTTTCCTGAGCCCATCCTTTCTGCCAGGCCTCACTGGGGCTGCTGACATGAGTCAGGCCTGGGCCCTGCCCACTGGGGGCTGCAAGTCCAGTGGGGGGAGGCTGTTAATACAGTCAGGATGCCAGGAAGAGCCCAGGGAGGGCACAGGACAGAGGCTGACTGACCCTGTTGTGAGGGGTGGTGGCGAGCTTACTGGGGAGAGGGTGCGTAGGGACTTGTGGAGGGCCAAGGAAAGGTAGGTAGTCCAGGCAGAAGGATCCCAAGGAGGAGCATGAAAAGGCCGGAAGTGTTCCAAGGATGAAGAACATTGCTTTGTGGCTGAAATGCAGGATGTGGGGCTGGTGGAAAATGAGGATGAAGAGCTGGGGTGGGGGGGGGGTGAGGGGGGGACCGGGACCCCTCATGGCCACAACTGGCTGTTTCCTGAGGGGAGTGGGAAGCCAGGATGTGAGTAGGGGAAGGGCAGCGTCAGCTCCAGGTGCCAGAAAGCCCTCTCTGGGGCATGGGGGGGTGGCGGGGGGCAGGGTGGGGAAGAAAGGGAGAGAGCATCTTGGTAATGTATAATAACAGGTGCAGCATGAGGCAGGACAAGGCCTGACTGGGATCAGGGCATGCGATGCAAAGGAGGGAAGGAGCCAGAAAGATTCATAGGGCAAGGGGAGCCGGACTTGGGGATCCAAGGGCTTTGTGGGGTAAGGGGCAGAGAAAGGGCATGGAGAGTGCCCAGGGGTGGGACAGTGAGGTCATCCCTGGTTTGGTGGAAGACGCTGAGTCAGGTGGGAGGTGGTTGAGTGCCTGGGGTCTGGGAGATGGCCACGAGCAGGCCAGGTTAAGGCTTGGGAGAGAGACCTGAACTGGAGTTTGGGGTCCTATCAGAGCATTGTGGCCACTGGAGCTGTGGAAGCTCACCTGGTAGAAGGTGCAGGAAGGAGCCCCCAGGAAGACGGGCATTGGGAAGCGGAGGGATCAGGAGGAGCAGGAGCCTGTGTGGGGGCCTGGGAGGCACAGTCAGAGCTGGGGACCGGAGTGCTTATGGGGTAAAAGACAGAGGCGTTTCTAGAAGGACATGGCCTACCACTTCATGGCCCTCAGGCTCCCCCCCAGACCTGCCATCTGACTCTAAGCCCTGTCACTTTGCTGCCTGCGTGTGTGTGTGTGTGTGTGTGTGTGTGTGTGTGTGTGTGTGTGTGTATGAGTGAGTGGGTGGCTGTCTCTTTAAATGGCAGCCAGGAGCGGGGTTCTGTAACTCGTTGCATCATAGATGCCCAGTCTCCCTTCCCCCACCCCTCTGGGTTCTGTGTCTAAGAAGCCCTGGGAGCTGGATGTGAGTCACTTAGGTGGGTGTGTGTGTGGGGCAGGGCACTGGACAGGCCAAAGGGGCATTCCACTGGGGGATGGAGGTCTCTGGAAGACAGGGAGATTCCTAAGCAGTGACTCATGGGAGGGACGGTCTCCTCTCCGAGTCTCCAGTCAGGGGTGCTGGGGGAGGGGCCCGCAGCATGAGAGCAACTGAGGGGAGGCATCCTCAGGTCCCCAGAAGCAGGGGCCCCAGGCAGGGCTGGGACATGGAGAGATTTGTGGGAGGGGGTCTCAGGTACTTGAAGGAACTGGGATATGGGCCTGGTGACGGAAGGGATGTTGGCCAATACCGCGTGTGTGGACCCCCGCAGCAGCCTCCCTGGCATGGGGGTGAAGAGGAGCCTTCAGAGCGGGGGCACCCTGCTGGGCTTCTTGGCCAATATTCTCATGATTCTCTCCACTGCCACCAACTACTGGATCCGCTTCCCCCGGGGCCACAGTGGCCTGTGGCAGGAGTGTAACGGCAGGATCTGCTCTAACATCCCCTGCCAGAGTGAGGCCCAGCCCGGACTCCCACCGCACAGACCACAGCTGGCTCCCTCGCCCAGCACAAGAGCTGGGAATATCCTGCAGCGCCCCTACCCCATTCCTTCCACTCCAGTTTCAGATCTATTATAGCTTTCCCTCCGTGACCGAGGCCACCACTAACTTCACAACCCCTCATGACAACTACCAAGTCCCTATCCAAATCCCTGACTCTTCTCCCAGCCCCATACTGGAGGGTGGGGGCAGTGGCCAGGGGCCGCGCTAGCGCGGGGCTGAGGTGGCCGGCTCTCCCCAGCCATGCTGGCGGTGACAGGGGCGTGCATGGTGCTGGCGACCGGCTCCGGCATCGTGGGCTCGGTGATGGGGCTGCGGATTCTCTGCCACGAGGGGGACTCGCGGGGCCAGACCACGAGCGCTATCTTCTTCCTCTGCGGTGAGACGGCAGCGAGCCCCCAGGCTCAGGGTGGGCCTTGGAGAACCCAGCGGAGGAAAGGGGCTGGAGACCCAGAGGAGGGGGCAGGGCGGGGCGGAGCCTGGAGGGAGATAGGCGTGGCCTGTTCGAGCGGGGCGGTCGGTCCAGAAGGCGCTTGGCCCGGGACGGTGGGCGCGGTCTGGGTGGGGCCTGCGTGCAGCCTGCAGTCCCCCTGGCCAAGCTCACCCGGCGGGTGGGCGGTGCCCAGGCCTGCTGCTGCTGATCGCCTTGACAGGCTACACGGTGAAGAATGCATGGAAAAACGACGTCTTCTTCTCCTGGTCCTATTTTTTGGGGTGGCTGGCTTTACCCTTCGCATTTCTCGCGGGTAACTTGGACAGCGGGAAGAGGGTGAAGGAGACCGTCCAGGGGACACCCCCTCCACGCAAAGACTCCCTAGCCGCCCTCCCAGGAAACCCCACTTTGACCTCTCAAGGACTCCCCAACACACTCCACTCCCGACTCCTGCAGACCCGGCAGAGACGCTCTGGAGCTCCAAACCCCAGGCTCCGGGGCCCTCCCGGCCATTCTCCCCACGACCCACCGTCCTCTACCCGTCTTCCGTTCCCCTCCCGTTAGGCTTCTGCTTTCTGCTGGCGGACATGATCTTGCAGAGCACAGATGCTATTAGTGGGTTCCCCGTGTGCTTGTGACCGCAGCCTGCCTGGGGCAGAATAAAGAAACGGCTTCCACCGCTGCGGCTCCGCCTGCCTTTCTGGGGGACGTGAGGACGTGGATCCAGGCGGCATGAACAGATATGGGAACACAAACAGGAAGGGCACGGGGGACTCAGACACGGGGGTACATGGAGTCTCAGGGAGGACAGAAGGACATGCACCTATAGGGAACATGGAGACCTGGAGGACATGGGCATAAAGACAGGAACATGGAGTGGGCCAGGGACATGGATGTGAAGGGCAACGGGGACACGGGGGAGTAGGGTCAGGAGGGGACGGGCGCATGGAGAGGATGGAGGGACATGGACACGGAGAAAATGAGACAGAAACAGGAGGACTCAGAGGCGTGGGAGCACTGGCACTGGGTGGGCGCTGGGACTTGATGAGGCGAGGAAGAGGCAAGGAACTGGGTGAAGGGGTAGATCCGAGGACGTTGGGCAAGGTTTAGGACGATTAAAAGGAGTTGCGCTCCGAGAAGCGCCTCGCTCCCTGGAACGACCCTTCCCCTACTTCCCGGCCACGCCCCCTTCCCGCAGCCCGTGTCCGTTCCTCTCCAGGCTCCGCCTCTCTCCCGAGATCGGCCTCCCATTGGTCACCATCTGTTCACTCCGGCCTTCCTATTGGTCCTCTGTCGGGGCGGAGGCGGCCACCACAACGGTTGACTGGCTAGAGGCGCAGGACGCATGCGGAGAAAAGGACGGAGGCGGGTCTTCGGGACCCGGAGGCTGAAGTTGCGGCCTGACCCCGCAGGTGGCTGAGGCAGGAAGATGGCGGAGCTGCGTGCGCTCGTTGCTGTCAAGAGGGTCATAGACTTCGCCGTGAAGGTGACCGGGCCCCCCTCTCCCTCATCCCTGTGCCCCGCGGCCGTGTGCTTCTGGGATCACGAGTGCGCACTGTATGGGGGGGTCCTCTTGTAACCTCTGATCTCTGCCGCTCTTCCCCCAAACGTCAAAGTCACATCTGAGGGCAAAGATCAAGGACTGTGAGGTTCTGACATCCGATCGCTCCTCACTCAAACCTGGTACGTCTAGGGTTATGACTTCGTTCCCTTCCCCCAGCTCTGGACTCACTGTCTTAATAATTGCTTGCAGGACGAGTTACCTTCTGTATTTCTTACCTTCTGGAGGAGCCATGGTCCCTGTTTAACACACAGAGAAACTGAGGCACAGAGAGGTCACTCAGCCGGGAAGGGGCAGAGCCGAGATTCCGTCTGACTCCTCACCCCAGCGAGAGCTTTGCACACAAGCCACGCTTTCACCAACTAGGCTGCATTGCAAACTCAGTCGACTATTACAGTACAGGAAACCTGCTCTAGCCGTGGTCCCTGGCCTCAGGTGTCTGGGGTGACAGGGCGCTGAGAGAATCCAGAAGCTGCCTTTCACCCTACATAGTTACAGGGTGAGTGAGGAGGCCCCAGCTAGACAGGGAGGGACAAGTGTTTGCTGGAGATGAAAACCAGTCTGATGAGTTTGTGGGACAGCTGGCATCCTCCATGAGAGAGTTGGGGGCAATGTCTTTGAGGGCTTGGCTTGTCTCCAGGAGAGAAGCTGGTGTGGATAGAGATGAATCAGACACAGTCTCACAGGCCACTTTGTCAGTAGCTGGCCTAAACCAAACAAGGGGGTGACTCTCCATCCATGCCTGCCCCCTCCTGGACTGGGAGCCTGCCTCTTAGGTCCCCAGCCTGGCCCAGAGCAAGGCCTGGAAGGTTGAAGGCCTCGTGGGTGAAACTGGCCCCTGCCAGGGTGGGCTATGTGGTGAGGAGGAGGGACCAGGAACCAGGCCCTGGCATAAAAATTTCAGTGATTGTAACAGCTCACACTTAGTGAGTACTTAACTGTTCACCAGGCAGCGTTCTAAGTCCTTGACTGAGATTAACCCATTCAGCCCTTTCCATATCTAGATATGATTAATCCTGTTGGACAGGTGAGGAAACTGAGGCCCGTGGAGGTTCTGTTACTTGCCAGGTCATCCAGCTAGGCAGGGGCAGTCGGCATGGAAATGAAGGCAAGTCCTGCTCTAGTCTATGCTCCTCCCGTCTCCACTCAGCAGCCACTCGGCCTCGTGACAGCTCTGGCAGCATATGGCAGGGGTGCTGCCTTCAGGCTTTTTGAGATATGCTCCTCTTGGGGTCTTTGGACCTGACTCTCCTGGTTTCCTCCCACCTCTGTTCCTTTAGGCACCATAGCCCCCTGGGCCGGTGTCAGCCCTGATCCAGCTCCAGCACTGGTCCCTGACCTGAGGCATCTGTAGTTGTATCTGTCTCCCCCACAAGGCAGGCCCGCATTTGAGTCAGCTCTGGGTCCCAGCATCACCCAGCACAGGGCCTGGCACATGAGTGCCTGCGGTGTGTGTGCCCCATGAGAGGAAGAGGATGTCCTTGTATTAGTTCCTGTCCTTTCCTGAAGTGGGCATGCTGCCTGCCCCTCCCACAGTGCTCCTGGGCCCCCTCCATTGCATCCTGTCTTGCTGGATGTGTCTGTGATGTCCTTTCTGGATCATCAAATAAATTAATAAATTATCTGAACACTGCCAACTACCTAAATACCAGGCCAGACCCCAGGCACCCCGCTTCCCCTCACCTCCCACAGCACATCAGCTTCCAGCCCTGTCTCTCCTGCCCTCTCCACCTCCCTCCCCATCTCCTCTTCTCCATCCTCGCGGCCCCAGCGTTCAGGCCTCATCTTCTCCCACCTAGACCCTCGCCCCAATCTCTTGAGCTCCCAGCCTGTTCCCTCCAGTCTGAACCCCCCCAGCCTTAGGGGTCTCCCTGCACCTGCCCCTACCTTTTCCCTGCTCAGAGTCCTCCAGTGGCTCCCCAGCACTCTCAGGACAAAGCCCCACCCCTCAGCCTGGTACGAGACCCTTCGTGGTCCACCCCTAGTGCCCTGTTCAGCCATTTGCATCCCCATGTCCCTCACCCTTTGTGCTTCCGTAGCTCCAACTGGCTTGTACTTTCTTGGCAAACCAGACTGCTTCTTGCCTTTGGGCCTTTGTCCCTGCTGTGCCTTCTGCCTGGGCACCCTTCCCGCCTTACCCTCCAATCTGTGCTTCTTATTGCTGTCTTGTCCCGCCTAACTCCAACCCATTGTTGTATCAAGGTTTAGTGATTCTCCAGCGTCACCTCCAGAAAGCCCCATTCCACCTTCTCAGGCTACCTTGGTGTGTCCTTGGGGGCTCCTGCAGCCCACTGGGCTTGGCTTTCTCAGTCCCCCCTGCACTGGGTTGGGATCCTCTGTTTACCCAGATCTCTCTCTCTCTCTCTCTCTCTCTCTCTCTCTCTCTCTCTCTCTCTCTCTTCACACACACACACACACACACACACACACACACACACACACACACACACACTCACACACACACTGGCAGTTCCTTTCAGGGAATGCTGGCTCTGACCCACCTCTATGTTCCCTCCCTCACCTCCTTCCAGTCTTTGCTCAAAGGTCATATTTGTGAAGCCGTCCCTGGTCACCCACTTAAAATCGCAGCCCCCAGACTCCCTGTCTGCTTCCTCGCTGTATTTCCCCCCATACTTTTATCACTTTGTAACTCATGGTGTAGCTTTCTGATTTCTTGCTTCAGTGACTGTCTCCTCTTCCAGTGTTTGAACTCTAGGGTGGGGAGGTCAGTCTGTCGGATGTCTCACTGCCATCGCAGACAGCAGGTACACCACTAGAATGGTTCAGAGTGTGGACTTTGATCCCAGCCACCCAGGTCTGCTTCCTGCTGTGTGACCTTGGGGGAGTTGCTTAGTTACTCAGCCTCATTTTCCTCTTCTGTACAACAGAGAAAATGATATTACCTCCTTTATTAGGTTGTAATGAAGATTAAATAAGCTCTTAGACAGTGCCTGGCACATGGAAAGTGTTGGCTGGCACTTAGTGAGTATTATTGGTGGTAATAATAATAGAAGTTTCTTTAATCATTTATTCAAAACATAACAAATGTTCTGCTCTGTGTGTGTGTGTGTGTGTGTGTGTATATCTGTCTCGATATATATGTGTGTGTGTGTGTGTGTGTGTGTGTGTGTGTGTGTGTGTGTGTGTATCTGTGTCTCTGGATGTACATGTCTGTGTGTCTCTGGATGTGTATCTGTGCGTGTGTGTGTGTGTGTGTGTGTGTGTCTGTGCCTCTGGTTGTGTCTGTGTGTTTTCTGTCTCTGGCTGTGTGTGTGTGTCTCTCTAGGGTATTAATAGGCATTGAGCAACCCAGTTATACCCAGTCCTGGCCAAGGACACGTTTTCCATGAGGCTGGTGAGGCTTAACCTTCGGGGCTTCTCTCAAGGCCCAAGGAGAGGTTGGAGCAATTTTGTGTCCATGATTGGTGTTCACTTTGTTAAAGAGGACCCTCCAAAGAATGGAAACTTTGGGCCCCAGAAAACCTGTTTCCATCTCTGGGCCTAACCCTGCCCAGCCACTCCTTCTCTTGGTTCTGGGAGCACATGGTTCAGCCCCCTTCCTCTTGCCCCTCCCCGTTCTCTGCATGGTTGGCACCTCCTCATCCTCCCTGCTGTACTAAGTACCCACCAGAAACCCGAGAGTCTTGCTTGGCTTTTCTTTTTTTTATTTATTTATTTATTTTTTATTGGGGAATTGGGGGAATGGGAACAGTGCTGGGGAACTGGGGGAAGGGGAACATACAAGTTGCTGTCATTTTTGTTCTTCAATCTAGTTGTGGAGGATGTTGCTTCACTGGCCCAAGTTGGCACCGTCATTGCGCTCTTCCCTGGTGAGGCAGATCAGTCGCCGGCTTCTGGACGGCCGCTCACTGCGGCTGCTGGCCGCTCACGCTGGCTGCTGGCCACACACGGTAGCCCATGGCAACCCACTGCCAAAGGGGCTGCAGCCTATGCCGCTGCCGGCGACTCATGGCAGCCCAGCTCCAGGTTGAGCTGTTGTTCAGCATCTTAGCTGTGGAGGGCAGTGTCACTGGCCCTCATATGTGGGATCCGAACCGGGGCCCTCTGGTGTCCCAAGCGAGTTCTTAACCATCGCGCCACTCGGCCGGCCCTTGCTTGGCTTTTCTCGCTCACCTCTCCCGGCTCCCCACTGAGCACCAAGTTCTGTCAGTTGCACCTCCAAAGACCTTTCCGATCCATCCACTCCTCTACCCCCACTGGCACAGCTGTCTGAGCCACTGTCATCTCTTATTTCAGTGACTTATGGCTGCCCAGCTGCCTCCTCACTTCCACTCTTGCCATTTTTCCAATTTTCTCCACCACGAATCCAGCACAACCTTGCCCAGCTCAGGGCCAGGCCACAGTCGGTGCTCAGCAAAGACACACCGTGTGAGGAAAGATTTGCTTGTCCTCCACCTTTGCCTGTGTGTTAGGGAGAGGCCTTTGATCAGCGGTTCTCAACCTTCCTAATGCCGCGACCCCTTAATACAGTTCCTCATGTTGTGGTGACCCCCAACCATAAAATGATTTTCGTTGCTACTCTAGAACTGTAATTTTGCTACTGTTATGAATCGTAATGTAACTATCTTTTTGTTTTCTGATGGTCTTAGGCGACCCCTGTGAAAGGGTCGTTCGACCCCCAAAGGGGTCGCTTCCCACAGGTTGAGAACCGCTGCCTTTGATGCTGGTGTTTTTCAAAGTAGATTGTGACCATGTGTTGATCATGAAATAAAAAAAAAAAAAAACAACAAAAGAAAATGTCAGAGTGTAGTGTATAAAGTAAGGATAAGTATTGTTCACCAAACCTCACATTGCAGTGGTATTTATATTTATATGTAAATATATGTTATGTATATGATACATTTGGAAATATCATCAAATGTATTTCTCACTCTGGACTATGATAAAACTTTGAGAAACGTTCTTTTAGGCCCAAGGAGCAGTGACAGAGTTGGGATAAGTGTGTCAAATGTCCCTGGTGCTCAGGGAATGTCTGAATGAGAGGGGGGGAGGGCCACCCTCCACCCAACTGTGAGTTCCGACCCCACTCTGTCCCTGGAGCTGTGGCCCCTCTCCAGGTCCCTGTTGTCTCCATCCAGCCTGTGTGCGAGTCGGCCCTGTGGCCCTTTCCAGTCGCCTGCTTACCCCTGACCCTGGCCCTTCCCCTCCTGACTGGGTAGATCCGGGTGAAGCCTGACAAGACAGGTGTGGTCACAGATGGTGTGAAGCACTCCATGAACCCCTTCTGTGAAATCGCTGTGGAGGAGGCCGTGCGGCTCAAGGAGAAGAAGCTGGTGAAGGAGGTCATCGCTGTCAGCTGCGGGCCCACCCAGTGCCAGGTGCCCAGGGTCCCGGGAGGGGGCTGGGGCCTGGACTCCGGGGTCTGAGGGAGGAGGGGGCTGGGGACCAGATCCTGGGTCCCCCTGGGGCTAGAAGCCATGTGAAGCTCCTTCTGTCCTCGGCAGGAGACCATTCGCACCGCTCTGGCCATGGGCGCAGACCGAGGGATCCACGTGGAGGTGCCAGCTGCAGAGGCAGATCGCCTGGGTCCCCTGCAGGTAGCCCGGGTCCTGGCCAAGCTGGCAGAGAAGGAGAAGGTGAACCTGGTGCTGCTGGGCAAGCAGGTGGGTGTGCCCAGCCCCTCCCCACGTTCCACTTCTACCCTGCTCAGGACTGGAGGGAGGAGCGTGAGGTGAGACTGCAGGTGGCTCAGGCCTGGGGCTCAGATGTCTCAGGCTGAGCAGGTTGTGGCTTTGCTGTCCCCCTCCCCCCCCCACTAGAAAGTTTGAGCAGGGAGGGCAGGGCCTCAGAAAGACCCTTGTGATCCTGTGGGGTGAGATTGAAGCCCCGGAGGCTATTATGATGGTCCATGTGGGAGAAAAGGAGGCCTGGGCCAAGGCCGACAGGACAGAGGAACAGAGCCGAGAGACAGACGGCTGGAGGGACAGGGCTCCCTCCTCCCTAGGGAGTTACAGGGAGGCAGGAGGTGGGGATGGTGCCAGGGTCTGGTTTGGAGACACTGGGAGGGAAACCCAGGAAGAACAGGTGAAAGGAAGTGTGAGGAGCCCAGGGGTCATGTGGGGAGACATCCTGGCTTCAAGACTGAAGCCTGGGCTTAAACAGAGATCTGAGTCTTTTGGAAGGCGCTGGGAAGCCAGGGAGGCCTGTGCATAGGGGAGGGACAGGACCAACTCTGGATGCTTGAGGAATGGACTGAAAGGGGAGAGACCGGAGGCCAGGATTTTGGAGTGGAGGTTGGGCACTAACAGTGTGCTGGGACGAAGACTCAGCTAGAACCTTCCTTAGCATATGGCACTCCCAGGCAAGGCTGGTGAGCATTTGGGCTCCTTCATTCCCTTAGGATAGTGGGGCCACCCTTCCGTCTGAGGACAGACCTCGTGACCTCACCCAGGGAAGCGGGAGAGAGGGGCCATCGGAAGAACCTCAGACAGACAGGCAGGGAGTGGGAGATCAGGAGGCAGGGCTGGAGGTTGAGAAAGAAGGTCAGACACAGCAGGGTGAGAGGGGCACAGAGATGTCAGCGAGACTCAGAGATAGAGCTGGGGCCCAGTGCGGAGAGACAGGGATTCTAGAGGGCCGGCTCAGCCCCTGGGGAGATGGGGAGGCTGATGGGGCCCAGGACGTTATTGGGTGTCCTGCCTAAGTCAGGCAGTAGAAAACAGAGACAGAAGGAGAGATGACAGCAGGGGAGTCAAGAGTACAAATCAGGAAACTGACGCTTAGGGCCTAACCAGAGAACAGGCCGAAAAGGCCTGGTCTGGGTGGGCTCGGGGGCCCCAGGTCTCACGCCAGCTCCCAGGACATGGTTGCTGGTGGCACAGCCTGTTGAAGCCCCCTGTATTTGCTGGTGGGTGTCAGATTCTGATGTCCTGCCTGTCCTAGTTGTTAGGAACAGTCCCTGAGACCTGGACCTCCAGCTGGGGAGATGCTGGGTGAATCGGCCAGGATGCTTTGTTGTAAGTGGCAGAATCATGACTCAAACTGGCCTAAGCCAAAAAGTGAACTTATTAGCTCATGTAATTCAAGCTTCAGGCATAGCTTGATGCAGGGTCTCATATGGTGTGCTCCTCTGTCTTGACTTCACTCTCTGCATCTCCAGGCTCACAACCCACCAGCCCAGTGACCCCAGCAGGAAGAAAAGGGCTTCTTTCCCAAGGGCTCCAGCAAAGCTCCCAGGGCTAACTCTTCATTGGTCCAGCTGGAGTCATGTGCCCATCCCTGACCCAGTCACTGGGGTCAGAGATAGAATGTTCTCATTGGCCCAGATCCTGTTGTGTGGCCTGCCCAGGGCCTGGCTCCTGGGAGGCCTCTGTGAATATTTAAATTGGGCAAAGATTTAGCATCAGCGATACCCAGTGCCCTCATGTGCCCCCGGACGAGTGACTGCCTGTCTCTGGGCCCATGTGAAGGGATGGGATCATTCTAGACCAGGAGTCAGCAAACTGGCTTTGGCCACCACTGACTTTGTAAATAAAGTTTTATTGAAATGCCACCACACCCATTTGTTTAGGTAGACATGCATGGCCTGGCTGCTCATGCGCTACAGCAGAGGTGGGTTGCTATGACAGACTGGATGATATTTACCGTCTGAGCCAGTGTAGAAAGCATTTGCCAATTCTTGTTCGAGACAAAGGCCCCCGTTGTGCCTGAGATACCCCGTTGTCATAGTCTCTTCTCTTTCCCCACTCAGGCCATCGATGATGACTGTAACCAGACAGGGCAGATGACAGCCGGCTTTCTGGACTGGCCACAGGTGAGGCGGGAGAGGGGAGCACCTGCTGAGGGCCAGGCCTGACATACCCATCGGTGTCCCCGCCCTTCTGAAGGGAGGCGGATAAAGGGCAGGATGGCTATTCCAACAGGTAGGACAGAGGAGCACCCAGCTAGGACACCAGGCCTCCTCTAGGCCTGCTGCTCCTCAGCCCCTCCAATCTCAGTCCTGCTTCAGGGCCTCTGTACTTGCTGCTTTCTCAGCCTGGAGCACAGTTACCTTAGATTTCCTCAGGGCTTTTCACTCTCCTCCTTCAGGTAGAGAGACCTCTCAGTGTCACTTCTTCAGAGAGGCCTTCCTTGCCCGCCCTCTGTGAAATACTCATGCCCCCTCCAAGCTCCAGGTCCCCCAATGCCTGCTTGTGCCAGTCCAATAGAAATGCAAGCCACATTGGTAATTTAAAATTTTTCACAGCCACATTAAAAAAGTACTAACAGGGCCGGCCGAGTGGCGCGTTAGTTAAGAGCTGGCTTGGGATGCCAGAGGGCCCCGGTTCAGATCCCCAATAAAAATCTTAAAAAATAAAATAAAATAAAATAAAAAAGTACTAACAGGCAAATTAATTTTAATGATATTTTATTTAACCCATATATCTAAAATATCATTTCAATATGTAATCAATATAAAAGTATTGAGCTATTTTACATTCTTTTTTCTTTTTCTTTTTAAAGATTTTTACTGGGGGATTGGGGGAAGGGGACAGACAAGTTGCTGTCCTTTTGTTCTTCAGTCTAGTTGTGGAGGACGTTGCTTCACTGGCCCAAGTTGGCACCATCATTGCGTTCTTCCCAGGCGAGGCAGATCAGTCGCTGGCTTCTGGACGGCCGCTCACTGTGGCTGCTGGCCACTCACGCTGGCTGCTGGGTACACACGGTAGCCCATGGCAACCCACTGCAGCAGGGGCTGAAACCTACGCCGTCGCTGGCGACTCACAGCAGCCCAGCTCCAGGTTGAGCTGTTGTTCAGCATCTTAGCTGTGGAGGGCAGTGTCACTGGCCCTCATATGTGGGATCCGAACCGGGGCCCTCTGGCGTCCCAAGCCAGTTCTTAACCATCGCGCCACTCAGCCGGCCCTCTTTTTTCTTTTTATACAAAATCTTTGAAAGCCAGCGTATATTATATTGACAGCACATCTCCATTCAGATGGTAAATTTCCATCAGAAATAACATAGTTTAGATTCCTAAAATTCATAGTTGAAAAAGTAGATTCATACACCCAAGTTTTTCCAAACAGACTTAAATGTTTTCCAATAACTGCATCGAGTATTGTTTTTTTTAAACAGCTTTATTGAGCTATAACTGACCTACAATAAACTGCACACACTTAAAGTGTACAATTTGATAAGCTTTGATACATGTATACATTCATGAAGCCATCAGCACAATCCTGATAATGTATCTTGCTTATTGGCTTCTAAATTTAAAATAATTAAATGAAATGAAAAATTCTGCCTTCCTTCCATCAATCACAATAGCCACGTTTTACCACATGTGGCCAGTGGTGAGCGTGTGTTCACTTGGTTACTGGTGGCTTTCCCTGCCAGGGTAAGTGCCACAAAAGCCAGGGCCTTGTTGGTTGTGTTCACAGTGTATCCCCAGAACTAGGCTCAGGGGGCCACTCTGTGGAAGAGACTGGGAATAATGGGACATTCCAAGACCTGGAAGATTTTTCCAGCGAGTAAATGAATGGCGAGAACAGATTGGTTAGACAAAGGGTATAGGTCACATCAGAAAATGATGATTCAGGACTGAGGGGCAAGGGGCCTGGGCCAGACGGTGTCCCCTGAGCCAAGAAGATGAGGCCCCAGAGAACACTTTGAGGATGGAGGGGACACATGAGGCTGCTGTTGGCCCCGCAGAGGGGCCTTGAAGGGAACCCTTGGGGACAGAATGGTGGGTAGGTGACAGCATGCCATGGAGCCTAGAACCAGACTGCTAGCTTTCAGATTTGACAGCTGTAGGTGACAGTGGGCATGTCTTTGAACCCCCCTCTACCTCAGTTTTCCTCATTTGTAAAGTGGGGAGAGTAGCATTTCCCTCATAGAGTTCCTGTGAGGATCTGATGCCTTAACTACGATTACGATGCTGAGAAGCTGCCTTATATTCAATGCGTGTTCATTGTTATTAAGGAAGGGAGACCCAGCTGGCTGGTTCAGGATGGTAGGACCTACACCTTGGCTTCCAGTGAAAGTAACAACACCCTCCCTAGATTTTTTGAGATCTCTTTCTGTGGCTTCCTCCCGTTTTTGAACTCGGTGTCTGTAGTTCACTTTGCAGGATCCTCCTTCTTTTCTGTCATTCATTTACTTCTCTGTGAGTGTAGTGGCCTGAGGAGGACTGCTCAGCGCCAGCCCTGAATTAATCTGCCCATTCTCCTCCACCCCCTTAATGTCCCTCCCCAGGGCACTTTCGCCTCCCAGGTGACACTGGAAGGGGACAAGGTGAAAGTGGAGCGGGAGATTGATGGGGGCCTGGAGACCCTGCGCCTGAAGCTGCCTGCGGTGGTGACTGCCGATCTGCGGCTCAATGAGCCCCGATATGCCACATTGCCCAACATCATGGTGAGCACTTGGCAGATGGGTCACTGAAGGCCTGGGAGTGAAAGGCAGTGAGGGTGTGGGAGTGGGTGAGTATTGCAGGCCCCAGTGCCTCCCTGGTGGTCAGATGGGAGGAGATAGGTTCCAAGGGACAACTCATGCAAAGGAAGGGATCACTGGTCATTTTGGCTAACAGAGAGGGCTCACTGGGTCATTTCTGCCAATAATGATAGTCCATAGGGGCTGTTTGCTGTTTATCTCAACCAATAGAAAGGCTTTATTGGACAATAAAAAGGGTTCCTCTTGTCATTCCAACCAACAGGAAGAGTTCATTGTATAATCCTAGCCAAATGAGGATTTATTGGGTCATCTCAGCCAATAAGGAGAGTTTAGTGGGTCATCCATCCAACAGGGAGAGTTCAGTGGGTCAGCTTGGCCAAAAGTCCGGTGAGTTATTACTGCCGGAAGGATGAGTTTGCCAATTCATTTTAGCCAGCGAAAAGCTTCCCAAGCTAGCGGACTCCCATAATAGAAGGGTTTCCCAAGACATCCCAGCCAACAGGAATTGTCCACGGCCAGAAATCACACATGTGTCCTGGCCAGTGGATAGGTCCAGAAGGGTTCACCAGTGGGAGTGGATCTGCAGACATGGCACTATGAAAGGGGCTGCAGGAGGGAGGGCTGGGCCTCAGCAGCCCTGGGAACCATGGCTTCCTGTGTGTAGAAAGCCAAAAAGAAGAAGATCGAGGTGCTCAAGGCCGGGGACCTGGGTGTGGACCTGACCTCCAAGCTCTCCGTGGTTAGTGTGGAGGACCCGCCCCAGCGCACGGCCGGCGTCAAGGTGGAGACCACGGAGGACCTGGTAGCCAAGCTGAAGGAGATTGGGCGGATTTGAGCCCCTTCCGTGAAACTCGGCAATAAAACTATGACTCCCAACATCTGTCTCTTACCTCATTCCACGGACACCCATTCTTTGATTCATTCAACAAACATTTACTTAGGTTTCCTGTGAGCCAGGCCTTGTGCTGGGCGATGCCGGGGACCCAGGTGAGTCACATACAGTCCCTGCACTCGAGAAGCTTCCATGTTGAAGAGGGGACTGACATGGGCAAAGGCAGCTGTGATGTGGGGTGCTGTATGCTATAAGCGGAGGCATCGCTGGGCACTTGGGAGCCCACGTGAGGCATCCGACCTGGCCTGTGGGACAAAGAGACTTCCCAGGGAGGTGGCATCTAAGCTGAGTCTTGAAAGACAAATCTCAGTGATGTGGAGGATGGGCTTTCATCTGCAAAGCATTTGCTGGGGACTTCTAAGTGCGAGGCCCCTGCTGAGACTGGAGAGGGAATGAGGCCAGAAGCTCTGATGCTGACTGGGGAGACAGACAAACAACAGACAATCCAAACCTAGTGCGGGCATGAAAAGCTGGGTCCTGGAGTCAGACAGGGATTTCAAAACCTTACAGCTGGGTGATCTGGAGTGAGTTACTTTCCATCTCTGAGCTTCAGCGTCCTCATCTGGCTAATCGAAGCAGTCAGAGCTTAGTGTAGTGGTTAAGGACCTGGGGTCTGGATCCTGAGACCCTGGGTTCAGATCCCAGCCTGGTCAATCCCTGGCTCCAGGAGGACACTTGGCAAGTTCCTACTCTGAGATTGGGTTTCCTGTTCCATCAGGTGAAGTTAGTAACAGTACCTGTGATCTGGTTGTCTGTTGCTTGGGGGCTTAAACCAGTAGTCATTTATTTTGCTCATAAATCTGAAATCTGGGCAGGGTTTGGCAGGGACAGCTTGCCTCTCCTCCATGCAGCATCACTTGGGGTGGCTTAAATGGGGCCAGAGGGTCAATGTCCAAGATGGCTCAGTTATGTGGCCTGCAAGCTGGCTGGGGCTATGGGCTCGATCTGGCTGTTGACCAGAGGCCATGATTCCTCTCCATGAGGCTGCTTGAGCTTCCTCACAGGTGGCAGCTGGGTTCCAAAAGGGAGTGTTCCATGATACAGGAAGTGGAATACGCCAGTCTCTCAAGGCCTAGATGCAGAAACATGGGATCACTTCCACTATACTCTTGGTTTAGCGATCACAGAGCCCACCCAGATGTAAGGGGAGGGAACAGAGACCCTACTCCTTAATGGGAGGAGGGTTGAATTTGCAGCCATCTTTAAGTTACAAAACCTACCCCATAGGTTTTTGAAGGGTTAATTAATGTGGCATCCTCAGAACCACACCTGACACACAGAAAATGCTCGCTATGTATTATCATTATTATTATCAGCTTTTGAGAACTGTGCCTGGGTGAGCTCAAAGGACTGGGAGCTGAGCAGGGGCACTAAAGCCCACATGGGGTAGTAGGAGAAGCTTTCAGAAAGAGTGAGCAGCCTGACCATCCCGGGTTGAGGCCCAGCATCTCCCTCTGGCTGTGCAACCTCCAGCAGGTCCCTTGACTTCTCTGAACCATTGTCCCCTGGTTTGTAAACGCCCAGCTCATAGGGCATTTAGCCCTATAATGCCTGGGAAGCATTTTTGCACGGTTCCTGAACAAGATAAGTGGTAATTACTATTTTGGTTCTTAAGAGACCTGAAGGACAAGTTGTGGTTTAGCCAGGTTGGAGGGGGGTGGGGAGACAGCATTCCAGGCAGAGGAAACTGCACCTGCAAATCTGGGAGGGGAGAGTTGGGGCCTGAGAATGGTAGTGTGTTCAAAGTATAAGTGCTGGAGTGGGTAGGAAGTGGGTAGAGTATGTGGGTCTAGGCCACACAGGGTCTGGAAATTCCTTGGATGTCTCCTGAGGGTGCTGGCGAGCCATGGGAGGGCTGAGAGGAGGTAAGGGGCAGGGGCAGCTCTGGGTGTAGAAAGACTCCTCAGACTGGAGGAGACAAGACTGGAGAGAGAAGGCTAGGTGAAGGGAAGAGGGAGAGGATGAGGCCTGTGCTGGGGCCTGGCCCATAGAACAGAGAAAAAAGGATGGGGCAGAGAGATGCAGGGGGCAACAGGGGTGGAATTCAGAGATTGACAGCAGTGAGGGGGAGGGAGGAGGAAGGAAGGCTCCCAGGCCCTGCATAGATGGGGGAACCATACTTAAGATGGAGAATCCAAGAAGGAAGGTCGGGTTAGAGGGAAGATAACGAGTTATGTGGGATGCAGAGCATGGAGACGCTGGGGACATGGAGGTGCAGCTCTGGGTCTCAGGAGAGATGACTGGGTGGGAGATAGCATTGAGACTTGGTTTTGAGGGCAACAGGGAGCCATGGAGGGTTTGGAGCAGAGGAGGAGCAGGGTCAGACATGGGCATCTGAGATTGCAGGCAGGACATAGTGGACCTAAGGCCAGGAGGCTGGGAAGGAGGGAGCATGAGCTGAGGCTCAGGCCATCAGAGATGGGGCTCTCTGAAAAGTCACCTCACCCTCCTCCAGGAAGTCTCCCTGGCTTTGTTCCCATGTTTCCACCTGGGACTCAGCTCTCAACCCTGGGGGTGGGGAGGGCAGGGTTCAGGCTGGGCTTCCCCTCAGATGGGACCGGCTGATGAGGACCAGTGTGGTGGGGTGGGCTGCTGAGCCACCAGATTGGGGTAGGGGACCCTGGCACCTCCCACTGTGTCTGGCTCTCTTCCCCGCCCAGGAAGCTACCAGTCCTGTCAGACTCGTCCCTGAAGGGACAGGTGCTGGCCCTGAGTTTCACTTCAGTGTCTTCTCGGGTGCGGCCAGCACCATGGACACCTCATGGGCTCTGCCACTCTTCCTGCTCCTGGGTAAGTCCCCTGCTCAGCTGCTTCTCCACCGGTCTCCCTTCTCAGCAGCCCCCCAACACCCTCCCCTCCTCTCCTCTGCAGCCTCCGGAGCAGAGGTCCCCGCTCTCAGAGCCTCTTCTGGAGTTCAGCGAACCAATTTCATCTCTGACTCAGAAAGCTCTTCTCAGGGCCCGGGTTCGAATGTTCCCTCCATCAAACCCCCTGGCTGGGAATTTCCAGATCAGTCTCCAGGTTCAAAAGCCACCGCTGATGTCCCCCATTCCAAATGGTTCCCTGAGGCCCTGAATGAGAATGATGTGCCTGGGTCCTTCTGGTCAAATGCTTCTGCTGAAGACGGAAAGTTGGGCCTGGATCCCACCTTCTCTGGGATCCCAGATTCCCAAGTATTTCCTGATATCTTGGGCTCTCAAGTTCCTGCCACAGACCCAGAACCTTCCTTCTCTGTTATGACCCCAGCTTCAGACATTTCTGCTCAAATCTCGGATACTAAAGTATCCGTGGAGGACCCAGGTTCAAAGTTCTCCCCTGAGGATCTGGATCTTAAAATTCCTGCAGAGACCACCCCAGGGACAAGCTTCCCCCAGCAGGTGGGGGGCCCTCTTGCAGTGCTGGTGGGGACCACCATCCAGCTCCCCCTGGTTCCAGCCCCCAGCCCTGGGCCCCCTGCCCCTCTGGTGGTCTGGCGCCGGGGCTCCAAGGTGCTGGCAGCTGGGGGCCTGGGGCCAAGGGCTCCTCTGATCAGCCTGGACCCGGCTCACCGAGACCGCCTACGATTTGACCAGGCTAGAGGGGGCCTGGAACTCGCCTCTGCCCAACTGGAGGATGCCGGGGTTTACACGGCTGAGATCATCCGGGCCGGGGTCTCTCGGCAGATTCGGGAGTTCACGGTGGGCGTGTATGGTAAGCGGGCTCGAAGGCCCAGAATGCAGGCTGTAGGGGCTGCTCTGCCAGACCTTTGGGCAGGTCACCAGAGGAAGGGGTCCATGGACAGGGGAGAAAGGACTTCTGAGTTGGAGGGAGGGAGGACAAAAGGGTCTAGGGGGCAAGATAGGGGCACCAGAGGGAAGTTGGAACTGGGGATCAAGACTCCCGGGGGCCCCAACTCCTGAGTTCTCTAGAGGAGCAAGCTGGATACGCAGACTCTTGGGCCTGTGAGAAGAGGAGGACTCCTGGGGCTAAGAGGTGGCTGCGGCTGCACGCTGTAGGGGCTGGGGCTGGAGTCTTGGACCTAAGGGACAAGCGAGCACGCTTCCTCTCTCTCAGAGCCCCTGCCTCAGCTGTCGGTGCAGCCGGAGGCCCCGGAGACAGAGGAAGGGGCAGCCGAGCTCCGGCTGCGCTGCATGGGGTGGGAGCCGGGTCGCGGGGAGCTGAGCTGGAGCCGGGACGGAAGCGCCCTGGACGCAGCGGACCCGGAGGGAGCGGAGCCGCCTCGGATCCGCGCAGAGGGAGACCAGCTACTCATCGCGCGCCCTGTGCGCAGCGACCACGCTCGGTACACTTGCCGCGTCAGCAGCCCCTTTGGCCACACTGAGGCCGCGGCGAACGTCAGCGTCTTCTGTGAGTTAGAGGATGCCTCGGGTTGGGGGCAGGGACCTGGCAGTCCAGGCTCCTGAGTCCCCGGGGAGGAGGGGGCTGGAGGTCTAATCTCCGGGGTATCTGGATGAATCCCGGGTGACTCCGACTCTCGCGGTTCCGACCCCCTCCCTCTACCCAGACGGTCCGGATCCGCCGGTCGTCAAGATCTCCTCAGACCGGGACGCCACCCCCGCCCTCTATGTTACTGCGGGCAGCAGCGTGACCCTGCGCTGCACCGCCGCCTCGCGGCCGCCAGCCGACATCGCGTGGAGCCTGGCTGACCCCGCCGAGGCCGCGGTGCCCGCCGGCCCGCGCCTCCTGCTGCCTGCCGTCCGGCCGGGCCACGCCGGCGCCTACGGCTGCCTCGCGGCGAACCCACGCACAGGCCGCCGCCGCCGCTCGCTGCTCAACCTCACGGTCGCGGGTGAGCTCAGCCTAGGCGGGATGGAAGGGCGAGGTGCTGGAGAGGACGCGGCCACCGCGGAGGGGTGGAAGGACAGATGCCCTGTAAAAGGGGAGAGGTTGCCCTGGAGAAGGGGCAGAACCGTAAGGGGCTGGACTACACCCCGGGAGGGGGCGGGGCCGTCATGCAGGGTCAGGGCTATTGCCGAAGCGCCGGGCCTGGAAGGAAGGGCGAAGATTCCTCGTGAAAGTGGCAGGGATGCCCAGGAGAAGGAATGGAACCAGCAAGGGGCTGAGAGGCCCGGGGAGGGGGCGGGGCCAGCATGGAGGGGCGTGGTTAGCGGCTAGGGGCGGGGCTAAGTGAAAAGGGGTGAGATGAACGCTCCGAGAGGCGGTGCTAGAGAGGAAAGGGGAGTGAGGTTGATCTCTTGGTCTCTGCCGGCTCCACAGATCTGCCCCCCGGGTCCCCACAGTGCTCAGTCGAAGGGGATCCCGAGGAACGCAGCCTCCGCTTTCGCTGCTGGTGGCCTGGCGGGGTTCCTGCCGCCTCCCTGCAGTTTCAGGGTCTCCCTGAAGGCGTCCGCGCGGGACCGGTACCCTCTGTGCTCCTGGCGGCTGTCCCCGCCCACCCCCGTCTCAGCGGCGTCCCTGTTACCTGCTTTGCTCGACACCTGGTGACCACGCGCACCTGCACTGTCACCCCGGGTGAGAGCGTGTGGGACTTCTTTCTTATTTCCGGAGGAGGACGGGGTATTTCTTAGCTCTTTTAGTACATGAGAAAGGAGGACTTTCCAACTCCAGTAAAAGGCATTTCCTTTGTCTTTAACCCTACAGAAAGACCCAGGTTTTTCCTAAACCTCAAGCAGGGGCAGGACAAAATTTCTTTCCTGGACCTAGGAAAAGGGCTGACACCTTCCCACGTGTTCAGAGCAATAAGTGGCAGAGAATAACTTAGTATTCTCTGGCCTCTAGTACCTGGCCTCTAGTATGTACTCAATAAGTCCTTGTTAAGGAAAGCAGATGATGAGTGAACCAGGGAGGGAGGGAGTAAATGGGTAACCCTTCCTCATTTGTCCAAGGGACTGAGGTTTCACTGCTTCTGACTCACCAAAGGGGGCAGGACTTGTTCTTTGACTCCAGGACAAGGTCTTGACCTCCTTAACTGGGTTTCTTGCACCTGCAGAGGCCCCTCGAGAGGTGCTACTGCATCCGGTGGTGGAGAAGACACGGTCAGGGGAGGCAGAGGTGGCACTGGAGGCCTCTGGCTGTCAGCCACCTTCGAGAGCGTTCTGGGCACGGGAAGGGCGGCCCCTGGCCTCAGGAGGCAGGGGGAGACTGCGGCCCAGCCAAGATGGGCGGAGGCTCCTCATTGGCAACTTCAGCCTGGATTGGGACCTGGGGGATTACTCTGTGTTGTGCAGTGGGGCGCTGGGTGCTGGGGGCGACCAGATCACCCTCATTGGTGAGTTCCATCCTTTCCCAGAACCCAGAAGTCCAGGTCCTCCAGCCCTCACTTTCCTCGGACCCAGAGGTTCAGACCCCCAGCGTCCTCCCTCAGATCCAGGAGTCCAGACCCCCAGCCCCTCACCCTCACAGGCCCAGAAGTCTGGGTCTCCAGACCCTCTCCCCTTGAGACCTATGATTCCAGGCCCGCAGCCCCTTTCCCCCTCCCCTGTAGGACCCACAAATTCTACCTCATCTTGATCCCTCCAGGACCCTCCATCTCCTCATGGAGGCTGCAGAGAGCCCGGGATGCAGCCGTGCTGACTTGGGATGTGGAGCGTGGAGCGCTGATCAGCGGTTTTGAGATCCAGGCACGGACAGAGGGGCCTGACCCGGGCAGAGCCAACACTTACCAAGACTGGGTCCCCCTGCTTACCCTGGGGCCTCAGGAGCGGTCAGCCGTGGTGCCCTTCCCTCCTCGGAACCCTGGGACATGGGCCTTGCGTATCCTGCCCATCCTGGGGGGCCTGCCAGGGACCCCATCACAAACCCGGGTCTACAAAGCTGGTGAGTTGGACTGTCAGAGCCTTCTCCCGGGCTTCTCCCTAAATCTGTTTCATTGGATGCTCCCTCTCTCCCTGTATTAATTTCCTGGGGCTGCCGTGACAAAGGACCCTGAACTGGACAGAACAAGAGAAATGTATTCTCTCATAGCTCTGGAAGCCCGAAGTTCAAAATGAAGGTGTCACTGGGACCATGCTCCTTCTGAGACTCTGGGTAGAGTCCTTGCTTGCCTCTTCCAGCTTCTGATGGTGGCCGTCAGTCCTTGATGTTCCTTGTCTTGCAGCCATATCAGTCCCATCTCTGCCTCCAGTTCCCCACAGCCTCCTCCTCCCTGTGGGTGCCTCTGTCTTCTTCTTGTAAGGACACTAGTCATATTGAATTAGGGTGCACCTTAATCATCTTACCTTGAGTTGATTGGTCACATTCACGGGTACTGGGGGCTAGGATATATCAATATATTTTTTTTGGGGGGGAGATAATTCAACATATAATCATCCCAAACTTGGTTGTATTGGATATCTTAGTGCTCAGTGTTCAGACCTCGTCTCTACCTGTATTTCTCCCCAGTGGAACTCTGTCCACTCTCATTGCCTTGAATATTATCATTACTCAGATGACTCTCAAATGTCTGATCTGGAACCCAGACTTTTCTCCTGAACTCCACATTTGAAAAGCCATCTCCCTACTTGACATCTTTACTTTGAATGTCCGGCTGGCATCTTGAACTCCACATGTCCAAAATAGACCTCTTGATAGTTTTGCCCCAAACTGTGTCCCCTCCTTTCCACCCCCACACCCCCCAACAACTTCCAGTCTTTCCAATCTTGGTCAATGGCACCACCCACATGCTCCAGTTACCTCCAACATCCCAAATACTAGCAGGTCCTGTTAACTTTCCTTCCAAAATGCTTTCCTAATCCATCTATTTCTTTGTATCTCCACTTCAACACCCTGGTCAGACACCACCATCCGCTCTTGCTTGGACTGCAACAGCCATTTACCTGGTCTCTTTATGCCCCCTCATGTCCTCCTACAACCCATTCTTCACCACATAGAAGCCAAAGTCATACAAATCAAATCATATCACTGCTGCCCTTTTTAAAAGCCTTTCATGAATTCCTACAAGATCCCCTAGGCTTTGGCCCCTGCTAACCCCTCAAAAGTCATCCTCTACCTCGTCCTTCCTCATTCCATATCTTCCACCCACACTGGCCTTTACTGAGCACAGTAAACTCTTTCCTACCTCTGAGCCTTTGCGCTTTCTGTTCCCTCTGTTTAGAATACCCTTCCCCCTGTTTAACATGCCTGGCTCCTTATTCTCCAGGTCTCTGCTCAAATCTTACTTCCTCAGGACCTTTCCTCACCACTCTTTCTAAATGTCACCTCCCCTCCCATTATTTCTATTATAACACACATTTTTCTTCTTAGTGCAATCTGTAATTATGTTATTCATTTACACATTCATTTCTGATTTCCCTCCTAAAATTAATCCCCACAAGAGTAGATGTCTTGGTTTGCTCACCAGTGAATCTTCATCACTTGGCAGAATGCCAGGAACACCCCAGTCACTCAGTAAACGTTAAATGAATTGAGAGTGCTGAGTCCCAGATTCCTGGGTTCTGAGAGGGTTGGGGCATGAGGCCTTGGAGACAGGTCCAGACCTGGCTCCTGCTCCCCTTATCCTTCTCTTTGTCTCTTTCAGGCCCCACCCTGGGCCCCGGGGCCATCGCTGGCATCGTCCTGGGCTCTCTACTAGGCCTGGCACTGTTGGCAGCGCTTATTTTCCTGTGTGTCTGCTGCCTGCGCCGTTTTCAGGGTGAGTGAGGGGCCAACTGGAAGGGTCTCCACATAAAACCCTATTGGAGACCTGGCCGAGCTATTCAGCCCAGTTACAGGTCATCGGTCCCACCTTCCTACCTCTATGTCAGCCAATCAAACTAAGGCTCCACCTCTCAGTCCAGCTTCTCTTACTATTGGCTGGGTTAGCATGTTGGAGCAGCCAATCACGTGTTTCTGTTTCTCTTTTTCTCTCTTTCCCAGGAGAAATTCCCAAGAAAAAGAAATATCTCCCCACCTTTGCCTCTGTGGTCCCCCCACTGCAAAAGAAGATGCAGAGCGTGTCCCCAGTGCAACCCCCACAGCCTCTGCCCCTCAAAGTCCCACTGGAGGTCCCTGGCAAAACCGGGGCCCACCAAGTGAGTGTGGGTGCCCCAGTGACCCCTGGTAACAGGGTGGAATTTTTTGTTGTTTAGCCAGGGACATGAGATAGTCTGAATTCTCTTCCTCCAGCTTTATGTGTTGGTTTACAAAGCTGGTAAAATTTATACTTTTTAAAATATGTAAAAGTTGGACAGGGCTTCCCATTCAAGGTTTACGTATTTTAAAAGAAGAGTGACATTACAATTTTTTCCCCAAAAGAGTGGGAGCTCCTTTATTTCTTTTCCCACATAAATGGGCAAAACTTCCATTTTCTCTCCAAAATGGGATGGAATTCCTTCTTCCCCATAAAGTTGGGTTGTTTCATGTATAGACTTTTTTTTATTCCTTGCAAATGGAGGGAACCCAGCTAATTTATGAATAATGAGAGTTAGTGCTAGAAAAGGGTGAGTCATGTCCAGGGTAACCTTTGAGGTTGTTCCCCCATCCTTTCTCTCTCTTCCAGGCCACTGGCCCCAGTCCAGTCATCTCTCCAGGTGAAGGCCCGAAAACTGTTCGAGCAGCCACGCAGGTGTGACCAGGGCTAATGGCCTGCTCTGCGCAGGAGTTTTTGGGTGGGTCTTCCTATGTCTCCCCAGCAGCAGGCATGGCCTTTCTGTCCTGCTGTGACTGAAGGTTGGACCCCGAATGTGGGACTTCCTGTCTCCCTCTCTCACCTCAGAAGACTCTACCTGTATTTGTGCAATAAGGAGATGGGACTCCTGGGCTGGGAGAGACTCCTGCTTATCTAACAGTGTGGTTTGCAGTCCACCAAGCAGGCAGGACGTGTGGGCTGTGCTGTGGACGGGCGATGCTTGCTGTGCTGCTCTGAGCAGGAGGAGGGGCCCTGCCTCATCTCTGAAAAGGCCTTTCTACGTCCACTTTTGCCTCCTCCAGGCCACACCCACCGTTTCCAGAATCTTCATCTTAAAACAGATCAGATCACATGTCCCTCTTCTCTTTAAACCCTTCTATGGCTGTCCATTGTCATTCAGATATTGTCCAAACTCATCATGCCCTTAAAAGCCTAGTAGTTTGGCTTCTGTTGGCCTCTCTGACTTCCCCTTCCAGTTCTTTCCCCACTGCCACTCCAGTAGCACAGGCTTTCTCTCTGCCACACTTTATTTTTGTCTTAGGCCTTTGCTCCTAGAGTTTACTTTTCTTGGAGCACAGCTTTTTCCCCCTGTGTTGTTCATTTCTCAAGTGTAAAGGTGACCGTTACCATCTTAGAAGACTCTTCCCTAATCCTTGCCTTCATCATAGGTTAGGTCCTAGAGACCCTGAACCTTTAGCTTCTCGTCCATAAATACATCATTACTTGTTTAGCCTCTAATTGCCTTTCTAAACTGAGAGCTTCGTGAAGGCAGAGACCATGTCATCATCCCCAGAACTTAATACAGAGCCTAGCACACAGCAGACAATCAATAAAAATTGGTTAACGGATCAAATGTTTTGGTGCCAGTGGAGAGCAGGGTTTGCTGCTGCTCTCCTCAGTGTGTCTTCCTTTCTCAGCTGGGTTTCTTGATGGAGATTTTAGTGGGTGCATGAATGAAGATTCTTTTGGCTACAAGCAACAATATAAATGGTGGCAAGAAATATGGAAGTGGGTGGTTTCAAGGCTGGGTTAGCAACTTAGTGACCCATCAATGACCTGGGCTCTTTGCATCTTTCTGCTCTGCCATCCTTAGTGGGTTGGAACATTGTCTCATTTAGCAAGATGGCTACTGCAGCTCCAGGCATCACTTTTTCACACAACTGTATCTGAAGACAGAGGGAAGGAGGTTTTCTCATACCTTCCCCTTGACCATCCTCATGAGTGGGGAAAACCCTTTCCTAGAAGCCTGTCAGAAAACTTCCCTTATATCTGATTGACCAAAAACTGGCTATATCACTGCAAGAAAGGCTGGGAAAACAAACATCTCAGCCTGTATCACGGGATGTGGGTCTGGCAGCAAAGAAGAAAGAGGGAACAAACAGCTAAAACATAGACAACCAGAATCTATCTTAAGGAAGGAAAGGATATGAGGCATTCTGTTAAAGACTGAGGTGAAAGAGGCTTTTGGGAAACAGAGCTATTGGATCATTTTGAAAAGTTGAGGGCTGGGGTCCTGGCTACCTGAACCCTTTATAGCTCTTCTTTATCAGTTAAGAATTTTCATTTCATTTTTGATCACCAGAGACAAAACCTAACACAAATGGGCTTAAACATACCAAGGACTTTATTGCTTATGCAAGTGAAGGTGGGCATCAGGTAAGTTTTGATCCAGCAGCTCAAGTGATGTCATCATGGACTTAGTTTCTCTAGGCCTTCCACTCTCCATTCCGTAGTGTTTCTATCATTCTCACGCTACACGTTCTGTCTTCCCTACCACTGCTGTCCCCCAAGATCTCTCCATGTGATGGAGAAAAGCAACCACAGGAGACGGTAGAAATGATGCTGGGGAGGCACCAGTGACACTTTGCCCTCCATGCACCCAAATCCTTAATGACATTGACACCTGCAGGCAGAGACTTTGGAAAAAGGCGTTTATTGGTGTGGTGGTCTCGACACTCCCCATGGATTGGAACACACGGCCCCCAGGGTCCCCCCACCCCCTCCCTTGTATCCCTCCCCCTCCCCACCCTGTCCCCTGGACCCTGGGAATGGAAGACAATGTGGGATGGGGCCCACGCCCCTGTCTGAGGTACAGTCACTGCCCCTTGCCCCCGGCTCCTGCTCTGCCCTCTTCCTCCCCCCCGCCCCAAGCTCTGGGTGGTGTGGTTTGGGGTGGGTATTTATAGAGGGTCTCCAGGGAATTGGAGCTGGTGGCTTGGCATCTTGGTCTGGGCTCGGGATGTCTGTGTGAGGCCTCCCCTCCACTTTGCGAGATGTGGTGTGCCAGGGTGGGACATTCCTACAATCAGAGCTGAGGCTCTT
This sequence comes from Hipposideros larvatus, assembly GCA_031876335.1. Lineage (NCBI taxonomy): Eukaryota > Metazoa > Chordata > Mammalia > Chiroptera > Hipposideridae > Hipposideros > Hipposideros larvatus. The sequence goes on from CM063099.1 coordinate 30,919,992, forward strand.
CCTGTCCCCTCCTAACAACAGTTGTCCACCCTTGGGGGAATGACAGCTGGTCACTGGCTACAGGACAGCTGGAGCCAGGGGGCTATTGCTGGTCAGTCGCTGGTGTGTGTGTATGTGTGTGTCTATCTGAGCGTGTGTGAGGGTGGTCGGGTCAGTCTTTGGGAGGTACAGTTGGTGGAGAGGCCAGGGAGTAGACCAGCAAGCCCACAGGCGTGAGCCGGCTGCAGGGGCGCTGAGGGCAGCTGGTTGGTGCTGCAGGTGGCCAAAGGGAGTGGAGGTGGGGTGGGGCAAAGCACTGAGACAGACAGGTGACCACAGGCACCAGCCTGACAGTGGGATGGAAGCACCGATTGGCCCAGGAGGGGGCCAGAAAGTCCAGGGCTGTGGGGGAAGGACAGGGAAAGTGGGGAAGGTCTCAGGCCGCTGAGCCAGTGATGGGGCCTCTGGCTACAGGCAGTTGGTGGTTGATGGCAGGGGGGGTACAGAGCCCAGACTCCCCACCTGCTCACAAAGGCTGAATAACAGCTTGCAGGTAAGTGCGACACCCATCCCCACTCCCAACCAGCCCTGGAGACACCCTCTCAGTAAGGAAGGGAGGGGGCAGTGTGCGTGCATATACTGGGAAAGCAGGGAGCTTCAAAAACTTCCCCTATCACATCTGCTACCACGAAGCCCCCATACCTACCTCCAGCCTGAGGGGAGAGGCAGCAGGGTTGGGGGCAGTGGACACGGAGGTGTAGAGAAGGGAAGATTGCCAAGCTTCCTTTCCACCCCAAGCAACCACCCCCCACACACATACACATACGTGCAGGCTCACGCGCACACACACCCACTACACACATGCGATCCAGTTGACAGCCTGAGCTAAGAGAGGGGTGTGGGGTGGCGGGGGTGGGGGTGGGGGTGGGTCACAATCGGAAACGTGAACGGTGGCGAGAATGGCTGTAGAAAGATGCATAATTTTGCGTTATCCCTCACAGTGATGGGTTCTCTAAAGATCTTTTTCCCTCCTCTTCTTTCTCCTCCTCTCCTCATCCTCGGTGGCCGAGAGCTCTTCCACCCCTTCGAGACCCACGTCGCTTGCTCCCCCTTTTTCTCTTGATTTCAGCCCCAGGCCCCCCGCAGGGGGAGGCGAGCAGCACTGGGTTCTTCCTACATCCTCCACCACAGCCAGCCCAGGGCGGAGAGGAGGGTTAGGGGCCCCGGGGGCCTCGGCGCTGAGTTCTCCAGGGACCCTGGGCCTGAAGAAAGAGAGAGGGTCACAGGAGGAGGCCTGAGAGGAGGAGACCCCATGTATGTCTCACCCAGGTGCCCGTCTCTACGTTGGTCCCTGAGGGTCGTGGTTGAGGCTACCTCTCCGGGGGCTGTTCTGAGCCTTTCACTCCGCGTGCCTGCTCCTCCGACTCTGTTTTGAGTCTCAGCATCTCCTTGAGCATTTGTCTCTCTTACTTCCGTTTTTCTTAGCTCTCCTCCTCTTTTTCTGGCTTCTGTCTGGGGCTGTCAATATCTGTCTTGTCATACAGTTTCTGTCTATCTAACATCGCCACAAATCATCTTAGAGTCAGCATGTCCCAACATGCCTTCTTGACTTTTGCCCCCCAGACTGGCTCCTGCCCTGCCTCACCCCCCACTATTTCTCCTTTTCGATACTTCATTACGACATCCCCAATCACCCGGTTGCTCACACCAACTTTGGAATTGCTTTACTCCACTTCCCTATTCCCTCCACCTCCCAGACATCTCCCGGATACAGACACTTTGTGCCAGCCCGGCCCTCTTCTCCTGAATGACTGCAGGAGCCTCCTCTCTGCCTACATTTTGCGTCCCCCACGGCCCATCCCTCACATCACAGTCAAAGTGATTCTCTTGAGAAGCCTCAACCGCATGTCACTCCCATGTAGCCTCGTGTCCTCTCCTTGTATTAGAATAAAATCCAGAATTCTTACCATGGCCCATGAGACTCTGGCTTTCCCTTCCACTTTAACCTCAGGTTCCAGGTGACCCCTCTGTTCAGGTCAAGCTAGCTTCCCGCTGTGCCTTTGCATTTGTTGTTCCCTCTGCCTGCAAAGCTTTCAGCAGATCTGGGCAGGGCTGACTGCTTACCACTCAGGTGTTCACATGTTGCCCCCTCCAGGAAGCTTTCTCTAATGAACTTATCTAATGCTACCATCCCCACTCCTATTATTTATTTTCTCCGTAGCCCTTATCGATATCCAAAATTATTTTCTCTTATTTATGTGTATGTGTTTGCTTTTTACTTTATGTGTCTTCTTGTTTATTGCTTTTCTACTCCTACTAGACAGAAAGCTCTGCGAGTTCCTAGACCTTGTCTCTTGTGCACTGCAGTGTCCCCAGTACCCAATGCCCAGCCTTTAGTGGGTGCTCAGTGAATCGATATTCATTGAAGGGATCGGTTTCTTAACTCAAATTGCTTGAGCCTCAGCGACCATCTCTTTCCTAAGTTCCGGGTGAGCCTGGGAGCGGTCTCGGGGGTCCCCACAGCCCAGACCCCGCCCAGCCAAACTCGACCCCGCCCACCCGCCCAGGCCCCGCCCCTCCGCCGACCGGCGCTCAGACGCACGCAGGAGCCGCATGGAGGCGCTGGACGCTCCGAGCCGGTTGGCGGCGCGACACGTGTAGTTGCCGTAATGCCGGGCGCTCACGTTGGCGAAGAGAAGCATTGAGCGGGTGCGCTCCGTCTGCACCTTCAGGCCCTCGGCCGTGCCGCTGCTCAGCCTGCCAGGGACCTGGGTCAGGGACCAGGTCGGGATCCCCTCGGGACGCAGAGCCCAAGCCCCCCAACCCTCCCCCCCCACTCTCAGGCTCCCAGATTCCCGGGAGACTCCAGAGACCCTTGGCCTCGGAGTCTAGCTACTCATGGATCCCAGGCCACAACCACCGATGCCTCTCTCCAGGCACCCCTGCCCCTCAGGGACGCTGGACTCTCCCAGTTTGTGCCCCTAATCTCTAGGGGCTCCCAGACCCAGCTGGATCCCAGCCCAGGGGTCTCCTAAAGCTTTCTGCCAGATCCTCAGCATCGACCCCCGACCTTCTTCCTGAATAGCTTGAGGAGACTGGAGGAGACCAGGCTCCAGCATTCATCATCGTGGGACCCAAGTTTCCAGAGAGTCTCCACAATCTTGCTGGGCTTCAGTGGACCCCATCACCTAGAAGCTGGACTCCCCCCACCCCCAGTTCTTGGGACCTAGGACTCAGCTACTTTCCGCGTGCACCGCCCCTCCACCCCCCAATGGGGGCAGTCCAAGGTAGCAAGGAACCCCCTCCTCCCACGGCCCACCCCGGTGCTGTCCTCACAGTCTGTCATCCTTGTACCACTGGAAGTCCGCGGGGGGCACCGCCATGGCTTCGCAGCGCAGGAGGGCAGCCCGGCCCAGGGCTGTGCGGGCGCTGGTCACATCAGTGATGGTCGGAGGATCTGGCGAGGGGCGAGAGTCAGCGAATTCTCCCAGCCAGGTGGGGAATAAGGGGCGCTGCCCCCAGCCCCTCCTCCCTCCTTTCCTCCCCAGGGACCCAGTGGCAGGGGAGCTCACAATTGACTGTGACCAGCACGCGGCGGCTGTCCGGCGCCGAGTTGACCCCGTTGTGAGTCACGCACTCGTATTCCCCAGCCTGGCCCCGCTGGATGTCAGAAATCTCAAGGATCTCGCCCTCGGACGTGAAGCCATCTGTGGGCGTTGGGAAGGGGAGGGGGTGGGGCCGGACACAAACACTTAACACGGGACAACACGGGTACAACACGGACACACATCAGCGGGGTGGGCACCGCAGGGCTTGGAGTGCCAGGGTCAATGGGAGACAGGAGGGGCTTGTGGAAGTGGAGGGGGCTGCGGTCTCCTGCCAGGGGTGGGGCAGGGAGTCAGGCTCTGGGAGTGGGGAGCGTCCTAAAGTTTGGGGGTACAGGGGATCCAAGGATCTGGGAGCCCATGACTCGGATCACGGGGCTCTGAGGACCCAATGGGGAGGCTCCCAGGATCTTGGGGCTCCGAAAGATCCAAGAAATGCAGACCCAATGGGGGAGTGTCCAGAGTTCTGGGATCTAGCTCTTGGGGTTCAGAGAATCTGGATTTGGAGATTGGGATCAGCAATTTGCGTATCTGGGGTCTTAGGACAGATCACCAGGCTCAGAAGACCCTTTGGGACTTCGGGCATCTGGGGAGCCAAGAGCTGAAGACCAGGATTGGGCTCAGGTGACCCAGCGGGGCAGGGTCCAGGGCCTGAGGCCTAGTTTGGGGTCTCAGGGGATCCAGTGTCCATTGGTCTCCGATGACCTAATGAATGAGGATCTGGGGATCTGGGAAATGTGGTGGAGATCCAGGTAAAAGGGGCAGGGGGGATTGTCAGGATCTGGGAAGTCACGTTCAGGCACCTTGACACCATGTTTGGGGGTTGACACCATGTTTGGGGGTAGCCTAGAGCAGTGCTTCTCAGCTCGACCATCAGAATCACCTGAAGGGCTGGTTAAAACAGTTTTGTTTTTTTTTTTTTGGGGGGGGTGGCAGTTTCTACTCATCAGGTCTGTGGTGGGCCCAGGAATGTGCATTTCTGGCAAGTCCCCAGGTAATGCTGATGCTGCTGGTTGGGGGTGGGAGACACTTTGAGAACCACTGGGCTGGAGCATCCAGCAGACATGTAGTGATGTGACCAGGAAATACGAACATGGGCGGGGACCACTGGCTGTGACCTGGCTTAGGCCGTCTAATGGCAGGGATCTGAGTCCAGGAGAATCCTGTGGCTGTTGGGGGAGGGAGACACTGGGGGTATTGGGATGGAGTGGGGGTGGGGTGGGGAGGCAAGCTGGAGTCTAGCAAGTGATTTGAAGGAAATGGCCCAGACCTGGATGGCAAGGGGTGACGGCTCTAAGGCTGCTGGGGAAATAACAGGATCGGGGTGGGAGGGGGAAATCAAGTCTTCACAAGCGTTCAGGGGATCAGGAATGGGGGAAAGAGGACTCTGGGATCTAGCTAGGGATATAGGGAAACGGGGGGCCCAAAGCGTGGAGTGGGGGAAGGGGTCTTGGGCCAGGGGTGGGGTCCTTACCTCGGAGCTGCCTCCAGGTGACCGTGGGCTCTGGCCGCCCTACAGCCAGGCAAAGCAGGTTCACATTGCCCCCCTCATTCACTGTCACAGGCGAGGAGATGTTCACAATGCGGGCGGGGACTGTGGGGGTGGGGTGAGAGGTCAGCAAGAGGCTGGACCTGGGAGTCCTGGCCCCCAGCCCCTCCTTCCTCAGACCCAGGAGTCCAGCTGACATTCCCCCCAACTTTCTGCAAGATTTCTCTGTGTTTCTCCCTTGCCTCTGCATCTGGCTTGTTGTCTAACTGCTGGTCTTCAGTCTTCCTCATTCTTTCTCAGTCTCTCTCTCTCTGCCTTCATCCTAACTTGGTTTCTCTATCTTCTGAATTTCTCCCTCCCCATTTCTTTCTTTCTTTTTCTTTTTCTTTCTTTTTCTTTCTTTTTCTTTCTTTTTCTTTCTTTCTTTCTTTCTTTCTTTCTTTCTTTCTTTCTTTCTTCTCTCTCTCTCTCTCTCTCTCTCTCTCTCTCTCTCTCTCTCTCTCTCTCTCTCTCTCTCTCTCTCTCTCTCTCTCTCTCTCTCTCTCCTCCCTCCCTCCCTCCCTCCCTCCCTCCCTCCCTCCCTCCTTCCTTCCTTCTTTCTTTTTTTTCTTTCTTTCATTATTTAAAATTAACTTATTTAATAAATACTCATATGGTGCTTACTGTGTGGTAGACCCTGTTCTCAGTGTTTTATAAAAATTAACTCATTAAACTCTCACTACCACCCTCTGGGGTAGATGTGGCTATAATCAATTCTAACACATGTGGGTTTGTTTGGTTTTTTTTTTTACCCCATTTGATCATTTCTCTAATCAGGATGCCAGAGTTCAATTGGCAAGGTTTTTTTGCTTTCTAGCAGAGCATAAAATAAAGGTCCCCTTTCCAATTAACGACGTCTTAGATTTGATGCATGTGAGGAGTCTGAGACCACCCTGCTTGCTCAGCGTCCTTCAGCTGGTGGGTGGTGGTGCTGACGTTGGAACCCAGATGGTCTGGTGCCCGAGTGGGGCTTGTCATGTCCCTGCTGGGCTGTCCCTGTGTCTGGGTTCCCGTCTCTCCGAGTGTGCCCTCCCTCCAGCCTACTTCTGATGCTGCTTGAGGCAGCCTCATTGCTCTCTCTGCCTCCTGCCCCCTCTGTGGATCTCTCCAGCCCCATCTCTCTGCTCTGAATTCTGGCGCATCCCGCCACGCGGGACTCACCTCTGCACACCTCACTCATTCTCTTGCCCCACCTCTGCACGTGCCGTTCCTTCTCTGGCACCAGCTCTGTGCCCAGCTGAAGGTCTCAGCTCAGACATGGTGTCTGAGAAGCTGCCTCTCCTTGGAAAGTCACCTCCAAAGGGGTGGGGACAGCCTGCCCAGCTCCTCTATCTGCAGTGCCTGGAGCAATGCCTGCACATAGTAGGCGCTCAATAAATGAGATGGAGTGAATGAATGTTGTCTTTCTGTGAGTACACCTTCCCCTCACCCTGTAGTTCTCCTGCCCTAGAAGCTGTCATGTTGAAGGGTCACTATCTGTTTGACTGTGCCTCCCTCTCCCTGGCTGAAATCCACAAGGGTGAGGCTGTGTCTGCCTTCCACATGGGTGTATCCTGGGATCAGGAAACACAAGAGTCCCTTTCCCCTTGCCCTCCCTTGCCGCGCCCCCTGGCTTCACCGGAGGCAGGCTCACCATGCACGATGAGGTAGACCTGAGTGGTGTACGGCTGGTGGCGGGTCTGGAAGGAGCAGGTGTAGAGGCCCTCGTCGCCTAGCCCCACCTGGGTGATGAGGATGGAGAACTCCTCAGGCGTGTTGATGAGCAGACGCACCCGTGGGTCACTGGTCCAGCGGTCATTGCCCGCGTACAGGATGTTGGAGCGGTTCAGCCAGGCCACCCGGGTCACGTGCTCGTCGATGAAGCAGCTGCCGGGGAGGACAACGGGTGGAAGGTTCTTCTCTCCCCCACCCCAGCCTGGTTCTCCCATCGCGGGGGCTTGGAAGGGGAAGAGGAAGTCCCATTGCATCTCCAGGTCCCACTGCAGCCCTGTGAGGCAGAGGGGGCTGCCCACTTTAAGGTGGGTAAACTGAGCCTCAGAGAGGGAAAGTTGTGAGCCCAAGTGCACAGAGACCCGAAAAGAGGAGGACACTCTGGGAGAGGGGAACAGAGAAGTAGAAAGATGAAGGACAGGGACTCAGAGAGAGGAGTACAAAGACCCAGGAAGAAGGGGACAGAGACGAAGAGAGAGGAAGATAGAACCCCAGAGAGGACAGGGACTCCGAGTGGGCAGAGGCAGACATCTGGGGAAATAATCCTGACTCTTCTTTAATAACCAGCCACAGAATGCTGTGCAGTGTGTGTACAGGCCCTTGATCCCCACAACAACCCACACGGTGGTTACTGCTCCTCCGCCCATTTGACAGATGGGGACACTGAGGCCCAGGGTTCATGCCCCTAATGGATTCTGTCCCGATGGGGAGGTGCTGGGCTGTGCCTCAGGTCACGATTGTTTTTCCTTAGGGAAGGTGAGGGGGCAGGACCCCAGTCTCTGGGAGGTCTTCCGAGCCCTGTACCTGAGGGTGGCGTTGTCACCTTCACACACCGTGTAGTTGTCAGCGGGAGAGCTGAACTCCAGGCTCTGGGACAGCAGCCCTGTGGACAGGACGGGGGGAGGGTCGGCTTAGCGTGGCAGGACCTGGGCTGGGGACTGGGCCCTCAGCACGGCAGGGACTGTGCTCATGCACACACACACACACGCACAACCCTCACAGACACAGACGTTCCCCCACACACCTGCACACTCGTTCATCGATGCTTCCAGAGATACATAGGGCAGACACACAGAACAGACACATACAACACGTACCTTCCCAGGGTCCCACACAGACTCAGATGGACTGGGACACACCTACACACCTCCAGAGACACTGAGACAACACCCTGTCACAGTACACAAACATACATGTACACGTGCAAGACATGTACACCAACACTCACATACACACCTTCACACATATACATATTCACAGATACTGTGTACAGAGACACACACATTGACACATGCATAGATACATGTACACAGATGTATGTGCACAGACATACATATGCACGTATATGTGTGCACAAGGACACATACATATTCACAGTGTGCAGACACACATGGATTTAAGAACACATCAATACATATATATATGCAGACACACACATATGGAACCAACACACACACACACACAGATACACACATACATACATACACACAGATGGACATGGGCGCACATATTCACAGACACACGAGTACACAGATTCATATATACACACAGACACACGTACATTTGCAACCAACACATGCAGACACATACAGGTGGACATGTGTGTCCAGGAATACATGGAAAGACACACACAGAACCGGCTGCATGCAGACACTCAACACCCATGTATGTGCACACATTACAGACACAGATGCAAGCACATGCATACACAAACACATATGTATATACAGCGGACACACATCTATCAGAGATACACAAACACATCCTTAGACATGGGGCACAGCCACACACAAACCTTTGCAGACTCACACGTCTACACAGACACACCTGTGTGCCCGTGCTCACTTGGGTATGCTCTTGTGGGCGCAGGCTCATGCCTGCCCACTCACTCCAGTGCAGCTCGCAGGCCCCATTGCCGGGCAGGGCTCCCACCCACCTCCCATTCATCTCTGTGGATTGTGGCCAGCAGGCTGGACTGGAGCCAGGAAGTGGGGGCTGGGCAAGTGGCGGCATCACATGGAGATGGCACCAGGCTGGGGAGAGGCCGGATGACCTTGGACGCCTGGGGAGGGAGGGCCCTGCCCTGCCCCAGGATGAGGAGCTAATTAATCTGATGAATTAATTGCCAGTGCTGCCCCAATGACTCCCCGGAGCCCTCTCCATCAGCAGGCCCTCAGGATGGGGCTGGGGCAGAGCCAGTGCAGTGGGCAGCCCCTCACCCTGGGCTTACCCAGCCACTCCTGGGCTTTGAAGACCCCAGGACAGAGGAAAGGGGCTTGCCCTCCCCAGCTGCACAGAATACACTGCCACACACAGCCCTGGTAACAGCAGGAGACGGCTAGGGGATGGACACACATACAGGCACACATAAGGCCACCAGGGCCCAGGAAAAACACACAGTCAGTGCCAGGCCAGGAAACAGCCCCACACCCCATCACACGAACAGGCGATGGGTCCTGCTCACAGCGACAGGCCCATATACACTCATGGTGACACACACAGCCCAGACACACACCCAGCAGAAGGTCAGCTAGAACAGACAGCTCTCTCCCAGGGGCGTTCCTGTTGTCACGTTCAGGCACAGAGGGACAGCCTCAGGCCAAGCGGCCACTGCACACTGAATCACCCCACGATATACGACCCAATTACACTGACACCAACAGTTCCTCCTGCCTTCCCCCCGCCTCCCCCCACACACACAGGTGCAAAGTCTACGCGTGATCACAGCCCTACCCAGGGAGCTGTCTCACATACACAGGCATGCACACACACACACACGCTGACCTAATTGGCCACACTGACACTTCCAGCCAGAGGGCCATGCTCATCCCCACCCCCGCTTTGGAAAGTCATGCACGAAGCTACAGCCTGTGTAATGACACAGCTACATTGTCACAGCCTCTGAAATACAAAGGGGCTGCTCTGGGCCAAGAATCGGGCACATGCAGTCACACTGTCACCTATGATCAGATCGCACATGGCCGTACAACATACACGCCCCACCGGATTTGTCATACTCCTGGTCACACACATCCTAGGCCAGGGCTTCTCCACCTTGGCACCACTGATGTTGGGGGCTGGATGATTCTTCATTGTGGGGGCCATCCTGTGCAGTGTAAGATGTAAGGCAGTACCCTACCAAAGGGGCCCTGACCCACTAAATGCCAGTAGCTCCTCCCACCCCACAGTGGTGACAACCAAAAATGCTTCCAGTCATTGCCAGATGCCCCCTAGGGGGCACATCGCCCCCCCCCCCCACTCCCCCAACCATGACAGCCATTGTCCCAGTTTAAAGGAGTGCCCCAGGCTGGGGTTAAGAAGGGAGCTGTCCAAGGTGCCTTTTCAAGAAACCCAGGGCTCCTGGGCTGAGCCCCTCACTCCAGCCAGGAACCACCAGAGGAGCTGGGTCCACAAACCAGGGCTCTGGGGTGAGGGTCCCACACTGGCAGGCAGGACCCTAACCAAATGTCCCGACAGAAAGATGCACTACTTGCCAGAGGGGTCTTTCTAACACTCAGAGCTGCCCCACCCTTTCTGGACACCTGGTGTCTGGGGCCCTGGCGTCACTCCCCTGCCTCACCTCCCCTAGTGTGCATGGGGCCCAGCTGTCAGTCTCCCACTTTTCTCCCCATCCCTCTGTCCCTCCATTTCCTGTCAGAACACTCCTCTTTCTCTAGGGGAGTAGTACAGTGGGCCTCCCCTGGGAGAGACGGCCCATTTGAGCCCACCGAGCTCCCACTCTGTCCTTGGATCAGGTTGGTCTGCCTCCCCATGATAAAGCCTGGAGTGGACCATCTCTGTGTCCCCAGCACACCCTGGGGCCTGAGTGAGGGCAGTCCCAGGAGATGGGTGATGAAGGAATGTTTCAAGTGGGTCTCTGATTCCTGGTCTGTATGTCTATATATCTGATGTCATAGGTCTGCCTGTCTTGCACAATTCCCAGACTCCAGGATCAGGAGGCCTCTCGTGCTGTGTGGCCTTGGGCAAGACCCTTTCCCTCTCTGAGCTTCATTAAATGGGGCTGGGGTTCAGGTTAACCACTCCACCACCCTCTGTGTCCCTGGGTCTGGCCCTTCCCTCTGTCTGTGCCCTGATAACCCTGGATTGTGTTAGGGTCTGCTTCCCTCACTAGAAGGGAGCCCCTTGGAGCAGGGCCTGGGTCTGGACCACCTCCAGGGCTTCAGCATAGCTAGGCTCAGGGCCTGGCTCACGGGCGGCCTCAAGAGATGTTTAATGTATAAATAAACAAGCTAGTGCACATGAGGTCCACCCTGAGGGACCTCTGCTTGGAAAACTGTGACTCAATTTTGGGAAGTCCTCCCTGCCCCTCCAGGCCTGGTCTGTGTCCCCACAATGCCTGGATTACCTCTATTAGAGCTCAGATCACACTATGGTGACTGTCTGTCTGTCTCCCCCATCAGACTAGAAGTTTCTTGAGGGCAGAGCCTGGGTCTGACTCAGGTCTGTGTCCCCAGCATCTCCCAGCATACAGCCTGGCCCCCAAAGGTCTTGGAAAATATTTGTTGAATGAGTGAATGTAAATGGATGTGCCTGCAACATGCTTCTCCAACTCTTGAACTCCTGCTCATTCTTTAAGACCCAAACTCCAATGCCCCCTCCTCCAGGAGGACCACCCTGACTGCTCAAGGCAGAGTCTCCATTCTCTCTAATGGGTACCCTCTGACAGCTGGGACAGTGTCCAGGGGTGCCTCTTCCACCTGACCAGTTCTCCAAGGGCCTGAATCTTGGCTGTGTTCCCTAGAACTGGGCTTAGATCAGAGCAGGGAAGTGTTTGTAGAGGGAATGGGTGGTCACTAGATACTGGATAAAGAAGTCCTGAGCAGTCTGGGCTGAGAGATTGAATGTCTGCCCCACCACTTCCTGGCTGGGTGACCTGCTGGCTAGTCTGAGACTCAATTTCCCCATCTATAAAACAGAGAAAAGTAAAAAACCTCTGAGGGTTTTTTGGGAGGGATTCCATAAGAACATGCTAGCAAAATGTTTAGCTCAGTGTTTAGCATGCAGAAAGAGCCCAATAAATGCTAGCTGTTCCAAACCACACTTCCTTTTTTAAAAAACATCTTTTGCTATCCCTCGTTCAGGGTCAGTCTCCCAGGACTGGGGCACAAGAAGGTCAGGGCGAAACTGGGTTGTAAGTTGCTCTGTGCCCAGCGCCCACCCCTGAGTCAGTGACTCACATATAGATGTTCTGTTGTTTTCCGCTCTGACTCCACCAAGCCAGCATAAGCAGGCCCTTAAAAGAATGGACTGGGGAGCTTGGATGCCCAGGTTCAAATCCCAGCTCTGCCTCTGTGTTGCCCAAATTACTGAATCTCCCTGGGACTCAGTTTCCCCGCCTGTAAATGGGGATGATCACCGTGCCTCCCTCATTGGGTTGTGGGGTCGGGTTGTGGGGGAAGGATGAAAAGAGGTCATTCAAGTAATGAGTTGATCATAGCACCTGCCAGTTAGGAGCCTGCTAACAGCTGCACGGGGGGAGGGGGGATGATTGGCAGGTGCCAGCTTGTCTGGGGGTCCAGTGGTAACTGGAGGGACCACAGCAGTCTCTGCCAGTCCAGACTAGTGGCCCTCATGCCTATTTGATAAGTCAAGGGAGGAGGGCCACTGGTGCATGAGTTCCTTTCTCTTGAGAGAGAAGGGGCTTTCTAACAACTAGGTGACCTTGAGTTAGAGGTAAGACCCTTCTGCTCTCCTGGAAGGAACTTATGCGAAGCTGGGAACCGCCAATGAGGGAATGCTTGGATTCCACAGTCCTGGAACTCACAAATGGGGAACCCAAGGCTCAGGAGTGTGTGTGAGCCAGTGGCAGAAGCATGGCTGGACTGAGGGAGTGTGTGGACACGTTGGGAGGGGGTGTGTGGACTGGCAGGGGAGAACAGTGAGAAGGGGTGGGGCCTGACCTCGTTGCCACGGAGGAGCCTCCAGAGCCCTCTTCCTCATTGCTGACCTTAGAAACCCAGGGGCCTTTGCATCACTGATGCCTGGAGTCCAGACACTGAGCCAACAGCAGAAATTTTCTGCTGGTTCCCACCTCAGGGCCTTTTGAAGGCTGACTTCTCCCCTTCTTTCAGTCTGAACTCCACTCTCAGCTGCGCAGAGACGGCTCTTTTGACCGCCTGAGCTCACATGGCCAGTTCCTCCAAGTCCCTCTGATTTTCTTCATGTTACCTGTCACTCACTGAAATTACCTGTTTACTTGCAGGCTTGTTTCTAGGTTTCGTTTTAGTTTTTTGATCTCTCTCCATCCCACTAGGATCTAAGCTCTATCAGGCCACTGACTTCATCGGGCTTGCTCACAGCTGTGTACCTGTGATCCCCAGTGCCTGGAACAGAGACTGTGAGCTCAGTAAATATGCGCTAAATAAACGGATGAGGCAGAAACCTGGGGGACACTGGCCCTGCCCTGCGCTTGCGGCAGCTACTTGTGTGTGTGTGTGTGTGTGTGTTGTCATAAAGAATGTAGAAAAAATAATTAAAGATAGAACAATATCTATGGGTACCGGAGAGGTAGAAAAAAGTCAATTGCAGAAAAATGGGTTTATTTTGTTTCTCTTGGGAAAAACACCAACAAACAAACCAATCCCTTACAGATGCGGAACTCTGACTGACTGTCTAAGTGAGAGAAAGCTGTGAGATGATGTGCTTGGGCTGTTGACGCGGGTCTCTGGACAGTGGGTTGGGAAGGCTGGGGCCAGGATGCTATGGGATTTGCTCTTATACATACTGCAGTGGATTGGTAACCTGCACGCATTCCTCCCACAATTTGGAAAATGTGAAAAACAGAAGATGCAATTTTGTGTATCTTCCATGGGCTTTTTCTCAGGGGGCCTCAACTGTCAAGTGGATGGGTTAGGCTGGTGGGGCTGCCTTTCCACCACCTGGTTGTTTCAGCTCACCCCGCCCCAAGCCCTCCTGCCTTCAGTTCTCAGGTGGGGATGCTGAGGCCCAGAGGTGGGAAAGCGCTTGGCCACCTCCTGGCTCCACTGAGCTCCCAGCCCAAGATGTGTGAACACCAGTGGTTTCTGGGGTCCTGCAAAGTGGGAAATGGGCGTTACCTTGAGAGTAAAGGGAGAGAGACAAGGTAGGGGGAAGTGAAGGGAGCGGGGAGGGAGGGGAGGAGAGGGAGAAGGCAGAAGGCCAGAGACAAGGAAAGGAGAGGAGAAAAATGAGAGGTGTCAGTGACACGAATTCCCAGAAGTGAATGAGGACCAAGGCTTGTGCAGGGGAGCCAGGAAGGGACAGAGAGGCACCCGTGGTGTGACAACGGGAAGCAGCTCCAAAGGCAGGGAGGGACAGATGTGAAATTTTGCTGAGACCAGCAGGGATGGAGAGACAGAGACCCAGAGACAGAGAGACACATGCACTGTCACCCAGAGCCAGGGAGCCTCTGGAAATGGTGGACTCCTAGAGACCCAAAGAGACAAGTGAATGAGACAGAGAGAGACACAACCAGGCAGTCAAAGTCAGACAGTGAGTCAGACAGGTCACACGTGAAGGAGCACTCAGACTGTCTGCACCTGGGAGGGACTACTGACGCTCAGACCCGCTGTGGCCCAGGCCTGTGTCCTGCCTGTACTGACCTTCGTGCTCGGGCTGTGATGGTGTGACTGTGGGCGGCTGCAGGTGCTGCTCCTGGTTGGACTCAGTGATGTTTATGTGGCTGTGCAAGACCGGGTGTGTGTGGGCGGGAGAGAGAGAGCAGCTGCTTCACTGAGACTGCTGGGGGCTCTAGGCTGTCCCTGACCGTGTGTCCCTGACTCTGTGACCCCTGTTTCAAGGCAGGGCCTGAAAGAATCCTCCAGAAGCACTGAATTAACCCTGTTGCCAACCTCCTGCCTTCTTTCTCTCCACCCCCCTCCTCAGGGGGCATCTCCTGGACCATCAGGGCTGCAGCCCCAGCAGGCAAGACACAAGGTCCAGCTACACATCCTCTATCCAGAGACTGCCTGGTTCACTCCAGCCCCCCAGTTTCCATTCTCCTCTTCTTGCTCCACAGTCCAGCCCCCTCCTCCACTGGGAGGGCTGAGATGAACACTCTGACCCTGCATTAACCCTTCCCTTGATGCCCTTCTCAACCTGTCCCTTCCTCTGTCCAAGCCCCGGGAATGCAGGTATTCCAGCCAGAGCTCCCCACAGCTGAGTCCCCAGCCCAGCAACCCAACTTCCTGGATCTTCATTACCCCACCTAACTGCAACTCCCCAAATACCAACACTTTCCCCCAACCTGGATGACCCAGCTGGAGAATTTCAGCCTCTTCCCAACTAGGAGACCAGGCCCGGGTCCCCTTCTTTTCCTGGCCCTGGGACAGAGGTCTGTGGGTACCCCTGCCCCCTCCTCCAACTGACCCTGGGAAGACACCATCCCCCCACCTTTGCCCACAAACGCCTGCCCCAGCCCTCAGGCCAGGACCCCCTCAGGGACCCTCTCCACGCAGAGAGGAAGACCCCCAGGGGGCATCCCCCTCCCCCCACACCCCAACTCAGTTCAGAGATCTTGTCCGGGGACCCTTACTTTAGCGTTGGATCTCCCTCCCTGATCCGGCGCCGCACACTCCCGACCCCAGGCCCGAGACATGTCCGCGACCCTCTGGCTGGCCGGGAGGCGCAGACCTCCGCCCCTGGGCCCAAGCTCGGGGCCCCAGGATGCGGATCATCCCTCGGGCATCAATCCAGTCGTCCGAGGATCCCCTTCCTAGTCCGGGGAAGCAGCCCCCGCCCCCGGGGCCAGACCTCCGAGACCGGGGGCCTCCTCTTCCCCGCTCGGGGATGCATCCCCTTCCCCAAGTCCCCGCCCGGGACCCGGGCGTCCCGGCCGAGCTCCCCGCCCCCCGCGCTGCGGTACCTCGGCTGATGACGGCCAGGCCGGCCAGGGCGGCGGCGGCGAGGAGCCGGAGCCGGGCCCCGGGCGCAGGGGGGGGCATCGCGGCAGCGGCGGCGCGAAGGGGGAGGGGAAAGGGGGGGCCGGTCCGGGGCGCGCGAGGCCTGGGGGGAAAGGGGGAGGGGGAGGGGGACCCCGCCTGCGGCTGCACCGGCCCGGGGGGCGGCGGGGGCGGGGGGGAGGGGGCTGGGGGGGCGCGACGAGGCGGCCGGAGCTGCTGCAGACCCGGGGAGGGGGGCGGCGCAGACGGGCAGGAAGACCGACCAATCAGGACAGGCGGGGGGCCGGGGAGGCGGGGCCGAGGGGGGTTGCTTGTGGGCGGGAGAGGCCTTTGTTACTGCGGCCCGGCCCCTACCCCCTGCTGCCTAGATCCTTGGAACCCCGGGTCTGGGACCTTTCTAGAGCCCACCTCCCTCCTGCTTCAGGTCCCAATGTCATCCTCCCAAAGATCCAGGAGACCTATCCCTGAGCCCCTCCTCTTTTAGACCCAGTAGTCCAGGCCCCCAGCCCCTCATCCCTCAGACCCAAGAGACCTGGCCCCCAGCCCCCCTTCCTGTAGGACACAGCTCAGTTTCTCCTTTCATGAATAACACTGACTTTTGGGGATGAAATATCCTCCCTTCTACCCTGACTCTCACCCCCAGGATGACAGGAATGGGAAAGGACTGGGGGAAGCTGATCTTGGGGCTGGGAGGGGGAAGAAGATGGTAATCCAGGGCTTAGGTGCAAAAAATCCCGACTCCCATTCTTTCTGGGACCTGGCTGCGTGACCTTGGACAAGTAACTTCTCTTCCCAGAACCTCAGCGTCCTCCCCCCAGGTTACTGAGAAAAAGAAGAGATCCTGGGGGAGGCGCTGGCTCTCAGTGTTAACCCCTGGCCCCACTGTGCATCCTTTTACTGGGCATAGTCCTCCCTCCTGCCCCACCAGGTGAGATATTCCTGTCCCCTGTCCCTTGTCCCGCGTATGGGCCTCTGAGGAGAGAAGAGAACAGTCTCTGAGCCTGCTCCAGGTCTGGGGCAGCTGGAGGCAGGAATTTTTGAAGTCACACCATGGAGGCTGTTTTACCTCAAAAGTGTATCCATCCTCAATCATGCCCCATTTCCCCCACATGTTTGCAGGAGCTGCTGCTCTGCGTCCTAAACAGACTACTCTGTCCTCTTTCCCCCCTCTACCTTGCTCTGAGGTACCACCGGCTCCCCACAATGGCTGCTCTAATGATCTGGTCTCCCGGCCTCCACCTGTGCCTCCACCTTAGCTCAACAATCCCTGAACACAGAAACCAACTGGTGCCCTGCAACACTCACTCAGCCCCGGCTGCTCTGCTCCTCTTTCTGTTCCTTGAACAAGACAAACTTGTTCCAGCCTCAGGGCTTTTGCACATGCTGTTCTTTCTGCTGCAATGCTCTTCCTACCAGACTGGCACAAGACCCTTTATCATTCAAGTCTCCCCTTGAAGAAGACTTTGTAGATCATGCTAGGCAAAGCAACCCCCACTCCCAACACAGTATCTCTGCCATACCTCTGTTTTTGTTTTCTCCATAGCCTTTACCATGTCCTTATTTCATGAGTTCACTTGTTTATTTTCAATCACTCCCCCTCCACTCCCCACTTCCAGAATGTAAGCTTTGCTAGGGCAGGGTTTTTGGGATCACTGAGTCACCTGGAACATTCTTCTCCACCTAGGAAACTTCTGAACCCTTCCACACCCAAGCCTCTGCCCAGTATCTGGGGATTCCATTTGCACTTGGCAAGGGGTTTGCATTCTGTCTTTGCAAAAGACACCTTCTTTTGGCAGGACGTGGATTCAGAGATAGGGTGTCCCTTCCCTATCTGTGTTTCTGCTCAGATTTGCAAATAAGAGGCTTTTCTTGGACCCATACTGCTTTTTAAAAACATGGTTTCAATTACTAACATATTCGAATCCAGAAGTTTCACAGTGAAATCTGAATCTCTGGATTCTCCTGAAAAAATAAAAAGTTATATGATCTGGCAATAGAGACCCGGTTCCTGCTGGGGTGGGGGTAGGGCACGGGTTGGGAGCAGAGTTCCCTGATGCTAGGCACCTCCTTCAGGTGGGGCCCCTGTTCTTCAGGTGGACACACCCTCACCAGGTCGACTGCACTTTTTGTTAGTTGCCTGGCTCCGTGGACTTTTGGGTTTGCAGCCCCTGCATAGAGTCTTATGAGGTCTGGAGAAGATGACCAAGATCAGGGACCAAGGACCCAGGATTCAGGAATCCTAAGCAGGGGGCATAGTCTTGCTGCATGGCCCGAGGCACTACAAGCCTCAGTTTCCCTGTTTGCAAAGCAAGGTGTGAAGGACAGGGCCTCAGGGTCCCCAAAGTCCCTGTGGAGAGAAACCCTTGGGATTTCTTTAGTGTTCTAGCCCCCTCCCTCCTACGGGTTTCAGTTTCTCTGTCTGTGGAATGCTGAGGGTGTATTTGGTTGGCGGTGCCCCTGAGGCTGTAGGAGGGTCACTGTCACAGTGCCCCGTGAGGCCTCTGCAACAGCAGCAGTGCATTTCCTAGTGCTGTCTCCCTCCAGGGTTCTCTATTTCATGCGTGCTCAAGGGCAGGAAGCAGGCGTGTCTCTGGCATGGGCTGGTGAGATGCTGGTCACACGGAGGCCTCTGGGTATATCTGAGATGCAGTCTGCGAGTCATGCATTTGTCATGATCCATTCCGGGATTTGTGTGTCCATGGTCTTCTTTCTCTCGAGTCCTAGACTGTGGGAGAACAAGATCCTGGCATTTCTCTGCATTGGGCAAGTCCCTTCCCCTCTCCGGGTCTGAACAAATGCAGGGATCCAACTGGCTCCCTGAAGCCTGTGTTATGGGCTGCATTGGGCCCCTCCAAATTCATGTGTTGAAGCCCTAACCCCCAGGACTTCAGAATGTGACTGTATTTGGAGATAGGCTTCTGAAGAGATAATTAAGATAAAATGAGGCCATGAGGATGGGCCCTAATTCGGTATGACTGGTTTCCTTATAAGAAGCGGAGACTAGGACACAGACACACACACACAGGGAGAACCATGTGAAGACACGGGGAGAAGACGGCTGCCTGCGAGCCAAGGAGAGTGACCTCGCAAAGAACCAACCCTGCGGACATCTTGATCTCAGACCACTAGCTTCCAGAATCATGAAAACATGCGTTTCTGTTGTTTAAGCTGCCCAGTCTGAGGTACTTTGTTACAGCAGCCTGAAAAGACTAATAAAGCTCCATTCCTAATATTTACTGTCCTCTCCTGGCAAGGCAGCAACTGCCAGTGGCTGAGTGGCTTCCGTGGGACAGGGGCTGGGCCTGGTGCCCCTTGGGGCTCAGCTGCTGGAAGGGGAGCTCAGTCTGAAGAACCAGACAGAAGCTGTTAAGGCCCAGCCCTGGTTCTCTGCGCCAGTAGATGTGCATCGGAATGAGCTGGAGAGCTGTCCCAAGTGCATACCCTCTGGGCTCTGGCCCTGGGAGTTTGAGCTGGAGGGTCCAGGAGCCCTGGGAACCTATGTTTCCTAACAAGTGCCCCCTGGTGGCCTCAGCAGTGCAGCAGTCTGGTGGATGACCTGGGCTTCCACAGGCCCAGGGACTTACCTCCAACCAAGACTGGTGAAGTTTCAGCTTCTGTCTCCTTGGATGTTTCTGGTTCCTTCGGCAGCTCTGGTTTCCTGAGGATCAGGGCCTCTTCGTCTTTGGGGATTTGACTCTTCTCCCACCATTTAAGCACTTTCATTCTAAGGTAGTGAGTTTTGTGGTCAATGCAGTGCTCAGTCTCCCCCGTTACCTGGAGGAGCCCTGGGCTGGCGGTCAGAAGACCAAGTTCCCTTCCATTTGCAGTTCTGTGACCAACCCTCCCCTCCCTTCATCAAATGGGGCTACAAATGCCTACCCTTTTGGCCTAGACCCTCTTTCTAGCCTCTTTCTCAGCCTCTTACCCCAGAGCTGGCCCTGCCCTTCCCCTGCTCACCGTCCTCCCATGGCTCCCAGCACCCTTAGGACAAAGTCCCAGCCCTTCAGCCGAGTGGCTCTTCATAACTGTGCCTTTCCTCCATTTCTCTTCCAACCCCCTAATGTCTTGATATGTATACAATTTTTTTTTCTGGACAAATCTTGCTTTTTGCACCTTTCTTCTTTCTCTTAATATTGCTGGCATATTTGTGCATATCAGTGCACGGAGGGCTCTCTCTGTCTTTGCAGCTGTGTAGTGTTCTGTTGTGTGGGTGTACCATTGGGTACATAACCGGTCCCCTTCCTCTCCTGCCCTGGCAACTGCAGGCCTGCTGGCTGGTCCCCCTGCTTCACCCAGTCTAGCTCTTCCTGAGCTGTGTTAAAATGTACCTGGGATTTTGTTTGTATTTGGCTATGGTGAAGCCAACAGATCAGGAGACAACTGTTATTGAAAAGATAGTTTGTTACTCACAGTTCCCAGAAGAAGGGGCATATGGACCACATGGGGTGGGTCCGGAGGTGGGTGGGTTAGGAGGTGGAAAGGGGGAGGGGAGAAGCTTGGACAGGAGCTTTCCTTGTGGTTTCCATGGGAACGGACAAGGGTGGGCAAGCGGACTCAGGATTGGCTCATCAAAGTACCTCATCCACCTGGACATGGCCATTGGTCCAGGATGGGCCTGTGACTCAAGCAGGGACAATCAGAGTCTTCTCTGGGATTGACATATGTCACCAAGAGAGAGACAAATTCTATTTCAGCTAAAGTTGCTAAAATGTGAACTTGGGGTTGCTATGGGCCATCTTGCCCACTAGGTGGAGAGAACCTCCAGAGATCAAGTCAACACAGAAGACGCAGGGCCAAGGGATGGGGACAGACGGACTCTCGAGGGACATCATTTGCGTGCCTGGATCCTGTCATGCTTGAAGTATAGATACTTTGTGCTATGGGCTGAATTGTTTCCCTCCCCTCCAATTCATATAATGAAGTTCCAACACCCAGTACCTCTGAATGTAGCTGTATTTGGAGATAGCGCCTTGAAAGAGGTAATTAAGGTTAAGTGAGGTCATATGGATGGACCCTAATCCATGTAACTGTACAGTTGACCTTTGAGCGATCCAAGTTTGAACTGTGTGGGTCAGTTGAGAATTCGCATATAAATGGACCTGTTCAGTTCAAACTTGTGTTGTTTAGGGGTCAACTGTACTTGGAGATAGGGTCTTCAAAGAGGTGATCAAGTTAAACAGAGGCTGTTAGTTGGGACCCTAATCCAATATGACTGGTGTCCTTGTAAGAAGAGGGAGAGACACCAGGGGCATGTGTGCACAGAGGATCACCATGTGAAAAGGCAGCAAGAGGGTGGCTATGTACAAACCAAGGAGCAAGGCCTCAGGAGAAGCCAACCCTGCTGACACTTTAATCTTGGACTTGCAGCCTCCACAACTATGAGAAAATAAACCTCTGTCATTTAAGTCTTAGACTTAGCACCTGGTCAATATGTTCCTGTGGCAGGTTAAAGATGGTTCTGAATTTTTGGTGCTCCTCCCATGAAGAGGTGCTTCTCCCCTGGCTAACCTATGCCTTCCTCTGTCAATTCCAGGCCTAGCCTTAAGGAGGACTGGCCATTTCTGCCTTGGAAGCGATGAGAGGCCCTGGGACAGGACCAGCTGAGCCCAGCCTTCCACCTGTCCCCCTCAAAATGCCAGGCATGTGAGCAAAGGCCTTTTGGACCCTCCATCTCAGCCCAGCTGCTAGCTGAATACCACTAAGTGATTTAAATGGATGCCACAGGAAGCAGAAGCATAATCCAGCTGGACCCTACCCAAACTCCTGATCCATGAAATTGTGTGAAAAAATAAAACATTATTGTTTAAAGTCACTAAGTTTTGGGGGTAGTGACATAGCAACAGATAACCAGAGCTGTTCTCTTTTTCTTTGAACTTGTTGAGTTCAGCTCTTGCTGCTCACAATTGAAAGAGTCCTGACTACTGTGACTTATCTCCCTTAACTACAAAGGGTCCATTATCCCCTCAAACTTTTCCACCTCTGAAAATTTAACTCCCAATTCCTCACGACCTGCCTAGTTCTTCCATTCTCTCCAGCTTTCTTGTGCTCTCATTCCAGTCTCGTGTTCCTGATTTTTGATCTCACAGGTGGAAGCTTCAGTTCCAAGATGCCACATTTTCTAGCACCTGTCGTGGTTCCTCTTCCTTCCCTCCTTCCCTACCCTGATGGGTACAAACGGTACCCACTCAAAGTGCTCTCTCCCTTCATCCTCCATGGCCCCCTTGTCTCCCACCTCATCACCCTTCCACGGAACCCTGCCTGGAAAGACCCAAACCTAGATCAATGCCATTATCTACTCTGTCTCTTCCAATGACCACTGTTAGGAAGAAGCATCACACAGCAATGACACTTGGTGCCATTCACAATGAATAAGCTCTTGTTACCACTGGGCCTTCACCGCTGTTCAACAATTATTTTCCTTATCCTTGTACAGATCTCATTCATTTTCTTCAGTGGCTATTCCAACCGCCCTTAACACCATCAGTAATCTTCCTAAATTCGCTACCCCTCATCCCTGCTCCCACCCATGTCAATTTCAGCAGCTGGCCTTGCCATGCTCCTTTAGTGTGAAAAAAAGATATTGGGTAGGAGGGCCTCACCATACCCACCCAAATCATAAATGCCACCTAAAGATGAACAAGGGAAATACAGAACATCTGCCATTGGATTTTGAGGATAAGGATAACTGGTTGCTTTAGAAAGTGCTGTTTCAGTGCCATGGTGCTGGAGAGAAGATTGTAGTGGACTGAAGAATGTAAGGGTGATGAGAATCAGGAAGTGGGTGTAAGCTATTCTCTCAAAATAAAATATTGGATGGTACATAGAGGGAGTTTGTGGGGCTCAGGTGGGAGAGATTTGGGCATTTTTATATCTTTCAGAGAAAGAGCCAGTAAAGAAAGAATGATTGAAAATTTAGGAGGCAGAAGGGATGATTAATGGAGTGTGGAGGAGATGGATTCCTAAGGAGGTAGGGCTATCCTCAGACAGGAAGAGAAATGCCTCCTTCTCTGAAAAAGGTAAGGAGTGAATCATCAGCACCAATGGTGATAACTTTGTAGGTGTTGGGAGTTGCTTTTCTCCTGTGAAATAGGTAAACCTTACTGCTGAGAGTGAGAGGGGAGGAGATGAGAGAGCTGTGGAAAAAAGAAAAGCATTCATAATACTGACACTATTGTATTGGAGAGGGCTGACGAAGGCAAATTGAAGCATTTCTGGGAAGTACTGATGCCCTACCTCCACCACAGGATGGAGATACTGAAGGGGTAGGGTTCCCTTCATATCTTCCTCGTACAGTCCTCTAACCTAGCACTTGTTTACTTGTCTATGCCCTGGAAAATATAGGACTACAGGGTCAGATGAAAAAAAATTGAAAGAAAGATTTACAAGTATTTAATGAGAACCCCATAGTGAAAGGGAAGAACAGAAGCAACAGATGAAGAAACAATGGTTGAGAATTTTTCAGAATTGATAAAAGACACCAGAACACAGATTAAAGAGGCCAAACAAGTATAAATAACAGCAAACAAAAAAGATATCCACACTTAGTTACATCAGAATGAAAGCATTAGTACTAATACCCCAAAGCCCAGATGGCTATGGGAGCCCTGAAAAGGCACCCAACCCAGGTGCAAGGGAAGGTTTCCTGGAGCCTATGATAGAAGAGCTGTGAGCTGAGTCCTAAATGATGAGTAAACAGCAGCCAGGTTAGAGAAGGGCGCAGGGATGGCAGATTATGTGGAGAGAAGGGCACCCAGCAGAAATCACAGTACAGCTAGAGAAGATTTAAACAACATGATTAATGAACTTGATTTAAAGACTATTCATATACATAGAACACTGAATTCAATAAGTGTAGAATACATGTTATTTTTGAGCCCACATGGAATATTTATAAAAACTAAACAAAAATTGTGCCACAAAGAAAATAAAAAATTGAAACCATGCACAACATAGTCTCTGAATTTGTGGATTTAAACTAGAAGTAAAGAAATGAAGGTTATTAAAAAATATTCATGTGTCTGAAAAAAGCCATGGGTCAAAAAATCATAATGGAAATAAGAAATATTTTAACTAAATGATAATAGAATATTTTATATTAAAATTCGACAGATGCAGCTAAAGTTATGCTTAGAGGGAAATTTATAGTCTTAATGCAAACATTGGAAAAGAAGAATGGTTTCAATTTAATAATATAAGAGTTCATAACAAGAGGGTAGACAAAGCAGAATAAACTGAAACAGTTATAAGGAAGGACATAAAGAACATAAATAAATGTAGTATACTTTGTGAAAGGTGTGCTGATTAACTTGATACTCACGCTAGGAGGACAAGGAAGAAGAAGAAGAGTGCCGATGCAATGGATCCATATACAATGCCCTGGACCAGCCCCTTCATGAACACTTTGGAAACTGAATTCTTATCTGGAATCAGAGGGAAATGAGGGTGTTTTTTCTCCTAAGGCTGTGAAGTCTGAGCTACTACTCTTTCATTTGTCCCTGGTCCCTAGGTGGTGGTGTTCTAGCCCAGTCACTAGACCCCTGTATACTTACCTGGTATCAGGAAGATGCTTGAAGTATGGATTCCATATAGGTTCCTCCCCTCACAGTGGAGGCGCATGACTATTTCTGGCTTCCCAATAAGACTGATGGTGCTGTTGGCCCAGGGGGCAGTGATGGTGGAAGACACCTGGAGGATGTTATCCATGCTGTTCACACTAACAGGAACACCTTCCATCAACCACTGCACGGAGGGTGTGGGGATCCCGTAGAAAGAGCAGCTGCACTGCAGCGTCTTCTCCAAGGAACAGGAGGACTGGAGCAGCGTAGCGGGTACTGTGGAGAGGGTGGGTCAGGAGTCGGCAAGGCATCCTGACTTCCCTTCTCCGCTTCCTCTAGGACCCAGCCCTCTCCTCATTCATGAGTTACAAGGAGCTTCAAAAAAACTTCCTGGGAGTGCAGAGGGGCTGGGATTCAGAGCCGTTCCCCTTCATCCTCTCCTCGTCTGTCTCAGATTCTGGTTCAGCTTTTACCTCTAAACTTTCAGACCCAGAAACCAAGGGGTAGATGTGAGTTCTCCCCAGACTTCTTTCCTTCCCTTCCTACAGGACTCTGGTCTTTCTCTTGGGCTTATCATTTTTCCCAGACTCTGGATCCTCCCTGGCCCACCAGCACTTACAGATCACCTGGAGCATAGCCATGTTACTTCTGGTCAAGTTAGGTAGGGAGAAGTTCAACTGGCATTGGAAAGTGGTGCCATAGTCCTCAGGTTTAGGGGAGAAGCGCAGCACCAAGGAAGAGGAGGAGCTGTTGCTGGAGCCATCTGTGTTGAAGGACATGGTCGGCCCTTTCCAGGAGAGGAAGAGGGCTTTGGTTTTTATGCAGGAGCCTCTGATGGTACAGGTCAAGGTCACAGGCTCCCTAGCCACAAGGATCTCTGGGATGTGGAGCTCCGGTTTCTGGGTCAAGTCTGAAAGTGAGAGATGGATTGGACCCAAACTTTAGGGACAAGGAACCCTCATGGCACACTTCACTGATGCACAGTGTTTGCAGATTACAAAGTGCTTTCCCACCCATTAGTTCATTTTGTACCCCTTCCTCACTCCTCCTGGAACCTGCAATTGCTATCGTTGGGCAGTTTTTCTTATTTCCCTTCTTTGCATGGAAGGGACATAACCCCACTGTTTAGGTGAGCAAACTGAAGAAACTTGCCTAAGGTGGCAGAACTTGAACCCAAACCCTAAGTATCTACACTGCCTATGACTCCTTGTCTATCCCCCAGCCTCCTTCCCTCCCTTCCAGTCCAACTCTCCCCGTAGGCTCTGTCCCTTTCCAGCTGATCTGTGATCATTTACGCCTCCATGTCTTACTGGCTTGATGCTGCTGGGCAAGCCACTTCTCTCTTTGCCATTTCTATTCAGAAAAATAAAGATATCGATCCTACCTATCTCTTTGTATTTATTGTTGTAAAAATTAAGTGATTAAGGTTTTGGAAAGCCCAGTGCCTGGTGAGGTAAAAACCATACACTTACCAGAACCTCTTCTGGAGATCCTTCTTTCCAAACCACCCATTGCATGAGATTGAATGTCACCTGACATAGAGACTGTGATATTCTCCCCCAGTAAAGCACTCTTTTGTTCTCCTAGATCTACGTGGGATGTCACATTGTCCCTTTCGAGTACATTGTGGATCAGCAGGGTACAGTCTCGTTCTTGAAGATTCCAAATAATGTGGAATCTTCCGTTGGTGTTGTCATCTATGGTAGCACGGGGTTGGTTTGAAGCTATCGGGGAGCTGATATTCTTATTGAGCCAGTAGCCTGTGATCATGGAATTGCTTTGGGGTTCTTTGGGAAATTCTAATCTGCAAGGGACTGCAGGGCACAGGCCCTCTTCCACTGGTATCTTCCTGACTTCCATCAAAACATGAGACAGTAACCCTGTGGGGAGAGATTCAAGTTGAAAAACAGACTCACCTAGTGCCCCCCAGGATCCCAGGGGAGCATTAAAGGATTAACCTTACTCTACAAAGGTTTGGCTCTTGCCCACCTCTCAGGAGGGAACCTCTAAGCCCTTGGAATGTCTTGCCTGATAAGAGTGTCTTGGTTTACCTGGGGCCTGGGGCCACACCGGATATCTATGCTAACAAGGTGATTGATGGTGGGGACCTTGGGGCACGAGGTAGCAGTCTGACCTCTGGAGGAGCTGGAGACTAAGGTCAGCCAGAGGGGTGGTCAGCCATGTCTACAGGACCAGACCCCCAGTAAAAGCCCTGGACACTAAAGCTCGGTGAGTTTCCCTGCTTGGCAATACTGTGTGTGTTGCCTTATGTTTCTGAGAGAAGTAAACACCGTCCGCACGACTCCACTGGGAGAGAGAACTGGAAGCTCCTGGCTGGTCTCTCCTAGACCCTGCCTTATGTGCCTCTTGTCTATGCTGATTTAAATCTCTTTTGCAATAATGAACTGTAACTATAAATGCAATAGTTCTGCTGAGTTCTGCGACTCCTTTTTGTGAATCGTGGAACCTGAGGGTGGTCTTGGGGACTCCCCAACTGCACCAACCTAATCTGGTTTCCTGGGTTTTTGTTGTTCGTTGGTAGTAACTGTATCTTGTGACCATGGTCATGTGGCATCATTTCTGAACCTCAGTTTCTCAATCATAAAAATGGGTACAATGATACCAATGCTGCAATGTTGTGAGAATTGAAGACATTAACTACAGAGGCACATGGTACCCTATAATAATAATAATGCATATTGTTAGACAATTATTCCTTCCCCTTCCTTCTCCATTTCCTAGGTGACAACTCTCTTGTGTACAAAATGGATGTCCTGGTAAACTTCATGGTTCCTGAGGCCACTTCTAGTAATGACATCCTAAAATGATGGTAGTAATACCTCCTGTGTAAGCGTTTATAGATTTCCAAACACCTTCATAGAAATCAGCTTAAGCCATTCTCATAATGCCTTTATTATAACTCCCCTAGACAGAAGGGGAAACTGAGGTTCAGAGAAATTAAGGGCCCTGTCCCATGTGATAGAGAAAAGAGTAACAGCATCAGGCCCAGACCCCAGCTTTCCACACATGAAGTCCAGTACTCCAAGACATCACATTCCACGGATCTCAACACGTGGTTCTGGACCGCCATGCTGTTTCTTCTCTAAGATGTGACTTAATAACACACCATACAGGATGATGGGGAGAAAGGATGTGGACACATGTATCACTTAGGTTCTAGAGTGGCAAGGCCATGGCATTAAAATGGAACTAGGAGTCAGAAGAGTTGGGCACTCCACTAGCAAAATTTCTAAGGACTTAGGGCAAGCTGCTTAATCTCCCAAAGCAGCGGTTCTCAACCTTCCTAATGCCGCAACCCCTTAATACAGTTCCTTATGGTGTGGTGACCCCCAACCATAAAATGATTTTCGTTGCTATTCTATAACTGCAATTTTGCTACTGTTATGAATCATAATGTAAATATCTTTTCATTTTCCGATGGTCTTAGGCAACCCCTGTGAAAGGGTCGTTCGACCCCCAAAGCGGTTGCAACCCACAGGTTGAGAACCGCTGCTTTAGGTCCTCACCACTTCACCTTCCCTCAGCCTTGCACATCTTCCACCCACACCCACACCCACCCTGGCCCATTCTTGGCTTCCTCAGATGCCTTCCACCCTGCCTTTCATTCCACTTACCCAACCATAAGAGTAGTAGTGCCATCAGCACCAATGGGACCTCAGGGACCAGAGAGGACCAGGACCTATGCTGCTGCTAACTCTGATCTCGATCCATGTGTTCTGGAGGGAAGAGTTTGGAATGGATGAGGCAGCAGTAAGAGACATGCGGTGGGGGTAGAAATAAATTTACTGCTTACTAGGGGCTATTGTCCCTTCCATCACCCTTAATTTTTTGCTGTGACATTTGTCTATAGTTGAATGATATTTCCGTACTGCTGACAGTGGCATTCGACTTTACCCATGAGCTCAGTGTTCCAGAAAGTAAGTTTGGGAAAGCAGATGTACATTTGTCTATATTTTTGTGTTGTTCAAGAATGAATAACAATAAGATATTTTTATACTTTAAGTAATAATTTATTTTAATAAAATGGAGCACCTTAACTCTTTTACTTAAAAATATAAATGCTCTAATTATTTTCTGGGGCTTTTTGACACGTTTTGGAGAACAAACTTGAAATCAACGAATGCAGTGAAAAGGTTAAGGTCTGTTCATCTTTTGAATTAGGCGCTTCATGGGAGCAGCTGCTAGGAGTTTCAAGAACAGAGGAGCGTCCCCATGACTCTCTGTGGAGCCCCAACACCATGTCTGCCTTCTTTTCTCTCCTACAGTCTTCACGCAGCCCCTTCCTCCTTTAAAGGACCATAGATGCCAGGCTGAGGAGCTTGGGCTCTCTCCCAAGTTGATAGGGAAGTCATGGAAGTCAGGGAAAGGCTCTGAGCCATGGGAAGCAGGTTTGGGCATAAAAAAAGTCCCTCTGGGTCTGTATTGAGGAGGAAGCAAGAGTTCAGGAGAAAGATGATGTGGCCTCAGCTGGCACAGCGGCTGGGGGGATAGAGAAGATGGGATATATCTAAGAGATATTTGAGCAATAAAAGACATTGCTAAGGCTGACGGGATAAATTCCAAAACTCCTTTGCCTTGCATTCGAGGCTCTCCATGATTTTGCCCCACACTTGTACTATCTCCACCGCCTCCTTCCCTACACCTCTGCAATTCTTTGAATACCACAGAGAAAAAGGAACTCTTTCCACACACACTCCACATATTCCTACCGCTGTACGTTTACTCAGGCCACTCCCTTTTTCATGGCATTTTGCTGCAACTCTCTCCTCTGCCCACATTCAAATCCTACACTCTCTCCAAGTCCAGGTCCAGGTCCAATATAACTTCATTCTGGAAGCTGGCGAGGATATCCACAACCAGAAAGCCTCCTTCCTCAGACCCTCTTCAGCACTATCTGTCCATCCCTTTTACGGCAATGTCTTGGGCAGACCCCGAGAGTTGCCTGTGTGATCCAATCTGCTGTGTCTTCTTTTTTTTTTTTTTTTCGATTTTTATTAGGGAATTGGGGGATGGGAACAGCGCTGGGGAATGGGGGAAGGGGAACAGACAAGTTGCTGTCTTTTTGTTCTTCAGTCTAGTTGTGGAGGACGTTGCTTCACTGGCCCAAGTTGGCACCATCATTGCGCTCTTCCCTGGAGAGGCAGATCAGTCGCCGGCTTCTGGACAGCCACTCATGGCAGCTGGTGGTCGCTCACGCTGGCTGCTGGCTACACACGGTAGCCCATGGCAACCCACTGCAGCAGGGACTGCAGCCTACGCTGTCGCTGTTGACTCACGGCAGCCCAGCTCCAGGTTGAGCTGTTGTTCAGCATCTTAGCTATGGAGGGCAGTGTCACTGGTCCTCATATGTGGGACCCGAACCTGGGCCCTCTGGCGTCCCAAGCCAGCGCTTAACCAACGCGTCACTCAGCCGGCCCTGTGTCTTCTTATTATTTCAAATTTGTTCAGGTGATTAAGTCCCCAGTTCTTCTTCTTTTTTAAAATCTCTACTTCCCTGACTTTTTTTATATTTAGGGGTGGCCATATGCCATAGTTCTGGCCACTGAGCCAAGTACAAGAAAAACACTATTAAATTATTATCAACAAATAAAAGCCTGTTTAGCCTTTACGCCATATTGTGCTATCACAATCGAACTCTGAAGGTATATAACATTAGCTAATAAAATTTTAGAGCCTAATTAAAAAAAAACACACAAGTTTTTATAATAAAGGAAACAACTCTCAGGAAGAATTAAAGATGTTCCCTTCCCACACAGCTCCAAATCAAAATATATTGTTCTGTGTTCTAAAAGCGTTCACGGAATCTGATTTCATATTGTGCAAAACTGAGAATGCTTATAAGAATATAATTTATGTTCTCTTCTGCAATGTACAGTTTTTCTGGTGAATATTCATGACTGTTACTGACTTGTTCCATTCTCTGTTAATACAAATCCTCCCTTGAAAGAACGATTTAAACAAAGTGGTCTTAAGAGACTCCAAATATATTAGAAATTACTCCATGTCTTATGAAAATTATATTCGAAAAAAATGGAATTCTGACCAGTTGTCTTACTTGGTAATTTCTTGCTCTGGTAACAATAATATTGTAATTGACAGCACTATTTTCCTAAATTATATGCCGATCTATGGGATTGCACTCTTCCCTTTTCCCACATGTACAAATGCAAAAATAAAAACCGTGGGCTCTGTTAGACTTATTATTAAGCAAATATTTTGAGGCATCTATTTAAAATACCAAGCATATGAGGCTATCTTCTGGGAATTCTGCTTTTCTGATATTGGCACCGCTACTTTCTCCTTGTCACCTTCTCCTTTTTCTACTTCCCTAGAATATGGATGTAACACTGGAGGTGGAGCAGTGGCCTGACAGCTGTCCCCGCTCTGAGTCCCCTCATTTTCCTCATGTGTAACACCAAAGGGTTTTATTGCCCAGTATGTAACCGTCCTTCAGACTTTAAAATCCTGATCTCTTCCAAGTCTTATTCCCTTCCCCAGCCTTTGGCACATTTATGGGTTGTCTCCACAGGCAACCTCTTCCCCTCCCCCCTAAACAGTCATTTCCTTTTCCCAATTTACCTCCTCGGGTTCAGGTTCCAAAAGTTCCAGGTTGGCCTTTCCTCAACACGTCTCCACCTGGCTATTTCCTTGAAAATGGAACGTCCTCCCGGATTTTTGCTGAGCGCAGCAAGTGACTGGCTGGCTGACTTACTACATATTATACAACATTGACCGGAGAACTTACTTTCCGGAGGAAAGAATTGTTGTACTGATTTAATGCCTCACTATGAACCCGAAGGACTGTCACAGTGAATAACTGTGCACAGCCACTAAGGGACTCACCGGGAAGTGACTAAGTTAGAGGAAAGCTAACTGATTAGCTGTCTTATAACAAGTTTATTAGGTGGCTTGGGAGTCCCGGAGTTTCACCGACGCTTCCTCAGCCAGAGGTCACGTGTGGATACCAGCTCTTGGAGCAACTCAGCCCGCATGCGCGAGTCCCACCCGGAGCCAATCAGGGCCTGATGATGTGCACTGGCGCCGCTGGGACAGGGAGGGGTCGCGAAGGGGAACCCCGTGAGTCTCCAGTCCCTGAGCCACTCTGGAACAACGGTCGCTACTGGGCGCTCTGGACTCTATCAGGGCGCCACCCCCGCTCCACCGCAGCCCTAGGGAGAATTGTCTTTCTTCAGCAGGCGGTTCTAGAGCTCGAGATAACAGGCTAATCAGCCATTAAGGGACACTCCCCCAACCCAGTACTTGTGGAGGAGCTGGTGATGGGCGGATTGGAAGCCATTGATCAAGGAACAAAGTGCCGAGTGCACGAGCCTCAGGGCCAATCAGAAGGCACTGTGGTGCCACTTCGTTGTCTGTCCTGCGACCAAGGCCCCTATCACGAACAAAGCAAGACACCAGAGTAAGTTAAGACCCAGTTTTCCATTTTCATGACAACCCATCCCTGATCTATTTCCAACCCAGTTCCTATCCTTTTTCTCATTCTCCTCTCCTTCCCCAAACTTACTGTGGGGGCCCAGCCTTCAGGGCCTCGCAGAGTCAGGAAATGTTTACAGACTTTGGAGACCGGCAGCCCTGACTCTCCCGGGCCCAGGTGGGACTGCAAGGAAAACAACTTGTTTATGTAAGTTGCTGTTAGTGCTCCTGTGTTCTGGCACCATGACAGTGTTGTTATTGTGTGATAAAAACCCCAGCTCTGCTTAACTGGGCGCGGGTTCTGAGCTCTGTGTTGTGCTGCCTCTGCTGCTGGGTTCTGAGTTCTGCCTTTGCTGCTGCTGCTGTTGAACTGAGTTGTGCTGCTGTTCTGCCTTTGCTGAATATAAGTGTGGCTGCATTCATGTCAAAGACTCTGCAAGGCTTTTTTCCGTTTGGGTACCTCACCACCGAAACTGTCCCTGCTTGAAACACTCGGACCCGACACCTGCTGTCCCCCTTCTCCCCATCCTTGTCCACCTCTCCCTGATAGAGGATTTGTTTCTTTGAGAGAAGCAAACAGCAGACCTGTTACAGACGCTTCTACCCTCAACTCAAAACCGCCGTTGCACAAATCTCACAGATCAAGTCCTGATGAAAGGAGCCCACTTTCCAGGATTACAAAACACATGAGGAAATAATCCTCCACGAGGGAGGGTAAAACTTCAACTTCTCACCAGGGCCTTGGGGCCCTGTCCCCCTTGGGAGCTCACCCCTTGGTCTGTGCTCCAGGGGCGTAGACCTCCCCCTCTGAGCTTTTGAACTCACCGAACCTCTCCCACCACAGAGCCTACAACCTGCTGACCCCTCTGACTACGAGTAGCTCCTAATAATTCTTTAGGTCTCAGCACAAACGTCACTTTCTCAAAGAGGCTTTCTCTGACCTTCTAGTCTAAACTAGGATCCTCCTCTGGTCCCTTATACTTTATCATAGTATTCTATCCTTTTTCCTTCCTGGCACTTGACATTTTAAGCTATAATTTTGTGTTTATTTCTTCATTGTCTGTGTACCTGTGTAGACCACGAGCTCCGTGGAGGCAGTGCCAGTGTCTGGCTTGTCTGCCTCATTACCTGGCACAAAGTGGATGCTCATATTTCTGTGGAATGTGTAAAGCTGCATGCATAAAAGTGAGGCTCATATAAACATCTACCCTGAGCACACGATGACTATATCACTGGCACTGAATGGAGAACCACTG
The DNA here is from genome assembly GCA_031876335.1 of Hipposideros larvatus. Classification (NCBI taxonomy): domain Eukaryota; kingdom Metazoa; phylum Chordata; class Mammalia; order Chiroptera; family Hipposideridae; genus Hipposideros; species Hipposideros larvatus. The sequence goes on from CM063099.1 coordinate 30,952,977, forward strand.
GATTTACCCACAAATAATGCCCCAGGGAGAGATGACCCTTTTTCCAAGTGCTGAAAATCACCAGCATCTGGCTTCAGAAAGGAGCTTGTCATCCATTCTGAGGGGAACAATACATATCCATGGTCCATTCTTATGCCAAAATTGCATTCTCATCCCTCGTATTCCTGCTTTTCAGCCTGGCCAAGAAATACTGCAGTAACCTCCTAATTAGGCTCTGCCTCCAGCCTTACTCCTTCTAAATGCATCTTCAATAACTACTTCTAGAATGATCTTTCACTGTATACCTGGTCACTTCAATTCTTTACTTCAAGCTTTCCAGGAGCTTACCATTCATTCATTCATTCAATCAATCAACAAACATTGTTGAGAGCTTATTATATTTTAGGCACCATTCTAGGTGCTGGTGATACAAGCGGAAAAAAAAGACAGACAAGATCCCTGTTCTCGTGGAACTCACACCCTAAAAAAGTTGGGAGAAGGTCCTAACAGATAAAGCACCACTGCCTTACCTTGGCATTCAGGGCCCATATTTGTGCCTTTTCTCCACCTGCGTCTCTGGACACCACTTTTCACTCACTCTCCACCCAGGCACACCTCAGGTGATGGTAAAGTGGTTGGTGGGGGCAAAAGGTCTTATCCGAGACATATAACCACTAAACCCTGAAGTTGGGGTCCAATCCATCCATATATGACGTCTCCAAAGCCTGGTGCTCTTATGTTCCAGGTCCTGCGCATACAATAGGAGCTTAAAAGCTGCTTCTTGGTGGACCTATTTCACAGTCTCACATTTATGTTTTCTTCCTTTGACACCATCCCAGGGTGGACATATTTCTTCTGGCTAACTCAAACAACAGATCATAGTTTGCTTTCAAAGGTTCTAAGATCAAGTCCAAAAGTAACCTATTCAATGCAAGACAGGGTGGTGAGGCTTGAGATGGCTTTGTGAGCTGAGGAGACTCCGGGGCTCCAGATTTGTTATAGACTCCTGGTTTCTGGGGTTTCTAAGCATTCTGTGGAGTTTTTTAATCCCAGGGAGAATGGGGACTCCAGTTGCGCTAGTTGCTTTCACAGGCTTTGTCAGCTCCAGTTTATCTTGCTTTTCCTGGGAGTTTAGGGTAACGGGTTCTGCAGAGCAAAGAAAGAAGGATGCTGTAACAGGTGTAGAGGTGAGGCATCCAAATCTGAAAAGGACAGAATTCAGTCCTTCCTGTTGAGAATGAATGAAGGCACCTTTGTTTGCAATCTTCTGGTTGGAGCCTACAAACCTGTCTTCTCTTGTTGGTCCTCCCTGTGCAGTACCAGCACCAGGAGACACTCGACTGTTCCCCAGACTCCCCTGGCAACTTCTGCCTGCTTCTTCAGGTAGGTTTGGGCCCTCCCTCCTCTAGGCAACCAGAATGCCCCGCTCAGCCCTGTTACTGGGAGGGTGCCTTCCCCATCAGCCTGGTTTCTCTCTGAGGGCAGGGCCTGGGTCTGACCTATTTCTGAGATCCCAGCATTGTGCACATGGATATTAGGAAATGTTGATGGAATGTAACAGATGCATAGTTTATCCACACAGGGACACTGGCTCTTAGAGCAGGGTGTAAGGGGAACAGCAGGGCATCTCTGGTCCTAGAGCATTGTCAAAGGTGGATAACAGTGAGGTGCAGCAACTTCGGGTGCTGTTCCTTCCAAACCCTGCTGAGGATATTGGGTGCAGGGTAAATGAAGGAGAAGCCTGGGCTTAGTCTGGTCCCCAGCACTTTGGGCTGATGATTTGGGCCTGTGGTACTTACAGACTGTGCTGACCATGGCCTGCCAAACACTCAGAGACCGCTGCTAGGGGTTCTCTCAACCCTCTTCTCAATGAGGACTCAGCGTGTGTGTGTGTGTGTGTGTGTGTGTGTGTGTGTGTGTGTGTGTGTACACTGCTGATTCTAATTACCCTTTGTTTCACTTCATTTTCATCCTTCTATCCTACCCTGGGCCTTGGTTCATCATCTATAAGATGACCTTCAAGCATATTCTGGCATTCTAGTAGACATTCTACAGGATTGAGGATGATAATTCCTTTAAACACTGTGTGCCTCACCTCATGGGTCTTGATATGGGTCTACCATGTTCTGATAGACTAGATTCCAGACACAATGGGTACCCACCAGTATCTGGCTCTCAGAAGATGGGGTAATTATACATTTTTCTGGTTCCTCAGTCTTCAGAGGCATCTTGGGTTCTCGGCATTCTCTGACTTTAGGACTCCTTGCTGCTTTGGTTGCTGCAATTTTCTTTGCCTGCTTCATTCTGGTATGTTTCACTCTATGGAAATGACCCTCTGGATCAGTTCTGGCTCTCTACCCCCCAGTACCCCCACGTGGGCTCTGGTCTTGATCTGAAGTTCTGGTTTAGAGTCTCAGTGACACTACCAGCTTGCTATGTTATCTAGGGCAAGCCACACGACTCTCTGGGAGTTGGTTTCTGACTCTGTACAATGGGGCACCTTGCTTACCAGGCCGTGGGCTTCAGATGAGGTCAGCTATAAAAGGGCTTTGCAAACTGTAAAGGACTGTTGTTGGTCTTCAAGTCCAGCTGACTATACTTTGAATATAGCTCCCCAATTGGCCCTGCCACCCTGCTCCTCTTCTTTTTCACCTCTGATAGCCAATCATTCCCAAGTCCCATGTCTCTGACTGCCCCTCATTGCTTGCCCATCTCCAGCCTGGCTTGGGCCTCAGGCCTACTGGCTCTCCTTCTCTGGTCTGTGTTCCACCTCAAGCTCATGGTTTCCTTGCCGGCTTAGCACACTTCCATGGCTCCCAGTGGAGGATTAAGCCCAAGACATCTGGACTGGCCAGAGGCTCGCCTGCCTGACCTCCTCTCTGGCCTGACCTCTGCCCACCATGCCCTTCTCACTCTAGGCTTCTAGCCAATAAGTTTAGCCAAGTTTCAGGAGTCTTTATGAACCAACACCAAGGACCTTTTTCACCTTCACTTTTAGCCATTATCGGTCACTCTCAATGCAAGTGACACTGCACAAAGACACTGGAAATTCCTCAAATGTGTCCCTAGGGTCTGCAAATACTACTTTCCATGAAGCCAATGAGTGCTCATCCCCCAGGTCCACTTGAGACAGTACTGTGGGGATTCTGCTGCCTTCTCCAGGGCTGCCACTTCCTCCTTTGCTTTCTCCCTTATGAAATTCACTAAAGCCTCTGTCCCTTGGACCTGTTTATGGCTCAGTATTGTCCTGATGGCCCTGGATGGTGGTGAACATATTTGGAGCCTCTTTCCCTTGCCAGACCCTGAGCTCCTCAAGGGCAGTGGGCCTGTCTTTGCCCGCTCTGTGCCAGCACAGCAGCCAGGGCCTGCCAAGTAGCAGGCTCTGGGAGACGCTTACAAATGTTAACCCCAATACTCACATAAGTGGGAGGAGGCAGAGGCAGAACAGCGCGACCGCAATGGCTCCATAGACAAAGCCCCGGAAGAGCCCGTTGATGAATGTCTGGGGACCCAAAGAACTCTTTCCTGGAAGTAGAGAGCATAGGAGAAAGGCTTCCCTCCTACAACCCTGGAATTGGAGCCAAAGGTCCACTTCCTCACTGGCCCCAGGACCTGTCCCCATCCCACTCTTCCTCATCCTCTATCCTCACTTGACATCAGCAGGATGCTTAGAGCATGGCTTCCATTGTGGTTCTTCCCCTCACAGAGAAGGCGCGTGTCCACTTCTGGCTGCTTGGCCAGGCTGATGGTGCTGTTGGCCCAGGGGGCAGTGATGGTGGAAGACACCTGGAGGATGTTATCCATGCTGTTCACACTAACAGGAACACCTTCCATCGACCACTGCACGGAGGGTGTGGGGATCCCGTAGAAAGAGCAGCTGCACTGCAGCGTCTTCTCCAAGGAACAGGAGGAATGGAGCAGCGTAGCGGGTACTGTGGAGAGGGTGGGTCAGGAGTCGGCAAGGCATCCTGACTTCCCTTCTCCGCTTCATCTAGGACCCAGCCTTCTCCTCATTCACGATTCACAAGGAGATTTGGAAAGACTTTCTGGAAGCCCAGAGGAGTTGGGCCTCATAGACCAGTACCCCTTCATCCTCTCTCCTTATATGGCCTGAACCTGAATGCTTAACCTTCTAGACTGGAATTTTCTGGGAATCTCTATTGCCCATAGTCCCTTATCTACACTCCAGGCTAGAATTCCCAGTGTCAGCTTCTACCTCCCTCTCTTCCTCCCATCCCGACTCTCCCCCTGGGCTCTGCCCCTTCCCAGCTCTATCTGTGATCAATTTCTCCCTCATCACTTAACTTTCTGGATGCTGTCAGGCAAATCACTTCCCCTCTCTTTGCTCTTTCCTAATCTGGAAAATAGGGATATTCACTGAACCTGTATCATAATATCATTGCTATAAGGATGAATGCCCTAAGGTTTACAGCGTTCCTAGCTCAGTGTACAGTAAAGCAGTACCCATTCAAGAAATAGAATGCCTTTCTAGATTTTCTTCTTCCCAGTCCAAAGTAGCCTTTGCTTGAGCATTCATCTGAACCTAAGATTGCTATGACATTTTTTGGGTAAGAACATCTGAAGCTGCCTCATTCTACATAGAGTAGGTGAGACATGTTTTCCATCAGGTGAATACCATGGATTAGTAAGGAGGAATCGGTCCTCAGTTTTTTTCACGTACTTTTTGGAGCTGATTCAGGTTACTGGAAGAAAGAGAGTAACTTTCCCCTAAATAGTAACCCTGGATCTTGGACATTTCCTCTGGGTCACTCAGAGAAGGGGGATAAGGCATTTGTTGGGGATGGTAATACACAGCCTCTCCTCCACTGTTGTCCACTAGATTATTTAGTTTTTTTCCATCTGGGAAAACATGCTCATGGAGAGCTACTAATAGATGCTGAAAACCTGACTACCCTTGGAGCTCCCAGCCTCTGCCAGTGATATCTGAGACAGCTCCTTGTGCTCTCATGTCTTCAGACCACCCTGACTGAGTGTCCACCTTCACCAGCAATTCTGCTCTCTGGCCCAGTCTGCTATTTGCCCCAGACACCCCCAACCTGCCAGGTCCAGCCCACAGATGTCTGATCCATATTGGTTACTTGGTACCCTACACCCTTATGTTCTCTTTCTTTACACCCTGTAGCCCTCAGCCCCCTCAGACTGCTTCTCCTCCCACTCACCCAGATCTTGCAGTGGCAGTGCCATCTGTAGCAACAACGGTTCTCAGGGACAGGAGAGGCCCAGGATCATTACTGCAGCTGGCTCTGACATCAGAACCATGTGGTCCAGGAGGGATGGGATGATGAGTAACTGAAAAAGGATGTGGGGCTGGGGAAAGCAGAAAGTATTCTTAGCAAGTCAGGGGCTTCTGTCTCTTTGGTCATCTTAAAAGCCTGTCTACCCTGAGAAGCAGGAGTTACATGGGATGAGATGCTCAAGACCATCTTGGGACCGGGCGGCCCCCTCAATCCTCTGTGAAACCCCATTGCCAGGTCTTCTTTCTTCTCTCTCCCCTAGTCTTTCCTTCCCAGTTGGAGGGACCTTATCACCAGGTCCTTTGGGTTCCCTCTCAAAGCTAATGGGGACCCATGGAAGGATTGTGTACCGTGGAGGAACAGGATCAGGTCTGGGTGTCCAGAATATCCCTTTGGGGCCCATGTGAGAAACGGCCTCATGAAGAGCAACTGCAGGCTAGGTGGCCAGGGAAGTGGTGTGGTGGTCTGGAATGAATGATGCGCTTGGGCTGGTTCATAAGCTGTGAGGACAGAGGATGGGACAGATTTAACAGATCTTGGAGAGAATAAAAATGGACAGGAATTCGTACTGCTGATAGGAAAAGTCCCAAACTTCTTTGTTTTGATGAGGTTCTCCACGATTTCGCCTCATCCTTGCCTTAGATCCCCGTGACTTTTTCAACATTTTCCATGCCAGAGGGAATGTCGTTTGTTCCAAATTTCACTCGAAGCATACCTCTCCCATCACTTAGGGATTCCCCCTTTCACAGCCTTTCCTCTTGCAACTCCCCTCTGCCCACATTCAAATCCTACTTCAATTTCAAAGCTGAGTTCAATGCCATTTTCTACATGCAGCCTTTCCTGACCTCCTTACCCAGTCGGAAGTGGGTAATCTATCTCCTCCAAGAATAATCAAATTATTTGTTCTTTTCTGGGGAAACATTTTTTTCCTCATAATAGAGTCATTTGTTTCTGTGTAGGTGCCAGATACCAACAGTTACCTACCCCGTTCTTCATGACTAACAAACCCAACTTTGTTTAGGGTTGCCATGTTGCAAACTAAGGCACTATTTTGTCTAGCTTCCTTTGGAGTTGGGGGTGGGACATGTGACTTTGTTTTAGTGGAAAAGGGCTGGGGACTCCTGGGAAAGTTTTTCTTTCTTGATATTGTCCAGTCCTTCTTCCTTGTCATTTCCGTCTTCTTCCTCCCTAGATTATGGATGTGATGCTGGAGGTGGAGAAGCCATTTGGTAACCAGAAGGTAACCATGAGGATGGAAGCCACTCATGAAGGATATTGTAGCTGAACAATTCAAGGAACCTGGTTTCCTGATGGTCTTGTGGAACTGCTATACCAATCTGCACAGCCTACTTCTGTGCATCTTAATCTGTGCATCGTCTTCTTCTTTTTGTTTTTTTTTTTTAGCTGAGCCATCCTGCCACCTGTTGGCAGCTCAGCTCGGGCCGGGACTCAAATCACTGCTGCTCAGAGATCGCAATCTTGAGCGAGCTCTTAATCAACTGAGCCACTCGGCCGGCCCTCTCCGTGCATCTTCTTACATGAGGAAAACAAACTTTCACTGGTTAGGTCACTCCAGCTGGGAAACTAATGAAATATCTTACTAGAGAATCTACCGAAGAGTGAGCTCTTTAAGGGAAGACGCTGCATCCAATAGACCTTCATGCTTTCTGCAGAAATGACCTTGTTTGACAGTCACTGATAAAATTTTCAATGTCACTCTCCCGCTTTCCCCACTACTTTTTTAAAAAGAAAGGTTAATTTTAATTGGCAATATCAATACCAACCCTTGGTTTAAAAAACAAATTCTATTTCCATATTCTTTTCATGGAAAGAACCTAGAAGCAATGACACATCCATAGCAATAAACCTGGCACTTAGATCTTGGTTTTCAGTAACATCCATCAGTGTGCAGGCATAAACCAGCTTGCAAGAGTCGATTATTACATTTTTAAGACTGTTGCTAGCTGGTTGTTAAACTCATTCATTATTACAAATAAAATGATATAAACTTATGGTTAAATAAATTATATTAAAAACAAAGGTAACAATTACTCAAAACCAATTACTTCTAATTTTTCTAAGACATTTTACTGTTATCTATGTTCTTGAGGTTGTTTACATCTATTCTACCTATATACTGGAAATAATACACAATGGTGTGCTACTGTTTCTCTTCCTAACTCCACATTATGGTTGGTAGCTTGAAATTGACTATGGTGAGATTATTTACACAGTGGACATTAGCAATACTACAGTTCAGGGCTGCCCCCAACCCCGGAGATCTGGCTATTGAATATTTACCAGCACACCATGGCTAATATTTCCCACTCAGAGAAACCCATTCACCTTGGAACTGCCATCCATAAAACAAGCAGCTCTTGGTCAGTTGAGAGATATTCATTGGCATCACCCAAGTGGCAACAGGATCTGGCAGTTCCTCAGGTGGTCTTAGGGAAAGAGAGGACACCTGTTTCTGAATATGAGTGCCTCCTCATGTTGCCATGGTAGCATGTTCCTCTATAAACCATTTCCATTTTCTTATGGAACTCTTCCGGGCATGGCCTTCCTTCTTAGCAAGTTTATTCAACATTATTTAAGATGTCATGGATATTTCAGGCTTCAGGCTTATTTTATGTTCTTCAATCAGAGGGTCAATTTCAATTAAACCCCGATAGCCAACTAGTTTCTCTCTAATGGAAACTTTCTGGCCCCAAATCCCAGTGGTTGTCGCTGTGTGGTGCTCACTGGTTTTTGGCATAAGCTGCACTCTGCATAAGGACTCAAAGACTTCTTTCCAGTAATTTTTTGAATAGGGGCTAACAATATTCCCAGACATAGAAAGTGTGTCCTTCAAAATCCAAATAAATCAACCAAACACTGGACTTCTGACCTGTTTTTTTCCCCCCAGCAGATAGCCTATACTTTTTAAATTAAAGTTTATTGGCATGACAATTATTAGTAAAGTTACATAGGCTTCAAGTGTACAATTCTGTAATACATCATCTATATATTATGTTATTAAAAAAAAGGAAAAAGACAACTTGCTACTGCAGTGCAGAAATCAACTCACAGCATAAATAGGGATAATTTGTGACAACAAAAACATAAAAGCGGACAGAGTAAAGGTCTGAACCGGTAAAAGGGAATGGAGAAAGGAAGCATGCTGAAGAAAATGGAATACTCTAAATATGAAACTTTCATAGCCTATACTTGTCAAATTAACAACCTGTGTGGGCTTGGGAAATCTTACTGGTTCCCATTTAGCATGTCCAATCAATACTGGTTGTAGGAAAGGTTTACATGCCTCCTGCTTTATAATACTAGGCCAGGGACATGTTCCCCAGTCAGATACAGTACCTATTTACGTTTGGGTAAACAAAGAAACACAATGACCTCACATAAAATTTATTCAAACATTTCCATTTTTGATGAGACAAGTAAAGAGTTAAAAGGAGCAGGCTTGTGAGCTGGCAGTAAGGAGCTTAAACATAAACCACTTGGCTCTGACTCCCCTGGCTAGCACTGCACCTGCAAGCTGACAAGCACCTTATATCCACATAGGTGGGAATAGCACAGTTCCCATCACAAAAGCAACCCCCTGCAAGCTGATGTCCATCATAGATGGGAACAGGACAGTTCCTAGAAGACGATTGTAATGTTAGCCCCCCTGCAAGCTGACAAGCACCCTACATCCTGCACAAAAAAATATAAAACCCCAGCTGAACAGAAACCCGCTGCAGCTGTCTCCATCAGACTCTTAATCCCATCAATGCTTGCGTTTCCGTCTTCCCAATGTAACTATAACTCCCATTAGGTTTTAGAACCTTGGGGCACCTATTATGTTAAGGAGCCCCAGGAACATCTCTTCTCACCGTCTTACCATTAATATGCATATAGCTTTGAGTCTCTAGCTGGGAGTGGGGCCAAAGAACCCATGTCCTTTGATCAATCTTCATCCTTTTTTTAATTATTAAATTATTTTTTATTATGAAATACACATTTTTTAGAATTAGTTTCAGCTGTACAACACAGTGCAATAGTTATACTTTTTACCCCTCGAAGTGATAACCCCCCTCCCCCAATCTGCCGCCCCATTTCCCCCAATATCATACGTATCTATTACAAATCCCTTGACTCCACTCCCACACTATACTCCACGTCCCATGACCATATATATATATATATATATATATATATATATATATATATATATATTATATATATATTCAATTATAGTTGACATACAATATTATACAACATCAGCTTCAGGTGTACAGTGCAGTGATCAAGCCTCTTCCCCATCCATGATGCAAGACATGTGACCACCTGACACCCTACAAAATATTCACATTATCAATTACATTCCTCGAACTGTCCCCCATGTCCCCATGGCAACACTGCAGCTGCGTATTTATGCTGTCCAGGCCTCTCCCTCTCTCGCTCATCCCCACCCCCACAACCAACAGCCATCAGCTGCACCCACACATCTCTGAGACCACCTCTGTTCACTTTCCTCGCCAATTCAGTTTTTTAGAGTCCACATATAAGTGAAATCATATGGTATTTGTCTTTCTCCGACTGACTTATTTCACTTAACATAATCTAAGTCCACCCATATAGTCCCAAATGTTACGATTTCATTCTTCTTTATGGCGGAGTAATACTCCATTGTATAAATGTACCACCATTTCTTAATCCAGTCGTCTACTGATGGGCATTTCGGTTGTTTCCAAGTCTTGGCTATTGTGAATAGCGCCGCAATAAAATAGGGGTACATATATTTTTCGAATTAGCGTCTTGGGTTTCTCTGGATAGATACCCAAGAGTGGAATTGCTGGGTCATACGGTAGTTCCATTTCCAGTTTTTTGAGATATCTCCATACTGATTTCCATAACGGCTGCACCAATCTGCAGTCCCACCAACAGTGCAGCAGGGTTCCCTTTTCTCCACAGCCTCGCCAGCACTTGTTGTTTGTTGATTTATTGATGACAGTCATTCTGACTGGAGTGAAGTGGTATCTCATTGTGGTTTTTATTTGCATTTCCCTAATGATTAGTGAGGTTGAACATTTTTTCATATGCCTGTTGGCCATCTGTATGTCCTTTTTAGAGAAATGCCTCTTCATATCCTCCAAACCGTGTTTTAATGAGTCAGATTTGTTCTCAAGGATCTCATTTCTGGGCCGACTGAGTGGCACGTTGGTTAAGAGTTGGCCTGGGATGCCAGCTCTGAGCAGCAGGGCCCTGGTTCGGATCCCACATTAGGGCCAGTGATGCTGTGCTCTCTACAGCTAAGATGGTGAACAACAGCTCGACTTGGAGCTGGGCTGCCCTGAGTCTCTGGCACTGGCATAGGCTGCAGTGGGCTGCCATAAGCTACCATGAGTGGCTGGCAGCCGGTGTTAGCTGCCATGAGCCACCGTCCAGTGGCTGGTGACCGATCTGCCTCACCCGGGAAGAGTGCAATGATAATACCAACATAGGCCAATGAAGAGATGTCCTCCACAACTAGATTGAAGAACAAAAGGACAGCAACTTGTCTGTTCCCTTTCCCTGATTCCCCAGCGCTGTTCCCCTCCCCCAATTCCCCAATAAAATCTTTAAAAAAAAATCTTATTTCTGATGCAAACTACAAAGTGTGGGAACAGTCAAACAAGGTGCCCTCACCTCTGACACAAACTGCAGACTTCAGGGATCTCTAAAATTACCCTCATTTCTGAAAGGTTCGCCGAGGAGAGAGGGTGCAAGAGACACCGATATTCAAGCGAGAAAGTTTATTAACCTGCCGGACTGAGCCCAACGGTGGTGTCAGCCCTGACTAAGGAAAGGATCTAGTTTTTATAGGGTGGAGTAAGTAACCAGTAGCAATGGCTGGTGGTAGCGGCTGGGGCAACAGCTGGGGGTTTTTGGAAAATTTCTACTTGTGCCAAGCAGGACATGGATGATGCATTGCCCGCTGGGTTACATGCCAAGCAGGATGCGGGGTGTGCGCCCATTACTGCATGGGTTGGCCTTCAAGGTGAACAGTACCTTTCAATTTCTGATACCAATTGCAAGTTTTGGGGTCCCCAACACTACTGTTATGTTCAATGGTTCAATAGAAGTACTCACAGAATTCACCAAAAGCTGTTTGTTGTCACCGGGGGACTGCTGGGGGGCTTTTGAGTGGTGATGCGCCCAGGGAAAAGAAAGCATGCAGAGCCCATGAAGAGGAACCAGCTGCATCTTTAATTAGCAGTAGCAACCATTATATAGAGGTTTTGGGGGAGGAGAGCACAGGGAAGTGGCATGCTCCGTCCCGCCGCTGTGAATCATGCTTACGTAAAGGGCTTATGTCAACGGAGCCCGGCGCCTGTGCAGCAGGCTCCAGAGTCAAGGCTTGTTATGTCTGGGGACAGTGTCCACATGTCAGCAGCCCCCGCTTGTATGGGCCCGAACCTTGTCCTGGGTCAGGGTCCGCACATCAGCCTGCACACAACTGACTCAGCCCTGTGACTCAGCCCAGGCCCTGTCACTGTTATTATACTCATGGTTACTATTTATTACAACTAAAGGATATAGATTGAAATCTTCAAGGAAAGCACGTAGGGCAGAGTCTAGGAAAGCTCCAACCAGAGAGCTTCTAGCTATCCTTTTTCTGTGGAGACGTGGAAAGCATAACTTAAACATCCCAGTAATAATGTATGACAGTATGCACAGAATATGACAACCAGAGAAGATCACTCCAACCTTGTGTCCAGAGGGGTGTGTGTGTGTGTGTTCAGAGTTTGCATGGGGCCTTCATCACGTGGGCATGGCTACCTGCCCCCATGGCTGATCTTAGTCTTCATCTCCTTTTGAAGTTGAGCTAATGTGACATGATCCAAAGACCCCACTTTAAATCACAGTGTTAAACGATCAGTGTGGCCAGCTCCTGCCTTTAATCACATTTTTAGACTATTCAGTGTGATGCAAGGCCCCCAAACAAACAAAGACACTCCTGTCTGGCATGACCTTCTAAGGGTTTAGAGATGATCTCCCAGATGCCAAGGGAAAAGGCCAGACCTCTCTTCAGGCTAAATTCCTTATTACACAGAATGATAAATGCCAAAATTGAGGTAGCGGTTGTCTCTAGGTTTGAGCAGGAGATGTATTTGGAAAAAGGGTACACAAAGGGTAGCGATTTATTTATTTATTTATTTGTGTAGGTAACAGTGTGTTTTTTTCAGGAATCATCAGCTCCAAGTCAAATGGTTGTCCTTCAATCTAGTTGTGGAGGGTGCAGATCAGCTCCAAGTTCAGTCGCCATTTTCAATCTAGTTGCGGGAGGCACAGTCCACCATCCCATGCAGGAATCAAACCAGCAACCTTGTTGTTAAGAGCATGCGTTCTAACCAACTGAGCAATCTGGCCGTGTCCCCTCCCCCGCCCCCCGCCTCAGCAGCTCAGTGGCAGCTCAGCTCAAGTTGTTGTCTTCAATATAGTTGTGGAGTGCGCAGCTCACTGGCCCATGTGGGAATTGAACCGGCAGCCTTGTTGTTCAGAGTGTGCACTCTAACCAGTTGAGCCACCCAGCTGCCCATAAGCTGGGTGGCAGGTATATGCTCTTGTTATACCATATTTATACCTTTCTATATATCTGAAATATTTCATAATATGTAAATAAAAATGTGATCGTTTGTCATTTATGTAAAATCTTCATATGTGTATTACACATAAATATATATGCTCATAAATATACATGTACATAAATGAATAAAACAAAGATATGGAAAGATCTACAATAAACTGATACCAGTACTTACCTAGGAATAGAGCTGAGATTACAGGAAAGATGAAGTAGGATGTCCAGTTTTTATTCTATACACTTAGATATTGTTAGATTAGTTTGCATGCATGTACTACACTGGTGAACAAATTCTTTTTTCAAAGATGGATTAGTAAAAGACAAGAAAGAAGAAATTAGATAACTAAGCCATAATGAAATTGTAAACATCTTTAACTTAAACTAATGTTTATTTTTTACTATATGCTTGTCATCTTCACACGTACACCATCTCATTTATTCCTCCCAAGAACCTGAGAGACTGGATATACAAACAGATTATGGCCAGGCCATATGTAACCCTCAAGCTTCAACTATATTCCTATGACTCTGATCCTCACTTTGCAGTCACTAGTCCAAGGAGCCAAATCACACCCTCTGTTGCAATTGGCTAGAACAGTCAGAACTTGGGCAATGAGTACAAGGTTCCCTATTTTTGCCCCCACTCAGAACCAAACAAAGAAATTCAAATGTGCTCCCTCATCCAATCACATAAGGTGCCCCCACTTTTAAAACTAACTCCCAGCTTCCTCATTATCACACTCACCAGTCAGACATTATCTGAAACTTCTCTTTTTTTTCATTGTAAGAGTTTCCCACTACCCCAACCTGCCTTAGAGTCTTTGCCAAATGCAAGTGATGAGGGTGACCTTCTTGCGATAGCCAACTCTGAATAAAAAGCCTGTTTGTTCTCATTTGGCTGTCTTTGTCTATTTCCTCAAAGCCTGTGGACTTAAGTTTTATGATTTCCTTTTTATAAAGGAGGAAACTGAAGCTCACAGAAATATGTGGTTTTCCCAGGGTCACTGAGCAAGTGTAGTTAGAAATGGATTTAAAACTCAAGCTCTTCTTTCTCTATATCAGCTTTTAAAAGAGTGGAAATTTTATAGTCTATTCCCATTCTCTGGCCAATTGGCAAAATAGTAAGAGTAGAAAGTAATATTAAAAATTTAAAACCCTCATCTCAGAAAAAGGAAAAAATCGATCACCTAAAACTTAAGAAACATGTCTCTAAACTGAAGAAATCAAGTAACATTAAGTTTTATAGCAAATATAGAAAATATCATACCTACGCATAAACTCTGTGGAATGTGAAGTTTTAAAAATGGGAGAATACCATGAATTCTGTGGACAATGCCAATTAATATTTGTGACTAATTTCTGAAGAAAAAAAAAAAGGAACCAAAACCTTGGAAGTTCTCTTTTTGAGTAGGCTTTTTTCTCTCATGTCCCACAGTCAGCTAAATTGTCAGAAAATCCCATTGGCACGGCTTTCAAAACATATTCAAAATCTCACCACTTCTAACCACCTCCACTACTGCCATGCAGAACCAAGCCACCATCCTCACCCAGACTACTGCAATAACCTCACTGGCCTTGCTGCTTTTTCTTAGTCCCCAGCAATCTAGTCCCCACAGAGCAGCCAGAGGGATTCCATCAACACCTCAGCTACATCCTGCCGGTTCTCTGCTCAAAACTCTACCTCCAATGGCTGTCATCTCACTCAGAGTAAAAGCCACAGTTCTGCACGATGTGGCCCCCTCCCTTTTCCTCTCTGATCTCACCTCGTGTCACTCTACTTCAAAGAGCAGTCAGCTCCCTCTAATGAGTCGCTCTCAAGTCGCACATGCCTGTGTGATGTCACCCTTTTTTTCATTCCTTCAGTCAACCAACATTTTTTAATACCTCCTTTATGTCAGGCACTGTTTTAAGGATATGGCAGTAAACAAGAATGACTTGTCCTCATTCTAGTACGGAAGGCAGACGATAAACAAGTTGGCAATGAAGATAATTTGATAGCTCTAAGTACCATGAGGAAAAATAACACAGGATAAAAGGATAGTTGTGGGATGTTATGGGATGGGGAAACAGTTTATGTAAGGTGAGTTAGGGAAGGCCTCTTTGAGGAAGTGACATTTGACTAGAAATCTAGAGGGAGGAAAATGGCACGTGGAGGGAACAGCAATTGCAAAGCTTGAGGAATTTAGAATGTTTAAGCGAAAAAATGCTCTGGGATTAGATAATGTCACCATTATCTAATGGCTATACATCTTTGTGAATATAGTAAAAACTGAATGGTGCACTTTAAAAGGGTGAGTTTTATGGTATGTCAATTACATCTCAATTTTTAACATTAATTATTAAAACTGTAGTTAACCGCAAAACCATGGCTAAAACTCAACTCTCAGTTCAAAAATTTTCTTTCCCCAGTGACATTCATTGAACACTTACCATGCTGGGTGCTGGGGAAGCAGAGTGACTTTGATGTCACAATGATTTTCTCACAAGGCTCAAAGCTTGGTGGGGAAGACAGACATACTGATAGTTACAATAAAATGAAATTGGGTGAAAAGCTTGAGTCACCTTTGAGTCTTCTTTTTCCCGCACCTCGCTGTATCTAATTCACAAACTAATCTTCTCAGTTGAACTCCAAAAGATATCCTTAATACAATAACTCTCAAATCTGTGCAGGTACCACTCGGAGCTAAACCATCATCACCTTATCTAGCTTCTGGAAGCTTCCCTAATGGTCTTTGTGCTTCCACTCTTGTCCCCTACCTGACCCATTTTTCACACATCAGTCAGAGTGAACTTAACCCCCCAAAGAGACCTGATATACATTGACCTTCACTCTTCATTTCCCCTAACCCTCATCCCACACCCTAGTCTTAGGCAACCACTAATCTACTTTTATGTTTCTATGTTATTTGCCTATTCTGGATATTTTCTACAAATAAAATGATACCATATATGGTCTTTTGTGTCTGGTTTCTTTCACTTAGCATAATGCTTTCAAAGTTCATTCATGGTATATCAGTACTTTCATTTTTATGGTTGAATAATATACCATATTTTGTTTATTTATTCACCCATTGATGGACATTTGGATTGTTTCTACTCTTTGGCTATTATGAATCCATTATCATACTTGCTGTTACAACTGGTAACTACTTTTCAGTTAACATCTAACAGAAGCTATCATTGCCATTTATAACTCTAGAGACTTAGAAATTTTATGTCATTAAATCCTCTCAAAAACCCTGAGAGACAGAGCTCATTATTATCACTTCATAGAAGAGAGCACAGACCCAGAAGTACATGATGGCCCCAAACATCTGAAGCCCTTAGGTTGACAGATTTCAGGCTCAACCCTTGACACCAAATGCAGTGTCCTTTGCATGACACCATTTCTCCTTAAAAACTGCTGTGTAGACACGGTCAAGTCCATTCTCCTCTCTGAGTCCATATTCTCATCAATAAAATATGGAACTAAATCAGCTAGCCCTCACAGGGTTGGTAAGACATGCGGGGGAAGAGCTGTAATCCACACAGCAATGTAAATTAAAGACAACTTCAGCTATGTCCTGAAGTGACACACTGTATACTTAGAAAAGGGTTCTAGATTCTTCCTGGAAGTGAACCAGAAGTCAGAGGACCTAATCTTTGTCTCCCACATCTGGGGGATTCATTTCCCTCACTGTTAGTCTGCTTCAGAGATTTCAAACTGGTGGTATCCAACCTGGACTTGACTTATAAATAGGTCTTGTTTGGCCTACTAAATGCTTAATTTTTAAAATAAACTTGTTTTTTTTTTGGTGGGATAACATTTTAAAGTCAGGGTATTTCATAAAGAAATTCAAACTTTCAGCTTCTCTCTCCCTTTTTTTAAAGAAAATTTCAGTCTCCTGGATGTGAAGCCTGGTTAGCTGTGTGATGGTAAGCAAGATGTTATATGCCTCTTCCAAGGCCTCAGTTTCCTCATATTTAAAACATAGATTCTAACATCACCATCTCATAGGGTTGTTAGAATTAAATGAGTTAATAGGTCAGAGCCTTGCATAGTAGATACTCAATAAATGCTACTTACTATTTGTTAAATTACCTGGCTGGCTCCTGTCGGTATTTGACTTGGGGTCACTCTTGACCACCTCTAATCCCTTCCTAGTGCTTTTTTCGGCTCTAGAGCTAGCCCTCTGGTTTCCTATTCTGTATTTCTACATGTTTCACAGGATGCCTTTGAGTGGATTCTGCCCCAACCCTTGACTTCCACATGTCAAAACAGACTTTCTTTCTCCTTCTCATTAAAGGAGATGCTGCCCAGACTGCCAGGTAATGGAGCACTTTTCTTCATCACCCCCAACATGCGCTCCCTTTTTGCACAGCAATTTCTTTCTTTCCCTTTCTCCCATTTAAAATTGCATGTTGGATGAGCCCTGTCTGGGTCCTGGCCGAGGCTTTGCCAGTAAATCGCTGAATAACCCTGGTCAAATATTTTCCCCTCTGTGGTTTTCCTTTTATTTCCTCATCTACACCGTGAGTGTGTTTTATTGTTTGAGATGTCATGGTCATTCTAGCTCTTAAATTCTGATTTCTTCTTGCTCTTCCCCACCAGGCTGTAGAGGCATATGGGATGACTCCCCATGCACCCTCTTTTTCTTCTCCCCCTTACATTGCCCTTTGTCCATCTCTGCTCTTCTCAATTTTACCGTTGTCTTTTGTTCCATGGCCTCCAGGATATTCGTGTCCTCAGCACATTTCTGTCCGTATATTTCCTTGGCAAAGTGCAACTGGTACAAAGGACTTCCCACACTTGCTAAGGGAAAGGCTGGCTTTGGGATGGCTGACCTACTTAGACTGACTGGAAATTTATTTTCTAGGGAAACCAAGAACTAACAGCAAAACTGATTAACTGGCTTACACATGGGATAACGTGTGACTAAGGACTGAGTGCCTTATAGTGGGATTAACTTATTAAGGGGCTGATTTAGAGGGAGTCTAATTACCTGATTAACAGGACAGCCTATGAAGGGGATGGATTATGCAATTAACTGATTTATAAGAGGACTAGCTGTCGACTCATAAGGGCACTAACCTGATCATTAGTTGACAGACTGCTTCAGGGTGACCAGATGATGGACTTGGTGGCAGGCTGATGAATAGAGACAGGCTCCTAGTGAACTGACTAGTTGGCGGGCTGGCTCTCAGGGAGCCTCACCGTCTGACCCAGAACTGGTGTTTGTCCAGCCAAGAGGTTCCAATGGGCCTCTCAGGCCACAGAGCTGCCCTGGCACCTAACTGACCTCGTGACTGCCTGGTTGTTCAAGGTCACGCTGACTGACAGATGGCCCGATTGGCAGAGAAGCCTCGCTTTCAAGCAGCCCAATTTGGGCAGTCCCAATGCACGTCCCACACTCAACGACTGCCAGGAAAGCCAACAGGGCAGGTGTGGCCTCCTAAAGCCAGTTGTCGTTCAGTCCGAGGCGCGGGGAAGGCTGCGTGATGGCGCGCAGGAGTCCTCTTGGGCTGCGTGCCACGCAGGGGCGGGTGCGTCTACCCCACAGCCAATCAGCGGTTGCACGGGCCCATTCCTCAACCAATGAGTGGCTGTATGCTCTATTACTCTGCAGCCAATCAATGAGGCAGATGAAGCTTTGCGTCCATGAGCACTCGCCTGTTGGAGCTGATGACAGCGACCAGAGCCAATCAGGAGCTGAAAGTGCATATCCCTCCCCCTTTGCGCAGGAGGGGAGGAGGTGGGGGTGTTCTTGAGGGTTTATGTTAATCAGTGGTGATGGGGGGTGCCATGGAAATTTGGGCTATAGTTTCTTCTCAGAGGGTCTTTTCTTGACCACGCTAATGGAAACTACTGTACCCTCCCATTCTGATAGCTCCATTGCACTTGATTAGTCCTGCTTTATTTTTTTTACACTGTACTCATTAAACACTTTCTCACCCATTAAATATTTTCAAAACACTTATTGCTACTAAAATGTATTTTTGCTTATGGTCTGACTACCCAGCTGGAATGTAAGTTCACGAGGACAAAGGGTTTTTTTTTTTGTTCCTCCCCCCACTGTTGTTTCCTCCACGCCCGGAGTATTGAGGGTGCTTCATACTCATCAATAAATATTCATTTAATCATGAACAGGCCTGAAGGGGCAGGGGCTCAGAATTTCATGTCAGGCATGTGTTTAACTTTGTCAAGTACTGCCAAAAATTTTCCAAATTGGATGGAAAATTTCACCATAAATGGCGAACTCTTCTAATGGCAAATTTTCATAAATATATGAGAGTGCCAGATGCTCCACATCTTTGTCGGCACTTGATAATAGCCGATCTTTCATTTTAGCCACTCTGGTGTTTGTGTCGTGATTTTTTTTAAAAAAGATTTTATTGGGGAATTGGGAGAGGGGAACAGTGTTGAGGAATCGGGGAAGGGGAGCAGACAAGTTGCTGATCTTTTGTTCTTCAGTCTAGTTGTGGAGGACGTTGCTTTACTGGCCAATGTTGGTATTATCATTGCGCTCTTCCCAGGTGAGGCAGATCGCTCGCCGGCCTCTGGACAGCCACTCACAGCGGCTCTTGGCAGCTCACACTGGCTGCTGGCTGCTCACGCTGGCTGCTGGCTGCTCACGCTGGCTGCTGGCCACACACAGTAGCTTATAGCAGCCCACTGCAGCAGGAGCTATAGCCTACGCCATCGCCGGGGACTCAGGGCATCCCAGCTCCAGGTTGAGCTGTTGTTCACCATCTTAGCTGTAGAGGGCAGTGTCACTGGCCCTCATGTGGGATCCGAACCGGGGCCTTGCTGCACAGAGCTGATGTCCCAAGCCAGCTCTTAACCAATGTGCCACTTGGCCGGCCCCATGTAGTGATATCTTATTGTGGTTTTAATTTACACTTCCTTGAGGGGGTAATGTTATTTTTATACTCTTATTAACCATTTGGAAATACTTTTTTGGTGAAGTGGCCATGTAAACTTTTTATGCATTAAAATAAAATTTAGGTGGTAGTTGGTCTTTATTTTGTTAACTGTTTTGAAGCAGTTATTTACATATTCTGGATAATCTTTGTCATATGTATGTAACAAATATCTTCTCCAAGTTTTTTCTCTTTTAATGGCATTTATGATTAAGAGAAATTTTTAATTTCAGTGAAATTCAATTTATCATTTAAAAAATTTTATGTTTAGTGATACTTGTGTCCTGTTTAAGAATTCTTAGCCTCCCCCAAGGTGGTAAAGCATCCTTCTTTGTCTTCTTCTAAAAGCTTTATTATTTTACCATTCACATTTACATCTAAGATACATTCCAAGTAAATGAATTTGGGGTGAATTGACTATGCACATGGCACAATTTTCTTTTTGAAAATTGTGATAAGATACTCATTACATAAAATTTACCATTTTAATATTTTTAAGTGTACAATTCAGTGTCATTACAGACATTCACATTGTTGTGTAACCTTCACCATCTATCTTCAGATATTCTGTCATCCCAAACTGAAACTCTGTGCCCATTAAACAGTAACTCCCCATTTCCTTTACCCCTCAACCCCTGGTAATCTACTTTCTTTCTCTATGAATTTGACTATTTTAGGTACTTCATATAAATGAAATCATACGATATTTGTCCTTTTGTGCCCAGCTTATTTCACCTTGCATAATTTTTTTATTAGTTTCAGGTGTACAAGACAACATGATTAGACATTTATACCCCTCACAAAGTGATAACCCCACCAAGTCTGCTACCCATCTGACACCGTATATTGCTATTACAATACCATTGTCTATATATCCCTTATACTGTACTTGTGAATATATATATGACATTTAATATTATTTTATATTAGTTTCAGGTATACAGCACAGTGGTTAGTTAGCATAATGTTTTCAAGGTTCATCTATGTCGTAGCATATAACAGGATTTCTTTCCTTTGAAGGCTGAAAATGTTCCACTATTCGTGTATACCACATTTTGTTTACCCATTCATCTATCAATGGACACCTTGGTTGTTTCCATCTTTTCGCTATTATGTATAATGCTGCTATGAATGCTGGTTTGCAAATATCTGTTTGAGTCCTTGCTTTCAATTCCAAAAGTGGAATTGCTGGATCATGTGATAATTCTATGTTTAATTCTTTTTGAGGAATCTCCATACTGTTTTCCACAGCGGCTGCAGCACTTTACATCCTCACCAACAATACACAGGGTTCCAGTTTTCCCACAACTTCATCAGTGTTTTTATTTTTTTTCTTTCTCTCTTTTTATAATAGCCATCCTAATGGGTATGAAGTGGTATTTCATTATGGTTTTGATTTGCGTTTCCCTAATTACTAGTGACATTGAGCATCTTTTTATATGTTTACTTTCCATTTGTTTATTTACTTTGGAAAAATGTCCATTCAAGTCCATTACCATTTTAGAAATTGGGTTATTTGTATTTCTTGTTGAGTTGTAGGAGCTCTTTATATATTGTAGATGTTAATCCTTTATCAGATATATGATTTACAAATGTTTTATCCCATTCTGTCAATTGCCCTCTCACTATGTTGATAGTGTCATTAGATGCGCAAAAGTTTTTAATTTTAATGAAGTCCCAATTTTTTTGTTGTTGTTGCCTGTGTTTTGATGTCATACCCAAGGGATATTAGCCTGCTATTTTATTGTCTTGTAGTGTCTTTGTCTGGCTTTTGTAACAAGGTAATGTTGGCCTCATAGAATGAGTTAGGAAATATTTTCTCTTTTTTGTGTTTTTGGAAGAGTTTGAGGATTGGCGTTAATTCTTTTTTCAATATTTGGTAGAATTCACCCATGAAACCATCTGGTTCTGGGCTTTCCTTTGTTGGAAGTTTTTTTGATTATTGATTCAATCTTCTTACTAGTTACAGGTCTATTCAGATTTTCTATTTCTTTATGATTCAGTCTTGGTAGATTGTGTGTTTTTAAGAATTTGACCATTCATCTAGGCATACACTTTTGGGGGTGTACAATTGTTCATAATACTCTCTTATAATCTTTCTTTTATTTTTGTAGAATCAGTAGTAATATCTTCTCTTTCATTTTTTATTTTTGTAATTTGAGTTTTTTAAAAGTTGATCAATTTTGTCAATCTTTTCAAAGAACCAACTTTTGGTCTTGTTAGTTTTCTCTCCCTTTTTTACATTATCTATTATTTATCTTCATTTTAATCTTCATTGTTACCTTCCTCCTACTTGCGTTGGGTTTAGTTAGTTCTTCTTTAGTTTCTTAATATGTAAAGTTGGTGGTTCAGTTGAGATCTTTTTTCATTTTCAATGTAAGCATTTACAGCTATAAATTTCTCTCTTAGCACTGATTTCACCGCATCCCATAAAATTTGGTGTGCTGTGTGTTGGTTTTCATTTGTCTCAAGGTATTTTTGAATTTTCCTTGTGGCTTCTTCTTTGATCCATTGGCTGTTTAAGTGTATGTTGTTTGCTTTCCACATATTTGTGAGTTTTCCAGTTTCCCTTCTGTTATAAATTTTATTTTCATTCCACTGTGACCAGAAGAGATGCTTTGCATGACTTCCATATTTTTAAATTTAATAAGACTTGTTTTGTGGCAAAGAGGAGTCCTTCTTCCATTATTGTAATAGCCCCCCACCTTTGTAATAATTCCACTCCGTTTATTGCAATACCCTTTTGAACCAAGTCTCTCCTTAACTAAATCTGGATTTATTGTTTATATGACAGACTGAAGGATGAGGTCCAGTCTGCTCAGCCTGGCTACAGAGCCCTTGAAGAGCAGACCCCAGACAGACTTTACAGGGGTGTGATCTCATCTTGTCTCTTTTACTCCAGGTTCCAGCTATTGCACACCGACTGCTCTTGTCCAGACAGCTGCCAGGCCTTCTCCCACATCCTTACTTTTTGCCTGATGTTACTACTTCCTGGGCTGCCTTTCTTTCTTTGCTTAGCCAACTCCTGCTTTCCCTCAAGGTGCATCTTGAAAGGAGCTTCCCCTGAGCAGCCTTTTCCTACTCCCACTCCTGAGACAGAGATCAGAGCTCTTGCCCTTGACCCCTAGATCATGGGACCCTCATCTTACTGTGTTTTAGTAGTTTACATATTTCTGCCCTTTCCCCAATCGTTGAGCCACGAACTTGAGCTCCCCTGAGGCAGGAACTGTATCTTCTTCTATTTGATGTTTCTGGCATATAAGAAACATGCAGTAAAATAAATGGGGAAAAAAAGTAGGGATTTCCCAGTGTTCCTTTCATGAATGTGATGCAAAATAGCTGAAATGTACTTTTGTTTTGAAATTAGCCAGAAGTGAAGTAGTGCTGTTTGTGGTGACCTTGAAAAGACGAACTGGAGAAAGCTTGTCATTCCGTTCAAGTATCTGTATGAACACAGAGAAGGGAGGCTCTAACCTCTTAATCAACTGAGGGCCTTTTTGCCCATTCACAGACATTAAGCAACATCTGGAGACATTTTTGGTCCTCAAACTAGGGTGAAGAAGCTCCTGGCGTCTCATGGGTGGAAGCCAGGGGTGCTGTTCAACATCTTACAATGCACAGGACAGCCTCACACCCACCCCCACCCCCACACAAACAACCAAGAATCATTCAGCCCCAAATGCCCAAATATCAATAGCACTGAGGTTGATAAATCATGGCCTAATCCAACCTGTGGGAAAATCCAGGGGTGGGTGAGGGTGAGGCAGGAAAAGCAACTTGTCTGAGAAGGTGATATTTGAGCCAGATTTCAAAGGATAAGCATGTGTTGAAAAGATGGAGAAAGGAGACAATAGTACAGTGAGATGGAACCATATGAGTGAAGCATGGAGAGGCATGAAGGGGCAGCAGATCTTCAGGAAGTGGCAGGGATGTGGCTGAGGTGTGTGAGGGGTGGTGGCTGAGATAAGAGGGGAAGGTAGATGATGATGAGATTGTGAAAATTCTTGAATAACTTCTACTGGAGTTGATACCTCAAAAGTGGCAGATGTGGAAGGATTTTTAGCCAGAGAGAGACAGAGTTGGAGTTGAGTATTGGGAAGCTCTCTCAGCTACTGGTATGGTGATGGGCTGGATAGGGTGGAATGGAGCCCAAAGTGTGGGTTGCGGAGGCTATATAAATGGTCCTGGGGAGAAAGATCAGGCTTGGACTGGTTCTGGGGTTGGAAAGGAAGGAACACATCAGGGACTTGGCGACTCATGGGAATGGGCAGTGTGGGAGGGTGAAGTGAAACAAAACCCCGGCCATAAATACTTGAAATAGGCCTTATACTTCTTTGCTAATTTGCATATCAGCAACCTTTCCTGTAACCATAGGGACACTCACTTGATCAGGGTGCAAATGGAAAGCCTGTCACAGAGAGGGTAATGAGTCAAATGATCACCACAGCAGCATTTGGCTGAGTGCACTTTAACTAGCCCTCCAGAGCCCATCACTTTGGGCTCACTGTGAACCAGATGCTGTGGCATGCCTGTGTGCACTAATTCATGGAATTCTCAAAACAACCAAATGAGTTAAGGAATGTTGTCATCCTCATTTAGCAGGTGAGCCAGTGGAAGTAGCAAGAGGCTAAGTGGTGAAGCAGTGTTTGAATCCTGGCGCAATGACTTTAAAAGCTTAAATTATTTTTTTTCTAATGAAAGGGAAATTTGCATAACATAAAATTAACCATTTTAAAGCGAACAACTTAGCAGTATTTCATACATTCACAATGTCCTGTAACCACCACCACCTCTATGTTGTCTCAAAACATTTTTCATCACCCCAAAAAGAAACCCCTTGCTCATTAAGCAGCCACTCTCCATTGGTTCCTCCCCCCAGCCCCCGACAGCCCCTAATCTGCTTGCTGTCTCCATTTATTTACCTATTTTGAATGTTTCATATTAACATAATAAAATCATACAATATGTGACCTTTTGTGTCTGGTGTCTTTCATTTAGCATGTTTTGAGGTTCATCCACTTTGTAGCACATATCAGTGCGTCACTGTTTTCATGGCTGCATAATATTCCATTGTACAGATGGGCTGCATTTTGTTTCTCCATCTGTTGATCAACATTTGGGTTGTTTCAACTTTTGTCTATTAGAAAGGGGTTTAGAATTTTAACCATTGTCCTCTCCTGCCTTTGCTAAGACAGTTTAGTTAGACTCTAGTGCCTGTGATTAAAGCTATGGTGAAGAGATGAACAGGCTCTGTGGAGTTCCAGAGCAGAGAGCTCCAGAATCTTCCCCAGGGTAGTGGGAAGGGGTTGAAGAAGGCTTCATGCTGGAAGTTGGGCCTTGACTAGAGGCACTTTACACTGTGGTCAGGGGGAGCTCATAACCCCCTGGAGGTGGGGAAGGGTGAGGAGAACATGAAGACTAACCAGATTGAAGAAATAATTCCTCTTAGAATCACAATGGCCTCTTAGAGGAACAGGCAGAGAGGAGCCTAACTGGGACCTGAGGTGCTGGAGAAAGGCAGGAGGCCTGTTTCACAAGACCCAATGAGCACCAGGCCAGCAGTTGTGTCTTGGGGAGAAATTGGAGTTAATCCAAGCACAGGTGCATGATGCTCTCATTGCCCAGATACCGGGAATCAGGTGCTGTGCCGATGATGGACTTTCTCACATCCTGGTTGGCGGAGCTGGGGGGAACCTGCAGGGAGGACCGAAGTCGAGTTTGGGATGCACTGAAAGTGAGCAGCCTGTGGCCATTCATGGAGAGATGTCCAGGAGACTATGGGGAGTTAACACTTAGGAGAGCAGCTTGGGCTGGAAATGCAGCCTGGGAGATCTCAGCAGAGCCCTGCCATGTTGCCCTGTTGGACTTGAGCTCATCATTTCAGAGGTTTACTGAGTCCACTTTGTGTGCTGTGTCTAAGGTTGGGCTCTGAAAAGACAGGGTTGGGCACTGTTCCTACCTTGGGGGAGCTCATAGTTTGGTGGAAATCAGAGTTAGATACTTACAAGGATAATATTTTTTTAAATATTTTTTTATTTTTAAATTACAGTTGACATATAATATTACATTAGTTGCAGGTGTATAACATAGTTATTAGGCATTTACATAACTTACAAAGTGATCAGCCTGACACCATACACAGTTAATACAATATTATTGACTTAGAGGGTATTATACCAAGTGAAATAAGTCAGACAAAGAAAGACAAGGATAATCTTTTAAAAAGCCTAATGTAGGGGGTGGCAGGGTGACTCAGTTGGTTAGAGCAGGTGCTCTGAACAACAAGGTTGCCAGTTCGATTCCCACATGGGCCAGTGAGCTGTGCCCTCCGCAACTAGATTGAAGACAATGACTTGAACTGAGCTGCCGCTGAGCTGCTGGTGGGCGGCCGGATGGCTCAGTGGGTTAGAACGTGTGCTCTTAACAACAAGGTTGCTGGTTTGATCCCCACATGGGATAGTGGGCTGCACCCCCCCACACAACTAGATTGAAAACAGCGACTGGACTTGGAGCTGAGCTGTGCCCTCCATAACTAGATTGAAAAACAACAACTTAACTTAGAGCTGATGGGTCCTGGGAAAACACAATGTTACCCAATAAAAAAATTAAAAAATAAAAATTAAAAAGCCTAATGTAAATTTTATTAATGAGTAACATTTTTCTAGAAAAAAGCACAAATCACAAGTAGTTTACTCAAAAATGTTTCATAGAGTGAATGCATCTGAGCAGTTAATGACCCCAGCAAGAAACAGATCCTTATCAGAACCCCCAGGAGGTCCCTACTGTCTCTTGCAGGTCAGTAACCACCCCCCCACACACACACCCCTCCACCCAGGTAACCAGTGTCCTGGCTTCTAATACTAAGGATTAGCTTCTGAACCTTAGTATCAAGGATGTCACATAGTAGATACTCTGTGTCTGGGTTCTTTTACTCAACATTATGTTTGTAGGGTTCACGCATGTTGTGTGGAGATTTTATGCTTCTTTCATTGAATGAATAATCTGCAATCTATTGACTTGTCTTCCTGTTGAAGGACATTTGGGCAGGTTCCACTTTTCAGCCATCACAATTAGGGCTGCTGTGAACATTCTTGTATGTATTTGCTGAACATTTGTACACACTTCTGTTGGGTCCAACGCCCCTGGGAGTGGAATTGCTGGCTCGCAGACTCAGTGTTTTCTAAGTGGTTGTACCAATTCTCACTCCCACCAGCAGTGTCTGAGAGTTCCAGTTGCTCCACATCCTCACCAACACTTGATCATCTTAATTTTTTTTTATTGTGGTAAAATACACAATACATAATTTCCTGTTTTAACCATTTTTAAGTGTATAGTTCAATGGCATTAAATACATTTACATTGTGCAATCATCACCACCATCCATCTCTAGAACTATTTTATCATCCTAAACTGAAATTCTGTATTTGTCAAACCTTAACTCCCTGCCCACTCCCCCATCCCCCAGCCCTTGCTAACTACTATATATTACTTTCCTTTATCATGGTAAAAAAACAACATAAAATTCACCATCTTAACCCTTTTTAAGTGTCCAGTGCAGTAGTGTTGACTCAATGCATGTTGTAGTCCACTATTTCTCCAGCACGTCTTTATCTTGCAAAACTGAACCTCTATACCTATTAAATAGCAACTTTCTATTTCGCCCTCCCCAGAGGTCCATCCACCCTCTAAGAGTTTGATTAATTTAGATACATATGTAACTGGACTCATGCAGTATTTGTCTTTTCT
Organism: Hipposideros larvatus; assembly: GCA_031876335.1. Lineage (NCBI taxonomy): Eukaryota > Metazoa > Chordata > Mammalia > Chiroptera > Hipposideridae > Hipposideros > Hipposideros larvatus. The sequence goes on from CM063099.1 coordinate 30,980,463, forward strand.
GTGAACTGGCTTGTTTCACTTAGTGTAATGTTCTCAACACTTGATATTCTTTTTATTATTTTTGCCAATGTGGTGGCTATACAGTGGTATAACATTGTGATTTTTATTTGTATTTCCTTGATAGCTACTAAAGTTGAACATCTTTCTGTATGCTTATTCGCCCACTGAATATCCCATTTTTCTATTGCATTGTCTGCCTTTTTCTTATTGATTTATGGAAGATCTTTATATAGTCTTTATATACTGTGGATGAATCTTTTGTTAGATACATGTATTGGGAAATATCTTCTTCTGCCAAAGAGTTACATTTAGAAATAGATTTACTTTTTATTTATTTATTTATATTTTTTATCTTATTTTATTATTTTAAAGATTTTATTGGGGAAATTGGGGGAGGGGAACAGCGCTGGGGAATCAGGGAAGGGGAACAGACAAGTTACTGTCCTTTTGTTCTTCAGTCTAGTTGAGGAGGACATTGCTTCACTGGCCCATGTTGGTATTATCATTGCGCTCTTCCCGGCTGAGGCAGTCAGTTGCCGGCCATTGGAGAGCCGCTCACAGCGGCTCATGGCAGCTTGTGTGGGCTACCGGCCACTCACGCTAGTTGCCAGCCACTCACGGTAGCTTATGGCAGCCCACTGCAGTCCCACTGCAGCCTACGCGGTCATCAGCGACTCATGGCACACCAGCTCCAGGTCGAGTTGCTGTCCACCATCTTAGCTGTAGAGGGCGCAGTGTCACTAGCCCATGGGATCTGAACCAGCAGCCCTGCTGCTCAGAGCTCATGCTCCCAAGCCAACTCTTAACCAAAGAGCCACTTGGCCAGCCCAGATTTACTTTTCAAAATAATACATATTACCCTTCCCCTGAAAAAGAAAATAATACATGTTCTTAAAGATAGTCAAGCAAAATAGAAGACTGTGGTCGAGCCAAAGCTGACATCTCTCTCCATCCTGAGGTAAACTTAACACATAACAATATACTTAATGCCAACAATGTGTGTTTCCACATTTAATGATGTGCCTAATCAATATTATCCCCCATTTTACAGAGGAGGAAACTAAAGTACAGAGAAGCAAAGTGACTTGCCTGATGTAACAACCTCAGTAAGTAGCTGAGCCTGGATTTGAACCCAGGAATCTTCAGCCACTCCAAGGAATTTCACGTTCCCATTTATATATAACCTTTGGCTCTGAGGACTATTAACTGTTCAAGAATTGGTCCCTGACACACATTTTTTTTCCAGAGATGCTTTTTCCAGGTTCCAGCCAGTTTGTGGGGGTGAGGATGGGGTCGTCATTTCCGGATCTTGATCTTAGAGTACTCGGTGGTCTCCCGGTCCTGAAGGTTGTGTGGCTTCAGATGGTGGAAACTGAGGGAAGCATAATGGAGTTCCTTCTCATCCTCTGAGGCAGAGGTGGCCACAGTTGGGGGCTGGTGGTCTGAGGGGCTGTCTGATGAGGCGTTCAGGTGACCCTGAGTGGGAGGAGAGAATGGTGTCAGAGCTGGCCTTTGGGGTCTGGAGAAGAAAAGTTGGGACTTGAGGGGGCCTTATTCATTTATCTATTTCACACCCAGTTCCTGAAGATTCATTCACTCACTCATTCATTCACTCATACCCTTAACAAATTTTAACCATAATGACCTGTTCTTGTTACTAATCTCACTGAATCCTTACAACCTCCCTCATGGATGATCTGACTGTTAATCTCATTTTATGGATAGGAAAACTGATCTTGTTTCTTTCTACTTTTTAAAAAAACTTTATTGGGAAACAGTGTGTTTTTTCCAGGACATATCAGGTCCAAGTGAAGTTGTTTTCCTTCAGTCTTAGTTGTGGAGGGCTCAGCTCAGCTCCAAGTCCAGTTGCCGTTTTCAACCTAGTTGCGGGAGGTGCAGCCCACCGTCCCACGCGGGAATCGAATCTGCAACCTTGTTGTTAAGAGCATGCACTCTAACCAACTGAGCCATCTGGCCGCCCTCTTTCTATATTTTTAATGTGACTACTAGGAAGTTTTAAATTGTATGTGTGGTCATATCATGTTTCTTTTGGACTACACTGATCTTGGCGGCAAGCAGAAGGTGGCAGTATGAAAGCTGTTTGGGGAGTGGCTTGCCGAAAGCTGGTTAGGGGAGGAGAGATAAGGTCAGTGACTCAGGAGAGACAGTGAACGCTCAGCAGGAAAGGTCCAATGGAGAAAAGCTTTATTAAAAGGGAAATGAGACAGAACTTGGACAATTACTGGCTCTGGAAGATGAAGGAAAGGAAACAGAGAAGGGAGATTCTCAGATCTCTGAGTTGACTGCAGGAGGAAACCCAAGGTGAGGACCAAATTTAAAGTGGGGGAAGATGAGGAACTCGTTTTTTTTTTTGTTGTTAGTTTCAGGTGTACAAAACAATGCAATAGTTATCCTTTTCACCCTTCACACAGAAACAACCCCCCTCCCCCATCTACTGCCCTTCCACCTAAGACTTGGAAACAACCGAAATGCCCATCGGTAGACGACCGCATTAAGAAACGTTGGTACATTTACACAATGGAGTATTACTCAGCTATAAAGAAGAAGAAAATAGTACCATTTGCAACAATATGCATGGAACTAGAGAACATTATGCTAAGTGAAATCAGTCAGTCAGAGAAAGACAAATACCATATGATCTCACTTATACATGGAATCTAAAAAACTGAATAAATGAGAAATGTAAACAGAAATAGTCTCATAGACACAGAGGAAAAACTGAGAGTTGCTAGTTGGGAGGGGGTGGGGATGAAGGAGGAACTCATTTTTTGAAGTGTGAAGTGAGCCGCCATCCCACCCCAGGACAGGCATCCAGCTGAGACACTAGATGGAAAGTTGCCCTCGTTACCTGGGAGATGCCAGCCTGGCTCTCTGCCTTCTCTGTTAATTTCTTCCTGTAGCTCTTCACTCTGAGGAGAGACGCAGGGCCTTTTAGCCTGACTGGCTTGCTCTTGGGAGCCTGAAAGGGCTGACTGAGGCAGGGATGAAGACTGCCATTTGGCTGCAGGGACCATGATGGGAACACATGTTCCCTCTTCCTGGATGGGTGGAACCAGAAGTTGGGAAAATACTCTATACCTGGCCAAGACACCAGGAGGTTAAATTCCTGATTGCACCTCTTCCTGGATTCATCAGCTCATCGGGGCTCTGGGTTTTGAGTTTTGGAGATTCTTTGGGTTCCCCCTGCACACCACCACCACCACCACCACCACCACCACCACCTTCACCTTCGCCCAAACCGGTGCCACCACTCACACAAAGAAGATGAGGCAGAGAGTGAGCAAGGCTGTGACACCAGCTCCCCCGACAGCCCCCTGAACCATACATGTCATGGGTCCTGGTCTTCCTGCAAATAAAAGACACCTAGGGTGAACACCCATTTCCCTAGGCAGGCACCTGAGCATACAGCCTTCTTGAATTCATGCCCCAAACTGCTCCCACTTCCATCCAGGACTTCTTTGTCCCCCACCCCTTTGAATGACTGCCGCCTCTTGTTTCCCCTGTCCTCTCTTCAGCCAAGTGACAGAGGGACCTGAACTCTAGTCCCACTTTGCCCTCAGCCAGGCCTATTTCTCTCCTATTCAATGTCTTCTAGGATCCAGGCTGGCATGCCCCTTTCCCTGGGCATTGCCCATCACACCTTCTGACCTGGCAGCAGCAAGAAATTCACTGTCTGTTTCCCATGGACATTCTCAGCCTCACATCTGAGCCCAAGGCTGGAACAGAGCTGCTCTCTGAGGCTCAGGGAGCTGTTGGCCCAGGGACCCTCTGAGCTGAAGGTGACCTTGAAGGAGGCATTGCTGAGGTTCCCTTCCAGCAGCCTCTCTCCCAGCTGCCAGTGCACGGAGGGGGCTGGCTGGGCTCGGGAGGAGCAGCTGCAGTGCAGCCCCTCTTCCTCCCAGGAGCAGGAGGGTCCCAGCAGCTGTGGAGGATCTGTGAGAGAGAGAAGGGTCAGCGGTGCCTTGCCCCTCTCCAGCACCTAGGTGTCCTGCCCCCAGGTGCTCCCCATCCCCCCACTCACAGTGCACAGAGAGGTGCAGGGAGATGCTCAGGGAACCCTGTGGGTGCTGAGCTCTGCAGGTAAATTCTCCTTCATGCTCCAACTCCACCCGGGGCAGCTCCAGGACCCCTGGGTCTGAAGGCTGGGAGGGGCTCAAGGTCTGGCTCCCCTTGGCCCAGCTCAGCTTGGCTGGAGGGTTGCTGTCAACGACGCAGACCAGGCGCAGAGAGTCCCCTTTCAGGACTGGAAGAAGAGAGCCGTTCCTCAAAAATTTCATTTCTAGAGAGATAGAAAGAGTCAAACCCTGGTCCTCATTAGTGTCTCTGTTTCTCTGTCTCACTCTCTCTGTCTCTGGGTGTCTCTCTTCATCTCTCTGTCCCTCTCTGTCTCTGTTTCTTTCTCTTTTCTTTACATCATTTAGGTCAGTTTCTTTTCTCTCATTGCGTGATGGACTCATATCATCTGGGCTCAGCCCCAAGGGGACTGGGCTAGGAGCAGGCACTGCAGCCTTTCCTAGAGGCCCCCATGCATTCATCTGAACCACCTTGGTCCTCATACCTCCTGTCCTGGCCTTCTGTGTCAACACAGGTCCCAGACTTCCATCTATGAGCCTTGCCATTTTGTCTGCCAACACCTGTCTAATTTACCTGTTTCTGAGAGCTCACAGCCTCATAAGCAAGACACCCCAAAAGCAGGTTCTTGCAGAGCAATATGAAGTATTTTGTGATGAGGGTCAATCGGGCCGAGGGAGCCCTGAGGACAGGAGTTCAATGGTGCTGTCAGGACAGGAAGGGCTTCCTGGAGGAGGAGAGACTTAAGTAGAGCATGAGAACGGGTGGGAGCTGGCTCAGGGGTGGTGCTGAGCCACCAGGAGGACACTGTGGGAGACAGACATAGAAGTGTGGCTACAGCTGAGGTGTGGAAAGGCCTTGCATCCTCCAAGAAAAACACATAGTCCTGTGAGGCCTGAGTGAACAGGAGTGTTGGGGAGTGTTTACATGGGCTACTGGAAGAAATTACGGGAGATTCACAAAATAATATTACAAATTTCCAGTTATAAAAATTGACACAGGAATGTAAAGTACAGGTCAATAATATTGTAATAACTATGTATGGTGTCATATGGGAACTAGACTTGCCGGGGGATCACTTCATAAGTTATATAAATGTCTAACCACTATGTTGTACACCTGAAAGTAATATAATATTGTATGTCAACTGTAATAGAAATATAAATTTACAAAAATAATATTAAAATGGGGAAAGTCAGAGGCATGAAAGAAAATATTGATAAATGCAATCAGTGGTTTACTGGTAAATGTTTAACAACCAGCTTATTGGGGGAGAAAGGAGAAGTCCTGATTTGTAGTATTTTCCAATTTCCTTAGTGTAAATACTGCCATCTTGGCCAGTTTCAAGCACCGAATTTGAAGTCACTGAAACCAGAGTTGAGACAAGATAGGCACAATCGACTCTTGCCAACAAGTGGGAGCCAGCTCCAATACACGACTGTATGCAACCTAAAAAAAAATGTAACAACCGAAATGCCCATCGGTAGATGACTGGATTAAGAAACTGTGGTACATTTATACAATGGAGCATTACTTTGCTATAAAGAAGAACGAAATCGTAACATTTGGGACGATATGGATGGACCTAGAGACCATTATGTTAAGTGAAATAAGTCAGTTGGAGAAAGACAAATACCATATGATTTCACTTATATGTGGACTCGAAAAAACTGAATGAACAAGGAAAGTAAACAGAAATGGTCTCAGAGATATAGAGGAACAACTGATGGCTGTTAGTTGGGAGGGGGTGGGGATGAGGGAGAAGGGGAAGGGGTTAGACAGCATAAATATGCAACTACAATATTGCCACAGGGACATGAAAGACAGTTCGAGGAATATAATTAATAATGTTGTAAATATTTTGTAGGCTGTCAGGTGGTGACATGTCTTGCATCATGGATGGGGAAGAGTCTTGATCACTGCACTGTACACCTGAAGCTGATGTTGTATAATATTGTATGTCAACTATAAGTGAATATATATATATATATATATATATATATATATATATATATATATATCATGGGACGTGCAGTATAGTGTGGGAGTAGAGTCAAGGGAATTGTAATAGATATGTATGATATTGGGGGGAAGTGGGGCGGCGGATTGGGGGAGAGAGGTTGTCACTTCGAGGGGTAAAAAGTATAACTATTGCACTGTGTTGTACAGCTGAAACTAATTCTAAAAAATGTATATCATAATAAAAAATAATTAAAAAATGTTTTGCCCAGAAAAATCACCAATCACCATATGCTAAATCAAAAGGCCATCATTAGGCTGCAAATAAAAATTTTCACACAGCTGATTTCCTTAATGTGAAAAGAGCTTCTTCAAATGATTAACAAGAAGTCCACAAAGAAATACAAATGTTCGTTAAACATAATGAGACTCAACCTAGTCACAAAATGACAATGTGAGTTAAAATGATAGTGAATTCACTTGGCATGTCAGCAAGGACGAAATGCTCAGCAGGGGGACAGGTACACTCAGGGGAGGGTATCAGCAGAACAGCGTCAGGAAGCAGGATTTGGCATTATCTGGAGAAACTACAAACATACCCTTTGATCCAGGGCTTACTTTCCTAGGAAATTTTCTTCCAGTCACACGCACATATGTGGGGAATGTTTGCACAAGTAATTCATTGCAGTATTATTTGTCTTAGGTGAAAACTGAAAACACCACAGTTTTCCGCCAATGGGAGACCAATTAAGTATTTTATAGGATAAAAATACTTCAGATGGGAAACCATGGAGTCCTCAATAAAAGTGAAAGATTTCCTAAGTACAGATCCAGGAAGACCTACAAGATATACTAAGTTTGAGCAAAAAGGGGGGTTTACTTCATAGTAATGTACCAAGGTCACTTTCTTAGTTGTGCCAAATGCACCATGGTGATGAAGCCTCTAATGATGAGGGATTTATGGAAACTCTGTACCATGCAAATCTGAATTACACCAGAATGAAAAGTTTTTAAAAAGACTCAGAGCAATGTGCATAATATAGTGTGTACATAAGTGTGTTTTTTAATGTACATGTATAGATTATTTTTGGAAAGATAGCCAAGAAAGGAGGTAAACAATGTGTTGAATACTATTTTCTTCTTTTTAAACTTTTCTAGGGACTGAATTGTGTTCCCCTTAAATTTATATGTTGAAGCCCTAACCCCTGCAGACAAGAGAGACTTGGGGTGAATTCCAATCTTTTTATTTTTTAAAAAATTTCCATCAGTCTTTATAAAATCTTACTATGGCACAAGGCAACCAAAATTCATTTAATTTTTACTACTTTAATACCAGTATTGAAAACCATCTTCTACTATTTTTATGCAGAGGCACTCTTTCCACTTATGCTCTATGTCAAATAGGCATCTAGAAGCTGAGGAACTTAGCCACTCTTTAGCACTTAATTCCCTGGAAATCTGAGTAAGCTCCCAGCAATCAACTTACAAATGAATTTTATAGAATACAACCTTTTATAAAAGGGAGGCTACATGTTTATTTATTAACTAGTTAGTGTTGCAAAAAACACGTATTATTAACTATTTTATGGACATGAGAACCTAGGCACAGAAATATTAAGTGGTTTCTTTCATTCACATAAGATCAAATAAGAACCTAGAGCTAGAGATTAAATCAGATTCTTATACTCCTATTTTCATTAATAATATAAGTCTACAACTGCAATATAGTCCTACAACAGAATATTAAAACCAACAAATGAAAAGAATCTTAAGAGAACATTGGCCCAACTTTCTGTATGAAGGCAGGTATTATTGTCTGATTATAGAGATGAAACATTAGTTGATCAAGGGCAAATCTAAAAATTAAGAAAAACTCCAAATTCAAAGCCTCCAGAAATGCATCATATGCACCACTATTATTGATTATATTTCAAGAGGAGATATGTGAATCAGAATGGAGTTTTTGGATTTCAGATGATTTCACTTCCTAACTTAAAGCTTAAAACCATAAACTGTGAACTCAGCAAAAGCAACTTATGAATTTGAGACTAGAATATGTCTCTAAATGATGGTTTAAGGAAGTATATTTATAGCTTGGCACGAGTAAGTTTTTGGTCACTTTTAAAATCAGATTCCAAATGTACACATTATATAGCCATTGAAGGCACAAGCTTGCTTTTAGAATTAGACGTTGGGATGCAATTCCAAACAATGATTTCCTATGTTCCCTAGTTCTGAATAATATAGTTATAATACACAATTTTAAAATAAACATAAAAATTGGAATGAAAATAAACATAAAAATTAGAAATAAAATAAACATAAAATTTAGAAGCATTTTACTAGCAAATAGCTACTTGTTATTTATCAAAAGTGTTTGTAGAGTTCTGAATTTCAAGCACTTACTTGATCTACAGACAAACTATACCATGACTTATTTCACCAAGGACTTGAGGTGTCTTACTCCATCAACATATACAATAATGATAAATACAGGATATGTGTTCCAGGAAAAATATACTTAAAAAGAAAGGTGAAGATGGATGTTAAACATGAATTTCAAATTAGGCTCTTGAGCTTCCAGACAGTTAAATCAAAGAGAGGCCAAGTTCTTACTATCAAAAAGTGGCTTCCAGACCCGAAACCATAAAACTTTGAGAAGAAAACATAGGCAGCAAACTCTTTGACATTGCTCTTAGTAATATTTCTTTTGGATATATCTCCTCGGGCAAGGGAAACAAAACAGAAAATATAAACAAATAGGACTACATCAAACTAAAGAGTTTTTGCACAGCAAAGGAAACCATTGGCACAATAAAAAGATGATCTATTGAATGGGAGAAGATATTCATCAAAGATACATCAATAAGAGGTTACTATTCAAAATATATAAATGACTCATACAGCTTAACACCAGAAAAGCAAACAATCCGATTAAAAATAGGCAGAGGACCTGAATAGACAATCTCTAAGAGGGCATACAGACATATAATAGACATATAAATAGACATATAAAAAGGTGCTCTACTAAAAGGATATGCCACTAAGCATCAGAGAAATGCAAAATTAAAACCACTATGAGATATCACCTTACAGAATGGCCATCATCAATAAATCAACAAACAAGTGTTGGTGAGGATGTGGAGAACAGGGAAGCTTGTGCACTGTTGGTGGGATTGTAAATTCGTGCAGCCACTATGGGAAACACTATGGAGGTTTCTCAAAAAATTAAAGATAAGTTATACGTATGACCCTGCAGTTCCACTTCTGGGTATTGATATGAAGAAATCCAAAACACTAATTTGAAAAGATATATCTGTCCCTATATTCACTGCAGTATTATCCACAGCAGTCAAGATATGGCAGCAACCTAAGTGCCCATCAATAGAGGACTGGATAAAGAAGAGCTGATATATATGTATAATGGGATATTACTGGGCCATAAAAAAGAACAAAATCTTCCCATTTGTGATGGATGGACCTAGAGGGTATTATGCTAAGTGAAATAAGTTAGACAGAGAAAGGGAGAAAGGCAAACACCATATTATTTTGCTTATTCATGAAATGTAAAAAGCAAAATACATACACAAACAACATAGAAACGGACTCAGATAGAAAGAACAAACTGATGGTTTGCCAGATTGAGGATGGGTGGTTGAGGGAGTACGTTAAAAGGTGAAGGAAATAATAAGTACAAATTGGCACTTGCAAAATAGTCACAGGATGTAGTACAGCGTGGGAATATGGTCAATAATATTGTAATAACTATGTATGATGCCAAGTCCAGAACTATATGATTTCACACATATGTGCAATATAAAACTGAAAGCAACAAATGAACACAACAAACAAGCAGAAACTCAAAGACACAGACAACAGCCTAGTGGTTACCAGAGGGTAAGGAGCGATGAAGAGAGGTAGAAGAGGGCAAAGGGGGTCAAATCATACATGGTGATAGAAGGATTTTCAACGTTGGGTGGTGAACACACAATGCAATACACAGATGGTGCATTACAGAACTGTACACCTGAAACCCATGTAAGCTTATCAACAAATGTCACACCACTAAATTAAAAAAAAAAGTAGTTACTAGTGTTCAGGTCAAATTTTTATCCTTCAAATTTGCTAATCAGTTATGATATCAGGAAGGCACTAAAATTGATTTTTATCTACACGTGATCCCATGAACATTCTACTTATTTTTATCAATAAAGAATCAGAAATGACCCTGAATAGGCAAAGTGATAATGAAAACTCCAGTCTTGATAAGTGGGCATAAGAATCCTCCTTCCAGCACAAAAAATGGGGTACCCCTCTCCTCCCATCCAGGGTTCAGCCCCCAGTTCTCCCACTGCAGGATGAAGGACACGGTCTATGTGACACCTCCTATCCAACTCCTGTCCAGCAAATGCCATCTCTTCTAGGACACAGGTTCTTCTCCATCTAAGGTCTCCCTACAACAGACCCTGACCTGGCTGCAACAGGACCATGAGACTCAGTGTCGCATGGGCATTACACACACACACACACACACACACACACACACACACACACACACACACACCATGTGAGATGCTGAAAGGCCTCGTCCCTCCTCCCTTCCTGGGAGAGTGTCGGAATCTCCTCTCCTGGCCTCCACCAGCCCGGTCACTCAGGATCAAATGTGGTACTTTGTGCCCCAGAAGAGGGTGAAAACAGAGAGGTTCTCAGCCCTTCAAATGAGACCAAGATAGCTCTCCTGGTCCTGTCTGGCCATGCCTCCTGGGAGCCCAACACCTGGAGTCAGAGATGTGTCTCTGGGCATCACTTGTCAGCAGTTTGATGGGCACTGCTGAGAGAGCCCTAACATTGTCTAATGGTGGGGGGGGGGACCAAGTGCAATCACCAATGGAATAGGGCAATAGGGGCAGCCCTAGGCCCACAGGCAGATCAGGATGAGGGCCGGGGAGATTGACAGTCAAAATCAGCCCTAAGAGGGCCAGTCAGGTGGTGCAGTTGGTTAAGAGAGCGATCTCTGAGCAACAGGGTCACAGTTTGGATTCCCACATGGGCTGGTGAGCTGTGCTCAAGTTGAGCTACAGCTGAGCTTGTGAAAGCTCATGCTAGTAACAACAAGGTTGCTGGTTTGACTCCCACATGGGATGGTGATCTGCGACCCCCACCCCTCACCTCCATAACTAGATTGAAAGCAGCAATTGGACTTGGAGCTGAACTTGGGCCCTCCACAACTAAGATTGAAAGACAACAACTTGACTTGGAGATGATGGGTCCTGAAAAAACACAATGTTCCCCTTCCTCAATTCCCCAACACTGTTCCCTTCCCCAATTCCCCAATATAATCTTTAAAAGAAGAAAAAAGCCCAAAGAGATTTTTGTAGCTGTGAGACTACTGTTTGATAACCTACAGAATGTCCAACACTAAGAGTGAACCCTAATATAAATTATGGGCTTGGGTGAGAATGGACGTGTCACTGTAGGTTCATCGATTGTAATAAATGTCCCCTCTGGTGAGGGGTGTTGACAGTGGGGAGGCAGTGCATGTGAGGGAGGGTGCAGTAGGTATAGGGAAATCTCTCTACTTTCTGCTCAATTTTACTGTACCTAAATCTGCTCTAAAAAATAAAGTCTACTTGAAAATGCCCAAAAGCTTCTGTGATGGGAGGAAGATAAAGAGCATCGTTTAAGATGAGCAGGGAGGAGAGGGTGTGGGGGTCACCCTGGCAGAAGAGCAGTAGAAGAATATGGGAGAAGATTCCTGATGAAAGCCTCTCGTGTATCGGGCCCCACCCTCACCATTTGAACTCTGAAAGTTGAGCTCTGAATCCACTTGGCAGAGACCCCCCTTCAGTCAGTGTCACATGGACAGGAGGCTCCTTCCTACCTGAGCCGTCTCTGAGGCAGACACCAATGTTGGGGTTCTGTGGGGCACCTAGGACAAGAAGACAGGAGTTCCATCCTTAGCGGGAGGTATGGGGTTAGGTTCATGTAGGCACCACATTCCACACACCCAGAGCCACAGAAACGCAGAAGGGACAACACTTGTGTCCTCTAGGTCCCCTACTCAGCCAGGCCTCCAGAACAAAAGCACTAAGTGTTCCCACCAGATCCTCTGGTCCCCCCAACTCCTTCAGGAACCCAGGCTTCCTGGCCCAGCACTCACAGGTGACGTTGAGCTGGATGGTTGTCTCCACAGTCACACCAGCTGCAGGGAACTTCACCTGACAGGTGAGGTTAGTGCCGTGGTCCTGGGGCCGAGGTGTGAGGGTGATCACAGAGGAGAAATGGGTCCTGGGGCCCAAGGAGATGAGGGCAGCTGAGGTCCAGGAGAAGATGGGGGGCGTGCCCCGCTTACAGGCCCAGGGCACAGAGCAGGTCAGGTTCCTGGGGAGGCCAGACTCCAGGGTGCTCGGGATGTCAATGTGGGGTGTATGGGTCAGGGCTGGTGAGGAGGGGGAGACATGGAATCAGGAGGGAGGGTCCCAGGTGCGTCCCTGAGAGAAGCCTCAGGCTTTGGTCCAGCTCCTCCCTCTGAGACCAAACACATTGGACCCCCAGCTCCCTCCCAGGAGGGGGTCCCCTCTCTGCCTTGTCCCGAGCCACCATGTCCTACCCCTGTGGCCTCTCCTGGAGCCCATTTCTTACCCGTCACATGCACGGAGAGCAGGTTAGATTTGTAACTCCATGACCATGACCTGTCTTGCCCTCTCTCCACCCGAAAAACATATTTTCCATCATCGCTTCTCCTGGCGTCTCTGATGTCAAGGGAGCAGTTGGAGGTCCGAGGGTTTCCGAGGAGGTAGAATCGGCCCTGGGTCTCCTCCTGAACTTTGCGACCTGGCTTGTTTGTGGCCACTGCGGCATCTTGGTCTGTATTGGCCCCTTCCCGGAACCAGGAGCCTTGAACTGGGGTTGAGTTCATTGCATTGTCCTGGGGATAGGTGACATTGCAGGGCACGAAGGCACACAGGCCCTCCTGCACCGTCACAGACTCCTGCACTGTCAGCCGATATCCTTTATCCTGAGCCAGGGACCCTGTGGGGAAATGAGGGTCAGCAGAGCCCCCACCCCACCACCCCTCCCCTCGTCTACTCACCTGCCCACAGCAGGGGCAGCAGCAGTGGCAGCATCTCTGACACAGAGGATTTCTGGGCTCCTGTGGGAGAAAAGAGAAGGAAGGCAGTGGGATGGGGGTTGGGGGAGACCACAGAAGCTGGGGCGGAGCACGGGGCCTCCCCTTTCACAGAAGAGGAACCTCAGAGGTGGAGCTCATCCCCCCTAAGCACTGAGGGTGGACACCCCACAGACCAGAGACCCGGACACCCACCCAGAGAGGAGCAGACAGGGAGCAGGACTCAGATCCTGACCCTCACGGGGGCTTCCCTCCAGCACCAGAGAAGGACCAGGACCTCTGAGGACACGGGAGTCTCCTAAGGTCCTCCCAACTGAGGGGCTATTCTGAGCAGTGTTATCTACACCACAGAGCCAGTACCCGCTGCCTTGATCTGGAGGGTCACAGTCTCATCAAGACCCTCAGGTGTTGGTCCTGCAAAGTGTAGGATTCTTTAGCGTTTGGGTGAGTATCTGGGTCAGAAGAAATATTAAGGTCCCAGGTGAAGTGAAGGCAGCATCCATCCATCCACTAAACACTCAGTGAGCATCTAAGTGTTGGTTGGCTGGACACAAGGAGGGATAAGACGGACCTGGTCTATGCCAGTGACATGTTCCCCATTCAGTGACGTCACTTCCTCCCCAAACACATGCAACTGCCAGGCTTTAGAGCTGCAGTCACTGGTGAGTTTACCTTGTATCGTGCTAGCATACTGGGTAATTTCTAAAATTATGAGTGAGTTTTGCTTTTACATCTAATATGATGATTCCTGATGTTTCAATGGCATGTCTAAAATAAAATGATGTGGCTTCTTCATGTAAACCAAAGAGAGAACACATGATCTGTGAGCCAGTGCACTGGAAGCTTTTTCTGTGATTCCCTCGATTCCATGCTGTTTGAACTGGAGAGACTGGTTTACTTCCTCATCACACAGATTAGCATTTCCTGTCATGTGAAACATGTGCCTCAAGTTTTCCAAGTACTTGCTCAGTTTATCTGCAACAAAGTTGTGGATAAACAAATGCATAAAAGACATTTTTTTTGTTATGTTATACAATGTTATACAATTCCATATGAAATATGTTTCTCCCAACCTTTAGCAATAAGATATTTGCCTTTTCAAGTAAACTACACACTTTCTTTTATCAGACAATAAGATTTCACATTTCCCTTGTTGCATTGGCTGCTAGGTATCTCAGGGTTATATTTAGTACTTAATTTCAGAAACAGTGTCATTCAAGATTCCTTGTACAATTATGTCATTTTTCTAGGTGATTTCTGTTCTGCCTTAAAAAAATTGCTACCTTGGAAGTGCTATAAAATTGTAAGTCATTTCAAATACTTTGGGGGACTACAAAGGGTCTAATTTCTACATAAAATAAAAATAAGTAAGAGTTGTTGAAAAAAGTCTGTTTCTCACAGTTAAATGTAGTTCTAAAATATAATATTTCTGGAAAACCTTTTGGAATACGCAGCAACAATTAAAATTTTAGGTACAGCTAATGTGGTTTTCCATCTCACTCTGTGTGTGTCACTGACAAATTCTTGACCCCAGTGACATAAAAGTATTTGCCATGATGTATTTGTATAATCTTTCAAATACAGCAGTGTCTGTATACATGGTCCTTCAGTTTTACTAACATAGAGAGATTTTTGTACCCTAATTTGATGTATAAGGAAATGAGTCTCCAATAAGCAAAATAATATTTTATTCTAGGTTGTTAAAAAAAAAGTAAGAATGTAGCACATAATAGAAGGCCCAACACAGTTGGATGTATAGTAAAGAAAGTTATACAATGTTCATAGATGGGAAGCTTCTGTGACTTCTCATTGTGCTTCTTTGAAGAACTTTATAATTTACATAAAATAAAACGTACCCACTTGAAATATGCATTTCTGTGAATTTAAACAAATGTAGACCACCACAATCAGGATATAAGAGATTTCCACCACCCCAAAGAACTTTCCCCACACCTTTGTAGTTCATCACACCCACCTCCAGCCCCAGGTAAGCACTGATACACTCTCCATCATGGTGAATTAATTCTGTCTATGGGGGAAGTTCTAGAAATGTACTCATCTGTGTCTATATTCTCTCACTCAGCACAATACTTTGGAAGTTGATCCCAGTTGTATGTATCTGTAGTTTGTAATGTCTTATTACTAAGTCTTATTACTAATATCTTATTACTAATGACATCCCATTGTATGTCATTGTGGTTTCAATTTACAATGGCCTAACAAAGGTGTGGGGCATGTTTTCATGTGCTCAGCTGCCATTATTGGTCTTCTTTGGTGAATTTGCTGATTAAATACTTGGCCTCTTTTTTTATTATAATTATGTTATAATATACATAATAAAAACATCACCATTTTTAACCATTTTTAATTGACTAGGTCTGTCACATACAGTACAGTCATAATAGTGTGCGACGGTCACCACCGTCCTTCTCCAGGGCTTTATTCATTTTTCCAAACTGCAACTTTGTGCCCATGAAAAGAACAACCCTGCATCCCACTGGGCCAGACCCAGGTAACCACCATTCTACTTTCAGTGTGAATTAATTTGCCTCCTCTAGGGACTTCATGTAAGTGGAATTATACGTATTTGTCCTTTAATGACTGGCTTGTTGCTCTTCACCTCTTCACATAGCGTCTTCAGTTCGTATTGTAACGTGTCAAAATTCGCTTCCTTTTTAAGGCTGAATAATATTCCTTTGTATGTGTTTGCCACATTTAGTCCTTCCATTCCTCTGTTGATGGGCCCTTATGTTGCAATTATCTTCTAGCTATTGTGAATCATGCTGCTAAGAACAGAGATGTATAAATACCTATTCAAGGTCCTGCTTTCTATTTTGGGGGGTAATACCCAGAAGTGAAATTACTGGATCATATAGTAGTTCTATTTTTAATGTTTTGAGGAACCTTGAAGAAGATGCACAGTTTTATAACCTTAACAGCAAAGCATAGAGTTATACTTCCTTCACAATGTCACCAACACGTGTTATGTCCTGTTTTAGTATTTTTCAAAAATAATAACTATCTTATAAAATAATGGGTGGGGAACCTAAAAGTATGGTTGTAATTTGCATTTCCCTAATAATAGTGATGTTGGCTATATTCTCATGTGTATTTTCTTTATATATAAGTTCTGGGAAATTTCTAGTAAATGTCCTTTGCCAATTTTTACATAGGGCTATTTGGTTTTTGTTGTTGAGTGAGATTTTTGTTTTTAAAACAATTGGTTTCATTTCCTTGTTTGTTTACTTACTGTTTTGTTTGAGAGTTCTGTATATTTGTATACAAGTCATTCATCAAGTGTATATTTGCAGATTTCCCCCCTGCCCAGATTTAATACTTCCTTGTTGCTCTCTTAATATTGGCTTTCTCGAAACAGCAAGCTACTATTTTCTAAAACATGTCATTCATGTTTTAGAATGAAGTGACCCAATAATTATCTGGATATGGAAAAGCAGAGTAAACAAGTTCTGGAGGCCAGAGGGGACATTCAGGGGGGTCAAGGTCACATGATCAGTCCAGTGGGCTGAATAATGGCCACCCAAAGATATCCAGGTCTTAGTCCCTGGTACCTGCAAATGTTCCCTGATAAGGAAAAAGGGGTGTGTACAGATGAGATTAAGGGAAAGATCTTGATGTGGAGATCATCCTAGAATATGAGCATTGGCTCCTGAATCTAGTCACAAGTGTCATTTAATGACTGTACACAGAGCAGGATGTGGCAATGTGACCACAGAGACAGAGCAGTCATGCAGCCCCAAGCCAGGGAAAGCTGGTAGCCACATCACCTGGAGGAAGCAAGGTATGGATTCTGGAGCGAGTGCATCCCAACTAACAGCTTGCCAGCAAAACTGATTTCAGAGGATGGGGTTCTGGACAAGTACCCCAAGATGTGGTGCCTAATCTTTCTTTGTTGCAAGGGTCTCAGTTGAGAATGTGGAAGGGCAGAGGGAGAAGATATTTTTCTTCCCTGAACAGATTTCTGGCCCCCAGAACTGAGAAAATAAATTTCCTTTTTTCATGACACTGAGCGTGTAGTCATTTGTTTCAGTGGCCCCAGGAAACCAGTGCAGGTGGGGATTCAGTGAGCCCCGCTGGGGGATGCAGAGAAGCACCAGAGCAAGACCCCCTTCACCAGATCCATTCCTCTGTCCCTCTTTGCACCCAAATTCCTCACAGGCTCGTCTGTAACCACCCTTCCCATCCCCTCCTCTGGGATCTCCTGAGTCAGCTCCATCACATCTTCACACCTTTCCCACCAATCTTGAAACCAATGTTGTCAGGATCACCAGAGACAATGTGTTGCCTGTGCCTTCTCTCCTCCATGTGTCATCAGACCTCTTCTGACTTCATCAGGTGTCATCACCTACACTGGCTGTGCATGTTCACGTCTCCAGTCTGGACCCGTCTCCTCATATCCAGCTCTCTCACTGGCAGCCCCAGTCGCTATCAAGTGGCTGCTCAGAATGAACATCACCCTTCTAACCCTCCTGTCTGCATCCATGAAACACATCCACATCCCCCCAGGTGCTCGGGAGAAACATCTGGGCACCATCCCCGTTCTTCTCTTTCCCTCAATCCCCACATCCAATAGAAAATTCAGTCAACTTGACCTTCAAAATATACAAAAGTAGAACCTCAGCCTCCCCTGCGCCTCCCTGGTTCAACCACCATCACCTCCTGCCCTCCATGCCCTCTCTGTTTTGCAGCCGTGGTCACACTCTGGCCTATTGTGCTCAGAGCAGCCATGGGGATGCTGCTACAAGGGATGCTCTGTCATGTCTCTGCTCTCCTCCAAGGCTGCCAGTTTCCTGCATTTCCTGCAAAGCCTCACATGGGGTGTCCATGAGAGATCACCCTCCCAGCAGCCCCTCCCATGCCTCCCTGTGCTGTGACAGCACCACTTGTCCCATAAGACGCCAGGCTGCTTCTGCCTCAGAGCTGTGACACTGCTTTCCTGTTTTTCTGGGTGAAGTCTGTTAGGCAACACAGAACATGTTTTCTCACTGTCTCCAAGTCTGTGCTCAAACATCACTCTTCACATTCTCAGGTGTAAGGAACTGTCCCCCCATGTGTCACCTAATTCTTCCCTTAAGTGATTCCTCCACAAACACATATCACCATCCAACATGCCATTGTATTTTTATTCAACTCTTTGTATATCTATACTCATGTTTCTAGAATGACAACTTCTTGATGACAGATTTTTGATGCCATTTGCACTCTTGCATTTCTGGCATCTGCACCAATGCTGGCAGATAGTAGGTGTACTGTTTGAATTGCTGAATAAGTCTATAAATAGATGCCTTGATTTTACTTTGTTCAAAACCATAAAGAATTACACACACACACACACACACACACACACACACACACACACACACACACACGCATCCATGGGGTGACTTTGAACTGAGCCTGAAGCATGATCAGCACTTGAGGATGTAGAAATGGGGAGTGAATGGCATTTCAGGAGAAGGAACTACACATATAAGTCTAGAGTCACAAATGGCCTGGCTGGGTGTGGAGATGGTGTGGGATGCAGAGAGTGGTGGAATCTGGTGGGGAGTCCAGCAGGGAACAGACCACAGCAGACCCTCCAATCCAACCTGTGGTGTTTGCACCTGCGTCTCTGGCCACAGACAGGAAACGTCGCTATCATACTTTTCAGGAAGGAATGATATGGTCTCTGGAAACACTGTCAGGAGGCCTGTGCTGAGGAGTGAGATGGAGGCAGGAGGTTGGTGGGTTCAGAGGCACAAGGAAAAGATGAAGTGGCAGGAGCCACCAGGGTGAGGATGGGGAAGAGAAGGGCATTACGGTGAGCTGTGATTAGGAGGAATATGAAGAAGTCTTAGTGATTTATTGGATCAGAGAGAAGGAGGGAGGGCAAAGTGGAGAACCACACCTTTAGAGGAAGGAGCCACAGTGTAACCCATATAACAGAGAACTCAGCAGAGGAGTTGGTTTGGGGAGGAAGGGAGGTGGTAGCTCAGCTTAGGGCATGTTGAGCAGAGAAATCCCGAGGGTCATCCTGGAGCAGGTGTCTGTGGGATGTTGGGGGTGAGACACCTGCATCACTCACCTGAGACATTAACCTGGGATGGCGTTTGCATCCTCCGTGCCCCCTGTGGATGTGGTCCTGTTCCTCCTGTGATACCTCACTCTGACAGAAGAGACCAGGGTTTTTCAGACTATTTGGATCAGGGTGCAGTGGGCAGCAGACCCAGCCCCTTGTTCCCTGTTCATTATCTGGAGGGGAGACAGAGGTGGGCGAGGGCAGGTCTAGCACACAGACCTTCTTGAACACAACAGGTTCCTCCAACTTGGAGACTCGCCGACTGGGGCACATACATGAATCCCATGTGGAATTCTCACTCACCACTCATTCACCTTCTGTCATCCCCACTGTAACTTGTTCGTGTCCCCCCAGCCCTGATTCTGGGACTCAGTCACATGCCTCCTGCCCTCCCCATGCCTCCCCTCTCCCTGGGCAGAACTCACATGAGGACGATGAGGCAGAGAAGGAGGAGCAGGGTCTTGACAGCCACTTCCCCAATGGCCACCAGCACCACCTCTGCCCTGGGCCCTGATTTCCCTGTAGGAACTAGAGACAAGGACAGATTCACCTGCTCAGCTGCAGTCTTGTGTGTCTTCCTCTCCCAGTAGAACTCTGGACATTGTCCTCTGGGCTTTCCTGCAACACTGGTTGTGGGACCACCCATGCCCTCACCCCACCCCATGCCCGGACCTTTCAGCAGTTGTGCTCAGAGAAACCTACACAGCTGGACCTCATCCAATGAAACATTCTGTTTATGAATTGACACTATGCAGATAGTGAAAAAACCAACCCATATAATGGCAGCATATATTGTATATTTGCTAACCAGAGATTTGATAAGGATAGTGTCCAGCATATATAAAGAATTCTTACAACAAAACAACACAAAGCCAATAACCTAATTAAAAAATGGGTGAAGGATCAGAGGGGGAGGAGGTGGTATATGATGGTAAAAGGGATCAAATATATGGTGATGGAAAGTGAGCTGACTCTGGGTGGTGAACACACAATGTCATACATAGAATTGTACACCTGAAATCTATATAACTTTGCTAACAATTGTCACCCCCAATAAACTTTAATTTTAAAAAAATGGGCAAAGAAGTTGAAAAAATAATTCTCCAAAGAATCCATACAGATGGCCTATAAATCTATGAAAAAAATAAATGACACCATTATTACATGAATGCAAATCAGAGCCATGATGAAAGAGCCCTTCACACTCACAAGCAGCCTCTCATTTTTTTTAAGGGAAACTATAATGTTGGTAATTGGGTGGAGAAATTGGAACCCTCATACATTGCTGGTGGGAATGGAAAATAATGCTGCCACTGTGGAAAACAGCCTGGCATGTCCTCAAAAATATAACTATAGAAACCACCACTTGACTCAAGAATTCTACTCCCATGTCTATGTCCAAGAAAACAGAAGATATATATTCACACAAAAACATGTACACCAATGTTCATAGCAGCTCAGCCAAAAAGTGGAAATAACTCAACATCTATTTACTGATCAACAAATGAACAAATTTTGATATATCTGTAAATGGAATATCATTCAGACAAAACTTAATGCCATGGTTCTCCACTGAAGATGTGTACACAGCCAGAATCCACCCAGGAAGGGAACACCTCACAGGCACAGAGAGAATAACGTCTGTCCTACTGATGTCAGAGGACCCTTATCCTTTAGGTGAGCAAGCCAAGGCTCAGAGCAGCGTGTGGACACTGGTCACTTCCTGGGAGGGGACTGGGCATCTGAAGACAGACTCTGCTGTGCATTTTGAATTTTTGCCTTTGACTATCTTTCCATTTCAAAAATATTTAAAGACTATCAAAGGGAAATAAAAGGACAAGCTGGAGGAGTTGTCAGGAGATGGATGATGAGGGGCCTCAGCTGGGCTCCTCCATGTGAATGATGCCCTGTTCTCCTGGTGCAGCCAAGGGACAAGGGGAGAATAATTGGATGACAAGGGGTCAATGGGGACAACTTCTCACAGGAGGTGTCTGCTCACGAGGGGAGACCAGGATGAAGCAGGACCCGGCCGTGCCCTAAGCTGGAAGAGGCCCTGCTCCCTACAGCTCATGACAGGCTCCTTCCTACCTGTGCCATTTCCTTGGAAGACAGTTATGGTCAAGTTCTGTGCAGAGTCTGGGACAGAAAGACATGGTGGATCCAAGTCAATGGAGCTGCGTAAGTGGGGGAAGGGTGGAGGCAGGCATCCTCACCCCCACCCAGACCAGATTCAGGTCTTAGCACCCAGCATCTGAGGCCATGATCCCCATCCCCGCTACCCTCAGGACCCCCACCAGAGACCCCGGCTTCCTGGCACAGCTCTCACAGGTGACGTTGAGCTGGACGGTTCTCTCCACAGTCACACCAGCTGCAGGGAACTTCACCTGACAGGTGAGGTTAGTGCCGTGGTCCTGGGGCCGAGGGGTGAGGGTGATCACAGAGGAGAAATGGGTCCTGGAGCCCAAGGAGATGAGGGCAGCTGAGGTCCAGGAGAAGATGGGACGAATGCCTCGCTCACAGGCCCAGGGCACAGAGCAGGTCAGGTTCCTGGGGTGGCCGGACTCCAGGGTGCCCGGGATGTGGATGTGGGGCCTGTGAGTCAGGGCTGTGAGAAGAGGGAGACACAGGATCAGGAGAGAGCGTCCCAGGTGCGGCCCTGAGAGAAGCCTCAGGCTTTGGTCCAGCTCCTCCCTCTGAGGCCAGACATACTGGACACCAGCACCCTCCCAGGAGAAAGGTACCAGCCTAGCCCTGTCCTGAACCCCCATGTCCTTCCCCTGTGGCCTCTTCTGGAGCCCAGTTCTTACCCGTCACATGCACGGAGAGCAAGTTAGATGTGTAACTCCATGACAGTTTTCTACCACCCATCCGAAAAAAGTATTTTCCGTCATCCGTCCTCTTGGCATCTCTGATGTCCAGGGAGCAGTTAGAGTTCTGAGGGTCCCCAAGGAGGTGAAATCGGCTCTGGGTCTCCTCCTGAACTTTACGACCTGGGTTGTTTGTGGCCACTGGAGCATCTTGGTGTACATTGGCCCCTTCCCGGAACCAGTAGCCGTGAAATGGGGTAGAATCCCTCCAGTTTTCCCAGGGATAGATGACAGTGCAAGGCACGAAGACACACAGGCCCTCCTGCACCGTCACGGACTCCTGCACTGTCAGCTGGTATCCTTTATCCTCAGCCAGGGACCCTGTGGGGAAAAGAGGGTCAGCAGAGCCCCCACCCTACCACCCCTCCCCTCGTCCTCTCACCTGCCCACAGCAGGGGCAGCAGCAGCGGCAGCATCTCTGACACGGAGGGTTTCTGGGCGGTTGTGGGAGAAAAGAAAAGAGAAGGAAGGCAGTGGGATGGGCACTGGGGGAAGGCCACGGAAGCTGGGGTGGAGCACAGGGCCTCACCGTTCACAGAAGAGGAACCTCAGAGATGGAGCTCATCACCCCACTGCACTGAGAGGGTGGACACCCCACAGACCAGAGACCCGGAGATTCACCCAGAGAGGAGCAGACAGGAAGCAGACCTCAGGTCCTGACCCTCACGGGGGGCTTCCCTCCAGCTCTGGAGCAGGACCACGACCTCTGAGGACATGTGAGTCTCCTAAGGTCCTCCCATCTGAGGGGCTGTTCTGAGCAGTGTTGTCTACACCACAGAGCCAGTCAATCACTGCCTTGACCTGGAGGGTCACAGATTCATCCAGACCCTCAGGTTGTCAGTCTTTCAAAGTGTAGGATTCTTTAGGGTTTGTGTGAGCATCTGGGTCAGAAGAAATAGGGGGTCCCAAGTGAAGTGAAGGCAGCATCCATCCATCCATCCATCCATCCATCCATCCATCCATCCACCCACTAAACACTCAGTGAGCATGTAAGTGTTGGTTGCCTGGACACAAGAAGGGATATGATAGACCTGGTTTACGCCAATGAGATTCTCTCTACTCAGTGACATCACTTCCTCCCACAACACATGCAACTGCCAGGCTTTAGAATTGCAGTCACTGGTGAGTTTATCATGTATCCTGCTAGCATGCTGAGTAATTTCTAAAATTATGAGTGAGTTTTTTTTTACATCTAATATGGTGATTTGTGACATTTCAATGGCATCTCTAAAATAAAATGATGTGGCTTCTTCATGTAAAACAAAGAGAGAGCGCATGTTCTGTGAGCCAGTGCACAGGAAACTCTTTCTGTGATTCCCACCATTCAGTGCTGTTTGAGCTGGAGAGGCTGTTTGACGTCCTCATCACACAGATTAGCATTTCCTGTCATGTGAAACATCTGCTTCAAGTTTTCGAACTAGTCAACAACAAAGTTGTGGGTAAAGAAATGCATTAAAGGCATATTTCATTTGTTATGCAATGGGCTTTCCATATGGAATATGTTTCTCCCAGCCTTTTGTAAGAAGATATTTGCCTTTTCAAGTAAACTATTTTCTTGTATCACACAATAAAATTTCATATTTCCGTTGTTGCATTGGATGCTAGGAATCTCAGGGTTATATTTAGTAATTAATTTCAGAAACAGTGTCATTCTAGCTTCTTTGTACAATTATGTCATTTTTCCTAGGTGATTTCTGTTCGGCCTTAAAAAAATTGCTACCTTGGAAGGGCTATAAAATTGTAAGTCACCTCAAATCCTCTGTGGGACTTCAAAAAGTCCAATTTCTACATAAAATAAAAACAAATAAGAGTTGTTGAAAAAGGTCTGCATCTCACAGTTAAATGTGGCTCAAAAATAAAATATTCCTGGAAAACATGAGTGGAATATGCAGCAACAAATAAAATTTTAGGTTCAGTTCACGTGATTTTTCATCTTACTCTGTATATGCATCCCACAAATTCTTGACCTCAGTAACAAAAGTATTTGTCATGATGTATTCGTAAAATCTTTTAAACACAGTAGTGCCTGGATACATGGTCCTTCAGTCTTACTAACATAGAGAGATTTTTGCACCCTTATTTGATGTATAAGGAAATGAGTCTCCCATAAGCAAAATGATATCTTGTTCTAGGTTGTTAAAAAAAAAAGTAAGAATATAGCACATAATGGACGACCCAACACAGTTGGGTGTATTAGTAAAGAAAGTTATACCATGTTCATAGATGGGATGCTTCTGTGACTTCTCACTGTGTTTCTTTCAAGAACTTTATAATTTACATGAAATAAAATGTACCCACTTGAAATATGCATTTCTGTGAATTTTAATAAATGTAGACCTCCACAATCAGGATATAAAAGATTTCCCCCACCCCAAAGAGCTTTCCCCACACCTTTGTAGTTCATCACACCCACCTCCAGCCTCAGGTAAGCACTGGTACACTCTCCATCATGGTGAATTAATTCTGTTCATAGGGAAATTCTAGAAATGTACTCATCTATGTCTATATTCTCTCACTCAGCACAATACTTTGGAAACTGATTCAAGTTGTACGTATCTGTTGTTCGTAATGTCTTATTACTAAGTTGTATTCCATTGTAGCTCATCGTGGTTTCAATCTGTAATGTCCTAGCAAGTTATGTGGAGCATGTTTTCATGTGCTTTGTTGCTATTATTTTTTTCTTTGGTGAATCTGCTGATTAAATTTTTGGCTTCTTTTTTTACTATTAAGGTAAAATATACATAATTAAAACTTTACCATTTTAACCATTTTTAATTGTCTGGGTCTGTGGCATTCAGTACAGTCATATTGGTGTGCAACTGTCACTACCATCCTTCTCCAGGACTTCATTCATTTTCCCCAAACTGAAACTTTGTGCCCATCAAAAGAATAACCCTGCATCCCACTTGGCCAGACCCAGGAAACCACCTTCTACTTTCAGTGTCAATTAATTTGCCTCCTCCAGGGACTTCATGTAAGTGGAATCATACAGTATTTGTCCTTTTCTGACTGGCTTGTTGCGCTTCACATAGCGTCTTGAGTTCGTATTGTAACATGTGTCAGAATTCGCTTCCTTTTTAAGGCTGAATAATATTCCATTGTATGTGTTCATCACATTTAGTCTTTTTGTTCTTATGTTGATGGGCCCTTATGTTGCAATTACCTTCTAATTATTGTGAATCATGCTGCTATGAACAGAGATGTATAAATACCTATTTAATTCCTGCTTCCTATTTTTTTTGTATATACACAAAAGAGAAATTACTGTATTATATGGTAGCTCTATATTTAATGTTTTGAGGAACCTCGAAGTAGATTCACCTTAACAGCAAAGCATAGAGTTCCACTTCCTTCACAAAGTCACCAACACTTGTTATTTCCTGTTCTACTTTTTTAAAAAAATAATAAGCATTTAATGGAATAATGGAGGGGGAAACCTCATTGTTGGCTGTAATTTACATGTCCCTCATATTAATAACGTTGGCCATATTCTCATGTGTATTTTCTTTTTGTAAAAGTTCAGGGAAATGTCTAGTGAATGTCCTTTGCCAATTTTTTAATAGGGTTGTTCAATTTCTGTTGCTGAGTGAGGGTTTAAAAAAAAATTTTTTTTTACACAATTGGTTTCATTTCCTTGTTTGTTTACTACTGTTTTGTTTGAGAGTCCTTGATATATTTGAATAAAAGTCATTCATCAAGTATATATTTGCAGATTTTTTTCTCCCAGATTTAAATTTTTCTTGTAGCTCTCTTTATATTGGCTGTTACAGAACAGTAAGGTACCGTTCCCTAAAACACGTGTCACTCATGAGGTGACCCACTAATTATCTGAACATGGAAAAGCAGAGTAAACAAGGTTTGGAGGCCAGATGGGGACATTCGGCGGGGAAAAGGTCACATGAGCAGTTCAGTGGGCTGAATCATGACCACCCGAAGATATCCAGGTCTTAGTCCCTGGTACCTGCAAATGTTCTCTGATAAGGAAAAGGGTGTGTACAGATGAAATTAAGGTAAGGATCTTGATGTGAAGATGATCCTAGACTATCAGCATTGGTCCCTGAACCTATTGGTCCCTTTAAGAGAGAGGCAGCAGTGACTGTACACAGAACAGGATGAGACAATGTTACCACAGAGACAGAGCAGTCATGCAGCCACAAGCCAGGGAGAGGAACAGCCACATCACCTGGAGGAAGCAAGGTATGGATTCTGGAGCGAGTGCATCCCAACCAACACCCTGACTGTTGCCAGATAAACTGATTTCGGAGCATGGGGCTTAGGACACATTACCGCAAGATGTGACACCTAATCTTTCTTTGTTGCAAGGGTCTCAGTTGAGATGTAGAAGGGCAGAGGGAGGAGATATTTTTTCTACCTACACAGATTTCTGGCCCCCAGAACTGAGAAGATAAATTTCTTTTTTTTCAAGACACTGATCGTGTGGTCCTCTGTTACAGTGGCCCCAGGAAACCAGTACAGGTGGGGATTCAGTGAGCCCCGCTGGGGGATGCAGAGAAGCACCAGAGCAAGTCCCCCTTCACCAGACCCATTCCTCTGTCCCTCTTTGCAACCAAATTCCTCAAAGGCTCCTCTGTAACCACCCTTCCATCCCCTCCTCCAGCCTGTCCCGATTCAGCAAGGTCACATCTTCATGCCTTTCCCACCAACCATGAAGCCACTGTTGTCAGGATCACCAGAGACAATGTGTTTCCTGTGCCTTCTCTCCTCCATGTGCCATCAGACCTCTTCTGACTTCATCAGTTGTCATCAACTACACTGGCTGTGCATGTTCATGTCTCCAGTCTGGACCCCTCTTCTCATATCCAGCTCTCTCACTGGCAGCCCCAGTCGGTATCAACTGGCTGCTCAGAAAGAACATCACCCTCCAAACCAATCTGTCTGCATCCATGAAACTCATCCCCATACTTCCAGGTTCTTGGGAGAAACATCGGGGCACCATCCATGCTCTTCTCTTTCCCTCAATCCCCACATCCAATAGAAAATTCAGTCAACTTGATTTATTGGATTGGAGAGAAGGAGGAAGGGCAAATTGGAGAACCACACCTTTAGAGGAGGGAGCCCCTGTGTCACCTGTATGACAGAGAACTCAGCAGAGATGTGGGTTTGGGGAGGAAGGAAGGAGGCAGTTCAGCTTTTCCCATGTTGAGCAGAGAAATCCTAGTGGTCATTCTGGAGGAGGTGTGTGTGGGATGTTGAGGGGGTGAGACACCAGCATGACTCACCTGAGAAATTAGCCCAGGATGGCATTTGCATCCTCCATGCCCCTTGTGGATGTGGTCCTGTTCCTCTTGTGATACCTCACTCTAAGAAAAGAGACCAGGGTCCTTAAGTCTGGTAGGATCAGGGTGCAGTGGGCAGCAGACCCAGCCCCCTGTTCCCTGTTTGGGATCTGGGGTAAATCAGAGGTGGGAGAAGGCAGGTCCTGCCACACAGACCACCTTGAGCATAGCAGGTACCTCCATCCTGGACACTCGCCGACTGGGGCACACACGAAGGTTGCCCATGTGGAGTCCTCATTCACCACCCCTTCACCTTCGACTATGCCCATCCATAACTCATTCAGGTTATTCCAGCCCTGATTCTGGGACTCAGTCACATGCCCCCTGCCTTCCCCATGCCTCCCCCCCTCACTGGACAGAACTCACATGAGGACGATGAGGCAGAGAAGGAGGAGCAGGGACTTGACAGCCACTTCCCCGATGGCCACCAGCACCACCTGGGCCCTGATTTCCCTGTAGGGACTAGAGACAAGGACAGATTCACCGGGTCAACTGCAGTCCTGTGTATCTTCCTCTCTAAGTAGAACTCTGGATGTTGTCCTCCGGGCCTTCCTGCAACATTGGTTGTAGGGCCTCCCATGCCCTCACCCTAACCCATGTCCTGACATTTCAGCAGTTGCATCAGAAAAAAATACACAACTTGGAAGTCATCCTACGAAACATTCTGTTTATCAATTGACACCATGCATACAGTAAAAAGCCAACTCATTTAATGGGGGGAAATATTTGCTACTCAGAGATCTGATAAGGATTAGAATGCAGCATATATAAAAAAACTCTTACAACTAAAAAACGCAAAGCCAATCACACAATTAAAAAATGGGCACAGGACTTGAAAAAATAAATCTTCAAAAATCCATACAGATGGCTATAAATCCATAAAAAAATGAGAGACACATTATCATTACTTAAATGGAATTCAGAGTCATGATGAAATAACCCTTCACACTCACTAGTAGCCTCTCATTTCTTTTTAAGGAAAACTACAATGTTGGTAATTGGATGGAGAAATTGGAATCCTCATACATTGCTGGTGGGAATGGAAAACAATGCTGCCACTGTGGAAAACAGTCTGGCATGTCCTCAAAAAGATAACTGTAGAAACCACCACTTGACCCAGCAATTCCACTCCCAAGTCTATGCCCAAGGAAACAGAAGACATATGTTCACACAAAAACAGGTACACCAATGTTCACAGCAGCTCAGCCAAAAAGTGGAAACAACTCAAACTTCCATCAACTGAACAATAAATGTAAAAAATGTGATAAGTCTGTAAATGGAATACCATTCAGTCAAAAACTTAATGCCATGGTTCTCCACTGAAGATGTGTACACAGCCAGAATCCATCCAGAAATGGGAACACCTCACAGACACAGAAAAATAAGGACGTCGGTCCTATGATGTCAAGAGATTCTAATCCTTTAGGCAAATAAGCCAAAGCTCAGAGCAGTGTGGGGACATTGGTCACTTCCTGGGAGGGGACTGGGCATCTGAGGACAGACTGTGCTGTACATTTGATTTTTTTCCCAATGACTATACCACCTGTTCAAAAACATGTAAATTAAAGATATCAAAGGGAAATAAAAAGACAAGCTGGAGGAGTCGTCAGGAGATGGATGATGAGGGACCTGCTGGGCTCCTCCATGTGGATGATGCCCTGTTCTCCTGGTGCAGTCAAGAGACAAGGGGAGAATCACTGGGGGACGAGGAGCCATTGGGAACACCTGCTCACAGGGGCCATGTGGGCTGAGGTTAGGGGGACCACTGAGCTTACCCACAAGGGGGTGCCTGGTCATGGGGGGAGACCAGGATGAGGCAGGACCCGGCTGTACCCTAAGCTGGAAGAGGCCCTGCTCCCTACAGCCCATGACAGGCTCCTTCCTACCTGTGCCATTTCCTTGGAAGGCAGTTACGGTCAAGTCCTGTGAAGAGTCTGGGGCAGAAAGACATGGTGGATCCAAGTCAATGGAGCTGCGTAAGTGGGGGAAGGGTGGAGGCAGGCATCCTCCTGACCCCCACCCAGACCAGATTCAGGTCCCAACACCCAGTGTGCGAGGCCCTGACCCCCATCCCCGCTGCCCTCAGGACCCGCACCAGAGACCCCCTTCCTGGCCCAGCACTCACAGGTGACGTTGAGCTAGATGGTCCTCTCCATGGTCACATCTACTGCAGGGAACTTCACCTGACAGGTGAGGTTAGTGCTGTGGTCATGGGGATGAGGGGTGAGGGTGATCACAGAGGAGAGGAGCGTCCTGGGGCCCAGGGAGGTGAGGGCAGCTGAGGTCCAGGAGAAGATGGGGGGCATGCAGTGCTCACAGGCCCAGGGCACACAGCAGGTCAGGTTCTTGGAGCAGTCGGACACCAGGGTGCCCAGGATGAGAATGTGGGGCCTGTGAGTCAGGGCTGGTGAGAAGGGGGAGACATGGGATCAGGAGGGAGGGTCCCAGGTGTGGCCGTGAGAGAAGCCTCAGGATTTGGTCCAGCTCCTCCCTCTGAGGCCAGACATGCTGGATACCAGCACCCTCCCAGGAGGGGGAGTCCAACCCTACCTTGTCCCAAACCCCCATGTCCTTTTTCTGTGGCCTCTTCTGGAGCCCTTTTCTTACCCATCACATGCACGGAGACGAGGTAGATGTGTAATGCCATAATGTACTTCCACTCTCCATCCAGAAAAATTATTTTCCGTCATCCCTCCTCTTGGCGTCTCTGATGTCCAGGGAGGAGCTGTAGGTCTAAGATTCCCAGAGAAGGCAGAATCGGCCCTGAGTCTCCTCCTGAACTTTATGACCTGGCTTGTTTATGGCCACTGGAGCATCTTGGTCTGTATTGGCCTCTTCCTGGAATCAGTAGTCATGAGCTCGGTCAGAGTCCCCAAGTTGTTCTGGGGATAGATGGCAATGCAGGGCACAAGGACACACAGGCCCTCCTGCACTGTCACAAACTCCTGCACTCTCAGCCAGTAGCCTTCATCCTGAGCCAGGGACGCTGTGCAGAGAGAAGGGTCAGCAGCTGCCCTGCCCTGTCTCCCTCCCTTTGTCCACTCACCTGCCCACAGCAGGGACAGAAGCAGCTGCAGCATCTCCAACATGGAGGGTTTCTGGGCTCCTGTGGGAGGAAAGAGAAGGAAAGCAGTGTGGGAGAGGGGGGTGAGGGGAGACCGCAGAAACTGGGGAGGAGCACGGGGCCCCCTGGTCCACAGAAGAGCCTCAGAGATGGAGCTCATCCCCCTTCTGCACAGAGCAGGTGGACACCCCACAGACCACATCTCAGAGAGGAGCAGACAGGGAGTGGACCCCGGTCCTGCCCCATCTTGGGCACCTCTCTTCAGCACTGAAGTTTAGACCAGGGAAGTGGGCCCTGTCCACCAGGTTCTGGACCTGAGTGAGGCCCATCCTGACCTGAGTGGGCAGCAGGGGCCTCTGCAGATTCGCATCACGAGAAACGATGGGTGTCTGAGTCCTGCTGCCGAGGCTGAGGTGCTGTTGGTGCCCTCAGTTTGCACCATGGGGCAGTCACTTCCTGGCCTGGCTCAAGAGTCATCGTGTTGTCTACATCTGTGCTTCTGAACCTGCCTGCCCAGGGGACATTTGGCAATGTGTAGACACATTTGATTGTCAAGCTTGGGAGGAGGGTGCAGCTGGCAGCTGGTGGGTAGAGTCCAGAGATGCTACTAAATATCCTATGATACACAGGATGGCCCCTGACAAAACTCATATAGCGCAGGGGTGGCCAGTTAGCTAAGTTGGTTAGAGCGCAGTGTTCATAACACCAAGGTTGCCTGTTCGATCCCGCAACTAGTTGCGCCCTCCTCAACTAGATTTAAACAACGACTTGACTTGGAGCTGATGGGTCCTGGAAAAACACACTGTTCCCCAATAAAAAACTTAAAAAAAAAGAATAATCATACAGTCCAAAAGTCAGCAATGCCAAGAAACCCCAGTCTACACCCCAGTGCCAGGCAGTTGTTCCAAGCGTGGGGTGCTGGGAGTTCTGTTTGGGTGTGTGGCACATAAAATAAGAGTAGGAGTCTTAAGAGAAGTGTAGAAGGCAGCCATTCATTCATACATTCACTCATTTACTTACTCCTTCACCCACTCACTCACTTATTCACTCAAACACAGAGTGAGCATCTGCCCTGTATGGGGGCTGGAGGCCAAAGAGATGCAGCAGACACCCTGAGATGTTCCCCATCCAGGGAGAGAGAGACAATCTATGGGGCCTGCTGGGTAGAGGCTGTGGGGCTGGAGGCTCTGTCAGCTGGTTGCTCTTGGGCACAAGTGAGCGGACTGGATATGACCTGGACTCTCAAGGGACAAGAAAGAAGACTCCCAGCTATGGGACCCTGCTGGAGCCCAAGGTCAGTTAAGAGGCAAAATCACAGAAAGGGAAGTGGGGGAGCACGTCCCATGTTCCCCAGCGTTCTCCCTGCTCACGTGACACTTGGCAACGCCCTCAGCTGACCTCTTTTTGGCAACGCCCTCAGCTGACCTCCAGGTCTGGCCTCATTTCTCACTTCCCTTTCACCTGGTCTGCCACATAGGCCACGTTTATGCCCTCTGATGGTCTAGCTTTAGGCAGTGCAGATGCTTAAACATCTTCTGAAGCTGCCCTCTCCCTTCTAGCCATCAACTCTCTGACTTCCACGTGGCAACACCAGCTCATCCATTCCTACAGCGTTCACTGGACACCGCCTATGAGCTGGCCATGTGCTGGGGCTGAGGCTGGGGCGAGCAGACAGAAACGGACCTCAGGAAGCCCCTAGGCTGCCTGGCTGGGCTATTGTAGGGTGCAGTGCAGCGATCCCACAAATTCTCCCCGTGGAGGGTAAGCAGAGGCTGCACAAAGCAGGAGATGTTTAGCTGCTGTCCCGCCAGCCCTGAGCTTGCCCCACCTGCCCCTCCCCTGTATCTCTCATCCCCAGGAACTTCTTCGTCACACATGCTGGACAGTCTCCAGGGCCTTCATCAAGGTCCCATCACCTCCAGGACCACGATCCCCAGGACAAGCCCCCCAAACACCCCTG
This sequence comes from Hipposideros larvatus, assembly GCA_031876335.1. Classification (NCBI taxonomy): domain Eukaryota; kingdom Metazoa; phylum Chordata; class Mammalia; order Chiroptera; family Hipposideridae; genus Hipposideros; species Hipposideros larvatus. The sequence continues at coordinate 31,012,907 of CM063099.1, forward strand.
TCCTGGCAACAGCAGGACAGAGACGGTCCATGTCGCCGGCACTCCTGAAGCTGAAGCTGAGAATAAGGTTGAGCTGTTGGGCCTCGTCCCAGCTGCGCTGAGGTCACCACTGTCCTGGAGTAGCTCCTACCCGTCCTGCCGTCCTCTCTCATATCTCCCAGCAGGAGCAGCCCAGGCACCAGCCTCCTGACTCTCACTCCACACAGACTGGCAGGGGCGCCTGGGCACCAGCAGGCGCCACACTCAGCAGGTGAACGTTCCTCTGTCTCCAGCTCCTACCCAGGACAGCTCAGGATCCTGGCCATTGAGGGCTGGCAGGGACTCAGGGTGTGGCCTCCAGGACGTTTTGGGGGCTCCTATTCACCCCATCAGTGGGGGAGGAGTCCTACCCCGGGTGATGTGAAAGGCTGAGCATATGGCTCCCAGTACCGAACAAATGAGATTGCCAGCACTTTATGAATCACAAGTGCTCACTGCCCCGGGAGGAGGACCCCACCCCAGGCAGGACTCTGAGGACTATACTCAGGAGCAGCATGAAGGAGCCGTGGCTGTGGGAGGAGCCTCTGTAGTAACAAGAGGGAGTGATGACTCCTGGTTTGATACTCTTGTTTGAATCATGACGCAGGCTGACAGGAAACTTGGTCAGCTCAGGCTGCCATAACAACACACCATCGATTGGGCGGCTTAAACAACAGAAATTTACTTCTCACAGCTCTAGAGGCTGGGAAATCCAAGATCAGGGCATCAGCAGATTTGAATTCTGGTAAGAGCCCACCTCCAGGCTGGCAGTGGGCCCCCTTCTCTCTATGTCCTCACATGCCTTTTTTTTTTTTGTCTTTTGCATGCACAGGGGAAGAGAAAGAGGAAATCACGCCCTCTTTTTTTTCCTCTTTTTATATGCCCATCAATCTTAGGAGGCCACCCTCATGAACTCATATAATCTCAGTAATCTCTGAAATAATCATGTTGGGAATTAAGGCTTCAGCATAAGAATTTGGGGGGTACCCAATTCAGTCTGTAGCATTCAGGTTCCATGGGGTCCCCACATCCCTCCCATCCTTGTCCTTTTTATAAGCAGTTCCATACTTGCCACATGCAGAGAAATCAAGCCGTGTAAATAATTATATCCTGTTTCTTCTTTCCAGTTGTAAGAAATTTGTCCCATCTCCATCATCCAGGTGTCGATGCTCAAAGCACAGTTGTATTTCCCAGGGTCCCCGAGAAGATGGAATTCTCTCTGAGCCTTGACCGGTAGCATTTGATCTAGGTGGGTTGTAGATGCCAGGACATCCTTACCAGGCTTGTCCCTATTATGGAACCAGTAGCCCCAGCTGGTGTGGGTTTGTTCCAGCCGCCACAAGGGTAGGAGATGGTGCAGGGTGCAGGGCTGTACAAGCCCTTCTGTGTCATTACTTCTGGCTTGAAATCCAGGAGCTCAGCCTGGGGCCCTGGTGAGAGAGGCTTGACCTCAGCCGCCTGCCCTACCAGCTCACCCCAGTAGGCAGGGGCAGCTGCAGCTCTGGAATGGGACTGGCCAAGCCCTTTTCTAGGATTCTGGTGTCCAGGTTGTCTCTTTCAAGGAACCAAGAGCTGTAGGTTCAAGGGGAAGTTCACCCAGGAAGGTGGGATGACATTGGTGTGTGTGCACAGAAGAGGAACATCAGCCCCGCTCTCTATCACAGCTGGGCTGTCTTGGGAGATTAGCTCCCTTCCTTATTTTTCAGAGTGGGGCACCTCAGTCCACTAGGAAGGACCTGGGAAAGCAAGACCTGCTCCCCTTCTCCTGGCTGCCTGCCCATGTCCTGACCTTTGGTATCTGTTTTCTGTACCAGGGACCAAGGCAGGTATGAGTGAGTCACTGCCTGTCATCATGCTAGCATATTAATTCCGTTAAGAAGTAGAGAAAAGGGATGGAAACACAGGTCTCCCTGAACACAAAGCATGCTACTAATTACCTGGGCATTTATCCACCCATGTCCTGGGCCATGTCCCCAACCTGTCTCCATCAGCACATAGGGGAAGGGCCTGGCACAGAGCGCATGCTCAGTATAGGTTCCCGTGAATGAATGCTTGAATAATGGATAAAGACTGTTCCAAACTCTCCTTCTCATGCACAGCGCAAATTTCCTCTGGATCTGGCTCCCCTGTCAGTCTTTTTTCTTATGGATGTTCTTGATTTGGGAAACCCCTCCCCAAGTCACCCATGTGGCCATTTCTTTTGCTTTTTATGTGTTCTGAGCAGCCTGTACGTGTGCATCCTGAGTTGCCTCACATCACGCATGCTGAGTCCTGTCCATTCTGTAGTTGGAAGAGCAATTTGTGTCTGGTATGAAAGCAGGAAATGGGTTTGTACCAGTTGCAGTAAGGTTTTGTTACACAATTTCTCACATAGTGGCTCTCCCTCTGCAGAGGTTCCTGAAATGCTTCCTTGTAACAACCTCCCATTCAATGCCCAGCAAGTCAAAATAGAACCTATTGCAAAACCTCAACTCAGCAAAAGAGGATGAAGGAGTGTATTCTTGACTGCGGTGACCACCTTTCCGTGGGAATCCGCAAAGGCAGAAATTCAGGCTGTGGCCACCAGATGACAGTAGTAACCCTTCAATTTCTGGTTACCTTCAACTGAAAAGCTATTGGAATCAGGTGAAAGGTCATCCGAGACTTAGGTAATTAGCTGGAAATGTCCAGTTAATTGTTTGAGGCATGTTAATGTGAGCATTTTTGTCAATTAATTACTGTTTTAAATGCTTTACTTACAATAGATCCTTTTTTTAAAAAAGATTTTTATTGGGGAATTGGGGGATGGGAACAGTGCTGGGCAATTGGGGGAAGGGGAACAGACAAGTTGCTGTCGTTTTGGTCTTCAGTCCAGTTGTGGAGGACGTTGCTTCACTGGCCCAAGCTGGCACCATCATTGCGCTCTTCCCAGGCGAGGCACATCAGTCGCCGGCTTCTGGACGGCCGCTCACTGCGGCTGCTGGCCACTCACGCTGGCTGCTGGCTACACCCGGTAGCCCATGGCAACCCACTGCCACAGGGGCTGCAGCCTACACTGTCGCTGGCGACTCACAGCAGCCCAGCTCCAGGTTGAGCTGCTGTTCAGCATCTTAGCTGTAGAGGGCAGTGTCACTGGCCCTCATATGTGGGATCCGAACCGGGGCCCTCTGGCGTCCCAAGCCAGTTCTTAACCATCGCGCTACTCGGCCGACCCTGCAATAGATCCTTTGAGGCTTGTGACTACCTGCTGAGGTCCAGAGTAATGATCCCCTTCCATCGTAAGAGTGATGATGAAGTTCACAGATGTATCTCTATTTAAAATAGATTTATAGGGCAGGGCGCCCTGGAATGGGTTCGCCCCGAGAGAGGGGCCCGTGCCTTGGAAAGCGTTGCGGTTCCGGCGGCGTCCGGTGAGCTCTTGCTGGCCCTTGAAAATCCGGGGGAGAGGGTGAAAAAAAAAATAAAAAAATAAAATAGATTTATAGATGTATAATTGATATACAAAAATGGCACATATTTAATGTATACAATTTGATGGGTTTGAACATGTGGACACACCTGTTTAAACCATGACCACAATCAAGGTAAGAAATATAACCGTCACCTCTCAAAGTTTGTCTGTTTGTTTGTTTGTTAGTTGTAAGGAGACTTAACACAAGATCTACTTTCTTAACATAATTTTAAGTGCACAATACAGTCTTATTACCCACAAGCACTATGATGAATTATTTTGGAATTATTCATCTTGCATGACTGAAACTTTAAACAGATTGAACAACTTCGCCTCCCTCCAGACCCTGGCAGCCACCACTCTGTTCTCTGTTTCTGAGTTTCAATATTTTCAACACTTCCTATAAGTGGAATCATGAAGCATTTGTCCTTTTGTGACTGGCTTATTCCACTTATCACAATGCCTTACAAGAAATGCTTAAAAGAGCTCTTCAAGTTAAAAGGACAGGATGTTAAATACAGTCATGCACTACTTAATAGGTTCTGAGAACTCTGTCATTAGGCGATGTCGTCGCTGTGGGAACACCACAGAGTGTTCTTATACAAACCTGGATGGCACCGACTACTGCACACCTCGGCTGTATCATATACCACCATTGTGTATACGGTCTGTCGTTGACTGAAACGTGACAATTTTAATTTTAGTATAAAAGTTAACAGACATAAGTACTAAAACAACGATTTTTGTGGGAGTGGTCATTTAGCTCAGTTGGCAAGAGCGCAAGCTCTGAAGAACAAGGCTGGCGGTTGGATTCCCACATGGGCCACTGAGCTGTGCCCTGTACAGCTAAGATTGTGATCAACCACTCAACCTGGAGCTGGGCTGCCATGAGCTACCGTGAGCCGCCATTAATTGCCATTAATCACCGTTAATGGTTGGCGACTGACTGCCTCAGCGGGGAAGAGCACACTGATCATAATACCAACATGGGCCAGTGAAGCAGCATCCTCCACAACTAGACTGAGAACAACTAACGGCTTGGAGGTGGGGGTTGAGGGGAGAAGGGAAAAAGAAAGAAAGAAAGAATAAATAAATAAAACAACCATTTTAAAATGGATACACAATATCAAAAGATGTAAATTATGACATCAAGAACATAAAGTGTTATGGGGTGGGGGGTATGTAGAGTTTTGTATGTGATTAAAGTTGTCATTCATTAGCTGATGTGGATGAAAAACTGGTTCTAAGGAAAGTAACCCCACAAGGGGGATCTGATCATAAATCCCTCACTGGGCAGGTCATGGGGGGCAGTCACGCCCCAGGCTACAATCTCCTCAGTAAATGGTACATGTTTGCCTTAAGTAAGCCCTGCCCGTTGTTCTCGGTTCACCCCCCTTTGAAGTGCCTCTTTTTGGTCCCTCTTTCTAAAGCGTGACCACCCTCAAGAGAGCACATCAGCTTAGCTGTCCTGTAATCCATCCCCGCTTGCTTTCTCCTGCCTTCATGTAATTTTCCTTACTTTCCCTCTGTAATTTTAAATGCATAAAAGAAACTGCAAAACTGTCATTCTTGCTTCCCGGCAATTGTCATCAGTTTTGGCTCAAATAAACTAGTAAAAATTGTCTACAGGTTTGGATGTTCTTATGTTGATTGTTATGATAGAATGTCACCACACTGAGATATTTCATGATCCTATTTTCTAGAAAGCAGGCCCACGTTGTGCTGAAGCCAGAATTTGAATCTTATCTTCCTGTCTCTGTAGCATCTGTTTTTCACTATACACTCCAAATCCCCAAACCACAAAGAAAAAAGTATATTATGAGGGGCACATTGTGGATTGGAGTAATTATTGATTTGTCCACCAGATCTGAGGCTCCTCCTGTCTTGTATCTCTCTGCCTCCTGTGCCCCCCTTTTGTATTCAGGGCCTAATTTGACCTGGATTGAGATGTGGCTGGATTCCAGGGTTCGTGTGATGGAAGGGCCAAATTTCTCGTGTGTGCATATGAGTGCGCAGGTGCGCCTACTGATTATATTCAGCCTGATTTTTGTTCTCAAAGTCAAAAAAATAGGAGTTGTGGCGTCCACTTTGCAAATGAGGACACTGAGGCCCACAGAGATCAGGTAGTTTTCCTCCAGAAGCTGGAGTCTGTGCAGGTCCCACGGACCTTTGATGCCCTCTTGCATCTGGGCATCCCTCTCAACGTTCCCGGCCCTAGTGAGGGCACCCTCTGCTGGTCACTCCCGACAGTTACCAGCATCGCTGAACCAGTCTCCTCCAATCCGAGTCTTTTAATTTATTCTTTTTTACCACCAACTGCTCCCACCTTGTCACTCAGAGGCTAATGTAGCTCAAGATGTACAGTCTCGCTACAAAGGAATGATAAAATAGGAAATAGTTATAGTAATGTTATTATTAGCAAAGCTATTGTTAATGTTAATGTTATTATTTTCCTATCTTACTCTCTTCTTCAGGAATCAGACCGGGGGGGTGGGGTGGGGGGCAGGTTCTGCCTCTTACTCTCTATCCAGTTCTTACAGCACCAACATGAGGATATAGACCAAGATATAGGGTTGCTGAGTTTCTCAACTCCATAGCTCCCCTCGTGGCCTGATGCCCTGGGGTGATGGGGATTGCCCAGACAGGGCACAAGGACAGGAGCTGGGGTTGCCTGGACTCCACCAGGTTTACAGCTCCACAATGATCCCAGGTTACCATTCCCTGCACTCTTTCTGCCTGATAAACAAGGAGGAGTGAATGTTTTATGAGTGTACACTCAGGCTGCGCTTGGCAGAACCTTGCCCTGGGAGGGGCTGTGATGGTGTGCCCTCTTGATAAGAAAGTACAAAACTGGGCTTCCTTAGTGTAAGCCCTGATGATTGAGCTTTTTCCTTTTTTTTTTTGTAATGCAAGTGCCTGACTTAGGTTTTGGTTGCCAATGCATCCTCTTCAATGATGGCAAGTCACAGGACTAGATAAGGACCCCAGCCACTTCTCTCCTCAAGGTCCTTTTACAGATCTTGGTTGATTTCAATAAGTGACCATTTGGGCCCCTTGGTTTTTCTCGTCTGCAACTTTAAATTCCTGTTCTCATGATTTTAATTTCCAATAAAGAGTGAGCCTGTGAATATTCCCTCTCTCTCTCTCTCTTCCTATGATCTTACTGTGGGCCCCAAGTGTGCTGTATAATGTTTAGGACCTGTAATAAATAATCCTTTATTTTTTCAAAGTTTTCTGATGGTTATTGCCAAGGGCATCATGCAATCATAATAAAAACCCCAAGGACCAGTCCAGCCACACTATTGGTATGGATAGACTGAGAATGGCAAAAGACAGCTCCAGAAAGACCTTAATGGCTCCTTGGGACTGCTCCCCAGACTCTCACCTGCTCCCAGGTGAGCACCGAAGCTAGCTGAAAGGAACTACACCCACTACTGACATGTCTTTCTGGAGGGAATCGCTTCCCAACACCTGTCACACTTCTCAGCTTAGGGATTTCAGGGACTGATGACATGGGAAGCCCACCTGATTAAAGATAAAATGCTCCAAATTAAATGGGACCCAGGATGGGATGGGTCAGGTACAGCTCTGGAGTTGGCTTGAGGAAATAAACGTGAGTCTCTGAAGTCTAAGTGATGCCCCAACCTGGCAGTCACCTCCCAAGGGCAGGAGTCTCATGAGGGTCTCATTGTATTAAATGCTCCGATTCATGCCATGGGCTCTGAATAAAATCAGCTCTGCCATCTTCGTCCTGGTTGAGCAAAGTGGTCGACATCGACCATATACAATATGGATACAAGGGAGGGACATTATTGTGCAATTACTTGGCACAAAGCTCTATCTGACAGGGATGCTCCATGTTGGGTGCTTTCAAATAGGTCCACTCAGATGTTTTCTGTGGCAGAGGTGTCTGGTCTTCTCCAATTCCTCACACACCCACACCCACCCACCCACCCACACACACACACACACACACACACACACACACACACACACTTTTTCTTTAGTAATAAGGACTCTAGACACAGGGGAGACCAACTAAAATGCTGCACTCTCCTGATTTCCCTGCAGGTAAGTGTGGCCACATGAGGACATTTTGGCTAGTGAGATAAAACTCTTGTGATCCATTCTCAAGAAGGTGTCCTTCATCGGAGCTTTCCCACACCCTTCTTCCCTCCTTCTGTGTGGAGCGTGGACGGGCTGGTGGAGCTCTGGCAGCCATTTTGGACCAGAAAGCGGAGCCACAAGAGCAACAACATAGACAGAGCCTGAGCTCCTCCTTGTCGCCAAGCTTCCCAACACCTAGGACTGCATGCCGCCAGAGTCACTGTATGAGAGAGACGCCAACAGCTGCCTTGTTCAAGACTCTTTATTAGTTTTGGTTCCTTTCACCTGGATGCAATCCTAAACAAGAGGGTCTCTTAGGGAGGAGGAAAGCTGGCTGTATTCACAAGGGTGAGATTATTATAAGTGAGAGAGGCAGGCAGGAGAGTCAGAGTCCAGGAAGGAGAAGTGACAACGGAAACAGTTTGGAGTGATGAGGTTTAAAGATGAGGGAACGGACTGTAGCCCAGGGCTTCAGATGAGCTAAAGTCAGAACATCAACTACACATGTCTTTGGGGGCCGCCACTTATACTCAAATGCTGGGGATGACCAATTAAATAACTTCAATGGTAACTAATACATTATTTTCCTATTATACACACGTGTGTTGCATATGGATTATCAGGCTACAGTAGACGACTTCAGAGATATTTACTAAGACACCAGACACTCAGAAGTGTATATTCACTCACCTTCCTCTGAATAAATTTGGGTTTAACATTGGAAAAGCCCAAATAAAAAAGGATATTTAATGTTGTGATTCCACATTGGTAAATATGCATATGTATATGATATATATATATATCATATACAAATATATATAAATTATATATATAAATATATAATCAGAACTGATATATATTAGAACTGAAAAGATTCATAGGAAAAGCTGAATATATTTCCTGGTGGTCAAATTATTACAGGTGATTTTTTTTTTATGGTTTAAATTTTACATTAGGTTTGCATTAGGGGTTTACATTATTTTTAAAGATTTTTATTGGGGTATTGGGGGGATGGGAACAGTGCTGGGCAATTGGGGGAAAGGGAACAGACAAGTTGCTGTTGGTTTTGTTCTTCAGTCTAGTTGTGGAGGATGTCGCTTCACTGGCCCAAGTTGGCACCACCATTGCACTCTTCCTGGGCGAGGCAGATCAGTTGCCGGCTTCTGGACGGCCGCTCACTGTGGCTGCTGGCCGCTCACGCTGGCTGCTGGCTGCTGGCTATACACGGTAGCCCATGGCAACCCACTGCCACAGGGGCTGCAGCCTACGCCGTCGCTGGCGACTCAACGGCAGCCCAGCTCCAGGTTGAGCTGTTGTTCAGCATCTTAGCTGTAGAGGGCAGTGTCACTGGCCCTCATATGTGGGATCCGAACCAGGGCCCTCTGGCATCCCAAGTCAGTTCTTAACCATCGCGCCAGCCCAATTACAGGTGATTTTTAGCAGCATTAATTACATCATAATAAATAATTGTATACTTGTTCTATTTATAAAATATCTATTTATTTATAAATGTATACATGTATAAACATTTTATATATTTAGATAAATATTTAAATACTTATTTGATTTTCAAATATTTATTATAAAGTATCATAACAAATCGTTTTAAATGATTTAATTAAGATAAGTGCTAGTTTATATGTTAATAATTTTCCAAATTTTTTATAGCCAATGCATTCCTTTTGCAATTAAAAAAGTAGTATTTGTTGGTATGAAATGAAAGACTAACAGAGTCCCAAATACAGTTTGAAAGATCTTATGGATTGCAGACTTCTGGGATGTGCTCTCCGTTTGTCGGCCTTCCCTGTGCGTCCCTCAGCCCGCCATCTCTCTCTCAGTCCAATTCAATATTCAGCCATGTTCCTCACGTGCACAGCTCCAGCTCCCCTCTGCGACCCACTCTGCGTGGAGCGCACTCTCCTCATCTCCCACATCGTCACTCCTAATGCTGAATTTTAGGAAGCGTCTAAAAGTCCAACATCAAAGGAAATGGTTCTATAAATTTTGTTTCAGCCAGATACTAGCATGCCCTGCGGCCACCCAAATGGCCATCTAAGGGAATAGTCAGGTACCAGGGAGACCCCTACGGTACACTATCCATTGAGGGGAAAGCAGCTGGCTGTCAAATGGGACAATGTGGTTTAGAAATTCAACACTGCTTAGGAAACACGAAAAACAAGACACACCTTTGAAAAGCCTGATGTCCTCTTACCCCTTCGGTGCACCAATGAAGGTCCTGGTGTCTCTGTGGGCCGCCGTCCCGCCCGATGTTATCGTGTTGTAAGAACAAGCCGCACCCAGAGTCTCGCTCCTGTAGAGGAGTCTCTGATGCCAAGATCTGCATCTTTGATCTGGGGTGGAGGAAGGCAAAAGTTCCCACTCTGTGGCCACATGGTGTCTGATGAATATGAGTAGCTCTCTTCCGAAGCCCTGGAGGCCGCCCGTATTTGTGCCAACAAGTGCGTGGTGAAAAGCTGTGGCAAAGATGGCTTTCACATCCGAGAGTGGCTCCACCCCTTCTATGTCAGCCCCATCAACTAGGTGTGGTCCTGTGCTGGGGCTGACAGACTCCAGACAGGTATGGGGGTGCCTTTGGAAAGCCCCAGGGCACAGCGGCCAAGGTCCACATTGGCAAGTCATCATGTCCATCTGCAACAAGCTGCAGAACAAGGAGCGTGTGATTGAGGCTCTATGCAGGGTCAAGTTCAAGTTCCTGGCCGCCAAAAGATCCACATCTCCAAAAAGTGGGGAATTATTAAGTTTAATGTGAAAGAGTTTGAAGACTTGGTGGCTAAAAAGTGGCTCGTCCTGGATGGCTATGGGGTGAAATAATCCCTAATCGTGTCCCTCTGGACAAATGGTGGGCCCTGCACTTATGAGTTTTGGCACTGCCCCCTCTTTACACCCACCAATAAACTATACTTCCTGTCAGAAATAAATAAGTAAATAAATAAATAATAAATAAAAAACCTGACGTCTCGTGCTTGTTGCCGTTTGGTGTTTTCTAGTTTTACTAAAAGTTACCCTTTTTTTCTTTTTTTCTTTTTGTAACCAAGACAGAATAGTGTAAATAAGTTAATCATCATCATCATCATCATCATCATCATCATCATCATCATCATCTAAAGGTAACACAAAGTAATAAAGATAACAACTGACTTCCCAGAGTTCCTCCTCCTAGCCCCTCCCTTCTGTGGTGCAGGGCCCAACCGTGGAGGCAGGAAACGGATGGAGACACAACCGCTCAAGGCCGGAGATACAGCAGCTGAAGTCTGCTGACACAGGTGGGTGAAGGAGCAAAGGACCTGGAGACATCCCTCCACCAGGAGGACCCTCTGCAGCTCATGGATGTTTCCAGACCCAGATGCAGCCTTTGGAATTTCAGGCGTGGCTTAGCTGAGTCCTTTGCTCTGAGACTCATAAATTTTGGTAATGGCCGTGTTCTCAAGTGTGGCTCCATACGCAGGCGTTTCATGTCAGGGCTGCTTCTTTTTTCAAGGTCAGCCAAAGTCTCTCTCATCTGCTGAGACAGAGTCTTATTTAACACAGGTAGTTATGGGACAGACAGCCCTCACATTGGCCATATTCTACAGGTTAGAAAAGAGTCACAGTCCCACCTGTATATATTGTATGGCCTTGGAACTTTGTCTTCCCTCTGTGGTCCTCGGCTTCCTCATCTGTAGAATGGGGGTAGTGTCTACCTTTGTGGTACATCGTAAGGTTAGAGGGAGGATTTGCAAAGTAAATGGGACTCAGACAATGGGAGCAATTATTATGGAGAGTCCCAATACCACCACTCACTCGGAATTCTACCCACAGCTCCTTGAGTGGGGGTGGTGTTCTGACCTGGGAGTTCAGAAATAACCATTAGGCCACATACCTCCGCCAAGACCCCAGACCCCATTTTACAACTCTTGGTTTCTCCCCAAAATACCCCAAAACCACCCCCTCAGAGACAAGCAGAGCTTGAAGAGGCAGACCCCACCTCTGATCTTCTGCTTCACCCAGAAAAGGAAAGCAACCCAGGATTCTCAACCAAACCACCTCTGTGGCTGAGTACATGGATTCTGTGGCCGCCTTCTGCGACACCAATGCCACTAATATCACGTGGTATGTGAAAGGCATACCGGTGTTCAGCAATGACCTGATGACAATTTCCCCAGATGGCAAGACCCTCATCATTCACAAGGTCAGCCGCTACAACACGATACTTCAGTGTGCGCTGGAAAACATCCTAGGGTTTCCTCAAAGAAGTGAACAGATCTCTCTGACTGTGGCCTGTGAGTGGTCTGGGGTCATGGGTGTGAAGCTAGGGGTGGGCTTAGGGTCCTCCAGGGATGTAAAGATAATACAGGTAGAATCAGAGAGAGGTGATATCCTGAGCCAGCTTGATCTGGATTTGAATCCCAGCTCTGTTGACTATTTAATATATAAATGGCTTTCGAACATCACATCCCACCCTAATTACTCAGAATCATGGTCCACACAATTTAAAATGAGGACCCTGGCCAAGTGGCTCAGTTAGTTAAGAGTGCGAGCTCTGAACAACAGGGTTGTAAGTTCGATTTCCAAAAGGCCAGTGAGCGGCGCCCAAGCTGAGCTGCCACTGAGCTGCCAACAGGTGGCAAGATGACTCAGCCGGTGAGAGCACATGCTCCTAACAACAAGGTTACCGATTTGACTCTCACATGGGGTGGTGGGCTACGCTCACCTACAACTAAGATTGAACACGGCACCTTGAGCTGAGCAGCCGTGAGCTGCCGACGAGTGGCCAGATGGCAGTTGGACTTGGAGTTGAGCTAGCTGCGCCCTCCACAACTAAGATTAAAGGACAGCAACTTGGCTGTTCCTTTTCCCCAATTCCCCAATAAAAATCTTGAAAAAAAATCTGGATTCAAATTCCAGCTCTGCCCCTAGCTGGCTAGGTGAAATTGAGCAGATCATTTCTCTTCTCAGCTCTTCTTAGACCCACTTGGAAGATGTGAAGGGTCACACCTGCCCTGAAGGATGATGGGAAGGTTAGACACACATCTTAGAGGATGAAGCGATTAGCAACATTCTCGGCAGAATGGGCCAGTTTCTCAACCTCTATCAATATTTAGAGTCAGATAATTATTTCAGTAGTGGTGGGGGTAAGGCTGTCCTGTGCACTGTAAGACATTTAGCAGCATCCTGGCCTCTACCCATTTGATGTCTGTAGCAACAACCACCATAAGCTCTGGTTTAGACAACCAAAATGACTCTCAGCCTTACAAAGGTCCGATGGGGGGCAAAATTGCCCTGGTTGAGAACCACTGTAGTAGATGTTAAGAATAGCAGAGATGTCCTACGAGCTTTGCACCAGATCACATGGCACTGTCTGTGAGAGAACTTTTAGCCAGTAAATGAATAACTGTATTGGAACACCCTCCCTACTCACCTGATCTGGCCCTCAGTGACTTCTTTCTTTACCTGAAGATAAAGGAAATATTGGAAGGAAGACATTTTGATGATTTTCAGGACATCAAGGGTAATACGATGACAGCTCTGATGGCCATTCTAGAAAAAGAGTTTCAAAATTGCTTTGAAGGGTGGACTAGGCACTGGCATTGGAGCATAGCTTCCCAAGAAGACTACTTCGAAGGTGACTGTGGTGATATTCAGCCATGAGGTATGTAGCACTTTTTCTAGGATGAGTTTGCGAACAAATTGTCTGACTTCATAAAAAGTATAGATTAATTGATTGATATAGATATAATATATACAGTGTGTGTCTTCCACAATTTTATGTGTACACACACTTTGTGTGTGTGTGTATGTGTATATATATATATAATCTTATATATATATAATATATATATAATCTTATATATATATAATCTTATATATATATATATATAATCTGCAGAAAATTTTTTGAAAATGTTAACTATTAACAGTGCTGTCTTAATTGCCTTAATTATGGTTTACTGTATATTCTAAAGTGTCTTTTTCTCACAAGGTGTATACATTGCCTTTATAATAAAAAAACACACCAATAAAGTTAAAAGTATGAAGTTAATTCAGACTTCATAATGCCATTTCTGAAACGTTTTTTCTGAGCTGTCTTTAAGGTGTGTCTGAAAGCATGTAAGCAAATTTATTCATTACTGTGGTGGCTACAGGAGGAAGGAAGGAAGGGAGGGAGGGAGGGAGAGAGAAAGGGAGGACGAGAAAAGAGGGAGGGAGGAAGGGAGGAAGGGAGGGTGTGCGGGAAGGAGGAAAGGACGGAAGAAGGGAGGGAGAGAGGGAGGGGCAGAGAGACAAAGACTCCTTCCTGGCTGAATCTATGAAAGTGTGGACAGTCAGCCTAGCAGCTATGGTCATCACTGCTTTGAATGCTCACAAAGCACTTAGGACAGTGCCTGGAAACAAGGCAAACCCCCAGGTCTCACTGAAGACCCCCTTGTAGCACTGGGGACATATAACTGGATTCAGCCTGGTTCCTTGTCACGTCCTGCACAACATGGGCAGTGGGAGAACAAGAGGGGGTGGTGAAGGGTTAAGAAATAAAAGAGACAGCAGCCAATAGTTAAATGAGTGAGGGGTCAAGGGTCTCCAGCCTCGTGGACTAAGAGGTCTGAATTGAGCCAACACGCTGCTTTTATTTCTCCACATACCCGGAAGTAGCATTGTTCTCTCCATAGTCTGTGAGCCTCATTCCTGAGAACTTGCAGAAGCCAGATTACCCATGCCTGCAAGCTGCTATTATCCAGAGTCTGCCCACGGCAATAAGACAGATGCTCTGTCTTCACACACCCTATACGCGTATGACCCGAGGAAGATAAGATTATTATGCTGAGGACAGATCATCAGGTCACTTCCCAAGCAGGTTGAAGGAAGGAATGTAGCTACTAGGGCAGAAGATCTTCAGTCTCTTTGGGGGCGGGTGAGGGCTCATGCCCACCTCCATCAGCCCTGAGATTTCTCCTAATGGCCCCCATGCGACCGTGCCTGTCTTAGGTTGTCTTCCCTTGAGGAATCTTACCAGTCACTGACTTACCAGCCATCTTTTGGGGCCAAACAGGGAGATGCAAGGTGTATGAGCAGTGTCCTCAAAGGGTTCAGTTTAGGGTTAAGTGAGGGGGGACAGACGGCTAGACAGCTGCGTGGCAACAGTCCCTCCACTTGCCGACCTGTGTGGCTTTGACCAGCTCACCCAAAGCTCCTCTGTAATGTAGGGATAGCGCCAACCCTCCCAATCTCCTGTGAGGATTGAATGAGATAGGATATATGAAGGTGCTGAGCAAATATATTAGCATCCTAGGGTTGCTGTGACAAATTACCACCAACTGGGTGCCTTAAAACAGCAGACATTTATTTTCTCACCATTCTGGAGGCTAAAAGACCTAAATGAAGGTTTTGGCAAGGCCGTGCTTCCTTAGAAGGCTGTAAGGAAGAATCCTTGTTGCCTTTTACAGCTTCTTGTGGTTACCAGAAATCCTCAGCAGTCCTTGCCTTATGGTGTCATAACTCCAATCTCTGCCTCCATTGTCCCCTGGCCTTCTTCCCTGCCTGTGTCTCTGTGTCCACATTTCCCTTTTTCTGGGGGGAAGCACCAGTCACTGGATTTAGAGCCCCAATGCAGTCTGTCCTCATAATAGCTTGATTAAATATGAAAAAACCATTTTTCCAAATAAAATCATAGTCACAGGTACCTCAATGGGAGAAGACTTTAATATAGCTCCCTGGGGGACACAGTTCAACCCACAGCAACAGGTACTCATTTTCAGACTATTGGGCCCCTTGGTGTTTCCCATTGTCCATCTCCAGTCCTTACCTTCCTCCTGCACGCCAGGCCATCCATCCATGTAGCTGCCTGATGGATTCTGGTCCCCACAGGGAGGTCCCAGGGACCCTCAAGCTCCCAACATGTGACTCTGACCTCATTGTCTCCTCTTGGCCCTGACCCCAACACTTGAGAGAAATGAAAACATACGTTGACACAGTCATGTACAAATATGCTTGCAAGCAGCTTTATTCATAATCACCAAGAGCTGGAAACAAACCAAATGTTCATCAGTAGAAAAATGGGTAAACAATCTGTGATACACTCATGCTGTGGAATCCCACTCAGCAATAAAAAGGAACAAAATGCTGATATGCACAACAGCATGGATGAATTTCCAAAAACGTAATACTAAGTGAAAACAAAACCAGACACAACAGTACATACTGTATGATTTCAGTTATATAAACCAATTATATAATTGATAAGATTCATTTTTCCCCAAACTTGATCCACTTGTTCACCACCATTTGTTAAAAAAAAATTTCCTTTCTCAGTTGAATAGACTTGGTGCTTTTCAAATTAATACTCTCTCTCTCTCTCTCTCTCTCTCTCTCTCTCTCTCTCTCTCTCTCTCTCTCTCTCTCTCTGTCTCTCTCTCTCTCTCTATTTTGTTCCATACCACACTCTCTTGGTTAACTTTATATAATAGTAAAGTCTGATTTCTCCAACTGTGTTCCTTTTTAAAATTGTTTGACTATTCTAGATCTTTTACATTTCCATGTAAATTGTGGAATCAACTTATCAATTTGTACACACACACACACACACACACACACACACACACACACACACACACTGGAATTACTTAAGTCACTACAGAGAAAACTGATTGTGTCTTCCAATCCATGGACATGGTGTATTTTTTCATTCATTTGTATCTTCTTTAATTTCTCTCAGCAATGTTCTGCATTTTTTTGTTGTTTTTCTATAGTTTTGATACAGAAGTATTGCATGTTTTTAAAAAAAATGTTCTTTGGTACATGATGACTTTTGGTGCTGTTACAAATGAGCTACAGCACAGATTTAGGGAATATTCAATGTCGGGTCCAGTCCTTTCATTTTTTTTCCATCAAGGCCACTTTAGGAAACGACTGCTGTGACATACTCCTTCCCTCATCTGGTAGCTGCAGGTGAATTTGGGGATCATGTTTCATTCATCAGATGGTCCTGTGATCATTTGGGAACCTTTCTCATTCATTTGGTTTGTCTTTATGGGAAGAAGTCATGAGCTTCTGCTTGACTCCCATCTCCACCCAGAAGTCTACCCCTTGAATTCCACTTTCAAAGACAAAGGCAGAGGAAGGCCAGGTGGGCATTCCAGGAGGAGGGACCTCAGCTGCAAGGACCGAGATCTGATGCTGGTCACCTCCAGCGTCAAGAGAAATTGCCAGTAGGAACTTTCTGTTCAAAGCACAGAGATTCAGCATGTCCTCAGAAATATGCGTTGAGCCAGGTGCTCAGATACAATATCACTCCCACAATTCTCACCACAAACTTGCAAGCGGGCTTCTCAACTTGTTTCATAGGGCAGGAAACTGAGGCACAGAGAGGTAAAGGGGCAGAGTGTGGCTTTGAACTCACCACTCTTTGGTTCCAAGGCCTGTGATCTTTCCATTATACTTGGAACTCATCACCTAGAAATCTTCTCATTTTACAGGAACCCACCCTTGTTTTCCTCTTTGCCCTGATGGGGGCCACCATCATCAAGCCAGGGCCAAGTCTCTGCAGCTCCTCAGTTGGATATGTTGACCCCTGAGTACTCATTATCAGGGACCTGCTGTTCCTGCAGGTTTCCAGGCTGCCTCTTTTGAAATCTGAGCATTGCATAGTGAACCTCTTCTTTCTCTCCTGAGGAGCAGACAGTCAGAGTTGGAGGAGGGTGGTCTGTGAGGCTGCCTGGCTGGGGTTCAATTAGGGCACCCTGAGTGGAGGGAAGGGAAAGAAAAGAAAGAGTGAAACAGTGGGTACAGGATAAGGCAGCGAGTACTGGGAGGAGGCGGGGGTGGGGGAGCCCGTGAACGCCTTTATCCATTTTGCCACACACATTTTTGTTAAGATTTCTTTCATTCATGCTTTCCTCTGATAGTTAATACTTGCTGAGCACCTTATTTGGTCCTTGCTAATCTCATTAAATCCCCACAACCACCTCATAAGGAAGATAATATGAACGCCTCCATTTTATCGAAGGTGAATCAAATAAGCAGTGTGCTCACAGTCCCTGGTGAAAGCAGGATCTAATCCAGCTCTGTTTTGATCCCAAAGCCTGGTGTCCTCCTAAGTGTGAGGCCCCCTGTGTGTGAGGCCCTGATCTGGGTGCTGGATATACCGTGGGGGGCATGGCGGACACAGGCCCTGACCTCTTGCAGCTCACTCTTTAATTAAGGAAGGCAGCAAAAATGAGTTAAACATGTAAATGTCTAATGGTGAATTATGGTAAGTGGGACAGGGACCAGGTAAGTGAGAGAGAATTCCAGGGACTTGATTCAGACATGGCACCTGTCTTATAGAAGCTCAGTTTTGTGGGAGGACAAGTCAGTGAAAGAAATTATGCTCTGCGGTACACAGAATAACAGCCACCAAAAATGTCCACACTCTAATCCCCTGGAACCTCTGAATATTTAACCTGACATGGAAAAAAGGGACTCTGCAGATGTGATTAAGTTAAGGATCTAGAGACAGTGAGATGAACCTGGATTATCTTGTGGGCCCAATGTAATCACAAGGGTCTTACAAGCAAAGGAAGGAGGCAGAGGGAGATGTAAAGATACAGGTACTATGCTTCTGGCCTTAAAGATGGAGGAAAGAGGCCACTAATCAAGGAATGCAGGTGACCTCTGGAAGCTGAGAAAGGCAAGAAAATGAATTTTCCCTGGAGCCTCCAGAAGGAACTCAGCCCCACATGCCAATGCCTTGATTTTAGCTCAGTGAGACCTATTTTGGATTTGTGACCTATACAACTATGATATAATAAGTTTATGTTGTTGGAAGCACTAACGTTGATCCTACCTTTGTGGTGGTTTGTTACAGCAGCAATAGGAAACTAATGCACGCTCACACAGTGGATAGCGACAGGTGCCAGACAGCAGAGCAGAACGCTTCAGCGGAATTGTTAAAGTTTTTGCTCCTCCCATTTTCTCTCAAGTATTCAAAGCTAAATACACACACACAGACACACACAGACACACACACACACAGACACACACACACACACACACACACACACACACACACACACACACACACACTTCCCAACACTGCTATTATCACGAACACCAGTGACCTCTGAGGAATCCATATGGTCATCTTTTAGTCCTTGCCTTTCTGGACTTTGCAGCAGGTGACTCAGTTGCATGCCTTCTCTAAATGAAAACCCCTCTCTAATTACAAGACATCAAACTTCCCCGGGTCTGTCGACCTCACTGGCAGACCCGTTGCTGGATGCTCCCCATTTTCCTGATCCCTAAATATCAGAGCAGCCCCTGACTCTTTCCTCCTGCAACTTCACTTTGTGATCTTTCCCCAACATGGGCTTGTGTCGTCTATGGGCTGATAGCCCCCAAGTCCGTACCTGCAGCCTATCCCCTCTCTGGTAATATAGACTTTGATCCAATGGTATATTTGAAATCCCTGTTTCCTTGTCCAAAAGACACATAAAGCTCTACATATTTAAACTGAACTTCCTTTCCTCCCCATATCTCTTCCTCCTACAATCTTCTCAGCCTTCATGGTTGATGCCTTCGTTCTTCTGGCTGCTCAGGGCAAAACTCTAGGAGTCATCCTTGTCCCCTTTGTCACCCATACCCCACTCTCAGTCCATTAGCAATTTCTGTTAGCCTGAACTTCAGACTTTATCCAGAATCCAGTTAGGACTCACCCCCATGACAACCTGGTTCCAGCCACTACCATCAGTTTCCGACCTCTTCTAATTTCCCTGACACACCGTCTATTTTGCACCTAGCAGCCAGAAAGAGACTGTGAAAATGAAAGTTGGACCATGTCCTCCTTCTGCTCAAAAGACTCCAAATGTCCACAGTAACTGGCATGTGCAGACGTGATCTACACACATGCTGACTTCCCCGCACTCACTTCCTGCTTGCTGGCCCTTGCCTCTTTTTCTCTCTCATGGACTTCCTTGTTTCTTCTCCATTTACTGGTCACCCTCCTGTTTCTAGCATTTGAATCCACTGTTCTCTTTGCTTGGAGTGCTCTCTGATCACACAATCAAATGACAGACTCTCGAGCCTTTGCTCAAACATGGCTAACAAAAACCATAAGCCAACCTATGGAATGGGTTTGCAAATATATATGATATTTG
This sequence comes from Hipposideros larvatus, assembly GCA_031876335.1. Lineage (NCBI taxonomy): Eukaryota > Metazoa > Chordata > Mammalia > Chiroptera > Hipposideridae > Hipposideros > Hipposideros larvatus. The sequence goes on from CM063099.1 coordinate 31,032,587, forward strand.
CAAATAATCTATAATAAGAGGTTAATATATAGAATAAAGAGCTCCGACAACTAAAAATTTTTTAAAAGACTATCAAAACATGGGCAACAAATTGGAATTAGATATTTCCCCATACTAATGGCCTGAAAGCATATGGAAAAATGCTCAACATCACTAGTCATTAGAGAAATGCAAATCAAAACTACAGTGCGGGGCCGGCCGAGTGGCGCGATGGTTAAGAACTCGCTTGGGATGCCAGAGGGCCCCGGTTCGGATCCCACATGTGAGGGCCAGTGACACTGCCCTCCACAGCTAAGATGCTGAACAACAGCTCAACCTGGAGCTGGGCTGCCATGAGTCGCCGGCGACGGCGTGGGCTGCAGTCCCTGTGGCAGTGGATTGCAATGGGCTACCGTGTGTGGCCAGCAGCCAGCGTGAGCGGCCAGCAGCCGCAGTGAGCGGCCGTCCAGAAGCCGGCGACTGATCTGCCTCACCCGGGAAGAGCGCAATGATGGTGCCAACTTGGGCCAGTGAAGCAACGTCCTCCACAACTAGATTGAAGAACAAAACGACAGCAACTTGTCTGTTCCCCTTTCCCCAATTCCCCAGCACTGTTCCCATCCCCCCAATTCCCCAATAAAAATCTTTAAAAAAAAACAAAAAACAAAAAACAAAAAAAAAAAAAAAAAAAAAACTACAGTGCGATACCACCTCATATCTATTAGGATTGCCACAATATTAAAAAAACAGAGATATTACAATATTATTGACTATATTCCTTATGCTGTACTTTATATCCCCATGACTATTTTTTAAAATTATTTTTTATTGTGAAATACACAATTTTTAGAATTAGTTTCACCTGTACAACACCGTGCAATAGTTACACTTTTTATTCCTCGAGGTGACAACCCCCCTCCCCCAATCTGCCACCCCATTCCCCCCCCAATATCATACATATCTATTACAATTCCCTTGACTCTACTCCCACACTATATCCACGTTCCGTGACCATATATATATATATATATATATATATATATATATATATATATATTCACTTATAGTTGACATACAATATTATATAACATCAGCTTCAGGTGTACAGTGCAGTGATCAAGCCTCTACCCCTCCATGATGCGGTCTCCCTAGCAAGACATGTGACCACCTGATACCCAACAAAATATTTACAACATTATTAATTATATTCCTCAAACTGTCTTTCATGTCCCTGTGGCAATATTGTAGTTACGTATCTATGCTGTCTAACCCCTTCCCCTTCTCCCTCATCCCCACCCGCTCCCAACTAGCAGTCATCAGTTGTTCCTCTATATCTCTGAGACCACTTCTGTTTACTTTGATCGTTCATTCAGTTTTTTAGATTCCACATATAAGTGAAATCATATGATATTTGTCTTTCTCCGACTGACTTATTTCACTTAACATAATAGTCTAAGACTATCCATATCGTCCCAAATGTTATGATTTCATTCTTCTTTATGGTGGAGTAATACTCCATTGTATAAATGTACCACCATTTCTTAATCCAGTTGTCTACCGATGTGCATTTTGGTTGTTTCCAAGTCTTGGCTATTGTGAATAGCGCTGCAATAAACATAGTGGTACATATATTTTTTTCGAATTAGCGTCTTGGGTTTCTCTGGATAGATATCCAAGAGTGGAATTGCTGGATCATATGGTAGTTCCATTTCCAGTTTTTTGAGATATCTCCATACTGATTTCCATAATGGCTGCACCAATCTGCAGTCCCACCAACAGTGCAACAGGGTTCCCTTTTCTCCACAGCCTCACCAGCACTTGTTGTTTGTTGATTTATTGATGATAGCCATTCTGACCGGAGTGAAGTGGTATTTCCTTGTGGTTTTTATATCTCTAATGATTAGTGAGGGTGAACATTTTTTCATATGCCTGTTGGCCACCTGTATGTCCTCTTTACAGAAATGCCTCTTCATATCCTCTGCCCATTTTTTAATTGGGTTGTTTGTTTTTTTGGTGTTGAGTTGAATGAGTGTTTTATAAATTTTGGCTATTAACCCCTTATCAAATATATCATTGGCAAATATCTTCTCCCATTCAATAGGCTGTCTTTTTGTTTTATTGATGATTTCCTTTGCTGTGAAAAAACTTTTAAGTTTGATGTAATCCCATATGTTAATTTGTTCTTTTATTTCCCTTGCCCGAGGGGATAGCTCAGTAAAAATATTACTGAGGGTAATGTCTGCAAATTTACTCCCTATGTTTTCTCCTAAGAGTTCTATGGTTTCAGGTCTTACATTTAAGTCTTTAATCCATTTTGAATTTGTTCTTGTATATATTGTAAGTTGGTGGTCCATTTTCATTTTTTTCCACGTGTCAGTCCAATTTTCCCAGCACCATTTATTAAATAGACTATCTTTACTCCAATGTAAATTCTTGCTTCCATTGTCATAGATTAAATGACCATATATGAATGGGTTTATTTCTGGGCTCTCTATTCTGTTCCATTGATCTATGTGTCTGTTTTTATGCCAGTACCATACTGTTTTGATTACTGTAGGCTTGTAGTATGATTTGATGTCGGTAGCATGATACCTCCCACTTTGTTCTTATTTCTCAAGATTGCTGTGGCTATTCGGGGTCTTTTATGGCTCCATGTAAATTTTCAGATTATATGTTCTATTTCTGAGAAAAATGTTCTTGGTAGTTTGATAGGAATTGCATTGAATCTATATATTGCCTTAGGTAGTATTGACATTTTAACTATATTAGTTCTTCCTATCCATGAACATGGTATGTATTTCCATTTATTTGTACCATCTTTGATTTCTCTCTTCAACGTCTTATAATTTTCTGAGTACAGGTCTTTTACTTCTTTGGTTAAATTTATTCTTAGGTATTTTATTGTTTTTGAAGTAATTGTAAATGGGATTGATTTCCTGATTTCTCCTTCTGATAGTTTATTATGGGTGTATACAAATGCAACTGATTTCTGAATGTTAATTTTGTATCCTGGTACCCTACTAAATTCATTTATGAGTTCTAACAGTTTTTTGGTGGAGTCTTTGGGAGTCTCTCTATATAGTATCATGTCATCTGCATATAATGACAACTTTACTTCCTCCTTTCCAATTTGGATGCATTTTATTTCATTTCCTTGTCTGATTGCTGTGGCTAGAACTTCCAGAACTATGTTGAATAGAAGTGGTGAAAGTGGGCAGCCTTGTCTTGTTCCTGATCTTAAGGGGAAAGCTTTTAGCCTTTCCCCATTGAGTATGATGTTTGCTGTGGGCTTATCATATATGGCCTTTATTATGTTGAGATATGATCCCACTATTCCCACTTTGCTAAGAATTTTTATCATAAATGGCTGCTGGATTTTGTCAAGTGCTTTTTCTGCATCTATTGATATGATCATATGATTTTTATTTTTCATTTTGTTAATGTGATGTATTACGTTAATTGATTTGCTGATATTGAACCAACCTTGCATACCAGGAATGAATCCCACTTGATCATGGTGTATGATCTCTTTAATGTGACGCTGAATTCGGTTTGTTAGTATTTTGTTGAGGAGTTTTGGATCTGTGTTCATTAGGGATACTGGCCTGTGGTTTTCTTTTTTTGTAGTATTGTTGTCTGATTTTGGGATCAGAGCAATAGTGGCCTAATAAAATGTGCTTTGGAGCCTTCCCTCTTTCTGTATTTTTTGGGATAGTTTGAGGAGAACAGGTATTAATTATTTTTTGAATGCTTTGTAAAATTCACCTGTGAAGCCATCTGGTCCAGGACTTTTGTTTGTTGGAAGCTTGTTGATTACTGACTCAATTTCTTGGTAGTAATCAGTCTGTCCAGGGTTTCTGTTTCTTCTTGGTTCAGACTTGGTAGATTGTATGCTTCTAGAAATTTATCCATTTCTTCCAGATTGTCAAATTTGTTGGCGTATAGTTGCTTGTAGTATTTTCTTACAATTTCCTGTATTTCTGTGGGATCTGTTGTCACTTCCCCTCTTTCATTTCTGATTTTATTAATTTGGGTCGTATCTCTCTTTTGCTTGGTGAGTCTGGCTAAGGGTTTGTTGATTTTGTTTATCCTCTCAAAAAACCAGCTCTTGGTTTCATTGATCTTTTGTATTGTTTTTTTTGGTCTCTATTTCATTTATTTCTGCTCTGGTCTTTATTATTTCCTTCCTTGAACTCCCTTTGGGCTTGTTTTGCTGTTCTTTCTCCAGTTCCCTTAGGTGTAAAGATAGTCTGTTGATATGAGATTGTTCTTCTTTCTTTAGGTAAGCCTGCATTGTGATGAATTTTCCTCTTAGGACTGCTTTCGCTGCACCCCATAGATTTTGAGTTGTGTTTTCTTTGTCGTTTGTATTGAGATAACTTTTGATTTCTTCCTTGATCTCAGTTTTGACCCACTCGCTACTTAGTAGCATATTATTCAGCCTCCATGTATTTGTGTTCTTTCCAGGTTTTTTTTATAATTGATTTCTAGTTTCATAGCATTGTGGTCAGAGAAGATGCTTGATATGATTTCAATCTTCTTAAATTTATTGAGACTGGTTTTGTGTCCTAACATGTGGTCTATCTTGGAAAATGTTCCATGTGCACTTGAGAAGAATGTATATTCTGTTGCTTTGGGGTGAAATGCTCTAAAAATATCAATTAAATCCAGCTGGTCTAAAGTGTCATTTAAGGCCACTGTTTCCATGTTGATTTTCTGTGTGGAGGATCTGTCCATTGGTGACAATGGGATGTTGAAATCCCCTACTACGATAATGTTGCTGTTGATCTCTGTTTTTATGTCTGTCAAAATCTGTTTTATATATTTAGGAGCTCCTATGTTGGGTGCATAGATGTTTACTAGGGTTATGTCTCTTGTTGAATCGATTCTTTTATTGGTATGTAGTGTCCTTTTTTGTATTTTATTGTAGTCTTCATTTTAAAGTCTATTTTTTTCTGAGATAAGTATTGCCGCTCCCAATTTTTTTCTCATTTCCATTTGCATGAAATATCTTATTCCATCCCATTACTTTCAGTCTCTGTGTGTCTTTTGATCTGAGATGAGTCTCTTGTAAACAGCACATGCATGGGTCCTGTTTTCTTATCCACTCAGCCACTCTACATCTTTTGATTGGAGCATTTAATCCATTCACATTTAAAGTGATTATTGATAGGTGCATATTTATTGCCATTTTGTTATTTGTATTTCTGATCTTCCTGGTTAGCTTGTTTTTCCTTTATTCTGTTTAAAAGAGCCCTTTTAACATTTCCTGCAATGCTGGCTTGGTGGTAATGAATTTCTTAAGTTTATTCTTTTCTGAGAAGCTCTTTATCTCTCCTTCAATTTTAAGTGATAGCCATGCTGGGTAGAGCAATCTTGGTTGTAGGCCTTTATTTTGCATCACTTTGAATATTTCCTGCCACTCCCTTCTGGCTTGTAGAGTTTGTGTAGAAGAGTCAGCTGTTAGTCTTATAGGAGTTCCTTTGTATGTAACCTGCTGTCTTTCTCCTGCTGCTTTTAGGATCCTGTCTTTGTCTTTAACCTTTGCCATTTTTGCTATGACGTGTCTTGGTATGCACCTGTTTGGGTTCAGCTTGTTTGGAACTCTCTGCACTTCCTGGGCTTGTATGTTGATTTCCTTCACCAGGGTAGGGAAGTTCTCAGTCATTATTTCTTCAAATACATTCTCGGTCCCTTGCTTCTTCTCTTCTCCTTCTGGTATTCCTATGATGTGAATGTTGTTGCGCTTGATGTTGTCCCACAGGTCTCTTAAACTATTTTCATTGTTTTTTATTCTTTTTTCTTTTTGTTGTTCCAACTGGGTGATTTCTGCTATTTTGTCTTCTAAATCACTGATCTGATCCTCTGCTTCATTTAATCTACTGGTGATTCCTTCAAGTGTGTTCTTCATTTCAGTTATTGTATTTTTTAGTTCTAACTGGTTGTTTTTTATGATTTCTGTATCTTTCTTTATGTCCTCACTAAGTTCCTTAAACATTCTTATCATCAGTGTTCTAAACTCTGTCTCTGAAAGTTTGGATACCTCTGTTTCATTTAGTTCCATTACTTGAGGTTTCTTCTGATCTTCTACTTGGGACATGTTTCTTTGTTTCTTCATTCTGGCTGTCACTCTGATTGCTTCAATGTATTAGACCACCTACAAAGAAAAAGAAAAAGAAAAAAGAAAAAAAGAGGGAAAAAAGAAAAAGAGAAACAAAAGAAGAAGAAAGAAAAATAATAAGAGGGAAAAGAAAAAGAAAACAAGAAACAAAAGAAAAAATAAAAGGGGGGAAGGGAGTCTCTGCCCACTTTAATCTGCAGACCACTTGCTCAGCAATAGAGAGATTCTGGGCGACTCAGCACCAGCTGTTGGGGGGAAGGGCTCAGTGCATCATGCACTGACCTCCCTCTAGACTTGAAGTGAGCTTCCCACAATTAGTTGCTGTGTGCTCTGGAACCATGCTCACCACCAAATATCCTCACAGGTTGTTGCGGGCTGTCTGCTTCTGCAAAAAACCCTCTGTGGCCTGTGGAGGTAAGGGCCAGGGACCAGGAGCTCAGGGTGCCCCTGGCAACACAGCTCTAGGTGGTCAGTGGCCCCCACCAAGTCAGAGCAGCATGCACTCTTGCATTGGCAGCCAGCCCACACAAACTCGCCAGGAAAGCTCATGGCCTTACACTCCCAGGAAAACTCCCAGTCTCAGCCTGTCCCAATCAGCCGCTCACAGATCAGGCTGAGCAGCCCAACAGCCAGTCACCAACCAGGTAACTCTGCACACGCAGTGTGGAAATCGGGGACCTAAGGCGAGTCGCACACTCCCGGGTCTCAATAAGCAGTCTGTTGGAGTTGGAGCACACCTGCCAGGCGTTTCTCTGGCTACACAGCACAAGCAGTGCAGAGGGTGGGGATCCAAGGCTGCATGAGCATGCATGCACACACGCACACACGCAGTCCTACACCAATGCCAGCAGACCAATGCAGTCCCAGAACTGAGCCTCTGTGGGAGGGCCCAGCCCTGAAAAAATGGCGCCCTCCTGTGCACTACTCGTGTGCAAGCTCCACGCCAGGGGAACAATGGTCCCAAAGACTTCCAGCTCCCGCGCCAAAGGCACTCAGTTCAGTCCTTCCCGCAGGCTCCAGGGCCCCGCTCAACTACTCCCTCCACTAGGAACTGGGTGAGTGCTCACCAGTAAGTGAGTCATTTTGCCAGCTCCACTGGTTCTCCAGCTGCCCTCAGCCTCACCGAGTTGAGCGAAGAGAGTCCTCACTATTTTCTACTTCCAGCTATCGTAGAACTCCTCTTTCCGGCAAAGTAACTCTGGGCTGGTGAGCGTGGTGTGGGGCCGGAGGGTCTCTTCCCCAATCGGAGAAGCCTCCCCATGCTGAGGTGACCCTCACGGGGTTCGCCCTCTCTCGTCTCCGCCCCTCCTACCAAACTTGATGTGGCCTCCTCTTTAAGTCCTTCGTTTAGAGGTTCTGTTCATCTAGTGTCCAGGGAACTTCCGAGGTTGAATATCTTATAAATTATTTGTAATTTTGGTGTGATCCTGGGAGGCAGTCGGCACAGCATCTGTCTATTCTGCCATTGTTCCGGAAGTCTCTTGTTTTTTAAATAATAACATTTGTACGTAATAGTGGGGAGTACCTCATTGTATGGCTGTAATTTACACTTCCCTGCTATTAGTGGTATATTTGCCATTTGTATAAATTCAGGTAAATGTCTAGTAAAATTTTTTGTCAACTTTTAAATAGGCTTGTTTTGTTCTTGTTGTTGCGTGAGGTTTCTTTTGTTCACATTTGGCTTCATCTGGTAATTTGTTTACTTATTGTTTTGTTTGTGAGTGCTCGATATATTTGGATACAAGTCATTCAAGTATATATTTGCATATTTTTTTCTCCCAGGTTTAAAATTTTCTTTTAGCTCTCTTAATATTGGCTGTTACAGAACAGCAAGCTACTGTTCCCTAAAACATGTGTCACTCATGAGGTGACTCACTAATTATCTGGACATGGAAAGGCAGAGTAAACAAGGCTTGGTGGCCAGATGGGGACATTCATGGGAGCCACAGGTCACATGATCAGTCCAGTGGGCTAGATAATGGCCAGCCAAAGATATCCAGGTCTGAGTCCCTGGTACCTGCAAATGACCCCTGATAAGGAAAAGGAGTGTGTACAGATGAAATTAAGGTAAAGATCTTGGTGTGGAGATCACCCTAGACTATCAGCATTGGTCCCTAAATCTAGTCACTAGTGTCCTTTAAGAGAGAGGTAGCAGGATGAGGCAATGTGACCTCAGAGACAGAGCAGTCATGCAGCCACAAGCCAGGGAGAGCCAGCAGCCACATCACCTGGAGGAAGCAAGGTATGGATTGCGGAGCAAGTCCATCCCAACCAACACCCTGACCGCAGCCAGTAACCTAATTTTGGAGAATGTGGTTCAAGACACATTGCCCCAAAATGTGGCGCCTAATTTTTCTTCATTGCAAAGGTGGCAGTTGAGAACCTAGACGGGCATAGGGACAGGATATTTTCCCACCCTACACAGATTTCTGGCCCCCAGAACTGAAAATAAATTTTTTTTTAAAGACACCAAGTGTGTGGTCATTTGTTACAGTGGCCCCAGAAAACCAGTGCAGGTGGGAATTCAGTGAGCCCCGCTGGGGGATGCAGAGAAGCACCAGAGCAAGTCCTCCTTCACCAGACCCATTCCTCTGTCCCTCTTTGCAGCCAAATTTCTCAAAACTCATCTGTAACCACCCTTCCAATCCCCGTCCTCCAGTCTCTCCTTAATCAGCTCAGTCACATCTTCACATCTTTCTCACCAACCATGAAATGACTGCTGTCAGCATCACCAGTGACAGCGTGTTGCCTGTGCCTTCTCTCCTCCATGTGCCATCAGACCTCTTCTGACTTCATCAGGTGTCATCACCTACACTGGCTGTGCGTGCTCACATCTCCAGTCTGGACCCCTCTCGTCATATTCAGCTCTCTCACTGACAGCCCCAGTCGGTATCAAGTGGCTGAAAACTGAAAACACCACAGTTTTTAACCAAGAGGGGTCTTATACTTAATTATACTTAATTATAAAATTAAGTATTTTATAGGATAAATATACTTCCAGTTGGGAAGTCATGGAGTCTTCAATAAAAATAAAGAAGATTTCCTAAATACAGATCAAGGAAGACCTACAAGATATACTAAGTTTAAGAAAAAGGGAGGTTTACTTCATAGTGATGTACCAATGTCACTTTCTTAATTATGACAAATGCACCATGGTGATGGAAGCCTCTAATGATGAGGGAAGCTGAATGAGGAATTTATGGAAATTCTGTACTGTGTAAATTTGAATTACACCACAATGAAATGTTTAAAAAAAAAAAGACTCAGACCACTGTGCATGATATGGTGTGTATATACGTGTGCATTTTTTAATGTATATGTATACATTATTTTGGAAAGATAACAAAGAGGGGAGGTACACAAGGTGTTGAATACTATTTTCTTCTTAGTAAACTTTACTAGGAACTGAATTGTGTTCCCCTCCAATTTATGTGTTGAAGCCCTAACCCCACAATGTGATGGTATTTGGAGGTATTTGAATGGGCCTTTGGGAGGTGATGAGTGTTAAATTCATGCGTGTGGGACCCTCATGATGGCATTAGGGCCCTTATAAGAAGGGACACCAGAGAGATCTCTCTCCACCATGTGAAAACATAGCCAGAAGGCGGCTGTCTGCAAGCCAGGAGAGAGTCCTCACCAGGAACCTAATCAGCGGGCACCCAGATCTTGGATGTACAGCCTCCAGACTGTGAGAAATAGATTCCTGCTGTCTAAGCCACCCAGTCTGAATTTTGTTATGGCAGCTTGAGAAGACTAAGACACATTTTATGCTTACTATTTAAAAATCACTACAATTATCACAGAAAACTGGAGGAGTAAGCAGGGTCCAGATCCTGAGGGGAATGAGAGCAAAATCTGGCATGAGGAAGTGACTAACCCCGGCACTGGCGACAGCCACATCCATCGGCCATGGGGGCTATGCAATTCCCTGTGACAGCAAGGTCAGGGGTGGGAGGAGGCCAGTTTTTTATCAGCGGAAGAGTGAGAGGAGGGAGTCCAACGTCTGCTGTCCTCACTCCAGGCCGGAGCCTTTCTCCCATCTGATTTGTGAAACCCCAGCTCTGCTCTGAAGAGTGGAGGCAGACCCCACTTCCAGCACACACCGGAGAAAAGCTGTTGCACCCTACCTGTGCCTTCTTTCCAGAACATGCTGATGGTCAGGTTCTGGGGTGCATCTGTACAGACAGACATACAAAACTTTTCCCTTTTCAGTGGCAAGAAGGTGGCTCTTGACCATTTCCCCCCAGAAACTTTAGAAATAGGAAGAGGGTGAAATTGATTGTTCTCTTTCCTCCTTCCCCAGCCCTGAATTGCAGGGCCCAGCTCCCACTATTTTGGGCCCTGACTGCTCCGCCCCAACACCCTCTACCCTCAGGGACCTGGTGTCCTGGCGGGGCTCTCAGGGACACGTTCAGCTGGATGGTCCTCTCAGTCCTCATGTTTGCTCCAGGGAATGTCACTTGACAGGTGAGCTTGGTACCGTGATCCTGGGGCCCCGGAGTGAGGGTGACCACTGAGGAGTGGGGATTCCTGGGACCCAGAAAGGTGAGGTTGACCCTAATCCAAGGGGTGATGGGGGGCGTCCCTCTCTCACAGGCCCATGGAACCATGCAACTAATGTTCTTGGGGTACCCAGATTCTAGGGTACACTGGATGTGGCTGTCAGGTGTCTGTGTCAGAGCTGGAGAAAAGACAGACAGAGACCCAGGTCCTGGAGATGGGGTCCCTAAGAGTGGCCTCTGCTTCAGGTCAGCCACAGCATCCTCTCCCCCGTGTCCCCCTGGGTCCATCCTGAGATGAGATGAGAAGCAGATTGTCCCATCCCAGTCCTGTCCTGGGAGCCCTCAAAACACATTTGTGTGTCCTCTCCTTGACCCCATTCCTTACTTGTCACATTCACAGAACCCTCTCTCCACCCTAAAGAAGTATATCCCTGTGTCCATATTCTGTGCTTTTCTGATGTCCAGGGAGCAGTTGTAAATCCGAGGGTCCCTGAGGAGGTGAAATTGGCCCTATGTTTCCTCCTGCACTTTGCAATCTGGCTTGTTTGTGGCCACTGGAGCATCTTGGTTTGTATTGGCCCCTTCCTGGAACCAGTAGCTGTGAGCTGGGGTGAAGTTGTTCCAGCCTTCCCTGGGGTAGGAGAAGCCACAGGGCACACTGATGCACACGCCCTCCGGCACAGTCACGGACTCCTGCACCGTCAGCCGGTGTCCTGGATTCGGAACGAAGGAACTTGCAGACTTAGCTGCAGCCCCTGCCCCACCACCATTTTTTTCCTTGGGCCCCTGATCTGCCCAGAGCAGGGGCAGCAGCAGCAGCAGCAGAATTTTGGGGTAAGCGTCATGGGGCCTTGGTGTCACAGGACTGAGAGGAAGCCACAAAAGGAAGCCCAGGGTGAAGCAAAAAAGGTGATAAGCACAGAGGAGTGGCTGGGCCCCCACACACAGTGGAGCTGTCCCGGCCCTTAGACAAGAAGCACTTCCACTTTCCAGATGGGGTTCCGATGAGGGCCCCGCATGGAAGGAGGAGTAAGCCTGCCACTCCTCGATCCCTGTCCTAGGCTTGTTCCTCCTCCACTGCTTGTCCTGGAAAGCAGGCACTGCTGGGCCAGTCACAGCTTCTACAATACATGGCACGAAGGGTCAGTCCTGTGAGTGTGAGACTCAGGAGGGGCTGGCAGGGGAGCCACAAGGCATAAAAGATGGGATAGGTCCCTCCTGGCTGAGAGAGGTGGTGATGAATGAACAGATGAATGAATGAATGAATGCGACAGACCAATCAGAGCATCTAATCCTTAGGGGCGTAGAATGGAAGGGGAGACTATGGCAGCCTCCGCCTCTGTCCTTGAGAATGTTCCTGACACCTCAGGAGGCAGAGAAACCCCCAGCCACTCAGGCTTCTGGCGGCATAGGGTGTGATGGTGGGAGTGCCGGCAGGGGCTCATGGAAACCTGATGGCTCTGTGCAGCCACACAGTGAGTTCCCAGGTAGGAAGGGCCAGGGTGAATGGCACCAGGACTCGCTGTGGGTCACCAGGACATGCCCCTCAGGTGGTCCTGGGCTTCCTGACCTGTTCACAGCCCCCGCCAGGCATACCTGGTGTTGACTGCAAAGGACTGAGAAGCAAGCATTCAGAGCAAAGATGCCAGCGCAGTGTGATGCTGGGGGGAAGTCTAGGTTTGGAGCCAGGTGGGCCTGGCTCTTCTCCCTCCAAGCCTCAGTTTCCTCATCTGTCACACGGAGGCATCACAATTCTCAACGCTTGTCTGTGGAAAAATCCTCTGCAAGGATCAGGGTGGGCATTTTCTGCAGACTCCAGTGTGGCTGTCTTGCAGGTGAAGTGTCTGGCCCTGCCCCTTCCCAGTGGTCATTCTGGGTCCTGTTCTCAGTGAGAGCTCCTGGTGGTCAGCCCCGGCCTGGGGCTTCTTCATTTGAGGCCCCCAATAAGGGGGTGGAGGGTGTGGGCTCTGTAGCCAGACAGTCCCGGACTCCAGCCTGCTCCTTGGTGCTCACTGTGCTGCCTTGGGAAGCGGCTTAATCACTCTGTGCACAGTCGGGTGCCTATGCCCATGGGGTGTTATGGGCTGGACTTGGAGACAGGGTCTTCAAAGAGGAGATTAAGGTAAATGAGGTCAGTAGGGTGGGGTCTAAACCAACAGAACTGGTGTCCTCATAAGAAGAGATTAGGACACAGACACGCACAGAGGGGAGACCATATGGGGACACAGGGAAGATGACCATCTGTAAGCCACGCAGAGAGGCCTCAGAAGGAACCAGCCTTGCTGACGCCTTAATCTCAGACTTCTAGCCTCCAGAACTGTGAGAAAAATGAATTTCTGTTGTTTAACCAGCCCGGTCTGTGGTGCTTTGTTATGACCATCCGAGTGACAACACATGGGGTGGCCAAGAAGATTGCTGTGTTCATACAAGTGCTCGGAATAGCCTGGTCTGGCCCACAGTGGACACAACACACACAGTTGCCATTCCGTAGGATGAGGCCTCCCTGAGGATGGGAGGAGAAAGGGAAGGGAAAGCTTTGGTGACGAGGAAACCTCTGCGCTCCTCTCACCCCAGCTCCGCTCTCTCAGGGCTGGTACTTCACTGGCCACACTTTCCCTCCTCTCCCTGGGACTGGACAGGCTCTGCGGCTTCTGCTCAGGCTGGTCCCTCTGCTGGCTGAGCCCGTCGCTGCTCCTGCACCCCAGGCACCTGTCTCCCACCTGCTGAGCGAGTGCCCTGGGGGGCTGGGTTGAGGTGAGGCCGACCCTGGGGGAGCACTGGCCAGGCAGGCCAGGGACAGGGAGCAGAGACAGTCACAGCCTGGTGAGGTGAGAATTGATGCAGTGGGGACCGCGGGGCTGGGGGAGCCACAGGGGGAGTGGGGATGTGCCTAGAGGAAGGAACAGGTGAGCTGGGAGGTGCAAGGTGGGCAGGGATGTCTGGGGAATAACTTCATCCCATTCCAGAGAGCAGCAGCCCTTTGCCTCAGTCATCCCTCAGCCCTTTGCTCTGGATCCAAGGAAATCCTCCACCCTATTCCCTCCTCCTCCCCTCTTTTTTTATCCTTATCCCCCCTTCCTTCTCTTCATCCCCCTATTTCTACTCATCCTCTTTTGGGAAAGGGGTTGATAGCTGAGCCACCCAATGAGCTGAGCAGGCATCAGAGCTCACTGCTGTCCCGTGCAGGGGACCCTGGTTCCTCCTGCCTGGGTCCCTTCAGCAATACACAGGCTTTTAGGAAGACACCTCAGGAGCTCCCTTGGGACCCTGAGGTCTGGGCAGGAGCTGGAGTGCCCAAAGGTGGGCCCAGTGGCATAGGAAGGCTTCACAGATAACCCGAGGGGCTCCCCGTGTGTCCAGTGAGCTCCAGCCACACCTCCACGGGCCTCAGAGCAGGAGTGAGGGGAGCTTCAGGGGCAGGAACTTAGCAGTGCTCCAGGCTCCCACTCTGCCTTTGAGCCCAGAGCCCACCTGTCCTTGCTCCCTGCTTCTGTGCTCCCCACTCCTCTCAGGTGAGTCCCTTCCCTTCTCATCTGTCCTGCCTTCATGCCTCAGTCTTTCTGAAGGCCGGGAGGTGTTCCCACCTTCCCTGTCTGTTCCCCATGGTTGGTCTGAATTGGATACAACTGTGGTTCCTGACACAGGCCAGCAGGCGGGGTCGTGAGGCCAGAGGGACAGGGATGGTGGCATCAGTGGGAGGGGAGGTGGGCACTGAGAATGGAGAGGTCACACAAATGGCAGAGAGTGGCCTAGAGTCTCAGCATCCTTGACCTTTCCCTCCGACGGGGACGCTGGGACTAGATGGCCTGAGAACCAGGTCCCGGTCTTCCCAGGGCTAAGCTGTGGGCGTGAGGAGCCATTCCAGGACCAGGGTGGCTGATGCCGGTTGTGTGTGTCTGTGGTGTGGGAGGGTGTTTCTGTGTGTCTGTGTGTGTGTGCCACGGTAAGTGTTTGTGTATTTGTGGCATGTGTGTTTATGTCTGAGTTTCTGTGTGTGTGCCTATGGTGTGTGTGTCTGTTTACTCCATGTATGTGTTTGAGGTATACATGTGTGTATCTGGGGTGTGTGTGTTTTTTGTTCTGGGTGTGCATGTCTGAGGTGTATGTGTTTGTGTGTTTTGAGGTGTGTCTGTGTATATCGGTGTGTGGTTGGAGTGTCTCTGTGTGCATGTCAGTGTCTGTGCTTTCTCTCTCTGTGTGCATAGCTGAGTTGTGTGTGTGCGCGTGCATGTGTGTGTGTGTGTGTGTGTGTGTGTAAGTGCCTGTGGTGTGTGTGTATATATGTGCATAATCAAATGTCAGTTTCTCAGTAACATCCACAAACAGCATATTGAAGGATATAATCCATTCCGTATTTTCTATATATATTATTTCCTGCTTTGTTTTCTCCAAACTCCTTATCACCAATTAATAAAACTTTAATATAATTTTATGATATAATATAAAAATTAATTATTTGCCTATGTTTCCTGCCATTAAAATGTAAGGTTTTCTTACTGCTGAATTCACGCTGTTTAGAAACATGCTATTAGGTGATCAATAAATATTTGCTTCAAGAATTGTAAGGAAATTGAGAATATGCAAAATGAGTTTACTGGCTGTCTCTAAAGGAAAGCCACACATTCTTTAGAGCACATGCTTCCAAGGTTATCTGACTCTAGAATTTTATAGCTTTTGATCTATTTTGCAGTGCTGTAGTTTGTACGTAACTAGCAACAATGCAAATAGTTCATGTCCATAGACACACGTACATTCTGTCTGCTGGAGGGTCACTTGAATCCCCTCACCAAGCCGTTTCACATGCATTCTCAAATTCACTTCAACATTCCTTTACTTCATATGAATTTATGTTTCTTTAATTTCTGTGTCGTTACTTCATTCATGACTTAAATAAAATGGGGAGTTGCTGTTCAATGGGTACAGTTTCAGTTATGCAAAATGAAAAAGTTCTGTAGGCTGCTGTACAGTACAGTGCCTGTAGTTAATAATATTGAACATTTAAAAAATTTTAAGGGGATAGGTCGAATATTATGTGTTTCTTAACCATAATAATAAAAAAACCCTAAAGTTCCTTGTGACAATTTCATAACTGCCAATTTGTACTTCTTCATCCCTTCACCATTTTCACCCAGGTGGATACTAGACTTATTGTGGGAATCACTTTGTAAATTATATAAAATCTAACCACTATGCTGTACAACTGAAACTAATATAAAATAATATTGAATGTTAACTGTAATTGAAAAATAAAAACATCTTTGAACACATGTTTATTTTGAATCTATATGAGAGTCATGACTTTACCTTTAAATTTTTTTAATAGAACAAATGAACTAATTGTGTATGCCTCTGTGAACGTGTCAGCTTTTTGGTTTGTGGTATGTTCTAAGCATTAGCAACAAGCTTCTCTGGGCCAAATATGATGGACTGTGTAACACTGTAAGCTTCTCTTAAAGGTTTTTATCTATTTCCATTTGGGCAACTGGAGAGTTAGAAGCAGAAAAATGACCCCCTTGGATTTTACAATTCACTGTGACTTCTCTGTAGAGGACACATTGGAGATGGGCAGGCAGAGGGTGGGGAGATGAGTTTCCTTAACTCTGAATTTAAGTTCCCACTATAAAAAGTGAGTTTTTGGAAATAAGAATGTGCATCTCTCACAAACACTTAGACTTGCTTTGCACACAGTAGTGATGAGCTGCATAGTAGGTGACAAATATGTGTCGAATAACAGGCATCCCAGATCTACCTAAAGGTAAATGCACAAGTATCGGAATGTTGCATAAATTTTTGCTTTAATTTTGGAAAAGAAAATTACATATACGCATATGTCTTCCCCCCCTTCCCCCCCACCCCGCCCTGTATCTACTCACTTACAACCATTAGAAATAACTTGGGAGACCAGAAGTGAGAGGTGAACAAAAGTTTCTTTGTTGTTTATTTTCCTGTATAGGGGCAGGGCCAACTCAGCAAAATGCTCCCTAATGTGCAGAGCTGGACTAGGGGAGGGAAGCAAGAGAGGTTGTGTGTCCCTGTGTCTGGCCCTTCCTTTCAGGATCCTGTGTCCAGGATCTTCTCCATGTTCTGAGAGGCAAAGAAGCTCAAGTTTTGCTCATCCCACCTCTTCTAGAGGCCCCGTCCTGCCAAGTAAAACAGAGCGAGGCCAGAGTCCAGAAGGCTGGCTCTGGGGCTGACCAGCTGGTGAGCCCTGTTCTGCTGTTTGGGGGACTCAGATAAAGGATTACATTGGAGGGGTCTGATCCTCTGATGTACTAGACCCTGGAGAGGCCATAGGGGAGGGGGAAGCCAGCTTTTATGTGGGCACTTCTGCACGGGGCAGGGACCAGAAAAACAGGCATATGTAGAGAAATGTTGGGAGAGCAAGGAGTTCCCATTCTCAGCCCTATCAGACCCAGACTTCCTGCCACTTCATGAGTCTGGGACTCAGGACAGCCTGGGCTAGTAACTGCAGGAAGTGCATGGGCAGAAGTTGGGGTGGGAGCCCTGAGGTGGTTGAGACCACCTAATGAGAGACCAGAAAGCACCAGACAGAAATGTGAGAAAACCCAGAAAAAAGGAAACCTTGGCCCAGATCAAAAGAGTGAAAATCAGTTCAGATGGGAAAAGATAGGAAGCACGCCTGCAGTTATTCAGCTAGTTGGGAGGACAGTCACAAAATCACAAGGAAACCTCATTTCTCCTGAGGTCTTGCAACAGCTGTAAAATGTCACAAGGACCCCCACTTGAGTGCGTAATGCTGTCCTCCAATGATGCTCTGAGTCCGGCTTCGTCACAGCATCCACTTCACAGCTAACGCCCACACAGGGCGAAGAGCCCTAGTCAGGATGGCGGACACCCTGGATTGTCAGGGACATGCTGAGCAGCATCACTGACATAGGATGTCACCAGACCCTTTCCGAGGCTCCTCCCAGTTTTCACTGGGCGCTGTTAATGGTTGTCTCCCCACCTCGGGGGGGGGGGGGGGGGGGGCGGGGCGCTCCATCCACCAGGAGACACTGACCCCTGGGGAGACCCAGGAGGAGGGCGGGGAGGGCGCTGTCCCCGGTGCTGAAACAGGATCTCAATTTGACCTCAGGTACCTCCCAGTTCTTCAGAAGGCTCTGATGCCAGAGTCTTATGTCCCAGTTTGTGGCCAGGGGGACACAAAGAGGTGGGGATGGATGGACCCAGGAAAGGAAGACACAATCATGAGTGGAGGGAGCTTGGTTCCTCTCTATGCTCCCTCTTCCACCTCTCCTGTTTACTCTCACGTATTGTCGTCCTTTGAAGATGTCTGTCTATCCCACCTGGCTGAGCCATAGGGCAGGAGGATGTTCTTGCTCCGTCTCTCTGTTCACTGCCCTCTGTACTGTTCCTTTAAATAGCTTGCTACATGCCAGCCTCACCACATCAAACAAAATAACAACAAAAACTCTGAAAGTGAGAGGCTAGTCTTCACAGTTGACAAAGGAGAAAACTCAGGGTCAGGGTCAGGAATATAAGGCACTATGCCTGGATCCCTTTCTCCAGTTAAGTCCACCCACCCAAGTGGTCCTGGGTAGAAAAGGATAGACTCTTGCCTGATGGGGAAGGTAAGCGATTCCTGGACACATATTTCTGGTTCCAACTGATCCCTCTTGTGGGTAGACTTGGACATGCCTGGTATTGTCAGAGGGACTTCGTGAGGAATGAACCTACCTTCCTGCCTTCTGAATCTCCATCAGGATTTGGGAAATAGTGGGTCTGAGTTTCTGTCTTCTGTTGGGTCAGGAGACCGAGGTGCCCTGCCTCTGTGTTGTTCCAGGAGCCCTAAACCAATGCATCTTACCACACTCCAGAATTCTCCTCTGGTTGTCTCTTGCACCATCCACAGGGTTACAGTTGTCAGTAGAGAGGGATGAGCAGGGGACAATGACTCAATGCCGTATTGCCTGGATTGGAAGTCTAACCATCATCTTTTAATGTTTTCTACAGATAGGTTGATCCATATTGCCCAGCCTGACATTAGCATAAACAGAAGTCCGACTCAGCTGTTTCTTCCAGGTTTGAGGGTTGGGGAGCTTAGGCATCAGGCATTTTTTCCCACCACACTGGAACCTGTCACTTGTTTACGTAAGGACCATTTTATGAACTGATACATAATGTTTTACCCCTGTCATAGTTTGGGTGCTGCAGGAGAATTTTGGGCTGTTTTTGTTTAAGCTGATTTTCTTTTAAGTTAAAATACTAGGTTTTTTAGGAGAAAAGTTATGAGTTTCTCCTCCCCTCCACCTTCTCAACCCTGGCATTATTTTTGAGCTCATTTTGAAAGATAAGAGGGTGTATGCCCGATGGTGACATGCTGATGTGCATCCCTGGAGTAAGGATGTGGATGCCCAGAGACAGTGAGGAATGCATTAGGATGGGAGTACTTAGAAGATGGCTTGAGAGATTGATGGGTTAGGGTATGGTGATGGAGAAGTGGACTGGGTGAGATTAAGAACAGCCTATGATAGAGGTCAGAAAGTTACAGCCTGGGGGCTGCCTGCTCATGTAAATAAAATTTTGTTGAAACACTGTTACATCAGTGTTTGAGATTGTCTATGGCTTGCATTTGCACTGCAAGCAGAGTTGCAACAGAGACCACATAGCTTGCAATGCCTGGGATATTTTCTATCTGGCCCCTTATAAACAAGTTCCCTGAGACTGGACCTAGAAAGTCAGGTGAAAAGCTTGTAGATTATTTTGGGAGACTGAGAAGATAGAGCAGTATTTTGACAATGGTTAGCTTTTAGTCTTAGGAACTTCTATAAATCTTCATAAGTGATTTTTCCCATAGCCGGACTAGTATCAGGCGGCAGGGTGGAAAGGGAAGATTTCAGAGTGGAGACAGATGATGCTGGAGGCCAAGTCAGGAAAAGGATCCACGGAAGGGATTTGGGTAAAGAGTGAGGCTGACATGATGTGGTGCCTCCGGGCATATACCCAGCCTCTGAGTGAAATGTCCCTAGCACCTTTCTGTTTGAGGGGGAAATAATCAGCACATATCAAACTCCCACAGTGTACCGGGACGTTCGCTGGGTGTTTTTCACATGTACTTTTATTTAATATTTATAGCAACCCTGTGAAGCTGCACTTCTGACACCCATTTACAAAGCAGGAAACCAAGATATGAAGAAGTAAGGTGGCTCACCAGGTGTCATACTCTTAATAAGTGAAAGAGTGTGGATTTAATTCCAGGCATCTCTGATTGCAATGCCTACGATAGTTGCAATATAGCAGGAAACTTGTGTATAGTAGTTTATAAACCCATTGCCTGTGGGGATGCTAAGTCTGCAAGAATAAGCCTGTGAGTCCCCCTTCCTGTTAGGATATGGATCCTCGGGCTGAGACTGATGCTCCTGTCGGTATCTCACTTGGTACTGATCTCTGAGTATGCCTCGTGGGTGCTCTTCGGAGGAGGATTCTTCCCACGAAAGGTGATGAAGGCGTAATGCAGCTCCTGCTCCAACTCCAAAGGAGGGGTGGTCTCTGCAAAGCTTGAGTAGTCAGCGGGGCTGTCTAACTTGGAGTTCTGCTGGTCACTCTGTATGGAAGGCAAAGAAGGGGCTCAGAGCAAAGCAGTGTGGCAGGTGGGGAGGAAGGGCAGACAGGAGGGAATGGAGGCAGAAAAGCTCCCTGAAGTCAATTTGATTGTGACAGGACATTTGCTCATTCTTCCATTCTTATAGCAAACATTTCTTAAGGTCCCATATCTTCAGTTATCCAACAAAGATAGGACCTGTTGGCTGCTTTCCAATTCTTCTGAATACTCACATAGATCTATGTGGAAAATACTGTTATTTTTACTAAGAAAGAAACTAAGTCTCAGAGATGTTAGGTACTTCTCCAGGTCACACATCTACTGATCATGAACTCAACCCCTGGCCTCACAAAGGTTTCCTATGTGTCAGGTACTGGACACACAGGAAGATGTTTATGAAAAACTACTCTTCCTGTGTGTGTCTCCTTTACTCTTCTATTACTGTCACACTCACAATAATTCTGACTTAAGATATGTGGGGTTTTACACACCACCAACCAATTCTCTGACACCAGCTGGGTGTTCTACAATATAACTCAGTTCCAACACTGTCTGCATGGAGATATTGTCAGATCTAACAGGTTTAGGGCTCAGTCCCATAATATCCGACCCCCAACCCTCACTGCCACTTCAGACAGCAATTGCAAGTCCAAAGTTGTCACTTGTGGTTCTGACCAACTGAGTATAAATTGGAAGTTCCCACATCCCACTCCTCAAGTTGAATTAATTTGCTAGAGTGACTCACAGAACTCATGAAAACAGTTTACTTACTGTGTACCAGCTTATTATAAAAGGATGTGATAAAGGAAACAGATGACCATCCAGATCAGTGGTTCTCAACCTTCTTAATGCCTCGACCCCTTAATACAGTTCCTCATGTTGTGGTGACTCCCAACCATAAAATTATTTTTGTTGCTACTCTATAACTGTAATTTTGATACTGTTATGGATCGTAATGTAAATATCTTTTTGTTTTCCAATGGTCTTAGGCAACACCTGTGAAAGGTTCATTCAACCCCCAAAGGGGTCGCGACCCACAGGTTGAGAACTGCTGATCCAGCTGGAAGAGATGCATAAGGCAAGGTGTGTGGGAAGGGGCAAACTTTCATGTTCTCTCCAAGTACACCATCCTCCCAGCCCCTCCATACAGACCCCCACTTGGAAGCTCCCTGAACCCCAAACTCTGAGGATTTATATGGAGGTTTCATCATGGAGGTATGACAGATGATTAATTCCATTTCCAGCCATGCTGCATTCTCTGGATAATGGAGGATAGGGCTGAAACTTCTAAGCTTCTAATTTTGACTTGGTCTTCCTGGTGTCCAGCCCCCATCCACGAATCCACCATGAGCCACCTCATTAGAACAAAAGACACTCCTATCACCCAGGAAATTCCAAGGGATTGAGGGGTACAAATATTTCCTGCTGCAGACTCATTCCTCAGCTGTACATTTATGGCAAAACTTCTCAAAAGAGTCTTTATACTTTCTCTCCTTCCATTCTTTTTTTAATTCATTCCAATAAAGATATTTGCCTTCAACAGGCTACTAGATCTGCTTTTGTTGAGATCAGCTGTGATATCACTTGGCTAAATTTAAGTGGTCTTATTTCAGATCCTTAATAAGTCCTTACTGGACTTCTTAGCACTTGATAAAAATGAGCACTCTCTCCTCCCTGAAGTTGCACTACCCCTTGGCCACCAGGACTCAACCCTATACTCTCAAGGACACTTATTTTTCTTCAGTGGTCTTCTTGCTGTTTCTACCTTATCTCCTTGACTCTAAATGTTGGGGCATCCCAGGGCTCTGTTTGCAGACCCCTTCTTTTCATTGTGGTTTTATCCACTCTCAGACCTCGATGTGAAAGACCCCCAAATATCTGTGTCTCCCACCGGGACCCCTTTCCCGAGTGCCAGACTCTGGCCATCTACTTGTCCTCTTCACTTGGACATCTCAGAAGCACCTCAAAGTTGTTGTAACCAAAATAAAGTTTGATTCCCTCTTTAAAATGTACTCCTCCTGCAGAGCTGTCAAGTTCAAGAATTGGAAATTCAATTCTTTAAGTTTTTCAGGGCAACCTCATTGGAGTCATCTTTTGTATCTATGGACATTTATGACAATCTCTGGAAATCTGTGACATCCATGGAGTCATCTTTGACATCGATGACATCTACGAGGTAAAGGCAGTGAGCTGTCTTTGCTCATACTCCAGGTGTACCTTGCAAATCCTTTTGGCTCCACCTTCAAAATGTATCCAGATTCCAACCATTTCACACCAGAGGCAACATTGTTACCCGGAACTAAGTCTGTCTAGTAAAATGAATTGTGTCCCCCACTCTCCAAATTCATATTTTGAAGATCTAACCCCCAATAGGATTGTATTTGGAGATGAGGTCTTTAAAGAGGTAATGAAGTTTAAGTGAGGTCATTAGGGTAGGACCCAAAATGACTTAAGTCCTTATAATAAGAAGAGACACTAGAAATGCATGGGCATAGAAACAAGGCCATGTGAGGACACAGCAAGAAGGAGGCCATCTACAAGACAAGGAAAGATTTTCCAGGAGGAATATTTTATATTCATCTCATAAGAATGTGTGAAAATACAGATATTACCCAAGCACACAGGACAATCAAGAAATGGGAGATAATTGCTGAAAAAAAGATAGTTGCATGGGCGATTGCTGATCGTGTGCTCTGAAGCCTCACTGGGTATCCACATTAGCCAGAGTTAAATGAATGAATGAAAAGTCAGAGCTCAGAGGAAGGGCAGCAACAGGGCAGGCTGACCTATGTGTGTGAGGAGGAGGTGAGAGCAAAGAAATGATTCTGAGATGTAAAAAGCTTACCCTGCTAAAGGCAAGCAAGCAGGCCAGTGGGGGAGGTGTGACACACTGTGGATGACTCTGGCTTTCCTGCCCCAAATCCCAGACCAAGTTGCCTGGGTCCTCATCTTTTGGAATCATGGGGAAGCATTTCAGACTTGGGAGAGATGGTGATCTTTTGTGGAGGTAATGCTAACAGGCCGGGGAGGAGAGATAGAAGGGCTGCAGCAGGATAAGCACGTAGCGGGGAGCTCAGCTCAGAGGGAACGGTTCTATTCAGCTGTGTTCAGAAGAAGCACAGAAACGCTTAGCAGTGTATTGGTGCAGGAAGACGTGATGGGACGTGGCCAGGTCTCTGGTGGGTGTCAGGGACAAGGGCGCCATCAGTGAGATGGAGAACCCTGAAAAAGTATGTATTAACCATGTGCTTCTGGTGTTCTGACATCTGGGGCTAACTCCCGGGGCACTGCGAATGCCAGGAACTGCCAATTGCTAGAGGTAGTAAAGGACATGCCCTGGGAGCATGCCTTTCATATGCAAAGCAATCAGTCAGAGCGCACACCCCAACCACCTCTATCAGAGTGCTCTTACATCCAGACCATTCTCCTCCTGCCCTAGTCATGCCAGGGCCAGGTCCCAGACAAGGGGAGACAGCCACCACACCCTAGAACCCCACGGAATTATTCAAGCTAGCCAGTCCTAAGCCTGCTTCTCCAGCCTCGCCTTGCCTTCCTCATGGAAACCAGCATCAAGGCTCCTGCCCATGTTTTCTTCTCACCCCCTCAGCCTCCTGACAAACCCTGGTGCTGCCCCACATGGCCTTCAGTGGTGTGGCATTTCCCCTTTCTCTTGGGAACTGTGGGGAACTAGCTGTGGCAACCATCTCCCAATCTGTTGGCCTGACAGATCTGAATAATAATATAATCTACATTAAAAAAAAACTGGGACGGTGAAGAGCTCATTTGTGGACACACTGAATGCAGTGAGACTGTAGGCCACCCAGGAAATGTGGGGGGCAGGCTGCATGCCAAGATGCCCACATCACTCACCAGGAAAGTTGGCCAAATGGCAGGATGGATGTTGTCCACACCCACTGCTGTCCTGGCTGCTTTCTTCCTGCGGGTCTTCACTCTGATGGGAGACACCAGGGCCTTTGACACAGGGTAGCTCTTTGAAACTAGAGGGAGTGACTAGGGCAGGTCAAAAGTGGGGTGAGCCCAGGCATGTTCCTAACAAGACTTTGTAACAAGATCGGCCCCCCTCCTTCCCTGTTCCTGGACATCTGGAATCAGGGCTGGGTCATATCAAGCCTGGCTCAGTGGCTACTGGCTGGACTGTCACCACCACTGCACTCCCACAATGGCTCTGGTCACCCCCAACTCCTCCAGGTCCCTCTTCTCCACCTCTGGCCCACACCTGACCCAGCTCACATGAAGTAGATGAGGAAGAGGCAGAGAGCAAACAGTACAGTGACACCAGCTCCCGTGATGGCACCCAGAACCACTCCTGCCCTGGTCCCCGGTTCCCCTGTAGACAAGACACAATTGGGATGAACTCCAATCTTTATGATGAGCATAAGTTCCCTCCTCCCAGCACGAAAGGAGGGGTGCCCCTCTCCTTCATCCAGGGTTCAGCCCCTGGTTCTCCCACTGCAGGATGAAGAACATGGTCTATGTGACACCTCCTATCCAACTCCTGTCCAGTAAACGCCATCTCTTCTAGGACCCAGGTTCTCCCCATCTAGGGTCTCTCTACAGCAGACACCAACCTGGATGCAACAGGACCTTGAGGCCCAGGGTTGCATAGACATTACACACACACACACACACACACACACACACACACACACAGCCTTGTGGGATGATAAAAGGCCTCCTCCAACCTCCCTTCTTGGGAGAGTGTCAGAATCTCCTCTCCTGGCCTCCACCAGCCCGGCCACTCAGGATCAAATATGGTCTTTTGTGCCCCAGAAGGGGGTGAAAACAGGGAGGTTCTCAGCCCTTCAGACAAGACCCAGGCAGCTCTCCTGGTCCTGTCTGGCCATGCCTCCCAGGAGACCAATATCTGGGGTCAGGGATATGTCTTGGGCATCACTTGTCAGCAGTCTGAGGGGCACAGCTGAGAGAGCCCTAACAAGGTCACTGTCTAATGGGAAGGGGAACCAAATGCAGTCACCAATTGAATAGGGCAATGTGGAGAGCTCTGGGCTCCACAAGCAGATCAGGGAGAGGGCTGGGGGATTGACAGTCAGAAAACAGCCCAAAAGGGCCAGCCAGGTGGTGCAGTTGGTTAAGAGAGCAAGCTCTGAGCAACAGGGTCGCCAGTTTAATTCCCACATGGGCAGTGAATTGTGCTCAAGCTGAGCCTCCCCTCAGCTGGTGAGAGCACGTGCTCTTAACAACAAGATGGTTTTCTCCACATGGGATGGTGTGCTGCACCCCCTCACCTCAGCAACTACATTGAAAGTGGTAACTGGAGTTGAAGCTGAGCTTGTGCCCTCCACAACTAAGATTGAAGGACAACAACTTGATGGGAGATGATGGTCCTGGAAAAACACAATGTTCCCCTTCCCTAATTCCCCAAAACTGTTCTCTCTCCAATTCCCCAATAACATCTTAAAACACACACACACACACACACACACACACACACACACACACACACACACACACACACACAGAAAACCTAAAGAGATTTTTGGAGCTGTGATACTATTGCTTGATGACCCACAGAATGTCCAAAACTAAGAGTGAACCATAACATAATTTCTGTGTTTGGGTGAGAATGGATGTGTCACTGTAGGTTCATAGATTGTAATAAATGCCCCCCCGCCCCGGCGAGGGGTGTTGACAGTGGGGAGTCAGTGCATGTGAGGGAGGATGCAGTAGGTATAGGGGACATCTCTCTGCCTTCTGATCAATTTTACTGTTCCTAAACTGCTCTAAAAAATAAGGTCTAATTGAAAATGCCCAAAAGCTTTCATGATGGGAGGAAGGTAAAGAGCATCATTCAAGACGGGCAGGGAGGAGAGGGTGTGGGGGTCACCCTGGCAGAAGAGCAGTAGAAGAATATGGGGGAAGATTCCAGATGGGGGCCTCTCGTGTAATGGGTCCCACCCTCACCATTTGAACTCTGAAAGTTTAGCTCTGAATCCACTTGGCAGAGACCCCCCCGTTCAGTCAGTGTCACATGGACAGGAGGCTCCTTCCTACCTGAGCCATCTCCTAAGCAGACTCCTATTTAGGGGTTCTGTGGGGCACCTTAGACAAGAAGAGAGGAGTTCCTCCTTAATGGGGAGGTATGGAGTTATGTTCATGTAGGCACCACCCTCCACACACTCAGGGCCACAGAAATGCAGAAGGGACAACACTTGTGTCCTCTGGGTCCCCTACTCAGCCCGGCCTCCAGAACAAAATCACCAAGTGTTCCCACCAGACCCTCTGGCCCCCCAACACCTTCAGGAACCCGGGCTTCCTGGCCCAGCACTCACAGGTGACGTTGAGCTGGATGGTTGTCTCCACAGTAACACCAGCTGCAGGGAACTTCACCTGACATGTGAGGTTAGTGCTGTGGTCCTGGGGCCGCGGGGTGAGGGTGATCACAGAGGAGAAATGGGTTCTGGAGCCCAGGGAGATGAGGGCAGCTGAGGTCCAGGAGAAGATGGGGGGTGTGCCGCGCTCACAGGCCCAGGGCACAGAGCAGGTCAGGTTCCTGGGGAAGCCGGACTCCAGAGTGCCCGGGATGAGGATGTGGGGTGTATGGGTCAGGGCTGGTGAGGAGAGATAGACATGGGATCAGGAGGGAGGGTCCCAGGTGTGGCCCTGAGAGAAGCCTCAGGCTTTGGTCCAGCTCCTCCCTCTGAGACCAAACACATTGGACCCCAGCATCCTCCCAGGAGAGGATCCCCTCCCCGCCCTGTCCCGAGCCACCATGTTCTTCCCCTGTGGCATATCTTGGAGTCCTTTCCTTACCCGCCACATGCACAGACAGCAAGTTAGATATGTAATTCCAAGAATTGTTTTGTTCCTTTTCAATCCGAAAAAAGTATTTTCCATTATCACTTCTCCTGGCGTCTCTGATGTCCAGGGAACAGTTGGACATCTGAGGTTCACCGAGGAGGCAGAATCGGCCCTGGGTCTCCTTCTGAATGTTGCGACCTGGCTTGTTTGTGGCCACAGCAGCACCTTGCTTTGTATTGGTCCCTTCCCGGAACCAGGACCCATAAGCCAGGTCAGAGCCTGACCGGTAGTGATTAGATGACCGGGGATAGGTGACATTGCAAGGCACGAATACACACAGGCCCTCCTGCACTGTCACAGACTCCTGCACTGTCAGCCGATATCCTTTATCCTGAGCCAGGGACCCTGTGGGGAAAGGAGGGTCAGCAGAGCTCCCACCCCACCACCCCTCCCCTCGTCCACTCACCTGCCCACAGCAAGGGCAGCAGCAGCAGCAGCATCTCTGACACGGAGGGTTTCAGGGCTCCTGTGGGAGAAAAGAGAAGGAAGGCAGTGGGACGGGCCTGGGGGAGACCACGGAAGCTGGGGCGGAGCACGGGGCCTCCCCGTTCACAGAAGAGGAACCTCGGAGATGAAGCTCATCCCCCCTCAGCATTGAGGGTGGACACCCCACAGACCAAAGGCACAGAGACCCACCCAGAGAGGAGCAGACAGGGGGCAGGACTCAGGTCCTGACCCTCATGGGGGCTTCCCTCCGACACTGAGCCTGAACCAAGACCTCTGAGGACATGTGAGTCTCCTAAGGTCCTCCCATCTGAGGGGCTGTTCTGAGCAGTGTTGTCTACACCAGAGAGCCAGTCAACCGCTGCCGTGATCTGAAGGGTCACAGTCTCATCCAGACCCTCAGGTTGTCGGTCCTGCAAAGTGTAGGATTCTTTAGCATTTGTGTGAGCATCTGGGTCAGAAGAAATAAGAAGGTCCCAGGTGAAGTGA
Source organism: Hipposideros larvatus (assembly GCA_031876335.1). Lineage (NCBI taxonomy): Eukaryota > Metazoa > Chordata > Mammalia > Chiroptera > Hipposideridae > Hipposideros > Hipposideros larvatus. The sequence continues at coordinate 31,060,524 of CM063099.1, forward strand.
AGGCAGCATCCACCCATCCATTAAACACTCAGTGAACAACTAAGTGTTGGTTGGCTGGACACAAGGAGGGATACGACAGACCTGGTCTATGCCAGTGACATGGTCTCCACTCAGTGACGTCACTTCCTCCCCAAACACATGCAACTGCCAGGCTTTAGAGCTGCAGTCAATGATGATTTTACCATGTATCCTGCTAGCATACGGTATAATTTCTAAAATTATGAGTAAGTTTTGTTTTTACATCTAACATGCTGATTCGTGACATTTCAATGGTATGTATAAAATAAAAACGATGAACTTCTTCATGTTAAACAAGGAGAGAACACATGTTCTGTGAGCCAATATACAGGAAACTCTTTCTGTGATTCCCACAATTTGGTGCTGTTTGAACTGGAGAGACGGGTTTACTTCTTCATCACACAGATTAGCATTTCCTGTCATGTGAAACATCTGCCTCCAAATCTCAAAGTACTTGCTCAACAACAAAGTTGTGGATAAAAAAATGCATTAAAGGCATTTCTCATTATGTTATGTAATGTGGTTTCCATATGTAATATGTTTCAGCCTTTAGCAATAAGATATTTGCCTTTTCAAGTAAACTATATACTTTTTTTTATCAGACAATAAGATTTCACATTTCCTTGTTGCATTGGCTGCTAGGAATCTCAGGGTTATATTTAGTAATGAATTCCAGATTCCTTGTACAATTATGTCATTTTTCCTAGGTTATTTCTGTTTTGCCTTTTAAAAAATTGCTACCTTGGAAGTGCCATAAAATTGTAAGTCACCTCAAATCTTTTGTGGGACTATGAAGGGACTAATTTCTACATAAAATAAAAATAAGTAAGAGTTGTTGAAAAAAGTCTGCTTCTCACAGTTAAATGTAGCTCAAAAATATAATATTTCTGGAAAACGTGATTGGATTATGCAGCAACAATTAAAATTTTATGTTCAGCTAACGTGGTTTTCCATCTCAGTCTGTGTGTGTCACTGACAAACTCTTGACCCCAGTGACATAGAAGTATTTGCCATGATGTATTTGTAAAATCTTTCAAACACAGTAATGTCTGGATACATGGTCCTTCAGTCTTACTAACATAGAGAGATTCTTTTACCCTTATTTGATGTATAAGGAAATGAATGAGTCTCCAATAAGCAAAATAATATTTTATTCTAGGTTGTTAAAAAAAAGTAAGAATGTAGCACTTAATAGAAGGCCCAACACAGTTGGATGTATAGCAAAGAAAGTTATACCATGTTCATAGATGGGAAGCTTCTGTGACTTCTCACTGTGCTTCTTTCAAGAACTTTATAATTTACATGAAATAAAATGTACCCACTTGAAATATGCATTTCTGTGAATTTTAACAAATGTAGACCTCCACAATCAGAATATAAAAGATTTCCACCACCCCAAAGAGCTTTCCTCATACCTTTGTAGTTCATCACACCCACCTCTAGCCCCAGGTAATACTGATATAGTCTCCATTAGGGGAATTAATTCTGTCTATAGGAGAAGTTCTAGAAATGTACTCATCTGTGTCTATATTCTCTCACTCAGCCCAATACTTTGGAAGTTGATCCCAGTTGTATGTATCTGTAATTTGTAATGTCTTATTACTAAGTATTATTCCATTGTATGTCATCGTGGTTTCAATCTACAATGTCCTAACAAGTGGTGTGGAGCATATTTTCATGTGCTCAGCTGCCTTTATTTTTCTTCTTCGGTGAATTTGCTGTTAAATCCTTGGCCTCTTTTTTTATTATAATTATGGTATAATATGCATAATAAAAACGTCACCATTTTTAACCATTTTTAATTGTCTGGGTCTGTGGCATTCAGTACAGTCGTATGGTGTACGACCGTCAACACCGTCCTTCTCCAGGACTTTATTAATTTTTCCCAAACTGCAACTTTGTGTCCATGAAAAGAAGAATCCTGCATCCCACTGGGCCAGACCCAGGAAACCACCATTCTACTTTCAGTGACAATTAATTTGCTTCCTCTAGGGACTTCATGTAAGTGGAATCGTACAGTATTTGTCCTTTTCTGATTGGCTTGTTGCAATTCACATAGCGTCTTCAGTTCGTATTGTAACATTTATCAGAATTCTCTTCCTTTATAAGGCTGAATAGTATTCCATTGTATGTGTTCACCACATTTAGTCCTTCCATTCTTTTGTTGATGGGCCCTTAGGTTGCAATTACCTTCTAATTATTGTGAATCATGCTGCTATGAACAGAGATGTATAAATACCTATTTAATTCCTGCTTTCTATTTTTGGGGTATATACACAAAAGTGAAATTACTGGATCATATGGTAGCTCTATATTTAATGTTTTGAGGAACCTTGAAGTAGATTCACAGTTTTATAACCTTAACAGCAAAGAATAGAGTTTCACTTCCTTCACAATGTCAACAACATTTGTTACTTCGTGTTGTACTTTAAAAAAAAAAATAAGCATTTAATGGAATAATGGAGGGGGAACCTCATTGTATGGCTGTAATTTGCATGTCCCTCATATTTATGATGTTCAGCATATTCTCATGTGTATTTTGTTTTTGTAGAAGTACAGGGAAATGTCTAATGAATGTCCTTTGCCAATTTTTTAATAGGGTTGTTCAGTTTCTGTTGCTGAGTGAGGGGTTTTAAAAAAATTTTTTTAAACAATTGGTTTCATTTCCTTGTTTGTTTCCTTGATATATTTGAATAAAAGTCATTCATCAAGTATATATTTGCAGATTTTTTTCTCCCAGATTTAAATTTTTCTTGTAGCTCTCTTTATATTGGCTGTTACAGAACAGTAAGGTACCGTTCCCTAAAGCATATGTCACTCATGAAGTGACCCACTAATTATCTGGACATGGAAAAGCAGAGTAAACAAGGTCTGGAGGCCAGATGGGGACATTTGGCGGGGAAAAGGTCACATGAGCAGTCCAGTGGGCTGAATCATGGCCACCCGAAGATATCCAGGTCTTATTCCCTGGTACCTGCAAATGTTCCCTGATAAGGAAAAGGGGTGTGCACAGATGGGATTAAGGTAAGGATCTTGATGTAAAGATCATCTTAGACTATCAGCATTGGTCCCTGAATCTATTGGTCCCTTTAAGAGAGAGGCAGCGGTGACTGTACACAGAACAGGATGAGACAATGTGACCACAGAGACAGAGCACTCATGCAGCCACAAGCCAGGGAGAGGAACAGCCACATCACCTGGAGGAAGCAAGGTATGGATTCTGGAGCGAGTGCATCCCAACCAACACCCTGACTGCTGCCAGATAAACTGATTTTGGAGCATGGTGCTCAGGACACATTACCGCAAGATGTGACACCTAATCTTTCTTTGTTGCAATTCTCAATTCAGTTGAGAACATAGAAGGGCAGAGGGAGAAGGTATTTTTTCTATCTACACATATTTCTGACCCCCAGAACTGAGAAAATAAATTTCCTTTTTGAAGACACTGAGCGTGTGGTCATTTGTTACAGTGGCCCCAGGAAACCAGTACAGGTAGGGATTCAGTGAGCCCGCTGTGGGATGCAGACAAGCACCAGAGCAAGTCCTCCTTCACCAGACCTATTCCTCTGTCCCTCTTTGCACCCAAATTCCTCAAAGTCTTGTCTGTAACCACCTTTCCCATCGCCCTCCTACAGTCTCTCCCGAGGCAGCAAGGTCACATCTTCACACATTTCCCACCAACCATGAGATGACCATTGTCAAGATCACCAGAGACAATGGTGTTTCCTGTGCCTTCTCTCCTCCATGTGCCATCAGACCTCTTCTGACTTCATCAGGCATCATCACCTACACTGTCTGTGCATGTTCATGTCTCCAGTCTGGACCCCTCTCCTCATATCTACCTCTCTCACTGGTAGCCCCAGTCGGTATCAAGTGGCTGCTCAGAAAGAACATCACCCTCCAAACCCTCCTGTCTGCATCCATGAAACTCATCCCCATACTTCCAGGTTCTCAAGAGAAACATCTGGGCACCATCCCTGCTCTTCTCTTTCCCTCAATCCCCACATCCAATAGAAAATTCAGTCAACTTGACCTTCAAAATATAATGACTTATTGGATTGGAGAGAAAGAGGAAGGGCAAATTGGAGAACCACACCTTTAGAGGAGGGAGCCCCTGTGTCACCTGTATGACAGAGAACTCAGCAGAGATGTGGGTTTGGGGAGGAAGGAAGGAGGCAGATCAGCTTTTCCCATGTTGAGCAGAGAAATCCTGGGGGTCATTCTGGAGGAGGTGTCTGTGGGATGTTGGGGGGTGAGACACCAGCATGACTCACCCGAGAAATTAGCCCAGGATGGCATTTGCATCCTCCATGCCCCTTGTGGATGTGGTCCTGTTCCTCTTGTGATACCTCACTCTAAGAAAAGAGACCAGGGTCTTTCAGTCTGGTTGGATCAGGGTGCAGTGGGCAGTAGACCCAGCTGCCTGTTCCCTGTTTGGGATCTGGGGTAAGTCAGAGGTGGGAGAAGGCAGGTCCTGCCACACAGACCACCTTGAGCACAGCAGGTACCTCCATCCTGGACACTCGCCGACTGGGGCACACACGATGGTTGCCCATGTGGAGTCCTCATTCACCACCACTTCACCTTCTACTAGGCCCATCCATAACTCATTCAGGTTATCCCAGCCCTGATTCTGGGACTCAGTCACATGCCCCCTGCCCTTCCCATGCCTCCCCTCACTGGGCAGAACTCACATGAGGACGATGAGGCAGAGAAGGAGGAGCAGGGTCTTGACAGCCACTTCCCCGATGCACCACCTCTGACCTGGGCCCTGATTTCCCTGTAGGAACTAGAGAAAAGGACAGATTCACCTGCTCAACTGCAGTCCTGTGTATCTTCCTCTCTAATTAGAACTCTGGACGTTGTTCTCCAGACTTTCCTGCAACACTGGTTGTAGGACCACCCATGCACTCACCCCAACCCATGTCCTGACCTTTTAGCAGTTGCATCAGAAAAAAATACACAACTTGGAAGTCATCCTGTGAAACATTCTGTTTATCAATTGACATTGTGCAGACAGTAAAAAGCCAACCCATTTAATGGGGGGAAATATTTGCTACTCAGATTAGTATGCAGCATATATAAAAAAACTCTTACAACTAAAAACACAAAGCCAATCACACAATTAAAAAAATGGGCACAGGACTTGAAAAAATAATTCTTCAAAGAATCCACACAGATGTCCTATAAACCCATAAAAAATGAGAGACAGCATTATCGCTACATGAATGTAATTCAGAGCCACGATGAAGTAGCTCTTCATACTCATTAGTAGCCTCTCATTTCTTTTTAAGGGGAACTACAGAGTTGGTAATTGGGTGGAGAAATTGGAATCCTCATACATTGCTGGTGGGAATGGAAAATAATGCTGCCACTGTGGAAAACAGTCTGGCATGTCCTCAAAAAGATAACTGTAGAAACCACCACTTGACCCAGCAATTCCACTCCCAAGTCTATGCCCAAGGAAACAGAAGACATGTTCACACAAAAACAGGTACACCAATGTTCATAGCAGCTCAGCCAAAAAGTGGAAACAACTCAAACTTCCATCAACTGATCAATAAATGTAAAAAATGTGATATGTGTATAAATGGAATACCATTCAGACAAAAAGTTAATGCCTTGGTTCTCCACTGAAGATATGTACACAGCTAGAATCCATCCAGAAATGGGAACAACTCACAGGCACAGAGAGAAATAAGGACGTCGGTCCTATGATGTCAAGAGATTCTAATCCTTTAGGCAATTAAGCCAAAGCTCAGAGCAGCGTGGGGACATTGGTCACTTCCTGGGAGGGGACTGGGCATCTGAGGACAGACTGGATGTACATTTTGAATTTTTGCCCAACGACTATACCACCTGTTCAAAAACATGTAAATTAAAGGTATCAAAGGGAAATAAAAAGACAAGCTGGAGGAGTCGTCAGGAGATGGATGATGAGGGACCTGCTGGGTTCCTCCATGTGGATGATGCCCTGTTCTCCTGGTGCAGCCAAGGGACATGGGGAGAATCATTGGGGGACGAGACACCGTGGGGACAGCTGCTCACAGGGCCATGTGGGCTGAGGTTAGGGGAGACCACTGGGTCACGTGGGGAGACCAGGATGAGGCAGGACTCGGCCGTGCACTAAGCTGGAAGAGGCCCTGCTCCCTACAGCCCATGACAGGCTCCTTCCTACCTGTGCCATTTCCTTGGAAGACAGTTATGGTCAAGTTCTGTGCAGAGTCTGGGACAGAAAGACATGGTGGATCCAAGTCAATGGAGCTGCATAAGTGGGGGAAGGGTGGAGGCAGGCATCCTCCTCACCCCCACCCAGACCAGATTCAGGTCCAAACACCCAGTGTGTGAGGCCCTGACCCCCATCCCCGCTGCCCTCAGGACCCCACCAGAGACCCCGGCTTCCTGGCCCAGCACTCACAGGTGATGTTGAGCTGGATGGTCCTCTCCATGGTCACATCTACTGCAGGGAACTTCCCCTGACAGGTGAGGTTAGTGCTGTGGTCCTGGAGCTGAGGGGTGAGGGTGATCACAGAGGAGAGGAGCATCCTGGGGCCCAGGGAGGTGAGGGCAGCTGAGGTCCAGGAGAAGATGGGGGGCGTGCAGTGCTCACAGGCCCAGGGCACACAGCAGGTCAGGTTCTTGGAGCGGTTGGACACCAGGGTGCCGGGGATGAGATTGTGGGCCTGTGAGTCAGGGCTGGTGAGAAGGGGGAGACATAGGGTCAGGAGGGAGGGTCCCAGGGGTGGCCCTGAGAGAAGCCTCAGGATTTGGTCCAGCTCCTCCCTCTGAGGCCAGACATGCTGGATACCAGCACCCTCCCAGGAGGGGGAGTCCAACCCCTACCCTGTCCCAAATCCCCATGTCCTTCCCCTGTGGCCACTCCTGGAGCCTTTTCCTTACCCATCACGTGCACGGAGACGAGGTAGATGTGTAATGCTATAACATACTTCCACTCTCCATCCAAAAAAATTATTTTCCGTCATCCCTCCTCCTGGCATCTCTGATGTCCAGGGAGGAGCTGTAGTTCCAAGATTCCCAGAGAAGGCGGAATCAGCCCTGAGTCTCCTCCTGAACTTTATGACCTGGCTTGTTTGTGGCCACTGGAGCATCTTGGTCTCTATTGGCCCCTTCTTGGAACCAGTAGCCATGAGATGAGTCAGACTCTCCCCAGTTGTCCTGGGGATAGATGGCAATGCAGGGCACAAGGACACACAAGCCCTTCTGTACTGTCACAAACTCCTGCACTCTCAGCCAGTACCCTTCATCCTGAGCCAGGGACGCTGTGCAGAGAGAAGGGTCAGCAGCTGCCCTGCCCTGCCCCCTCCCTTTGTCCACTCACCTGCCCACAGCAGGGACAGAAGCAGCTGCAGCATCTCCAACATGGAGGGTTTCTGGGGTCCTGTGGGAGGAAAGAGAAGGAAAGCAGTGTGGGAGAGGGGGGCTGAGGGGAGACCACAGAAACTGGGGAGGAGCACGGGGCCCCCTGGTTCACAGAAGAGCCTCAGAGATGGAGCTCATCCCCCTTCTGCACAGAGCAGGTGGACACCCCACAGGCCACATCCCAGAGAGGAGCAGACAGGGAGCGGACCCTGGTCCTGCCCCATCTTGGGCACCTCTCTTCAGCTTGAAGTTTAGACCAGGGAAGTGGGCCCTGTCCACCAGGTTCTGGACCTGAGTGAGGCCCATCCTGACCTGAGTGGGCAGCAGGGGCCTCTGCAGATTCGCATCACGAGAAACGATGCGTATCTGAGTCCTGCTGCCGAGGCTGAGGTGCTGTTGGTGCCCTCAGTTTGCACCATGGGGCAGTCACTTCCTGGTCTGGCCCAAAAGTCACAGTGCTGTCTACGTCTGTGCTTCTGAACCTTCTGACGCAGGGGACATTTGGCAATGTGTGGACACATTTGATTGTCAAGGCTTGGGAGGAGGGTGCAGTTGGCAGCTGGTGGGTAGAGTCCAGAGATGCTACTAAACATCCTACGAGGCACAGGATGGCCCCTGACAAAACTCATATAGACCAGGGGCGGCCATTTAGCTCAGTTGGTTAGAGTGCAGTGCTCATAACACCAAGGTTGCCTGTTCGATCCCCACAGCTAGTTGCACCCTCCACAACTATATTTAAACAACGACTTGACTTGGAGCTGATGGGTCCTGGAAAAACACACTGTTCCCCAATAAAAAATTTAAAAAAAAGAACAATCATACAGTCCAAACGTCAGCAATGCCAAGAAACCCCAGTCTACACCCCAGTGGCAGGCAGTTCTTCCAGGTGTGGGGTGCTGGGGTTTCTGTTTGAGTGTGTGGCACATAAAATAAGAGTAGGAGTCTTAAGTGAAGTGTAGAAGGCAGCCATTCATTCATACATTCACTCATTTACTCACTCCTTCACCCACTCACTCACTCATTCACTCAAACACAGAGCATCTGCCCTGTGTGTGGGCTGGAGGCCAAAGAGATGCAGCAGACACCCTGAGATGTTCCCCATCCAGGGAGAGAGACAATCTATGGGGCCTGCTGGGTAGAGGCTGTGGGGCTGGAGGCTCTGTCAGCTGGTTGCTCTTGGGCACAAGTGAGCTGACTGGATATGACCTGGACTCTCAAGGGACAAGAAAGAAGACTCGCAGCTATGGGACCCTGCTGGGGCTCAGGGTCAGTTAAGAGGCAAAATCACAGAGAGAGAAGTGGGGGAGCACTTCCCACGTTCCCCTGGGTTCTCCCTGCTCACGTGACACTTGGCACTTCACAACGCCCTCAGCTGACCTCCAGGTCTGACCTCACTTCTCACTTCCCTTTCCCCTGGTCTGCCACATAGGCCACGCTATGCCCTCTGATGGTCTAGCTTTAGGCAGTTCAGTTGCTTAAACATCTTCTGAAGCTTCCCCCTCCTTTCTAGCCATCAACTCTCTGACCTCCATGTGGCAACACCAGCTCATCCATTCCTACAGCGTTCACTAGACACCGCCTATGAGCTGGCCATGTGCTGGGGCTGGGGCTGGGGCTGGGGCTGGGGGAGCGAACAGACAGATATGGACCTCAGGAAGTCCCTAGGCTGCCTGGCTGGGCTATTGTGGGGCACAGTGCAGGGAGCCCACAAATTCTCCCCGTGGAGGGTCAGCAGAGGCTGCACAAAGGAGGGGATGTTTAGCTGCTGTCCCGCCAGCCCTGGGCTTGCCCCACCTCCCTCTCCCCTGTGTCTCTCATCCCCAGGAACTTCTTCGTCCCACATGCTGGACGGTCTCCAGGGCCTTCATCAAGGTCCCATCACCTCCAGGACCACGATCCCCAGGACAAGCCCACCAAACACCCCTGTCCTGGGAATAGCAGGACAGAGACGGTCCATGTCGCTGGCACTCCTGAAGCTGAACCTGAGAATAAGGTTGAGCTGTTGGGCCTCGTCCCAGCTGCGCTGAGGTCACCACTGTCCTGGAGTAGCTCCTACCCGTCCCGCCGTCCTCTCTCATATCCCCCAGCAGGAGCAGCCCAGGCACCAGCCTCCTGACTCTCACTCCACACAGACTGGCAGGGGCGCCTGGGCACCAGCAGGCGCCACACTCAGCAGGTGAACGTTCCTCTGTCTCCAGCTCCTACCCAGGACAGCTCAGGATCCTGGCCATTGAGGGCTGGCAGGGACTCAGGCTGTGGCCTCCAGGACGTTTTGGGGGCTCCTGTTCACCCCATCAGTGGGGGAGGAGTCCTACCCCGGGTGATGCGAAAGGCTGAGCATATGGCTCCCAATACCGAACAAATGAGATTGCCAGCACTTCATGCATCACAAGTGCTCACTGCCCCGGGAGGAGGACCCCACCCCAGGCAGGCCCCTGAGGGCTATACTCAGGAGCAGCATGAAGGAGCCGTGGCTGTGGGAGGAGCCTCTGTAGTAACAAGAGGGAGTAGTGACCCCTGGTTCCCACGGGAGAATCAGATGCTCTTGTTTGAATCATGCCGCAGGCTGACAGGAAACTTGGTCAGCTCAGGCTGCCAGAACAACACACCATCGATTGGGCACTTAAACAACAGAAATTTACTTCTCACAGCTCTAGAGGCTGGGAAATCCAAGATCAGGGTATCAGCAGATTTGAATCCTGGTAATAGCCCACCTCCAGGCTGGCAGTGGGCCCCCTTCTCTCTATGTCCTCACATGACTTTTTTTCTCTTTTGCATGCACAGGGGAAGAGAAAGAGGAAATCACGCCCTCTTTTTTTCCTCTTTTTATAAGCCCACCAATCTTAGGAGGCCACCCTCATGAACTCATATAATCTCAGTTATCTCCGAAATAATCAGGTTGGGAATTAAGGCTTCAGCATATGAATTGGAGCGAGGGGACCGAATTCAATCTGTAGCATTCAGGTTCCATGGGGCCCCCACATTCCACCCATCCTTGTCCTTTTTATAAGCATTTCCATACTTGCCACATGCAGAAAAATCAAGCCATGTAAGTCATTATATACTGTTTCTTCTTTCCAGTCATAAGAAATTTGTCTGATCGCCATCATCCAGTTGTCGATGCTCAAGGCACAGTTGTATTTCCCAGGGTCCCCGAGAAGATGGAATTCTCTCTGAGCCTTGACCGGTAGCATTTGATCTAGATGGGTTGTAGATGCCAGGACATCCTTACCAGGCTTGTCCCTATTATGGAACCAGTAGCCCCAGCTGGTGTGGGTTTGTTCCAGCCGCCACAAGGGTAGGAGATGGTGCAGGGTGCAGGGCTGTACAAGCCCTTCTGTGTCATTACTTCTAGCTTGAAATCCAGGAGCTCAGCCTGGGGCCCTGGGTGAGAAGCTTGACCTCAGCCGCCTGCTCTACCAGCTCACCCCAGAAGGCAGGGGCTGCTGCAGCTCTGGAATGGGACTGGCCAAGCCCTTTTCTAGGATTCTGGTGTCCAGGTTGTCTTTTTCAAGGAACCAAGAGCTGTAGGGTCAAGGGGAAGTTCACCCAGGAAGGTGGGATGACACTGGTGTGTGTGCACAGAAGAGGAACATCAGCCCCGCTCTCTATCACAGCTGGGCTGTCTTGGGAGATTAGCTCCCTTCCTTAGTTTTCAGAGTGGGGCACCTCAGTCCACTGGGAAGGACCCGGGAAAGCAAGACCTGCTCCCCTTCTGCTGGCTGCCTGCCCACGTCCTGACCTTTGGTACCTGCTTTCTGTACCAGGGATCAAGGCAGGTATCAGTGAGTAACTGCCTGTCATCATGCTGGCATATTAATTCCTTTAAGAAGTAGAGAAAAGGGATGGAAACACAGTCTCCCTGAACGCAAAGCATGCTACTAATTACCTGGGCATTTATCCACCCATGTCCTGGGCCATGTCGCCAACCTGTCTCCATCAGCACGTAAGGGCAGGGCCTGGCACAGAGCGCATGCTCAGTATAGGTTTCTGTGAATGAATGCTTGAATAATGGATAAAGGCTGTTCCAAACTCTCCTTCTCATGCACAGTGCAAATTTCCTCTGGATCTGGCCCCACTGTCAGTCTTTTTCTTATGGATGTTCTTGCTTTGGGAAAACCCTCCCCAAGTCAAGGTTCACCAATGTGGCCATTTGTTTTGCTTTTTATGTGTTCTGTGCAGAGTGTATGTGTGCATGCTGAGTTGCCTCACATCACGCATGCTGAGTCCTGTCCATTCTGTAGTTGGAAGGGCAATTTGTGTCTGGTATGAATGCAGGAAATGGGTTTGTACCCGTTGCAGTAAGGTTTTGTTACACAATTTCTCACATAGTCGCTCTCGCTCTGTGGAGGTTCCTGAAATGATTCCGTGTAACAACCTCCCATCAATGCCCAGCAAGTCAAAATAGAACCTACTGCAAAACCTCAGCTCAGAAAAAGAGGATGAGGTAGTGTGTTCTTAATTGTGGTGACCACCTTTCCGTGGGAATCTGCAGAGGCAGAAATTCAGGCTGTGGCCACCAGATGACAGTAGTAATCCTTCAATTTCTGGTCCTCTTCAACTGAAAAGCTCTTGGAATCAGGTGAAAGGTCATCTGAGACTGGGTAATTAGCTGGAAATGTCCAGTTAATTCTTTGAGACATGGTAGTGTGAGCATTTAGTGTCAATTAATTACTGTGGGTTTTTTGGGGGTTTTTATTTTTAAGATTTTATTGGGGAATTGGGGGAAGGGGAACAGACAAGTTTCTGTCCTTTTGTTCTTCAGTCTAGTTGTGGAGGACTTTGCTTCACTGGCCCACGTTGGTATTATTGCGCTCTTCCCGGGTGAGGCAGTTCGGTCACCGGCTTCTGGACGGACACTCACGGGGGCTCTTGGCAGCTCACACTGGCTGCCAGTGGCTCACACTGGCTGCCAGCTACACACGGTACCTCATGGCAGCCCACTGCAGCAGGGGCTGCAGCCTATGCCGTCGCCCAGGACTCACGGTAGCCCAGCTCCAGGTTGAGCTGTTGTCCACCATCTTAGCTATAGAAGACAGTGTCACTGGCCCTCCTGTGGGATCCGAACTGGAGCCCTGCTGCTCAGGGCTGTTGTCCCAAGCCAGCTCTTAACCAACGCGCCTCTCAGCTGACCCAATTAATTCCTGTTTTAAATGCTTTACTTACAATAGATCCTTTGAGCCTTTGACCACCTGCTGAGGTCCACATTAATGATCCCCTTTCATGTAAGAATGATAATGAAGTTCACAGAGGTATCTCTACTTAAAATAGATTTATAGAAGTATAACTGATATACAAAAACGGCACACATTTAATGTATACAATTTGATGGGTTTGGACATGTGGACAAACCTGTTTAAACCATGACCACAATCAAGGTAAGAAACATAACCATCACCTCTCAAAGTTTGTCTGTTTGTTTGTTTGTTTGTTGTAAGGAAACTTAACACAAGATCTACTTTCTTAACATAATTTTAAGTGCACAATACAGTAGTGGTACCCACAAGCACTATGATGAACAGCAGGTTTCTGGAATTATTCATCTTGCATGACTGAAACTTTAAACACATTGAACAACGACTCCGCACTTCGCCCCCTTCCAGTCCCTGGTAGCCACCACCCTATTCTCTGCTTCTGAGTTTGAGTATTTTCGACACATCCTATAAGTGGAATCATGAAGCATTTGTCCTTCTGTGACTGGCTTATTCCACTTATCACAATGACTTACAAGAAATGCTTAAAAGAGTCCTTCAAGTTAAAAGGGCAGGATGTTAAATACATTCAGTCACTACTTAACAGGTTCTGAGAACTGTGTCATTAGGTGATGTCGTCACAGTGGGAACACCACAGAGTGTTCTTACACAAACCTGGATGGCACTGGCTACCGCACACCTAGGCTGTATCATATACCACCATTACATATATGGCCTGTCTTTGACTGAAAGGTTGTTACAACTTTTAATTTTAGTATAAAAGTTAACAGACATAAGCATTAAAACAACGATTTTTGAGGGGCGGCCATTTAGATCAGTCAGTAAGAACCCGAGCTCTGAACAACAGGGCTGTCAGTTCGATTCCCACATGGGCCTGTACAGCTTAGATTGTGATCAACGGCTCGACCTGGAGCTGGGCTACCGTGAGTGGCTGGCGGACAGAGTGAGCTGCTATGTGCTGCCGTGTGCTGCCTTGAGCTACCGTGAGCCGCCGTTAGCTGCCGTCCAATGGCCAGCAACCGACTGCCTCAGCCGGGAAGAGCACATTGATCATAATACCAACATGGGCCAGTGAAGCAGCATCCTCCACAACTAGACTGAGAACAATGAACGGCTTGGAGGTGGGGAGTTGGGGGGAGAAAGAATAAATAAATGAATAAATAAATAAATAAAAGAACCATTTTTTAACGGATGCACAATATCAAAAGATGTAAATTGTAACATCAAGAACCTAAAGTGTTATGGGGTGGGGGGTATGTAGAGTTTTGTATGTGATTTAAGTTGTCATTCATTAGCTGATGTGGATGAAAAACTGGTTCTAAGGAAAGTAACCACACAGGGGGATCTGATCATAAATCCCTCACTGGGCAGGTCAAGTTGGGCAGTCATGCCCCAGGCTACAATCTCCTCAGTAAATGGTACATGTTTGCCTTAAGTAAGCCCTGCCCGTTGTTCTCGGTTCACCCCCCTTTGAAGTGCCTCTTTTCAGGTCCCTCTTTCTAAAGCGTGACCACCCTCAAGAGAGCACATCAGCTTAGCTGTCCTGTAATCCATCCCCGCTTTCCTTTCTCCTGCCTTCATGTAATTTTCTTACTTTCCCTCTTTAATTTTAAATGCATAAAAGAAACTGCAAAACTATCATTCTCAGGAGCATTTGAGATCTTGCTTCCTGGCAATTGTCATCAATTTTGGCTCAAATACACTCATAAAAATTGTCTACAGGTTTGGATGTTCTTATGTTGATACTTATGATAGACTGGCATCACACTGAGATATTTCATGATCCCATTTTCTAGAAAGCAGGCCCACGTTGTGCTGAAGCCAGGATTTGAATCTTATCTCCCTGTCTCTGGAGCATCTATTTTTCACTATACACTCCAAATCCCCAAACCACAAAGAAAAAAATATATTATGAGGGACACATTGTGGATTGGAGTAATTACTGATTTGTCCACCAGACCCGAGGCTCCGGTCTTGTATCTCTCTGCCTCCTGTGTCCCCCTTTTGTATTCAGGGCCTAATTTGACCTGGCTTGAGATGTGGCTGGATTCCAGGGTTCATGTGATGGAAGGGCCAAATTTCTCGTGTGTGTATATGACCGTGCAGGTGCGTCTGTTGATTTTATTCAGCCTGATTTTTTATCTCAAAGTCAAAAAAGTAGGAGCTGTGGTGTCCACTTTGCAAATGAGGACGCTGAGGCCCACAGAGATCAGGTAGTTTTCCTCCAGAAGCTGAAGTCTGTGCAGGTCCCACGAGCCCTTGATGCCCTCCTGCCTCTGGGCATCCCTCTCAACGTTCCCGGCCCTAGTGAGGGCGCCCTCTGCTGGTCACTCCCGACAGTTACCAGCATCGCTGCACCAGTCTCCTCCAATCCGAGTCTTTCAATTTGTTCTTTTTCACCACCAACTGCTCCCACCTTGTCACTCAGGCTAATGTAGCTCAAGATATACAGTCTCACTAACAAAGGAATGATAAAATAGGAAATAGTTATAGTAATGTTATTATTAGCAAAGCTATTGTTAATGTTAATGTTATTATTTTCCTATCTTACTCCCTTCTTTAAGAATCAGACGCGGGGGGGGGGGGGGGGGGCGGGTTCTGCCTCTTACTCTCTATCCAGTTCTTACAGCACCAACATGAGGATATAGACCAAGGTCAGGGTTGCTGAGTTTCTCAACTCCATAGCTCCCCCTCGTGGCCTGATGCCCTGGGGTGATGGGGATTGCCCAGACAGGGCACAAGGACAGGAGCTGGGGTTGCCTGGACTCCACCAGGTTTACAGCTCCACAATGATCCCAGGTTACCATTCCCTGCACTCTTTCTGCCTGATAAACAAGGAGGAGTGAATGTTTTATGAGTGTACACTCAGGCTGCGCTTGGCAGAACCTTGCCCTGGGAGGGACTGTGACTGTGTGCCCTCTTAATAAGAAAGTACAAAACTGGACTTCCCTAGCATAAGCCCTGATGGTTGAGTTTTTCCTTTTTTTTGTAATGCAAGTGCCTGACTTAGGTTTTGGTTGCCAATGCATCCGCTTCAATGATGGCCAGTCACAGGACTAGATAAGGACCCCAGCCACTTCTCCCCTCAAGGTTCTTTTACAGATCTTGGATGATTTCAATAACTAACACTTCAGCCACTTGGTTTTTCTCTTCTGGAACTTTAAATTCCTGCTGTTATGTTTTTAATTTACCAATAAAGAGTGAGCCTGTGAATCAATCTCTCTCTCTCTCTCTCTCTCTCTCTCTCTCTCTCTCTCTCTCTCTCTCTCTCTCTTCCTATGACCTTACTGTGTGACCCCAAGTATGTTGTGTAATTTTCAGGGCCTGTAAGAAATAACGCTTTATTTTCTCAAAGTTTTCTGATGGTTATTGCCAAGGGCATCATGCAATCATAATAAGAACCCCAAGGAACAGTCCAGCCACAATATTGGTTATTGATAGACTGAGAATGGCAAAAGACAGCGCCAGAAGGAGATTAATCGCTCCTTGGGACTGCTCCCCAGATGCCCACCTGCTCCCAGGTGAGCACCGAAGCTAGCTGAAGGGAATACACCCACTACTGACATGTCTTTCTGGAGGGAATCGCTTCCCAACACCTGTCACACTTCTCAACTTAGGGATTTCAGGGGCTGATGACATAGGAAGCCCACCCGATTAAAGATAAAATGCTCCAAATTAAATGGGACCCAGGATGAGATGGGCCAGGTCCAGCTCTGGAGTTGGCTTGAGGGTATCAATGTGAGTCTCTGAAGCCTGAGTGATGCCCCAAGCTGGCAGTCACTTCCCAAGGGCAGGAGCCTCATGAGAGTCTCATTGTATTAAATGCTCCGATTCATGCCATGGGCTCTGAATAAAATCAGCTCTGCCATTTGGGTTGAGCAGAGCGGTCATCATCAGCCACATACAATATGGATACAAGGGAGGGACATTATTGTGCAATTCCTTGGCACGAAGCTCTATCTGATAAGGATGCTCCATTTTGGGTGTTGTCAAATAGGTCCACTCAGATGTTTTCTGTGGCAGAGGTGTCTGGTCTCCTCCGATTCCACACACACACACACACACACACACACACACACACACACACACACACACACACACTTTTTCTTTAGTAATAAGTATTCTAGGCACATGGGAGCCCAACTCTAAGGTTGCACTCTCCTGATTCCCCTGCAGGTAAGTGTGGCCACATGAGGACATTTGGGCTAGTGAGATAGAGCTGTTGTGCACCATTCTCAAGGAGGTGTCCTTCATGGGAGCTTTCCCACACCTTCCTTCCCTCCTTCTGTGTGGAGCGTGGACAGGCTGGCGGAGCTCTGGCAGCCACCTTGGACCAGAAAGCGGAGCCAGAAGAGCAACAACATAGACAGAGCCTGGGCTCCTCCTTGTCGCCAAGCTTCCCCACACCTAGGACTGCATGCCGCCAGAGTCACTGTATGAGAGAGACGCCAACAGCTGCCTTGTTCAAGACACTTTATTAGTTTTGGTTCCTTTCACCTGGATGCAATCCTAAACAAGAGGGTCTCTTAGGGAGGAGGAAAGCTGGCTGTATCCACAAGGGTGAGATTATTATAAGTGACAGCGGCAGGCAGGAGAGTCAGAGTCCAGGAAGGAGAAGTGACAACGGAAACAGTTTGAGTGATGAGGTTTAAAGATGAGGGAACAAACTGTAGCCCAGGGCTTCAGATGAGCTAAAGTCAGAAGATCAACTACACATGTCTTTGGGGGCCACCACTTATACTCAAATGCTGAGGACGACCAATTAAATAACTTAAATGGTAACTAATACATTATTTTCCTATTATACACACAAGTGTGTTGCATATGGATTATCAGGCTACAGTAGATGACTTCAGAGATATTTACTGACACCAGACACTCAGAAGTGTATATTCACTCACCTTCCTCTGACGAAATTTGGGTTTAACATTGGAAAAGCCCAAATAAAAAAGGATATTTAATGGTGTGATTGCACTTTGGTAAATATGCATATGTATATGATATATATACATATCAGAACTGATATATATCAGAACTGAAAAGATTCATAGGAAAGCTTGATATATTTCCTGGTGGTCAAATTATTACAGGTGATTTTAAACAGCATTAATTACATCATAATAAATAAGTGTATACTTGTTCTATTTATAAAATATATTTATTTATTTATAAATGTACACATGTATAAAAATTTTATATATTTAGAGAAATATTTAAATACTTATCTGATTTTCAAATAATTATTATAAACATTCATAACAAATCATTTAAAATGATTTAATTATTAAGATAGTGTTAGTTTTCTATATTAAGAATTTTCCAAATTTTTTATAGCCAATGCATTCCTTTTGCAATTAAAAAAGTAGTATTTGTTGGTATGAAATGAAAGACTAACAGAGTCCCAAATACAGTTTGAAAGATCTTATGGATTGCAGACTTCTGGAATGTGCTCTCCGTTTGTCGGCCTTCTCCGTGCGTCCCTCAGCCCACCATCTCTCTCTCAGTCCATCTCAATATTCAGCCATGTTCCTCCCGTGCACAGCTCCAGCTCCCCTCGGCGACCCCCTCTGCGTGGAAAGCACTCTCCTCATCTCCCGCATCGTCACTCCTAATGCTGAATTTTAGGAAGCGTCTAAAAGCCCAACATCAAAGGAAACGGTTCTATAAATTTTGGTACAGCCAGATACTAGCATGCCCTGCGGCCACCCAAATGGCCATCTAAGGGAATAGTCAGGTACCAGGGAGACCCCTACGGTACACTATCCATTGAGGGGAAAGCAGCTGGCTGTCAAATGGGACAATGTGGTTTAGAAATTCAGCACTGCTCAGGAAACACGAAAAACAAGACACACGTTTGAAAAGCCTGATGTCCTCTTTCCCCTTCGTGCACCACTGAAGGTCCTGGTGTCGCTGTGGGCCGCCGTCCCGCCCGATGTTACTCTATTGTAAGAACAAGCCACACCCAGAGTCTCATTCCTGTAGAGGAGTCTCTCTCTGATGCCAAGATCTGCATCTTTGATCTGGGGTGGAGGAAGGCAAAAGTTCCCACTCTGTGGCCACATGGTGTCTGATGAATATGAGCAGCTCTCTTCGAAACCCTGGAGGCCGCCCGTATTTGTGCCAACAAGTGTGTGGTGAAAAGCTGTGGCAAAGATGGCTTTCACATCCGAGAGTGGCTCCACCCTTTCTACGTCAGCCCCATCAACTAGGTGTGGTCCTGTGCTGGGGCTGACAGACTCCAGACAGGTATGGGGGTGCCTCTGGAAAGCCCCAGGGCACAGTGGCCAAGATCCACATTGGCAAGTCATCATGTCCATCTGCACCAAGCTGCAGAACAAGGAGCGTGTGATTGAGGCTCTATGCAGGGTCAAGTTCAAGTTCCTGGCCGCCAAAAGATCCACATCTCCAAGAAGTGGGGCTTTATTAAGTTTAATGCGGAAGAGTTTGAAGACATGGTGACTAAAAAGCGGCTCGTCCTGGATGGCTATGGGGTGAAATACATCCCTAATCGTGTCCCTCTGGACAAATGGTGGGCCCTGAACTTATGAGTTTTGGCACTGCCCCTTCTTTACACCCAGCAATAAACTATACTTCCTGTCAGAAATAAATAAGTAAATAAATAATAAATAAAAAGCCTGACGTCTCGTGCTTGTTGCACTGTTTGGTGTTTTCTAGTTTTACTAAAAGTTAGCCTTCTTTTTCTTTTTTCTTTTTGTAACCTAGACAGAATAGTGTAAATAAGTTAATAATAATAATAATAATAATAATAATAATAATAATCTAAAGGTAGCACAAAGTAATAAAGATAACAACTGACGGGCTGGCCGAGTGGCGCGATGGTTAAGAACTGGCTTGGGACGCCAGAGGGCCCCGGTTCGGATCCCACATATGAGGGCCAGTGACACTGCCCTCTACAGCTAAGATGCTGAACAACAGCTCAACCTGGAGCTGTGCTGCTGTGAGTCGCCGGCGACGGCGTAGGCTGCAGCCCCTGTGGCAGTGGGTTGCCATGGGCTACCATATGTAGCCAGCGTGAGCGGCCAGCAGCCGCAGTGAGCGGCCCTCCAGAAGCCGTCGACTGATGTGCCTCGCCCAGGAAGCGCGCAATGATGGTGCCAACTTGGGCCAGTGAAGCAATGTCCTCCACAACTAGACTGAAGAACAAAACGACAATAATTTGTCTGTTCCCCTTCCCCCAATTCCCCAGCACTGTTCCCTTCCCCCCAATACCCCAATAAAAGTCTTAAAAAAAAAAAAAAGATAACAACTGACTCCCCAGAGTTCCTCCTCCTAGCCCCTCCCTTCTGTGGTGCAGGGTCCAACCATGGAGGCAGGAAGCAGATGGAGACACAGCAGCTGAAGTCCCCGACACAGGTGGGTGAAGGGGCGAAGGATCTGAAGAGATCCCTCCACCAGGAGGACCCACTGCAGCTCATGGATGTTTCCAGACCCAGATGCAGCCTTTGGAATTTCAGGCGTGGCTTAGCTGAGTCCTATGCTCTGAGACTCATAAATGTTGTCCATGGCCGTGTTCTCAAGTGTGGCTCCATATGCAGGCATTTCACGTCAGGGCTGCTTCTTTTTTCAAGGTTAGCCAAAGCCTCTCTTGTCTGCTGAGACAGAGTCTTATTTAACACAGGTAGTTATGGGAGACAGCCCTCACATTGACCATATTCTACAGGTTAGAAAATAGTCACAGTCCCACCTGTATATATTGCATGGCCTTGGAACTTTGTCTTCCCTCTGTGGTTCTCAGCTTCCTCATCTGTAGAATGGAGGTAGTGTCTAATATTGTGGTACATTGTAAGGTTAGAGGGAGGATTTGTAAAGTAAATGGGACTCAGACATGGGAGCAATTATTATGGAGAGTCCCAATACCACCACTCACTCGGAATTCTACCCACAGCTCCTTGAGTGGGGGTGGTGTCCTGACCTGTGGGTTGGAACATAACCATTAGGCCACATACCTCTGCCAAGACCCCAGACCCAATTTTACAACTCTTGGTTTCTCCCCAAAATACCCCCAAAACCACCCCCTCAGAGACAAGCAGAGCTTGAAGAGGCAGACCCCACCTCTGATCTGCTTCACTCAGAAAAGGAAAGAAACCCAGGCATCTTGACAAACACCACCTCTGTGGTTGAGTACATGGATGCTGTGGCCGCCTTCTGCCACACCAATGCCACTAATATCACGTGGTATGTGGATGGCATACCGGTGTTCAGCAATGACCTGATGACAATTTCCCCAGACGGCAAGACCCTCATCATTCACAAGGTCAGCCGCTACAACAAGATACTTCAGTGTGCACTGGAAAACATCCTAGGGTTTCCTCAAAGAAGTGAACAGATCTCTCTGACTGTGGCCTGTGAGTGGTCTGGGGTCATGGGTGTGAAGCCAGGGGTGGGCTTACGGTCCTCCAGGGATGTAAAGATAATACGGGTAGAACCAGAGAGAGATGATATCCTGAGCCAGCTTGATCTGGATTTGAATCCCAGCTGTGCTGACTATTTAATATATAATTGGCTTTTGAACTTCAGATCCCACCCTAATTAATCAGAATCATGGTCCACACAGTTTAAAATGAGGACCCGGGGTCTGGCCGAGTGGCTCAGTTGGTTAAGAGTGCGAGCTCTGAACAACAGGGTCGTAAGTTCGATTTCCAAAGGGCCAGTGAGCTGCGCCCAAGCTGAGCTGCTGCTGAGCTGCCAACAGGTGGCAGGATGGCTCAGCTGGTGAGAGCACATGCTCCTAACAACAAGGTTGCCAATTTGACTCTCGCATGGGGTGGTGGGCTACGCTCACCTACAACTAAGATTGAACACAGCACCTTGAGCTGAGCAGCCGTGAGCTGCCGACGAGTGGCCAGATGGCGGTTGGACTTGGAGTTGAGCTAGCTGCGCCCTCCACAACTAAGATTGAAGGACAGCAACTTGGCTGTTCCTTTTCCCCAATTCCACAATAAAATCTTGGGAAAAAAAATCTGGATTCAAATTCCAGCTCTGCCCCTAGCTGGCTAGGTGAAATTGAGCAGATCATTTCTCTTCTCAGATCTTCTTAGACCCACTTGGAAGATGTGAAGGGTCACACCTGCGCCTAAGGGCGATGGGAAGATTAGACACACATCTTAGAGGATGAAGCAATTAGCAACATTCTCAGAGGTTTCTCAACCTCTATCAATATTTAGAGTCAGATAATTATTTCAGTAGTGGTGGGGGTAAGGCTGTGCTGTGCATTGTAAGACATTTAGCAGCATCCTGGCCTCTACCCATTTGATGTCTGTAGCAACAACCACCATAAGCTCTGGTTTAGACAACCAAAATGACTCTCAGCATTACAAAGGTCCGATGGGGGGCAAAATTGCCCTGGTTGAGAACCACTGTAGTAGATGTTAAGAATAGCAGAGATGTCCTGCGAGCTTTGCACCAGATCACATGGCACTGTCTGTGAGAGAACTTTTAGCCAGTAAATGAATAACTGTATTGGAACACCCTCCCTACTCACCTGATCTGGCCCCCAGTGACTTCTTTCTTTACCTGAAGATAAAGGAAATATTGGAAGGAAGACATTTTGATGATTTTCAGGACATCAAGGTTAATATGATGACAGCTCTGATGGCCATTCCAGAACAAGAGTTCCAAAATTGCTGTGAAGGGTGGACTACGCACTGGCATTGGTGCATAGCCTCCCAAGGAGACTACTTCGAACGTGACTGTGGTGATATTCAGCAATGAGGTATGTAGCACTTTTTCTAGGATGAGTTCGCAAACTTAATTGTCTGACCTCATAAAAAGTACAGATTAATTGATTGATTTAGATATAATATGTACAGTGTGTGTCTTCCACAGGTTTATGTGTACACACACTTTTGTATGTGTGTGTGTGTGTGTGTGTGTGTGTGTGTGTGTGTGTATATATATATATATATAATCTGCAGAAAAATTGTGGAAAATGTTAACTATTAACAGTGCTGTCTTAATTGCCTTCATTATGCTTTACTTTATATTCTAAAGTGTCTTTTTCTCACAGAGTGTATACATTGCCTTTATAATAAAAAAACACACCAATAAAGTTAAAAGTATGAAGTTAACTCAGACTTCATAATGCCATTTCTGAAACGTTTTTCTGACCTGTCTTTATGTGTGCGTTTGAAAGCATGTAAGGAAATTTATTCATCACTATGCCAGTTACAGAAGGAAGGAAAGGAGGAAGGGAGGAAGGGAGGGAGAGAGGGAGAGAGGGAGGGGCAGAGAGACAAAGACTCCTTCCTGGCTGAATCTATGAAAGTGTGGACAGTCAGCCTAGCGCTATGGTCATCACTGCTTTGAATGCTCACAAAGCACTTAGGACAGTGCCTGGAAACAAGGCAAACCCCCAGGGCTCACTGATGAAGACCTCCTTGTAGCACTGGGGTCATATAACTGGATTCATCCTGGTCCCTAGTCATGTCCTGCATGACATGGGCAGTGGGAGAACAAGAGGGGGTGGCGAAGGGTTAAGAAATAAGAGAAAGAATGAGAGCTCTGAGCAACAACGGTTCGAGTCCAGGCCCGAGCTGAGCAGCCGTTGAGCTGCCAGCAGGTGGCAGGAAGGGTCAGCTAGAAAAAAAAACAGAGAAACAGCAGCCAATAGTTAAATGAGCAAGGGGCCAAGGGTCTCCAGCCTTGTGGACTAAGAGCCCCGAATTGGGCCAACACGCTGCTTTTATTTTCCACCTACCCAGAAGTAGCATTGTTCTCTCTACAGTTTGTGAGTCTCATTCCTGAGAACTTGCTCAAGCCAGATTACGCATGCCTGCAAGCTGCTATTACCGAGAGTCCGCCCGTGGTGATAAGACAGATGCTCTGCCTTCACACACTCTATACGCATATGACCCCAGGAAGATAAGATTATTATGCTGAGGACAGATCACCAGGTCACTTCCCAAGCAGGCTGAGAGAAGGAATGTAGCTAAAAGGGCAGAAGACCTTCAGTTTCTTTGGGGGCGGGTGAGGGCCCATGCCCACCTTGATCAGCCCCGAGATTTCTCCTAATGGCCCCCATGCGACCGTGCCTGTCTTAGGTTGTTCCTCCCTTGAGGGATCTTACCCATCACTGATTAACCAGCCATCTTTTAGGGCCAAACAGGGAGACGCAAGGTGTATGAGCAGTGTCCTCAAAAGGGTCAGTTTAGGGTTAAGCGAGGGGGGACCGACAGCTGGACAGCTGCGTGGCAACAGACTTTCCATTTGCAGGCCTGTGTGGCTTTGAACAGCTCACCCAAAGCTCCTCTGTAATGTAGGGATAGCGCAACCCTCCCAATCCCCTGTGAGGATTGAATGAGACAGGATATATGAAGGTTCTGAGCAAATGTATTAGCTTCCTAGGGCTGCTGTGACACATTACCACCAACTGGGTGCGTTAAAACAGCAGACACTTATTTTCTCACAGATCTGGAGGCTAAAAGGCCAAAATGAAGGTTTTTCACAGGGCCGTGCTTCCTCAGAAGGCTCTAGGAAAGAATCCTTGTTGCTTTTTCCAGCTTCTGGTGGTTACCAGAAATCCTCAGCAGTCCTTGCCTTATGGTGTCATAACTCCATCTCTGCCTCCATTGTCCCCTGGCCTTCTTCCCTGCCTGTGTCTCCGTGTCCACATTTTCCTTTTTGTGGGGGGAACACCAGTCACTGGATTTAGACTCCCAATGCAGTCTGTCCTTGTAATAACTTGATTACATCTGCAAGAATCCTCTCTCCAAATAAAATCATAGTCACAAGTACCTCAATGGGAGAAGACTTGAATATAGCTCCCTGGGGGACACAATTCAACCCACAGCAACAGGTACTCTTTATCTGGATTATTGGGCCCCTTGGTGTTTCCCATTGTCCATCTCCAGTCCTTACCTTCCTCCTGCACGCCAGGCCATCCATCCATCTAGCTTCCTGATGGATTCTGGTCCCCACAGGGAGGTCCCAGGGACCCTCGAGCTCCCAACATGTGACTCTGACCTCATTGTCTCCTCTCGGCCCTGACCCCAACACTTGAGAGAAATGAAAAGATACGTTGACACAGTCATGTACAAATATGCTTGCAAGTAGCTTTATTCATAATCGCCAAGAGCTGGAAACAAACCAATGTTCATCAGTAGAAAAATGTGTAATCAATCTGTGATACACTCATGCTGTGGAATCCCACTCAGCAATAAACAGAAAAAAAAATGCTGATATGCACAACAGCATGGATTAATTTCCAAAAACGTAATACAGAGTGAAAACAAAACCAGACACAAGAGTACATACTGTATGATTCCAGTTATATAAACCAATTACATAATTGATAGGATTCATTTTTCCCAAAACTTAATCCACTTGTTCACCACCATTTATTAAATTTATTATTTTTTTTCCTTTCTCAGTTGAATAGACTTGGTGCTTTTCAAATTAATTCTCTCTCTCTCTCTCTCTCTCTCTCTCTCTCTCTCTCTCTCTCTCTCTCTCTTTCTATTTTGTTCCATACCACACTCTCTTGGTTAACTTTATATAATGGTAAAGTCTGATTTCTCCAACTGTGTTCCTTTTTAAAGTTGTTTGACTATTCTAGGTCCTTTACATTTCCATGTAAATTTTAGACGCACTTGTCAATTTGTACACACACACACACACACACACACACACACACACACACACACTGGAATTACTTTAAGTCAATATAGAGACTACTGATGGTGTCTTCCAGTCCAAGGACATGGTGTATTTTTTCATTCATTTGGATCTTCTTTAATTTCTCTCAGCAATGTTCTGCATTGTTTTGTTGTTTTTCTGTAGTTTTGAGTACAGAAGTATTGCATGGTTTTTTAAAAAAATGTTCCTTGGTACGTGATGACTTTTGGTGCTGTTACAAATGAGCTGCAGCACAGATTTAGGGAATGTTCAATGCCGGGTGCAGTCCTTTCATTTTTTTTCCATCAAGGCCACTTTAGGAAGCGACTGCTGTGACTCTCCTCATCTGGTAGCTGCAGGTGAATTTGGGGATCATGTTTCGTTCATCAGATGGTCCTGTGATCATTTGGGAACCTTTCTCATTCTCTTGGTTTGTCTTCATGGGAAGAAGTCATGAACTTCTGCTTGACTCCCATCTCCACCCAGAAGTCTACCCCTTGAATTCCACTTTCAAAGACAGAGGCAGAGGAAGGCCAGGTGGGGCATTCCAGGAGGAGGGACCTCAGCTGCAAGGACCGAGATCTGATGCTGGTCACCTCCAGTCAAGAGAAATTGCCAGTAGGAACTTTCTGTTCAAAGCACAGAGATTCAGCATGTCCTCAGCATACGCATTCAGCCAGGTGCTCAGATACAATACCACTCCCACAATTCTCACCACAAACTTGCAAGCAGGGCTTCTCAACTTGTTTCAAAGGGCAGGAAACTGAGGCACAGAGGGGTAGGGATTGGTCTATCACTTAGTAAAGGGGCAGAGTGTGGATTTGAACTCACCACTCTTTGGTTCCAAAGCCTCTGATCTTTCCCTATACTTTGAACTCATCACCTAGCGAGCTTCCCATTTTACAGGAACCCACCCCTGTTTTTCCTCTTTGCCCTGATGGGGGCCACCATCATCAAGCCAGGGCCAAGTCTCTGCAGCTCCTCAGTTGGATATGTTGACCTCTGAGTACTTATTATCAGGGACCTGCTGTTTCTGCGGGTTTCCAGGCTGCCTCTTTTGAAATCTGAGCATTGCATAGTGAACCTCTTCTTTCTCTCCTGAGGAGCAGACAGTCAGAGTTGGAGGAGGGTGGTCTGTGAGGCTGCCTGGCTGGGGTTCAATTAGGGCACCCTGAGTGGAGGGAAGGGAAAAAAAAGAAAGAGTGAAACAGTGGGTACAGGATAAGGCAGAGAGTACTGGGAGGAGGCGGGGGGAGCCCGTGAACGCCTTTATCCATTCATGCCACACACATTTTGGTTAAGATTTCTTTCATTCATGCTTTCCTCAGATAGTTAATACTTGGTGAGCACCTTATTTGGTCCTTGCTAATCTCATTAAATCCCCACAACAACCTCATAAGGAAGATAATATGAATGTCTCCAT
Organism: Hipposideros larvatus; assembly: GCA_031876335.1. NCBI lineage: Eukaryota > Metazoa > Chordata > Mammalia > Chiroptera > Hipposideridae > Hipposideros > Hipposideros larvatus. Next base: position 31,087,191 of record CM063099.1, read on the forward strand.
TTTATTGATATGGAAACTGAAGTTGAACCAAATAAGCAGTGCGCTCACAGTCCCTGGTGAAAGCAGAATCCAATCCAGTTCCGTTTTGATCCCAAAGCCTGGTGTCCTCCTAAGAGTGAGGCCCCCTGTGTGTGAGGCCCTGAGCTGGGTGCTGGATATACCGTGGGGGGCATGGTGGGCACAGGCCCTGACCTCTTGCAGCTCACTCTTTAATTAAGGAAGGCAGCAAAAATGAGTTGAACAAGTAAACGGCTAATGGTGAATTATGATAAGTGGGACAGGGACCAGGTAAGTGAGAGAGAATTCCAGGGCCTTGATTCAGACACGGCACCTGTCTTGCGGAAGCTCAGTGTGGTGGGAGGACAAGTCAGTGAAAGAAATTATGCTGTGCAGTACACAGAATAACAGCTCCCAAAGATGTCCACACCCTAATCCCCTGGAACCTCTGAATATTTGTTGCTTGAAGCTGATTTCTATTAACATGCCCCCCCGCATTTAGCCTCTTTTCCCATTAGATAAGAGAGAAGCCCCGGTACGACCGGAAGGCTGCATTCTCTCTGAGGGGGTGCCCCGGTATGACCGAGGCCGATAAGGCTCCCTCTGAGGAGTGTCTCACGGTGTGACTGGGACCTGTTGAAATGCAAACAGTTAATCTCCTCTTGGGAGGACACAGTAATCAGGTGTCCTAGGGGCTAGGCGGCGGATATGCGAAGGCATAGCATTTGCTGGAACATAATGGATGTGTTAAAGGAAAAAGGCTTTGAAGCACAGGCCTCAAACTGATGCTAATTTGATTGACAGCAGTCTTACTTCTTTGAAATTTCTCAATAAAAACCATGCGCTGACCCGATTCGGGGCTCGCTCAGATTCTCTGAATGAGTCCCTTGGGCTTGCTCAGTTTCTCTGACTGAGTCCCTTGGTCTCGCTCTTAAACTTTACTTCTGTCTCTGACTCTTTATTCAATCTACGCCGCCCCTCAAGAGAAACCCGTTTGCCCTTGCCACGCTGGACGTGACAAATATTTAACCTGACATGGCAAAAGGGACTCTGCAGATGTGATTAAGTTAAGGATCTAGAGACAGTGAGATGAACCTGGATTATCTTGTGGGCCCAATGTAATCACAAGGGTCTTACAAGCAAAGGAAAGCGGCAGAGGGAGATGTGAAGATACAGGTACTATGCTTCTGGCCTTAAAGATGGAGGAAAGAGACCACCAAACAAGGAATACAGGTGACCTCTAGAAGCTGGGAACGGCAAAAAAACGCTTTTTCCCTGGAGCCTCCAGAAGGAACTCATCCCCACATGCCAATGACTTGATTTTAGCTCAGTGAGACCTATTTTGGATTTGTGACCTATACAACTATGATATAATAAGTTTATGTTGTTGGAAGCACTAACGTTGATCCTACCTTTGTGGTGGTTTGTTACAGCAGCAATAGGAAACTAATGCACGCTCACACAGTGGATAGCGACAGGTGCCAGACAGCAGAGCAGAACGCTTCAGCAGAATTGTTAATGTTTTTGCTCCTCTCATTTTCTCTCAAGTGTTCAAAGCTAAACACCCACCCACACACACACACACACACACACACACACACACACACACACACACTTCCCAACACTGCTATTATCACGAACACCATTGACCTCTGAGGAATCCATATGGTCATCTTTTAGTCCCTGCCTTTCTGAACTTTGCAGCAACAGGTGACTCAGTTGCATGCCTTCTCTAAATGAAAATCCCTCTCTAATTACAAGACATCAAACTTTCCCGGGTCTGTCGACCTCACTGGCAGCCCCGTTGCTGGATGCTCCCCATTTCCCTGACCCCTAAATATCAGAGCAGCCCCTGACTCTTTCCTCCTGCAACTTCACTTTGTGATCTTTCCCCAACATGGGCTTGTGTCGTCTATGGGCTGATAGCCCCCAAGTCCATACCTGCAGCCCATCCCCTCTCTGGTAATATAGACTTTGATCCAATGGTATATTTGAAATCCCCATTCCCTTGTCCAAAAGACACATAAAGTTCAACATATTTAAACTGAACTTCCTTTCCTCCCCCATATCTCTTCCTCCTACAATCTTCTCAGCCTTAATGGTTGACGCCTTCATTCTTCCGGCTGCTCAGGGCAAAACTCTAGGAGTCATCCTTGACCCCTTTCTCACCCATACCCCACTCTCAGTCCATTAGCAATCTCTGTTAGCCTGAACTTCAGACTTTATCCAGAATCCAGTTAGGACCCACTCCCATGACAACCTGGTTCCAGCCACCACCATCCGTTTCTGACCTCTTCTCTAATTTCCCTGACACACAGTCTGTTTTGCACATAGCGGCCAGAGAGAGCCTGTGAAAATGAAAGTTGGACCATATCCTCCTTCTGCTCAAAAGCCTCCAAATGTCCACAGTAGTCAGCATGTGCAGACATGATCTACACACGTGCTGACTTCCCTGCACTCATTTCCTGCTTGTTGGCCCTTGCCTCTTTCTCTCATCGCATGGGCTTCCTTGTTTCTTCTCCATTTACTGGTCACCCTCCTGTTTCTGAGCATTTGCATCCACTGTTCCCTCTGCCTGGAGTGCCCTCTGATCACACAATCAAATGACAGACTCTCGAGCCTTTGCTCAAACATCGTTAGCAAAAACCATAAGCCAACCTATGGAATGGGTTTGCAAATATATATGATGTTTGCAAATCATATATAATAGAGGTTAATATCTAGAATAGATAAAGAGCTCCTACAACTAAAAATTTTTAAAAAATATGAAAATATGGGCAAAAAATTTGAATTACATATTTCTCCATAGGCCAAGATGCTCAACATGACTAATCATTAGAGAAATGCATATCAGAACTACAGTGCGTTACCAACTCATATCCATTAGGATAGACAAAATATTTAAAAAGACAGAGTTATTAGTATATTATTGAGTATATTCCCTATGCTGTACTTTATATCCCCATGACTATTTTGTATCCACCAATTTGTACTTCTTAATCCTTCCCCTTTTTCACCCACCCTCTAACCCCCCTCCAATCGGCAACCATCAGCTTCTTCTCTGTGTCTATGAGTCTGTTTCAGTTTGGGGCCATAGACTAATCAATGGGAGCACTTCATAAATTTTATAAATGTCTAACCATGATGCTGTACACCTGAAACTAATATAAAATAATATTGAATGTCAACTGTAGTTGAAAAATAAAAAGTAAAATACGGTAAAATTCTGTATTAAAAAATAAAAATCAATACATAAAACAGAAAAATAAGTGTTGGTGAAGATGTGGACAAATTAGAAACTTTTGCACTGTTGGTGGAAATGTTAAATGGTGCAGCCACTATGGATGACAGTATGGAGGTTCCTCAAAAAATAAAAGTAAAACTAGAACTACCATATGATCCAGCAATCCCATTACAAATATTTATCCAAAAGAATTGGATACAGGATCTGAAAGAGATATTTGCACACTTATGTTCACTGCAGCATTTTTATAGCAGCCAAGAGATGCAAGCAACCCAGATATCCATCGACAGATGAGTGGATAAAGAAAATGTGGTATAAACATCCAATGGGATATTATTAAGACTTTAAAAAGAAGGAAATCCTGTCACATGTCACAACATGGATGAACCTTTTCAACATTATGCTAAATGAAATAATCCAGTCACAGAAAGACAAACCCTGGGTGATTTCACTAGTTTGAGAAAAATACAGGACTCAAACCCACAGAAACAGAACATAGAATGGTGGTTGCCAGGGGCTGGGGTAATTGGGAAAGGGGGTAGTTGTTGTTCAAAGGGTACACAGTTTCTGTTTTGCAAGGTGAAAACCTTCGAGAGATATGTTGCACGAATGTACACTTAAGGTAGTAAATTTATGTTATGTTTTTAACAGAATAAATGAATAACAACAACAACAGAAACTCCACAAGCCATCTCCCCAACATTCCGTATTCCCAGAATCCTGCATTTTCCCCAAAGTATCTGTGTATCTTTCACATCCACATTCTGGACTGGGTGAGATTAAACACAACCTATAATAGAGGTCAGAAAGCTACAGCATGGGGGCTGCCTGCTCTTGTAAATAAAATTTTGTTGAAACACAGCTTCATCAGTGTTTGAGGTTGTCTATGGCTTGCATTTGCACTGCAAACAGAGTTGCAGCAGAGACCATATAGCTTTCAACACCTGGAATATTTGCTATCTGGCCCCTTACAAAAAAGTTTCCTGAGTCTGGACCTAGAATGTCAAGTTGAAAGGCTTGTAGATTATTTAGGGGGGCTGAGAAGCTAAAGCAGTATTTTGATGATGGTTAGCTTTTAGTTTTAGGAAGTTCTATAAATCTTAATAAGTGATTTTGCCCATAGCTGGACCAGTATGAGGCCAGCAGGATGGAAGGGGGCAATTTCAGAGTGGAGACAGATGATGCTGGAGTCCAACTCAAAGAAAGATCCACAGAACGGATTTGGGTAGAGAGTGAGGCTGACATGGTGTGGTGCCCCAGGGCATATACTCAGCCTCTGAGTGAAATGTCACTAACACCTTTCTGTTTGAGGGGGAAAGAACCAGCATATATCAATCTTGTTGGCTGCATTCCAATTCTTCTGCACACTCACACAGACCTATGTGGAAAATACTGTTATTTTTACTAAGAAAGAACTAAGTCTCAGAGACTTTAGGTACTTCTCATGGTCACATATCTAGTGATCATGAACTCAACCCCTGGCCTCTCAAGGGTTTCCTATGTGCCAGGTACTGGATACACAGGAAGATGTTTATGAAAAACTACTCTTCCTGTGTGTGTCTCCTTTACTCTTATATTACTGGCACACTCACAATACTTCTGACACAAGATATGTGGAATTTTGGTTTGGTCTTCCTGGTGCCCAGCTCCCATCCAGGAATCTACCATTAGCCATCTCATTAGAACAAAGTACATCCTACCACGAAGGAAATTCAAGGGATTGAGGGGTACAAATATTTTCAGGGGCAGACTCATTTCTCAGCTCTAAATTTATGGCAACACTTCTCAAAAGAGCCTTTACATGTTCTCTTCTTTCATTCTTTCTTGAATTCACTCCAATAAAGACATTTCCCTTCACCAAGCTACTAGATCTGCTTTTGTTGAGATGATCTGTGATGTCACTTAGCTAAATTAAAGTGGTCATATTTCAGATCCTTTATAAGACCTTAGTGCACTTATTAGCACTTAATGTAAATGAGCACTCTGTCCTCCCTGAAATTGCATGACCCCTTGGCCACCAGGACTCAACCCTACACTCTCAAGGTCATTTATTTTACTCCAGTGGTCTTGCTGTTTCCACATTATTTCCTTGACTCTAAATGGTGGGGTGTCCCAGGGCTCTGTTTGCAAACCCCTTCTCTTCTTTGTGGTTTCATCCACTCTCAGACCTTGATGTGAAATACCCCCACATCTCTGTGTCTCCCACCTGGACCCCTCTCCCAAGTGCCAGACTCTGGCCATCTACTTGTCATCTTCACTTGGACATCTCAGAAGGACCTCAAAGTTGTAGTAACCAAAGTAAAGTTTGATTCCCTTTTAAAATTATACTTCTCCTGCAGAGCTGGCAAGTTCAGGAATTGACAATTTGATTCTTTAAGTTTCGCTGGGCAAACACATTGGAGTCATCTTTGGTATCTATTGACATTTATGGACATCTATGACAATTTCTGGACATTTATGATAATCTCTGGACATCTGTGACATCCGTGGAGTCATCTTTAACAAAGATGACATCTATGAGGTAAAGGCAGTGAGCTCTTTGCTCATACTCCAGGTGTACCTTGTCAATCCACTGGCAAGTCCTGTTGGCTCCACCTTCAAAATGTATCCTGATCCCAACTGTTTCACACCAGAATCATCATTATTACCCTGAAATAAGTCTGTCTTGTGGACTGAATTGTGCCCCCCAATTCATATGTTGGAGCTCTAACCCCCAATGGGACTGTATTTGGAGATGGGGCCTTTAAAGAGGTAATGAAGTAAGTGAGGTCATTAGAGTAGGTCCCAAAATGACGTAAGTCCTTATATGAAGAAGAGACACTAGAAATGCGTGGGCACAGGGACAAGGCCATGTGAGGACACAGCGAGAAGGAGGCCATCTGCAAGGAAAGGAGAGCATTTCCAGGAAGGATATTTTACATTTGTCACATAAGAATTTTTGAAACTACAGATATTACCCAAGCACTCCCAAGCACAGAACAATCGACAAGTGAGAGATATTTCCTGAAGGAAAACTAAATGCATAATTGCTGACTGTCTGCTCAGAAACCTCACAGTGGTGTCCACATACGTTAGAGTTAAATGAATGAATGAAAAGTCAGAGCTCAGAGGAAGGGCAGCAACGGGGCAGGCTGATGTATGCATGTGAGGAGGAGGGGACAGCCAAGCAATGATTCTGAGATGTGAAAAGCTTAAGATGCAAAAAGCTTATCTGCTCAAGGCAAGTGAGCAGGCCAGTGTGGGGGATGTGACACAGTGGGGGTGACTCTGGCTTTCCTGCCCCAAATGCCAGACCACACTGTCTGGGTCCTCATCTTTTGTATGCGTAGAGAAGCATTTCAGACTTGGGTGAGATGGTAGTCTTTAGTGGAAGTAATGCTAACAGGCCAGGGAGGAGAGATGGGAGGGCTGCAGCAGGATAAGCACGTAGCGGGGAGAGCTCAGCTTAGAGGTAATGGTTCTATTGAGCTGTGTTTAGAAGAAGCTCAGAAACACTTCACAGCACATTGGTGCAGGAAGAGGGGATGGGACGTGGCCAGGTCTCTGGTGGGTGTCAGGGACAAGGGTGCCATCAGTGAGACGGAGAACTCAGAAAAAGTATGTATTAACCATGTGCTTCAGGTGTTCTGACATCTGGGCTAACCCTAGGGGGACGCGCCTGCCAGGAACAGGCAATTGCTGGAGGTGGTAAGGACTTGCTGTGCGCATGCCATTCGTATGCAAAGCGATCAGTCAGAGCGCACACCCCAACCACCTCCTTCATGGAACTCTTACACTCCAGACCATTCTCCTCCTGCCCTAGTCACGCCAGGGCCAGGTCCCAGACAAGGAGAGACAGCCAACACACCCCAGAGCCCACGGAGTTATTCAAACTCGCCAGCCCTAAGCCTGCTTCCCCAGCCTCGCCTTGCCTTCCTCATGGAAACCAGCATCAAGGCTCCTGCCCACATTTTCTCCTCACCCCCTCAGCCTCCTGATCAACCCTGGGGCTGCCCCACATGGCCTTCAGTGGTGTGGCATTTCCCCTTTCTCTTGGGAACTGTGGGGAACTAGCTGTGGCAACGGTCTCCCAATCTGTTGGCCTGACAGATCTGAATAATAATATAATCTACATTAATAAAAAACCGGGACGGTGAAGAGCTCATTTGTGGACACACTGAATGCAGTGAGACTGTGTACCACCCAGGAAATGTGGAGGACAGGCTGCATGCCAAGATGCCCACATCACTCACCAGGAAAGTTGGCCCAATGGCAGGATGGATGTTGTCCACACCCACTGCTGTCCTGGCTGCTTTCTTCCTGTGGGTCTTCACTCTGAAGGGAGACACCAGGGTCTTTGACACAGGGTTGCTCTTTGAAGCTGGAGTGAGTGACTAGGGCAGCTCAAAAGTGGGGCAAGCCCAGGCAGCTTTGTAAAAAGACTTTGTAGGGCCGGCCGAGTGGCGCGATGGTTAAGAACTCGCTTGGGATGCCAGAGGGCCCCGGTTCGGATCCCACATATGAGGGCCAGTGACACTGCCCTCTACAGCTAAGATGCTGAACGACAGCTCAACCTGGAGCTGGGCTGCCATGGGTCGCCGGCGACGGCGTGGGCTGCACTCCCTGTGGCATTGGGTTGCCATGGGCTACCGTACGTAGCCAGCAGCCAGCGTGAGCGGCTAGCAGCCGCAGTGAGCGGCCGTCCAGAAGCCGGCAACTGATCTGCCTCGCCAGAGAAGAGCACAATGATGGTGCCAACTTGGGCCAGTGGGGCAACGTCCTCCACAACTAGATTGAGGAACGAAACGACAGCAACTTGTCTGTTCCCCTTCCCCCAGTTCCCCAGCACTGTTCCCATCCCCCCAATTCCCCAATAAAAAAAAAATCTTAAAAAAAAAAAAAAAGACTTTGTAACAATATCGCCCCCCCCCACACACACACACACACCAGTTTCTGAACATCTGGAACCAGGGCTGGAACATATAAGTCTGCTCAGTGGCTACCGGCTTGACTGTCACCACCACTGCAGCCCCAGACTGGCTCCGGGCATGCCCACCTCCTCCAGGTCCCTCCTCTCCACCTCTGGCCCACACCTGACCCAGCTCACATGAGGTAGATGAGGAAGAGGCAGAGAGCAAGCAGTGCAGTGACACCAGCTCCGGTGACGGCCCCCAGAACCACTCCTGACCTGGTCCCTGGCTCCCCTGCAGACAAGAGAGAATTGGAGTGAACTCCAATCTTGATTATTTGGAGTAAGTTTCCTCCTTCCAGCATCAAAGCAGGGGTGCCCCTCTCCCCCACCCAGGCCTCAGTCCCCAGGCTCTCCCACTGCTGGATGAAGGACAAACTCTGCGTGCCACCACCTATCAACTCCTGTGCAGCAAATGTCATCTCTTGTAAGACCCAGGTTCTTCTCCATCTAGGGTCTCTCTACAGCAGACACCAACATGGCTGCAACAGGACCTTGAGGCTCAGGGTCACATAGGCATTACACACACACACACACACACACACACACACACACACACACACACACACACACCATGTGAGATGCTGAAAGGCCTCCTCCCTCCTACGATTCTGGGAGAGTGTCGGAATCTCCTCTCCTGTCCACCACCAGCCGGGTCACACAGGATCAATTGTGGCCTTTTGTGCCCCAGAATGGGGTGAAAATGGAGAGGTTCTCAGCCCTTCAGATGAGACCCAGACAGCTCTCCTGGTCCTGTCTGGCCATGCCCGGGAGCCCAACAACTGGGGTCAGGGATGTGTTTCTGGGCATCACTTGGGAGCAGTCTGATGGGCACTGCTGAGAGAGCCCTAACAGGGTCATTGTCTAATGGGGGTGGGGGACCGAATGCAGTCACCAATGGAATAGGGCAATGTAGAGAGCTCTGGGCTCCACAGGCAGATCAGGGTGACGGCCAGGGGGATTGACATCCAAAAAACAGCCCAAAGGTGGCCAGCCCGGTGGTGCAGTTGGTTGAGAGAGCGAGCTCTGAGCAACAGGGTCGCCGGTTTAATTCCCACATGAGCCAGTGAGCTGTGCTCAAGCTGAGCTGCCCCTGAGCTGGTGAGAGCGTGTGTTCATAACAACAAGGTTGCTGGTTTGACTCTTGCATGGAATGGTGGGCTGCACCCCCTCTCAGCAACTAGATTGAGTGATGCAACTGGACTTGGAGCTAACCTGTCCCTCCACAACTAAGATTAGAGGGCAAAAACTTGACTTGGAGATGATGGGTCCTGTAAAAAAACAATGTTCCCTTTCCCCGATTCCCCAAAACTGTTCTCTTCCTCAATTCCCCAAAATAATCTTAAAAAAAAAATCCCAAAGAGATGTTTGGAATTCTGAGACTACTTCTTGATAACCCACAGATTGTCCAACACTAAGAGTGAACCCTAACATAAATTATAGGTTTCAGTGAGAATGGATGTGTCACTGTAGGTTCATCGATTGTAATAAATGTCCCCTCTGGCGAGGGGTGTTGACAGTGGGGCGGCAGTGCAAGTAAGGGAGGGTGCAGTAGCTATAGGGGACATCTCTCTACTTTCTGCTCAATTTCACTGTACCTAAAACTGCTCTGAAAAATAAAGCTTACTTAAAAATGCCCAAAAGCTTTTATGAAGAGAGGAAGGTAAAGAGCATCGTTTAAGATGGGCAGGGAGGAGAGGGTGTGGGGGTCACCGTGGCAGAAGAGCAGTAGAAGAATATGGGGGAAGACGCCTGATGGGGGCCTCTCGTGTATCGGGCCCCACCCTCACCATTTGAACTCTGAAAGTTTAGCTCTGAATGCACTTGACAGAGACCCCCCTTCAGTCAGTGTCACATGGTCAGGAGGCTCCTTCTTACCTGACCCGTCTCCAAAGCAGACACCAATGTTGGGGTTCTGTGGGGCACCTAGGACAAGAAGAGAGGAGTTCCCTCCTTAGTGGGAGGTATGGGGTTAGGTTCATGTAGGCACCACCCTCCACACACCCAGAGCCACTGAAATGCAAAAGGGACAAGTGGTGTCCTCTGGGTCCCCTACTCAGCCAGGCCTCCAGGAAAAAGCACTAAGAGTTCCCACCAGAACCTCTAGTCCCCCAACACCTTCAAGAACCCATGTTTACTGGCCCAACACTCACAGGTGACGTTGAGCTGGATGGTTGTCTCCACGGTCACACCAGCCGCAGGGAACTTCACCTGACAAGTGAGGTTAGTGCCGTGGTCCTGGGGCCGAGGGGTGAGGGTGATCACAGAGGAGAAATGGGTCCTGGGGCCCAGGGAGGTGAGGGCAGCTGAGGTCCAGGAGAAGATGGGGGGCGTGCCCCGCTCACAGGCCCAGGGCACAGAGCAGGTCAGGTTTGTTGGGAGGCCGGACTCCAGGGTGCCCGGGATGAGGATGTGGGGTGTATGGGTCAGGGCTGGTGAGAGAGGGAGACACGGGATCAGGAGGGAAGGTCCCAGGTGTGGCCCTGAGAGAAACCTCAGGCTTTGGTCCAGCTCCTCCCTCTGAGACCAGGAACACTGGAACCCCAGCAGCCTCCTAGGAGGGTGTCCCCTCCCCGCCCTGTCCTGAACTCTCATGCCGTTCCACTGTGGCCTATCCTGGGGTGCATTCCTTACGCGTCACATGCACGAAGAGCAAGTTAGATCTGTAACTCCATGACTTGCGTTGCCCTCTCTCGATCCGAAAAAAGTATTTTCCATCATCGTTCCTCCTGGCATCTCTGATGTCCAGGGAGCAGTTATAGTTCTGAGGGTCACCAAGGAGGTGGAATCGGCCCTGGGTCTCCTCCTGAACTTTGCGACCTGGCTTGTTTGTGGCCACTGCAGGAACATGGATTTTATTGGCCACGTTCCGGAACCAGGTGCCTTGAGATGGAGTTAAGTCCCTTGTATTGTCCTGGGGATAGGTGACATTGCAGGGTACGAAGACACACAAGCCCTCCTGCACCTTCACAGACTCCTGCACTCTCAGCTGATATTCTTTATCCCGAGCCATTGACCCTGTGGGGAAAAGAGGGTCAGCAGAGCCCCCACTCCACCACCCCTCCCCTCGTCCACTCACCTGCCCACAGCAGGGGCAGCAGCAGTGGCAGCATCTCTGATAGGGAGGGTTTCTGGGCTCTTGTGGGAGAAAAGAGAAGGAAGGCAGTGGGATGGGCACTGGGCGAGGTCCCAGAAGATGGGGTGGAGCACGGGGCCTCCCCATTCACAGAAGGCGAACCTCAGAGGTGGAGCTCGTTTCTGCTAAGCACTGAGGGTGGATACCCCACTGACCAGAGACCCACAGACACACCCAGAGAGGAGCAGACAGGGGGCAGGACTCAGGTCCTGACCCTCACAAGGGCTTCCCTCTAACACCGTAGCCTGAACCAGGACCTCTGAGGACATGGGAGTCTCCTAAGGTCCTCCCATCTGAGGGGCTGTTCTGAGCAGTGTTGTCTGCACCAGAGAGCCAGTCAACTGCTGCTTTGGTCTGGAGGGTCAGAGTCCCATCCAGACCTTCAGGTTATTGGTCCTGCAAAGTGTAGGAATTTTTACAGTTTGTGTGAGCATTTGGGTCAGAAGATTTAAGAAGGTGCCAGGTGAAGTGAAGGCAGCATCCATGTATCCACTAAACACTCAGTGAGCATCTAAGTGTTGGTGGGTTGGACACAAGGAGGGATGAGACAGACCTGGTCTATGCCAGTGACATGCTCCCCATTCAGTGACGTCATTTCCTCCCCAAACACATGCAACTGCCAGGCTTTAGAGCTGCAGTCACTGGTGAGTTTACCATGTATCCTGCTAGCATGCTGGGGAATTTCTAAAATTATCAGTGAGTTTTGTGTTTACATTTGATATACTGATTCATGACATTTCAATGGTATCTCTAATATAAAACGATGTGGCTTCTTCATGTAAAACAAAGAGACAACACATGTTCTGTGAACCAGTGCACAGGAAGCTCTTTCTGTGATTCCCACGATTCAGTGCTGTTTGAACTGGAGAGACTGTTTGACTTCCTCATCACACAGATTAGCATTTCCTGTCATGTGAAACATGTGCCCCAAGCTCTCTAAGTACTTGCTCAACAACAAAGTGGTGGATAAACAAATGCATTAAAGGCATTTCTCGTTATGTTATGCAATGTGGTTTCCATATGGGATATGTCTCTCCCAGCCTTTAGCAATAAGGTATTTGCCTTTTCAAGTAAACTATATACTTTCTTTTAACAGACAATAAGATCTCACATTTCCCTTGTTGCATTGGCTGCTAGGAATCTCAGGGTTATAGTTAGTACATAATTTCAGAAACAGAGTCATTCTAGATTCCTTGTACAATTATGTCATTTTTCCTAGGTGATTAGTGTTCTGTCTTAAAAAAATTGGTACCTTGGAAGTGCTATAAAATTGTAAGTCACCTCAAATCCTTTCTGAGACTATGAAGGGTCTAATTTCTACATAAAGTAAAAATAAGTAAGAGTTGCTGAAAAAAGTCTGCTTCTCACAGTTAAATGTAGCTCAAAAATATGATATTTCTGGAAAACCTGAATAGAATATGCAGCAACAATTAAAAATTTAGGTTCAGCTAACATGGGTTTTCATATCACTCTGGGTGTCACTGACAAATTCTTGACCCCAGTGACATAAAAGTATTTGCTATGATATATTTGTAAAATCTTTCAAACAATGTAGTGTCTAAATATATGGTCCTTCAGTCTTATTAACATAGAGAGATTTGGGACCCTTATTTGATGTATAAGGAAATGAGTTGCCCACAAGAAAATGATATTTTGTTCTAGGTTGTTAAAAAAAAAGGAAGAATGTAGCAAATAACAGAAGGCCCAACACAGCTGGATTTATAGTAAAGAAAGTTATACCATGTTCATAGATGAAAAGATTCTGTGACTTCTCACTGTGTTTCTGTAAAGAACTTTATAATTTACATGAAATAAACTGTACCCACTTGAAATATGCATTTCTGTGAATTTTAACAAATGTAGACCTCCACAATCAGGATATAAAAGATTTCCACCACCCCAAAGAGCTTTCCCCACACCTTTGTAGCTCATCACACCAACCTCTAACCCCAGGTAAACACTGATATACTCTCCATCATGGTGAAGTAATTCTGCCTATAGGAGAAGTTCTAGAAATGTACTCATCTGTGTCTATATTCTCTCACTCAGCACAATACTTTGGAAGTTGATCCCAGTTGTATGTATGTGTAGTTTGTAATGTCTTATTACTAAGTAGTATTCCATTGTATGTCATTGTGGTTTCAATCTATAATATCCTAAGAAGTGGTGTGGAGCATGTTTTCATGTGCTCAGCTGCCATTACTTTTCTTCTTCAGTGAATTTGGTGAATACATTCAGTGTGAATTAATTTGCCTCCTCCAGGGACTTCATGTAGGTGGAATCGTACAGAATTTGTCCTTTCCTGACTGCTTGTTGCACTTCACATAGTGTCTTCAATTTGTATTGTAACATTTATCAGAATTCTCTTCCTTTATAAGGCTTGATAATATTCCATTGTATGTATTCACCACATTTAGTCCTTCTGTTCCTCTGTTGATGGGCCCTTACGTTGCAATTACCTTCTAATTATTGTTAATCATACTGCTATGAACAGAGATGTATAAATACCTATTCAAGGTCCTGCTTTCTATTTTTGGGGGTATATACCCAGAAGTGAAATTACTGGATCATATAGTAGTTCTGTTTTTAATGTTTTGAGGAACCTTGAAGAAGATGCACAGTTTTATAACCTTAACAGCAAAGCATAGAGTTCTACTTCCTTCACAATGTCACCAACATTTCTTATTTCCTGTTTTAGTCTTTTTAAAAAAAATAACCACCTTATGGAATAATGGGTGGAGGACCTCATTCTATGGTTGTAATTTGCATTTCTCTAATATTAGTGATATTGAGAATATTCTCATGTATATTTTCCTTTTGTATAAGTTCAGGGAAATGTCTAGTGAATGTCCTTTGCCAATTTTTAAATAGGGTTGTTTGCTTTTTGTTGTTGAGTGAGGTTTTCTTTTAAACAATTGATTTTATTTCCTTGTCTGTTACATACTGTTTTGTTTGAGAGTCCTGTATATTTGTATACAAGCCATTGATCAAGTATATATTTGCAGACTTTTTCTTTCAGATTTAATATTTTCTAGTAGCTCTCTTAATATTGGCTTTTACAGAGGAGCAAGCTACTGTTCCCTGAAACATGTGTCACTCATGAGGTGACCCACTAATTATCTGGACATGAAAAAGCAGAGTAAACAAGGTCTGGGGGCCAGATGGGGACATTCTGGGGAGCAAAATGTCACATGAGCAGTCCACCCAAAGATATCCAGCACTTAGTTCCTGGTACCTGCAAATGTTCCCTAATAAGGAAAAGGTGTGTGTACAGATGGGACTAAGATAAGGATCATCCTAGACTATCAGCGTTGGCCCCTGAATCTAGTCACAAGTGTCTTTAAGGACTGTACACAGAGCAGGATGAGGCAATGTGACCACGGAGACAGTAGTCATGCAGCCACAAGTCAGGGAGAGCTGGTGACATCAAAACTGATTTCAGAGAATGAGGTTCAGGACACATTACCCCAAGATGTGGCGCCTAATCTTTCTTTGTTGCAAGGGTCTCAGTTGAGAATGTAGAAGGGAAGAGGGAGAAGATATTTTTCCTCTCTACACAGATTTCTCGCCCCCAGAATGAGAAAATAAATTTTCTTTTTTCAAGACACCGAGCATGTGGTCATTGTTACAGTGGCCCCAGGAAACCAGTACAGGTGGGGATTCAGTGAGCCCTGCTATGGGATGCAGAGAAGCACCAGAGCAAGTCCCCCTTCACCAGACCCATTCCTCTGTCCCTCTTTGCACCCAAATTCCTCAAAGGCTCGTCTGTAACCGCCCTTCAATCCCCTCCTCCAGGATCTCCCGAGTCAGCTCGGTCACATCTTCACACCTTTTCCACCAACCATGAAACAACTGTTCTTAGGATCACCAGTGACAATGTGTTGCCTGTGCCTTCTCTCCTCCATGTGCCATCAGACCTCTTCTGACTTCATCAGGTGTCATCACCTACACTGGCTGTGCATGTTCATGTCTCCAGTCTGGACCCCTCTCCTCATATCCAGCTCTCTCACTGGCAGCCCCAGTCGCTATCAAGTGGCTGCTCAGAATGAACATCACCCTCCAAACCCTCCTGTCTGCGTCCATGAAACATATCCCCATCCTACCAGGTGCTTGGGAGAAACATCTGGGCACCGTCCCTGCTCTTCTCTTTCCCTCAATCCCCACATCCAATAAAAAATTCGGTCAACTTGACCTTCAAAATATATGCAGCAGGAAGACCTTGGCCTCCCCTGCACCTCCCTGGTTCAACCACCATCACCTCCTGCCCTCCATGCCCTCTCTGTTTTGCAGCCGTGGTCACAGTCTGGCCTATTGTGATTAGAGCAGCCATGGGGATGCTGCTACAAGGGGCGCTCTGTCATGTCTCTGCTCTCCTTCGAGGCTCCCAGATTCCTGCATTTCCTGCAAGGCCTCACATGGGGTGTCCATGAGGGGACACCCTCCCAGCAGACCCCTCTCATGCCTTCCTGTGCTGTCACCGCACTACTTGTCCCACAACTCCCCCGGCTGCTCTGCCTCAGTGCTATGACACTGCTTTCCCATCTTCCTGAGTTATCCCTGTTAGGCCAACACAGAACCTGCTTTCTCACTGTCTCCAATCTGTGCTCAATCATCACTCTTCACACTCGCAGGTGTAGGGAACTGTCCCCCAGTGTGTCACCTGATTCTTCCCTTAGGTGATTCCTCCACAAACACATATCACTACCCAAAATGCCAGAATATTTCTATTCATTTCTTTGTATATCTACACTTGTTTCCAAAACAACAGCTTCTTGATGACAAATTTTTGATGCCATGTGCACTCTTGTATTTCTGGCATCTGCACCAAGTCTGGCAGATAGTATGTTGTCTGTTTGAATTGCTGAGATGTCTATAAATAGATGACTTGATTTTACTTTGCTCAAAGCCATAAAGAATTAGACACAAACACAGACACACAGACACACAGACACACACACACACACACACACATACACACACACACGCATCCATGGGGTGACTTAACTGAGACTGAAGCATGGTCAGCACTTGGGGATGTAGTAATGTGGAGTGAATGGCATTTCAGGAGAAGGAACTGCACATATAAGTCAAGAATCACAAATGGCTTGGCTGGGTGTGGAGATGGTGTGGGATGCAGGGAGTGGTGGAATCTGGTAGGGTGTCCAGCAGGGGACAGACCAGCAGACCCTCTAATCCAGCCTGTGGGGTTTGCACCTGGGTCTCTGGCCACGGACAGGAAACGTCGCTGTCATACTTTTCAGGAAGCGAACGATACGGTCTCTGCAAACACTGCCTGGAGGCTGTGATGAGGAGTGAGATGGCAATGGAGGTTGGTGGAATCACAGACACAAGGAACAGATTCAGTGGTAGGAACTACCAGGGTGAGCATGGGGAAGAGACGGGTATTACAGTGAGCTATGTTGAGAGGAATATGAAGAAGTCTTAGTGATTTACTGGATTAGAGAGAAGAAGGGAGGGCAAGGTTGAGAACCACATCTTTAAAGGAGGGAGCCACCATGTCATATGTATGACAGAGAACTCAGAGGAGAAGTGCGTTACAGAGGAAGAAAGGGGCAACTCAGCTTTGACCATGTTGAGCAGAGATGACCTGGGGGTCATCCTGGAGGAGATGTCTGTGGAATGTTGGGGGGTGTGACTGCCGCATCTTTCATCTGAGCCATTAATCCGGATTGCTGTTGCATCTTCTGTGGCCCTTGCGAATGTGGTCCTGTGCCTCCTGTGATACTTCACTCTGAGAGAAGAGACCAGGGCCTTTCAGTCTGGCGGCATTGGGGTGCAGTGGGCAGCAGACCCAGCCTCCTGTTCCTTGTTGAGGGTCTGGAGGGGAGAGAGGTGGGAGAGGACAGGCCTAGCCACATTGAACAACTTGAGCACTGCAGGTACCTCCATCCTGGACACTCACCAACTGGGACACATACATGACTGCCCATGTGGAATCCTCACCCATCACCCCTTCACCTCCTGTCATCCCCGCTGTAACTTGTTCGGGTCTCTCCAGCTCTGATTCTGGGATTCACTCACATGCCCCCTGCCATCCCCATGCCTCCCCTCTCCCTGGGCAGAACTCACATGAGGATGATGAGGCAGACAAGGATGAGCAGGGACTTGACAGCCACTTTCCCGATGGCCACCAGCACCACCTCTGCCCTGGGCCCTGATTTCCCTGTAGGAACTAGAGACAAGGACAGATTCACCTGGTCAACTGCAGTCCTGTGTCTTTCTCTCCTAGTAGGGCTCTGGACATTCTCCTTTGGGCCTTTCTGCAGCACTGGTTGTGGGACCACCCGTGCCTTCACCCCTCCCCATGCTCTGACCTTTCAGCAGTTGGGCTTAGAAAAAAATGCACAAGTTGGACCTCATCAAATGAAACATCCTGTTTATTAATTGACACTATGCAGACAGTAAAAAGCCAACCCATTTAATGAAGGAAATATTTGCTAATCAGAGATCTGATAAGAATTATTACCCAGCATATATAAAGAATTCTTACAACTAAACAACACTAAGCCAATCACCCAATTAAAAAATGGGTAAAGGGAACGGCTAGTTGGCTCAGTTGGTTAAGAGTTAGATGAAGAGCGTGAACTCTAAGTAACAGGGTCAACAGTTCAGATTCCACATGGGCCAGTGACGTTGCACCCTCTACAACTAAGATCGTGACTAACAGCCAACCTGGAGCTGGATTGCCATGAGTCACCAACTACAGCATAGGATTCAGTCGGGCTGTGGTGGGCTGCCATAAGCTACCATGAGTGGCCAGCAGTCGGTGTGAACTGCTGTGAGCCACCATGAGCGGCCGTTGAATGGCAGGCGACCAACTGCCTCAGCCAGGAAGAGCACAATGATCACAATACCAACATGTGCCAATGAAGCGACGTCCTCCACAACTAAATGAAGAACAAAAGGATAGCAACTTATCTGTTCCTCTTCCCTGATTCCCCAGGGCTGTTCCCTCCCACAATTTCCCAATAAAATCTTAAAAAAAAAACGCCATCATTAAGTTGGAAACAAAAATTATCAACTATCACATAGCTGATTTCCTTAATGTGAAAAGATCTTCTTCAAATTATTAAGAGGTCCACAAAAAAATACAAATGTTCCTTAAACATATTGAGACTCAACCTAGTCACAAAATGACAATGCAAGTTAAAATGATAGTGAATTCACTTAGTATGTCAGCAAGGACGAAATGCTCAGCAGGGGGACAGGTGCACTGCAGGGGAGGGTATAAGCAGAACAGCGTCAGGAAACAGGATTTGGTATTATCTGGAGAAACTACAAACATACCCTTTGATCCAGGGCTTCCTTCCCTAGGAAATTTTCTTCCAGTCACACGCACATATGTGGGGAATGTTTGCACAAGAAATTAATTGCAGTATTATTTGTCTTAGGTGAAAACTGAAAACACCACAGTTTTCCACCAATGAGGGACCAATTAAGTATTTTATTGTGCAAATATACTTCCAGTTGGGAAACCATGGAGTCTGCAAAAAAAAAAATGAAAAAGGTTTCCTAAATACAGATCCAGGAAGACCTACAAGACATACTAAGTTTGAGAAAAAAGGGGGTTTACTTCATAGTAATGTACCAATGTCACTTTCTTAGCTGTGACAAATGTGTCATGGTGATGGAAGCGTCTAATGATGAGGGAAGCTGGATGAGGGATTTATGAAAACTCTATACCATGCAAATCTGAATTACACCACAATGAAAGTTTTTAAAAAGAAGACTCAGACCAATGTGTATAATATGGTGTGTAAATACATACATGTTTTTTAATGTATATGTATAGATTGTTTTTTGAAAGATAATCAAGAGGGGAGGTATACAAGGTGTTGGATACTATTTTCTTCTTATTACACTTTCCTACGGACTGAATTGTGCTTCCCTTAAATTTATGTGTTGAAGCCCTAACCCCACAAGGTGATGGTATTTGGAGGTATTTGAATGGCCTTTAGGAGGTGACGAGAGTTAAATTCATGGCAGTGGGACCCTCATAATGGCTTTAGTGCCCTTATAAGAAGAGACACCAGAGAGCTCTCTCTCCACCATGTGAAAACACAGCCAGAAGGCGGCTATCTACAAGCCAGGAGAGAGTCCTCACCAGGAACCTAATCGGTGGGCACCCAGATCTTGGATGTACAGCCTCCAGACTGTGAGAAATAAATTCCTGCTTTCTAAGCCACCCAGTCTGTATTTTGTTATGGCAGCTTGAGAAGACTAACACACATTTTATGCTTACTGTTTAAAAATAACATTACAATTATCACAGAAAACTGGAGGAGTAAGCAGGGTCCAGATCCTGAGGAGAATGAGAGCAAAATCTGGCATGAGGAAGTGACTAACCCTGGCATTGGGGACAGCCACATCCATCGGCCATGGGGGCTATGCAATTCCCTATGACAGCAAAATCAGAGGTGGGGGGAGACCTGTTTTAAATCAGAGGAAGAGTGAGAGGAGGGCGTCCAACGTCTGCTGTCCTCACTCCAGGCCAGAGCCTTTCTCCCATCTGATTTGTGAAACCCCAGCTCTGCTCTGAAGAGTGGAGGCAGACCCCACTTCCGGCACACCCCTGGAAAAAAGCTGTTGCACCCTACCTGTGCCTTCTTTCCAGAGCACGCTGATGGTCAGGTTCTGGGGTGCATCTGTACAGACAGACATACAAAATTATTTCTTTTCAGTGGTAAGAAAGTGGCTGTTGGCCTTCTCCCTCACCCCCAGAATCTTTAGAAATAGGAACAGGGTGAAATTGGGTTTTCTTTTACCTTCCTCCCCAGCCCTGAATTGCAGGGTCCAGCACCCACTAACCCAGGCATTGCCTGCTTCTCCATGATACCCACTGCCCTCAGGGACCTGGTTTCATGGCAGGACACTCACAGGTCACATTGAACTGGTTGGTCCTCTCGGTGCTTATGGCGGGCCAGCCGCCACGAGTCGATCAGTACCCGAAGGGGGGAGTGGAATGAATAAAGAGACACTCACACAAATGCTGATGCGGCCGGTCTTCACTGATGTTGAAGCGTTGAGTTTATTTTTCCTCACCAATATATGCATTTTGAGTACGTGCAACACTGCAGGTACAACTACGCATTACCTCATACAGAAGCAGATCATTATCTCTCTACTGGAGACTTAAAGATCAGGGGGACTTTAGGGGATTAGCTTCCCAGGACACTTTCTTCCATTAACCCAGATAGCCATCTATCTATAGTGTCTCCTAAGGAACTGGCCATCCTCACCACATACCTCAACAACTTGTAAGCACCCTCCAGGTGCAGGCAGAGACAATGCCTTAGGAGCAGAAACAGGTTAAGCATTAACTGAGCCAGTCTGTAAGGCTCTGAATTACCTGTAACCATGGCTCCCCACAGGTGCTCACACCAGGAAATGTCACTGGACAGGTGAGGTTGGTGCCATGGTCCTGGGGCCCTGGAGTGAGGGTGAACACTGAGGAGTAAGGAATCCTGGGACTCAGGGAGGTGAGTTTGACTCTAATCCCAGAGAAGGTGGGGGGTGTCCCTCTCTCACAGGCCCATGGCATCGTGCAGGTCTTGTTCTTGGGGGCCCAGATTCTAGGGTACCCAGGATGTGGATGTCAGGTGGTGTCTGTGTCAGAGCTGCAGAAAAGAGACACAGAGACCCAAGCATTGGACATGGGTTTCCGAGTGCACCCCCAAAAGCAGCCTCTGTCTCAATCCAGCCCCAGTGTCCTCTCCCCTTGTGTCCCCCTGGGTCCCTCCTCAGATGAGAAGCAGAATGTCCCATCCCAGCCCTGCCCTGGGAGCCCTCAAGACCCATCGGTGTGTCCTCTCCTTGACCCCATTCCTCACTCGTCACATTTGCAGAGAGCTGGTCCATTTGTAATTATATATCACTTTGGACCCTCTCTCCACCCTAAAGAAGTATGTCCCTGTGTCCGTTCTTTGTGCGTTTCTGATGTCCAGGGAGCAGTTGTAGGTCTCAGGGTCCCCGTTGAGGTGAAATCGGCCCTGCGTTTCCTCGTGCACTTTGCAATCTGGCTTGTTTGTGGTCACTGGAGCATCTTGGTTTGTATTGGCTCCTTCCTGGAACCAGTAGCTGTGAGCTGGGGTGAAGTTGTTCCAGCCTTCCCTGGGGTAGGAGAAGCTGCAGGCACGCTGATGCACACGCCCTCCATCCTGGACACTGGTGATGAAGGAACAGATGAATGAATGAATGTGAAAAGCCAATCAGAACATCTACTCCTTAGGGGTCTAGAGTGGAAGGGGAGGCTATCGCAGTTTCCACCTCTGTCCTTGAGAATGTACCTGATGCCTCAAGAGGCAGAGAAGCCCCCAGCCACTCAGGCTTCTGGCGGCATAGGGTGTGATGGTGGGAGTGCAGGCAGGGGCTCATGGAAACCTGTTGGCTCTGTGCAGCTACACGGTGAGTTCCCAGGTAGGAAGGGCCAGGGAGGATGGCACCAGGACTCTCTGTGGGTCACCAGGACATGCCCTCAGGTGGCCCTGGGCTTCCTGACCTGCTCGCAGCCCCTGGCCAGGCATAACTGGTGTTGACTGCAAAGTAATGAGAGCCAGGCATTCAGAGCAAGATGCCAGCATAGCACGGCATGTCCTCAGTGAGAGCTCCTGGTAGTGAGCCCCGCCCTGGGACTTCTTCATCTGAGGCCTCCAATAAGGGGGAGGGGGGCGCGGTCTCTCTAGTCAGACAGCCCTGGACGCCAGCCAGCTCCTTGATGCTCACTGTCCTGCCTCAGGAAGTGGCTTAATCATTCTGTGCATAGTTGGGTGCCTATGCCCATGAGGTGTTATGGGCTGAACTTGGAGACAGGGTCTTCAAAGAGGAGATTAAGGTAAATGAGGTCAGTATGGTGGGCTCTAATACAACAGAACTGATGTCCTCGTAAGAAGAGATTAGGACACAGAAACGCACAGAGGGGAGACCGCTTGGGGACACAGAGAAGATGGCCATCTTTAAGCTACACAGAGAGGGCTCAGAAGGAACCACCTCTACTAACGCCTTAAACTCAGATTTTCAGTCTCCAAAACACTGAGAAAATAAATTTCTGTTGTTTAAGCCACCCAGTTTATGGTGCTTTGTTATGACTGCCCGAGTGACAACACATGGGGTGGCCAAGAAGATTGGTGTGTTCATACAAGTGCTCGGAATAGCCTGGTCTGGCCCACAGTGGACACAACACACACAGTTGCCATTCCGTAGGATGAGGCCGCCCTGAGGATGGGAGGAGAAAGGGAAGGGAAAGCTTTGGTGACGGAGGAAACCTCTGCGCTCCTCTCACCCCAGCTCCGCTCTCTCAGGGCCACACTTTCCCTCCTCTCCCTGGGACTGGACAGGCTCTGCGGCTTCTGCTCAGGCTGGTCCCTCTGCTGGCTGAGCCCGTCGCTGCTCCTGCACCCCAGGCACCTTTCTCCCACCTGCTGAGCGAGTGCCCTGGGGGGCTGGGTTGAGGTGAGGCCGACCCTGGGGGAGCACTGGCCAGGCAGGCCAGGGACAGGGAGCAGAGACTGTCAGAGCCTGGTGTGGTGAGAATTGATGCAGTGGGGACCGCGGGGCTGGGGGAGCCGCAGGGGGGAGTGGGGATGTGCCTAGAGGAAGGAACAGGTGAGCTGGGAGGTGCAAGGTGAGCAGGGTCATCTGGGGAATAACTTCATCCCATTCCAGAGAGCAGCAGCCCTTTGCCTCAGTCAGTCCCTCAGCCCTTTGCTCCGGATCCAAGGAAATCCTCCCTCCCTTTCTCCTCCTCCTCCCCTCTTTCTTTATCCTTATCCCCCCTTCCTTCTCTTCATCCTCCTCTTTCTCCTCATCCTCTTTTGGGAAAGGGGGTGATAGCTGAGCCACTCAATGAGCTGTGCAGCCAGCAGACCTCACTGCTGTCCCGTGCAGGGGACCCTGGTTCCTCCTGCCTGGGTCCCTTCAGCAATACACAGGCTTTTAGGAAGACACCTCAGGAGCTCCCTTGGGACCCTGAGGTCTGGGCAGGGGCTGGAGTGCCCAAAGGTGGGCCCAGTGGCATAGGAAGGCTTCACAGATACCCCGAGGGGCTCCCCGTGTGTCCAGTGAGCTCCAGCCACACCTCCACGGGCCTCAGAGCAGGAGTGAGGGGAGCTTCAGGGGCAGGAACTTAGCAGTGCTCCAGGCTCCCACTCTGCCTTTGAGCCCAGAGCCCACCTGTCCTTGCTCCCTGCTTCTGTGCTCCCCAGTCCTCTCAGGTGAGTCCCTTCTCTTCTCACCTGTCCTGCCTTCATGCCTCAGTCTTTCTGAAGGCCGGGAGGTGTTCCCACCTTCCCTGTCTGTATCCCATGGTTGTTCTGAATTGGATACAACTGTGGCTCCAGACACAGGCCAACAGGAGGGATGGTGAGGCCATGGGGACGGGGATGGTGGCATCAGTGGGCGGGGAGGTGGGCACTGAGAATGGAGAGGTCACCCAAATGGCAGAGAGTGGCCTAGAGTCTGAGCATCCCTGACCTTCCCTCCCACGGGGACGCTGCGACTAGATGGCCTGAGAACCAGGTCCTGGGGCTATGCTGTGGGCGTGAGGAGCCATTCCAGGACCAGGGTGGCTGATGCCAGTTGTGTGTGTCTGTGGTGTGGGTGGGTGTTTCTGTGTGTCCACGGTAAGTGTTTGTGTATTTGTGTAATGTGTGTTTATGCCTGAGTCTCTATGTGTGTGCCTATGGTGTGTGTGTGTCTGTGGTCGTGGTCTTGGTGTGTTTGCTGTGTGCATCTATGAGTGTATCAGAAGTATGTATGTGTCCATGTGATTTTGTGTTCATGTTTGAGTTGTGTGTGTCTAAATACATGTGTGTGTTTGTGTTCTCCATGTATGTGTTTGAGGTATATGTGTGTGTATCTGGGGTGTGTGTGTATGTGTGTGTGTTTCTTTGTTCTGGGTATGCATGACTGAAGTGTATGTGTTTGTGTGTTTTGAGGTATGTCTGTGTATATTGGTGTGAGGTAGGAGTGTCTGTGTGTGTGTGTCAGTGTGTACATGTGTCTGTGCTTTCTATCTCTGTGTGCATAGCTGAGTTGTGTGTGTGTGTGTGTGTCTGTGTGTGTAAGTGCCTGTGGTGTGTGTGTATATGTGTGCATAATCAAATGTCAGTTTCTCAGTAACATCCACAAACAGCATATTGAAGGATATAATCCATTCCATATTTTCTATATATATTTCCTGCTTTGTTTTCTCCAAACTCCTTATCACCAATTAATATAACATGTAATTTATTTAATTATTATTTGCCTATATTTCCTGCTATTAAAATATAAGGTCTTCTTACTGCTGAATTCACATGGTTGAGAAACATGCTATTAGGTGATCAATAAATATTTGCTTCAAGAATTGTAAGGAAATTGAGACTATACAAAATGAGTTTACTGGCTGTCTCTAAAGGAAAGCCACGCATTCTTTAGAGCACATGCTTCCAAGGTTATCTAACTCTAGCATTTTATTGCCTTTGAACTATTTTGCAGTGCTGTAGTTTGTACGTAACTAGCAACAATGCAAATAGTTCATGTCCATAGACACACACATACATTCTGTCTGCTGGAGGTTCACTTGAATCCCCCAACCAAGCCATTTCACATACATTCACAAACTCACTTCAACATTCCTTTACTTCATATAAATTTATGCTTCTTTCATTTCTGTGTCGTTACTTCATTCATGAGTTAAATAAAATGTGAAGTTTCTGTTCAATGGGTATATAGTTTCAGTTATGCAAAATGAAAAAGTTCTATAGGCTGCTGTACAATACAGTGCCTGTAGTTAATAATACTGAACAATTAAAAAAATTTTTAAGGGGTAGGTTGAACATTATGTGTTTCTTAACCATAAAAGTAAAAAAACCCTAAAGTTCCTTGTGACAATTTCACAACTGCCAATTGGGACTTCTTCATCCCTTCACCATTTTCACCCAGGTGGGTACTAGACTTATTGTGGGAATCACTTTGTAAATTATATAAAATCTAACCACTATGCTCTACAACTGAAACTAATATAAAATAATATTGAATGTTAACTGTAATTGAAAAATAAAAAGTCTTTGAACACATGTTTATTTTGTATCTATATGAGATTCATGACTTTACCTTTAATTTTTTTAATAGAACAAATGAACTAATTGTGTGTGTCTCTGTGAACGTGTCGGCTTTTTGGTTTGTGGTGTGTTCTAAGCATTAGCAACAAGCTTCTCTGGGCCAAATATGATGGACTGTGTAACACTGTGGGCTTCTCTTAAAAGATTTTATCTATTTCTATTTGGGCAACTGGAGGGTTAGAAGCAGAAAAATGACGCCCTTGGATTTTACAATTCACTGTGGCTTCTCTGTGGAGGACAGATTGGAGATGGGCAGGGAGAGGGTGGGGAGATGAGTTTCCTTAACTCTGAATTTAAGTTCCCACTATAAAAAGTGAGTTTTTGGAAATAAGAATGTGCATCTCTCGCAAGCACTTAGACTTGCTTTGCACACAGTAGTGATGAGCTGCATAGTAGGTGACAAATATGCGTCGAATGACAGGCTTCCAAGATCTACCTAAAGGTAAATGCACAAGTATCGGAATGTTGCGTAAATTTTTGCTTTAATTTTGGTAAAGAAAATTACGTATACGTATATGTCTTCCCTCCTTCTCCCCCCCCCCCCCCGCCCCGTATCTACTGACTTACAACCATTAGAAATAACTTGGGAGGCCAGAAATGAGAGGTGAACAAAAGTTTCTTTGTTGTTTATTTTCCTGTATAGGGGCAGGGCCAACTCAGCAAAATGCTCCCTAATGTGCAGAGCTGGGTTAGGGGAGGGAAGCAAGAGAGGTTTGTGTGTCCCTGTGTCTGGCCTTTCCTTTCAGGACCCTGTGTCCAGGATCTTCTCCATGTTCTGAGAGGCAAAGAAGCTCAAGTTTTGCTCATCCCTCCTTTTCTAGAGGCCCCCAGCCCTGCCAGGAAAATAGAGTGAGGTCAGAGTCCAGAAGGCTGGCTCTGGGGCTGACCAGCTGGTGAGCCCTGTTCTGCTGTTGGGGAACTCAGATAAAGGGTTACCTTGGAGGGGCCTGGTCCTCTGATGTACTAGACCCTGGAGAGGCATAGGGGAGGGGGAAGCCAGCTTTTATGTGGGCACTTCTGAGCAGAGCAAGGACCCAGAGGGAGAGGCATATGTAGGGAAATGTTGGGAGGGCAGGGAGTTCCTGTTTTCAGCCCTATCAGGACCCAGACTTCCTGCCACTTCATGAGTCTGGGGTTCAGAACAGCCTGGGCTAGTAACTGTGGGAAGAGCGTGGGCAGAAGTTGGGGTGGGAGCCCTGAGGTGGTTGAGACCACCTAATGAGAGACCAGAAGGCACCAGACAGAAATGTGAGAAAACCCAGAAAAAGGAAAACCTTGACCCAGACCCAAAGAGTGAAAATCAGTTCAGATGGGAAAAGATAGGAAGAACGCCTGCAGTTATTCAGCTAGTTGGGAGGACAGACACAAAATCACAAGGAAACCTCATTTCTCCTGAGGTCTTGCAACAGCTGTAAAATGTCTCAAGGACCCCCACTTGAGTGCGTAACGCTGTCCTCCAATGATGCTCTGAATCCGGCTTCATTCCAGCATCCACTTCACGGCTAACGCCCATATAGGGCGAAGAGCCCAAGTCAGGATGGCGGACACCCTGGATTGTCCGGGACATGCTGAGCAGCATCATTGACATAGGATGTCACCAGACCCTTTCTGAGGCTCCTCCCACTTTTCACTGGGCGCTGTTAATGATTGTCTCCCCACCTCGGGGGTGGGGCGGGGCGCTGCATCCACCAGGAGACCCTGCCCCTGAGGAGACCCAGGAGGGGGCGGGGAGGGCGCTGTGTGCGGTGCTGAAACAGGATCTCTATTTGAGCTCAGGTACCTCCCAGTTCTTCAGAAGGCTCTGATGCCAGAGTCTTCTGTCACAGTTTGGGGTCAGGGGGACACAAAGAGGTGGGTATGGATGGAACCAGGAAAGGAAGACACAATCATGAGTGGAGGGAGCTTGTTTCCTCTCTCTGCTCCCTCTTCCACATCTCCTGTTCACTCTCAGGTATTGTCGTCCTTTGCACATGTCTGTCTGTCCCACCTGGCTGAGCCATAGGGCAGGAGGATGTTCTTGCTCCCTGTCTCTGTTCACTGCCCTCTGTACTGTTCCTTTAAATAGCTTGCTACATGCCACCCGCACCACATCAAAAAAATAACAACAAAAACTCTAAAAGTGAGAGGCTAGTCTTCACAGTTGACAACGAAGAAAACTCAGGGTCAGGGTCAGGAATATAAGGCACTATGCCTGGATCCTTTTCTCCAGTTATGTCACCCACCCCAGTGGTCCTGGGCAGAAGAGGATAGTCTTGGGCCTGATAGGGAAGGTATACACTCCCTGGACATGTATTTCTGGTTCCAACTGATCCCTCTTGTGGGTAGACTTGGACACACCTAACATTGTCAGAGGGACTTGGCAAGGAAGGAACCTACCTGGCTGCCTTCTGAATCTCAGTCAGGATTTGGGAAATAGTGGGTCTGAGTTTCTGTCTTCTGTTGGGTCAGGAGACCGACGTGCACTGCCTCTGTGTTGTTCTAGGGGCCCTAAACCAACTCGTCTTCTTACCACACTCCAGGATTCTCCTCTGGTTGTCTCTTGCACCATCCACAGGGTTATAGTTGTCAGTAAAGGGGGATGAGCAGGGAACAATGACTCAATGCCATACTGCCTGGATTGGAAGTCTAACCATCAACTTTTAATGTTTTCTACAGACAGGTTGATCCATATTGCCCAGCCTGACATTAGCATAAACAGAAGTCCGACTCAGCTATTTCTTCCAGGTTTGAGGGTTGGGGAGCTTAGGCGTCAGGCATTTTTTCCCATGACACTGGAATCTGCCACTTGTTTACTTAGGGACCACTTTATGAGCTGATACATAATGTTTTACCCCTGTCATCATTTGGGTACCGCAGGAGAATTTGGGGCTGTTTTGGTTTAAGCTGATTTTCATTTAAGTTAAAATACTAGGTTTTTTAGGAGAAAGGTTATGAGTTCCTGCGTCCCTCCACCTTCTCAACCCGGGCATTATTTTTGAGCTCATTTTGAGAGATAAGAGGGTGTAAGCCCAATGGTGACATGGTGATGGAAATCCATGGAGGAAGGATGTGGATGCCCAGAGACGGTGAGGAATGCATTAGATGTGGGTACTTAGAGGATGGCTTCAGAGATTGATGGGTTAGGGAATAGTGACAGAGAAGTGGACTGGGTGACGTTAAGAACAGCCTATGATAGAGGTCAGAAAGTTACAGCCTGGGAGCTGACTGCCCTTGTAAATAAAATTTTGTTGAAACACAGCTACATCAGTGTTTGAGCTTATCTATGTCTTGCATTTTCACTGCAAGCAGAGTTGCAACAGAGACCAGATAGCTTGCAAAGCCTGGAATATTTGCTATCTGGCTCCCTACAAACAAGTTTCCTGAGTCTGGACCTAGAAAGTCAAGTGAAACGCTTGTAGATCATTTTGGGGGGCTGAGAAGATAGAGCAGTATTTTGACGATGGTTAGCTTTTAGTTTTAGGAAGTTCTATAAATCTTAATAAGTGATTTTGCCCATAGCTGGACTAGTATCAGGCCAGCAGGATGGAAAGGGCAATTTCGGAGTGGAGACAGATGATGCTGGAGGCCAAGTCAGGGACAGGATCCATGGAAGGGATTTGGGTAGAGAGTGAGCCTGACATGATGTGGTGCCTCAGGGCATATACCCAGCCTCTGAGGGAAATGTCACTAACACCTTTCTGTTTGAGGGAGAAAGAACCAGCACATATCAAACTCTCACATGTACGGGGACGTTTGCTGGGTGTTTTTCACATGTACTTTTATTTAATCTTTATAGCAACCTCGTGAGGCTGAACTTCTGACAACCTATCACAAAGCAGGAAATTGAGACACGGAGAGGTAAGGTGGCTCACCAGGTGTCTTACTCTTAATAAGTGAAAGAGTGTGGATTTAATTCCAGTCATCTCTGATTGCAATGCCTATGATAGTTGCAATATAGCAGGAAACTAGTGTATAGCTGTTTATAAACCCATTGCTTGTGGGGATGCTAAGTCTGCAAGAATCAGCTTGGGAGTAGCCCTTCCTGTTAAGATATAGATGCTCCAGCTGAGACTGAAGCTCCCGTCGGTTTCTCACTAGGTACTGATCTCTGAGTATGCCTCATGGGTGCTCTTCGGAGGAGGATTCTTCCCACGAAAGCTGATGGAGGCATAATGCAGCTCCTGCTCCAACTCCAAGGGAGGGGTGGTCTCTGCAGAGCTTGAGGAGTCAGTGGGGCTGTCTAACTTGGACTTCTGCTGGTGACTCTGTATGAAATGCAAAGAAGGGAGTCAGTGCAGGGCAGTATGGTGGGGGGTAGGGGGGGGAAGAGTAGACAGGAGGGAATGGAGGCAGAAAAGCTCCCTGAAGTCAATTTGATTGTGACAGGACATTTGCTCATTCTTCCATTCTTTTAGCAAACATTTCTTAAGATCCCATTTACTCAGTTATTCAACAAAGATAGGACTTATTGGCTGCTTTCCAATTTTCTGAACTCTCATAGACCTATGTGGAAAATACTGTTATTTTTACTAAGAAAGAAACTAAGTCTCAGAGATGTTAGGTACTTCTCAAGGTCACACATCTAGTGATCATGAACTCAACCCCTGGCTTCTCAAAGGTTTCCTATGTGCCAGGTACTGGACACACAGGGAGATGTTTATGAAAAACTACTCGTCCTGTTTGTGTCTCCTTCACTCTTGTATTACTGTCACACTCACAATAATTCTGACTTAAGATACGTGGGGTTTTACCCCACCACCAACCAATTTTCTGACACCAGCTGGGTGTCCTACAATATAACTCAGTTCCAACACTATCTACATGGAGATATTGTCAGATCCAACAGGTTAAGGGCTCAGTCCTATAACATGCAACCCCAACCCCCACTGCCACTTCAGGCACCAATCACAAGTTCAACGTTGTCACCTGTGATTCTGATCAACTCTTCAAGTTCAATTAATTTGCTAGAGTGACTCACAGAACTCATGAAAACAGCTTCCTTGCTGTGTACCAGCTTATAAAAGGATGTGATAAAGGATACAGATGACCATCCAGACGGAAGAGATGCATAAGGCAAGGTGTGTAGGAAGGGGTAGACTTTCATGTTCTCTCCAAGTACACCATTCTCCCAGCGCCTTCATACAGACCCCCTCTTGGAAGCTCCCCAAACCCCAAACTCTGAGGATTTATATGGATTTTTCATCATGGAGGCATGATAGATGATTAATTCCATTTCCAGCCACTCTGCCCTCTTGGATAATGAAGGATAGGGCTGAAACTTCTAAGCTTCTAATTTTGGCTTGGTCTTCCTGGTGCCCAGCCCCCATCCACGAATCCACCATGAGCCACCTCATTAGAACAAAAGACATTCCAGGAAATTCCAAGGGATTGAGGGGTACAAATATTTCCTGCTGCAGACTCATTTCTCAGCTCTACATTTATGGCAACACTTCTCAAAAGAGTCTTTATACTTTCTCTCCTTCCCTTCTTTTTTTAATTCACTCCAATAAAGACATTTGCCTTCACAAGGCTACTAGATCTGTTTTTCTTGAGATCAGCAGTGATGTCACTTGGCTAAATTTAAGTGTTTATATTTCAGATCCTTAATAAGTCCTTCCTGGGCTTATTAACACTTGATAAAAATGAGCACTCTCTCCTCCCTGAAGTTGCACTACCCCTTGGCCACCAGGACTCAACCCTATACTCTCAAGGACATTTATTTTTCTCCATTGGCTTCTTGCTGTTTCTACCTTATCTCCTTGACTCTAAATGTTGGGGCATCCCAGGGCTCTGTTTGCAGACCCCTTCTCTTCATTGTGTTTTCATCCACTCTCAGACCTCGATGTGAAAGAACCCCAATTCCCTGTGTCTCCCACCGGGACCCCTCTCCCAATTGCCAGACTCTGGCCATCTACTTGTCATCTCCACTTGGACATCTCAGAAGCACCTCAAAGTTGTAACCAAAATAAAGTTTGATTCCCTCTTAAAAATGTAGTCCTCCTTGAGAGCTGGCAAGTTGAGGAATTGGAAATGCAATTCTTTAAGTCTCTCAGGGCAACCACATTGGAGTCATCTTTGATATCTATGGGCATTTATGACAATCTCTGGAAATCTGTGACATCCATGGAGTCATCTTTGACAGCGATGACATCTATGAGGTAAAGGCAGTGAGCTGCCTTTGCTCATACTCCAGGTGTACCTTGCAAATCCTGTTGGCTCCACCTTCAACATGTATCCAGATTCCAACTGTTACACACCAGAGGCAACATTATTATCCCAAACTAAGTCTGTCTTATAAACTGAATTGTGTCCCCTTTCCCAAATTCATATGTTGAAGCTGTAACCCCCAATGGGACTGTATTTGGAGATGGGGCCTTTAAAGAGCTAACGAGTTTAAGTGAGGTCATTAGGGTAGGACCCAAAATGACTTAAATCCTTAGAAGAAGAAGAGACACTAGAAATGCGTGGGCACAGAGACAAGGCCATGTGAGGACACAGCGAGAAGGAGGCCATCTGTAAGGCAAGGAGAGATTTTCCAGGAGGAATATTTTACATTCATCTCATAACAATGTGTGAAAATACAGATATTACCCAAGCACTCAGAACAATCAACAAGTGGGAGATATCTGCTGAAGGAAAGGATAAATGCATGGGCGATTGCTGATCATGTGCTCAGAAACCTCACAGTGGTGTCCACATTAGCCAGAGTTAAATGAATGAATGAGAAGTCAGAGCTCAGAAGAAAGGCAGCAACAGGGCAGGCTGACCTAGGTGTGTGAGGAGTAGGGGACAGCCAAGCAATGATTCTGAGATATAAAAAGATTACTCTGCTAAAGGCAAATGAACAGGCCAGTGTGGGTGTTGTGACACAGTGGGGGTGACTCTGGCTTTCTGCCCCAAATTCCAGACCACATTGTCGGATCCTCATCTTTTGGGAGCGTGGGGAAGCATTTCAGACTTGGGTGAGATGGTGATCTTTTGTGGAGGTAATGCTAACAGGCTGGGGAGGAGAGATGGGAGGGCTGCAGCAGGATAAGCACGAAGAGGGGAGCTCAGCTCAGACGGAATGGTTCTACTGAGCTGTGTTTAGAAGAAGCACATACACGCTTTGCAGCATATTGGTGCAGGAAGAGGTGATGAGACATGGTCAGGTTCTAGTTGGGTGTCAAGGACAAGGATGCCATCAGTGAGATGGAGAATCCAGAAAAAGTATGTATTAACCATGTGCTTCAGGTGTTCTGACATCTGGGCTAACCCTAGGGGGACACGCCTGCCAGGAACAGGCAATTGCTGGAGGTGGTAAGGACTTGCCTGTGAGCATGCCGTTCGTATGCAAAGCGATCCGTCAGAGCGCACACCCCAACCACCTCCTTCATGGAGCTCTTACACTCCAGACCATTCTCCTCCTGCCCTAGTCACGCCAGGGCCAGGACCCAGACAAAGAGAGAGAGACAGCCGCCACACCCCAGAGCCCACAGAATTATTTAAACTTGCCAACCCTAAGCCTGCTTCCCCGGCCTCGCCTTGCATTCCTCATGGAAACCAGCATCAAGGCTCCTGCCCATGTTTTCTTCTCACCCCCTCAGCCTCCTGACCAACCCTGGTGCTGCCCCACGTGGCCTTGAGTGGTGTGGCATTTCCCCTTTCTCTTGGGAACTGTGAGGAACTAACCGTGGCAACCATCTCCCAATCTGTTGGGCTGACAGACCTAAATAGTAATACAACCTACATTTTAAAAAAATGGGACGGCGAAGAGCTCATTTGTGGACACACTGAATGGAGCGAAACTGTGGACCACCCAGGAAACGTGGGGGGCAGGCTGCATGCCAGGATGCCTGTGTCACTCACCAGGGGAGCTGGCCCGACGGCAGGATGGTTATCGTCCACACCCACTGCTGTCCTGGCTGCTTTCTTCCTGCAAGTCTTCACTCTGAAGGGAGACACCAGGGCCTTTGATACATGGTCGCTCTTTGAAGCTGGAGTGAGTGACTAGGGCAGGTCAAGAGTGGGGTGAGCCCAGGCAGCCTCATGACAAGACTTTGTAACAAGACCGGATCCCCGCCCCTCAGTTCCTGGACACCTGGAATCAGACTGGATCATATCAAGCCTGGCTCAGTGGCTACTGGGTGGACTGTCACCAACACTGCATCCCCAGACTGGCTGCGGGCATCCCAACTCCTCCAGGTCCCTCTTCTCCACCCCTGGCCCACACCTGACCCAGCTCACTTGAAGTAGATGAGGAAGAGGCAGAGAGCAAACAGTGCAGTGACACCAGCTCCTGTGATGGCCCCCAGAACCACTCCTGACCTGGTTCCCGGTTCCCCTGCAGACAAGAGAGAATTGGAGTGAACTCCAATCTTGATTAGTTGGCATAAGTTTCCTCTTTCCAGAATCAAAGCAGGGGTGCCCCTCTCCTCCCACCCGGGGCTCAGCCCCTGGTTCACCCACTGCAGGATGAAGAACACGGTCTATGTGACACCTCCTATCCATCTCCTGTCCAGCAAAAGGCATCTCTTCTAGGACCAAGGTTCTTCTCAATCTAAGGTCTCCCTACAGCAGACTCTGACCTGGCTGCAACAGGACCTTGAGGCTCAGGGTTTCATGGGCATTACACACACACACACACACACACACACACACACACACACACACACACACACACACACACAAAGCGTTTTGGGATGCTGAAAGGCTTCGTCCCTCTTCCCTTCCTGGGAGAGTGTTGGAATCTCCTATCCTGGCCTCCACCAGCCCGTTCACAAAGGATAAAATGTGGCCTTTTGTGCACCAGAAGGCAGTGAAAATGGGGAGGTTCTCAGCCCTTCAGACAAGACCCAGATATCTCTCCTGGTCCTGTCTGGCCACGCCTCCTGGGAGCCCAACACCTGGGGTCAGGGATGTGTTTCTGGGCATCATTTCCTAGCAGTCTGATGGGCACTGCTGAGAGAGAGCACTAACAGGGTCACTGTCTAATTGGGGGGGCGACCAAATGCAGTCACCAATGGAATAGGGCAATGGGGGGAGCTCTGGGCTCCACAGGCAGATCAGGGTGACGGCCAGGGGGATTGACAGTCAAAGAACAGCCCAATGGTGGCCGACCAGGAGGTGCAGTTGGTTAAGAGAGCGAGCGCTGAGCAACAGGGTCGCAGGTTGAATTCCCACATGGGCCAGTGATCTGTGCTCAAGCTGAGCTGCCCTTGAGCTGGTGAGAGCGTGTGTTCACAACAACAAGGTAGCTGGTTTGACTCCCTCATGGAACGCTGGGCTTGGCTGCCCACCCCTCTCCTCCGCAACTAGATTGAATGGTGCAACTGGACTTGGAGCTGACCTGTGCCCTCCACAACTAAGATTGGAGGACAAAAACTTGACTTGGGGATGATGGGTCCTGGAAAAACACAATGTTCCCCTTCCCTGATTCCCCAAAACTGTTCTCTTCCTCAATTCTCCAATATAATCTTTAAAAAAAAAAAACCAAAGAGATTTTTGGAGCTGTGAGACTACTTCTTGATAACCCACAGAATGTCCAACACTAAGAGTGAACCCTAAGATAAATTATAGGTTTGGGTGAGAATGGACGTGTCACTGTAGGTTCATCAATTGTAATAAATGTCCCTCTGGCAAGGGGTGTTGACAGTGGGGAGTCAGTGCATGTGAGGGAGGGTACAGTAGGTATAGGGGACATCTCTCTACATTCTGTTCAATTTTACTGTACATAAAACTACTCTAAAAAATAAAGCCTACTTGAAAATGCCCAAAAGCTTTTCTGACGGGAGAAGGTAAAGAGCACCATTTAAGATGGGCAGGGAGGAGAGGGTGTGGGGGTCACCCTGGCAGAAGAGCAGAAGAAGAATATGGGAGAAGATTCCTGATGAAAGCCTCTTGTGTATCGGGCCCCACCCTCACTATTTGAACTCTGAAAGTTTAGCTGTGTATCCACTTGGCAGAGACCCCCGTTCAGTCAGTGTCACATGGACAGGAGGCTCCTTCCTACCTGAGCCGTCTCCTAGGCAGACACCAATTTTGGGGTTCTGTGGGGCACCTAGGACAAGAATAGAGGAGTTCCATCCTTAGCGGGGATGTATTGGGTTAGGTTCATGTAGGCACTGCCCTCCACACACCCAGAGCTACAGAAATGCAGAAGGGAAAATACTTGTGTCCTCTTAGTCACCTACTCAGCCAGGCCTCCAGAACAAAATCACCGAGTGTTCCCAGCAGATCCTCTGGCCCCCCAACACCTCAGGAACTCAAGCTTCCTGGCCCAGCACTCACAGGTGATGTTGAGCTGGATGGTTGTCTCCACGGTCACACCAGCTGCAGGGAACTTCACCTGACAGGTGAGGTTAGTGCCGTGGTCCTGGGGCCGAGGGGTGAGGGTGATCACAGAGGAGAGGAGGGTCCTGGGGCCCAGGGAGATGAGGGCAGCTGAGGTCCAGGAGAAGATGGGGGGCGTGCCCCGCTTACAGGCCCAGGACACAGAGCAGGTCAGGTTCCTGGGGAGGCCGGACTCCAGGGTGCCCGGGATGCGGATGAGGGGTGTATGGGTCAGGGCTGGTGAGAGGGGGAGACACGGGATGAGGAGGGAGGGTCCCAGGTGCAGCCCTGAGAGAAGCCTCAGGCTTTGGTGCAGCTCCTCCCTCTGAGACCAGACCTGCTGTACACCAGCTCCCTCCCTGGAGGGTGTCCCTTCCCCACCTGTCCTGAACCCCTATGCCGTTCTGCTGTGACCTATCCTGGGGTGCATTCCTTACGCGTCACATGCACGAAGAGCAAGGTAGATTTGTAACTCCATGACTTGTCTTGCCCTCTCTCAATCCGAAAAAAGTATTTTCCATCATCGTTCCTCCTGGCGTCTCTGATGTCCAGGGAGCAGTTATAGGTCTGAGGGTTTCCGAGGAGGTAGAATCGGCCCTGGGTCTCCTCCTGAACTTTCCAATCTGGCTTGTTTGTGGC
This sequence comes from Hipposideros larvatus, assembly GCA_031876335.1. Lineage (NCBI taxonomy): Eukaryota > Metazoa > Chordata > Mammalia > Chiroptera > Hipposideridae > Hipposideros > Hipposideros larvatus. Next base: position 31,123,565 of record CM063099.1, read on the forward strand.
CACGGCGGCATCTTGCTTTTCATTGGCCCCTTCCCGGAACCAGAACCCGTGAGCCAGGTCAGAGTCTGACCAGTAGGGATTAGATGACCGGGGATAGGTGACATTGCAGGGCACGAAGACACACAGGCCCTCCTGCACCGTCACAGACCTCCGCACTTTCAGCCGGTATCCTTTACCCTGAGCCAGGGACCCTGTGGGGAAAGGAGGGTCAGCAGATCCCCCACCCCACCACCCCTCCCCTCATCTACTCACCTGCCCACAGCAGGGGCAGCAGCAGCGGCAGCATCTCTGACACGGAGGGTTTCTGGGCTCCTGTGGGAGAAAAGAGAAGGAAGGCAGTGGGATGGACACTGGGGGAGACCACGGAAGCTGGGGCGGAGCACGGGGCCTCCCCGTTCACAGAAGAGGAACCTCGGAGATGAAGCTCACTCCCCCTAAGCACTGAGGGTGGACACCCCACAGACCAGAGACCTGGACACCCACCCAGAGAGGAGCAGATAGGGGGCAGGACTCAGGTCCTGACCCTCACGGGGGCTTCCCTCCAGCACCAGAGAAGGACCAGGACCTCTGAGGACATGGGAGTCTCTATGGTCCTCCCATCTGAGGGGCTATTCTGAGCAGTGTTGTCTACACCAGAGAGCCAGTCAACTGCTGTCTTCACCTGGAGGGTCACAGTCTCATCCAGACCCTCAGGTTATTGGTCCTGCAAAGTGTAGGATTCTTTAGGGTTTGTGTGAGCACCTGGGACAGAAGAAATAAGGGGGTCCCAGGTAAAGTAAAGGCAGCATCCATCCATCCATCCATCCATTCATCCACTAGATTCTCAGTGAGTATATAAGTGCTTGTTGGCTGGAGACAAGAAGAAATACGATGGACCTGTCTATGTCAGTGACATGCTCCCCACTCAGTGATGTCATTTCCTCCCCAAACACATGCAACTGTCAGGCTTTAGAGCTGCAGTCACTGGTGAGTTTACCCTGTATCCTGCTAGCATACTGGGTGGTTTCTAAAATTATCAGTGAGTTTTGTTTTTACATCTAATATGCTGATTCCTGATGATTCAATGGCATCTCTGAAATAAAATGATATGGCTTCTTCATGTAAAACAAAGAGAGAACAGATGTTCTGTCAGCCAGTGCACAGGAAGCTCTTTCTGTGATTCCCACCATTCAGTGCTGTTTGAACTGGAGAGACGGGTTTACTTCCTCATCACACAGATTAGCATTTCTTGTCATGTGAAACATCTGCTTCAAGTATCCAAGTATGTAGTCGACAACAAAGTTGTGGATAAACGAATGCATTAAAGGCATTTCTCGTTATGTTATGCAATGTGGTTTCCATATGGAATATGTTTCTTCCAGCCTTTAGCAATAATATATTTATGTTTTCAAGTAAACTACATATTTCTTTTATCAGACAATAAAATTTTGATTTCCCTTGTTGCATTGGCTGCTAGGAATCTCAGGGTTATATTTGGTACTTACTTTCAGAAACAGTGTCATTCTAGCTTCTTTGTACAATTATGTCATTTTTCCTAGATGAGTTCTGTTCTGCCTTAAAAAAATTGCTACCTTGGAAGCGCCATAACATTGTAAGTCACCTCAATCCTTTGTGGGGCTATGAAGGGTCTAATTTCTACATGAAATAAAAATAAGTAAGAGTTGTTGAAAAACTGATTCTCACTGTTAAACGTAACTCAAAAATATAATATTTCTGGCAAACCTCACTGGAATATGAGGCAGCAATTACGATTTTGGGTTCAGCTAACGTGGTTTTCCATCTCACTGTGTGTAGTATTCGTTGGGCAATTTCTTGAGCCCAGTGACAAAAGTATTTGCCATGATATGTTTGTAAAATCTTTCAAACACAGTAGTGTCTGGATACATGGTCCTTCAGTCTTACTAGCGTAGACAGATTTTTGCACCCCTATTTGATGTATAAGGAAATGAGTCTACCATAAGCAAAACGATATCTTGCTCTAGGTTGTTAAAAAATAAATTAAGAATGTAGCACATAATAGAAGGCCCAACACCATTGGGTTTATAGTAAAGAAAGTTATACTATGTTCATTTATGGGACGCTTCTGTGACTTCTCACTGTGTTTCTTTCAAGAACTTTATAATTTACATAAAATAAAATGTACCCACCTAAAATATGCATTTCTGTGAATTTTAACAAATGTAGACCTCCACAATCAGGATATAAAGTATTTCCACCACCCAAAAGAGCTATCCACAAACCTTTGTGATTCATCACACCCACCTCCAACCCCAGATAAGCATTGATACACTGTCTATCATGGTGAATTAATTCTGCCTATAGGAGAAGTTCTAGAAATGTACTCATCTGTGTCTATATTCTCTCACTCAGCACAATACTTTGGAAGTTAATCCCAGTTGTATGCATCTGTAGTTTGTAATGTCTTATTACTAAGTAGTATTCCATTGTATGTCATCGTGGTTTCAATCTACAATGTCCTAAGAAGTGGTGTGGAACATGTTTTCATGTGATTAGCTGCCATTATTTTTCTTCTTTGGTGAATCTGCTGATTAAATCCTTGATCCCTTTTTTAATATTAAGGTAAAATAAACATAATGAAAACTTTACCGTTTTAACCATTGTAATTGTCTGGGTCTGAGGCACTCAGTACAGTCACATTGTTGTGCGACTATCACCACCATCCTTCTCCAGGACTTTTTTCATTTCATCCAAACTTTGTGCCCGTAAAAAAATAACCATGCATCTCGCTGGGCCAGACCCAGGTAACCACCATTCTACTTTCTGTGTCAATCAATTTGCCTCCTCTAGGAACTTCATGTAAGTGGAATCATACAGAATTTGTCCTTTTCTGACTGGCTTGTTACACTGCACATAGTGTTTTCAATTCATATTATAACATTTATCAGAATTCGCCTCATTTTAAGGCTGAATAATATTCCATTGTATGTGTTCGTCACATTTAGTCCTTGCGTTCCTCTGTTGATGGGCCCTTAGGTTGCAATTGCCTTGTAGTTTGTGAATCATGGTGCTATGAACAGAGATGCATAAATACCTATTTAAGTTCCTGCTTCCTATTTTTTGGGTATATACCCCAAAGTGAAATTAGTGGATCATCTAGTAATTCTATGTTTAATGTTTTGAGGAACCTTGAAGTAGATGCACAGTTTTGTAACCTTAACAGCAAAGCATATAGTTCCACTTCCTTCAGAATATCACCAACACTTGATATTTCCTGTTTTAGCTTTATTTTTTTTTTAATCATAACCATTATGGAATAATGGAGGGTGAACATTATTGTATGGCTGTAATTTGCGTTTCCCTAATATTAGTGATGTTTTGCATATTCTCATGTGTATTTTCTTTTTTGTATAAGTTCAGGGAAATGTCTAGTGAATGCCCTTTGCCAATTTTTAAATAGGGCTGTTTGGTTTTGTTGCTGACTGAGGGTTTTTTAAAACAAATTCTTTTGTACACAATTAGTTTCCTTTCCTTGTTTGTTTACTACTGTTTTGTTTGAGACTGCTTGATATATCCGAATACAAGTCATTCATCGAGTATATATTTGTAAATTTTTTTCTCCCAGATTTAAATTTTACTTGAAGCTCTGTTAATATTGGCTGTTACAGAACAGCAAGCTACCATTCCCTAAAACATGTGTTATTCATGAGGTGACCCACAATTATTTGGACATGAAAGAGCAGAATAAACAAGGTCTGGAGGCCAGATGGACCATTCAGGGGGGAAAAGGTCACATGATCAGTCCAGTGGGCTGAATAATGGTCACCCAAAGATATCCAGGTCTTAGTCCCTGGTACCTGCAAATGTTCCCTGATAAGGAAAAGGGGTGTGTAGAGATGGGATTAAGGTAAGGATCTTCATGTGGAGATGTTCCTAAAGTATCAGTGTTGGTCCCTGAATCTAGTCTCAGGTGTCCTTTAAGAGAGAGGCAGCAGTGACACAGAGCAGGATGAGGCAATGTGACCTCAGAGACAGAGCAGTCATGCAGCCACATCACCTGGAGAAAGCAAGGTATGGATTCTGGAGCGAGTGTATCATAGCCAACACCCTGACTGATGCCAGTAACCTAATTTTGGCGGTTGGGGTTCAGGACATGTTACCCCAAGATGTGGCCCCTAATATTTCTTTGCTTCAAGGGTCTCAGTTGAGAATGTAGATGGGCAGAGGGAGCAGATATTTTCCCTCCGTAAGCAGATTTCCGGCCCCCAGAACTGAGGAAATAAATTCCCTTTTTTCAAGACACTGAGCGTGTGGTAATTTGTTACAGTGGCCCCAGGAAACCAGTACAGGTGGGGATTCAGTGAGCCCCGCTGGGGGATGCAGACAAGTTCCAGAGCAAGTTCCCCTTCACCAGACCCATTCCTCTGTCCCTCTTTGCAGCCACATTCCTCAAAAGCTCCTCTGTAACCATCCTTTCCATCTCCTCCTCCAGTCTCTCCTGAGTCAGTTCGGTCACCTATTCACACCTTTCCCACCAACCATGAGACAGCTATCGTCAGGATCACCAGAGACAACATGTTGCCTGTGCCTTCTCTCCTCCATGTGCCATCAGACCTCTTCTGACTTCATCAGGCGTCATCACCTACACTGGCTGTGCGTGTTCACGTCTCCAGTCTGGACCCCTCTCCTCATATCCAGCTCTCTCACTGGCAGCCCCAGTTGCTATCAAGTGGCTGCTCAGAATGAACATCACCTTCCAAACCATCGAGTCTGCATCCATGAAATACGTCCGCATCCTCCCAGGTGCTCGGGAGAAACATCTGGGCGCCGTCCCTGCTCTTCTCTTTCCCTCAATCCCCACATCCAATAAAGAATTCAGTCAACTTAACCTTCAAAATGTATGCAAAGGTAAAACCTCGGCCTCCCTCCGACCTCCCTGGTTCAACCACCATCACCTCCTGCCCTCCATGCCCTCTCTGTTTGAAGCCGTGGTCACATTCTGGCCTATTGTGATCAGAGCAGCCATGGGGATGCTGCTACAAGGGATGCTCTGTCATGTCTCTGCTCTCCTCCAAGGCTGTCAGATTCCTGCATTTTCTGCAAGGCCTCACATTGGTGGTCAATGAGGGGCCACCTTCTCAGCAGCCCCCTCCCATGCCTCCCTGTGCTGTCACAGTGCCACTTGTCCCACAAGACGCCAGGCTGCTTCTGCCTCAGAGCTGTGACACTGCTTTCCCGTCTTCCTGAGTGATCCCTGTTAGGCCAACACAGAACCTGCTTTCTCACTGTCTCCAATCCTGTGCTCAAACATCACTCTTCATACTCTCAAGTGTGGAAGTTTGTTCCCAATTTGCCACCTGATTCTTTTCTTAAGTGATTCATTCCTCCACAAACATATATCACCATCCAACATACCAGAATATTTTTATTCATTTCTTTGTATTTCTATCTTCTTGTTTGCAGAATGACAGCTTCTTGATGACAAAATTTTATACCATATGCCTCTTGCATTTCTGTCACCTACAACAATGCTGGCACATAGTAGGTGTTCAGTTAACTTGCTGAAGAAGTCTATATGTAAATAGATGACTTGATTTTCCATTGCTCAAAACCATAAGGAATTACACACAGAGACACACACACACACACACAGACACACACACACACACACACAAACACACACACACACACTCACGCACTCAATAGGGGTGACTTTTACCTGAGCCTGAAGCATGATTAGCACTTGGGGATGTAGAAATGGGCAGGGAAAGGCATTTCAGGAGAACGAACTGCACAAATGAGTCTAAAGTCACAAACAGCACACCTGGGTGTGGAGATGGTGTGGGATGCAGGGAGTGGTGGAATCTGGTGGGGAGTCCAGCAGGGGACAGACTGCCGCAGACCCTCCAATCCAGCCTGTGGTGTTTGCACCTGGGTATCTGGACACGGACAGGACACATCGCTGTCATACTTTTCAGGAAACGAACAACACGGTCTCTGGAAACACTGTCTGGAGGATGTGCTGAGGAGTGAGATGGAGGCAGGAGGTTGGTGGGTTCACAGACACAAGGAAAAGATGAAGTGGCAGGAAACACAGGGTGAGATGGGGAAGAGACGGGCATTACGGTGAGTTGTGATTAGGAGGCATATGAAATAGTCTTAGTGATTTATTGGATCAGAGAGAAGGAGGGAGGGCAAAGTGGAGAACCACACCTTTAGAGGAGGGAGCCACTGTGTCATTCGTATGACAGAGAACTCAGAAGAGGATTACGTATGGGGAGGAAAGAAGGGGAAAACTCAGCTTATTCCATGTTGAGGCGAGAAATCCCGGGGGTTATCCTGGAGGAGGTGTCTGTGGAATATTGGGTGGTGAGACACCTGCATCACTCACCTGAGACATTAACCTGGGACAGTGTTTGCATCCTGTGTGCTCCCTGAAGATGTGGTCCTGTGCCTCCTGTGATACTTCACTCTAAGAAAAGAGACCAAGGCCTTTCAGCCTGGTTGGATCAGGGAGCAGTGGGCAGTAGACCCAGCTGCCTGTTCCCTGTTCAGGATCTGGAGAGGAGACAGAGGTGGGCGAGGGCAGTTGTAGCCCACAGACCTCCTTGAGCAGAGCAGGTACCTCCATCCCGGACACTCGCCGACTGGGGCACACACATGACTGCCCATGTGGAATCTTCACCCACCTCCCCTTTGCCTCCTGTCATTCCTGCTGCAACTCGTTGGGTCACTCAAGCCCTGATTCTGGGACTCAGTCACCTGCCCCCTGCCCTCTCCATGCATCCCTCCTCACTGGGCAGAACTCACATGAGGACGATGAGGCAGAGAAGGAGGAGCAGGGTCTTGACAGCCACTTCCCTGATGGCCACCAGCACCACCTCTGCCCTGGGCCCTGATTTCCCTGTAGGGACTAGAGACAAGGACAGATTCACTGGGTCAACGGCAGGCCTGTGTATCTTCCTCTCCCAGTAGGACTCTGGACATTGTCTTCTGCGCCTTCCTGCAACACTGGTTGTGGGACCCTCCATGCCTTCACCCTCCCTGTGCTCTGACCTTCCAGCAGTTGGGCTCAGAAAAAAATGCACAAGTTGGACCTCATCAATCGAAACATCCTGTTTATCAATTGACACTATGCAGACAGTAAAAAGCCAACCCATTTAATGAAGGAAATATTTGCTAATCAGAGATCTGATAAGGATTAGTACCCAGCATACATATAAAGAATTCTTACAGCTAAACAACACAAAGCCAATCACCCAATAAAAAATGGGTAAAGCGACCGGCCAATTGGCTTAGTTGGTTAAGAGTTAGCTTAAAGAGCGCGAGTTCTGAGCACCTGTGCCACCAGTTTGGATCCCACATGGACCAGTGATGCTCCACCTTCTAATGTAGGGAGCCGGAGGCTTGCAGTAAGGGTTAAGCCTGAGAGCTGGAGGTTTATAGTAAGGGTTAAGCCTGAAAGTTGGCAGGCTGACAGGCTCTCAGGCCCAGGTGAGCAGCGTGGGAAGTTTGGCCGCTGAGGAGAAAACAGTCAATGACCTTGAAACCTACAGATATATAATAATGTTATCCTATTAACAGTTTCTGCTTATTATGTTTTGCTTTAATCCTGCAAAGATTGCTTCTCTACATCTTATGGAAGTCCCAGGGGAGGTGTTCCCTGGGAGGAGGGGACTATTCCCTCAAGTTAACAAAACCCCCCTACATAAGGAAAGTTACTTTTGCTATAAAAGCTGTGTGTAAAAAGTAAATGGGGCCACTCTCTGCTATCAGCATTGGGTTGACCTCCTGTTCCCAGCTTTCGTCTCTAGTCTCTTCCTTTTCCAGTCTCCCACCCAGTCCTCTCAGGTACCCTCTCGATGGGCTCCTGGCTGACGAGTCAGGAGTGCTCGTTTGATGTGCAGGTCACATCACTCTAAGATCCTGAATAACAGCTCGACCAAGAGCTCGGCTGCCATGAGTCGCCGACAATGGCGTAGGTTGCAGTGGGGAAGCAGTGGGCTGCCGTAAGGTACCATCAATGGCCAGCAGCCAGCATGAGCAGGCGGCAGCCAGTGTGAGCTGCCATTAGCTGCCATAAGCCACCATGAGCGACCGTCTAATGGCCGACGACCGACTGCCTCAGCTGGAAAGAGCACAATGATCACAATATCAACATGGGCCAGTGAAGAGGCGTCCTCCACAACTAGACTGAAGAACAAAAGGACAGCAACTTGTCTGTTCCCCTTCCCTGATTCTACAACACTGTTTCCTCCCCCAGTACCCCAATAAAATATTTTTTAAAAGCCCTCATTAGGCCGGAAATAAAAATTTTCAACTATCACACAGCTGATTTTCTTAATGTGGAAAGAGTTGCTTCAAATGATTAAGAAGAGGTCCACAAAGAAATATAAATTCTCCTTAAACATAATGAGACTCAACCTAGTCACAAAATGACAATGCCAGTTAAAATGATAATGAATTCACTTGGCATGTCAGCAAGGACGAAATGCTCAGCAGGGGGACAGGTACACTGCAGGGGAGGGTATAAGCAGAACAGCGTCAGGAAACAGGATTTGGCATTATCTGGAGAAACTACAAACATATCCTTTGATCCAGACACCCTTCCCTAGGAAATTTTCTTCCAGTCACACACACATACATGGGGAAAATTTGCACAAGTAATTCATTGCAGCATTATTTGTCTTAGGTGAAAACTCAAAACACCACAGTTTTCCACCAATGGGGGACCAATTAAGTGTTTATAGTATAATATACTTTCAGATGGGAAACCATGCAGTCCTCAATAAAAGTGAAAGGTTTCCTAAATACAGATCCAGGAAGACCTACATGATATACTAAGTTTGAAAAAAAAGGGGGGGTTACTTCATAGTAATGTACCAATGTCACTTTCTCAGTTGTGACAAATGCGCCAAGGTGATGGAAGCCTCTAATGATGAGGGATTTTTGGAAACTGTGTACCATGTAAATCTGAATTACACCAGAATGAAAAGTTTTTTAAAAAGACTCAGAGCAATGTGCATAATATGGTATAAAAACACATACATGTGTGTTTTTAATGTACATGTATAGATTACTTTTGGAATGATAACCAAGAAAGGAGGTACACAAGGTATTGAATACTATTTTCTTCTTATTAAACTTTGCAAGGAACTCAGTTGTGTTCCTCTTAAGTTTATATGTTGAAGCCCGAACCCCTGCAGACAAGAGAGACTTGGGGTGAACTCCAATCTTTTTTTTTCTTTCAATTTTCCATCAGTCTTTATAAAATCTTAGTATGGTACAACCAAACAAAATTCATTTAATTTTTACTACTTTAATACCAGTATTGAAAACCATCTTCTACTATTTTTATGCAGAGGCACGCTTCCCACTTAAGCTCTGTGTCAAATAGGCATCTAGAATGAGCAACTTAACCACTCTTTAGCACTTAATTTCCTGGAAATCTGAGTAAGCTCCCAGCAATCAGCTTACAAATGAATTTTATATACTACAGCCTTTTATAAAAGGGCGGCTACATGCTTATTTATTAACTAGTTAGTGTTGCAAAACACAAGTATTATTAACTATTTTATGGACATGGGAACCTAGGCACAGAAATATTAAGTGATGTCTTTTGTTCACATAACAAGATCAAATATGAACCTAGAACTAGAGATTAAATCAGGTTCTGATACTCCTATTTTCATTAATAATGTAAGTCTACAACTGCTATATAGCCCTACAACAGCATATTAAAACCTAGAGATGAAAAGAATCTCAAGAGAACATTGGTCCAGCTTTCTGCATGAAGCCAGGTATTATTGTCTAATTATAGAAATGAAAAATTAGTTGATCAAGGACAAATCTAAAAGTTAAGGAAAACTCCAAATTCAAAGCCTCCAGAAACGCATCATATGCATCACTATTATTTATTATCTTTCAAGAGGAGATATGTGAATCAGAATGGAGTTTTCGGATTTCAGACGATTTCACTTCCTAACTTAAAGCCTAAAAACATAAACTGTAAACTCAGCAAAAGCAACGTATGAATTTGTGACTACAATATGTCTCTAAATGATGGTTTAAGGAACTATATTTATAGCCTGGTATGAGTAAGTTTTTGGTCACTTTTTAAATCATATTCCAAATGTACACATTATATAGCCATTGAAGGCACAAACTTGCTTTTAGAATTAGACTTTGGGATGCAACTCCAAACAATGATTTCCTATGTTTCCTAGTTCTGAATAATATATTTGTAATACACAATTTTAAAATAACCTTAAAAATTGGAATTAAAATGAACATAAAAATTAGAAATAAAATGAACATAAAATTTAGAAGCATTTTACTAGCAAATAACTACTTGTTATTTATAAAAAGTGTTTGTAGAGTTCTGAATTTCAAACACTTGATCTACAGTCAAACTATACCATGACTTATTTCACCAAGGACTTGAGGTATCTGACTACCTGAACATATACAATAATGATAGATACAGGATATCTGTCCTAGGAAAAATATACTTAAAAAGAAAGGTAAGTATGCCGGTCAGGATGGATGTTAAATATGAATTTCAATTTTGGCTCTTGAGCTTCCCGACAGTCATTTCAAAGAGAGGCCAAGTTCTTACTATCAAAGAGTGGCTTCCAGAACCAAAACCATAAAACTCCAAGAAGAAAACATAGGCAGCAAACTCTTTGACATTGCTCTTAGTAATATTTCTTTTGGATATATCTCATTGGTCAAGGAAAACAAAACAAAAAAATATAAACAAGTAGGACTACATCAAACTAAAAAGGTTTTGCACAGCAAAGGAATCCATCGGCACAACAAAAAGATGATCTACTGAATGGGAGAAGATATTCCTCAATGATACATCAGTAAGAGGTTACTATTCAAAATAAATAAATGACTCATACAGCTTAACACCAGAAAAGTGAACAATCCAATTAAAAATAGACAGAGGACCTGAATAGACATATTTCTAAGAGGGCATACAGATGGCCAATAGACATATAAAAAATATGCTCTACTAAAGAGATATGCCACTAATCATCAGAGAAATGCAAAATTAAAACCATATGAGATATCACCTTACAGAATGGCTGTCATCAATAAATCAACAAACAAGTGTTGGTGAGGATGAGGAGAACAGGGAAGCTTTGTGCACTGTTGGTGGGATTGTAAATTGGTGCAGCCACTATGGGAAACACTATGGAGGTTTCTCAAAAAATTAAACATAAGTGAGATGTATGACCCACTGGTTCCACTTCTGTGTATTGATATGAAGAAATCCAAAACACTAATTTGAAAAGATATATCCATCTCTATATTCACTGCAGTATTATCTACAGCAGTCACAATATGGAAGCAACCCAAGTGACCATCAATAGACAACTGGATAAAGAAGAGATGATATATATATATATATAATGGAATATCACTGGGCCATAAAAAAGAACAAAATCTCCCCATTTGTGATGCGTGGACTTAGAGGGTATTATGCTAGTGAAATAAGTCAGACAGAGAAAGGGAGAAAGGCAAATACCATATTATTTCACTTATTCATGAAATATAAAAAGCAAAATACATGAACAAATGACATAGAAACAGACTCAGATAGAAAGAACAAATGATGGTTGCCAGATTGATGATGGGTAGGTTGAGAGAGTACATTAAAAAGGTGAAGGAAATAATACGTACAAATTGGCACTTACAAAATAGTCATGGAATGTAGTACAGCATGGGGAATGTGGTCAATAATATTGTAATAACTACGTATGATGCCACATCAAGAACCATATGATTTCACACATATGTGCGATATAAAACTGAAAGCTACAAATGAACACAACAAGCAAACAAGCAGAAACTCAAAGACACAGACAACAGCCTAGTGGTTACCAGAGGGTAAGGAGGGATGGAGAGAGGTAGAAGAGGGCAAAGGGGGTCAAATCATACATGGTGATAGAAGAATTTTCGACTTTGGGTGGTGAACACATAATGCAATACACAGATGGTGCATTACAGAACTGTACACCTGAATCCCATGTAACCTTATCAACAAATGTCACACCACTAAATTTTTTTAAAAAGTAGTTACTAGGTTTAGGCCATTTTTATCCTTCATATTGACTAATCAATTATGATATCAGGAAGGCACAGAGAAAATACCAATTGATGTTTATCTACACGTGATCCCATGAGAATTCTGCTACTTATTTTTATCAATAAAGAATCAGAAATGACCCTGAATAGGCAAAGTGGTAATGAGAACTCCAGTCTTGATGAGTGGGCATAAGAATCCTCCTTCCAGCACGAAAGGAGGGGTACCCCTCTCCTCCCATCCAGGGTTCAGCCCCCAGTTCTCCCACTGCAGGATGAAAGACATGGTCTATGTGACACCTCCTATCCAACTCCTGTCCAGCAAACGCCATCTTTTCCTGAACACAAGTTCTTCTCCATCTAAGGTCTCGCTACAGCAGACTGTGACCTGGCTGCAACAGAACTTTGGGACTCAGGGTCGCATAAGCATTACAAACACACACACACACACACACACACACACACACACACACACTCACATACACAATTGTGAGATGCTGAAAGGTTTCCTACATCCTCCCTTCCTGGAAGAGTGTCGGAATCTCCTCTCCTGGCCTCCACCAGCCCGGTCACACAAGATCAAATGTGGCCTTTTGTGCCCCAGAAGGGGATGAATATGGGGAGGTTCTCGGCCCTTCAGATAAGACCCAGACAGCTCTCCTGGTCCTGGCTGGCCGTGCCTCCCAGGAGCCCAACAACTGGGGTCAGGGATGTGTCTCTGGGCATCACTTGTCAGCAGTCTGATGGGCACTGCTGAGAGAGCCCTAACAGGGTCGCTGTGTACTGGTGGGGGGGGGGGAACCAAAAACAATCTCCAATGGAATAGGGCAATGCGGCAGCGCTAGGCCCACAGGCAGATCAGGGTGAGGGCTGGGGAGATTGACAGTCAAAATCAGCCCAAAGAGGGACAGCCAGGTGGTGCAGTTGGTTAAGAGAGCGAGCTCTGAGGAACAATTTCACTGGTTTAATTCCCACGTGGGCCAGTGAGCTGTGCTCAAGCTGAGCTGCCACTGAGCTGATGAGAGCGTGTGTTCATAACAGCAAGGTAGCTGGTTTGACTCCCTCATGGAATGGTGGGCTGCGCCGACCACCCCCCAACTCCGCAACTAGATTGAATGATACAACTGGACTTGGAGCTAAGCTTGTGTCTTCACAACTAAGATAGGAGGACAAAAACTTGACTTGGGGATGATGGGTCCTGGATAAACACAATGTTCCCCTTCCCCGATTCCCCAAAACTGTTCTCTTCCTCAATTCCCCAATATAATCTTAAAAAAAAACCAAAGATTTTAGGAGCTGTGAGACTACTGCTTGATAACCCACAGAATGTCCAACACTAAGAGTGAACCCTAACGTACATTATGGGTTTGGGTGAGAATGGACGTGTCACTGTAAGTTCATCGATTGTAATAAATGTCCCCTATGGCGAGGGGTGTTGACAGTTGGGAGGCAGTGCACGCGAGGGAGGATGCAGTAGGTATAGGGGACATCTCTACCTTCTGCTCAATTTTACTGTACCTAAAACTGCTCTAAAAAATAAAGTCTAGGGCCGGCCGAGTGGCGCGATGGTTAAGAACTGGCTTGGGACGCCAGAGGGCCCAGGTTCGGATCCCACATATGAGGGCCAGTGACACTGCCCTCCACAGCTAAGATGCTCAACAACAGCTCAACCTGGAGCTGGGATGCCGTGAGTCGCCGGCGACGGTGTAGGCTGCAGCCCCTGTGACAGTGGGTTGCCATGGGCTACTGTGTGTGGCCAGTAGCCAGCGTGAGCGGCCAGCAGCCACAGTGAGTGGCCGCCCAGAAGCCGGCGACTGATCTGCCTCACCTGGAAAAAGCGCAATGATGGTGCCAACTTGGGCCAGTGAAACAACGTCCTCCACAACTAGACTGAAGAACAAAAGGACAGCAACTTGTCTGTTCCCCTTCCCCCAATTCCCCAGCGCTGTTCCCATCTCCCCGACTCCCCAATAAAAAATCTTAAAAAAAAAAAAAGTAAAGTCTACTTGAAAATGCCCAAAAGCTTTATGACAGTACGAAGGTAAAGAGCATTGTTTAAGATGGGCAGGGAGGAGAGGGTGTGGGGTCACCCTGGCAGAAGAGCAGTAGAAGAATATGGGGGAAGACGCCAGATGGGGGTCTCGTGTATCGGGCCCCACCCTCAGCATTTGAACTCTGAAAGTTTCGCTCTGAATCCACCTGGCAGAAACCCCCCTTCAGTCAGTGTCACATGGACAGGAGGCTTCCTACCTGAGCCGTCTCCGAGGCAGACACCAATGTTGGGGTTCTGTGGGGCACCTAAGACAAGAAGAGAGGAGTTCCCTCCTTAGTGGGAGGTATAGGGTTAGGTTCATGTAGGCACCGCCCTCCACACACCCAGAGCCACAGAAATGCAGAAGGGACAACACTTGTGTCCTCTTAGTCACCTACTCAGCCCGGCCTCCAGAACAAAAGCACCAAGTGTTCCCACCAGACCCTCTGGCCCCCCAACACCTTCAGGAATCCAGGCTTCCTGGCCCAGCACTCACAGGTGACATTGAGCTGGATGGTTGTCTCCACGGTCACACCAGCTGCAGGGAACTTCACCTGACAGGTGAGGTTAGTGCCGTGGTCCTGGGGCCGAGGGGTGAGGGTGATCACAGAGGAGAGGTGAGTCCTGGGGCCCAAGGAGATAAGGGCAACTGAGGTCCAGGAGAAGATTGGGGGCGTGCCCCGCTTGCAGGCCCAGGGCACAGAGCACGTCAGGTTCCTGGGGAGGCCGGACTCCAGGGTGCCCACAATGAGGATGTGGGGCATGTGGGTCAGGCCTGGTGAGACGGGAAGACACGGGATCAGGAGGGAGGGTCCCAGGTGCGGTCCTGAGAGAAGCCCCAGGCTTTGGTCTGGCTCCACCTTCTGAGACTAGACATGCTGGAACCCCAGCTCCCTCCCAGGAGGGGGTCCCCTCCCCGCCCTGTCTGAATCCCCATGTCCTTCCCCTGTAGCCTCTCCTGGAGCCCATTACTTACCCGTCACATGTACTGAGAGCCAGTTAGATATGTAAGTCCATGACCTGCCTTGTCCTCTCTCCACTCGAAAAAAGTATTTTCCATCATCGCTCCTCCTGGCATCTCTGATGTCCAGGGAGCAGTTATAGCTCTGAGGGTTTCCGAGGAGGTAGAATCGGCCCTGGGTCTCCTCCTGAACTTTGCGACCTGGCTTGTTTGTGGCCACGGCAGGACCTTGGACTTTATTGGCCCCTCTCCAGAACCAGGTGCCTTGAGCTGGGGTTAAGTCTGTTGTATTGTACCGGGGATAGGTGAAATTGCAGGGCACGAAGACACACAGGCCCTCCTGAACTGTCACGGACTCCTGCACAGTCAGCTGGTATCCTTCAACCTCAGCCAGGGAAACTGTGGGGAAAAGAGGGTCAGCAGAGCCCCCACCCCACCACCCCTCCCCTCGTCCATTCACCTGCCCACAGCAGGGGCAGCAGCAGCAGCGGCAACAGCATCTCTGACAGGGAAGGTTTCTCAGCTCCTGTGGGAGAAAAGAGAAGGAAGGCAGTGGGATGGGCACTGGGGGAGACCACGGAAGCTGGGGTGGAGCCCGGGGCCTCCTCGTTCACAGAAGAGGAACCTCGGAGATGAAGCTCTTTCCCCCCTAAGCACTGAGGGTGGACGACCCACAGACCAGAGACCCAGAGACCCACCCAGAGAGGAGCAGACAGGGAGCAGGACTCAGGTCCTGACCCTCACGGGGGCTTCCCTCCAACACTGGAACCTGAATCAAGACCTCTGAGGACATGTGAGTCTCCTAAGGTCCTCCCATTTGGGGGGCTATTCTGAGTGGTGTTGTCTACACTAGAGAGCCAGTCAACCACTGCTTTGGTCTGGAAGGTCACAGTCTCATCCAGACCCTCAGGTTATTGGTCCTGCAAAGTGTAGGATTTTAGCATTTGTGTGAGCATCTGATTCAGAAGAAACAAGAAGATCCCAGGTGAAGTGAAGGCAGCATCCATCCATCCACTGAACACTCAGTGAGCATCTAAGTGTTGGTTTGCTGGACACAAGGAGGGATATGACAGACCTGGTCTATGCCAGTGACATGGTCCCCACTCAGTGACATCATTTCCTCCCCAAACACATGCAACTTCCAGGCTTTAGAGCTGCAGTCACTGGTGAGATTACCCTGTAACCTGCTAGCATGCTGTGTAATTTCTAAAATTATCAGTGAGTTTTGCATTAACATTTAATATACTGATTCGTGACATTTCAATGGCATCTCTAAAATAAAATGATGTGGGTTCTTCATGTAAAACAAAGAGAGAATACATGTTCTGTGAGCCAGTGCACAGGAAGTTTTTTCTGTGATTCCCACCACTAAGTACTGTTTGAACTGCAGAGACTGTTTGACTTCCTCATCACACAGATTAGCATTTCCTGTCATGTGAAACATCTGCCTCCAGCTCTCCAAGCACTTACTCAACAACAAAGTTGTGGATAAACAAATGCATTAAAGGCATTTCTCATTATGTTATGCAATGTGGTTTCCATATGGGATATGTTTCTCCCAGCCTTTAGCAATAAGATATTTGCCTTTTCAAGTAAACTACATACTTTCTTTTAACAGACAATAACATTTCACATTCCCCTTGTTGCATTGGTGGCTAGGAATCTCAGGGTTATATTTACTACATAATTTCAGAAACAGATTCATTCTAGATTCATAGTACAATTATGTCATTTTTCCTAGGTGATTTCTGTTCTGCCTTAAAAGAATTGCTACCTTGGAAGAGCTCAAATCCTTTGTGGGACTATAAAGGGTCTAATTTCTACATAAAGTAAAAATAAGTAAGAGTTGTTGAAAAAAGTCTGCTTCTCACAGTTAAATGTAGCTCAAAATATGATATTTCTGGAAAACCTGAGTGGAATATGCAGCAACAATTAAAAATTTAGGTTCAGCTAACATGGGTTTTCATATCACTCTGGGTGTCACTGACAAATTCTTGACCCCAGTGACATAAAAGTATTTGCCATGATATATTTGTAAAATCTTTCAAAAACAGTAGTGTCTAAATATATGGTCCTTCAGTGTTATTAACATAGAGAGATTTGGGACCCTTATTTGATGTATGAGGAAATGAGTCACCCATAAGAAAATGATATTTTGTTCTAGGTAGTTAAAAAAAAAAAGTAAGCATATAACAGAAGGCCCAACACAGTTGGATGTATACTAAAGAAAGTTATACCATGTTCATAGATGAAAAGCTTCTGTGACTTCTCACTGTGTTTCTTTAAAGAACTTTATAATTTACATGAAATAAACTGTACCCACTTGAAATATACATTTCTGT
The DNA here is from genome assembly GCA_031876335.1 of Hipposideros larvatus. Lineage (NCBI taxonomy): Eukaryota > Metazoa > Chordata > Mammalia > Chiroptera > Hipposideridae > Hipposideros > Hipposideros larvatus. The sequence goes on from CM063099.1 coordinate 31,140,951, forward strand.
GAATTTTAACAAATGCAGACCTCCACAATCAGGATATAAAAGATTTCCACCACCCCAAAGAGCTTTCCCCACATCTTTGTAGCTCATCACACCCACCTCTAGCCCCAGGTAAGCACTGATACACTCTCCATCATGGTGAAGTAATTCTGTCTATAGGAGAAGTTCTAGAAATGTACTCATCTGTGTCTATATTCTCCCACTCAGCACAATACTTTGGATGTTGATCCCAGTTGTATGTATCTGTAGTTTGTAATGTTTTATTGCTAAGTAGTATTCTGTTGTATGTCATCATGGTTTCAATCTACAATGTCCTAAGAAGTGGTGTGGAGCATGTTTCCATGTGCTTAGTTGCCATTATTTTTCTTCTTTGGTGAATTTGCTGATTACATCCTTGGCCTCTGTTTTTATTATTATTATGGTAAAATATACATAATAAAACTTTATCATTTTAACCATTTTTAATTATCTGGGTCTGTGGTGTTCAGTACAGCCACGTTGGTGTGAGACCGTCACCACCATCCTTCTCGAAAACTTGATTCATTATTCCCATGTGTATTTTCCTTTTGTATAAGTTCAGGTAAATGTCTAGTAAATGTCCTTCGCCAATTTTTAAATAGAGTTGTTTGCTTTTTGTTGTTGAGTGAGGTTTTTTTTTTTAAACAATTGATTTTATTTCCTTGTTTGTTACATACTGTTTTGTTTGAGAGTCCTGTGTATTTGCATACAAGTCATTGATCAAGTATATATTTACAGATTTTTTTTCTTTCAGATTTAATATTTTCTAGTAGCTCTCTTAATATTGGCTTTTACAGAAGAGCAAGCTACTGTTCCCTAAAATCATGAGTCACTCATGAGGTGACCCACTAGTTATCTGGACATGGAAAAGCAGAGTAAACAAGGTTTGGAGGCCAGATGGGGACATTCGGCGGGGGCAAAAGGTCACATGATCAGTTCAGTGGGCTAAATAATGGCCACCCAAAGATATCCAGGTCTGAGTCCCTGGTACCTGCAAATGTCCCCTGATAAGGAAAAGGGGTGTGTACAGATGGGATTAAGGTAAGGATCTTGATGTGGAGATCATCCTAGACTATCAGGGTTAGTCACTAATACTAGACACAAGTGTCTTTTAAGAGAGAGGCAGCGGTGACTATACACAGAGCAGGATGAGGCAATGTGACCACAGAGACAGAGCAGTCATGCAGCCACAAGCCAGGGAGATCCGGGAGCCACTTCACCTAGAGGAAGTCAGGTGTGAATTCTGGAGCGAGTACATCCCAAACAATAACCCTGACTGCTGCCAGTAAACTGATTTCGGTGATGGGGTTCAGGACTCGTTACCCCAAGACATGGCATCAAATCTTTCTTTGTTGCAAGGGTCTCAGTTGAGAACGTAGAAGGGCAGAGGGGGAAGATATTTTTCCTCCCTACACAGATTTCTGGCCCCCAGAATTGAGGAAATAAATTTCCCTTTTTTCAAGACACCAAGTCTGTGTTCATTTGTTACAGTGGCCCCAGGAAACCAGTACAGGTGGGGATTCAGTGAGCCCAGCTGAGGGATGCAGAGAAGCACCAGAGCAAGTCCTCCTTCACCAGACCCATTCCTCTGTCCCTCTTTGCAGCCAAATTTCTCAAAGGCTCCTCTGTAACCACCCTTCCCATCCCCTCCTCCAGTCTCTCCCGAGTCAGCAAGGTCACATCTTCACACTTTTCTCACCAACCATGAACGACTGTTGTCAGGATCACCAGAGACAAAGTATTGCCTGCGCCTTCTCTCCTCTATGTGCTATCACCTCGTCTGACTTCATCAACTGTCATCACCTACACTGGCTGCGTGTGTTCACGTCTCCAGCCAGGACCCCTCTCCTCATATCCAGCTCTCTCACTGACAGTCTCAGTCGTTATCAAGTGGCTGCTCAGAAAGAACATCACCCTCCAAACCCTCCTGTCTGCATCCTTGAAACACGTCCCCATTCTTCCAGTTGCTCGGGAGAAACATCTGGGCACCGTCCCTGTTCTTCTCTTTCCCTCAATCCCACATCCAATAAGGAACTCAGTCCATTTGACCTGCAAAATATATGGAAAAGTAAAACCTCAGCCTCCCCTCTACCTCCCTGGTTCAACCACCATCACCTCCTGCCCTCCATGCCCTCTCTGTTTGCAGCCGTGGTCACATTCTGGCCTATTGTGATCAGAGCAGCCATGGGGATGCTGCTACAAGGGGCGCTTTTTCATGTCTCTGCTCTCCTCCGAGGCTCCCGGATTCCTGCATTTCCTGCAAGGCCTCACATGGGTTGTCCATGAGAGATCACCCTCCCAGCAGCCCCCTGCTATGCCTTCCAGTGTTGTCACAGCACCACTTGTCCCACAACACGCCAGGCAGCTTCTGCCTCAGAGCTGTGACACTGTTTTCCCATTCCCGGGTAAACTCCGTTAGGCACCACAGAACCTGCTTTCTCACTGTCTCCAAGTCTGTGCTCAAACATCACTCTTCACACTCTCAGGTGTAGGGAATTGTCCCCCCATGTGTCACCTGATTCTTTCCTTAGGCGATTCCTTCACAAACACATATCACCACCCAAAATGCCAGTATATTTTTATTCATTTCTTTGTATATCTGTACTCTTGTTTCTAGAATGACAGCTCCTTGATGACAAATTTTTGATGCCATGTGCACTCTTGCATTTTTGGCATCTGCAACAATGCTGGCACATACATAGTAGGTGTTCTATTTGAATTGTTTAAGAAGTCTAAAAATAGATGACTTGATTTTACTTTGTTCAAAACCATAAAGAATCACACACACACACACACACACACACACACACACACACACACACACACGGGGTGACTTTTAACTGAGCCTGAAGCATGATCAGCACATGGGGATGTAGGAATGGGGAGTGAATGGCATTTCAGGAGAAGGAACTCCACATATAAGTCTAGAGTCACAAATGTCCCAGCTGGGTGTGGAGATGGTGTGGGATGCAGGTAGTGGTGGAATCTGGTGGGGAGTCCAGCAGGGGACAGACCACAGCAGACCCTCCAATCCAGCCTGTGGTGTTTGCAATTGCGTCTCTGGCCACAGACAGGAAACATCGCTGTCATACTTTTCAGGAAGCAAATGATACGGTCTCTGGAAACACTGTCTGGAGAATGGGCTGAGGAGTGAGATGGAGGCAGGAGGTTGGTGGGTTCACAGACACAAGGAAAAGGTGAAGGGGCAGGAACCACCAGAGTGAAGATGGGGAAGAAATGGGCATTATGGTGAGCTGTGATTAGGAGGAATATGAAGAAGACTTAGTGATTTATTGGATTAAAAGAATGAGGGAGGGCAAAGTGGAGAACCACATCTTTAGAGGAGGGAGCCACTGTGTCACCCATATGACAGATAACACAGAAGAGGAGTGGGTATGGGGAGGAAGGAAGGGGACAACTCAGCTTTGGCCATGTTGAGCAGAGAAATCCCGAAGGTCATCCTAGAGAAGGTTTCTGTGGGATGTTGGGTGGTGAGACACATGCATCACTCACCTGAGACATTAACCCGGGATGGCGTTTGCATCCTCCGTGCCCCCTGTGGATGTGGTCCTGTTCCTCCTGTGATACCTCACTCTGAGAGAAGAGACTAGGTTCTTTCAGTCTGGTTGGATAAGGGTGCAGTGGGCAGCAGACCCAGCCCCTTGTTCCCTGTTCAGGATCTGGGGGTAGTCAGAGTTGGGAAAAGGCCGGTCTAGCCATGCAGACCACCTTGAGCACAGCAGGTACCTCCATCCTGGACAGTCGCCAACTGAAGCACACACATGAATGCCTGTGTGGAATCCTCACTCACCTCCTCTTCACTCCTGTCATCCCTGCTTAACATTCATGAGTCCCCCCAGCCCTGATTCTGGGACTCAGTCACATAGCCCCTGCCCTCCCCATGCCTCCTCTCCCTGGGACAGAACTCACATGAGGACGATGAGGCAGAGAAGGAGGAGCAGGGTCTTGACAGCCACTTCCCCGATGGCCACCAGCATCACCTCTGCCCTGGGCCCTGATTTCCCTGTAGGAACTAGAGACAAGGACAAATTTACCAGGTCAACTGCAGACTTGTGTGTCTTCCTCTCCCAGTAGGACTCTGGCTGTTGTTCTCCAGCCTTTCTGCAGCACTGGTTGTGGGACCACCTATGCCTTCACCCCTCCCTGTGGTATGACCTTTCAGCAGTTGGGCTCAGAATAAATTGCAGAAGTCAGGCCTCATCAAACAAAACATCTTGTTTATCAATTGACACTATGCAGACAGTGAAAAGCCAACCCATTTAAGGGGGGAAATTTTTGCTAATCAGAGATCTGATAAGGATTAGTACCCAGCATATATAAAGAATTCTTACAACTAAACAACACAAAGTCAATCACCCAATTAAAAAATGGGCAAAAGGGCCGGCCAATTGGCTCAGTTGGTAAAGAGTTAGCTTAAGATCACAAGTTCTGAGCACCAGTCTCGCCAGTTTGGATCCCACATTTGCCAGTGACACTGTACCCTCTAAAATTGTGAATAACAGCTCGACCTGGAGCTCGGTTGCCGTGAGTCACTGACAATGGCATAGGCTGCAATGGAGCTACATTGGGCTGCCATAAGCTACCATCAGTGGTCAGCAGCCAGCATGAGCTTTCGGCAGCCAGTGTGAGCTGACACGAGCTGCTGTGAGCCACCGTGAGCGGCTGTCCAATGGCCGGCCGACTGCCTCAGCCAAGAAGAGTGCAATGATCATAATACCAACATAGGCCAGTGAACAGGCGTCCTCTACACTAGAATGAAGAGCAAAGGACAGCAACTTGTCTGTTCCCCTTCCCTGATTCCCCAACACTGTTCCCTCCCTTAATTCCCCATTAAAATGTTGGGGGAAAAAGCCATCATTTGGCCCGAAATAAAAATTTTCAACTATCCACAGCTGAGTTTCTTAATGTGAAAATGGTTGCTTCAAATGATTAAGAAGAGGTCCAGACTTCTGGTAAGATGGCGGAATAGAAAGACGCTGTGCCGACTACCTCCAAGGATCACACTAAAATTGCAAATAATTTATAAGATATTCAACCTCGGAAGTCCCCTGGACCCTAGATGAGCAGAACCTCTAAATGAAGGACTTAAAGAGGAGGCCACGTCAAAGGCCGGCTGAGTGGCTCAGTTGGTTAAGAGCTCGCTCAAGAGTTTGAGCTCTGAGCAACAGTGGCTCGAGTCAGCCCGAGCTGAGCAGCCGCGGAGCTGCCAACAGGTGGCGGGATGGCTCAGCTAAAAAAAAAAAAAAAAAGAGGAGGCCACGTCAAGTCCAGTAGGAGGGGCGGAGACGAGAGAGGGCGAACCCCGTGAGGGTCACCTCAGCGGTGGGGAGGCTTCTCCAGTTGGGGGCAAGACACTCTGGCCCCACACTGTGCACACCACCCCAGAGTTACGTTGCGGGGAAGAGGAGTTCTATGATAGCTGGAAGTAGAAAATAGTGAGGACTCTCTTTGCTCGGCTCGGTGAAGCTGGGGGCGGTTGGAGAAACAGTGGAGCTGGCAAACCGACACACTCGCTGGTGAGCACTCACCCGGTTCCTGGTGGAGGGAATATCTTTGTGAGCGGAGCCCAGGAGCCTCCAGAAAGGACTGAACCGAGTGCCTTTGGCACAGGAGCTCGAGGTTTGGGGGACCATTGTTCCCCTGCTGTGGAGCTTGCACACGAGTAGTGCACAGGAGGCTGCCATTTTTTCAGGGCTGGGCCCTCCCACAGAGGCTCAGGTCTGGGGCTGCATTGGTCTGCTGGAATTGGCACAGGAGTGCGTGTGTGCATGCGAGCGTGCGTGTGCATGCGGCCTTGGATCCCCACCCTCCATACTATTTGTGCTGTGTAACCAGGGAAATGCCGGGCAAGTGCACTCCGACTAAAACAGACTACTTATTGAGACCCGGAAGTGTGCGACTCGCCTTAGGGCCCTGATTTCCGCACTGCATGTGCAGAGTTGTCTTGGTGGCAATTGGCAGTCGGGCTGCTTGGCCTGATCTTTGAGTGGCTGATTGGAGCAAGCTGAGACAGGGAGTTTTGCTGGGAGTGTAGGGCCGCGAGCTGTGCACCAGCGTGATTCAGCCAGGGCTTTCCAGGCGAGTTTGTGTGGGTTGGCTGCTGATGCAGGAGTGCGTGCTGCTCTGACTTGGTGGGGGCCACTCACCACACCCTGTGGTGCCTTGGGGACCTGCACTGCCCACATAGACCTGTGTTGCCAGGGGCACCCTGGGCCCCGGGTCCTAACTCCTACATCTGCAGGCCACAGAGTGTTTTTTGCAGCAGCAGCAGACAACCCGCAACAACCTGTGAGGATTTTTGGTGGTGAGCACAGTTCAAGAGCACACAGCAACTAATTGTGGGAAGCTTACTTCAAGTCTAGAGGGAGGTCGGCACATGACGCACTGAGCCCTTCCCCCCAGCAGCTGGTGCTGAGTCGCCCAGAATCTCTCTATTGCTGAGCAAGTGGTCTGCAGATTAAAGTGGGCAGAGAGCCCCTCCTTTTCTTTTTTCTTTTTTCTTTCTAGGTGATCTAATACAGGGAAGCAATCAGAGTGACAGCCAGAATGAAGAAACAAAGAAACATGTCCCAAGTAAAAGATCAGAAGAAACCTCAACAAATGCAGCTAAGTGAAACAGAGGTATCCAACCTTTCACAGACAGAGTTTAGAACAATGATGACAAGAATGTTTCAAGAACTTAAGGCGGACATAAAGAAGGATACAGAAATCATAAAAAACAACCAGGTAGAACTAAACAATACAATAACTGAAATGAAGAACACACTTGAAGGAATCACCAGTAGATTAGATGAAGCAGAGGATCGGATCAGTGATTTAGAAGACAAAATAGCAGAAATCACTCACTTGGAACAACAAAAAGAAAAAAGAATAAAAAACAATGAACATAGTTTAAGAGACCTGTGGGACAACATCAAGCGCAACAACATTTGCATCATAGGCATACCAGAAGGAGAAGAGAAGAAGCAAGGGATCGAGAATGTATTTGAAGAAATAATGACTGAGAACTTCCCTACCCTGGTGAAGGAAGTCGACATACAAGCCCAGGAAGTGCAGAGAATTCCAAACAAGATGAACCCAAACAGGTCCACACCAAGACACATGATAGTAAAAATGGCAAAGGTTAAAGACAAAGACAGGATCCTAAAAGCAGCAAGAGAAAGACAGCAGGTTACATACAAAGGAACTCCTGTAAGGCTAACAGCTGACTTTTCCACACAAACTCTGCAGGCGAGAAGGGAGTGGCAGGAAATATTCAAAGTGATGCAAAATAAAGGCCTACAACCAAGAAGGCTCTACCCAGCAAGGCTATCACTTAAAATTGAAGGAGAGATAAAGAGCTTCTCAGAAAAGAATAAACTTAAGGAATTCATTACCACCAAGCCAGCATTGCAGGAAATGCTAAAAGGGCTTTTTTAAACAGAAGAAAGGGGAAAACAAGCTAACCTAGGAAGATCAGAAATACAAATAACAAAATGGCAATAAATATACACCTATCAATAATCACTTTAAATGTGAATGGATTAAATGCTCCAATCAAAAGACACAGAGTGGCTGAGGGATAAGAAAACAGGACCCATGCATATGCTGTTTACAAGAGACTCATCTCAGATCAAAAGACACACACAGACTGAAAGTAAAGGGATGGAATAAGATATTTCACACAACTGGAAATGAGAAAAAAGCGGGAGTAGCAATACTTATTTCAGACAAAATAGACTTTAAAATGAAGACTAGAATAAAAGACAAACAAGGGCACTACATAATAATAAAGGGATCGATTCAACAAGACGACATAACCATAGTAAACATCTATGCACCCAACATAGGAGCTCCTAAATATATAAAACAGATTTTGACAGACATAAAGACAGAGATCAACAGCAACACTATCGCAGTAGGGGATTTCAACACTCCGTTGTCACCAATGGACAGATTCTCCAGACAGAAAATCAACACAGAAACAGTGGCCTTAAATGACACTTTAGACCAGCTGCATTTAATTGATATTTTTAGAGCATTTCACCCCAAAGCAACAGAATATACATTCTTCTCAGTGCACATGGAACATTTTCCAAGATAGACTACATGTTGGGACACAAAACCAGTATCAATAAATTTAAGAAGATTGAAATCATATCAAGCATCTTCTCTGACCAAAATGCTATAAAACTAGAAATCAATTATAAAAAGTAACCTGGAAAGCATACAAACACATGGAGGCTGAACAACATGCTACTAAATAGCGACTGGGTCAAAACTGAGATTAAGGAAGAAATCAAAAGCTATCTCAAGACAAACGACAATGAAAACACAACAACTCAAAATCTATGGCATGCAGTGAAGGCAGTCCTAAGTGGAAAATTCAAAGCATTGCAGGCCTATCTAAAGAAATAAGAACAATCTCATATCAACGGACTATCTTTACACCTAAGGGAACTAGAGAAAGAACAGCAAAACAAGCACAAAAGGAGTACAAGGAAGGAAATAATAAAGACCAGAGCAGAAATAAATGAAATAGAGACAAAAAAACAATACAAAAGATCAATGAAACCAAGAGCTGGCTTTTTGAAAAGATAAACAAAATCGACAAATCCTTAGCCAGACTCACCAAGAAAAAGAGAGAGACAACCCCAATTAATAAAATCAGAAATGAAAGAGGGGAAGTGACAACAGATCCCACAGAAATACAGGAAATTGTAAGAAAATACTACGAGCAGCTATATGCCAACAAATTTGATAATCTGGAAGAAATGGATAAATTTTTAGAAGCTTGCAATCTACCAAGTCTGAACCAAAAAGAAACAGAAAGTCTGAACAGACTGATTACTACCAATGAAATTGAGTCAGTAATCAACAAGCTTCCAACAAACAAAAGTCCTGGACCAGATGGCTTCACAGGCGAATTTTACAAAACATTCAAAAAAGAATTAATACCTAGTCTCCTCAAAGTATTCCAAAAAATACAGAAGGAGGGAAGGCTCACAAGCACATTGTATGAGGCCACTATTACTCTGATCCCAAAGTCAGACAAAGATATTACAAAAAAAGTAAACTACAGGCCGATATCCCTAATGAACATAGATGCAAAAATCCTCAACAAAATACTAGCAAACCGAAATCAGTGTCACATTAGCAAGATCATACACCACGATCAAGTGGGATTCATTCCTGGTATGCAAGGTTGGTTCAATATCTGCAAATCAATTAACGTAATACATCACATTAACAAAATCAAAAATAAAAATCATATGATCATATCAATAGATGCAGAAAAAGCATGTGACAAAATCCAGCAACCATTTATGATAAAAACTCTTAGCAAAGTGGGAATAGTGGGATCATATCTCAACATAATAAAGGCCATATATGATAAGCCCACAGCAAACATTGTACTCAATGGGGAAAGGCTAAAAGCTTTCCCCTTAAAATCCGGAACAAGACAAGGCTGCCCACTTTCACCACTTCTATTCAACATAGTTCTGGAAGTTCTGGCTACAACAATCTGACAAGAAATTTAAATACAAGGCATCCAAATTGGAAAAGAGGAAGTAAAATTGTCATTACATGCAGATGACATGATACTGTATAAAGAGAATCCCAAAGACTCCACCAAAAAACTGTTAGAACTCATAAATGAATTTAGTAGGGTAGCAGGATACAAAATTCACATTCAGAAATCAGTTGCATTTGTATACACCAATAATAAACTATCAGAAGAAGAAATCAGGAAATCAATCCTATTTACAATTAGTTCAAAAACAATAAAATACCTAGGAATAAATTTAACCAAAGAAGTAAAAGACCTGTACTCAGAAAATTATAAGACGTTGAAGAGAGAAATCAAACATACAAATAAATGGAAATACATACCATGTTCATGGATAGGAAGAATTAATATAGTTAAAATGTCAATACTACCTAAGGCAATATATAGATTCAATGCAATTCCTATCAAACTACCAAGAACATTTTTCTCAGAAATAGAACCGATAATCTGAAAATTTATATGGAGCCATAAAAGAACCCGAATAGCCACAGCAATCTTGAGAAATAAGAACAAAGTGGGAGGTATCACGCTACCCGACATCAAATCATACTACAAGGCTACAGTAATCAAAACAATATGGTACTGGCATAAAAACAGACACATAGATCAATGGAACAGAATAGAGAGCCCAGAAATAAACCCATCCATATACGATCATTGAATCTATGACATTGGAAGCAAGAATTTACATTGGAGTAAAGATAGTCTATTTAATAAATGGTGCTGGGAAAATTGGACTGACACGTGCAAAAAAAAATGAAAATGGATCACCTACTTACACCATATACATGAACAAATTCAAAATGGATTAAAGACTTAAATGTAAGGCATGAAACCATAAATCTCCTAGAAGAAAAAATTGGGATTAAATTTGCAGACATCACCCTCAGTAATATTTTTACTGAGATATCCCCACGGACAAGGGAAATAAAAGATCAAATGAACATATGGGATTACATCAAACTTAAAAGTTTTTTCACAGCAAAGTAAATCATCAAGAAAACAAAAAGGCAGCCTACTGAATAGGAGAAGATATTTGCCAATGATATATCTGATAAGGGGTTAATATCCACAATTTATAAAACACTCATTCAATTCAACACCAAAAAAACAAAGAACCCAATTAAAAAATGGGCAGAGGATATGAAGAGGCATTTCTCTGAAAAGGATATACAGATGGCCAACAGGCATATGAAAAAATGTTCAACCTCACTAATCATTAGGGAAATGCAAATAAAAACCACAATGAGATACCACTTCACTCCAGTCAGAATGGCTATCATCAATAAATCAACAAACAACAAGTGATGGCGAGGCTGTGGAGAAAAGGGAACCCTGATGCACTGTTGGTGGGACTGCAGATTGGTGCAGCCATTATGGAAATCAGTATGGAGGTACCTCAAAAAAGTGTAAATGGAACTACTGTATGACCCAGCAATTCCACTCTTAAGTATCTATCCGGAGAAACCCAAGACGCTAATTCGAAAAAATATATGTACCCCTATGTTGATTGCGGCACTATTCACAATAGCCAAGACTTGGAAACAACTGAAATGCCCATCGGTAGACGACTGGATTAAGAAACTGTGGTACATTTATACAATGGAGTATTACTCCACCATAAAGAAGAATGAAATCGTAACATTTGGGACGATATGGATGGACTTAGAGACTATTATGTTAAGTGAAATAAGTCAGTGGGAGAAAGACAAATACCATATGATTTCACTTATATGTGGACTCTAAAAAACTGAATGCGCGAGGAAAGTGAACAGAGGTGGTCTCAGAGATGTGGGGGTGCAGTTGATGGCTGTTGGTTGGGGGGGTGGGGATGAGGGAGAGAGGGAGGGGGCTGGACAGCATAAATACGCAGCTGCAGTGTTGCCATGGGGACATGGGGGACAGTTCGAGGAATGTAATTGATAATGTTGTGAATATTTTGTAGGGTGTCAGGTGGTCACGTCTTGCATCATGGATGGGGAAGAGGCTTGATCAGTGCACTGTACACCTGAAGCTGATGTTGTATAATATTTTATGTCAACTATAATTGAATATGTGTGTGTATATATATATATGTATATATGTATATATATATACACATATGTGTATATATATATATATGTATATATGTATATATATATATACACACACACATATATATATATACACATATACATATATATAGTTATGGGACGTGGAGTACAGTGTGGGAGTGGAGTCAAGGGATTTGTAATAGATATGTATGATATTGGGGGGAAATGGGGCAGCAGATTGGGGGGTGGGGGTTGTCACTTCGAGGAGTAAAAAGTATAACTATTGCACTGTGTTGTACAGCTGAAACTAATTCTAAAAAATGTGTATTTCATAATAAAAAATAATTTAATAATAAAAAAAAAGAAATGGACTCCGATAGAAAGAACAAACTGATTGTTGCCAGATGAGGGTGGGGGGGTTGAGGGAGTATGTTAAAAAGGTGAAGGAAATAATAAGTACAAATTGGTACTTACAAAATAGTCACGGGATGTAGTACAGTGTGGGGAATATGGTCAATAACATTGTAAAAACTATGTGTGATGGCAAGTCGGGAACCATATGATTTCACACATATGTGCGATATAAAACTGAAAGCAACAAATGAACACAACAAACAAACAAGCAGAAACTCAAAGACACAGGCAACAGTCTAGTGGTTACCAGAGGGTAAGGAGGGATGGAGAGAGGTAGGAGGGGGTAAGGGGGGTCAAATAATACATGTGATAGAAGGATATCTACTTTGGGTGGTGAACACACAATGCAATACACAGATGGTGCATTACAGAACTGTACACCTGAAACCCATGTAACCTCATCAACAAATGTCACACCACTAAATTAAGAAAAAAGAAGTTACTAGGGTTCAGGTCAAATTTTTATACTTCAAATTTGCTAACAAATTATGATATCAGGAAGGCAGAGAAAATACCAACTGATGTTTATCTACATGTGATCCCATGAGAATTCTGCTACTTATTTTTATCAATAAAAAATCACAATGACCCTGAATAGGCAAAGTGATAATGAGAACTCCAGTCTTGATGAGTGGGCATAAGAATCCTCCTTCCAGCACGAAAGGAGGGTGTGCCCCTCTCCTTTCATCCAGGGTTCAGCCCCCGATTCTCCCACTGCAGGATGAAGGACACGGTCTATGTGACACCTCCTGTCCAACTCCTGTCCAGCAAACGCCATCTCTTCTAGGACCCAGGTTCTTCTCAATCTAAAGTCTCTCTACAGCAGTCCACGATCTGGTTGCAACAGGACCTTGAGGCTCAGGGTGGCATGGGCATTAAACACACACACACACACACACACACACACACACACCATGTGAGATGCTGAAAGGCCTCGTCCCTCCTCCCTTCCTGGGAGAGAGTCGGAATCTCCTCTGCTGGCCTCCGCCAGCCTGGTCACTCAGGATCAAATGTGGCCATTTGTGCCCCAGAGGGGAGTGAAAATGGGGAGGTTCTCAGCCCTTTCAGATGAGACCCAGACAGCTCTCCTGGTCCTGTCTGGCCATGTTTCCCGGGAACACAACAACTGGAGTCAGGGATGTGTCTCTGGGCATCACTTGTCAGCAGTCTGATGGGCACTGCTGAGGGAGCCCTAATAAGGTCACTGTCTAATGTGGGGGGACAGGCAGGAACCAAATGCAGTCACCAATGGAATAGGGCAATGGGAGGAGGTCTGGGCTCCACAGGCAGTTCAGGGGGAGGGCCGGGGAGATTGACAGTCAAAATCAGCCCAAAGAGGGCCGGCCAGGTGGTGCAGTTGGTTGAAAGAGCGAGCTCTGAGCAACAGGGTCGCCAGTTTAATTCCCACATAGGCCAGTGAGTTGTGCTCAAGCTGAGCTACCCCTGAGCTGGTAAGAACATGTGTTCATAACAACAAGGTTTCTGGTTTGACTCCCGCATGGAATGGTGGACTGCGCCGCCCACCCACCACCTCTGCAACTAGATTGAATGATACAACTGGACTTGGAGCTGAGCTTGTGTCTTCACAACTAAGATTGGAGGACAAAAACTTGACTTGGGGATGATGGGTCCTGGAAAAACACAATGTTCCCCTTCCCCAATTCCCCAAAACTGTTCTCTTCCTCAATTCTCCAATATAATCTTTAAAAAAAAAAACCCAAAGAGACTTTTGGAGCTGTGAAACTACTGCTTGATAACCCACAGAGTGTCCAACACTAAGAGTGAATCCTAACATAAATTACAGGTTTGGGTGAGAATGGACATGTAACTGTAGGTTCATCAATTGTAATAAATGTCCCCTCTGGTGAGGGGTGGTGACAGTGGGGTGGCAGTGCATGTGAGGGAGGGTGCAGTAGGTATGGGGGACATCTCTCTACCTTCTGCTCAATTTTACTCTACCTAAAACTGCTCTAAAAAAATAAAACCTACTTGAAAATTCCCAAAAGCTTTTATGACAGGAGGAAGATAAAGAGCATCGCTTAAGATGGGCAGGGAGGAGAGGGTGTGGGGGTCACCCTTGCAGAAGAGCAGAAGAAGAATACGGGGGAAGACGCCAGGTAGGGGCCTCTTGTGTATCAGGCCCCACCCTCACCATTTGAACTCTGAAAATTTATCTCTGAATCCACTTGGCAGAGCCCCCCCCCCCACTTCAGTCAGAGTCACATGGACAGAAGGCTTCTTTGTACCTGAGGCGTCTCCTAGGAAGACACCAATTTTGGGGTTCTGTGGGGCACCTAGGACATGAAGACAGGAGTTCCCTCATTAGTGGGGAGATATGGGGTTAGGTTCATGTAGACACCACCCTCCACACACCCAGAGCCACAGAAATGAAGAAGAGACAACCCCTGTGTCCTCTGGGTTCCCTACTCAGCCAGGCCTCCAGAACAAAAGCACCAAGTGTTCCCACCAAACCCTCTGGCCCCCCAACTCCTCCTTCAGAAACCCAGGCTTCCTGGCCCAGCACTCACAGGTGACGTTGAGTTGGATGGTTGTCTCCACAGTCACACCAGCTGCAGGGAACTTCACCTGACAGGTGAGGTTAGTGCCGTGGTCCTGGGGCTGAGGGGTGAGAGTGATCACAGAGGAGAGGAGGGTCCTGGGGCCCAGGGAGATGAGGGCAGCTGAGGTCCAGGACAAGATGGGGGGCGTGCCCCGCTCACAGGCCCAGGGCACAGAGCAGGTAAGGTTTCTTGGGAGGCCAGCCTCCAGGGTGCCCGGAATGTGGATGTGGGGTGTATGGGACAGGGCTGGTGAGAGGGGGAGACATGAGTTCAGGAGGGAGGGTCCAGGTGTGGCCCTGAGAGAAGCCCCAGGCTTTGGTCTAGCTCCTCCCTCTGACCAGACACGCTGGACCCCCAGCACCTCCCAGGAGGGGGTTCCCTCCCCGCCCTGTCCTGACCCCCTTGCTGTTCCGCTGTGGCCTATCCTGGGGTGCATTCCTTACGCGTCACATGCACGAAGATCAAGTTAGATTTGTAATTCCATGACTTGACTTGCCCTCTCTCGAGCCGAAAAAAGTATTTTCCATCATCGCTCCTCCTGGCGTCTCTGATGTCCAGGGAGCAGTTATAGGTCTGAGAGTTTCCGAGGAGGTAGAATCGTCCCTGAGTCTCCTCCTGAACTTTGCGACCTGGCTTGTTTGTGGCCACGGCAGCACCTTGCTTTTCATTGGCCCCTTCCCGGAGCCAGGACCCGTGAGCCAGGTCAAACCTTGACCAGTAGGGATTAGATGACCGGGGATAGGTGACACTGCAGGGCACGAAGACACACAGGCCCTCCTGCACCGTCACGGACTCCTGCACTGTCAGCTGGTATCCTTCATCCTGAGCCAGGGACCCTGTGGGGAAAGGAGGGTCAGCAGAGCTCCCACCCCACCACCCCTCCCCTCGTCCACTCACCTGCCCACAGCAGGGGCAGCAGCAGCGGCAGCATCTCTGACACGGAGGGTTTCTGGGCTCTTGTGGGAGAAAAGAGAAGGAAGGCAGTGCTATGGGGCTGGGAGAAACCACAGAAACTGGGGCGGAGCATGGGGCCTCCCCATTCACGGAAGAGGAACCTCGGAGATGAAGCTCACTCCCCCTAAGCACTGAGGGTGGACACCCCACAGACCAGAGACCCAGAGACCCACCCAGAGAGGAGCAGACAGGGGGCAGGACTCAGGTCCTGACCCTCACGGGGGCTTCCCTCCAGCACCAGAGAAGGACCAGGACCTCTGAGGACATGTGAGTCACCAAAGGTCCTCCCATCTGAGGGGCTATTCTGAGCAGTGTTGTCTACACCAGAAAGCCAGTCAACCGCTGCTTTGACCTGGAGGGTCACAGTCTCATCCAGACCCTCAGGTTATTCATCCTGTGAAGTGTAGGATTTTAGCATTTGTGTGAGCATCTGGGTCAGAAGAAATAAGAAGGTCCCAGGTGAAGTGAAGGCAGCATCCATCCATCCACTAAACACTCAGTGAGCATCTAAGTGTTGGTTGGTTTGACACAAGGAGGGATACGACAGACCTGGTCTATGCCAGTGACATGCTCCCCATTCAGTGATGTCACTTCCTTCCCAAACACATGCAACTGCCAGGCTTTAGAGCTGCAGACACTGGTGAGTTTGCCATATAATCTGCTAGCATGCTGGCTAATTTCTAAAATTATCAGTGAGTTTTGCTTTTACATTTAATATACTGATTTGTGACATTTCAATGGCGTGTCTAAAATAAAATGATGTGCCTTCTTCATGTAAAACAAAGAGAGAACACATGTTCTGTGAGCCAGTGCACAGGAAGCTTTTTCTGTGATTCCCACGATTCAGTGCTGTTTGAACTGGAGAAACGGGTTTACTTCCTCATCACATAGATTAGCATATCCTGTCATGTGAAACATGTGCCTCAAAATCTCGAAGTACTTGCTCAACATCAAAGTTGTGGATAGAGAAATGCCTTAAAGGCATTTCTCATTATGTTATGCAATGTGGTTTCCATACAGAATATGTTTCTCCCAGCCATTAGCAATAAGATATTTGCCTTTTCAAGTAAACTACATACTTGCCTTTAACAGAAAATGATATTTCACATTTCCCTTATTGCATTGGCTGCTAGGAATCTCAGGGTTATATTTAGTACATCATTTCAGAAACAGGTTCATTCTAGATTTCTTGTACAATATATCATTTTTCCTAGGTGATTTCAGTTCTGCCTTAAAAAAATTGGTACCTTGGAAGTGCTATAAAATTGTAAGTCTCCTCAAATCCTTTCTGGGACTATGAAGGGTCTAATTTCTACACAAAGTAAAAATAAGTAAGTGTTGTTGAAAAAATCTACTTCTCATTGTTACATGTAGCTCAAAAATATAATATTTCTGGAAAACCTAAGTGGAATATGTAGCAACAATTAAAACTTTAGGTTCAGGGCCAGCCGAGCAGCTCAGTTGGTTAAGAGCTCGCTCAAGAGTTTGAGCTCTGAGCAACAGCAGTTCGAGTCCTGGCCCGAGCTGAGCAGCCGCTGAGCTACCAACAGGTAGCAGGATGGCTCAGCTAAAACAAACAAACAAACAAAAAACTTTAGGTTCAGCTAACGTGGTTTTCCATATCACTCTTTGTGTGTCACTGACAAATTCTTGACCCCAGTGACATAAAAGTATTTGCCATGATGTATTTGTAAAATCTTTCAAACACACTAGTGTTTAGATATATGGTCCTTCAGTCCTATTAACATAGAGAGATTTCAGCCCTTATTTGATGTATAAGGAAATTAATCGCCCATAAGCAAAACGATATTTTCTTCTAGGTTGTTAAAAATAAAAAGTAAGAATGTAACACATAATAGAAGGCCCAACACAGTTGGATGTAGAGCAAAGAAAGTTATACCATGTTCATAGATGGGAAGCTTCTGTGGCTTCTCACTGTGTTTCTTTCTAGAACTTTATAATTTACATAAAATAAAATGTACCCACTTGAAATATGCATTCCTGTGAATTTTAACAAATGTAGACCTCCACAATCAGGATATAAAAGATTTCCACCACCCCAAAGAGCTTTCCCCACATCTTTGTAGTTCATCACACCCACCTCTAGCCCCAGATAAGCACTAATATACTCTCCATCATGGTGAAGTAATTTGGCCTATAGGAGAAGTTCGAGACATGTACTCATCTGTGTCTATATTCTCTCACTCACCACAATACTTTGGAAGTTGATCCCAGTTGTATGTATCTGTAGTTTGTAATGTCTTGTTACTAAGTAGTATTCCATTGTATGTCATCATGGTTTCAATCTATAATGTTCTAAGAAGTGGTGTGGAGCATGTTTTCATGTGCTCAGCTACCATTATTTTTCTTCTTTGGTGAATTTGCTGATTAAATCCTTGGCCTCATTTTTTTATTATTATTATGGTATAATATACATAATAAAAACGTTACCATTTTAACCATTTGTAATTGTCTGGGTCTGTGGTGTTCTGTGCAGTTGCATTGGTGTGCGACTGTCACCACCATCCTTCTCAAGGATTTTATTCATTTTTCCCAAACTGCAATTTTGTGCCCATGAAAATAAAAACTGTGCATCCTATTTGGCCAGACCTAGGAAACCACGATTCTAATTTTAGTGTCAAATAATTTGCCTCCTCTAGTGACTTCATGTAAGTGGAATCCTACAGTATTTGTCCTTTTCTGACTGGCTTGTTGCACTTCACATAGCGTCTTCAATTCATATTGTAACATGTCAGATTTCGCTTTCTTTTTAAGGCTGAATAATATTCCATTGTACGTGTTCAGCACATTTAGTCCTTCCGATCCTCTGTTGATGGGCCCTTATGTTGCAATTATCTTCTAGTTATTGTGAATCATGCTGTTATGAACAGAGATGTATAAATACCTATTCAAGTTACTGCTTTCTATTTTCTGGGGTATATACCCAGAAGTGAAATTAGTGGATCATGTAGTAGTTCTACTTTTAATGTTTTGAGGGACCTTGAAGAAGATGCACAGTTTTATAACCTTAACAGCAAAGCATAGAGTTCTACTTCCTTCACAATGTCACCAACACTTCTTATTTCCTGTTTTAGTACTTTTTTATATAATAACTATTTTATAAAATAATGGTTGGGGGAACCTCAAAGAATGGCTGTATTTGCATTTCTCTAATATTAGTTACGTTGACCATATTCTCATGTGTATTTTCCTTTTGTATAAGTTCAGGGAAATGTCTAGTAAATGTCCTTTGCCAATTTTTAAATAGGGCTCTTTGGTTTTTGTTGTTGAGTGAGATTATTTTTTCTTAAACAATTGATTTCATTTCCTTGTTTGTTTACTTACTTTTTGTTTGAGAGTTCTGTATATTTTTATACAAGTCATTCATCAAGTGTATATTTGCTGATAGTTGCCCCCAGTTTTAATATTTTCTTGTAGCTATCTTAATAATGGCTTTCACAAAACAGTAGGCTACTGTTCCCTAAAACATATGTCACTCATGAGGGACCCAATAATTATCTGGACATGGAAAAGCAGAATAAACAAGGTCTCGAAGCCAGATGGGGACATTCAGAGGGGCAAAAGATCACATGATCAGTCAGTGGGCTGAATAATGGCCACCCAAAGATAATCAGGTCTTAGTCCTTGGTACCTGCAAATGTTCCCTGATAAGGAAAAGGGGGGTGTACAGATGAGATTAAGGGAAAGATCTTGATGTAGAGATCATTGTAGACTATGAATATTGGCTCCTGAATCTAGTGACAAGTGTCCTTT
Source organism: Hipposideros larvatus (assembly GCA_031876335.1). Lineage (NCBI taxonomy): Eukaryota > Metazoa > Chordata > Mammalia > Chiroptera > Hipposideridae > Hipposideros > Hipposideros larvatus. Next base: position 31,160,273 of record CM063099.1, read on the forward strand.
AAGGACTGTACACAGAGCAGGATGAGGCAATGTGACCACAGAGACAGAGAAGTCATACAGTCACAAGCCAGGGAGAGCCGGCAGCCACATCAACTGGAGGAAGAAAGATATGGATTCTGGAGTGAGGGCATCCCAACCAACATGCTGACTAATGCCAGAAAAACTGATTTCAGAGCATGGAGCTCAGGACACATTACTGCAAGATGTGGCGCTTAATCTTTCTTTGTTACAAGGGTCTCAGTTGGGAATGTGGAAGGGCAGAGGGAGAAGATATTTTTCCACCCCCGCACAGATTTCTGGCCCAAGATCTGAGAAAATAAATTTCCTTTTTTCAAGACACTGAGTGTGTGTTCATTTGTTACAGTGGCCCCAGGAAATCAGTACAGGTGGGGATTCAGTGAGCCCCGCTGGGGTGATGCAGAGAAGCACGGGAGAAAGTCCTCCTTCACCAGACCCATTCCTCTGTCCCTATTTGCAGCCAAATTCCTCACAGACTCATCTGTAACCACCCTTCCCATCCCCTACTTAAGTCTCTCTCTAATCAGCTCGATCACATCTTCACACCTTTCCCACGAACCATGAAATCACTGTTGTCAGGATCACCAGAGACAAAGTATTGCCTGTGCCTTCTCTCCTCCATGTGCCATCAGACCTATTCTGACTTCATCAGGTGTCATCACCTACACTGGCTGTGCATGTTCACGTCTCCAGTCTGGACCCCTCTCCTCATATCCAGCTCTCTCACTGGTAGCCCCAGTCAGTATCAAGTCGTTCCTCAGAAAGAACATCACCCTCCAAACCAATCTGTCTGCATCCATGAAACCCGTCCCCATCTTCCCAGGTGCTCGGGAGAAACATCTGGGCACCGTCCCTGCTCTTCTCTTTCCTTCAATCCCCACATCCAATATAAATTCAGTCAACTTGACCTTCAAAATATATGCAAAAGTATAAACTCAGCCTCCCCTGCGCCTCCCTGGTTCAACCGCCATCACCTCCTGCCCTCCATGCCCTCTCTGTTTTGTAGCCGTGGACACACTCTGGCCTATTGTGATCAGAGCAGCCATGGGGATGCTGCTACAAGGGGAGCTCTGTCATGTCTCTGCTCTCCTACGAGGCTCCCAGATTCCTGCATTTCCTTCAAGTCCTCATATGGGTTGTCCATGAGAGATCACCCTCCCAGCAGCCCCCTCCCATGCCTCTCTGTGCTGTCACAGAGCCACATGTCCCACAACATGGCCACCAACATCATCTCTGCCCTGGACCCTGATTTCCCTGTAGGAACTAGAGACAAACACAGATTCACCTGGTCAACTGAAGTCCTGTGTCTTTCTCTCCTAGTAGGGCTCTGGACATTCTCCTTTGAGCCTTTCTACAGCACTGGTTGTGGGACCACCCATGCCCTCACCCCACCCCATGCTCTGACCTTTCAGCAGTTGGGCTTAGAAAAAAATGCACAAGTTGGATCTCATCAAATGAAACATCCTGTTTATCAATTGATGCTAGGCAGACAGTGAAAAGCCAACCCATATAAGGGGGGAAATTTTTGCTAATCATAGATCTCATAAGGATTAATATCCAGCATATATAAAGAATTTTTACAACTAAACAACACAAAGCCAATCACCCAATTAAAAAATGGGCATAGGGGCCGGCCAATTGGCCATGTTGGTTAAGAGTTAGCTTAAGAGCACTGGCTCTGAGGAATAGGACCACTAGTTCGGATCCCACATGGGCCAATGCACTGTGCTCTCTACAGCTAAGATCATGAATAACAGCTCTACTAGGGGCTGGGAAGTCGTGAGTCACTGACGATGGTGTAGGCGGCAATGGGGCTGTGGTGGGCTGCCGAGAGCTACCATGATTGGCCAGCAGCCAGCGTGAGCGGCCGGCAGCCGGCATGAGCTGCCATGATTTGCCGTGAGCCATGGGGGACATGCAATTCCCTGTGACAGCAAGGTCAGGGGTGGTGGTAGGCCAATTTTTAATCAGAGGAAGGGTGAGTGGAGGGCATCCAATGTCTGCTGTCCTCACACCAGGCCTGAGCCTTTCTCCCATCTTATTTCTGAAACCCCAGCTCTGCTCTGAAGTGTGGAGGCAGACCCCACTTCCAGCACACCCCTGGAGAAAAGCTGTTATACCCTACCTGTGCCTTCTTTCCAGAGCACGCTGATGGTCAGGTTCTGGAGTGCATCTGTACAGAACGACATAAAAAATTATTTCCTTTTCAGTAGAAAGAAGGAGGCTGTTGGCCTTCCCCCTCCCAGAAACTTTAGAAATAAGAACAGGGTGAAATTGGGTTTTCTTTTACCTTCCTCCCCAGTCCTAAATTGCAGGGCCCAGCACCCACTAACCCAGGCCTTGCCTGCTTCTCCATGACACCCACTGCCCTCAGGGACTTGGTTTCCTGGCAGGACACTCACAGGTCACATTGAGCTGGTTGGTCCTCTTGGTGCTCATACCAGGGAATGTCACTAGACAGGTGAGGTTGGTGTCATGGTCCTGGTCCTGGGGCTCCAGAGTGAGGGTGACCACTGAGGAGTAAGGAATTCTGGGACCCAGGGAGGTGAGGTTGACCCTAATCCAAGAGAAGGTGGGGGGCGTCCCTCTCTCACAGGCCCATGGCATCGTACAGGTCATGTTCTTGTGGTGCTCAAATTCTAGGGTTCCATGGATGTGGCTGTCAGGTGTCTGTGTCAGAGCTGGAGAAAAGAGAGACAGAGACCCAGGCTCTGGAGATGGGTCCCCGAGTGTGCCCCAGGAGTGGCCTCTGTCTCAGTTCAGCCCCAGCGTCCTCTCCCCCTGTGTCCCCCTGGGTCCTTCCTCAGATGAGAAGCAGGGTGTCCCATCCCAGCCCTGCCCTGGAAACCCTCAAGCCCCATCCATGTGTCCTCTACTTGACCCCATTCCTTACTTGTCACATTCGCAGAAAACTGGTTCCATTTGTAATTATATATCATTTTGGACCCTCTCTCCATCATAAATAAGTATGTCCCTGTGTCCGTTCTCTGTGCATCTCTGATGTCCAGGGAGCAGTTGTAGGTCCGAGGATCCCTGAGGAGGTGGAATCGGCTCTTCGTCTCCTCCTGCACTTTGTGATCTGGCTTGTTTGTAGCCACTAGAGCATCTTAGTCTGTTTTGGCCCCTTTGTGGAACCAATAGCCGTAAGCTGGGGTAAAGTTGTTCCAGCCTTCTCTGGGGTAGGAGAAGCCACAGGGCACACTGATGCACAGGCCCTCTGGCACAGACACAGACTCCTGCACTGTCAGCCGGTATCCTGGATTCGGAGCCAGGAAACTTGCAGACTTAGCTCAGCCTCTGCCTCAAAACCATTTTTCCCCTTGGCCCCCTGATCTGTCTACAGCAGGGGCAGCAGCAGCAACAGCAGCATCTTTGGGGTCAGCGTCATGGGGCCTTGGTGTCACAGGACTGAGAGGAAGCCACAACAGGAAGCCCAAGTGAAGTAAAAAAGGCAATGAGCACGGAGGAGTGGCTGGGCTCCCGCACACAGTGGAGCTGGCCCGGCCCTTACAGAAGAAACACTTCCACTTTCCAGATGGGGTTCCGACGAGGGCCCCACATGCAAGGAGGACTCGACCTGCCACTCCTCTATCCCTGTCCTAGGCTTGTTCCTCCTCCACTGCTTGTCCTGGAAAGCAGGCACTGCTGGGCCAGTCACAGCTTCTATATGGAATGAAGGGTCAGTCCTGTGAGTGTGAGAATCAGGAGGGTTTGGCAGGGGAGCCACAAGGCATAAAAGATAGGATAGGTCTCTCCTGGCTCAGAGAGGTGGTGATGAATGAACAGATGAATGAATGAATGCGACAGACCAATCAGAGCATCTACTCCTTAAGGGCTTAGAGTGGAAGGGCAGCCTCCGCCTCTGTTCTTGAGAATATTCCTGACACCTCAGGAGGCAGAGAAACCCCCAGCCACTCAGGCTTCTGGCAGCATAGGGTGTGATGGTGGGAGTGCAGGCAGGGGCTCATGTGAACCTGGTGGCTCTGTGCAGCCACACAGTGAGTTCCCAGGTAGGAAGGGCCAGGACGGATGGCGCCAGGACTCTGTGCAGGTCACCAGGACATGCCCCTCAGGTGGTCCTGGGCTTCCTGGCCTGCTCGCAGCACCGGCCAGGCATACCTGATGTTGACTGCAAAGGACTGAGAGCCAGGCATTCAGAGCAAAGATGCCAGCACAGCGTGATGCTGGGGGGAAGCCTGGCTTTGGAACCAGGTAAGCCTGGCTTTTCTCCCCTCCAAGCCTCAGTTTCCTCATGTGTCACACGGAGGCATCACAATTCTCAACCCCGTCTGTGGGAAAATCCTCTGCAAGGATCGGGGTGGGCATTTTCTGTAGACTCCAGTGTGGCTGTCTTGCACATCAACTGTCTGGCCCTGTCCCTTCCCAAGTGATCATTCTGGGTCCTGTCCTCTGTGAGAGCTCCTGGTAGTCAGTCCCGCCCTGGTGGGTCTTCATCTGGAGGCCTCCAATAAGGGGCGGGAAGTGGGCACTCTGCAGCTAGACACCCAGGGACTCCAGCAGGCTCCTTGACGCTTGCTGTGCTGCCTTGGAAAGTGGCTTAATCACTCTGTGCATAGTCGGGTGCCTATGCCCATGGGGTGTTATGGGCTGAACTTGGAGACAGGGTCTTCAAAGAGGAGATTAAGGTAAATGAAGTCAGTAGGGTGGGGTCTAATCCAACAGAACTGGTGTCCTCGTAAGAAGAGATTAGGACACAGACACGCACAGAGGGGAGACCATATGAGGACATAGGGAAGGCTGTTTCCTTACAGCTATGTCCACAACCGCCCCACCCCCCCCACCCCCCCCACCCCCCCCACCCCGCACTAACCCCTGACCCAAAAGGTCCTGAGGAAGTGTCTCTGAACGACCGACCGGGTGGAATGATATCAGTCATCTCCCTTAATTGAATAGCACACAGTACAGTAACACTGTCCTGGGGGATATGCAAGTTGGAATACAATGGGAGCTGGTTAATGGAAAACAGACTTAAGGCACGTGACACATGGATCTTTGAGTAACTCTGTTTCACTTCCTTGAAATTTTCTCAATAAAAGCCATGCGATGACCGATTCGGGGCTCAGTCCACGAGGCTGATGCCCCCTGGTCCCGCTTTAGCCTCATCTCTGTCTCTTGTGCTCTTTAACTGCGCCGCACCTTGCCACGCAGGACGTGACAGAAGACGACCGTCTGTAAGCTACGCAGAGAGGCCTCAAAAGGAACCAGTCCTGCTGTCGCCTTCAACTCAGACTTCCAGACTCCAGAATTGTGAGAAAATGAATTTCTGTTGTTTAACCCGCCTGGTCTGTGGTGCTTTGTTATGACTGCCCAAGTGAGAACACATGGGGTGGCCAAGAAGATTTGTGTGTTCACACAAGTGCTCAGAATAGCCTGGTGTAGCCCACAGTGGACACAGCCTGCACAGTGGCTATTCTGTAAGATGAGGCCTCCCTGAGGATGGGAGGAGAAAGGGAAGGGAAAGCTTTGGTGACGGAGGAAACCTCTGCGCTCCTCTCACCCCAGCTCCGCTCTCTCAGGGCTGGTACTTCACTGGCCACACTTTCCCTCCTCTCCCTGGGACTGGACAGGCTCTGCGGCTTCTGCTCAGGCTGGTCCCTCTGCTGGCTGAGCCCGTCGCTGCTCCTGCACCCCAGGCACCTGTCTCCCACCTGCTGAGCGAGTGCCCTGGGGGCTGGGTTGAGGTGAGGCCGACCCTGGGGGAGCACTGGCCAGGCAGGCAGGGGACAGGGAGCAGAGACAGTCACAGCCTGGTGAGGTCAGAATTGATGCAGTGGGGACCCCGGGGCTGGGGGAGCCGCAGGGGGAGTGGGGATGTGCGTAGAGGAAGGAACAGGTGAGCTGGGAGGTGCAAGGTGAGCAGGGTCATCTGGGGAATAACTTCATCCCATTGCAGAGAGCAGCAGCCCTTTGCCTCAGTCATCCCTCAGCCCTTTGCTCCGGATCCAAGGAAATCCTCCCTCCCTTTCTCCTCCTCCTCCCCATCCTCCTCCTCCTCTTCGTCTCACCCTCCTCCTGCTCCCCCTATCTCCTCCTCCTCCCCTCTTTCTTTATCCTCATCCCCCCTTCCTTCTCTTCATCCCCCTCCTTCTACTCATCCTCTTTTGGGAAAGGGGGTGATAGCTGAGCCACCCAATGAGCTCTGCAGCCAGCAGAGCTCACTGCTGTCCCATGCAGGGGACCCTGGTTCCCTCCTGCCTGGGTCCCTTCAGCAACACACAGGTTTCCAGGAAGACACCTCAGGAGCTCCCTCGGGAGCCTAAGGTCTGAGCAGGGGCTGGAGTGCCCAAAGGCGGGCCCAGTGGCATAGGAAGGCTTTGCAGACATCCCGAGGGGCTCCCAGTGTGTCCAGTGAGCTCCAGCCACACCCCCACGGGCCTCAGAGCAGGAGTGAGGGGGAGCTTCAGGGGCAGGAACTTAGCAGTGCTCCAGGCTCCCACTCTGCCTTTGAGCCCAGAGCCCACCTGTCCTTGCTCCCTGCTTCTGTGCTCCCCACTCCTCTCAGGTGAGTCCCTTTCCTTATCACCTGTCCTGGTTCATGCCTCAGTCCTTCCAAAGGCCGACAGGTGTTCCCACCTTCTTTGTCCATTCCACATGGTTGGTCTGAATTGGATACAACAGTGGCTCCAGACACAAACCAGCAGGTGGGGTGGTGAGGCCATGGGGACAGGGATGGTGGCATCAGTGGGAGGGGAGGTGGGCACTGAGAATGGAGAGGTCACACAAATGGCAGAGAGTGGCCTAGAGTCAGAGCATCCCTGACCTTTCCTCCCACGGGGACGCGGGGACTAGATGGCCTGAGAACAGGTCCCGGTCTTCCCAGGGTTAAGCTGCGGGCGTGAGGAGCCATTGCAGGACCAGGGTGGCTGATGCCGGTTGTGTGTGTCTGTGGTGTGGGTGTGTGTTTCTGTGTGTCTGTGTGTGTGCCACGGTAAGTGTTTGTGTATTTCTGACATGTGTGTTTATGTCTGAGTCTCTATGTGTGTGCCTATGGTGTGTGTGTGTGTGGTCGTGGTCTTGGTGTGTTTGCTGTGTGTATCTATGTGTGTATCTAAAGTATGTATGTGTCCATGTGACTTTGTGTTCATGTTTGAGTTGTGTGTGTCTAAATACCTGTGTGTGTTTGTGGTCTCCATGTATGTGTTTGAGGTAGATGTGTGAGTGTCTGGGGTGTGTGTGTATGTGTGTGTGTTTCTTTGTTCTGGGTGTGCATGTCTGAGGTATGTGTGTGTGTGTGTGTGTGTGTGTGTGTGTGTCTGTGCTTTCTTTCTCTGTGTGCATAGCTGAGTTGTGTGTGTGTAAGTGTCTGTGGTGTGTGTGTGTGTGTGTGTGTCTGTGGTGTGTGTGTATACGTGTGCATAGTCAAATGTCAGGTTCTCAGTTACATCCACAAACAACATATTGAAGGATATAATCCATTCCATATTTTCTATATATCTTTCCTTCTTTGTTTTTCTCCAAACTCCTTATCACCAATTAATATAACATGTAATCTATTTAATTATTATTTTCCTGTCTTTCCTGTTATTAAAATATAAGGTCTTCTTACTGCTGAATTCACACGGTTTAGGAACATGCTATTAGGTGATCAATAAATATTTTCTTCAAGAATTGTAAGGAAATTGAGAATATGCAAAATGAGTTTACTGGCTCTCTCTAAAGGAAAGCCACACATTCTCTAGAGCACATGCTTCCAAGGTTATCAGACTCTAGCATTTTATTGCCTTTGAACTATTTTTCAGTGCTGTAGTTTGTACGTAACTAGCAACAATGCAAATAGTTCATGTCCATAGACACACACATACATTCGCTCTGCTGGAGGGTCACTTGAATCTCCCCACCAAGCCATTTCACATGCATTCTCAAATTCACTTCAACATTTCTTTACTACATAAAAATTTATGCTTCTTTCACTTCTGTGTCGTTACTTCATTCATAAGTTAAATAAAAGGGGGAAGTTGCTGTTCAATGGGTATACAGTTTCAGTTATGCAAAATGAAAAAGTTTTAGACTGCTGTACAACACAGTGCCTGTAGTTAATAATACTGAACACTTAAAAAAATTTTAAGGGGGTAGGTCAAATATTATGTGTTTCTTAACCATAATAATAATAATAAAAAAACTAAACTTCCTTGTGACAATTTCATAACTGAAAATTGGGACTTCTTCATCCCTTCACCATTTTCACCCAGGTGGGCACTAGACTTATTGTGGGAATCACTTTGTAAATTATATAAAATCTAACCACTCTGCTGTGCAACTGAAACTAAAATAAAATAATATTGAATGTTAACTGTAATTGAAAAATAAAAAAATCTTTGAACACATGTTTATTTTGTATCTATATGAGAGTCATGATTTTACCTTGAAAATAATTTTATAGGACAGGAGAACAAACTGTGTGTACCTTGGTGAACGTGTCGGCTTTTTGGTTTGTAGTGTGTTCTAAGCATTAGCAACAAGCTTCTCTGAGCCAAATATGATGGACTGTGTAACATGGGCTTCTCTTAAAGGTTTTTATCTATTTCCATTTGGGCAACTGGAGGGTTAGAAGCAGAAAAATGACCCCTTTGGATTTTACAATTCACTGTGGCTTCTCTGTAGAGGACAGATTGGAGTGGAGATGAGTTTCCTTAACTGTGCATTTAAGTTCCCACTATAAAAAGTGAGATTTTGGAAATAAGAATGTGTATCTCTCACAAGTACTTAGACTTGCTTTGCACACAGTAATGATGAGCTGCATAGTAGGTGACAAATATGTGTCGAATGACAGGCTTCCCAGATCTACCTAAAAGTAAATGCACAAGTATCAGAATGTTGTGTAAATTTTTGCTTTAATTTTGGTAAAGAAAATTACATATACGTATATGTCTCCCCCTGTTCACCCCCCCCCCGTCCCGCCTCGTATCTACTCACTTACAACCATTAGAAATAACTTGGAAGACCAGAAGTGAGAAGTGAACAAAAGTTTCTTTGTTGTTTATTTTTCTGTATAGGGGCAGGGCCAACGCCGCAAATTGCTCCCTAATGTGCAGAGCTGGGTTAGGGGAGGGAAGCAAGAGAGGTTTGTGTGTCCCTGTGTCTGGCCCTTCCTTTCAGGATCCTGTGTCCAGGATCTTCTCCATGTTCTGAGAGGCAAAGAAGCTCAAGTTTTGCTCATCCCTCCTTTTCTAGAGGCCCCCAGCCCTGCCAGGAAAATAGAGTGAGGTCAGAGTCCAGAAGGCTGGCTCTGGGGCTGACCAGCTGGTGAGTCCTGTTCTGCTGTTTGGGGGACTCAGATAAAGGATTACGTTGGAGGGGCCTGATCCTCTGATGTACTAGACCCTGGAGAGGCCATAGGGGAGGGGGAAGCCAGCTTTTATGTGGGCACTTCTGAGCAGGGCAAGGACCTAGAGGAGAGGCATATGTAGGGAAATGTTGGGAGGGCAAGGAGTTCTGTTTTCAACCCTATCAGGACCCAGACTTCCTGCCACTTCATGAGTCTGGGGTTTAGGACAACCTGGGCTAGTAACTGTGGGAAGAGCATGGGCAGAAGTTGCGGTGAGAGCCTTGGGGTGGTTGAGACCACCTAATGAGAGACCAGAAGGCACCAGACAGAAATGTGAAAAAACCCAGAAAAAGGGTAACCTGGCCCAGACCAAAAGAGTGAAAATCAGTTCAGATGGGGAAAGATAGGAAGCACGCCTGCAGTTATTCAGCTAGTTGGGAGGACAGACACAAAATCACAAGGAAACCTCATTTCTCCTGAGGTCTTGCAACAGCTTTTAAACGTCACAAGGACCCCCACTTGAGTGTGTAATGCTTTCCTCCAATGATGCTCTGAGTCCGGCTTCGTCACAGCGTCCACTTCACAGCTAACGCCCACACAGGGCGAAGAGCCCTAGTCAGGATGGCGGGCACCCTGGGTTGTCCTGGACATGCTGAGCAGCATCATTGACATAGGATGTCACCAGACCCTTTCCGAGGCTCCTCCCACTTTTCACTGGGTGTTGTTAATGGTTGTCTCCCCACCCCGGGGAGCGGGACGCTCCATCAACCAGGAGACACTGACCCCTGGGGAGACCCAGGAGGAGGGCGGGGAGGGCGGGGAGGGCGGGGATGGCGCTGTCCCCGGTGCTGAAACAGGATCTCGATTTGACCTCAGGTACCTCCCAGTTCTTCAGAAGGCTCTGATGCCAGAGTCTTATGTCCCAGTTTGGGGCCAGGGGGACACAAAGAGGTCGGGATGGATTGAACCAGGAGATGAAGAGACAATCATGAGTGGAGGGAGCTTGGTTTCTCTCTCTGCTCCCTCTTCCACCTCTCCTGTTCACTCTCAGGTATTGTCGGCCTTTGAAGGTGTCTGTCTATCCCACCTGGCTGAGCCATAGGGCAGGAGGATGTTCTTGCTCCGTCTCTTTGTTCACTGCCCTTTGTACTGTCCCGTTAAATAGGTTGCTACATGCCAGCCTCACCACATCAAACAAAACAACAACAAAAACTCTAAAAGTGAGAGGCTAGCCTTCACAGTTGACAAAGGAGAAAACTCAGGGTCAGGGTCAGGAATATAAGGCACTATGCCTGGATTCCTTTCTCCAGTTATGTCCACCCACCCAGTGCTCCTGGGCAAAAGACGATCATCTCAGGCCTGATGGGGAAGGTAAGTGCTTTCTGGACATGTATTTATGGTTCCAACTGATTCCTCTTATGGGAAGAATTGGACACACCTGATATTGTCAGAGGGACTGGGAGAGAAATAAACCTACCTGGATGCCTTCTGAATCTCAGTCAGGATTTGAGAACTAGTGTGCCTGAGTTTTTCTGTCTTCTGTTGGGTCAGGAGACCGAGGTGCCCTGCCTCCGTGTTGTTCCAGGAGCCGTAAACCAACTCATCTTCTTACCACACTCCAGGATTCTCCTCTGGTTGTCTCTTGCACCATCCAAGGTTTACAGTTGTCAGTAGAGGGGGATGAGCAGGGGACAATGACTCAATGCCATATTGCCTGGATTGGAAGTCGAACCATCAACTTTTTTTTTTTTTAAAGATTTTTATTGGGGAATTGGAGGGATGGGAACAGTGCTGGGGAACTGGGGAAAGGGGAACAGACAAGTTGCTGTCCTTTTGTTCTTCAATCTAGTTGTGGAGGATGCTGCTTCACTGGCCCAAGCTGGCACCATCATTGCGCTCTTCTCCGGCGAGGCAGATCAGTCGCCGGCTTCTGGACGGCTGCTCACTGCGGCTGCTGGCCGCTCACGCTGGCTGCTGGCCACACACGGAAGCCCATGGCAATCCACTGCCACAGGGATTGCAGCCCACGCCGTCGCCGGCGACTCATGGCAGCCCAGCTCCAGGTTAAGCTGTTGTTCAGCATTTTAGCTCTGGAGGGCAGTGTCACTGGCCCTCATATGTGGGATCCGAACCGGGGCCCTCTGGCATCCCAAGCGAGTTCTTAACCATTGCGCCACTCGGCCGGCCCCTAACCATCAACTTTTAATGTTTTCTACAGACAGGTTGATCCATATTGCTCAGCCTGACATTAGCATAAACAGAAGTCCGACTCAGCTGTTTCTTCCAGGTTTGAGGGTTGAGGAGCTTAGGCATCAGGCATTGTTTCCCACCACATAGGAATCTGCCACTTGTTTACTTAGGGACCACTTTATGAACTGATGCATAATGTTTTACCCCTGTCATCATTTGGGAGCTGCAGGAGAATTTTGGGCTGTTTTTCTTTAAGCTGATTTTCATTTAAGTTAAAATACTAGGTTTTTTAGGAGAAAGATTATGAGTTCCTCCTTCCCTGCACCTTCTCAACCCAGGCATTATTTTTGAGCTCATTTTGAAAGATAAGAGGGTGTAAGCCCAATGGTGACATGCTGATGTGCATCCCTGGAGGAAGGATGTGGATGCCCAGAGACAGTGAGGAATGCATTAGGATGGGGGTATTAGAGGATGGCTTCAGAGATTGATGGGTTAGGGTATAGTGACAGAGAAGTGGACTGGGTGACGTTAAGACAGCCTATGATAGAGGTCAGAAAGTTACAGCCTGGGGGCTGCCTGCTCTTGTAAATAAAATTTTGTTGAAACACAGCTACATCAGTGTTTGAGATTGTCTATGGCTTGCATTTGCACTGCAAGCAGAGTTGCAACAGAGACCATTTACCTTGCAAAGCCTGGAATATTTGCTATCTGGCCCCTTACAAACAAGTTTCCTGAGTCTGGACCTAGAAAGTCAAGTGAAACCCTTGTAGATTATTTGGGGGGACTGAGAAGATAGAGCAGTATTTTGACGATGGTTAGCTTTTAGTTTTAGGAAATTCTATAAATCTTAATAAGTGATTTTTTCCATAGCCGGACTAGCATCAGGTGGCAGGGTGGAAAGGGAAGATTTCAGAGTGGAGACAGATGATGCTGGAGCCAAGTCAGGAAAAGGATCCACGAAAGGGATTTGGGTAGAGAGTGAGGCTGACATAATGTGGTGCCTCAGGGCATATACCCAGCCTCTGAGGGGAATGTCACTAACACCTTTCTGTTTGAGGGGGAAAGAACCAGCACATATCAAAGTCTAACAGTGTATGAGGAAGTTTGCTCAGTGTTTTTCACATGTACATTTATTTAATCTTTATAGCAACCCCGCGAGGCTACACTTCTGACACCCATTCACAAAGCAGGAAACCGAGACATGGAGAGGTAAGGTGGCTCACCAGGTGTCATACTCTTAATAAGTGAAAGAGTGTGGATTTAATTCCAGGCATCTCTGATTGCAATGCCTACGATAGTTGCAATATAGCAGGGAACTTGTGTATAGCTGTTTATAAACCCAATGCCTGTAAGGATGCTAAGTCTGCAAGAATCAGCCTGGGAGTCCCCCTTCCTGTTAGGATATGGATGCTGTGGCTGAGATTGATGTGCCTGTCAGGTTCTCACTGGGTACTGATCTCTGAGTATGCCTCGTGGATGCTCTTTGGACGAGGATTCTTCCCACGAAAGCTGATGGAGGCGTAATGCAGCTCCTGCTCCAACTCCAAAGGAGGGGTGGTCTCTGCAGAGCTTGAGGAGTCAGCGGGGTTGTCTAACTTGGACTTCTGCTGGTCACTCTGTATGGAAGGCAAATAAGGGGGTCAGAGCAAAGCAGTGTGGCTGGCGGGGAGGAAGGGCAGACAGGAGGGAATGGAGGCAGAAAAGCTCCCTGAAGTCAATTTGATTGTGACAGGCCATTTGCTCATTTCTTCCATTATTTTAGCAAACATTTCTTAAGGTCCCATTTCTTCAGTTATCCAACAAAGATAGGACCTGTTGGCTGCTTTCCAATTCTTCTGAATACTCACATAGACCTATGTGGAAAATACTGTTATTTTTACAAAGAAAGAAACTAAGTCTCAGAGATGTTAGGTACTTCTCTAGGTCACACATCTACTGATCATGAACTCAACCCCTGGCCTCTCAAATGTTTCCTATGTGCCGGTACTGGACACACAGGAAGATGTTTATGAAAAACTACTCTTCCTGTGTGTGTCTCCTTTACTCTTCTATTACTGTCACACTCACAATAATTCTGACTTAAGATGTGTGGGGTTTTACCCCACCACCAACCAGTTCTATGATACCAGCTGGGTGTCCTACAATATAACTCAGTTCCTACACTATCTGCATGGATTGTTCCGACAGGTTCAGGGCTCAGTCCCATAAGATCCAACCCCCAACCCTCACTGCCACTTCAGACACCAATCGCAAGTCCAAAGTTGTCACCTGTGGTTCTGACCAACTGACTATAAATTGGAAGTTCCCACCTCCCACTCTTCAAGTTCAATTAATTTGTTAGAGTGACTCACAGAACTCATGAAAACAGTTTCCTTACTGTGTACCCACCTATTATAAAAGGATGTGATAAAGGATACAGATGGCCATCCGGATGGAAGAGATGCATAAGGCAAGGTGTGTAGGAAGGGGTAAACTTTCATGTTCTCTCCAAGTACACCATTCTCCCAGTCCCTCCATACAGACCCCTAATTGGAAGCTCCACAAACCCCAAATTCTGAGGATTTATATGGAGGTTTCAGTACGGAGGTATGATAGATGTTTAATTCCATTTCCAGCCACTCTGCCCTCTCTGGATAATGGAGGATAGGGTTGAAACTTCTAAGCTTCTAATTTTGGCTTGGTCTTCCTGGTGCCCAGTCCCCATCCACGAATCCACCATGAGCTACCTCATTAGAACAAAAGACACACCTATCACCCAGGAAACTCCAAGGGATTGAGGGGTACAAATATTTCCTGCTGCAGACTCATTTCTCAGCTCTACATTTATGGCAACACTTCTCAAAAGAGTCTTCATACTTTCTCTCCTTCCATTCTTTTTTAATTCACTCCAATGAAGATATTTGCCTTCAGCAGGCTTCTAGATCTGCTTTTGTTGAGATCAGCTGTGATATCACTTGGCTAAATTTAAGAGGTCTTATTTCAGATCCTTAATAAGTCCTTACTGGACTTATTAGCACTTGATAAAAATGAGCACTCTCTCCTCCCTGAAGTTGCACCACCCTTGGCCACCAGGACTGAACCCTATACTCTCAAGGACATTTATTTTTCTCCAGTGGTCTTCTTGCTGTTTCCACCTTATCTCCTTGACTCTAAATGTTGGGGCATCCCAGGGCTCTGTTTGCAGACCCCTTCTCTTCATTGTGGTTTCATCTACTCTTAGACCTCGATGTGAAAGACCCCCAAATCCCTGTGTCTCCCACCAGGACCCGTCTCCCGAGTGCCAGACTCTGGCCATCTATTTGTCATCTTCACTTGGACATCTCAGAAGCACCTCAAAGTTGTTGTAACCAAAATAAAGTTTGATTCCCTCTTTAAAATGTACTCCTCCTGCAGAGCTGTCAAGTTCAGGACTTGGAAATTCAATTCTTTAAGTTTTTCAGGGCAAACACATTGGAGTCTTCTTTGTGTCTATGGACATTTATGACAATCTCTGGAAATCTGTGACATCCATGGAGTCATCTTTGACATCGATGACAACTACGAGGTAAAGGCAGTGAGCTGTCTTTGCTCATACTCCAGGTGTACCTTGCAAATCCTTTTGACTCCATCTTCAAAATGTATCCAGATTCCAACTATTTCACACCAGAGGCAACATTGTTACCCTGTACTAAGTCTGTCTTATGAACTGAATTGTGTCCCCTCCTCCCCAAATTCATATGTTGAAGCTCTAACCCCCAATGGGATTGTATTTGGAGATGGGGCCTTTAAAGATGTAATGAAGTTTAAGTGAGGTCATTAGGGTAGGACCCAAAATGACTTAAGTCCTTAGAAGAAGAAGAGACACTAGAAATGCGTGGGCACAGGGACAAGGCCATGTGAGGACACAGCGAGAAGGAGGCCATCTGCACGGCAAGGAGAGATATTCCAGGAGGAATATTTTACATTCTCTCATAAGAATGTGTGAAAATACAGATATTACCCAAGCACTCAGGACAATCAACAAATGGGAGATATTTGCTGAAGGAAAAGATAAATGAATGGGCGATTGCTGATCGTGTGCTCTGAAGCCTCACAGGGTGTCCATATTAGCCAGAGTTAAATGAATGAATGAAAAGTCAGAGCTCAGAGGAAGGGCAGTAACAGGGCAGGCTGACTTAGGTGTGTGAGGAGGAGGGGACAGGAAGCAATGATTCTGAGATATAAAAAGATTACTATGCTCAAGGCAAGTGAGCAGGCCAGTGTGGGAGGTGTGACACACTGCAGATGACTCTGGCTTTCCTGCCCCAAATGCCAGACCACATTGTCTGAGTCCTCATCTTTTGGAAGCATGGGGAAGCAATTCAGACTTGGGTGAGATGGTGATCTTTTGTGGAGGTAATGCTAACAGGCCAGGGAGGAGAGATGGGAGGGCTGCAGCAGGATAAGCACGAAGAGGGGAGCTCAGCTCAGAGGGAACGGTTCTATCGAGCTGTGTCAAGAAGAAGCTCAGAAACAGTTCACAGCATATTGGTGCTGCAAGACGTGATGGGACATGGTCAGGTCTCTAAATGGGTGTCAAGGACAAGGGTGCCATCAGTGAAATGGAGAACCCAGAAAAAGTATGTATTAACCAAGTGTTTCTGCTGTTCTGACATCTGGAGCTAACCCTAGGGGGACGCGCCTGCCAGGAACAGGCAATTGCTGGAGGTGGTAAGGACTTGCCTGTGAGCACGCCGTTCATATGCAAAGCGATCAGTCAGGGCGCACACCCCAACCACCTCCTTTATGGAGCTCTTACACTCCAGACCATTCTCCTCCTGCCCTAGTCACGCCAGGGCCACGTCCCAGACAAGGAGAGAGACAGCCACCACTCCCCAGAGCCCACGGAGTTATTCAAACTCACCAGCCCTAAGCCTGCTTCTCCAGCCTCGCCTTGCCTTCCTCATGGAAACCAGCATCAAGGCTCCTGCCCACGTTTTCTCCTCACCCCCTCAGCCTCCTGACCAACCCTGGTGCTGCCCCACGTGGCCTTGAGTGGTGTGGCATTTCCCCTTTTTCTTGGGAACTGTGAGGAACTAACTGTGGCAACCGTCTCCCAATCTGTTGGGCTGACAGACCTGAATAATAATATAATCTACATTAAAAAAAAATGGGACGGTGAAGAGCTCATTTGTGGACACGCTGAATGGAGTGAGACTGTGGACCACCCAGGAAATGTGTGGAGCAGGCTGCATGCCAGGATGCCCACATCACTCACCAGGGAAGTTGGTCCAACGGCAGGATGGATGTCGTCCACACCCACTGCTGTCCTGGCTGCTTTCTTCCTGCGGGTCTTCACTCTGACAGGAGACACCAGGGTCTTTGACACAGGGTCGTTCTTTGAAGCTGGAGTGAGTGACTAGGGCAGGTCAAAAGTGGGGCGAGCCCAGGCAGCATCGTAACAAGTCTTTGTAACAAGATCGCACCCACCCCTCCCCTCAGTTCCTGGACACCTGGAACCAGGGCTGGGTCATATCAAGCCTGGCTCAGTGGCTACTGGCTGGACTGTCACCACCACTGCAGCCCCAGACTGGCTGTGGGCACCCCCAACTCCTCCAGGGCCCTCCTCTCCACCCCTGGTCCACACCTGACCCAGCTCACATGAAGTAGATGAGGAAGAGGCAGAGAGCAAACAGTGCAGTGACACCAGCTCCGGTGACGGCCCCCAGAACCACTCCTGCCCTGGATCCCGGTTCCCCTGCAGACAAGAGAGACTTGGGGTGAACTACAGTCTTGATGAGCATAAGTTTCCTCCTTCCAGCACAAAAGGTGGAGTGCCCCTCTCCTTCCATCCAGGATTCAGCGCCCGGTTCTCCCACTGCAGGATGAAGGACATGGTCTATGTGACACCTCCTGTCCAACTCCTGTCCAGCAAACACCATCTCTTCTAGGACCCAGGTTCTTCTCAATCTAGGGTCTCTCTACAGCAGAGCCTGAACTGGCTTCAACAGGACCCTGAGGCTCAAGGTCGCATGAGCATTACACACACACACACACACACACACACACACACACACACACACACATACACACACCATGTGAGATGCTGAAAGGCTTCGTCCCTCCTCCCTTCCTGGGAGAGTGTTGGAATCTCCTCTCCTGGCCTCCACCAGCCCGGTCACTCAGGATCAAATGTGGTACTTTGTGCCCCAGAAAGGGGTGAAAACAGGGAGGTTCTCAGCCCTTCAGATGAGACCCAAACAGCTCTCCTGGTCCTGTCTGGCCATGCCTCCCAGGAGCCCAACACCTGGGGTCAGGGATGTGTCTCTGGGTATCACTTATCAGCAGTCTGAGGGGCACAGCTGAGAGAGCCCTAACAGGGTCACTGTCTAATGATGGGGAGGAACCAAATGCAATCAGAACGGAATAGGGCAATGAGGGGAGCTCTGGGCTCCACAGGCAGATCAGGATGAGGGCTGGGGTGATTGATAGACAAAAAACAGCCCAAAAGGGCCGGCCAGGTGGTGCAGTTGTTTAAGAGAGTGAGCTCTGAGCAACACGGTCGCCGGTTTAATTCCCACATGGGCCAGTGAGTTGTGCTCAAACTGGGCTGCTGCTGAGCTGGTGAGAGCATGTGTTCATAACACCAAGTTTGTTTTCTCCACATGGTATGGTGTGCTGCACCCTCCCTCACCTCAGAAACTACATTGAACGTGGCAACTGGACTTGGAGCTGAGCTTGTGTTCTCCACAACTAAGATTGAAGGACAACAACTTGATTGGAGATGATGGGTCCTGGAAAAATACAATGTTCCCCTTCACTAATTCCCCAAAACTATTCTCGCTCCAATTCCTCAATAAATTCTTAAAAAAAAACCTAAAGAGATTTTTGGAGCTGTGAGACTACTGCTTGATGACCCACAGAATGACCAACACTAAGAGTGAACCCTAACGTAAATTATGGGCTTGAGTGAGAATGGACGTGTCACTGTAGGTGCGTCGATTGTAATAAATGTTCCCTCTGGTGAGGGGTGTTGACAGTGGGGAGACAGTGCATGTGAGGGAGGGTCAGTAGGTATAGGGGACATTTCTCTACCTTCTGCTCAACTTTACTGTAACTAAAACTGCTCTGAAAAATAAAGTCTACTTGAAAATGCCCAAAAAGTTTAGTGATGGGCAGAAGATAAAGAGCATCATTTAAGATGGGCAGGGAGGAGAGGGTGTGGGGGTCACCCTGGCAGAAGAGCAGAAGCAGAATATGGGGGAAGATGCCAGATGGGGCATCTCGTGTATCGGGCCGCACCCTCAGCATTTGAACTCTGAAAGTTTAGCTCTGAATCCACTTGGCAGAGACCCCCCTTCAGTCAGTGTCACATGGACAAGAGGCTCCTTCCTACCTGAGCCGTCTCCTAAGCAGACACCAATGTTGGGGTTCTGTGGGGCACCTAGGACAAGAAGAGAGGAGTTCCCTCCTTAGTGGGGAGGTATGGGGTTAGGTTCATGTAGGCACCACCCTCCACACACCCAGAGCCACAGAAATGCAGAGGGACAGCCGGTGTCCTCTGGGTCCCCTACTCAGCCAGGCCTCCAGGACAAAATCACCAAGTGTTCCCACCAGACCCTCTGGCCCCCCAACTCCTTCAGGAACCAGGAATTCCTGGCCCAGCACTCACAGGTGACGTTGAGCTGGATGGTTGTCTCCACGGTCACATCAGCTGCAGGGAACTTCACCTGACAGGTGAGGTTAGTGCCGTGGTCCTGGGGCCGAGGGGTGAGGGTGATCACAGAGGAGAGGTGAGTCCTGGGGCCCAGGGAGGTGAGGGCAGCTGAGGTCCAGGAGAAGATGGGGGGTGTGCCCCGCTCACAGGCCCAGGGCACAGAGCAGGTCAGGTTTGTTGGGAGGCCAGACTCCAGGGTGCCCGGGATGAGGATGTGGGGTGTATGGGTCAGGGCTGCTGAGAGGGGGAGGTGTGGGATCAGGAGGGAGGGTCCAGGTGCGGCCCTAAGAGAAGCCCCAGGCTTTGGTCCAGCTCCTCCCTCTGAGACCAGGCACTCTGGAACCCCTGCACCCTACCAGGAGGGGGTCCCCTTCCTGCCCTGTCCAAATCCCCATGTCCTTCCCCTGTAGCCTCT
Organism: Hipposideros larvatus; assembly: GCA_031876335.1. Lineage (NCBI taxonomy): Eukaryota > Metazoa > Chordata > Mammalia > Chiroptera > Hipposideridae > Hipposideros > Hipposideros larvatus. The sequence continues at coordinate 31,179,857 of CM063099.1, forward strand.
CCTAAGCCCATTCCTTACCCGTCACGTGCACGGAGAGCAGGTTAGATCTGTAATTCCATGACCTGTCTTGTCCTCTCTCCACACGAAAAAAGTATGTTCCCTCATCGTTCCTCGTGGCATCTCTGATGTCCAGGGAGCAGTTATAGGTCTGAGGGTTTCCGAGGAGGTTGAATCGGCCCTGGGTCTCCTCCTGCACTTTGCGACCTGGCTTGTTTGTGGCCACAGCAGCACCTTGGTCTGTATTGGCCCCTTCCCGGAACCAGGACCCATAAGCCAGGTCAGACCTTGGCCAGTAGGGATTAGATGACCGGGGAAAGGTGAAATTGCAGGGCACGAAGACACACAGGCCCTCCTGCACCGTGACAGACTCCTGCACTGTCAGCCGGTATCCTACATCCTGAGCCAGGGACCCTGTGGGGAAAGGAGGGTCAGCAGAGCCCCCACCCCACCACCCCTCCCCTCATCCACTCACCTGCCCACAGCAGGGACAGAAGAAGCGACAGCATCATTAACACAAAGGCTTTCTGGGCTCCTGTGGGAGAAAAGAGAAGGAAGGCAGTGGGATGGGCCTGGGGGAGACCCCGGAAGCTGGGGCGGAGCACGGGGCCTCCCCGTTCACAGAAGAGGAACCTCGGAGATGAAGCTCACTCCCCCTAAGCACTGAGGGTGGACACCCCACAGACCAGAGACCCAGAGACCCACCCAGAGAGGAGCAGACAGGGGGCAGGACTCAGGTCCTGACCCTCACGGGGGCTTCCCTCCAGCACCAGAGCAGGACCAGGACATCTGAGGACACGGGAGTCTCCTAAGGTCCTCCCATCTGACGAGCTATTCTGAGCAGTGTTGTCTACACCAGAGAGCCAGTCACCCTCTGCCTTGACCTGCAGGGTCACAGTCTCATCCAGACCCTCAGGTTATTGGTCCTGCAAAGTGTAGGATTCTTTAGGGTTTGTGTGAGCATCTGGGTCAGAAGAAATAAGGGGTCCCAAGTGAAGTAAAGGCAGCATCCATCCATCCATCCATCCATCCATCCATCCATCCATCCATCCACTAGACTCTCAGTGAGTATCTAAGTGTTTTTTGGCTGGAGACAAGAAGAAATACGATGGACCTGTCTATGTCAGTGACGTGCTCCCCACTCAGTGATGTCATTTCCTCCCCAAACACATGCAACTGCCAGGCTTTAGAGCTGCAGTCACTGGTGAGTTTACCCTGTATCCTGCTAGCATACTGGGTGGTTTCTAAAATTATCAGTGAGTTTTGTTTTTACATCTAATATGCTGATTCCTGATGATTCAATGGCATCTCTGAAATAAAATGATATGGCTTCTTCATGTAAAACAAAGAGAGAACAGATGTTCTGTCAGCCAGTGCACAGGAAGCTCTTTCTGTGATTCCCACCATTCAGTGCTGTTTGAACTGGAGAGACGGGTTTACTTCCTCATCACACAGATTAGCATTTCCTGTTATGTGAAACATCTGCTTCAAGTATCCAAGTATGTAGTCGACAACAAAGTTGTGGATAAACGAATGCATTAAAGGCATTTCTCGTTATGTTATGCAGTGTGGTTTCCATATGGAATATGTTTCTTCCAGCCTTTAGCAATAAGATATTTACGTTTTCAAGTAAACTACATACTTTCTTTTATCAGACAATAAAATTTCGATTTCCCTTGTTGCATTGGCTGCTAGGAATCTCAGGGTTATATTTGGTACTTACTTTCAGAAACAGTGTCATTCTAGCTTCTTTGTACAATTATGTCATTTTTCCTAGGTGATTTGTATTCTGCCTTAAAAAAATTGCTACCTTGGAAGTGCTATAAAATTGTAAGTCACCTCAAATCCTTTCTGAGACTATGAAGGGTCTCATTTGTACATGAAATAAAAATAAGTCAGAGTTGTTGAAAAACTGATTCTCACTGTTAAACGTAGCTCAAAAATATAATATTTCTGGCAAACCTGACTGGAATATGAGGCAGCAATTACGATTTTGGGTTCAGCTAACGTGGTTTTCCATCTCACTGTGTGTAGTATTCGTTGGGCAATTTCTTGAGCCCAGTGACAAAAGTATTTGCCATGATGTATTTGTAAAATCTTTCAAACACAGTAGTGTCTGGATACATGGTCCTTCAGTCTTACTAGCGTAGACAGATTTTTGCACCCCTATTTGATGTATAAGGAAATGGGTCTACCATAAGCAAAATGATATCTTGCTCTAGGTTGTTAAAAAATAAATTAAGAATGTAGCACATAATAGAAGGCCCAACACCATTGGGTTTATAGTAAAGAAAGTTATACTATGTTCATTTATGGGACGCTTCTGTGACTTCTCACTGTGTTTCTTTCAAGAACTTTATAATTTACATAAAATAAAATGTACCCACCTGAAATATGCATTTCTGTGAATTTTAACAAATGTAGACCTCCACAATCAGGATATAAAGTATTTCCACCATCCAAAAGAGCTATCCACAAACCTTTGTGATTCATCACACCCACCTCCAACCCCAGGAAAGCATTGATACACTGTCCATCATGGTGAATTAATTCTGCCTACAGGAGAAGTTCTAGAAATGTACTCATCTGTGTCTATATTCTCTCACTCAGCACAATACTTTGGAAGTTAATCCCAGTTGTATGTATCTGTAGTTTGTAATGTCTTATTACTAAGTAGTATTCCATTGTATGTCATCGTGGTTTCAATCTACAATGTCCTAAGAAGTGGTGTGGAGCATGTTTCCATGTGCTTAGTTGCCATTATTTTTCTTCTTTGGTGAATCTTATGATGAAATGCTTGATCCCTTTTTTAATATTAAGGTAAAATATACATGATGAAAACTTTACCGTTTTAACCATTTTAATTGACTGGGTCTGAGGCACTCAGTATACTCACATTGTTGTGCGACCGTCACCACCATCCTTCTCCAGGACTTTTTCATTTCATTTAAACTTTGTGCCCGTGAAAAGAATAACCGTGCATCTCGCTGGACCAGACCCAGGCAACCACCATTCTACTTTCAGTGCCAATTAATTTGCCTCCTCTAGGAACTTCACGTAAGTGGAATCATACAGAATTTGTCCTTTTCTGACTGGCTTGTTACACTGCACATAGTGTCTTCAATTCGTATTGTAACATTTATCAGAATTCGCTTCATTTGAAGACTGAATAATATTCCATTGTATGTGTTCACCACATTTAGTCCTTCTGTTCCTCTTTTGATGGGCCCTTAGGTTGCAATTACCTTGTAGTTTGTGCATCATGCTGCTATGAATAGAGATGTATAAATACCTATTTAAGTTCCTGCTTCCTATTTTTTGGGTATATACCCCAAAGTGGAATTAGTGGATCATCTAGTAAGTCTATGTTTAATGTTTTGAGGAACCTTGAAGTAGATGCACAGTTTTATAACCTTAACAGCAAGGCATAGAGTTCCACTTCCTTCACAATGTCACCAACACTTGATATTTCCTGTTTTAGCTTTGTTTTTTTTTTAAATCATAAACATTATGGAATAATGGAAGGTGAACCTCATTGTATGGCTGTAACTGGCATTTCCCTAATATTAGTGATGTTTTGCATATTATCATGTGTATTTTCTTTTTGTATAAGTTCAGGGAAATGTCTAGTGAATGTCCTTTGCCAATTTTTAAACAGGGCTGTTTGATTTTGTTGCTGACTGAGGGTTTTTTAAAACAAATTCTTTTGCACACAATTAGTTTTCTTTCCTTGTTTGTTTACTACTGTTTTGTTTGAGACTGCTTGATATATCCGAATACAAGTCATTCATCGAGTATATATTTGTAAATTTTTTACTCCCAGGTTTAAATTTTACTTGAAGCTCTGTTAATATTGGCTGTTACAGAACAGCAAGCTACCATTCCCTAAAACATGTGTCATTCATGAGGTGACCCACTAATTATTTGGACATGAAAGAGCAGAATAAACAAGGTCTGGAGGCCAGATGGGCCATTCAGGGAGGCAAAAGTTCACATGATCAGTCCACTGGGCTGAATAATGGCCACCCAAAGATATCCAGGTTTTAGTCCCTGGTACCTGCAAGTGTTCCCTGATAAGGGGTGTGTAGAGATGGGATTAAGGTAAGGCTCTTGATGTGGAGATCTCCTAAACTATCAGCGTTGGTCCCTGAATCTAGTCTCAGGTGTCCTTTAAAAGAGAGGCAGTGGTGACACAGAGCAGGATGAGGCAATGTGACCTCAGAGACAGAGCACTCATGCAGCCACAAGCCAGGCAGAACCATCAGCCACATCACCTGGAGAAAGCAAGGTATGGATTCTGGAGCGAGTGTATCACAGCCAACACCCTGACCGCTGCCAGTAACCTAATTTTGGAGGATGGGGTTCAGGACATGTTACCCCAACATGTGGCCCCTAATATTTCTTTGTTACAAGGTCTCAGTTGAGAACGTAGATGGGCAGAGGGAGCAGATATTTTCCCTCCCTAAGCAGATTTCTGGCCCCCAGAGTTGAGGAAATAAATGTTCTTTTTCAAGACACTGAGCATGTGGTCATTTGTTACAGTGGCCCCAGGAAACTAGTACAAGTGGGGATTCAGTGAGCCCCGCTGGGGGATGCAGAGAAGCACCAGAGCAAGTCCTTCATCAGACCCATTCCTCTGTCCCTCTTTGCAGCCTAATTCCTGAAAAGCTCCTCTGTAACCACCATTCCCATCTCCTCTTCTAGTCTCTCCCGAGTAAGCTCCGTCACATGTTCGGACCTTTCACACCAACCAAGAGAAAAATGTTGTCAGGATCACCAGAGACAACGTGTTCCTGTGCCTTCTCTCCTCCATGTGCCATCAGACCTCTTCTGACTTCATCAGGTATCATCACTTGCACTGGCTGTGCGTGTTCACGTCTCCAGTCTGGACCGCTCTCCTCATATCTACCTCTCTCACTGGCAGCTCCGTCGGTATCAAGTGGCTGCTCAGAATGAACATCACCTTCCAAACCGTCGAGTCTGCATCCATGAAACATGTCCCCATCTTTCCAGGTGCTCGGGAGAAACATCTGGGCACCGTCCCTGCTCTTCTCTTTCCCTCAATCCCACATCCAATAGAAAATTCAGTCAACTTGACCTTCAAAATATATGCAAAATTAAAACATTGCTACACCCCCTCCTCTCTGGTTCAACCACCATCACCTCCTGCCCTCCATGCCCTCTCTGTTTTGCAGCCGTGGTCACAGTCTGGCCTATTGTGATCAGAGCAGCCATGGGGATGCTGCTACAAGGGGCGTTCTGTCATGTCTCTGCTCTCCTACGAGGCTCCCAGATTCCTGCATTTCCTGCAAGGCCTCACATGGGGTGTCCATGAGGGGACACCCTCCCAGCAGCCCCTCCCCTGCCTCCCTGTGCTTCACAGCACCACTTGTCCCACAAGACGCCAGGCTGCTTCTGCCTCAGAGCTGTGACACTGCTTTCCCGTCTTCCTGAGTGATCCCTGTTAGGCCAACACAGAACCTGCTTTCTCACTGTCTCCAACCCTGTGCTCAAACATCACTCTTCACACTCTCAGGTGTGGAAGGTTGTTCCCAATTTGTCACCTGATTCTTTTCTTAAGTGATTCCTCCACAAACACATATCACCATCTAATATGCCAGAATATTTTTATTCATTTCTTTGTATTTCTATCTTCTTGCTTGCAGAATGACAGCTTCTTGATGACAAAATTTTATACCATGTGCCTCTTGCATTTCTGTCACCTCCAACAATGCTGGCACATAGTAGGTGTTCAGTTAACTTGCTGAACAGGTCTATATGTAAATAGATGACTTGATTTTCCATTGCTCAAAGCCATAAAGAATTACACACACAAACACAGACACACACACACACACACAGACACACACACACTCACGCACTCAATAGGGGTGACTTTTACCTGACCCTGAAGCGTGATTAGCACTTGGGGATGTGCAAATGGGGAGGAGAGGGCATTTCAGGAGAACAAACTGCACACATGTGTCTAAAGTCACAAACAGCACACCTGGGTGTGGAGATGGTGTGGGATGCAGGGAGTGGTGGAATTTGGTGGGGAGTCCAGCAGGGGACAGACTGCCGCAGACCCTCCAATCCAGCCTGTGGTGTTTGCACCTGGGTATCTGGACACGGACAGGAAACATCGCTGTCATACTTTTCAGAAGCGAACAACACGGTCCCTGGAAACACTGTCTGGAGGCCGTGCTGAGGAGTGAGATGGAGGCAGGTGGTTGGTGGGTTCACAGACACAAAGAAAAGATGAGGTGGCAGGAATCACCAGGATGAGGATGGGGAAGAGACGAGCATTACGGTGAGCTGTGATTAGGAGGCATATGAAGTAGTCTTAGTGATTTATTGGATCAGAGAGAATGAGGGAGGGCAAAGTGGAGAACCACATCTTTAGAGGAGGGAGCCACTGTGTCATTCGTATGACAAAGAACTCAGAAGAGGATTACGTATGGGGAGGAAGGAAGGGGAAAACTCAGCTTATGCCATGTTGAGGCGAGAAATCCCGGGGGTCATCCTGGAGGAGGTGTCTGTGGAATTTTGGGTGGTGAGACACCTGCATCGCTCACATGAGACATTAACCTGGGACAGTGTTTGCATCCTGTGTGCTCCCTGAAGATGTGGTCCTGTGCCTCCTGTGATACTTCACTCTAAGAAAAGAGACCAAGGCCTTTCAGTCTGGTTGGATCAGGAAGCAGTGGGCAGTAGACCCAGCTGCCTGTTCCCTGTTCAGGATCTGGAGAGGAGACAGAGGTGGGCGAGGGCAGGTCTAGCCCACAGACCTCCTTGAGCAGAGCAGGTACCTCCATCCTGGACACTCGCCAACTGGGCACACACATGACTGCCCATGTGGAAACTTCACCCACCTCCCCTTTGCCTCCTGTCATTCCTGCTGCAACTCGTTGGGTCACTCAAGCCCTGATTCTGGGACTCAGTCACATGCCCCCTGCCCTCCCCATGCCTCCCCCCTCACTGGGCAGAACTCACATGAGGACGATGAGGCAGAGAAGGAGGAACAGGGTCTTGACAGCCACTTCCCCGATGGCCACCAGCACCACCTCTGCCCTGGGCCCTGATTTCCCTGTGGGAATTAGAGACAAGAATAGATTCACTGGGTCAACAGCAGGCCTGTGTATCTTCCTCTCCCAGTAGGACTCTGAACATTGTCTTCTGAGCCTTCCTGCAACTCTGGTTGTGGGACCACCCATGCCTTCACCCTCCCCGTGCTCTGACCTTTCAGCAGTTGGGCTCAGAAAAAAATGCACAAGTTGGACCTCATCAATCGAAACATCCTGTTTATCAATTGACACTATGCAGACAGTAAAAAGCCAACCCATTTAATGAAGGAAATATTTGCTAATCAGAGATCTGATAAAGATTAGTACTCATCATATGTAAAGAATTCTTACAGCTAAACAACACAAAGCCTATCACCCAATACAAAATGAGCAAAGGGGCCGGCCAATTGGCTCAGTTGTTTAAGAGTTAGCTTAAAGAGCGTGAGTTCTGAGCACCTGTGCCGCCAGTTTGGATCCCACATGGGCCAGTGATGCTGCACCTTCTAATGTAGGGAGCCGGAGGCTTGCAGTAAGGGTTAAGCCTGAGAGCTGGAGGTTGATAGTAAGGGTTAAGCCTGAAAGTTGGCAGGCTGACAGGTTCTCAGGCCCAGGTGAGTTGCGTGGAAAGGTGGGCCGCTGAGGAGAAACAGTCAATGACCTTGAAACCTACAGAGTGAAATGTTATCCTGTTAACAGTGTCTGCTTGTTATGTTTTGCTTTAACCTTGGGAAGATTGCTTCCCTACATCTTATGGAAAGTCGCAGGGGAGGTGTTCCCTGGGAGGATGGGACTATTCCCTCAAGTTCCCAAAACCCCCCTACCTAAGGAAAGTTATTTTGCTATAAAAGCTGTGTGCAAACAATAAACGGGGCCACTCTCTGCTATCAGCATTGGGTGGACCTCCTGTTCCCAGCTTTCGTCTCTAGTCTCTTCCTTTTCCAGTCTCCCACCCAATCCTCTCAGGTACCCTCTTGGTAGACTCCTGGCTGACGAGTCAGGAGTGCTCCTTTGATGTGCAGGTCACATCACTCTAAGATACTGAATAACAGCTCGACCAAGAGCTTGGCTGCCGTGAGTCGCCGACAATGGCGTAGGTTGCAGTGGGGAAGCAGTGGGCTGCCATAAGGTACCATCAGTGGCCAGCAGCCAGCATGAGCAGGCGGCAGCCAGTGTGAGCTGCCATGAGCTGCCTTAAGCCACCTTGAGCGACCGTCCAATGGCCTACAACCAACTGCCTCAGCTGGAAAGAGCGCAATGAAAACAATACCAACATAGGCCAGTGAAGAGGCGTCCTCCACAACTAGACTGAAGAACAAAAGGACAGCAACTTGTCTGTTCCCCTTCCCTGATTCTCCAACACTGTTTCCTCCCCAGATCCCCATAAAATCTTTTTTAAAAAAAGCTCTCATTAGGCTGGAAATAAAAATGTTCAACTACCACACAGCTGATTTTCTTAATGTGAAAAGAGTTGCTTCAAATGATTAAGAAGAGCTCCACAAAGAAATATAAATTCTCCTTAAACATAATGAGACTCAACCTAGTCACAACATGACAATGTGAGTTAAAATGATAGTGAATTCACTTAGCATGTCCGCAAGGACGAAATGCTCAGCAGGGGGACAGGTGCACTCAGGGGAGGGTATCAGCAGAACAGCGTCAGGAAGCAGGATTTGGCATTATCTGGAGAAACTACAAACATACCCTTTGATCCAGACACCCTTCCCTAGGAAATTTTCTTCCAGTCACACGCACATACGTGGGGAATGTTTGCACAAGTAATTCATTGCAGCATTATTTGTCCTAGGTGAAAACTCAAAACACCACATTTTTCCACCAATGGGGGGCCAATTAAGTGTTTAATATTATAATATACTTCCAGATGGGAAACCATGGAGTCCTCAATAAAAGTGAAAGGTTTCCTAAATACAGATCCAGGAAGACCTACAAGATATACTAAATTTGAAATAAAAAGTGGGGTTTACTTCATAGTAATGTACCAATGTCACTTTCTTAGTTGTGACAAATGCACCATGGTGATGGAAGCCTCTAATGATAAGCGATTTTTGAAAACTCTGTACTGTGTAAATCTGAATTACACCACAATAAAAAGTTTTTAAAAAAGACTCAGGGCAATGTGCATAATATGGTGTAAAAACACGTACGTGTTTGTTTTTAATGTACATGTATAGATTACTTTTAGAAAGATAACCAAAAAGGGAGGTACACAGTTATTGAATACTATTTTCTTCTTATTAAACTTTGCTAGGAACTCAATTGTGTTCCTCTTAAGTTTATATGTTGAAGCCCTAACCCCTGCAGATAAGAGAGACTTGGGGTGAACTCCAATCTTTTTTTTTCCCAATTATACATCAGTCTTTATAAAATCTTAGTATGGTGCAAGGCAACCAAAATTCATTTAATTTTTACTACTTTAATACCAGTATTGAAAACCATCTTCTACTATTTTTATGCAGAGGCACTCTTCCCACTTGTGCTCTGTGTCAAATAGGCATCTAGAATGAGCAACTTAACAACTCTTTAGCATTTAACTCCCTGGAAATCTGAGTAAGCTCCCAGCAATCAGCTTACAAATGAATTTTATATACTACAGCCTTTTATAAAAAGGAGGCTACATGCTTATTTATTAAGTAGTTAGTGTTGCAATAACACAATAATAATAACACAAGTATTATTAACTATTTTATGGACATGGGAACCTAGGCACAGAAATATTAAGTGATTTCTTTTGTTCACATAACAAGATCAAATATGAACCTAGAACTAGAGATTAAATCAGATTCTTATACTCCTATTTTCATTAATAATGTAAGTCTACAACTGCACTATAGTCCTACAACAGCATATTAAAACCTAGAGATGAAAAGTATCTCAAGAGAACATTGGTCCAACTTTCTGTATGAAGGCAGGTATTTATTGTGTAATTACAGAAATGAAAAATTAGTTGATCAAGGACAAATCTAAAAATTAAGGAAAACTCTAAATTCAAAGCCTCCAGAAACACATCATATGCACTACTATTATTTATTATATTTCAAGAGGAGATATGTGAATCAGAATGGAGTTTTTGGATTTCAGACGATTTCACTTCCTAACTTAAAGCCTAAAAACATAAACTGTAAACTCAGCAAAAGCAACTTATGAGTTTGAGACTACAATATGTCTCTAAATGATGATTTAAGGAACTGTATTTATAGCCTGGCACGAGTAAATTTTTGGTCACTTTTTAAATCAGATTCCAAATGTAGCCATTGAAGGCACAAACTTGCTTTTAAAATTAGACTTTGGGATACAATTCCAAACAATGATTCCTATGTTCCCTAGTTCTGAATAATGTAGTTATAATACACAACATAAAAATAAACATAAAAATTGGAATTAAAATAAACATAAAAATTAAAAAGAAAATAAACATCATATTTAGAAACATTTTACAAGCAAATAGCTACTTGTTATTTATCAAAAGTGTTTGTAGAGTTCTGAATTTCAAACACTTGATCTACAGACAATCTATACCATGACTTATTTCACCAAGGACTTGAGGTATCTTACTACCTGAACATATACAATAATGGTAGATACAGGATATCTGTCCTAGGAAAAATATACTTAAAAAGAAAAGTAAATATGCCGGTCAGGATGGATGTTAAACATGAATTTCCAATTTGGCTCTTGAGCTTCCTGACAGTCAAATCAAAGAGAGGCCAAGTTCTTACTATCAAAAAGTGGCTTCCATAGAGTCTTGATCGCTGCACTGTACACGTGAAGCTGATGTTGTATAATATTGTATGCCAACTCTAAGTGAATATATATATATATATATATATATATATATATATATATATATATAGTCATGGGACATGGAGTATAGTGTGGGAGTGAGGTCAATGGAATTTTAATAGATAAGTATGATATTGGGGAGAGGGAAAGGGGCAGCGGATTGGGGAAGGGGTGTTGTCACATCGAGGGGTAAAAAGTATAACTATTGCACTGTGTTGTAGAGCTGAAACTAATTCTAAAAAATATGTATTTCAAATATAGAAAAAGTGGCTTCTAGAACCAAAACCATAAAACTCCGAGAAGGAAACATAGGCACCAATCTCTTTGACATTGCTCTTAGTAATATTTCTTTTGGATATATCTCCTTGGGCAAGGAAAACAAAACAAAAAGTATAAACAAATAGGACTACATCAAACTAAAAAGTTTTTGCACAGCAAAGGAAACCAGCAGTACAACAAAAAGATGATCTACTGAATGGGAGAAGATATTTCTCAATGATACATCAGTAAGAGGTTACTATTCAAAATAAATAAGTGACTCATACAGCTTAACACCAGAAAAGCAAACAATCCGATTAAAAATAGACAGAGGACCTGAATAGACATATGTCTAAGAGGGCATACAGATGGCCAATAGATATATTAAAAGATGCTCTACTAAAAAGATATGCCACTAAGAATCAGAGAAATGCAAAATTAAAACCATATGAGATATCACCTTACAGAATGGCTGTCATCAATAAATCAACAAACAAGTGTTGCTGAGGATGTGGAGAACAGGGAAGCTTTGTACACTGTTGGTGGGATTGTAAATTGGTGCAGCCACTATGGGAAACACTATGGAGGTTTCTCAAAAAATTAAACATAAGTTAGATGTATGACCCACTGGTTCCACTTCTGGGTATTGATATGAAGAAATCCAAAACACTAATTTGAAAAGATATATCCATCTCTATATTCACTGCAGTATTATCTACAGCAGTCAACATATGGAAGCAACCTAAGTGCCCATCAATAGAGGACTGGATAAAGAAGAGGTGATATATATATATAATGGAATATTACTGGGCCATAAAAAAGAACAAAATCTCCCCATTTGTGATTGGTGGACTTAGAGGGTATTATACTAAGTGAAATAAGCCAGACAGAGAAAGGGAGAAAGGCAAATACCATATTATTTCACTTATTCATGAAATCTAAAAAGCAAAATACATGAACAAACGACATAGAAACAGACTCAGATACAAAGAACAAACTGATGGTTTGCCACATTGAGGGTGGGGGGATTGAGGGAGTACGTTAAAAAGGTGAAGGAAATAATAAGTACAAGTTGGCACTTACAAAATAGTCACGGGATGTAGTACAGCATGGAAATATGGTCAATAATATTGTAATAACTATCTATGATGCCAAGTCCAGAACCATATGATTTCACACATATGTGCGATATAAAACTGAAAGCAACAAATGAACACAACAAACAAGCAGAAACTCAAAGACACAGACAACAGTCTAGTGGTTACCAGAGGGTAAAGAGGGCTGGAGAGGGGTAGAAGAGAGCAAAGGGGTCAAATAATACATGGTGATAGAAGGATTTTCAACTTTGGGTGGTGAATATACAATGCAATACACAAATGGTGCATTACAGAACTGTACACTTGAAACCCATGTAACCTTATCAACAAATGTCACACCACTAAATTTAAAAAAAAGTAGTTACTAGGGTTCAGGTCAAATTTTTATCCTTCAAATTTGCTAATCAGTTATGATATCAGGAAGGCACTACAATTGATTTTTATCTACACGTGATCCCATGAACATTCTACTTATTTTTATCAATAAAGAATCAGAAATCACCCTGAATAGGCAAAGTGATAATGAAAACTCCAGTCTTGGTGAGTGGGCACAAGTTTCCTCCTTCCAGCACAAAAGGAGAGGTGCCCCTTTCCTTCCATCCAGGGTTCAGCCCCCAGTTCTCCCACTGCAGGATGAAGGACACGGTCTATGTGACACCTCCTATCCAAATCCTTTTCAGCAAACGCCATCTCTTCTAGGACACAGGTTCTTCTCCATCTAAGGTCTCCCTACAACAGACCCCGACCTGGCTGCAACAGAACTTTGAGGCTCAGGGTGGCATGGGCATTACACACACACATACACACACACACACACAACATTGTGGGATGCTGAAAGGCCTCGTCCCTCCTCCCTTCCTGGGAGAGTGTCAGAATCTCCTCTCCTGGCTTCCACCAGCTCAGTCACTCAAGATCAAATGTGGGCTTTTGTGCCCCAGAAAGGGGTGAAAACGGAGAGGTTCTCAGCCCTTCAAATGAGACCAAGGTAGCTCTCCTGGTCCTGTCTGGCCATGCCTCCTGGGAGTCCAACATCTGGGGTCAGAGATGTGTCTCTGTGCATCACTTGTCAGCAGTCTGATGGGCACTGCTGAGAGAGCCCTAACAGGGTCACTGTCTAATGGTGGGGGGAGGGGCACCAAACGCAATAACAAATGTAATAGGGCAATGGGGGCAGCCCTAGACCCACAGGCAGATCAGGGTGAGGGCCGGGGAGATTGACAGTCAAAATCAGCCCAAAGATGGCCGGCCAGGTGGTGCAGTTGGTTAAGAGTGCGATCTCTGAGCAACAGGGTCACCGGTTTAATTCCCACATGGGCCAGTGAGCTGTGCTCAAGTTGAGCTGCCATTGAGCTTGTGAAAGCTCGTGCTCTTAACAACAAGGTTCCTGATTTGACTCCCGCATGGGATGCTGAGATGCACCCCCACCCCCCACCTCCGCAACTAGATTGAAAGCAGCAATTGGACTTGGAGCTGAACTTGCGCCCTCCACAGCTAAGATTGAAAGACAACAACTTGACTTGGAGCTGATGGGTCCTGAAAAAACACAATGTTCCCCTTCCCCAATTCCCCAATATAATCTTTAAAAGAAGAAAAAAGCCCAAAGAGATTTTTGTAGCTGTGAGACTACTGCTTGATAACCTACAACAGTCCAACACTAAGAGTGAACCCTAATATAAATTATGGGCTTGGGTGAGAATGGACGTGTCACTGTAGGTTCATCGATTGTAATAAATATCCCGTCTGGCGAGGGGTGTTGACAGTGGGGAGGCAGTGCATGTGAGGGAGGGTGCAGTAGGTATAAGGGACATCTCTCTACTTTCTGCTCAATTTTACTGTACCTAAACTGCTGTAAAAAATAAAGTCTACTTGAAAATGCCCAAAAGCTTTAATGATGGGGGGAAGATAAAGAGCATCGTTTAAGATGGGCAGGGAGGAGAGGGTGTGGGGGTCACCCTGGCAGAAGAGCAGTAGAAGAATATGGGAGAAGATTCCTGATGAAAGCCTCTCGTGTATCGGGCCCCACCCTCACCATTTGAACTCTGAAAGTCCAGCTCTGAATCCACTTGGCAGAGACCCCCCTTCAGTCATTGTCACATGGACAGGAGGCTCCTTCCTACCTGAGCCGTCTCTGAGGCAGATACCAATGTTGGGGTTCTGTGGGGCACCTAGGACAAGAAGAGAGCAGTTCCCTCCTTAGTGGGAGGTATGGGGTTAGGTTCATGTAGGCACCACCCTCCACACACCCAGAGCCACAGAAACGCAGAAGGGACAACACTTGTGTCCTCTGGGTCCCCTACTCAGCCAGGCCTCCAGGACAAAATCAACAAGTGTTCCCACCGGACCCTCAGGGCCCCCAACTCCTTCAGGAACCCAGGCTTCCTGGCCCAGCACTCACAGGTGACGTTGAGCTGGATGGTTGTCTCCACAGTCACACCAGCTGCAGGGAACTTCACCTGACATGTGAGGTTAGTGCCGTGGTCCTGGGGCCGAGGGGTGAGGGTGATCACAGAAGAGAGGTGAGTCCTTGGGCCCAGGGAGGTGAGGGCAGCTGAGGTCCAGGAGAAGATGGGGGGCGTGCCCCGCTCACAGGCCCAGGGCACAGAGCAGGTCAGGTTCCTGGGGCGGCCGGACTCCAGGGTGCCCGGGATGAGGATGTGGGGTGTATGGTTCAGGGCTGGTGAGGAGGGGAAGACATGGAATCAGGGGAGGTCCCAGGTGTGGCCCTGAGAGAAGCCTCAGGCTTTGGTCCAGCTCCTCCCTCTGAGACCGAACACATTGGACCCCCAGCTCCCTCCCAGGAGGGGGTGCCCTCTCTGCCTTTTCCCGGGCCACCATGTCCTACCCTTGTGGCCTCTCCTGGAGCCCATTTCTTACCCGTCACGTGCACGGAGAGCAGGTTAGATTTGTAACCCCATGACCATGACCTGTCTTGCCCTCTCTCCACCCGAAAAAAATATTTTCCATCATCACTTCTCCTGGCGTCTCTGATGTCAAGGGAGCAGTTGGAGGTCCGAGGGTTTCCGAGGAGGTAGAATCGGGCCTGGGTCTCCTCCTGAACTTTGCGACCTGGCTTGTTTGTGGCCACTGCAGCATCTTGGTCTGTATTGGCCCCTTCCCGGAACCAGGAGCCTTGAGCTGGGGTTGAGTTCGTTGCATTGTCCCAGGGATAGGTGACATTGCAGGGCACGAAGACACACAGGCCCGCCTGCACCGTCACAGACTCCTGCACTGTCAGCCGATATCCTTTACCCTGAGCCAGGGACCCTGTGGGGAAAGGAGGGTCAGCAGAGCCCCCGCCCGACCACCCCTCCCCTCGTCCACTCACCTGCCCACAGCAGGGACAGAAGCAGCAGCAGCATCTCTGACACGGAGGGTTTCTGGGCTCCTGTGGGAGAAAAGAGAAGGAAGGCAGTGGGATGGGCCTGGGGGAGACCACGGAAGCTGGGGCGGAGCACGGGGCCTCCCCGTTCACAGAAGAGGAACCTCGGAGATGAAGCTCACTCCCCCTAAGCACTGAGGGTGGACACCCACAGACCAGAGACCCGGAGACTCACCCAGAGAGGAGCAGACAGGGAGCAGGACTCAGGTCCTGACCCTCACGGGGGCTTCCCTCCAGCACCAGAGAAGGACCAGGACCTCTGAGGACACGGGAGTCTCCTAAGGTCCTCCCATCTGAGGGGCTATTCTGAGCAGTGGTGTCTACACCAGAGAGCCAGTCACCCTCTGCCTTGACCTGGAGGGTCACAGTCTCACCCAGACCCTCAGGTTATTGGTCCTGCAAAGTGTCGGATTCTTTAGTGTTTGTGTGAGCATCTGGGTCAGAAGAAATAAGGGGTCCCAGGTGAAGTAAAGGCAGCATCCATCCATCCATCCATCCATCCATCCATCCACTAGACTCTCAGTGAGTATCTAAGTGTTTGTTGGCTGGAGACAAGAAGAAATACGATGGACCTGTCTATGTCAGTGACATGCTCCCCATTCAGTGATGTCATTTCCTCCCCAAACACATGCAACTGCCAGGCTTTAGAGCTGCAGTCACTAGTGAGTTTACCCTGTATCCTGCTAGCATACTGGGTAATTTTTAAAATTATGAGGATTTTGTTTTTATATCTAATATGCTGATTCCTGATGTTTCAATGGCATCTCTGAAATAAAATGATGTGGCTTCTTCATGTAAAACAAAGAGAGAACACATGTTCTGTCAGCCAGTGCACAGGAAGCTCTTTCTGTGATTCCCACCATTCAGTGCTGTTTGAACTGGAGAGACGGGTTTACTTCCTCATCACACAGATTAGCATTTCCTGTCATGTGAAACATCTGCTTCATGTTCTCCAAGTACGTAGTCCACAACAAAGTTGTGGATAAACAAATGCGTTAAAGGCGTTTCTCATTATGTTATGCAATGTGGTTTCCATATGGAATATGTTTCTCCCAGCCTTAAGCAATAAGATATTTACCTTTTCAAGAAAACTACATACTTTCTTTTATCAGACAATAAAATTTCACATTCCCCTTGTTGCATTGGCTGCTAGGAATCTCAGGGTTATATTTAGTATTTAATTTCAGAAACAGTGTCATCCTAGCTTCTTTGTACAATTATGTCATTTTTCCTAGGTGATTTGTTTTCTGCCTTAAAAAAATTGCTACCTTGGAAGTGCTATAACATTGTAAGTCACCTCAATCCTTTGTGGGACTATGAAGGGTCTCATTTCTACATGAAATAAAAATAAGTCAGAGTTGTTGAAAAACTGATTCTCACTGTTAAACGTAGCTCAAAAATATAATATTTCTGGAAAACCTGACTGGAATATGAGGCAGCAATTACAATTTTGGGTTCAGCTAACGTGGTTTTCCATGTCACTGTGTGTAGAATTCATCTGGCAATTTCTTGAGCCCAGTGACAAAAGCATTTGCCATGATGTATTTGTAAAATCTTTCAAACACAGTAGTGTCTGGATACATGGTCCTTCTGTCTTACTAGCCTAGGGAGATTTTTGCACGCCTATTTGATCTATAAGGAAATGAGTCTTCCATAAGCAAAAGGATATCTTTCTCTAGGTTGTTAAAAAATAAATTAAGAAAGTAGCACATAGTAGAAGGCCCAACACCATTGGGTTTATAGTAAAGAAAGTTATACTATGTTCATTTATGGGACGCTTCTGTGACTTCTCACTGTGTTTCTTTCAAGAACTTTATAATTTACATGAAATAAAATGTACCCACTTGAAATATGCATTTCTGTGAATTTTAACAAATGTAGACCTCCACAATCAGGATATAAAGTATTTCCACCATCCAAAAGAGCTATCCACACACCTTTGTGATTCATCACACCCACCTCTAGCCCCAGGTAAGCACTGATACACTGTTCATCATGGCGAATTAATTCTGTCTACAGGAGAAGTTCTAGAAATGTACTCATCTGTGTCTATATTCTCTCACTCAGCACAATACTTTGGAAGTTGTATGCATCTGTAGTTTGTAATGTCTTATTACTAAGTAGTATTCCATTGTATGTCATCGTGGTTTCAATCTATAATGTCCTAAGAAGTGGTGTGGAGCATGTTTTCATGTGATTAGTTGCCATTATTTTTCTTCTTTGGTGAATCTTCTGATTAAATCCTTGATCCCTTTTTTAATATTAAGGTAAAATATACATAATGAAAACTTTACCATTTTAACCATTTTAATTGACTGGGTCTGAGGCACTCAGTATAGTCACATTGTTGTGCGACCATCACCACCATCCTTCTCCAGGACTTTTTTCATTTCATCCAAACTTTGTGCCCGTGAAAAGAATAACCGTGCATCTCGCTGGGCCCGACCCAGACAACCATCATTCTACTTTCAGTGCCAATTAATTTGCCTCCTCTAGGAACTTCATGTAAGTGGAATCATACAGAATTTGTCCTTTTCTGACTGGCTTGTTACACTGCACATAGTGTTTTCAATTCGTATTGTAACATTTATCAGAATTCGCTTCATTTGAAGGCTGAATAATATTCCATTGTATGTGTTCACCACATTTAGTCCTCTGTTCCTGTTTTGATGGGCCCTTAGGTTGCAATTACCTTGTAGTTTGTGCATCATGCTGCTATGAATAGATATGTATAAATACCTATTTAAGTTCCTGCTTCCTATTTTTTGGGTATATACCCCGAAGTGAAATTAGTGGATCATCTAGTAAGTCTATGTTTAATGTTTTGAGGAACCTTGAAGTAGATGCACAGTTTTATAACCTTAACAGCAAGGCATAGAGTTCCACTTCCTTCACAATGTCACCAACACTTGATATTTCCTGTTTTAGCTTTGTTTTTTTTTAAATCATAAACATTATGGAATAATGGAAGGTGAACCTCATTGTATGGCTGTAACTTGCATTTCCCTAATATTAGTGATGTTTTGCATATTATCATTTGTATTTTCTTTTTGTATAAGTTCAAGGAAATGTCTAGTGAATGTCCTTTGCCAATTTTTAAATAGGGCTGTTTGATTTTGTTGCTGACTGAGGGTTTTTTAAAACAAATTCTTTTGCACACAATTAGTTTCCTTTCCTTGTTTGTTTACTACTGTTTTGTTTGAGACTGCTTGATATATCCGAATACAAGTCATTCATTGAGTATATATTTGTAAATTTTTTACTCCCAGGTTTAAATTTTACTTGAAGCTCTGTCAATATTGGCTGTTACAGAACAGCAAGCTACCATTCCCTAAAACATGTGTCATTCATGAGGTGACCCACTAATTATTTGGACATGAAAGAGCAGAGTAAACAAGGCCTGGAGGCCAGATGGGACATTCAGGGGTGCAAAAGTTCACATGAGCAGTCCAGTGGGCTGAATAATGGCCACCCAAAGATATCCAGGTCTTAGTCCCTGGTACCTGCAAATGTTCCCTGATAAAGAAAAGGGGTGTGTAGAGATGGGATTAAGGTAAGGCTCTTGATGTGGAGATCTCCTAAACTATCAGCGTTGGTCCCTGAATCTAGACTCAGGTGTCCTTTAAGAGAGAGGCAGTGGTGACACAGAGCAGGATGAGGCAATGTGACCTCAGAGACAGAGCAGTCATGCAGCCACAAGCCAGGCAGAACCATCAGCCATATCACCTGGAGAAAGCAAGGTATGGATTCTGGAGCAAGTGTATCACAGCCAACACCCTGACCAATGCCAGTAACCTAATTTTGGAGGATGGGGTTCAGGACATGTTACCCCAAGATGTGGCCCCTAATCTTTCTTTGTTGCAAGGGTCTCAGTTGAGAACGTAGAAGGGCAGAGGGAGCAGATATTTTCCCTCCCTAAGCAGATTTCTGGCCCCCAGAGCTGAGGAAATAAATTTCCTTTTTACAAGACACTGAGCGTTTGGTCATTTGTTACAGTGGCCCCAGGAAACCAGTACAGGTGGGGATTCAGTGAGCCCAGCTGAGGGATGCAGAGAAGCACCAGAGCAAGTCCTCCTTCACCAGACCCATTCCTCTGTGCCTCTTTGCAGCCAAATTCCTCAAAAGCTCCTCTGTAACCATCCTTCCCATCTCCTCCTCCAGTCTCTCCTGAGTCAGCTCGGTCACATCTTCACACCTTTCCCACCAACCATGAAACCACTGTTGTCAGGATCACCAGAGACAACGTGTTGCCTGTGCCTTCTCTCCTCCATGTGTCATCAGACCTCTTCTGACTTCATCAGGCATCATCACCTGCACTGGCTGTGCGTGTTCATGCCTCTAGTCTGGACCCCTCTCCTCATATCCACCTCTCTCACTGACAGTCTCAGTCGCTATCAAGTGGCTGCTCAGAATGAACATCACCTTCCAAACTGTCGAGTCTGCATCCATGAAACACGTCCGCATCTTCCCAGGTGCTTGGGAGAAATATCTGGGCACCGTCCCTGTTCTTCTCTTTCCCTCAATCCCCACATCCAATAGAAAATTCAGTCAACTTGACCTTCAAAATATATGCAAAAGTAAAACCTTGGACTCCCCCCCCCCCCACCCCTCTGGTTCAACCGCCATCACCTCCTGCCCTCCATCCCCTCTCTGTTTGCAGCTGTGGTCACACTCTGGCCTATTGTGATCAGAGCAGCCATGGGGTGCTGCTACAAGGGGCGCTCTGTCATGTCTCTGCTCTCCTACGAGGCCCCCAGATTCCTGCATTTCCTGCAAGGCCTCACATGAGGGGCCACCCTCCTAGCAGCCCCTCCCCTGCCTCCCTGTGCTGTCACAGTGCCCCTTGTCCCACAAGACGCCAGGCTGCTTCTGCCTCAGAGCTGTGACACTGCTTTCCCTTCTTCCTGAGTGATCCCTGTTAGGCCAACACAGAACCTGCTTTCTCACTGTCTCCAACCCTGTGCTCAAGCATCACTCTTCATACTCTCAAGTGTGGAAGGTTGTTCCCAATTTGTCACCTGATTCTTTTCTTAAGTGATTCATTCCTCCACAAACACATATCACCATCCAACATACCAGAATATTTTTATTCATTTCTTTGTATTTCTATCTTCTTGTTTGCAGAATGGCAGCTTCTTGATGACAAAATTTTATACCATATGCCTCTTGCATTTCTGTCACCTACAACAATGCTGGCACATAGTAGGTGTTCAGTTAACTTGCTGAAGAATCTATATGTAAATAGATGACTTGATTTTCCATTGCTCAAAACCATAAAGAATTACACACACACACAGACACACACACACACAGACACACACACACTCACACACTCAATAGGGGTGACTTTTACCTGAGCCTGAAGCATGATTAGCACTTGGGGATGTAGAAATGGGTAGGGAAAGGCATTTCAGGAGAACGAACTGCACAAATGAGTCTAAAGTCACAAACAGCACACCTGGGTGTGGAGATGGTGTGGGATGCAGGGAGTGGTGGAATCTGGTGGGGAGTCCAGCAGGGGACAGACTGCTGCAGACCCTCCAATCCAGCCTGTGGTGTTTGCACCTGGGTATCTGGACACAGACAGGACACATCGCTGTCATACTTTTCAGGAAACGAACAACACGGTCTCTGGAAACACTGTCTGGAGGATGTGCTGAGGAGTGAGATGGAGGGAGGAGGTTGGTGAGTTCACAGACACAAGGAAAAGATGAAGTGGCAGGAAACACAGGGTGAGATGGGGAAGAGACGGGCATTACGGTGAGTTGTGATTAGGAGGCATATGAAATAGTCTTAGTGATTTATTGGATCAGAGAGAAGGAGGGAGGGCAAAGTGGAGAAACACACCTTTAGAGGAGGGAGCCACTGTGTCATTCGTATGACAGAGAACTCAGAAGAGGATTACGTATGGGTTGGAAGGAAGGGGACAACTCAGCTTATGCCATGTTGAGGTGAGAAATCCTGGGGGTTATCCTGGAGGAGGTGTCTGTGGAATATTGGGTGGTGAGACACCTGCATCACTCACCTGAGACATTAACCTGGGACAGTGTTTGCATCCTGTGTGCTCCCTGAAGATGTGGTCCTGTGCCTCCTGTGATACCTCACTCTAAGAAAAGAGACCAAGGCCTTTCAGTCTGGTTGGATCAGGGAGCAGTGGGCAGTAGACCCAGCTGCCTGTTCCCTGTTCAGGATCTGGAGAGGAGACAGAGGTGGGCGAGGGCAGTTGTAGCCCACAGACCTCCTTGAGCACAACAGGTACCTCCATCCCGGACACTCGCCGACTGGGGCACACACATGACTGCCCATATGGAATCTTCACCCACCTCCCCTTTGCCTCCTGTCATTCCTGCTGCAACTCGTTGGGTCACTCAAGCCCTGATTCTGGGACTCAGTCACCTGCCCCCTGCCCTCTCCATGCATCCCTCCTCACTGGGCAGAACTCACATGAGGACGATGAGGCAGAGAAGGAGGAGCAGGGTCTTGACAGCCACTTCCCTGATGGCCACCAGCACCACCTCTGCCCTGGGCCCTGATTTCCCTGTAGGGACTAGAGACAAGGACAGATTCACTGGGTCAACGGCAGGCCTGTGTATCTTCCTCTCCCAGTAGGACTCTGGACATTGTCTTCTGCGCCTTCCTGCAACACTGGTTGTGGGACCCTCCATGCCTTCACCCTCCCTGTGCTCTGACCTTTCAGCAGTTGGGCTCAGAAAAAAATGCACAAGTTGGACCTCATCAATCGAAACATCCTGTTTATCAATTGACACTATGCAGACAGTAAAAAGCCAACCCATTTAATGAAGGAAATATTTGCTAATCAGAGATCTGATAAGGATTAGTACCCAGCATACATATAAAGAATTCTTACAGCTAAACAACACAAAGCCAATCACCCAATAAAAAATGGGTAAAGCGACCGGCCAATTGGCTTAGTTGGTTAAGAGTTAGCTTAAACAGCGCGAGTTCTGAGCACCTGTGCCACCAGTTTGGATCCCACATGGACCAGTGATGCTCCACCTTCTAATGTAGGGAGCCGGAGGCTTGCAGTAAGGGTTAAGCCTGAGAGCTGGAGGTTTATAGTAAGGGTTAAGCCTGAAAGTTGGCAGGCTGACAGGCTCTCAGGCCCAGGTGAGCAGCGTGGGAAGTTTGGCCGCTGAGGAGAAAACAGTCAATGACCTTGAAACCTACAGATATATAATAATGTTATCCTATTAACAGTTTCTGCTTATTATGTTTTGCTTTAATCCTGCGAAGATTGCTTCTCTACATCTTATGGAAGTCCCAGGGGAGGTGTTCCCTGGGAGGAGGGGACTATTCCCTCAAGTTAACAAAACCCCCCTACATAAGGAAAGTTACTTTTGCTATAAAAGCTGTGTGTAAAAAGTAAATGGGGCCACTCTCTGCTATCAGCATTGGGTGGACCTCCTGTTCCCAGCTTTCGTCTCTAGTCTCTTCCTTTTCCAGTCTCCCACCCAGTCCTCTCAGGTACCCTCTCGATGGGCTCCTGGCTGACGAGTCAGGAGTGCTCGTTTGATGTCCAGGTCACATCACTCTAAGATCCTGAATAACAGCTCGACCAAGAGCTCGGCTGCCATGAGTCGCCGACAATGGCGTAGGTTGCAGTGGGGAAGCAGTGGGCTGCCATAAGGTACCATCAATGGCCAGCAGCCAGCATGAGCAGGCGGCAGCCAGTGTGAGCTGCCATTAGCTGCCATAAGCCACCATGAGCGACCGTCTAATGGCCGACGACCGACTGCCTCAGCTGGAAAGAGCACAATGATCACAATATCAACATGGGCCAGTGAAGAGGCGTCCTCCACAACTAGACTGAAGAACAAAAGGACAGCAACTTGTCTGTTCCCCTTCCCTGATTCTACAACACTGTTTCCTCCCCCAGTACCCCAATAAAATATTTTTTAAAAGCCCTCATTAGGCCGGAAATAAAAATTTTCAACTATCACACAGCTGATTTTCTTAATGTGGAAAGAGTTGCTTCAAATGATTAAGAAGAGGTCCACAAAGAAATATAAATTCTCCTTAAACATAATGAGACTCAACCTAGTCACAAAATGACAATGCCAGTTAAAATGATAATGAATTCACTTGGCATGTCAGCAAGGACGAAATGCTCAGCAGGGGGACAGGTACACTGCAGGGGAGGGTATAAGCAGAACAGCGTCAGGAAACAGGATTTGGCATTATCTGGAGAAACTACAAACATATCCTTTGATCCAGACACCCTTCCCTAGGAAATTTTCTTCCAGTCACACACACATACATGGGGAAAATTTGCACAAGTAATTCATTGCAGCATTATTTGTCTTAGGTGAAAACTCAAAACACCACATTTTTCCACCAATGGGGGACCAATTAAGTGTTTATAGTATAATATACTTTCAGATGGGAAACCATGCAGTCCTCAATAAAAGTGAAAGGTTTCCTAAATACAGATCCA
Organism: Hipposideros larvatus; assembly: GCA_031876335.1. NCBI lineage: Eukaryota > Metazoa > Chordata > Mammalia > Chiroptera > Hipposideridae > Hipposideros > Hipposideros larvatus. The sequence goes on from CM063099.1 coordinate 31,203,905, forward strand.
GGAAGACCTACATGATATACTAAGTTTGAAAAAAAGGGGGGGTTACTTCATAGTAATGTACCAATGTCACTTTCTCAGTTGTGACAAATGCGCCAAGGTGATGGAAGCCTCTAATGATGAGGGATTTTTGGAAACTGTGTACCATGTAAATCTGAATTACACCAGAATGAAAAGTTTTTTTAAAAGACTCAGAGCAATGTGCATAATATGGTATAAAAACACATACATGTGTGTTTTTAATGTACATGTATAGATTACTTTTGGAATGATAACCAAGAAAGGAGGTACACAAGGTATTGAATACTATTTTCTTCTTATTAAACTTTGCAAGGAACTCAGTTGTGTTCCTCTTAAGTTTATATGTTGAAGCCCGAACCCCTGCAGACAAGAGAGACTTGGGGTGAACTCCAATCTTTTTTTTTCTTTCAATTTTCCATCAGTCTTTATAAAATCTTAGTATGGTACAACCAAACAAAATTCATTTAATTTTTACTACTTTAATACCAGTATTGAAAACCATCTTCTACTATTTTTATGCAGAGGCACGCTTCCCACTTAAGCTCTGTGTCAAATAGGCATCTAGAATGAGCAACTTAACCACTCTTTAGCACTTAATTTCCTGGAAATCTGAGTAAGCTCCCAGCAATCAGCTTACAAATGAATTTTATATACTACAGCCTTTTATAAAAGGGCGGCTACATGCTTATTTATTAACTAGTTAGTGTTGCAAAACACAAGTATTATTAACTATTTTATGGACATGGGAACCTAGGCACAGAAATATTAAGTGATGTCTTTTGTTCACATAACAAGATCAAATATGAACCTAGAACTAGAGATTAAATCAGGTTCTGATACTCCTATTTTCATTAATAATGTAAGTCTACAACTGCTATATAGCCCGACAACAGCATATTAAAACCTAGAGATGAAAAGAATCTCAAGAGAACATTGGTCCAGCTTTCTGCATGAAGCCAGGTATTATTGTCTAATTATAGAAATGAAAAATTAGTTGATCAAGGACAAATCTAAAAGTTAAGGAAAACTCCAAATTGAAAGCCTCCAGAAACGCATCATATGCATCACTATTATTTATTATCTTTCAAGAGGAGATATGTGAATCAGAATGGAGTTTTCGGATTTCAGACGATTTCACTTCCTAACTTAAAGCCTAAAAACATAAACTGTAAACTCAGCAAAAGCAACGTATGAATTTGTGACTACAATATGTCTCTAAATGATGGTTTAAGGAACTATATTTATAGCCTGGTATGAGTAAGTTTTTGGTCACTTTTTAAATCATATTCCAAATGTACACATTATATAGCCATTGAAGGCACAAACTTGCTTTTAGAATTAGACTTTGGGATGCAACTCCAAACAATGATTTCCTATGTTTCCTAGTTCTGAATAATATATTTGTAATACACAATTTTAAAATAACCTTAAAAATTGGAATTAAAATGAACATAAAAATTAGAAATAAAATGAACATAAAATTTAGAAGCATTTTACTAGCAAATAACTACTTGTTATTTATAAAAAGTGTTTGTAGAGTTCTGAATTTCAAACACTTGATCTACAGTCAAACTATACCATGACTTATTTCACCAAGGACTTGAGGTATCTGACTACCTGAACATATACAATAATGATAGATACAGGATATCTGTCCTAGGAAAAATATACTTAAAAAGAAAGGTAAGTATGCCGGTCAGGATGGATGTTAAATATGAATTTCAATTTTGGCTCTTGAGCTTCCCGACAGTCAAATCAAAGAGAGGCCAAGTTCTTACTATCAAAGAGTGGCTTCCAGAACCAAAACCATAAAACTCCAAGAAGAAAACATAGGCAGCAAACTCTTTGACATTGCTCTTAGTAATATTTCTTTTGGATATATCTCATTGGTCAAGGAAAACAAAACAAAAAATATAAACAAGTAGGACTACATCAAACTAAAAAGGTTTTGCACAGCAAAGGAATCCATCGGCACAACAAAAAGATGATCTACTGAATGGGAGAAGATATTCCTCAATGATACATCAGTAAGAGGTTACTATTCAAAATAAATAAATGACTCATACAGCTTAACACCAGAAAAGTGAACAATCCAATTAAAAATAGACAGAGGACCTGAATAGACATATTTCTAAGAGGGCATACAGATGGCCAATAGACATATAAAAAATATGCTCTACTAAAGAGATATGCCACTAATCATCAGAGAAATGCAAAATTAAAACCATATGAGATATCACCTTACAGAATGGCTGTCATCAATAAATCAACAAACAAGTGTTGGTGAGGATGAGGAGAACAGGGAAGCTTTGTGCACTGTTGGTGGGATTGTAAATTGGTGCAGCCACTATGGGAAACACTATGGAGGTTTCTCAAAAAATTAAACATAAGTGAGATGTATGACCCACTGGTTCCACTTCTGGGTATTGATATGAAGAAATCCAAAACACTAATTTGAAAAGATATATCCATCTCTATATTCACTGCAGTATTATCTACAGCAGTCACAATATGGAAGCAACCCAAGTGACCATCAATAGACAACTGGATAAAGAAGAGATGATATATATGTATAATGGAATATCACTGGGCCATAAAAAAGAACAAAATCTCCCCATTTGTGATGCGTGGACTTAGAGGGTATTATGCTAGTGAAATAAGTCAGACAGAGAAAGGGAGAAAGGCAAATACCATATTATTTCACTTATTCATGAAATATAAAAAGCAAAATACATGAACAAATGACATAGAAACAGACTCAGATAGAAAGAACAAATGATGGTTGCCAGATTGAGGATGGGTAGGTTGAGAGAGTACATTAAAAAGGTGAAGGAAATAATAAGTACAAATTGGCACTTACAAAATAGTCATGGAATGTAGTACAGCGTGGGGAATGTGGTCAATAATATTGTAATAACTACGTATGATGCCACATCAAGAACCATATGATTTCACACATATGTGCGATATAAAACTGAAAGCTACAAATGAACACAACAAGCAAACAAGCAGAAACTCAAAGACACAGACAACAGCCTAGTGGTTACCAGAGGGTAAGGAGGGATGGAGAGAGGTAGAAGAGGGTAACGGGGGTCAAATCATACATGGTGATAGAAGGATTTTCGACTTTGGGTGGTGAACACACAATGCAATACGCAAATGGTGCATTACAGAACTGTACACCTGAATCCCATGTAACCTTATCAACAAATGTCACACCACTAAATTTTTTTAAAAAGTAGTTACTAGGTTTAGGCCATTTTTATCCTTCATATTGACTAATCAATTATGATATCAGGAAGGCACAGAGAAAATACCAATTGATGTTTATCTACACGTGATCCCATGAGAATTCTGCTACTTATTTTTATCAATAAAGAATCAGAAATGACCCTGAATAGGCAAAGTGGTAATGAGAACTCCAGTCTTGATGAGTGGGCATAAGAATCCTCCTTCCAGCACGAAAGGAGGGGTACCCCTCTCCTCCCATCCAGGGTTCAGCCCCCAGTTCTCCCACTGCAGGATGAAAGACATGGTCTATGTGACACCTCCTATCCAACTCCTGTCCAGCAAATGCCATCTTTTCCTGAACACAAGTTCTTCTCCATCTAAGGTCTCGCTACAGCAGACTGTGACCTGGCTGCAACAGAACTTTGGGACTCAGGGTCGCATAAGCATTACAAACACACACACACACACACACACACACACACACACACACACACACACACACACTCACACTCACACACACAATTGTGAGATGCTGAAAGGCTTCCTACATCCTCCCTTCCTGGAAGAGTGTCGGAATCTCCTCTCCTGGCCTCCACCAGCCCGGTCACACAAGATCAAATGTGGCCTTTTGTGCCCCAGAAGGGGATGAATATGGGGAGGTTCTTGACCCTTCAGATGAGACCCAGACAGCTCTCCTGGTCCTGGCTGGCCGTGCCTCCCAGGAGCCCAACAACTGGGGTCAGGGATGTGTCACTTGTCAGCAGTCTGATGGGCACTGCTGAGAGAGCCCTAACAGGGTCGCTGTGTACTGGTGGGGGGGGGGGGACCAAAAACAATCTCCAATGGAATAGGGCAATGCGGCAGCGCTAGGCCCACAGGCAGATCAGGGTGAGGGCTGGGGAGATTGACAGTCAAAATCAGCCCAAAGAGGGACAGCCAGGTGGTGCAGTTGGTTAAGAGAGCGAGCTCTGAGGAACAATTTCACCGGTTTAATTCCCACGTGGGCCAGTGAGCTGTGCTCAAGCTGAGCTGCCACTGAGCTGATGAGAGCGTGTGTTCATAACAGCAAGGTAGCTGGTTTGACTCCCTCATGGAATGGTGGGCTGCGCCGACCACCCCCCAACTCCACAACTAGATTGAATGATACAACTGGACTTGGAGCTAAGCTTGTGTCTTCACAACTAAGATAGGAGGACAAAAACTTGACTTGGGGATGATGGGTCCTGGATAAACACAATGTTCCCCTTCCCCGATTCCCCAAAACTGTTCTCTTCCTCAATTTCCCAATATAATCTTAAAAAAAACCCAAAGATTTTAGGAGCTGTGAGACTACTGCTTGATAACCCACAGAATGTCCAACACTAAGAGTGAACCCTAACGTACATTATGGGTTTGGGTGAGAATGGACGTGTCACTGTAAGTTCATCGATTGTAATAAATGTCCCCTATGGCGAGGGGTGTTGACAGTTGGGAGGCAGTGCACGCGAGGGAGGATGCAGTAGGTATAGGGGACATCTCTCTACCTTCTGCTCAATTTTACTGTACCTAAAACTGCTCTAAAAAATAAAGTCTAGGGCCGGCCGAGTGGCGCGATGGTTAAGAACTGGCTTGGGACGCCAGAGGGCCCAGGTTCGGATCCCACATATGAGGGCCAGTGACACTGCCCTCCACAGCTAAGATGCTCAACAACAGCTCAACCTGTAGCTGGGATGCCGTGAGTCGCCGGCGACGGTGTAGGCTGCAGCCCCTGTGACAGTGGGTTGCCATGGGCTACTGTGTGTGGCCAGCAGCCAGCGTGAGCGGCCAGCAGCCACAGTGAGTGGCCGCCCAGAAGCCGGCGACTGATCTGCCTCACCCGGAAAAAGCGCAATGATGGTGCCAACTTGGACCAGTGAAACAACGTCCTCCACAACTAGACTGAAGAACAAAAGGACAGTAACTTGTCTGTTCCCCTTCCCCCAATTCCCCAGCGCTGTTCCCATCTCCCCGACTCCCCAATAAAAAATCTTAAAAAAAAAAAAGTAAAGTCTACTTGAAAATGCCCAAAAGCTTTATGACAGTACGAAGGTAAAGAGCATTGTTTAAGATGGGCAGGGAGGAGAGGGTGTGGGGTCACCCTGGCAGAAGAGCAGTAGAAGAATATGGGGGAAGACGCCAGATGGGGGTCTCGTGTATCGGGCCCCACCCTCAGCATTTGAACTCTGAAAGTTTCGCTCTGAATCCACCTGGCAGAAACCCCCCTTCAGTCAGTGTCACATGGACAGGAGGCTTCCTACCTGAGCCGTCTCCAAGGCAGACACCAATGTTGGGGTTCTGTGGGGCACCTAAGACAAGAAGAGAGGAGTTCCCTCCTTAGTGGGAGGTATAGGGTTAGGTTCATGTAGGCACCGCCCTCCACACACCCAGAGCCACAGAAATGCAGAAGGGACAACACTTGTGTCCTCTTAGTCCCCTACTCAGCCCGGCCTCCAGAACAAAAGCACCGAGTGTTCCCACCAGATCCTCTGGCCCCCCAACACCTTCAGGAATCCAGGCTTCCTGGCCCAGCACTCACAGGTGACATTGAGCTGGATGGTTGTCTCCACGGTCACACCAGCTGCAGGGAACTTCACCTGACAGGTGAGGTTAGTGCCGTGGTCCTGGGGCCGAGGGGTGAGGGTGATCACAGAGGAGAGGTGAGTCCTGGGGCCCAAGGAGATAAGGGCAACTGAGGTCCAGGAGAAGATTGGGGGCGTGCCCCGCTTGCAGGCCCAGGGCACAGAGCACGTCACGTTCCTTGGGAGGCCGGACTCCAGGGTGCCCGCGATGAGGATGTGGGGCATGTGGGTCAGGCCTGGTGAGACGGGAAGACACGGGATCAGGAGGGAGGGTCCCAGGTGCGGTCCTGAGAGAAGCCCCAGGCTTTGGTCTGGCTCCACCTTCTGAGACTAGACATGCTGGAACCCCAGCTCCCTCCCAGGAGGGGGTCCCCTCCCCGCCCTGTCTGAATCCCCATGTCCTTCCCCTGTAGCCTCTCCTGGAGCCCATTACTTACCCGTCACATGTACTGAGAGCCAGTTAGATATGTAAGTCCATGACCTGCCTTGTCCTCTCTCCACTCGAAAAAAGTATTTTCCATCATCGCTCCTCCTGGCATCTCTGATGTCCAGGGAGCAGTTATAGCTCTGAGGTTTTCCGAGGAGGTAGAATCGGCCCTGGGTCTCCTCCTGAACTTTGCGACCTCGCTTGTTTGTGGCCACTGCAGCACCTTGGACTTTATTGGCCCCTCTCCAGAACCAGGTGCCTTGAGCTGGGGTTAAGTCTGTTGTATTGTACCGGGGATAGGTGAAATTGCAGGGCACGAAGACACACAGGCCCTCCTGAACTGTCACGGACTCCTGCACAGTCAGCTGGTATCCTTCAACCTCAGCCAGGGAAACTGTGGGGAAAAGAGGGTCAGCAGAGCCCCCACCCCCCCACCCCTCCCCTCGTCCACTCACCTGCCCACAGCAGGGGCAGCAGCAGCAGCGGCAGCAGCATCTCTGACAGGGAAGGTTTCTCAGCTCCTGTGGGAGAAAAGAGAAGGAAGGCAGTGGGATGGGCCTGGGGGAGACCACGGAAGCTGGGGTGGAGCCCGGGGCCTCCTCGTTCACAGAAGAGGAACCTCGGAGATGAAGCTCATTCCACCTAAGCATTGAGGTTGGACACCCCACAGACCAGAGACACAGAGACCCACCCAGAGAGGAGCAGACAGGGAGCAGACCTCAGGTCCTGCCCCTCACAGGGGCTTCCCTCCAACACTGGAACCTGAATCAAGACCTCTGAGGACATGTGAGTCTCCTAAGGTCCTCCCATTTGGGGGGCTATTCTGAGTGGTGTTGTCTACACTAGAGAGCCAGTCAACCGCTGCTTTGGTCTGGCGGGTCACAGTCTCATCCAGACCCTCAGGTTATTGGTCCTGCAAAGTGTAGGATTTTAGCATTTGTGTGAGCATCTGATTCAGAAGAAACAAGAAGATCCCAGGTGAAGTGAAGGCAGCATCCATCCATCCACTAAACACTCAGTGAGCATCTAAGTGTTGGTTTGCTGGACACAAGGAGGGATATGACAGACCTGGTCTATGCCAGTGACATGGTCCCCACTCAGTGACATCATTTCCTCCCCAAACACATGCAACTGCCAGGCTTTAGAGCTGCAGTCACTGGTGAGATTACCCTGTAACCTGCTAGCATGCTGTGTAATTTCTAAAATTATCAGTGAGTTTTGCATTAACATTTAATATACTGATTCGTGACATTTCAATGGCATCTCTAAAATAAAATGATGTGGGTTCTTCATGTAAAACAAAGAGAGAATACATGTTCTGTGAGCCAGTGCACAGGAAGTTTTTTCTGTGATTCCCACCACTAAGTACTGTTTGAACTGCAGAGACTGTTTGACTTCCTCATCACACAGATTAGCATTTCCTGTCATGTGAAACATCTGCCTCCAGCTCTCCAAGCACTTAACTCAACAACAAAGTTGTGGATAAACAAATGCATTAAAGGCATTTCTCATTATGTTATGCAATGTGGTTTCCATATGGGATATGTTTCTCCCAGCCTTTAGCAATAAGATATTTGCCTTTTCAAGTAAACTACATACTTTCTTTTAACAGACAATAACATTTCACATTCCCCTTGTTGCATTGGCGGCTAGGAATCTCAGGGTTATATTTACTACATAATTTCAGAAACAGATTCATTCTAGATTCATAGTACAATTATGTCATTTTTCCTAGGTGATTTCTGTTCTGCCTTAAAAGAATTGCTACCTTGGAAGAGCTCAAATCCTTTGTGGGACTATAAAGGGTCTAATTTCTACATAAAGTAAAAATAAGTAAGAGTTGTTGAAAAAAGTCTGCTTCTCACAGTTAAATGTAGCTCAAAATATGATATTTCTGGAAAACCTGAGTGGAATATGCAGCAACAATTAAAAATTTACGTTCAGCTAACATGGGTTTTCATATCACTCTGGGTGTCACTGACAAATTCTTGACCCCAGTGACATAAAAGTATTTGCCATGATATATTTGTAAAATCTTTCAAACAATGTAGTGTCTAAATATATGGTCCTTCAGTGTTATTAACATAGAGAGATTTGGGACCCTTATTTGATGTATGAGGAAATGAGTCACCCATAAGAAAATGATATTTTGTTCTAGGTTGTTAAAAAAAAAAAGTAAGCATATAACAGAAGGCCCAACACAGTTGGATGTATACTAAAGAAAGTTATACCATGTTCATAGATGAAAAGCTTCTGTGACTTCTCACTGTGTTTCTTTAAAGAACTTTATAATTTACATGAAATAAACTGTACCCACTGAAATAAGCATTTTTGTGAATTTTAACAAATGTAGACCTCCACAGTCAGGATATAAAAGATTCCCACCCCACCCCCAAAGAGCTTTACCCATACCTTTGTAGCTCATCACACCCACCTCTAGCCCCAGGTAAGCACTGATAGACTCTCCATCATGGTGAATTAATTCTGTCTATAGGAGAAGTTCTAGAAATGTACTCATCTGTGTCTATATTCTCCCACTCAGCACAATACTTTGGAAGTTGATCCCAGTTGTATGTATCTGTAGTTTGTAATGTCTTATTACTAAGTAGTATTCCATTGTATGTCATCGTGGTTTCAATCTATAATGTCCTAAGAAGTGGTGTGGAGCATGTTTCCATGTGCTTAGTTGCCATTATTTTTCTTCTTTGGTGAATTTGCTGATTACATCCTTGGCCTCTGTTTTTATTATTATTATGGTAAAATATACATAATAAAACTTTATCATTTTAACCATTTTTAATTATCTGGGTCTGTGGTGTTCAGTACAGCCACATTGGTGTGAGACTGTCACCACCATCCTTCTCGAAAACTTGATTCATTATTCCCATGTGTATTTTCCTTTTGTATAAGTTCAGGTAAATGTCTAGTAAATGTCCTTTGCCAATTTTTAAATAGAGTTGTTTGCTTTTTGTTGTTGAGTGAGGTTTTTTTTTAAACAATTGATTTTATTTCCTTGTTTGTTACATACTGTTTTGTTTGAGAGTCCTGTGTATTTGTATACAAGTCATTGATCAAGTATATATTTACAGATTTTTTTCTTTCAGATTTAATATTTTCTAGTAGCTCTCTTAATATTGGCTTTTACAAAAGAGCAAGCTACTGTTCCCTAAAATCATGAGTCACTCATGAGGTGACCCACTAGTTATCTGGACATGAAAAAGCAGAGTAAACAAGGTCTGGCGGCCAGATGGGCCATTCAGGGGGGCAAAAGGTCACATGATCAGTCCAGTGGGCTAAATAATGGCCACCCAAAGATATCCAGGTCTTAGTCTCTGGTACCTGCAAATGTCCCCTGATAAGGAAAAGGGGTGTGTACAGATGGGATTAAGGTAAGGATCTTGATGTGGAGATCATCCTAGACTATCAGGGTTAGTCACTAATACTAGACACAAGTGTCTTTTAAGAGAGAGGCAGCGGTGACTATACACAGAGCAGGATGAGGCAATGTGACCACAGAGACAGAGCAGTCATGCAGCCACAAGCCAGGGAGATTCGGCAGCCACTTCACCTAGAGGAAGTCAGGTGTGAATTCTGGAGCGAGTACATCCCAAACAACAACCCTGACTGCTGCCAGTAAACTGATTTCGGTGATGGGGTTCAGGACTCGTTACCCCAAGACATGGTATCAAATCTTTCTTTGTTGCAAGGGTCTCAGTTGAGAATGTAGAAGGGCAGAGGGGGAAGATATTTTTCCTCCCTACACAGATTTCTGGCCCCCAGAATTGAGGAAATAAATTTCCCTTTTTTCAAGACACCAAGTGTGTGTTCATTTGTTACAGTGGCCCCAGGAAACCAGTACAGGTGGGGATTCAGTGAGCCCCGCTGGGGGATGCAGAGAAGCACCAGAGCAAGTCCTCCTTCACCAGACCCATTCCTCTGCCCCTCTTTGCAGCCAAATTTCTCAAAGGCTCCTCTGTAACCACCCTTCCCATCCCCTCTTCCAGGATCTCCCGAGTCAGCAAGGTCACATCTTCACACTTTTCCCATCAACCATGAAACGACTGTTGTCAGGATCACCAGAGACAACGTATTGCCTGTGCCTTCTCTCCCCTATGTGCTATCACCTCGTCTGACTTCATCAACTGTCATCACCTACACTGGCTGCGTGTGTTCACGTCTCCAGCCAGGACCCCTCTCCTCATATCCAGCTCTCTCACTGACAGTCTCAGTCGGTATCAAGTGGCTGCTCAGAAAGAACATCACCCTCCAAACCCTCCTGTCTGCATCCTTGAAATACGTCCCCATCCTTCCAGGTGCTCGGGAGAAACATCTGGGCACCGTCCCTGCTCTTCTCTTTCCCTCAATCCCACATCCAATAAGGAACTCAGTCTATTTGACCTGCAAAATATATGCAAAAGTAAAACCTCAGCCTCCCCTCCACCTCCCTGGTTCAACCACCATCACCTCCTGCCCTCCATGCCCTCTCTGTTTGCAGCCGTGGACACACTCTGGCCTATTGTGATCAGAGCAGCCATGGGGATGCTTCTACAAGGGACGCTCTGTCATGTCTCTGCTCTCCTCCGAGGCTCCCGGATTCCTGCATTTCCTGCAAAGCCTCACATGGGGTGTCCATGAGAGATCACCCTCCCAGCAGCCCCCTGCTATGCCTTCCAGTGTTGTCACAGCACCACTTGTCCCACAACACGCCAGGCTGCTTCTGCCTCAGAGCTGTGACACTGTTTTCCCATTCCCGGGTAAACTCCATTAGGCAACACAGAACCTGCTTTCTCACTGTCTCCAAGTCTGTGCTCAAACATCACTCTTCACACTCTCAGTTGTAGGGAATTGTCCCCCCATGTGTCACTTGATTCTTTCCTTAGGTGATTCCTCCACAAACACATATCACCACCCAAAATGCCAGTATATTTTTATTCATTTCTTTGTATATCTACACTCTTGTTTCTAGAATGACAGATCCTTGATGACAAATTTTTGATGCCATGTGCACTCTTGCATTTTTGGCATCTGCAACAATGCTGGCACATACATAGTACGTGTTCGATTTGAATTGCTGAAGAAGTCTATAAATAGATGACTTGATTTTACTTTGTTCAAAACCATAAAGAATTACACACACACACACACACACACACACACACACACACACACACACACACGGGGTGACTTTTAACTGAGCCTGAAGCATGGTCAGCACTTGGGGATGTAGGAATGGGGAGTGAATGGCATTTCAGGAGAAGGAACTACACATATAAGTCTAGAGTCACAAATGTCCCGGCTGGGTGTGGAGATGCTGTGGGATACAGAGAGTGGTGGAATCTGGTGGGGAGTCCAGCAGGGGACAAACCACAGCAGACCCTCCAATCCAGCCTGTGGTGTTTGCACCTGCGTCTCTGGCCACAGACAGGAAACGTCACTGTCATACTTTTCAGGAAGCGAATGATATGGTCTCTGGAAACACTGTCTGGAGGATGTGCTGAGGAGTGAGATGGAGGCAGGAGGTTGGTGGGTTCACAGACACAAGGAAAAGGTGAAGGGGCAGGAACCACCAAGGTGAGGATGGGGAAGAAATGGGCTTTACAGTGAGCTGTGATTAGCAGGAATATGAAGAAGACTTAGTGATTTATTGGATTAGAGAGAATGAGGGAGGGCAAAGTGGAGAACCACACCTTTAGAGGAGGGAGCCACTGTGTTACCTGTATGACAGAGAATCAGAAGAGGATTAGGTATGGGGAAGAAGGAAGAGGACAGCTCAGCTTATGCCATGTTGAGCAGGGAAATTCCAGGGGTCATCCTGGAGAAGGTGTCTGCGAGATGTTCGGTGGTGAGACACCTGCATCACTCACCTGAGACATTAACCCGGGATGGCGTTTGCATCCTCCGTGCCCCCTGTGGATGTGGTCCTGTTCCTCCTGTAATACCTCACTCTGACAGAAGAGACCAGGGCCTTTCAGTCTGGTTGGATCAGGGTGCAGTGGGCAGCAGACCCAGCCCCCTGTTCCCTGTTCAGGATCTGGGGGAAGTCAGAGTTGGGAAAAAGCAGGTCTACCCATGCAGACCACCTTGAGCACAGCAGGTAACTCCATCCTGGACACTCGCCAACTGGAGCACACACATGACTGCCTGTGTGGAATCCTCACTCACCTCCTCTTCACTCCTGTCTTCCCTGCTTAACATTCATGAGTCCCCCCAGCCCTGATTCTGGGACTCAGTCACATGCCCCCTGCCCTCCCCGTGCCTCCCCTCACTGGGCAGAACTCACATGAGGACGATGAGGCAGAGAAGGAGGAGCAGGGTCTTGACAGCCACTTCCCCGATGGCCACCAGCACCACCTCTGCCCTGGACCCTGATTTCCCTGTAGGAACTAGAGACAAGGACAGATTTACCGGGTCATCTGCAAACTTGTGTGTCTTCCTCTCCCAGTAAGACTCTGGCTGTTGTCCTCCGGGCCTTCCTGCAGCACTGGTTGTGGGACCACCTATGCCTTCACCCCTCCCTGTGCTCTGACCTTTCAGTAGTTGGGCTTAGAAGAAATTGCAGAAGTTGGACCTCATCAAACAAAACATCCTGTTTATCAATTGACACTATGCAGACAGTGAAAAGCCAACCCATTTAAGGGGGGAAATTTTTGCTAATCAGAGATCTGATAAGGATTAGTACCCAGCATATATAAAGAATTCTTACAACTAAACAACACAAAGCCAATCACCCAATTTAAAAATCGGCAAAGGGGCCGGCTAATTGTCTCAGTTGGTTAAGAGTTAGCATAAAGAGTGCAAGTTCTGAGCACCAGTGCTGCCAGTTTGGATCCCACATGGGCCAGTGACACTGCACACTCTAAAATTGTGAATAACAGCTCAACCTGGAGCTTGGTTGCCATGAGTCACTGACAATGGCATAGGCTGCAATGGAGGTACATTGGGCTGCCGTAAACTACCATCAGTGGCCAGCAGCCAGCATGAGCAGTCGGCAGCCAGTGTGAGCTGACACGAGCTGCTGTGAGCCACCGTGAGCAGCTGTCCAACGGCCGGCCGACTGCCTCAGCCGGGAAGAGCGCAATGATCATAATACCAACATAGGCCAGTGAACAGGCGTCCTCCACAACTAGATTGAAGAGCAAAGGACACCAACTTGTCTGTTCCCCTTCCCTGATTCCCCAACACTATTCCCTCCCTTAATTCCCGAATAAAATCTTGAAAAAAAAAAAGCCGTCATTTGGCCAGAAATAAAAATTTTCAACTATCACACAGCTGACTTTCTTTTTGTGAAAAAGAGTTGCTTCAAATGATTAGGAAGAGGTCCAGAAAAAAATATAAATGCTCCTTAAACATAATGAGACTCAACCTAGTCACAAAATGACAATGTGAGTTAAAATGATAGTGAATTCACTTAGCATGTCCGCAAGGACGAAATGCTCAGCAGGGGGACAGGTGCACTGCAGGGCAGGGTATAAGCAGAACAGCGTCAGGAAGCAGGATTTGGCATTATCTGGAGAAACTACAAACATACCCTTTGATCCAGGGCTTCCTCCCTAGGAAATTTTCTTCCAGTCACACGCACATATGTGGGGAATGTTTGCAAAAATAATTCATTGCAGTATTATTTGTCTTAGGTGAAAACTGAAAACACCACAGCTTTCCACCAATGAGGGACCAATTAAGTATTTTATAGTATAATATACATCTAGATGGGAAACCATGGAGTCCACAATAAAAGTGAAAGGTTTCCTAAATACAGACCCAGGAAGTCCTACAAGATATACTAAGTTTGAGAATAAAGGGGGGTTTACTTCATAGTAATGTACCAATGTCACTTTCTTAGTTGTGACAAATGTGCCATGGTGATGGAAGCCTCTAATGATGAGGGATTTATGGAAATTCTGTACCGTGTAAATCTGAATTACACCACAATTAAAAGTTTTTTAAAAAGACTCAGTGCAATGTACATAATACGGTGTGTTCCTACGTGTGTGTTTTTAATGTATATGTATAGATTATTTTTGGAAAGATAACCATGAAGGGCGGTACACAAGGTGTTGAATACTATTTTCTTCTTATTAAACTTTGCTAGGTACTGAATTGTGTTCCCCTTAAATTTATATGTTGAAGCCCTAACCCCTGCAGACCAGAGAGACTTGGAGTGAATGCCAATCTTTTTTTTTTTATTTTCCATTGGTCTTTATAAAATCTTAGTATGGTACAAGGCAACCAAAATTCATTTCATTTTTACAAGTTTATTACCTGTATTGAAAACCATCTTCTACTATTTTTATGCAGAGGCACTCTTCCCACTTATGTTCCCACTGTGCCAAATAGGCAATTAGAATCTAACTGAGCAACTTAACCATTCTTTAGCTCTTAACTCCCTGGAAACCTGAGTAAGCTCCCAGCAAATAACTTAGAAATGAATTTTATAGAATACAACCTGTGTAAAGCAGGTATTTATTGTCTGATTACAGAAATGAAAAATTGATTGATCAAGGACAAATCTAAAAATTAAGGAAAACTTCAAATTCAAAGCCTCCAGAAATGCATCATATGCAACCCTATTATTTATTATATTTCAAGAGGAGATATGTAAATCAGAATGGAGTTTTCAGATTTCAGATGATTTCACTATCTAACTTAAAGCCTAAAACCATAAACTGTGAACTCCGCAAAAGCAATTTATGAATTTGAGACTAGAATATGTCTCTAAATGATGGTTTAAGGAACTATATTTATAGCATGGCTCTAGTAAGTTTTTGGTCACTTTTTAAATCAGATTCCAAATGTACACATTATATAGCCATTGAAGGCACAAACCTGCTTTTAGAATTAGACTTTGGGATGCAATTCCAAACAATGATTTCCTATGTTCCCTAATTCTGAATAATATAGTTATAATACACAATTTTAAAATAAACTTAAAAATTGGAATTAAACATAAAAAACAGAAATAAAATAAACATCATATTTAGAAGCATTTTACAAGCAAACAGCTACTTGTTATTTATCAAAACTGTTTGTAGAGTTCTGAATTTCAAACACTTGATCTACAGACAAACTATTCCATGACTTATTTCACCAACCACTTGAGGTATCTTATTACCTGAACGTATACAACAATGGTAGATACAGGATATCTGTCCTAGGAAAAGTAGACTTAAAAAGAAAGGTCAGGATGGATGTTAAACATGAATTTCAAATTTGGCTCTTGAGCTTCCTGACAGTCAAATCAAAGAGAGGCCAAGTTCTTACTATCAAAACGCGACTTCAATAGAGCCTTGATCGCTGCACGGTACATCTGAAGCTGATGTTGTATAATATTGTATGTCAACTCTAAGTGAATATATATACACACATATATATATATATGTGTGTATATATATATATATATATATATATATATATATATATATAGTCATGGGACGTGGAGTATAGAGTGGGAGTGAGGTCAATGGAATTTTAATAGATAAGTATGATATTGGGGAGGGGGAATGGGGCGGCGGATTGGGGGAGGGGTGTTGTCACCTCAAGGGATAAAAAGTATAACTATTGCACTGTGTTGTACAGCTGAAACTAATTCTAAAAAATATGCATTTCACAATATAAAAAAAGTGGCTTCCAGAGCCAAAACCATAAAACTCTGAGAAGAAAACATAGGTACCAAACTCTTTGACATTGCTCTTAGTAATATTTCTTTTGGATATATCTCCTTGAGCAAGGAAAACAAAACAGAAAATATAAACAAATAGGACTACATCAAACTAAAAAGTTTTTGCACAGCAAAGGAAACCATTGGCACAACAAAAAGATGTTCTACTGAATGGGAGAAGATATTCGTCAATGATACATCAGTAAGAGGTTAATATTCAAAATAAATAAATGACTCATACAACTTAACACCAGAAAAGCAAACAATCCAATTAAAAATAGACAGAGGACCTGAATAGACATATGTCTAAGAGGGCATACAGATGGCCAATAGATGTATAAAAAGATGCTCTACTAAAAAGATATGCCACTAAGCATCAGAGAAATGCAAAATTAAAACCATATGAGATATCACCTTACAGAATGGCTGTCATCAGTAAATCAACAAACAAGTGTTGGAGAACATGGAAGCTTTATGCACTGTTGGTGGGACTGTAAATTGGCGCATCCACTACGGGAAACACTATGGAGGTTTATCAAAAAAGTAAACATAAGTTAGATGTATGACCCACCGGTTCATACTTCTAGGTATTGATATGAAGACATCCAAAACACTAATTTGAAAAGATATATCCGTTGCTATAATCACTGCAGTATTATCTACAGCAGTCAACATATGGAAGCAACCTAAGTGCCCTTCAATAGACAACTGGATAAAGAAGAGGTGATATATATATGAATAATGGAATATTACTTGGCCATAAAAAAGAACAAAATCTCCCCATTTGTGATGGGTGGACTTAAAGGGTATTATGCTAAGTGAAATAAGTCAGACAGAGAAAGGGAGAAAGGCAAATACCATATTATTTCACTTATTCATGAAATCTAAAAAGCAAAATACATGAACAAACGACATAGAAAGAGACTCAGATAGAAAGAACAAACTGATGGTTGCCAGATTGAGGATGGGAGTTTGAGAGAGTATATTAAAAAGGTAAAGGAAATAATAAGTACAAATTGGCACTTAAAAAATAGTCACAGGATGTAGTACAGCGTGGGAATATGGTCAATAATATTGTAATAACTACGTATGATGCCACATCAAGAACCATAACATTTCACACATATGTGCGATATAAAACTGAAAGCTACAAATGAACACAACAAGCAAACAAGCAGAAACTCAAAGACACAGACAACAGCCTAGTGGTTACCAGAGGGTAAGGAGGGATGGAGAGAGGTAGAAGAGGGTAACGGGGGTCAAATCATACATGGTGATAGAAGAATTTTCGACTTTGGGTGGTGAACACATAATGCAATACGCAGATGGTGCATTACAGAACTGTACACCTGAAACCCATGTAACCTTATCAACAAATGTCACACCACTAAATTTTTTTAAAAAGTAGTTACTAAGCTTCAGGACAAATTTCTATCCTTCAAATTTGCTAATCAATTATGATTATCAGAAGGCACAGAGAAAATACCAATTGATGTTTATCTACACGTGATCCCATGAGAATTCTGCTACTTATTTTTATCAATAAAGAATCAGAAATGACCCTGAATAGGCAAAGTGATAATGAGAACTCCAGTCTTGATAAGTGGGCATAAGAATACTCCTTCCAGCATGAAAGGAGGGGTACCCCCTCTCCTCCCATCCAGGGTTCAGCTCCCAGTTCTCCCACTGCAGGATGAAAGACATGTTCTATGTGACACCTCCTATCCAACTCCTGTCCAGCAAACGCCATCTCTTCCTAGACACAAGTTCTTCTCCATCTAAGGTCTCTCTACAGCAGATCCCGATCTGGCTGCAACAGAACTTTGGGGCTCAGGGTCGCATGGCATTACAAACACACACACACACACACACACACACACACACACACACACACACACCATGTGAGATGCTGAAAGGCCTCCTCCCTCTTCCCTTCCTGGGAGAGTGTCGGAATCTCCTCTCCTGGCCTCAACCAGCCCAGTCACACAGAATCAAATGTGGACTTTTGTGCCCCAGAAGCGGGTGAATATGGGGAGGTTCTTGGCCCTTCCGACGAGACCCAGAGAGCTCTCCTGGTCCTGTCTGGCCATGCCTCCCAGGAGCCCAACACCTGGGGTCAGGGATGTGTCTCGGGGCATCACTTGTCAGCAGTCTGATGGGCACTGCAGAGGGAGCCCTAACAGGGTCACTGTCTAATGGTGGGGGTGAACAAAAGCAATCACCAATGGAATAGGGCAATGGGAGAAGCTCTGGGCTCCACAGGCAGATCAGGGTGAGGGTCGGGGGATTGACAGTCAAAAAACAGCCCAAAGAGGGACGGCCAGGTGGTGCAGTTGGTTGAGAGAGCGAGCTCTGAGCAACAGGGTCGCCGGTTTAATTCCCACATGGGCCAGTGAGCTGTGCTCAAGCTGAGCTGCCCCTGAGCTGATGACAGCATGTGTTCATAACAACAAGGTAGCTGGTTTGACTCCCTCATGGAATGGTGGGTTGCGCCCACCAACCCCCAACTCCGCAACTAGATTGAATGATGCAACTGGACTTGGAGCTAACCTGTGCCTCCACAACTAAGATCGAAGGACAAAAACTTGACTTGGGGATGATGGGTCCTGGAAAAACACAATGTTCTCCTTCCCCAATTCCCCAAAACTGTTCTCTTCCTCAATTCCTCAATATAATCTTAAAAAAAAAAACCCAAAGAGATTTTAGGAGCTGTGAGACTACTGCTTGATAACCCACAGTGTCCAACACTAAGAGTGAACCCTAACGTAAATTATGGGTTTGGGTGAGAATGGACGTGTCACTGTAGGTTCATTGATTGTAATAAATGTCCCCTCTGGCGAGGGATGTTGACAGTTGGGAGGCAGTGCATGCGAGGGAGGGTGCAGTAGGTATAAGGGACATCTCTCTACCTTCTGCTCAATTTCACTGTACCTAAACTGCTCTAAAAAATAAAGTCTACTTGAAAATGCCCAAAAGCTTTTATGACAGGAGAAGGTAAAGAGCATCATTTAAGATGGTCAGGAGGACAGGGTGCGGCGATCACCACGGCAGAAGAGTAGAAGCAGAATATGGGGGAAGACGACAGATGAGGGTCTCTCGTGTATCGGGCCGCACCCTCAGCATTTGAACTCTGAAAGTTTAGCTCTGAATCCACCTGGCAGAAACCCCCCTTCAGTCGGTGTCACATGGAGAGGAAGCTCCTTCTTACCTGAGCCGTCTCTTAAGCAGACACCAACTTTGGGGTTTTGTTGAGCACCTAGGACAAGAAGACAGGAGTTCCCTCTTTAGTGGGAGGTATGGGGTTAGGTTCATGTAGGCACCACCCTCCACACACCCAGAGCTACAGAAATGCAGAAGGGACAACACTTGTGTCCTCTGGGTCCCCTACTTAGCCAGGCCTCCAGGACAAAAACACCAAGTGTTCCCACCAGACCCTCTGGCCCCCAACTCCTTCAGGAACCCGGGCTTCCTGGCCCAGCACTCACAGGTGATGTTGAGCTGGATGGTTGTCTCCACGGTCACACCAGCTGCAGGGAACTTCACCTGACAGGTGAGGTTAGTGCCGTGGTCCTGGGGCCGAGGGGTGAGGGTGATCACGGAGGAGAGGAGGGTCCTGGGGCCCAGGGAGGTGAGGGCAGCTGAGGTCCAGGAGAAGATGGGGGGCGTGCCCCGCTCACAGGCCCAGGGCACAGAGCAAGTCAGGTTCCTGGGGAGGTCGGACTCCAGGGTGCCCGGGATGCGGATGTGGGGTGTATGGGTCAGGGCTGGTGAGAGGGGGAGACACGGGATCAGGAGGGAGGGTCCCAGGAGATGCTCTGATAGAAGCCTCAGGCTTTGGTCCAGCTCCTCCCTCTGAGACCAGGCACACTGGAACCCCAGCTCCCTCCCTGGAGGGTGTCCCCTCCCCACCCTGTCCTGAACCCCCATGCTGTTCCGCTGTGGCGTATACTGGGGTGCATTCCTTACGTGTCACATGCACGAAGAGCAAATTAGATCTGTAACTCCATGACTTGTTTTGCCCTCTCTCGAGCCGAAAAAAGTATTTTCCATCATCGCTCCTCCTGGCGTCTCTGATGTCCAGGGAGCAGTTATAGGTCTGAGGGTTTCCGAGGAGGTAGAATCGGCCCTGGGTCTCCTCCTGAACTTTGCGATCTGGCTCGTTTGTGGCCACTGCGGCATCTTGTTTTTCATTGGCCCCTTCCCGGAACCAGGAGCCGTGAGCTGGGGTAGAGTCTCTCCTGTTGTCTCGGGGATAGGTGACAGTGCAGGGCACGAAGACACACAGGCCCTCCTGCACCGTCACAGACTCCTGCACTGTCAGCCGGTATCTTTCCTCCTGAGCCTGGGTCCCTGTGGGGAAAGGAGGGTCAGCAGAACCCCCACCCTGCCCCCTCCCCCCTCGTCCACTCACCTGCCCACAGCAGGGGCAGCAACAGCAGCAGCATCTCCGACACAGAGGGTCTGGGGTCCTGTGGGAGAAAAGAGAAGGAAGGCCGTGTGGGGAAGGCGAGGGGGGAGAAACCGCAGAAGCTGGGGCGGAGCACAGGGCCTCCCCACTCACCAAAGAGGAACCTCAGAAATGAGCTCGTCCCCCACCCCCTGCACACAGCAGGTGGACACCCCACGGTCCAGGGATCCTGGACACCCACCTTTGTAATCCTTCCTGAACCCCTCTGGCCCCAGGGCAGGGCCAGCAACATGTCTGGGGCTGGCAGTGCCACGTTCCCTCTGGGAAAGTCTGTTTCTCAAGGTTTGTCCTTCAGGGATTAGAACTAAACATTGCAGGATTGAGAGCAGGCTCCACAGGAAGGAGAGGGTGAGGTCAGGACAATGACGCTTGTCACAGGAGGAGCTCAGACACTGTCAGGCTGGGACAGCCCTTGGAGATTTACCACTTAACCCGCTCCTGTGGACTCTCAGGCCAGGGAGGGTGAGAGAAGGCCAAATCACACCCCATGCAGGACCCAAGTTCATCCACTGCCTCCCTGTCATGACCTTCCCCTTGTGGGTCATTTTCTGCAAAGTTAAAACAGGTTCCTTCTGGCCAAACCCTCTGGTCACAGGCTATAGATGTCTGTGGAGGTCGGTCCAGCCAGGGGTGGGACTCGGGGACATTGCAGATTGGGGAGGTCCAGGGAGGCTGAGGAGGCCAGTTATCTTTCCTCCTTCAATGTCCACACGGTGGGCATCCCGTATCTGCTCACAAGGTCACACACCAGCCCTGGGTGTTGCCCCGAGAGTCACTGTCGAGTGGGGACACAAGTGTCCTGAAACGTGGAGCTCCCTGTGACAGGAGCTGTGATGGGTGATACACAGGTGGGGTCGGATGTCATTCTTTCTCCATTGGAGGCTGAGTCTCAGGAGGACTGGGCAGAGGAAACACTCAGGCAACAGAGGTGAGGATTCCGTGTGTTAATGCACACCGAGGACATCCAAGGGATCCCTCAGGGAAACAGGGTGCTGGGGAAACTGAGGCTTTGATTCTCTGTACAGTGGGATTTATTAGGGAAGAAAGTGCAGAAAGGCAGGCGCTGATTTTGAAAGGGATAAACACCCTGTCATCACAGCTGCCTGGGTGCCAGGAAGGATTTCTTCATCACTGATGTCTCATGGGGCCACCTTTCTCATTGCTCCAGCGCGTGGCAGGGTCTTCTGGCCTCTGGGGCTTTGCTTGTGCAGGATGTGCTCCCAGCAATCCGTGTGGGAGACACGGAGTGAGAAATGCCAGCCTGGGTTCGTCCACCTTTGGGGATGGTGAGGATTTCACGAAAGAAGAGAAATGCACCTGATTTCACAGGTTATTTTTAACTGGGGGTGGTGGTGGCAGGAAGCGGTGGGAAAACATGAGAAGTGGTACCTCCTTAGACCCATGTTGGGTTTCCTGAAACATTTGGGGGCAGGAGCAAACATAAGACACATACAGAGAAGTGCCCTCCACAGGAACAACTCAGTGATTCATCACAAAATGAACATCCTCCGGGAAATAGAACATCATGGGCACCCCAGCACTTCCTCCTTGTTCCCCCATCCTTATCTCCACACCAAAATCACCCCAAAGGAGCCCCTAGGTTAGCTTTAAAGTTAATTGTTTCCTAGAGCCCATTCCTTACCCATCACATGCACAGAGAGCAAGTTAGATGTGTAACTCCATAACATTTGTCCTCTCTCCACCTGAAAAAAGTATTTTCTGTCATCCCTCCTCCTGGTATCTCTGATGTCCAAGGAACAGTTTGAGGTCCAAGGGTCCCCGAGGAGGTGGAATCGGCCCTGAGTCTCCTCCTGCACTTTGCGACCTGGCTTGTTTGTGGCCACTGGAACATCTTGGTCTATATTGGCCCCTTCCTGGAATCAGTGGCTGTTAGGAGAGTCAGAGTCCCTCCAGCTGTTCCTGGGGATAGATGGCAACGCAGGGCACGAAGACACACAGGCCCTCCTGCACCGTCACGGACTCCTGCACTCTGAGCTGGAACCTTTTATCCTAAGCCAGGGACCCTGTGGGGAAAGGAGGGCCAGCAGAACCCCACCCTGCCCCCCAACCCTCAGCCACTCATCTGCCCACAGCCGGGGCAGCAGCAGAGGCGGCGGCAGCAACATCTCTGACAGAGAGGGTTTCCGGGCTCCTGTGGGAGAAAAGAGAAGGAAGGCAATGGGAAGGGGGTTGGGGGAGACCACGGAACCTGGTGAAGGGGGAGCACAGTGCCTCCCCGTTCACAGAAGAGGAACCTCAGAACCGCAGCTCTTCCTCCCTGTGCACAGAGCAGTTAGACACACCAGAGCCCAGCTGCTCCCTAAGAGGAGCAGACAGGGAGCAGACCCTGGGCCCTGCTCCTTCCTGGGCACTCTCTTCAGCACTGAAGTTTAGACCAGGGACATGGGCCCTGTCCACGCTGGCCATTGAGGGCTGGCAGGGACTCAGGGTGTGGCCTCCAGGACGTTTTGGGGGCTCCTGTTCACCCCATCAGTGGGGGAGGAGTCCTACCCCGGGTGATGCGAAAGGCTGAGCATATGGCTCCCAATACTGAACAAATGAGATTGCCAGCACTTTATGAATCACAAGTGCTCACTGCCCGGGAGGAGGACCCCACCCCAGGCAGGACTCTGAGGACTATACTCAGGAGCAGCATGAAGGAGCCGTGGCTGTGGGAGGAGCCTCTGTAGTAACAAGAGGGAGTAGTGACCCCTGGTTCCCACGGGAGAATCAGATGTTCTTGTTTGAATCATGCCGCAGGCTGACAGGAAACTTGGTCAGCTCAGGCTGCCAGAACAACACACCATCGATTGGGCGGCTTAAACAACAGAAATTTACTTCTCACAGCTCTGGAGGCTGGGAAATCCAAGATCAGGGCGTCAGCAGATTTGAATCCTGATAAGAGCCCACTTCCCGGTTGGCAGGGGGCCATCTTCTCCTTAAGTCCTTGCATGCCTTTTTTTTCTTCTTTTACATGCACCTGGGAAGAGAAAGAGGAAATCACTCCCTCTGTTTCTTCCTCTTTCTATAAGCCAATGAATCTTAGGAGGCCACCCTCATGAACTCATATAATCTCAATTATCTCTGAAATAATCACGTTGGGAGTTAAGGCTTCAGCATATGAATTGGAGTGAAGGTATCCAATTCAGTCTGTAGCATTCACATTCCATGGGGTCCCCACATTCCACCCATCCTTGTCCTTTTTATAAGCAGTTCCATACTTGCCACATGCAGAGAACATTACCTGTAAGTAATTATATACTGTTTCTTCTTTCCAGTTGTAAGAAATTTGTCCCATCTCCATCATCGAGGTGTCGACGATGCTCAAAGCACAGTTGTATATCCCAGGGTCCCTGAGAAGATGGAATTCTCTCTGAGCCTTGACCGGTAGCATTTGATCTACGTGGGTTGTAGACACCAGGGCATCCTTACCAGGCTTGTCCCTGTTCTGGAACCAGTAGCCCCAGCTGATGTGGGTTTGTTCCAGCCGCCACAAGGGTAGGAGATGGTGCAGGGTGCAGAGCTGTACAAGCCCTTCTGTGTCATTACTTCTGGCTTGAAATCCAGGAGCTCAGCCTGGGGCCCTGGTGAGAAGCTTGACCTCAGCTGCCTGCCCTACCAGCTCACCCCAGAAGGCAGGGGCAGCTGCAGCTCTGGAATGGGACTGGCCAAGCCCTTTCCTAGGATTCTGGTGTCCAGGTTGTCTCCTTCAAGGAACCAAGAGCTGTAGGGTCAAGGGGAAGTTCACCCAGGAGGGTGGGATGACATTGGTGTGTGTGCACAGAAGAGGAACATCAGCCCCGCTCTCTATCACAGCTGGGCTGTCTTGGGAGATTAGCTCCCTTCCTTATTTTTCAGAGTGGGGCACCTCAGTCCACTGGGAAGGACCTGGGAAAGCAAGACCTGCTCCCCTTCTCCTGGCTGCCTGCCCATGTCCTGACCTTTGGTACCTGCTTTCTGTACCAGGGACCAAGGCAGGTATCAGTGAGTCACTGCCTGTCATCATGCTGGCATATTAATTCCGTTAAGAAGTAGAGAAAATGAATGGAAACACAGGTCTACCTGAATGCAAAGCATGCTACTAATTACCTGGGCATTTATCCACCCATGTCCTTGGCCATGTCACCAACCTGTCTCCATCAGCACATAGGGGAAGGGCCTGGTACAGAGCGCATGCTCAGTATAGGTTTCCGTGAATGAATGCTTGAATAATGGATAAAGGCTGTTCCAAACTCTCCTTCTAATTCGCAGTGCAAATTTCTCCTAATCTGCCCCCACTCCTCAGTCTTTTTCTTATGAATCTTCTTACTTTGGGAAACCCCTCCCCAAGTCAAGGTGCATCCATGTGGCTGTTTGTTTTGCTTTCACGTGTTCTGAGCAGCCTTGCCTCACATCACGCAGAATCCTGTCTATTCTGCAGTTGGAAGAGCAATTTTTGTCTGGTATGAATGTCGGAAATGGGTTTGTATCAGTTGCAGTAAGGTTTTGTTACACAATTTCTCTTTTTGTTACACAATTTCTCACGTGTAGTGGCCCTCTTCTGCAGAGGTTCCTGAAATGCTACCTTGTAACAACCTCCCATCCAATGCCCAGCAAGTCAAAATAGAACCTACTGCAAAACCTCAGCTCCGCAAAAGATATAAATATGAGCGAGTGTGTTCTTGACTGCGGTGACCACCTTCCTGTGGAAATCTGCAGAGTCAGAAATTCAGGCTGTGGCCACCAGATGGCAGTAGAGACCCCTCAATTTCTGGTCCTCTTCAACTGAACAGCTATTGGATTCAGTTGAGATCGTTTGAGATGGGTAATTAGCTGGAAACGTCCAGTTAATTGTTCGAGTCATGTTAGTGTGATCATCTAGTGTCAATTAATTACTATTTTAAATACTTTACTTGCAATAGATCCTTTGAGCCTTATGACCACCCGCCGAGGTCCAGAGTAATGATCCCCTTCCATCGTAAGAGTGATCATGAATTTCACAGATGTATCCCTGTTTAAAATAGATTTATAAAAGTATAATTAATATACAAAAATGGCACATATTTAATGTATACAATTTGGTGGGTTTGGACATGTGGACACACCTGTTTAAACCATGACCACAATCAAGGTAGGAAATACATCCATCACCTTTCAAAGTTTGTTTGTTTGTTGTAAGGAAGCTTAACACAAGATCTACTTTCTTTACAAAATTTTTAAGTGCACAATACAGTATTGGTACCTGAAAGGTACTGTTCGCCCTAAAGGCCAGTTCACCATACAGTAATGGGCACACACCCCGCATCCTGCTTGGCGCGAAACCCAGCGGGAAATACATCATCCATGTTCTGCTTGCACAAGTAGAAATTTTCCGAAAACCCCCAGCCGTTACCACCAGCAATTGCCACCCGTTACTTACTCCGCCCTATAAAAAACTAGATCCTTCTCTTAGCCGGGGCTGATGCCACTCATGGGCTCAGCCCAGCAGGTTAATAAACTGCTCACTTGACTATTGGTGTCTCTCACACCCTCTCTCCTCGGCGAACCTTTCAGTACCCACAGGCACTATGATGAACAGCAGGTTTCTAGAATTATTCATCTTGCAAGACTGAAACTTTAAACACATTGAACAACAACTTCGCCTTCCTCCAACCCCTGGCAGCCACCACTCTGTTCTCTGTTTCTGAGTTTCAATATTTTCAACACTTCCTATAAGTAGAATCACGAAGCATTTGTCCTTCTGTGACTGGCTTATTCCACTTATCACAGTGCCTTACAAGAAATGCTTAAAAGAGTTCTTCAAGTTAAAAGGGCAGGATGTTAAATACAGTCATGCACTACTTAACAGGTTCTGAGAACTGTGTCATTAGGCGATGTGGTCACTGTGGAAACACCACAGAGCGTGCTTACACAAACCTGGATGGCACCGGCTACCGCACACCTCAGCTGTGTCGTATACCACCATTGTATATACGGCCTGTCGTTGACTGAAAGGTTGTTACAACTTTTAATTTTAGTATAAAAGTTAACAGACATAAGTATTAAACAACTATTTTTGGAGGGCGGCCATTTAGCTCAGTTGGTAAGAGCGTGAGCTCTGAACAACAGGGATGTTGGTTCGATTCCCACATGGGCCAGTGAGCTGAGCCCTGTACAGCTTAGATTGTGATCAACGGTTCAACCTGAGCTGGGCTGCCGTGAGTGGCCGTGAGACACTGTGAGCTGCCGTGTGCTGCTGTGTGCTGCTGTGAGACACCGAGAGCCACCGTTAGCTACCGTACAATGGCCAGCGACTGACTGCCTCAGCTGGGAAGAGCACATTGATCATAATACCAACATGGGCCAGTGAAGCAGCATCCTCCACAACTGGACTGAGAACAGTGAACGGCTCGGAGGTGGGAAGAGGCAGGGAAGGAAGGAAGGAAGAAAGAAAGAAAAGAAAGAAAGAAAGAAAGAAAGAAAGAAAGAAAGAAAGAAAGAAAGAAAGAAAGAAAGAAAGAAAGAAAGAAAGAAAGAAAAAGAAAAGAAAGAAAGAAAGAAAGAAAGAAAAAGAAAAGAAAGAAAGAAAGAAAGAAAGAAAGAAAGAAAGAAAGAAAGAAAAAGAAAAGAAAGAAAGAAAGAAAGAAAGAAAGAATAAATCCCTAAGCCATAATATTAGTCACACTTTATTAGCATCCAGGTGAAAGGATTGCATTCCTTCCACCTGGATGCAATCCTAAACAAGAGGGTCTCTTAGGGAGGAGGAAAGCTGGCTGTATCCACAAGGGTGAGATTATTATAAGTGAGAGAGGCAGGCAGGAGAGTCAGAGTCCAGGAAGGAGAAGTGACAATGGAAACAGTTTGGATGAGGTTTAAAGATGAGGGAACGAACTGCAGCCCAGGGCTTCAGATGAGCTAAAGTCAGAAGATCAACTATACATGTCTTTGGGGGCCACCACTTATACTCAAATGCTGGGGATAACCAATTAAATAACTTCAATGGTAACTAATACATTATTTTCCTATTATACACACATGTGTGTTGCATATGGTTTATCAGGCTACAGTAGATGACTTCAGAGATATTTACTAAGACACCAGACACTCAGAAGTGTATATTCACTCACTTTCCTCTGACTAAATTTGGGTTTAAATTTGGAAAAGCCCAAATAAAGGAGGATATTTAATGGTGTGATTCCATTTTGGTAAATATGCATATGTATATGATTATATATATATATATATATACATATATATATATATATATATATATATATACACACACACAACTGATATATATCAGAACTGAAAAGATTCATAGGAAAAAACTCAATATATTTCCAGGTGGTCAAACTATTATAGGTGATTTTTAACAGCATTAATTACATCATAATAAATAATTGTATACTTGTTCTATTTATAAAATATCTTTATTTATTTATAAATGTACACGTGTATAAACATTTATATATTTAGATAAATATTTAAATACTTATCTGATTTTCAAATAATAATTATATAGATTCATAACAAATAATTTTTAATGATTTAATTAGTAAGATAGTGTTGGTTTTCTATGTTAAGAATTTTCCAAATTTTTTATAGCCAATGCATTCCTTTTGTAATTAAAAAAGTAGTATTTGTTGGTATGAAATGAAAGACTAACAGAGTCCCAAATACAGTTTGAAAGATCTTATGGATTGCAGACTTCTGGGATGTGCTCTCCGTTCGTCGGCCTTCTCCGTGCATCCCTCAGCCCACCATCTCTCTCTCAGTCCATCTCAATATGCAGCCATGTTCCTCCTGTGCACAGCTCCAGCTCCCCTCTGGGTCCCGCTCTGCGTGGAGCGCACTCTCCTCATCTCCCACATCGTCACTCCTAATGCTGAATTTTAGGAAGCGTCTAAAAGTCCAACATCAAAGGAAATGGTTCTATAAATTTTGGTTCAGCCAGATACTAGCATGCCCTGCGGCCACCCAAATGGCCATCTAAGGGAATAGTCAGGTACCAGGGAGACCCCTACGGTACACTATCCATTGAGGGGAAAGCAGCAGGCTGTCAAATGGGACAATGCGGTTTAGAAATTCAGCACTGCTCAGGAAACATGAAAAACAAGACACACGTTTGAAAAGCCTGATGTCCTCTTTCCCCTTCGGTGCACCACTGCAGGTCCTAGTGTCGCTGTGGGCCGCCTCCCGCCCGATGTTACTGTATTGTAAGAACAAGCCGCACCCAGAGTCTCGCTCCTTTAGAGGAGTCTCTGATACCAAGATCTGCATCTTTGATCTGGGGTGGAGGAAGGCAAAAGTGGATGAGTTCCCACTCTGTGTTCACATGGTGTCTGATGAATATGAGCAGCTCTCTTCCAAAGCGCTGGAGGCCGCCCGTATTTGTACCAACAAGCGTGTGGTGAAAAGCTGTGGCAAAGATGGCTTTCACATCCGAGAGTGGCTCCACCCCTTCTACGTCAGCCCCATAAACTAGGTGTGGTCCTGTGCTGGGGCTGACAGACTCCAGACAGGTATGGGGGTGCCTTTGGAAAGCCCCAGGGCACAGCGGCCAAGATCCACATTGGCAAGTCATCGTGTCCATCTGCACAAGCTGCAGAACAAGGAGCGTGTGATTGAGGCTCTACGCAGGGTCAAGTTCAAGTTCCCTGGCCGCCAAAAGATCCACATCTCCAAGAAGTGGGGCTTTGTTAAGTTTAACGCGAAAGAGTTTGTAGACATGGTGGCTAAATAGCAGCTCGTCCTGGATGGCTATGGGGTCAAATACATCCCTAATCGTGGCCCCCTGGACAAATGATGGGCCCTGAACTTATGAGTTGGCACGGTCCCCTCTTTACACCCAGCAATAAACTACACTTCCTGTCAAAAATAAATAAATAAATAAATACATAAATACATAAATAAATACATAAATAAATAACAAAAAGCCTGACGTCTCGTGCTTGCTGCCCTGTTTGGTGTTTTCTAGTTTTACTAAAAGTTAGCCTTTTTTCTCTTTTTTCTTTTTGTAACCAAGACAGAATAGTGTAAATAAGTCAATAATAATAATAATAACAATCTAAAGGTAACACAAAGTAATAAAGACAACAATTGACTCCCCAGAGTTCCTCCTCCTAGCCCCTCCCTTCTGTGGTGCAGGGTCCAACCATGGAGGCAGGAAGCAGATGGAGACACAACAGCTCAAGGCCAGAGACACAGCAACTGAAGTCCGCTGACACAGGTGGGTGAAGGAGCAAAGGATCTGGAGAGATCCCTCCACCAGGAGGACCCACTGCAGCTCATGGATGTTTCCAGACCCAGATGCAGCCTTTGGAATTTCAGGCGTGGCTTAGCTGAGTTCTATGCTCTGAGACTCATAAATGTTGGCCATGGCCGTGTTCTCAAGTGTGGCTCTATACGCAGGCATTTCACGTCAGGGCTGCTTCTTTTTTCAAGGTCAGCCAAAGTCTCTCTCATCTGCTGAGACAGAGTCTTATTTAACACAGGTAGTTATGGGACAGACAGCCCACACATTGGCCATATTCTACAGGTTAGAAAAGAGTCACAGTCCCACCTGTATATATTGTATGGCCTTGGAACTTTGTCTTCCCTCTGTGGTACTCAGCTTCCTCATCTGTAGAATGGGGGGTAGTGTCTACTATTGTGGTACATTGTAAGGTTAGAGGGAGTATTTGTAAAGTAAATGGGACTCAGACAATGGGAGCAATTATTATAGAGAGTCCCAATACCACCACTCACTCGGAATTCTACCCACAGCTCCTTGAGTGGGGGTGGTGTCCTGACCTGTGGGTTGGGACATAACCATTAGGCCACATACCTCCGCCAAGACCCCAGACCCCATTTTACAACTCTTGGTTTCTCCCCAAAATACCCCCAAAACCACCCCCTCAGAGACAAGCAGAGCTTGAAGAGGCAGACCCCACCTCTGATCTGCTTCACTCAGAAAAGGAAAGCAACCCAGGCATCTTGACAAACACCACCTCTGTGGTTGAGTACATGGATTCTGTGGCCGCCTTCTGCCACACCAACACCACTAATATCATGTGGTATGTGGATGGCATACCGGTGTTCAGCAATGACCTGATGACAATTTCCCCAGACAGCAAGACCCTCATCATTCACAAGGTCAGCCGCTACAACACGATACTTCAGTGTGCGCTGGAAAACATCCTAGGGTTTCCTCAAAGAAGTGAACAGATCTCTCTGACTGTGGCCTGCGAGTGGTCTGGGGTCATGGGTGTGAAGCCAGGGTGGGCCGAAGGTCCTCCAGGGATGTAAAGATACTACGGGTGGAATCAGAGAGAGGTGATATCCAGAGTCAGTTTGATCTGGATTTGAATCCCAGCTCTGCTGACTATTTAATATATAAATGGCTTTTGAACTTCAGATCCCACCCTAATTACTCAGAATCATGGTCTACACAATTTAAAATGAGGACCCTGGCCGAGTGGCTCAGTTGGTAAGAGTGCGAGCTCTGGGGATTTCTGGTAAGATGGCGGAATAGACAGATGCTGTGCCGACTACCTCCCAGGATCACAACAAAATTACAAATAATTTATAAGATATTCAACCTCGGAAGTTCCCTGGACCCTAGATGAACAGAACCTCTAAACGAAGGACTTAAAGAGGAGGCCACGTCAAGTCCAGTAGGAGGGGCGGAGATGAGAGAGGGCGAAACCCGTGAGGGACACCTCAGCGTTGGGGAGGCTTCTCCGGTTGGGGGCGAGACCTTCTGGCCACACACCACGCTCACCACCCCAGAGTTATGTTGCCAGGAAGAGGAATTCTATGATAGCTGGAAGGAGAAAATAGTGATGATTCTCTTTCCTCAGCTTGGTGAGGCTGGGGGCGGCTGGAGAAACTGTGGAGCCGGCAAACCGACTTGCTCGCTGGTGACTACTCACCCGGTTCCTGGTGGAGGGAGTAGCTTTGTGAGTGGGGCCAAGGAGCCTGCGGGAAGGACTGAACTGAGTGCCTTTGGAGCGGGAGCTAGAGGTTTTGGGGCCATTGTTCCCCTGGTGTGGAACTTGCACACGAGTAGTGTACAGGAGGGCGCCATTTTTTCAGGGCTGGGCCCTCCCACAGAGGCTCAGGTCTGGGACTGCATTGGTCTGCTGGAATTGGCGTAGGAGTGCGTGCATGCGCGTGTGCGTGCGCATGCGGCCTTGGATCCCCACCCTCCATATTGTTTGTGCTGCGTAGCCAGAGAAACGCCGGGCAAGTTGGCTCCGACTACAGGAGACTGATTATTGAGACCCAGAAGTGCGCAACTCACCTTAGGTCCCTGATTTCCGCACTGCGCATGCAGAGTTGTCTTGGTGGCAATTGGCTGTTGGGCTGCTCGGCCTGATCTTTGAGCGGCTGATTAGGACAGGCTGAGACAGGGAGTTTTCCTGGGAGTGTAGGGCTGTGAGCTGTGCACCTGTGTGATTCAGCTGGGGCTTTCCAGGCGAATTTGTGTGGGTTGGCTGCCGATGCAGGAGTGCATGCTGCTCTGACTTGGTGGGGGCCACTGACCACACCCTGTGGTGCCTTGCGAGCCTGCCCCTCCCACCTAGAGCTGTGTTGCTAGGGGCACCCTGAGCCCATGGTCCCTAGGTCCTACCTCTGCAAGCCACTGAGGGTTTTTTGCAGCAGCAGACAGCCCGCAACAAACGGTGAGGATTTTTGGTGGTGAGCACAGTTCCAGAGCACACAGCAACTAATTGTGGGAAGCTTACTTCAAGTCCAGAGGAAGGTCGGCGCATGACACACTGAGCCTTTCCCCCCAGCAGCTGGTGCTGAATCTCTCTATTGCTGAGCAAGTGGTCTGCAGTGCAGATTACAGCGGGCAGAGAGCCCCTCCTTTTTTTTTCTTTCTTTCTTGTTTCTTTTTTCTTTCTAGCTGATCTAATACATCCAAGCAATCAAAGCAACAGCCACAATGAAGAAACAAAGAAACATATCCCAAGTAAAAGATCAGAAGAAACCTCAAGAAATGCAACTAAATGAAACAGAGGTATCCAACCTTTCAGAGACAGAGTTTAGAACACTGATGATAAGAATGTTTCAGGAACTTAAGGAGGCCATAAAGAAGGGTACAGAAATCATAAAAAACAACCAGGTAGAACTAAAGAATACAATAACTGAAATGAAGAACACACTCGAAGGAATCACCAGTAGATTAGATGAAGCAGAGGATCGGATTAGTGATCTAGAAGATAAAGTAGCAGAAATGACCCACTTGGAACAACAAAAAGAAAAAAGAATAAAAAACAATAAAAATAGTTTAAGAGACCTGTGGGACAACATCAAGCGCAACAACATTCGCATCATAGGAATACCAGAAGGAGAAGAGAAGAAGCAAGGGATCGAGAATGTATTTCAAGAAATAATGACTGAGAACTTCCCTACCCTGCTGAAGGAAATTGACATACAAGCCCAGGAAGTGCAGAGAGTTCCAAACAGGTCCACACCAAGACACATCATAGTAAAAATGGCAAAAGTTAAAGACAAAGACAGGATCCTAAAAGCAGCAAGAGAAAGACAGCAGGTTACATACAAAGGAACTCCTATAAGACTAACAACTGACTTTTCCACACAAACTCTGCAGGCGAGAAGGGAGTGGCAGGAAATACTCAAAGTGACCCAAAATAAAGGCCTACAACCAAGATTGCTCTAGCCAGCACGGCTCTCACTTAAAATTGAAGGAGAGATAAAGAGCTTCTCAGAAAGGAGTAAACTTAAGGAATTCATTACCACCAAGCCAGCATTGCAGGAAATGCTAAACAGGCTTTCTTAAACAGAAGAAAGGGGAAAACAAGCTAACCCAGGAAGATCAGAAATACAAATAACAAAATGGCAATAAATATGCACTTATCAATAATCACTTTAAATGTGAATGGATTAAACACTCCAATCAAAAGATGTAGAGTGGCTGAGTGGATAAGAAAACAGGACCCATACATATGCTATTTACAAGAGACTCATCTCAGATCAAAAGACACACACAGACTGAAAGTAAAGGGATGGAATAAGATATTTCATCCTACTGGAAATGAGAAAAAAGCGGGAGTAGCAATACTTATTTCAGACAAAATAGACTTTAAAATAGAGACTACAATAAAAGACAAAGAAGGACACTACATAATAATAAAAGGATCAATTCAACAAGAGGACATAACCCTAGTAAACATCTATGCACCCAACATAGGAGCTCCTAAATATATAAAACAGATTTTGACAGACATAAAGACAGAGATCAACAGCAATGCTATCGTAGTAGGGGACTTCAACACTCTGTTGTCACCAATGGACAGATCCTCCAGACAGAAAATCAACATGGAAACAGTGGCCTTAAATGACACTTTAGACCAGCTGGATTTAATTGACATTTTTAGAGCATTTCACCCTAAAGCAACAGAATATACATTCTTCTCAAGTGCACATGGAACATTTTCCAAGATAGACCACATGTTAGGACACAAAACCAGTCTCAATAAATTTAAGAAGATTGAAATCATATCAAGCATCTTTTCTGACCACAATGCTATGAAACTAGAAATCAATTATAAAAAGAAACTTGGAAAGCACACAAACACATGGAGGCTGAATAACATGCTACTAAATAGTGACTGGGTCAAAACTGAGATTAAGGAAGAAATCAAAACCTATCTCAAGACAAACGACAATGAAAACACAACTCAAAATCTATGGGATGCAGCGAAGGCAGTCCTAAGAGGAAAATTCATAGCATTGCAGGCCTATCTAAAGAAAGAAGAACAAACTCATATCAACAGGCTATCTTTACACCTAAGGGAACTGGAGAAAGAATAGCAAAACAAGCCCAAAGGGAGTACAAGGAAGGAAATAATAAAGACCAGAGCAAAATTAATGAAATAGAGACCAAAAAAAATACAAAAGATCAATGAAACCAAGAGCTGGTTTTTTGAAAAGATAAACAAAATCGACAAACCCTTAGCCAGACTCACCAAGAAAAAGAGAGATACGACCCAAATTAATAAAATCAGAAATGAAAGAGGGAAAGTGACAACAGATGCCACAGAAATACAGGAAATTGTAAGAAAATACTATGAGCAGCTATATGCCAACAAATTTGACAATCTGGAAGAAATGGATAAATTTCTAGAAGCTTGCAATCTACCAAGTCTAAACCAAAAAGAAACAGAAACTCTGAACAGACTGATTACTACCAATGAAATTGATTCAGTAATCAACAAGCTTCCAACAAACAAATGTCCTGGACCAGGTGGCTTCACAGGCAATTTTACAAAACATTCAAAAAAGAATTAATACCTATTCTCCTCAAACTATTCCAAAAAATACAGAAGGAGGGAAGGTTCCCAGGCACACTTTATGAGGCCACTATTACTCTGATCCCAAAGTCAGACAAAGATATTACAAAAAAAGAAAACTACAGGCCGATATCCCTAATGAACATAGATGCAAAAATCCTCAACAAAATACTAGCAAACCGAATTCAGTGTCACATTAACAAGATCAGACACCACGATCAAGTGGGATTCATTCCTGGTATGCAAGGTTGGTTCAATATCCGCAAATCAATTAACGTAATACATCACATTAACAAAATGAAAAATAAAAATCATATGATCATATCAATAGATGCAGAAAAAGCATTTGACAAAATCCAGCAACCATTTATGATAAAAACTCTTAGCAAAGTGGGAATAGTGGGATCATATCTCAACATAATAAAGGCCATATATGATAAGCCCACAGCAAACATCGTACTCAATGAGGAAAGGCTAAAAGCTTTCCCCTTAAAATCAGGAACAAGACAAGGCTGCCCACTTTCACTACTTCTATTCAACATAGATCTGGAAGTTCTGGCTACAGCAATCAGACAAGAAATTGAAATACAAGGCATCCAAATTGGAAAAGAGGAAGTAAAAGTGTCATTATATGCAGATGACATGATACTATAGATAGAGAATCCCAAAGACTCTACCAAAAAACTGTTAGAACTCATAAATGAATTTAGTAGGGTAGCAGGATACAAAATTCACATTCAGAAATCAGTTGCATTTGTATACACCAATAATGAACTATCAGAAGAAGAAATCAGGAAATCAATCCCATTGCTTCAAAAACAATAAAATACCTAGGAATAAGTTTAACCAAAGAAGTAAAAGACCTGTACTCAGAAAATTATAAGACGTTGAAGAGAGAAATCAAAGAAGATACAAATAAATGGAAATACATTCCATGTTCATGGATAGGAAGAATTAATATAGTTAAAATGTCAATACTACCTAAAGCAATATATAGATTCAATGCAATTCCTATCAAACTACCAAGAACATTTTTCTCAGAAATAGAACAGATAATCCGAAAATTTATATGGAGCCATAAAAGACCCCAAATAGCCACAGCAATCTTGAGAAATAAGAACAAAGTGGGAGGGATCACGCTACCCGACATCAAATCATACTACAAGGCTACAGTAATCAAAACGGTATGGTACTGGCATAAAAACAGACACATAGGGCCGGCCGAGTGGCGCGATGGTTAAGAACTGGCTTGGGACGCCAGAGGGCCCCGGTTCGGATCCCACATATGAGGGCCAGTGACACTGCCCTCTACAGCTAAGATGCTGAACAACAGCTCAACCTGGAGCTGGGCTGCCGTGAGCCGCCGGTGACGGCGTAGGCTGCAGCCCCTTTGGCAGTGGGTTGCCATGGGCTACCGTGTGTAGCCAGCAGCCAACGTGAGCGGCCAGCAGCCGCAGTGAGCGGCCGTCCAGAAGCCGGCGACTGATGTGCCTCGCCTGAGAAGAGTGCAATGATGGTGCCAACTTGGGCCAGTGAAGCAACGTCCTCCACAACTAGACTGAAGAACAAAACGACAGCAACTTGTCTGTTCCGCTTCCCCCAATTCCCCAGCACTGTTCCCATCCCCCCAATTACCCAATAAAAATCTTTAAAAAAAAAAAAACAGACACATAGATCAATGGAACAGAATAGAAAGCCCAGAAATAAACCCATCCATATATGGTCATTTAGTCTATGACAATGGAAGCAAGAATTTACATTGGAGTAAAGATAGTCTATTTAATAAATGGTGCTGGGGAATTGGACTGACACGTGCAAAAAATGAAAATGGACCACCTACTTACACCATATATAACAACAAATTCAAAATGGATTAAAGACTTAAATGTAAGACAGAAACCATAAAACTCCGAGAAGAAAAAATTGGGAGTAAATTTGCAGACATCACCCTCAGTAATATTTTTACTGAGATATCTCCGTGGGCAAGGGAAATAAAAGAACAAATGAACATATGGGATTACATCAAACTTAAAAGTTTTTTCACAGCAAAGGAAATCATCAAGAAAACAAAGAGGCAGCCTACTGAATGGGAGAAGATATTTGCCAATGATATATCTGATAAGGGGTTAATATCCACAATTTATAAAACACTCATTCAACTCAACACCAGAAAAACAAACAACCCAATTAAAAGATGGGCAGAGGATATGAAGAAGCATTTCTCTAAAAAGGACATACAGATGGCCAACAGGCATATGAAAAAATGTTCAACCTCACTAATCATTAGGGGAATGCAAATAAAAACCACAATGAGGTACCACTTCACTCCAGTCAGAATGGCTATCATCAATGAATCGACAAACTAGTGCTGGCGAGGCTGTGGAGAAAAGGGAACCCTGGTGCACTGTTGGTGGGACTGCAGATTGGTGCAGCCATTATGGAAATCAGTATGGAGGTATCTCAAAAAACTGAAAATGGAACTACCGTATGACCCAGAAATTCCACTCTTGGCTATCTATCCAGAGAAACCCAAGATGCTAATTCGAAAAAGTATATGTACCCCTATGTTTATTGCGGCGCTATTCACAATAGCCAAGACTTGGAAACAACCGAAATGCCCATCGGTAGACGACTGGATTAAGAAATTGTGGTACATTTATACAATGGAGTATTACTCCGCCATAAAGAAGAATGAAATCGTAACATTTGGGACGATATGGATGGACTTAGAGACTATTATGTTAAGTGAAATAAGTCAGTCGGAGAAAGACAAATACCACATGATTTCACTTATATGTGGAATCTAAAAAACTGAATGGGTGAGAAAAGTGAACAGCGGCGGTCTCAGAGATGTGGGGGTGCAGCTGATGTCTGTTGGTTGGCGGGGTGGGGATGAGCGAGAGAGGGAGGGGCCTGAACAGCATAAATACGCAGCTGCAGTGTTGCCATGGGGACATGGGGGACAGTTCGAGGAATGTAATTGATAATGTTGTGAATATTTTGTAGGGTGTCAGATGGTTACATGTCTTGGATCATGGATGAAGAAGAGGTTTGATCACTGCACTGTACACCTGAAGCTGAAGTTGTATAATATTGTATGTCAACTATAAGTGAATATATATATATATATATATATATATATATATATATATATATATATATATATATATATTCATGGGACATGGAGTATAGATAGTGTGGGAGTGGAGTCAAGGGATTTGTAATAGATATGTATGATATTGGGGGGAAATTGGGTGGCGGATTGGGGGAGGGGGGTTGTCGCTTTAGGGGTAAAAAGTATAACTATTGCACTGTGTTGTACAGCTGAAACTAATTCTAAAAAGTGTGTATTTCATAATAAAAATCATTTAATTAAAAAAATAGAGTGTGAGCTCTGAACAACAGGGTCGTAAGTTCGATTTCCAAAGGGCCAGTGAGCTGCGCCCAAGCTGAGCTGCTGCTGAGCTGCCAACAGGTGGCAGGATTGCTCAGCTGGTGAGAGCACATGCTCCTAACAACAAGGTTGCCAATTGAACTCTCTCATGGGGTGGTAGGCTACGCTCACCTACAACAAAGATTGAACACGGCACCTTGAGCTGAGCAGCCGTGAGCTGCCGACGAGTGGCCAGATGGCAGTTGGACTTGGAGTTGAGCTAGCTGAGCCCTCTACAACGAAGATTGAAGGACAGCAACTTGGCTGTTCCTTTTCCCCAATTCCACAATAAATTCTTTTAAAAAAAATCTGGATTCAAATTCCAGCTCTGCCTGTAGCTGGCTCGGTGAAATTGAGCAGATCATTTCTCTTCTCAGATCTTCTTAGACCCACTTGGAAGATGTGAAGGGTCACACCTGCCCTGAAGGGTGATGGGAAGGTTAGACACATATCTTAGAGGATAAAGCGATTGGCAACAGGTTTCTCAACCTCTATCAATATTTAGAGTCAGATAATTATTTCAGTAGTGGTGGGGGTAAGGCTGTGCTGTGCACTGTAAGACATTTAGCAGCATCCTGGCCTCTACCCACTTGATGTCTGTAGCAACAACCTCCATAAGCTCTGGTTCAGACAACAAAATGACTCTCGGCATTACAAAGATCCCACGGGGGGCAAAATTGCCCTGGTTGAGAACCACTTTGGTAGATGTTAAGAATAGCAGAGATGTCTTAAGTGCTTTGCACCAGATCACATGGCACTGTCTGTGAGGGAACTTTTAGCCAGTAAACAAATAACTGTATTGGAACACCCTCCCTACTCACCTGATCTGGCCCCCAGTGACTTCTTTCTTTACCTGAAGATAAAGGAAATATTGCAAGGAAGACATTTTGGTGACATTCAGGACATCAAGGGTAATACGATGACAGCTCTGATGGCCATTCCAGAACAAGAGTTCCAAAATTGCTTTGAAGGGTGGACTAGGCACTGGCAGTGGTGCATAGCTTCCCAAGGGGAGTACTTCAAAGGTGACTGTGGTGATATTCAGCAATGAGGTGTGTAGCACTTTTTCTAGGATGAGTTCGCAAACTTAATTGTCTGACCTCATAAAAAGTACAGATTGATTGATATAAATATAATATGTACAGTGTGTGTCTTCCACAGTTTTATGTGTACACACAATTTTCTGTGTGTATACATATATATATATATATATATATATATATATCTGAAAAATTGTTTAAAATGTTAACTATTAACAGTGCTGCCTTAATTGCCTTCATTACGCTTTACTGTTTATTCTAAAGTGTCTTTTTCTCACAAAGTGTATACATTGCCTTTATAATAAAAAAAAACCATAAAGTTAAAACCATGAAGTTAATTCAGACTTCATAATGCCATTTCTGAAACGTTTTTCTGAGCTGTCTTTATCGGTGTGTTCGAAAGCATGTAAGCAAATTTATTCATCACTATGGTGGTTACAGAAAGAAGGAAGGAAGGGAGGAAGGGAGAAAGGGAGGGTGTGCGGGAAGGAGGAAAGGACAGAAGAAGGGAGTGAGAGAGGGAGCGGCAGAGAGACAAAGACTCCTTCCTGGCTGAATCTATGAAAGTGTGGACAGTCAGCCTAGCGCTATGGTCATCACTGCTTTGAATGCTCACAAAGCACTTAGGACAGTGCCTGGAAACAAAGCAAACCCCCAGGGCTCACTGATGAAGACCCCCTTGTAGCACTGGGGTCATATAAGTGGATTCAGCCTGGTCCCTTGCTACGTCCCCCATGACGTGGGCAGTGGGAGAACAAGAGGGGGCGGCAAAGGGTTAAGAAATAAAAGAAAGAGTGTGAGCTCTGAGCAACAACGTTTTGAGTCCAGGCCCGAGCTGAGCTGCCATTGAGCTACCAGCAGGTGGCAGGATGGCTCAGCTTAAAAAAAAAAAAAAAAAGACAGCAGCCAATAGTTAAATGAGCAAGGGGCCAAGGGTCTCCAGCCTCGTGGACTAAGAGCCCCGAATCAGGCCAACACGCTGCTTTTATGTCTCCACATAATCGGCAGTAGCATTGTTCTCTCCACAGTCTTTGAGCCTCATTCCTGAGAACTTGCAAAAACCAGATTACCCATGCCTGCAAGCTGCTATTACCCAGAGTCTGCCCACAGTGATAAGACAGATGCTCTGCCTTCACACACCCTATACGCATAGGACCCCAGGAAGATAAGATTATTATGCTGAGGACAGATCATCAGGTCACTTCCCAAGCAGGTTGAGGGAAGGAATGTAGCTACAAGGACCGAAGATCTTCAGTCTCTTTGGGGGCGGGTGAGGGCCCATGCCCACCTCCATCAGCCCCAAGATTTCTCCTGATGGCCCCCATGCGACCGTGCCTGTCTTAGGTTGTTCCTCCCTTGAGGAATCTTACCCGTCACTGACTAACCAGCCATCTTTTGGGGCCAAACAGGGAGATGCAAGGTGTGTGAGCAGTGTCCTCAAAGGGTTCAGTTTAGGGTTAAGTGAGGGGGGACAGATGGCTGGATAGCTGCGTGGCAACAGTCCCTCCACTTGCCGGCCTGTGTGACTTTGACCAGCTCACCCAAAGCTCCTCTGTAATGTAGGGATAGCGCCAACCCTCCCAATCCCCTGTGAGGATTGAATGAGACAGGATATATGAAGGTGCTGAGCAAATGTATTAGCATCCTAGGGCTGCTGTGACACATTACCACCAACTGGGTGCCTTAAAACAGCAGACATTGATTTTGTCACCATTCTGGAGGCTAAAAGACCAAGAAGGAAGGTTTTCGCAGGGCCATGCTTCCTCAGAAGGCTGTAGAAAAGAATCCTTGTTGCCTTTTCCAGTTTCTGGTGGTTACCAGAAATCCTCAGCAGTGCTTGCCTTATGGTATCATAACTCCATCTCTGCCTCCATTGTCCCCTGGCCTTCTTCCCTGCCTGTGTCTCTGTGTCCAAATTTCCCTTTTTGTGGGGGGAACACCAGTCACTGGATTTAGACCCCCAATGCAGTCTGTCCTCATAATAGCTTGATTAAATATGCAAAGACCATCTTTCCAAATAAAATCATAGTCAC